>CAKJTW010000014.1:35134000-36417500 GCA_917880005.1 Nanger dama
ATGAGTTTCTCTCTCTTTGGATTCAATTATTTCATCTTCTGTAGTCAAGGATAACAACACCTACCACAAATGGCTATTATGAGGATTAAAAGAAGTCATTCTAAAAGCAAAGCATTATTTTTGGTGCCTAGTAAATGTTAAATTAATTACAGAAAAAGCAATAGCTATAGTAGTTGTTGGGTGTTACTTATTGCTTGCTTACAAGTAGCCACTGAGATTGGGCCAAGAGATCCTGGGCTAGTGGCTCACTTAGGGCAGTGGTTCTCAACCTTGGCTGACCTATCAGGATCAGTGTTTTGGAGATGAATGCTTACAGATTTCCTAGATGACCTTGAGGATCACCCGAGATTGGTAATCACTATCTAGGGGGCCTTCTTTGATGGCTGGATAATTGACATATCAGTTGTTTGCAAGTAAACAGGTGCTTAGTCATTTAATAGTTTAAACACTTTCCCTGGGATTGGCACTTCTACTCCTAATTAACTCCTAACAAGTCCTTCCTTCCCTGGGTCATGAGCAGGAATTCCCCATTGAGGTTCCCAATTAATGAGGTTTACCCAGCTTGGGGGCCTCTGGGAAGCAGGCAGGACTAATTATGCTCTTGTCCCCCAACCCCTGGCCAAATCCTCTCCCTGTCCTTCATCAATCTTGTCCTGGCCTCCAGCTGGCTTGCATTAGCTCTGGTTTTCCAGCCCCCATGGCTGCGGCTGTAGCTGAGAGATTGAGCCAGTCCAGGCTGGATGGATCTGTCACCCGATCCTGGGTCTGTGCTGCAGCCAGTCTTGGAATCTGGGGCAACGTGATCCTGCCCTGCGGGAGCCCCTAGCCAAACCAGGGACGCCATGGCGGAGCTCAGGAAATCCCAGCTATCCAGGGACCTCTGCCTAGGCCCCCAAGGATCATATCCACTTATTCTCAGAGCACCTCTTGTCTAAGTGCCTTACCTTAAAGGACAGGAACTGGGGCCCAGAATGTGAGTCACCTGCCCAAGGTCACACAACCTGTCCATGGAAGAGCTTACCTAGAGCTCTGATCTCTTTGGTTACAGTCCAGGCTCTTTCCCTGGCTCCTCCTGAAGAAGTGTTTCTGCAGACCATTGTCTGGGTAATGGGGTCTGATATGGGGCCTCCCATCCAACCCCAGACACCAGGCAGAGGAGATCAGGGAGGGAAGTTTTGAACCAAAGCACATGATCCTTTTAACCCAGATTAAAGAAGTCATTGGAATTTGGAAATTTAGGGAGTAGCAGGAATAAAAATATGGAAATAATTGAAATAAGAGCAATATGTTTTAAAAATGTATTTTATAGTTGTTAACACTTTTCAACACAATTGAGGAACACAGATGGATGGATCTGACACATAGGAACGCTCATCTCTGGAATCTGAGTTTGCTTATTATCATGTTCACCCAAAGTTTATTACTTCATCCCAAAGTATGGACACCTAGACCATGAAACAGAAAATTTTACAGAGAAAAGTTTGAAGTTTTCCTTCAGTACTCAGTTCAGTTCAGTCGTTCAGTCGTGTCCGACTCTTTGCGATGCCATGAATTGCAGCACACCAGGCCTCCCTGTCCATCACCAACTCCCGGAGTTCACTCAGACTCACGTCCACTGAGTCGGTGATGCCATCCAGCCATCTCATCCTCTGTCATCCCCTTTTCCTCCTGCCCCCAATCCCTCCCATCATCAGAGTCTTTTCCAATGAATCAACTCTTCACATGAGATGGCCAAAGTATTGGAGTTTCAGCTTCAGCATCATTCCCTCCAAAGACATCCCAGGGCTGATCTCCTTCAGAATGGACTGGTTGGATCTCCTTGCAGTCCAAGGGACTTTCAAGAGTCTTCTCCAACACCACAGTTCAAAAGCATCAGTTCTTCGGCGCTCAGCCTTCTTCATAGTCCAACTCTCACATCCATACATGACCACAGGAAAAACCATAGCCTTGACTAGATGGACCTTAGTCGGCAAAGTAATGCCGAGGCTTTTGAATATGCTATCTAGGTTGGCGTGCTGCAATTCACGGGGTCGCAAAGAGTCAGACACGACTGAGCGACCAAACTGAACTGAGTTGAGAAAAAGACTAGTTTCCTAAAGACTGATCTTTCCCACATAATTTCATTTTTTAAATACCCAGATTTTACATATCTCACTCACACTTGCTTCCCTTGTTCCTCTTAAATGATTTGAACCAAATATCTAAGACAAGAAGTGGTTTTGTTGAGGTCCTGAGGGGGAGCACAGCAGAGACCATAGAGCTATGTGATCTTGGCCTTCAAAGCCCCAGGATGTCAGGCAGCTCCTGTCTAGAAAAGGTGAAATAGCTTCCTTCCCTCAGAGATGATCTTGGGCTTCGAGGTGGCTGAGGGTGTGGAAAACACGCTGGCCCTTTGGCAAGAGCTGCCATATGTTGAGAAAGGGCGTACTATGTTCCAAAAACTTCACTGTTTTTATAAGGTAAGTATTTTTATACCTATCATATATTGGGGAAACTGAGACTTAAAGCAGTCAGGTGGCATACCTAATGTCACAGATTTACTAGGCAGATTTGAACCCAAATATTTAGAGTTCAAAAGTCATATGTTTTTCTCCAATTCCTTTTGGGTAGAAGTGTGAAGTACTCCATACTTCAGTTTGGGTTCACATTTCTTGTTCCTTTTGACTTTATTTCCCTATTGCTTTCCCTCAGCATTTGTAACATTGTTCAGGAGGGCTGCAGTCAGGGTGTGTAGCCAGTCTTGTCTGCTCCGCCAGCGCCTGGCCTGCCTCTGATTTCAGTCACAGCCGAAGAGGACAGACCTATGTGAAACTATGTGAGCTCAGACTCATTCTCAATGTCCTCCCTCAAGCAGAGCCAGAGTCTTTCTGATTCTGATTCAGGGTTATCTCCTACACCACACAAGCTTTCTCACAGCCTGCAAATGCTACCCAGAAGCGTAAGGGAGTTAACTTCCCCAGGAACAACTTCCCAATCCGTGAGGGGGGTGGGAGGAAGACAAAGACTCCAGCTATCATTCATGGGGTGGACCCTTCATGAGGCATCTGCCACCTTCTCAGAGGTTCCAGTGGACTTGAGCCTTCTATGCCTACAGGCCTGAAGGAAACACACCCTCATTTTGGGTTTTCCTATTTCCCTGGTTTGCTCTTGCTACTCCACACGTTTTCCTGGGATCACCTGAGTAGACCACCTCCATCAAATCCTTGCCTTGCTTGTTCTGCTTTCAGAGTGACCCAAACTAACCTGATGTGGTGCCTGGAGGGCTGTGTAAATTGGGAGCAGCACCTCGTTTGTGTGCAGGGGTGAGGTAGGGGATGTGGTGGCAAAGGAAGAAAGAACTTTGAACAGAAAATAAACTTAGAGGGACACAGGAGCCAGAATCGCCTTCCATGGAGATTCTCCATATATAAAATTCCAGGAGCTCTTGAAATTTCTGTCCAAATGGGAGGCAGTGATCTCAGTTTGGGGCAATGGGTGGGGTCATCACTGAGCAGGGTGTTTCACGATGTGGCTGTCTCTGTCTCTAGTTAGGGAGGTCCCTCAGTCCTTGGTGGTGGCTCTCCCCCAAGCTCTCACCAGTGGAGCTGTCTCAGGTAGATCACTACCTGGCCACAGTTTCGGTGAGCCAGTTTCACTGATCCCAGAGGCTCCCATCTTGCATGGAGTGGGGGACTGTTTTACCTGGTAACATCTTTGGAGCTGATATCCAGCCACATCCTAAGCCTCTTTATAAAAACAAAGGGGAGAATTTAACCAGCTGTAAAAATCAATTTAAATGCTTACAGAAAAACAGTAAGGCCTGACACTGCCGCCTCATTTTCACGAGGTGAGTCACTGAAACGGTTGACCTCATGGCTAATCTATGAGCAAAGGCGCGCTGGCAGTTACTGCTGGCGCGGAATGGCCTCCGACCTGTTTCCTGGAACCCTGGCGCCAGTCAGAGCTCCGAGTGGCCTTTAGCCATTTTGGAAGTCAAATTACTTTTCCGAGGAGAACGTTCCCAGCTCAGAGATGCAGGTCTAGCTGTGACTCCTCAATTTGTCAGTTTCACTGACTAGGGCCCTTTTGAAGTTACTGATTGGTCAGCTCCACCACCCACTCCTCGCAATGTGCAGCTTTTATTGGTCGAATCCACTATGTGCTCCAGTCAATGGGAACCCTGCTCTCACACACCTTTGAAATAGTTTCTGCTTAAAGGCTAATAATTCCTGCTATGATCTTCTCCATTTATGCAACTGTAATAAACCTACTTTAAAATGTCTGCTCCCCGTCCTGTAGGGTGAGGAAGTAAGGATTGGAGATAGATGAGCTCTGGATTTGAATCCCAGATTAGACTCGTCTTAGATTTTTGATTATGAGTCAGACACAACTGAGTGACTTCACTTTCACTTTTCACTTTCATGCATTGGAGAAGGAAACGGCAACCCACTCCAGTGTTCTTGCCTGGAGAATCCCAGGGACGGGGGGAGCCTGGTGGGCTGCTGTCTATGGGGTCACACAGAGTTGGACACGACTGAAACGACTTAGCAGCAGCAGCAGCAGCAGCAGCATAGACTATTTGACTTTTGTATGCCTTAAATTTAATAGCTGAGAGCATTACAGTTAGATGGGTTCAAATATAATTTGCTGGCTGTGTGATTTCAGATAATTTACTTAAGTTTTCTGAGCCTCACGTTCCACAGATATAAGATAGGGGTAGTAGTGGCACCCCACTCCAGTACTCTTGCCTGGAAAATCTCATGGACGGAGGAGCCTGGTGGGCCGCAGTCCATGGGGTCGCGAAGAGTCGGACACGACTGAGCGACTTCACTCTCACTTTTCACTTTCATGCATTGGGGAAGGAAACGGCAACCCACTCCAGTGTTCTTGCCTGGAGAATCCCAGGGACAGGGGAGCCTGGTGGGCTGCCGTCTGTGGGGTCGCACTGAGTCGGACACGACTGAAGCGACTTAGCAGCAGCAGCAGCAGTAATACATACTTGGAGAACGGAATGATAACCCACTCCAGTCTTCTTACCTAGAGAATTCCATGGACAGAGGAGCCTGGCGGACTACAGTCCATTGGGTCCCAAAGAGTCAGACTAACACACATACACAGTACATAGCATCTACATGTTATCAGGATTGAAGGAGATAATGAATATAAAATATTTGGCACATAATACATTCTCAACAAGTATTAGCTGTTTATATTGTGCATTTAGAGAGAAGGAAACTGGTAGAATAATAAAGACCCAGTCCTAAGTAGTTAAGGATACTGTCCAAAGATCAGCCAATGGGAAGACCTGGATGGTGGTCAGTGATCTCATGGATGCAGTTCTTATCTTTCTGGATGTGGACAACCTCAGTAGCTGGTCCTACAAGGACCTGTTCTTCATGAGTGGCAGGCAGAGTCTTCATGTGTAGACTAGAGGCTCAAGACAGGGAGGAGGAGGTATTAAGACATTGCATTAAGACCAGTGCTCTGAGAGAACGATGTGATTCAGGAGTGGCAAGAATATTGGCTGTGGCTATTAAATACTCTAAAGCATTTTAAAATGAACATGAAAGCATTAGCAAAGGAAGAAATGAATACTTGCTTAGGATTCAAATACAAGATGAAGACTCTGGTTTCAAACACATGACTACAGTATCATGATGTGCAACAATTAAACAACAGAGGGAAGTAAGATCTAAGGTGTATTAAAGTATATCTTTGCACCATTCCATTAATACAACATTCTGTCAATTGTCCAATAACACTTAATAACTATCCTCCTAGTCCTTACTTTGTTAAGCAGCTACAAAAGCAAAATGCATTGTTCTAATAAAAATAAAAACACTAGTGGGTTTTTTTAAAGGGTACAGGAAATTACTGTATTGGTCAAATCCAGCTCTTGGAATTTAGACTTTGTCAAAGAATGTTTCACCTGTATTTATTACTCTAAAATCTTGTGTTGCATTAGTCGCTCAGTCATGTCTGACTCTACAATCCCATGGACTGTAGCCTTCCAGGCCTCTCTGTCCATGGGATTCTCCAGGCAAGAAAACTGGAGTGGATTGCCATTCCCTTATCCAAGTCTAAAATCTTAGGGTTAGGTTATCCTATGCAATCATTTTCATGTGCAAAAATAATATACATATACCTGGTCAGTATATTGGAAGGTCCTATGTGAACTGGTCATTGCCTGCTCTTTGCAAGGAGAATCTGGAAACTTGTGTGAACATTGATACAGCTAAACCACTGTGTCAGTATCTGTTGGTCCTTTGAGACTTGGTTGCTTGTTAGCTGAAAGTATATGGAAATCTGCAGAATCATGTGTCAGGGATTTTATATATATGTGTGTGTATAGACACACACAGTAATACCAAGTGGTTTGGGCTTGTGCCCTATCGCATTTCCACCATCAACCTTGAGGTTGTAAGGCTGGAATGGGGAAGGAGGAGAGGATGATGTAAGAGCAGCCCTGACAGACAGGAGGGGGAAGCTGAGAGCCCTTCAGTTGCTAGGAAAAGATAAAGTAAGATGAGGGTGCTGCCTTAGCCCACGGATACAGAGAAGGAAGATGAAAGATGCCGCAGAGGAAATACTTATGTGCCACCAAGATCAGGAAATGCAGCAGCATTCATACCACGGTTGCACTTTCTCCCACTCTTGCCATCTGACTGGAAGACATATCTGGACTGGTAGCCTGAAGTGGTCTTCACATGCTATGGAAGAGATCCCAAAGCCTCTACAGGTCTCTGGCAAACAGAGAAGGTGGCTGAGAACTGAGGATTGGCGGTCATGGTGTGGAGACACAAGGACTCCTCTGTTGTGTGGAGTCATGAGGATCCCATGACAAGATGCTGCGGTTAGCAGCCCCAAACTGGAGGTCCAGGTAGCAGCTGAAGCTGGAGAAAATAATCATCTCCCAGAAAACAATCACTGAGTTATTTGCCTGTGCTCAGCACAGACTGCAAGATGTCCAGTCATAGGCACCTCAGCAATGGATGAGGTTTGTGTCCAGAAGCCTGGTGGGTTGAGCTCCCCTTTCCCCAGCAGAAGCCAGACCAAAGACCTCTCTCCTCCGGGGGTCCCTGTAGCACTCAGAGAGCAGAGACAGAGGAGTGAGTGTGGAGCACCTTGAAGGACTGAGTAACTAGCACAGAGAGAACTTACGCACAGCATTTTTTAACCAGAAGAGTTGGAGTACAGTTTTTCTCCTACCTGCATTTGTTAGGGAACTTTGAATTAAGAAAAAAATGCTTAGAGACTAATAAACAGAAGTATATTTTCTTGCGTATCTGACCTGTGATGCATAAATCGTAATCCAGTTATTACTAAAGTGTACAGTGGCCAATGGCATTGTCTTAAAGCCTATGCAAAACTCAACTGTTTAAATCATATTTCTCACATTGTGAAACTCTCTTGGTTGAAAGGATAATACTTTAAACATTTTTGTGTCATCTGCTGCTGAGTATATGATGGTTCTCTGATCTGCAGATTCTTTAGAGGAAAGGATTATAGTTCATCATTTTTCATCCTGTAATTGATACACTAGCTGCCTATCGAGACCAAATATTTCCAGAGGCAAAGTCCAGCTTTGTTTGCATGTCTTACTCCAAACTCCCTAAAACTGGGTGAAAAATCCAGTGTGGCAGGCGCACTAACAATGTAAAAGGACTTCTCAAGTGATCCTTCAGAAGTATTAAGAATGCTGCTTTGTGTAAAATCATTAAATGCTAAATGACAAAAAATAAGCCTGAATTTGCTAGGATGGTTACTGTGAAATATTACAATCTAAGCACCCGATTTTCTGAAATGTAATCTGCAGTCTAAACAATTTTTATGCCTTTTGACTTTGGAAGAATATTCTTTCTCCAAATTAGAAAAACTTAAAGTCTTTTGAGGAACTATGGGAAGCAGCATCAGTTGTGAGTGTAACTCAGCTTTATTAAAAAGCTCAAATAACTGAACCCTCTCCCACTCAGAGGCATTGCAAAATCAGAGTATACCCTTTGTAATTTGTATAAAATTCTTCACAGCAATAGAATCTTGTTTGAATATTATATTGTCAAGATTTGTTTTAGATTTTCAGTTTTTTTTTTCAGGAGGTATATTTTTGTTTTAACCAATAAACCAATTGTTGGTTATTAGTGAAATTATGTGCCTAGTATTTACAATAAGTCTTCTTTATTGTGCTCAGTCCTGAGTGGAGGCATCTGAGACTTTGTACTGCAGTGCATTTGTCCTGCCAGAAGGCCTTGTTATTCCCTAATATCTGCCTGGAATTCCTAGTCTTGGAGTGTATGGGTTAAGAGGACTTCTTTATGAACTGTGCTTACCTGGGCATGACCACAGTAGGGACAACACAAGTTAGAACCTGACAGGAGAGTTAGGCAGGAGAAAACCACAGACAGAAAAACACTTTTCCTAGTCTTACAGTGTCCTGGACACTGGACCAAGCTCCTATCATTGTTTTTTTTTAATATATATTTTTAAAAATCTTTTTATTGAAGTATAGTATACATAGAAAAAAATACACATAAGTGTACAGATTGATGAATTTTCATAAAATGAATGTGTCTGTGTGGTTATCCCCTCCCATATTAAGAAGCAAACCATTACAGTATTGCAGAAGATCCTATGACCTCTCCCAGTCACTCTGACTCCCCAATGGGAAATTACTCTCCTGACTTTTGTACCATTGATTTATGTATTAAAAAAATTTTTTAAACAATCTTAGACTCCTAAGCTGCGAAAGTAATACAGAGAATTTCTGTATATTTTTACTCAGCTTCCCCCAATAATATATCACAGAACTATAGTATATTATCAAAATCAGGAAACTGACATCAGTATACAATGATAGAAATTTAGCTACAGATCTATTCAGCTTTCACCAGGTTTTTGTACACCTTTGTTTGGTATATAGTTCTATAAAATTTTATCACATACATGTAAGTACCACCACAATCAGGACACAGAAATGTTCCATCACTACAAAGGGTTTCACCTGGATTTGAAATTTATCTGAATGACACCATACAGTATACTTTTATTTCTGGCTTCTTTCACTGAAAATTATGTTTACAAGATTTATTCTTGTTGCTGTGTGTAGATATAATTTGTTTATTCTCATTATTGTATTCTGTGGTGTCTCACAATTTATTTACCCATTGTACTGTTGGTAGACACTTTTGGTGGGTTCCAATTTTTGTCTGCTATGAATGGTGCTGTTATGAATATTCTTGGTATATCTTTGGATGAATATATATGAGCATTTCTGCTGGGCATATACTGAAGTGTGCAATTGCCGGACCTTAGGCTGTCCATATGTTTATCTTTAATACATACTGCAAATCAATTTTCCAAAATGATTCTACCAATTTACATTCCCATTAGCAGTTCACACAGTCCTGGCTTTCACATCCTTACCAAATCTTGGGATTTTCTGTCATTTTCCTTTTAGTCATGTAATGGAATGCATGTGATATTGTGTGATAGGTTTAATTTGCATTTCCTTAAGAACTAGTGAAGCTGAGCACCATTTCATACATTTACTGGCCACTTGAAAATAATTTTTTTTGAGAAGAATCTACTCAAGTTTTGGTGAAATTTTTTAATTAAATTTATTTTATTTTTTAATTACAATACTGTATTTGTTTTGCCATACATTGACACGAATCAGCCATAGGTGAACACAATCTGCCAATGCTGAAGCCCCCTCCCACCTCCCACCCCACATCCTCTACTTGAATCATCCTGTGCATCAGCCCCATGCATCCTGCATCCTGCATTGAACATAGATTGGCGCTTCGTTTCTTGGTGAAATTTTTAAAAATTACTTTGGTTTTTTTTTTTTCCCTCATTGATTTGTAAGAGTTTGTATATGAGTGCTTTGTTGGGTATTTGTGTTGCAATAGCCTCTTGCAGTCTGTGTGTTACCTTTTTGTAAGCCTTTTTTTTTTTTAGAGCAGTTGTAATTTCTCACCAAAATTGAGTGGCAAGTACAGGAAGTTCCTAAAACCCTCTGCCCCTACACATGAGCACCCTCTCCACTATCAACATCCTGCACCAGAGTGGTGCATCTGTTATAATCAGTAAATCTACATTGACACAAAATTATCATCTAAAGCCTATAGTTTACATTAGGGTTCGCTTTTGGTGTTGTAGATTCTATGGCTGTGGACAGATACATGATGACATGTATTTGCCATCATAGTATCATACAGAAGAGTTTCACAGCACTGAAAATCCACTATGCTCTTCCTATTCATCTCTCCCTCCCCTTCATCCCTGCAAACATTGATCTTTTTATTATCTCTGTAGTTTTGCCTTTTCTAGAATGCAGTATTGTATGTAGCCTTTTGAAATTGGCTTCTCTCACTTAGTAATATACCATTAAGTTTCCTCCATGTCTTTTCATGGCTTGATAACTCATTTGCTTTTTAGTGCTGGATAATACTCCTTTATCTGGATATCCCACAGTTTATCAGTTCACCTATTGAAGAACATCTTGGTTACTTTCAAGTTTTGGTAAGTGAATAAAGCTACTTATAAACATCCATGTGCAGTTTTTCTGTGCAGACATAAATTTTCAACTCTTTGGGGTATATACCAAGTGTGATTGATTGCTAGATCATATGGTATGAATACATTTAGTTTTATAAAAAACTACCAGACTGTCTTCCAATGGCACCCCACTCCAGTACTCTTGCCTGGAAAATCCCATGGACGGAGGAGCCTGGTAGGCTGCAGTCCATGAGGTCGCTAAGAGTAGGACACGACTGAGTGACTTCACTTTCACTTTTCACTTTCATGCATTGGAGAAAGAAATGGCAATCCACTCCAGTGTTCTTGCCTGGAGAATCCCAGGGACAGAAGAGCCTGGTAGGAGGCCGCCTATGGGGTCACACAGAGTCAGACACAACTGAAGCAACTTAGCAGCAGCAGCAGCAACCAGACTGTCTTCCAAACTGTCTGTACCATTTTGTATTCCCATCAGCAATGAATGAAATTTCCTGTTGCTCCACATTCTTGTAAGCATTTGGTATTATCTGTATTTAGAATTTGGGGCTTTCTGATGCTTTTGAACTGTGGTGTTGGAGAAGACTCTTGAGAGTCCTTTGGACTGCAAGGAGATCCAACCAGTCCATTCTGAAGGAGATCAGTCCTGGGTGTTCATTGGAAGGACTGATGCTGAAGCTGAAACTCCAATACTTTGACCACCTCATGCGAAGAGCTGACTCACTGGAAAAGACCCTGATGCTGGGAGGGGTTGGGGGCAGGAGGAGAAGGGGGACGACAGAGGATGAGATGGCTGGATGGCATCACCAACTCGATGGACATGAGTTTGGGTAAACTCTGGGAGTTAGTGATGGACAGGGAGGCCTGGCGTGCTGCGATTTGTGGGGTCTCAAAGAGTCGGACATGACTGAGTGACTGTACTGAACTGAATGGTCTGTAGTGGACTCTATCTCATTTGTTGTTTTAATTTGCAATTCCCTGGGCTTCCCTAGTGACTCAGTGGCAAAGAATCTGCCTGCCAATGGAGGAGACGTGGGTTTGATCCCAGGGTTGTGAAGATTCCCCTGGAGAAAGAAATGGCAATCTACTCCAGTATTCTTGCCTGGGAAATCACTTGCCAAAGTGCTTTCCAAAATATTCCCTTTTTTTTTTTTTTTTTTAAAGCATTGGTGTTTGACATTTCACATCTAGATTTGTAATCCAAGCAGAGTTGATTTTGTGTATGGTATGAGGCGGAGGGGTTCAGCATCATGTTTTTCTCTATGGATAGCCAACTGACCCAGCACTGTTTACTGAGAATATTCTCACGTCCCTGTGGCACTGCAGTGGCATCTTTGTCATCGGTCAGGTGTCCATGGATATGCCTGTCTGCTGACGTATATCTATTTTATTCGTCACCACAACTTTTTCTGAGGTGAGGGGTCTACACTCAGGACTCCCACCTCTCCTGCTCAGCAGATATCTGGCTTGAGACTGGCTGTAAGCTGGGAAACTTCTATCTTGTAGGCTTTGTAATCTGGCAGATCCACGTTTCAGTCTCTTGTTCAGTTGCTCAGTCACATTCAGCTCTTTGCGACCCCATGGACTGCAGCCACCAGGCTTCGCTATCCTTCACCATCTCCCAGAGTTTGCTCAGGCTCCTGTCTATTGAGTCAGTGATGCCATCCAGCCATCTCCCCATCTGTCATGCCCTTCTCTTGCTTTCTCATCTTTACCAGCATCAAGGACTTTTCAGTCTTTGTTGTGCGGCTTAAGACAAGTTGGTTGACTTCTTTGAACCTATTTACAAATGTGTAAAATGAAGATAAGAATAACACGATGGCTCGATATTGAGACGCTTAGACAATTAAATGTTTATTATTACTGTTGTTGTTATTACTATGTATTATCTTAAGAATGATGAAGAGAGGACAGGGTGATTCCACCGCATCCTTTAAGTGCCTCAGTCCCACCTGCTATTCCTGTCTTCTTGGGGAAGCACCTAGTTACTGCCCTTGTGAGGACAGGGGAATGGAAGAGGTTGTGAAGGTCTGCTTCCTCCGAGAAGCCAACTGTTTCCCTATCCTCAAGGGTTCTGCTTCCCCCAGAGCCTTCACTCTTTCTTGCAACTGTCTTTAGCCTTACTCTCAGGGGGTTGTTAATTGCTTGCTATTCCAAAGAAGGCATGAGATGCTGGAAGCAAGAGCAAGGTTGACACTCGGGAAACCCTGGTCCTTAGACTTGGCTTAGTCATGTTCTTGAACAATCTTGGATGAGCTTCTCTCCTTCCCTGAGCCATGCATTCTCACCCACAATGGTGTAGAATCATTCCCTCATGTCCCTGGGTCTTCTTGGCACCATATTCTGTAACTGTGTAATAACATGTGACACCTGTAATCACTGGTTGGTGGTATGATCCAGGGTAGATTTCTAAGTGCATGTGAGTGTGTGTGATTGTTTGCTCAGTCCAGTCTGGCTTTTTGTGACCCCATGGACCATAGTCTGCCAGGCTCCTCTGTCCATGGAATTCTCCAGGCAAGAATGCTGGAGTGGCTTGCCATTTCCTGCTCCAGGAGATCTTCTCAAGCCAGTGACCAATCCTGTTTCTCTTGCATCTCCTGCATTAGCAGGTGGATTCTTTACCACTGCACCACTTGTGAAGCCAAGAGGACCTGCAAAGAAGGCTTATCCCACTCTTGGGGCTTATCCTTTCCCTGAGAAAATCAGGTAGTCTGATTGCTGTTCTTTCTTAGTTGTCCCAAGGAAAGAATCCAAAATATAGAAATAGCTTTATGCACAAAGATGTTCATAGTATTGCTTATGCTAGTAAAAACACCCATTTTGGAAAGAATTGCTCTGCCTATGTTCTTTCTGTAGTCAACTAGACTGGTACTCAGGATCCTCCAATCAGCATAGGGAAATAGGGAAGGCAGCCACAATACTTGATATAGAATCAATTACTTAAACATCAAAGGGTTTTCATCACTATTTAAGCCCTGGGCTACAGAATGAAAACAGTGATAGACTATTTTATGGGCTTCAAAATCACTACAGATGGTGACTGCAGCCATGAAATTAAAAGATGCTTGCTCCTTGGAAGAAAACCTGTGACAAACCTAGACAGAAGATTAAAAGTAGAGACATTACTTTGTCAACAAAGACCCATGTAGTCAAAACTATGGTGTTTCCAGTAGTCATGTATGAATGTGAGAGTTGGACCATAAAGAAGGCTGAGTGCCAAACAATTGATGCTCTTGAACTGTGGTGTTGGAGAAGACTCCTGAGAGTTCCTTGGACTGCAAGGAGATCCAACCAGTCAATCCTAAAGGAAATCAGTCCTGAATATTTATTGGAAGGACTGATGCTAAAGCTGAAACTCCAATACTTTGGCCACCTGATGCGAAGAGCTGATTCATTTGAAAAGAGCCTGATGCTGGGAAAGATTGATGCAGGAGGAGAAAGGGACAACAGAGGATGAGATGGTTGGATGGCATCAGTGACATGAGTCTGAGTGAGCTTGGGGAGATGGTGAAGGACAGGAAAGCCTGACAAGCTGCAGTTCATAGGGTTGCAAAGAGTCAGACACAACTGAGCCACTGAACAACAACAACAGAATGGTTATATGAAGATGACTCAAACATTATTTCTACTCTAAAGGAGATCACAATTTAGCCAAGAAAGGAGAACTCCAAGAGTTAAAATAGAAGTCAATATAAATGGTGCATTAGAGGCAAGTGAAAGATGCCATGAGAACTCAGACAAGACAGTCATGTTTCTTGGTAAATTGGGAAGACTTCCTGGACAAGGTGGCATCTGGGTTTTCCAGACAAAAAGCTGGAAAATAATTTTAAGCAGTTTGAGCCAAGGCATAGAGAAAGCAGTACATCTTTGTGGCTGGATTGTAGGGTGCATGGGAATTGCATAAGGGGTAACATGTAAGAGAAATAACATATAAGAGAAATATTTCTTATTTACTGTCACTCAGGACAGTAGACTAGAGGTAAATATGTAGGGCCTTGAATGGCCGGGTAAGCAGTGTCAACTGCATCCAATGAATGGATTGGAGCTGGGGGAGGTGGGGGGATGTTGTCTAATATGATAGCATTAGAATGATGATCATGTGATGTTTTTGAAAGATGGATTGGAGAAGAGCAAGGATTGAAGTGGCATGATCAGATAGGAGCTGCTGACAATTTTTCAGGAGAGAAAGGAGGAGACATGGGGACCTGGAGGGCTTTGAGAATGGAAAGAAGCAGAGTCCTAGTGCTATTTAGGAGGTAGAATCAACAGACCTTGTTGGCGGCGAGGATGTGGGAGGTGTGGTGAGTCTCAGATTCCTGACTCTGGCCACTGTATAGACAGTGGTGTGCTTTCCAGAGATGGGGAACTCAGGAGGAGAAGTTGAGGGAAAGATAAGGACCCCAGTCTGGGCTGTGTTGAGTTTAGGTGCCTAGAATGGGCTCTCAGGAGGGAGATGGTTGGATAAACCAGAGGCTCAGAGGGAGACTGAGACTGATGATGTTGCTCTGGGCCACGTCAGACTAGAGCTGGTGTTTAAAGACTTTGGGAGAGAAGACCTGTGTCAGGGAGAGTGTCTAGAGAGAAGGGAACTGAGGACAGTGCCAAGAGGAGCCCCCAGCCCTAATGGAACAAGAAAGAAGGCATTGGAGAGGCAAAGGAGAAAAGCCAGTGACGAAGACAGATGCGGGACAGTCAGGAGACCAGAAGAGCTCCTCTGGAAGGAGAGGGAATCTCAAGGAGGGAGCTGCCAGTTTGTCTTATAATGCAGAGAGGTCCAGACCATTGAGAACTGAGATGCGACATGTCCCTGCAATTTAGCAGTGACATGGTTGGAACAGAAAAGCTTTCTTGGGATGAAGAGAGTGGAAGCCAGATGGCAAGGAGTTGAGCGAGTAGGGATGAGGAAGTGCAGGACTGGGAATAGAGACAGCTCTGGCTAGAAAGAGAAGGAAAGAGATGGAGCAGTGACTGAGCCTGTGGGGAGATGGAGGCAGGGCTTCAAGCTGTGATGGTCGCTACAACAACCCTCTTTCCACCAACTTCTGGCTAGTGAGAGAGCCCAGAGTCTGCTTCAGGACCTTTCTTTTCCAGGCCAGGCTTCCCATGGCAGACGGAGCCTGGGTCACATGTCTGTTCTCTTCTCCTTTCTGCATGCATGGGTGTCTATGGGCTCATGCTTATGAGCTGTTGGCATAAGGAGCCGGTAGGTAGAGTTCTGGTGCCCCAGCTGGTCTGGAGTCAGCTGTGGGGCACCCCAAAGTTCCTGAGGGGGTGAGCCTGCATCTCTTTCTCCAAGATGAGGGTGAGAAGTAGGAGGCAGGCTGTGGACCATCATGATCTGTCAGCGAGCTCAACAAGTCTGCCCACCATCTGGGCCCTATCAGATGAGTGGAGTGCTTCCTACATTAATCTCTGATGAACTTGGCCTGGTTTTCATTTCAAAAGGCTCTACTTCTTTGCCTTCTTTCACCCAGCTCCTTCCTTATATCTCCTCCCCAAATTATACCTTCTCCCCTCCTTGGTCTCCCCACCCAGCTGGGGCTGGAGAAAGCTTTGAAATTGGAACAAGGCTCAGGATGGGGAGGGGTGGGATGCTGATGTAGCTGCTGGGCAGGGGGTGGGGGAGGAAAAGGCCAACTGAGCTCCCAGGTGATGGGGAGAGAACAGAGATCTCTTAGACCAACTCTGCCCCCTTGGGATTTCCAATCTGCTCCTTCTCATCTCCTAAGTGTCCTTCCCATCACCCTAGTCTTCCCTTTCATTATCCTACATCCCACGTAGGATGAGGAAATCATTTCTTGGCATGTTTGTTCATCCCCCGGGTGTCTCAATAGACTAGGGACAATCCTCTTGGCCAGTAAGGGAGTGAATCCTGGCAAAGGCTGCCCTGTTATGAGCTGCCTGAAGTCAGGGACTTCCAGGGCCATGAGCCAAAAGCTTTGGGAACCTGGTCTTCTGTCTTCCTCCCTCCATGTTTATCATACAATATAGTGCAGGAGACCAATGCTGAAAGGCTCTGTGCCAAATGCAGAATGGAGTGTTGAGCTAACCAGAATAGATAGAGTTTATTGTATATCACCCTGGAGGAAGAAATGGCAATCCACTCCAGTACTATTGCCTGGAAAATCCTATGGACAGAGGAGCCTGGTAGGCTACAGTCTATGGGGTCGCAAAGAGTTGGACACGACTGAGCGACTTCACTTTCACTATTGTATCTCAGAGTGCAGGAATCCTAGAATGTCAGAACTAAGAGAGACCTTGAGACATATGGTCCAGCCCAATTATTGTACAGCCTTCCCTGGTGGCTCAGATAGTAAAGAATCTGCCTGCAATGCAAGAGACCCCAGTTCATTCCCTGGGTTAGGAAAATCCCCTGGAGAAGGAAATGACTACCCACTCCAGTATTCTTGCCTGGAGAATCCTACAGACAGAGGAGCTGGCTAGCTATGGTCCATGAGGTTCTGAAGAATCAGACAGGACTTAGCAACTAATACTTTCATTTTCATTTTTCAGTGATTGTACGTAGAGGAATGTGAGGGCCCTAAGAGAGGAGAGTGATCAAACAAGGTCAAATGAGAATGGGCAGCAAGGCTCTCAGTTACGAGTCTGACTAGTGTGAAGCCCTGCAACAGGCATCAAAGATGCTTTACCTTTCTAAGTCAAGGGCTGAATTGGCTTCATGGTCAGTGAGAGCCAGAGTTGTCCTGAAGGTGTTTCATGACAGCTCTGAGTTCCACTCATTGGAGATGAGGAGTGGGAGGGAAGCAAAGTTAAGGATCAGTTTGTAAAAGAGGGAGTGAGGGGAGGATAAGTGAGGGGAGTGAGGCTAAGAATAAAGGGCAATGTTAATGGGAGTCTATTCTTTTTTAATTGAAGTATAGTTGATTTGCAATGTGTTAATTTCTGGTATACAGCAAAATAAAAAATGATTCCATTTTACATATATATATATATCCTTTTTATATTCTTTTCCATTATAGGTTATTACAGATATTGAATATAGTTCCATGTACTATACAGTAGGATCTTATTGTTTATTTTATATGTAGTTTTTGTACTGGTGAATCCCAAATTCCTAATTTATCTGCCCACCTTTCCCCTTTGGTAACCATAGGTTTGTTTTCTATGTCTGTGAGTCTGTTTCTGTTTTGTAAATAAATTAATTTATATCATATTTTGGATTCCACATATTAAGTGACATCATATGACGTTTGTCTTTTTCTTTCTGACTTGTTTCATTTAGTGTGGTAATCTCTAGATCCATCCATGTTGCTGCAAATGGCATTGCTTCATTCTTTGGCTAATATCCCATTGTATATGCGTACCATGTCTTCTTTATCCATTCGTCTGTTGATGGACATTTAGGTTGCTTCCATGCCTTGACTATTGTGAATAGCACTGCTGTGAACATTGGGGTGCATATAATTTTTTCAAATTAGAGTTTTCTCTGGATATGGGCCCAGGAGTGGGATTGCTGGATCATATGGCAACTCTGTCTTACTCCATACTGTTTTCTATAATGGTTGTACCAATTTACATTAATGGAAGCCCATTCTTATTAGGTTCTAGTCTGTGTGATTCTTTTTCTGTTTGCTTGAAGTAGGGATTCATTCAGTAATGGAAGACCGACTACATGGGTACAGGATGGATCTTGCTACAGGAAAACCCATCTCAAACTGGATCAAACAATGAGAGAATCTAGTAACTCATTTGCAAGAAGTTCAGAGATAAAGTGGGCCTCAGGACTGGTTGATGTAGCAGCTCAACCATGGCATCCAAGCCTCAAAATGTTTCTCAGCTTTGCTTTAATCCATGTCATAAGATGGTTGTCTACTAGTCATGAAGTAACTGCCAGCAGAAAAGAGGAGTTTTTACCTGTTTACTCAATTTAATGGGAAAGAGGAAAATAATCTCTCTTAAACCATAGAATATAAGTATTTTTCTTGAGTCTACTTGAGCAACTTTGAGTCGTATTGCCATCCCTGGACCAACAGCAGTTATCAAACACTTGTATAATTAATCCCATATAATACATTATAATAGATTAAAAAAACACTCAAGTTTTCTTGGAAATAAAAACCTGACTGGTAGGGGAAAAAATAATGGAAAGCCTGATGAACATAACCAAGACAAGATCAGTGAACTAAAAAACAGTGCCAAGGGATTCTCTCAAAATACAGAGCAATAAAACAAAGAAGTGAGAAGTATAAGATAGGAGTTTAAATACAGAGTTTCAAGGCTTCTGCTTATGCCTGGGGTGTGGAAAATTGGAGAGTCCCTCACCATTCCTGCACTAACAAAAAGAAAAAGTTGGATAAACTACAAAATTACTACATTTCTTGAAACTGTCTATAGTGACCACCTTCCAAGATGGCCCCCAGTGACCTCTACTTCCTGGTATTTACACCCTTGTGTACTTAAACCCTTCCAGGGTCAGCCTGCGTACGCCATAAAATATTACAGAAGTGATACTTTGTCGTGTCCAAGATTAAGTTATAAAGAAGGTGGTATTCTGTCTTGAGTTCTCCCTCTCCCTTGCTATCTCTCCTTCTTCCCTCTCTTTCTCTCTCTCATCACCTGCTTTGCAGGAGCAAGCTGCAATGCTATTAGCAGACCCACGGAAATGCCCACATAGCAAGGAACTGAAATCCCAACAACAGCCAGCAGTGCACCGAGGCCTGCTGACAACTGCAGGCATGAGCTGGGGAGAATTCTTCAGCCCTCTTCAAGTCTTGAGCTGTCTACAGCCCTGGCTGGCAGCTAGACGGCAACCTTATAAGAGACTCTGAACCAGAACCACCCTATCAAGCCACTCTCATATTTCTGAGACATGGAAATGGTGAGATAATATTTCTCGGTACATTTGGGAGATGATTTGTTATGTAGCAGGAAATAACTAATAACCTGTCCAGAGTGGAGGATTCAGAGTAACCAAGCAGGTTGAAATTTCAGGGAAGACAGGGCCCTTCAAACAGAGACAGAGAGTGAGCATTTGCTTACCTCTGGTAGAGCAGGAGATCTAGGTATGTGTGCTCAACCGCTTTGGCTGTGTCTGTTGACCCTTTGCGACCACATGGACTATAGCCCACCAGACTCATCTGTCCATGGAATTCTCCAGGCAAGAATACTGGAATGGGTAGCCATTCCCTTCTCCAGGAGATCTACCCGACCCAGGGAACAAAGCTGGGTTTCCTGAATTGCAGGAAGATTCTTTACCATCTGGGCCACCAGGGTGCCATAGAGAAAGGTAAAAAGAAAAGAGAGAAAATTTTTATTTTTGAACTGAAATCTCAACAACATTGTTTTTGTTTCAGGTGTACAACCTGATGATTCAATACTTGTATATATTGCGAAATGATCACCATAGTGTCGTTAGTATCTGTCACCATACATAGTTGCAAACTATTTTTTTTTCTTGTGAGAAGAACTTTTAAGATTTGCTCTCTTAGCCATTTCCAAATATACAGCACAGAATAATTAACTATAGTTCCCATGACTTTATTTTATAACTGAAAAGCTTGTACCTTTTGACCTCTGTGACTCATTTCCCCCATCCCCAATCCCTACTCCTGGAAACCACCAATCAGTTCTCTATAGTGGTATGCCTAAGTAAGATTATGTAGTATTTGTCCTTCTCGGACTTATTTCAGGAGATAAAAGTTTTCAATTGCTAAAGGCCTCATGTGGATGATTACAGAAGTACAGAGATTGTGGGAGCAACAGACCAAAGGGTGGTTCACGTTTACATACAGGCTCTTCTTTCTGAACCTTCAGTGGCTGCTCATAACAAAGACCAGTAGCAGTGTAGGAGGATGGAGAGTCAAAGACCTCTGCATCTTGATCTTGGGCTTCTCAACTTTCATAACTATGAGAAAATAAATATGTTATTTATGCCACTCAGTCTATGGTAGCCCTGGCAGATGCAGGACTTATTTTATTTATTTATTTATTTTTAATACTTTATTCTACATTACAGTACTGTATTTGTTTTGCCATACATTGACATGAATCAGCCACAGGTGTACACAATCTCCCAATGCCGAAGCCCCCTCCCACCTCCCACCCCATATCATCTCCCTGGATCATCCCATGCACCAGCCCCATGCATCCTGTATCCTGTATCGAACATAGACTGGTGCTTCGTTTCTTACATGATAGTATACATGTTTCAATGCCATTTTCCCAAATCATCCCACCCTCTCCCTCTCCCTCAGAGTCCAAAAGTCCGTTCTATACCTCTGTGTCTCTTTTGTTGTCTCACATAGAGGGTCATCATTACTATCTTTCTAAATTCCATATATATGTGTCAGTATACTGTATTGGTGTTTTTCTTTCTGGCTTACTTCACTCTGTATAATTGGCTCCAGTTTCATCCATCTCATTAGAACTGAGTCAAATTTATTCTTTTAAGGGCTGAGTAATACTCCATTGTGTATATGTACCACAGCTTTCTTATCCATTCATCTGCTGATGGACATCTAGGTTGCTTCCATGTCCTGGCTATTATAAACAGTGCTGCAATGAACATTGGGGTTCATGTGTCTCTTTCAATTCTGGTTTCCTTGGTGTGTATGCCTAGCAGGGGGATTGCTGGGTTATAAGACAGTATGGTACTGGCACAAAGACAAATATAGATCAATGACTTATTTTAAAGTGTAATTTCAAATTCCTTATTGACGATATGTTGACCTTATATCCTACCACTTTGCTAAACTCACTTTGTTCTGTTGCTTCTTGGTTGACCCTTTGGGATTTTCTGCGGAGACAATTATGTCATCTGTAAACAGAGACACTTTTATTTTTTCCTCTGCACTCTTTATACCTTAGATTTCTTTAAAAGTGTTTTAAATTACTTTATTTTTTAACCTTAAAAATTTTTTATTGAAAGATTCTTTAAATCCTATAATGCTTTACAATTTCCAAAAGTTTGTACACATGATTTCCTAAAATCCCATAATAATTCTTTTTCTCTTGTATCCTCAACCCTGTATGGCCTCTCCCATCTTTCTCTCTGCCCACTGGTAACTGCTAGTTTGTTCTCTGTATCTGTGAGTCTGCTGCTACCTTTTATTTCTTTTTCTTGCCTAACTGCACTGGATAGAATTTCCAGTGCAATGTTGAATAGAAGTGATAAGAACAGATATCCTTCCTTCGTTCTCAGATGTAGGGAGAAAGCCTTTAGTCTTTCATTATTAAGTATAATGCAGTATATACAGCTCTGTAAACATCACTGCAATCAGTAATTGCTCACCATCTGTTATCATGCTGTTTGTGTGTTCAACTGAATTCCCAGAGCAGCCTTAGAATGGAAGATAGTACAATGAGTGGAAGGGAGAATAGTTAATATGTTGAACCATATGCTCCCTGAAAAGTCATAACATGCCCTGGCTCTGTTTACCCTCATATCCAGACTTCTCTCTGAACTCCTAGCTTGGGTTACTTAACCTTTATGTTGGTTTTAGAAAAGACAGAGGAACCAAAGATCAAATAGCCAACATCTGCTGGACCATTGAAAAAGCAAGAGAGTTCAAGAAAAACAACTATTTCTGTTTTATTGACTATGACAAAGCCTTTGACTGTGTGGATCACAATAAATTGGGGAAAATTCTGGAAGAGATGGGAATACCAGACCACCTGACCTGCCTCTTGAGAAACTTATATGCAGATCAGGAAGCAACAGTTAGAACTGGACATGGAACAACAGACTGGTTCCAAATAAGAAAAGGAGTATGTCAAGGCTGTATATTGTCACCCTGCTTATTTAACTTATACACAGAGTGCATCATGAGAAACGCTGGGCTGGAAGAAGCACAAGCTGGAATCAAGATTGCTGGGAGAAATATCAATAACCTCAGATATGCAGATGACACCACCCTTATGGCAGAAAGTGAAGAAGAACTAAAGAGCCTCTTGAGGAAAGTGAAAGAGGAGAGTGAAAAAGTTGGCTTAAAGCTCAACATTCAGAAAACGAAGATCATGGCATCTAGTCCCATCACTTCATGAGAAATAGATGGGGAAACAGTGGAAACAGTGGCTGCCTTTATTTTTCTGGGCTCCAAAGTTACTGCAGATGGTGATTGCAGCCATGAAATTAAAAGATGCTTACTCCTTGGAAGGAAAGTTATGACCAACCTAGACAGCAAATTAAAAAGCAGAGACATTACTTTGCCAACAAAGGTCCATCTAGTCAAGGCTATGGTTTTTCCATTGGTCATGTATGGATGTGAGAGTTGGACCATAAAGAAGGATGAGCACTGAAGAATTGATGCTTTTGAACTGTGGTGTTGGAGAGACTCTTGACAGTCCCTTGGACTGCAAGGAAATCCAACCAGTCCATCCTAAAGGAGATCAATCCTGGGTGTTCATTGGAAGGAGTGGTGTTGAAGCTGAAACTCCAGTACTTTGGCCACCTGATGTGAAGAGCTGACTCATTGGTAAAGACCCTGATGCTGGGAAGGATTGAGTTCAAGAGGAGAGGGGAACGACAGAGGATGAGATGGTTGGATGGCATCATTGACTCAATGGACACGGGTTTGGGTAGACTCCGGGAATTGGTGATGGACAAGGAGGCCTGGCATGCTGCCATTCATGGGGTCACAAAGAGTTGGAAATGATTGAGCACTTGAACTGAACTGAATCTTTATGCTCAGCCCCTTCTCTTGCTTTATCTGATGCATTATCTCATATGGAGGTTTGTACTCAGCCATCCCTTCTTCCACTCACAGAATTGTTGCTATTGTTTCCTGTTGTTTACAGTTGTAGTCAGGTACACATCCTTCCTTTTCCTTGTGGTGATGGTGGATTAGTCACTAAATTCTGTCTGACTCTTGCAACACTATGCACTGTCGACTGCCAAGCTCCTCTGTCTATGGGATTCTCCAGGCAACAATACTGGAGCTGGTTGCCATTTCCTTCTCCAAGGGATCCTCCTGACCCAGGAATTGAACCTGGGTCTCCTGCATTACAGAAAGACTTTTTACTGACTGACCTATGGGTACTCTACCCTAAACTATGTCTACAACCAAGTCCTGCAGGAAGGTAACTTTCGGTGAATTTGATCTCCCTGGAGTGAATTATTTTGGAATCAGACACATGGTTGACTTTGAAATAAAAACTCAGGAGCTGCTAAAAATGTCCATGGATGGCTCCATGTTCCGGTCCTGAACCACAGGCCTCTGACAGCGATGGAAATCTATCGATCCACTCTAAGTGGTTAGAGTTTCCTTTTTCCAACCTGTGTATGTTTGTCTAAAACATTTTCCTCTGCGTATGTAAAGCAACTTGAATATTCAGGTCAGTCCGTACAGGATAACTTGAACTTTAGAAAGTCAGTGTAGGTAAACTGATGTGGCTTCATCCTGACTTTGGAGGTGTTTTTCAAACTACAGTTTACTACTAGTTAGAAGTCAGTTGAGTGAATGCAATAAGAATTTTTCAAAACCCAGTGGATTTTGACATACCTGAAGGTGTTGCCTACAAGCAGCGTAATGTTGTGCGAGGAAGTTTCTGTTGCATGTGTATGTGGGTGGACACACACACGTGCTGGCTAGTGACGTAGATTGTATGTCAAGGTTGTGGGAATATCACAGCCCATGAAGCTGAACTATTGAAAAGTGCAGGAACGATGGGCTGGGCAGCATGAACGAAGGCAGAACACAAATATTTTTGATTGAGCAAATTGATCAAGGAATGTCTGTGCTTAACTTTTAAAAAATATTTGTTTATTTATGGCTGTGCTGGATTTTCATTGTTGCCGTTGGCTTTTCTCTAGTTACAGCAAGCGGGGGCTGCTCTCTAGTTGTGGTGCACGGGCTTCTAATTGAAGTGGCTTTTTTTGTTGTGGAGCATGGGTTCTAGAGCTCATGGGTGCGTGGGCTCAGTAGCTGAGGTTCCTGGGCTCTAGAGCACAGGCTGAATAGTTGTTGCACATAGGCTTAGTTCCTCCCTGGCATGTGGGATCTTCTGAGACCAGGAATTGAACCTGTCTCCTGTATCAGCAGGCGGATTCTTTAACATTGAGCCACCAGGGAAGCCCTGTGCTTAACTTTTAAAGCAACTCACACACCAGTTACTAAAGTGGCTATATGATTTTCCACTTTCACTAGCAAAGTGAAACGAGGATTCCATTTATCCACATTCTTGCCAAAACTTGATGGGTCAGTCTTTCAGTATGTGGATGTTCTAGAGGGTATGTAGTATAATCTCATTATGGATTCAATTTGAATTTCACTAGTAACAAACGATGTTGAGACTCTTTACCTGTGTTTATTTGCCATCATATATATTTAAATGTCAAATGAGAATTTTGTTCATGGTAGAATTGCTTTTTGAGACTTCTTATTGTTATGTGGGTGTATTTCTGAGCTTTCTGTTGTAGTTCATTGGTGTATATATATATATATATATATATATACCCTTAGGACCATACCACATTAATTTGGATTACTGTCACTTTATAGTAAGTTTTGAATAAAGATAGTATAAGTTTTCCAGCTTTTATCTTTACCAAGTTGTCTTGTCTGATCTGGGTCTTTACATTCCCATATATGTTTTAGGATCAGCTTGTCACATTCTACAAAACAAGCTTGCTGGGATTTTGATGAGAATTTCTCTTTTTAAAATTAATTTATTTTAATTGGATGCTAATTACTTTACAATATTGTGGTGGGTTTTGCCATACATCAGCATGAATCAGCCATGGACGTACATGTGCCCCACCATCTTGGGCCTCCCTCCCACTTCCCTACCCAACCCATCGCTCTGGGTGCTTTGGGTGCCTGCTTCACACATCAAATTTGCACTGGTCATCTATTTTACATGTGGTAATATACATGTTTCAGTGCTATTCTCTCATATTGTCCCGCCCTTGCCTTCTCCCGCATTGTCCAAAAGTCTGTTCTTTACATCTGTGTCTCTTTTGCTATATTGCATATAGGGTCATCATTATTGTCTTTCTCAATTCCATATGTATGCGTTAATATATTCTATTGGTGTTTCTCATTCTAGCTTACTTCACTCTGTATAATAGGCTCCAGTTTCATCCACTTCATTAGAACTGACTCAAATGCATTCTTTTTTATAGCTGTGTAATATTCCCTTGTGTGGATCACAATAAACTATGGAAGAATCTGAAAGACATGGGAATACCAGACCACCTGACCTGCCTCTTGAGAAACCAAATGCAGGTCAGGAAGAAACAGTTAGAACTGAACATGGAACAACAGACTGGTTCCAAATAGGAAAAGGAGTACGTCAAGTCTGTATATTATCACCCTGCTTATTTAACTTATATGCAGAATACATCATGAGAAATGCTGGAAGAAGCACAAGCTGGAATCAAGACTGATTGGAGAAATATCAATAACCTCAGATATGCAGATGACACCACCCTTATGGCAGAAAGTGAAGAGGAACTAAAAAGCCTCTTGAGGAAAGTGAAAGAGGAGAGTGAAAAAGTTGCCTTAAAGCTCAACATTCAGAAAACTAAGATCATGGCATCTAGTCCCATCACTTCATGAGAAATAGATGGGGAAACAGTGGAAACAGTGTCAGACTTTATTTTGGGGGGCTCCAAAATCACTGCAGATGGTGATTGCAGCCATGAAATTAAAAGACGCTTACTCCTAGATAGCACATTAAAAAGCAGAGACATTACTTTGCCAACAAAGGTCCATCTAGTCAAGGCTATGGTTTTTCCAGTGGTCGTGTATGGATGTGAGAGTTGGACTGTGAAGAAAGCTGAGTGCCAAAGAATTGATGCTTTTGAACTGTGGTGTTGGAGAAGACTCTTGAGAGTCCCTTGGACTGCAAGTAGGTCCAACCAGTCCATCGTAAAGGAGATTAGTCCTGGGTGTTCATTGGAAGGACTGATGCCAAAGCTGAAGCTCCAATACATTGGCCACCTGATGCGAAGAGCTGACTCACTGGAAAAGACCCTGATGCTGGGAGGGATTGGGGGCAGGAGGAGAAGGGGACGACCGAGGATGCGATGGCTGGATGGCATCACCAACTCGATGGACATGAATTTGAGTGAACTCCGGGAGTTGGTGATGGGCAGGGAGGCCTGGCGTGCTTCGATTCATGGGGTCGCAGAGTCGGACATGACTGAGCGACTGAACTGAATTGAATATTCCCTTGTGTAAATGTACCTAACTTCCTTATCTATTCGTCTGCCGATGGACATCTAGGCTGCTTCTATGTCCTAGCTATGTAAACAGTGCTGCAATGAATATTGGGGTACATGTGTCTCTTTCGATTCTGGTTTCCTCAGTGTGTATGCCCAGCAGTGGGATTGCTGGGTCATATGGCAGTTCTATTTCCAGTTTTTTAAGGAATCTCCACACTGTTCTCCATAGTGGCTGTACTAGTTTGCATTCCCATCAACAGTGTAAGAGGGTTCCCTTTTCTCCACACCCTCTCTAGCATTTATTTTTTGTAGACTTTTGATGGCAGCCATTCTGACCTGCTTGAGATGATACCTCATTGTAGTTTTGATTTGCATTTCTCTGATAATGAGTGATGTTGTGCATCTTTTCATGTGTTTGTTAGCCATCTGTATGTCATTTCTGGAGAAATGTCTGTTTAGCTCTTTGGCCCATTTTTTGATTGAATTGTTTATTTTTCTGGTATTGAACTACAAGAGTTGCTTGTATATTTTGGAGATTAATTCTTTGTCAGTTGCTTCATTTGCTATTATTTTCTCCCATTCTGAAGCCTGCCTTTTCACCTTGCTTATAGTTTTCTTCGTTGTGCAAAAGCTTTTAAGTTTAATTAGGTCCCATTTGTTTATTTTTGTTTTTATTTCCATTACTTTGGGAGGCTGATCAATAATAGTAAAGATGATCCAAAATCTTGAAAACAAAGTGGAGCTACAGATAAATAGACTAGAGACAAGAATTGATGAGAATTTCAATTGGGGTGAAATTGTCACTTTAACAGTATTAAGTCTTCCAATACATGAAGAAGATATAGCTTTCCATTCATTCACATCTTTAAATTCTCTCAGTAATGTTTTTACTTTTCAGTATCTAGGTCTTGCAAGTTTCTTAAATGTACTCCAAACTCCTTTATTCTTTTTTATATTATTGTAATTAGCATTGTTTTCATAATTTTATTTTCAGATTATTGCTATTATATAGAAATATAATTGAGTTTTGCATATTGAGTTTGAATTGTGTTAACTTAATAGTTCTAGTAGCATTTTTTGTAGTTCTTTAAGATTCTATACATAGATGATTATATAATTTATGAATAAAGACAATATTATTTTTGCCTTTCTACTTTGTATGCTTTTATTTCTTGTCTTACTTTATTGTACTGGTAGAATCTCTTAGTGGAAAATATTCTGCCTCTTGTCATTAAGTGTGACATTAGTTGAAAAATTTTGAGATGCCTTTATCTGGCTTAAGAAGCTTCCTTCTGTTCCTACTTTTCTGAGAGTATTTTCTTTTAATGGATGGGTGTTGGATTTTGTCAAATGTTTTTTCTGTGCCTATTGAGATAATCTTGGAACTAGTTCTTCACTTTATTAATATTATTACTTGATTTGGGGATGTTAAACCAACTTGCATCCCTGAAATACTCCATTTGGTCATAGTATAGTTAGTTAGTTAGTTCAGTCGCTCAGTCATGTCCGACTCTTTGCGACCCCATGAATCGCAGCACGCCAGGCCTCCCTGTTCATCACCATCTCCCAGAGTTCACTCAGACTCATGTCCATCGAGTCAGTGATGCCATCCAGCCATCTCATCCTCTGTCATCCCCTTCTCCTCCTGCCCCCCAATCCCTCCCAGCATCAAAGTCTTTTCCAATGAGTCAACTCGTCGCATCAGGTGGCCAGAGTACTGGAGTTTCAGCTTTAGCATCATTCCTTCCAAAGAAATCCCAGGGTTGATCTCCTTCAGAATGGACTGGTTGGATCTCCTTGCAGTCCAAGGGACTCTCAAGAGTCTCTTCAACACCACAGTTCAAAAGCATCATATCTTCGGCACTCAGCTTTCTTCACAGTCCAACTCTCACATCCATACATGACTACTGGAAAAACCATAGCCTTGACTAGATGGACCTTAGTCGGCAAAGTAATGTCTCTGCTTTTGAGTATGCTATCTAGGTTGGTCATAACTTTCCTTCCAAGGAGTAAGCGTCTTTTAATTTCATGGCTGCAATCACCATCTGCAGTGATTTTGGAGCCCCCAAAATAAAGTCTGACACTGTTTCCACTGTTTCTCCATCTATTTCCCATGGAGTGATGGGACCAGATGCCATGATCTTCGTTTTCTGAATGCTGAGCTTTAAGTCAACTTTTTCACTCTCCTCTTTCACTTTCATCAAGGGGCTCTTTAGTTCCTCTTCACTTTCTGCCATAAGGATGGTGTCATCTGCATATCTGAGGTTATTGATATTTCTCCAAGCAGTCTTGATTCCAGCTTGTGTTTCTTCCAGTCCAGCGTTTCTCATGATGTACAGCAACCCACTCCAGTATCTTGCCTGGAGAATCCCATGGACCGAGGAGCCTGGTGGACTACAGTCCATGGGGTCGCAAAGAGTCGGACACGACTGAGCAACTTCACACACACACTCTCTGCATAGAAGTTAAATAAGCAGGGTGACAATATACAGCCTTGACGTACTCTTTTTCCTATTTGGAACCAGTCTGTTGTTCCATGTCCAGTTCTAACTGTTGCTTCTTGGCCTGCATACAGATTTCTCAAGAGGCAGGTCAGGTGGTCTGTTATTCCCATCTCTTTCAGAATTTTCCACAGTTTATTGTGATCCACTCAGTCAAAGTATACAGTTCCTTTTACAAGTTGCTGGATTTTGTTTGCCAATATTCTTTTAAGGAGTTCTGCACCCATGTTTGGGCTTCCCAGGTGGCTAAGTGTTAAAGAATCTGTTTGCCAATGAAGGAGACACAGGAGATGTGGGTTTGACTCCTGGGTTGAGAGGATCCTCTGAAGGAGAAAATGGCAATCCATTCCAGTATTCTTGCCTGGGAAATCCCACAGACAGAGGAGCTTGGCAGGTTGTAGTCCACAGGGCTGCAAAATGTCAGACACGACTGAGCATGTATGAATGCACACATACCCATGTTCATGTGAGACATTAAGATGTTTCGATTTTTATCATGTCTCTGTTGGCTTTGGTGTCAAGGTAATACCAGCCTTGTAAAATAATTTGGGAAGTTTTCTCTCCTTCTCTTTTTCTTAAAGAGTTTGTGTAGGAATCTGTGTTATTTATTTCTTAAATGTTTGATAGAATTCAACAGTGAAGGCATCTGGGCCTAAGGTTTTCTTTGTGGGATAAATTTTGCTTATCAAGTCAGATTATTTACTTGATATAGGTCCCACATAGTTTTCATTCCTTTTGAGTGAGTTTTGGTAATTAATCTTTCTCAAAATTTTTTCTGTATGACATATATCTTCAATTCATTTGGGTTTATACCTAGGAGTGGAACTGCAGGGTCATATGAAAACCACTGAAAACTGACCCATTGGAAAAGGCCCTGATGCTGGGAAAGACTGAGGGCAAAAGGAGAAGAGGGCAACAGGGGATGAGATGGTACATAGCATCACTGACTCAATGGACATGAATCTGAGCAAACTCCAGGAGATGGTGAAGGACAGGGAAGCCTGGCATGCTTCAGTCCATGTGGTCACAAATAGTCAGACACGACTTAATGACTAGAGAACAACAACAATGAAAAACATTTGATTAAAATTTTGAGAAACTACTAGGCCATTTGCAAAGTAATTGCATCATTCTACATTCCTGATATCAATGTATAAGGATTTCAGTTTGTTCATATCCTCTCCAATACCTATTATTATCTGACTTTTGATTATAGCCATTATAGTGGATGCAAGAATGTGCATTTTATTTGAGTTTCCTCAGTGACTAATGATCATGTTTTCGTGTGCTTATTGAACATTTATACATATTCTTTGGAGAAAGCCTATTCAGATTTTTTGCCCATTTTAAAAACTGATATATCTGAGTTTTGTTGCTGTTATTTACTGTTGATGTGTAGGAATTCTTTGTTATGGATAGTTCATTATGTATACAATTCCTTATCAGACATAAAGTTTGCAAATACTTTCTCCCATCTGTGGAGTAGGTTTTTTGTTTGTTGTTTATTTTTTGTTTGACTTTTCTGATGTCTTTTGAAGAACAAAAGTTTTCATTTTGGTGAAGTTCAAGGTATCTATTTTTCTTTTGTCTCTTGAGCTTTTTCTGTCGCATCTAAGACGACTTTGCTTAAACCAATGTCATGGAAATTTACTCGTATTTTTTTCTAAGAGTTTTATTGTCTTAACTCTCACATTTAGGTTTCTAATCCATTTGGAGTCAATCTTTGTATATAGTGTAAGGAATGGGCTCAACTTCACTTTTTTCACACGGCCATCCGGTTGTTCCAGCACTGTTTGCTGAAAAGACAATTCTCCATTGAACTGTTGTGGCATGCGTGTCAAAAATTAATTAACCATAAATGTTTGGGTTTATTCCTTGGCTTTCAATTCTATTCCATTGACCTATATGTTATTCTTATGTCAATTTGTTATTTTTGTTTTTGTTGTTCAGTTGCTAAGTTGAGTCTGTTTGTGACCCCATAGACTGAAGCACACCAGGCTCCTCTGTCCTCCACTATCTCCCACAATTTGCTCAAATTCGTGTCCATTGAGTCAGTGATGCTATCTAACCATCTCATCTTCTGCTGCCCCCTTCTCCTTTTGCCCTCAATCTTTCCCAGCATCGGGGTCTTTTCCAATAAGTCAGCTCTTCTATTCAGGTGGCCGAAATATTGGAGCTTCAGCTTCAGCATCAGTCCTTCCAATGAGTATTCAGGATTGATTTCCTTTAGGATTGACTGGTTTGATCTCCTTGCAGTCCAAGGGACTCTCAAGTGTCTTCTTCAGCATCACAATTCAAAAGCATCAGTTTTCAGTGCTCATCCTTCTTTATGGCCCAACTCTTACATCTGTACCTGACTAGTAGAAAAACCATAGCTTTGTCTTTATTGGCAAAGTGATGTCTTTGCTTTTTAATATGCTGTCTAGGTTTGTCATAGTTTTTCTTCCAAGGAGCAAGGGTATTTTAATTTCATGGCTGCAGTCACCATCTACAGTAATTTTGGAACCCAAGAAAATAAACTCTGTCACTACGTCAATTCCATGACTGCAAGTTTGAGTGTATTTGTCAACCTTCATATAGGCCAATAGGCAGAGTATGGACCTTGTGGATTTTGAAGTGTTTAAGCATAACTTATGTCCAATTCATTGGCTAACCACAAAGCTAAGCTATTCTAAGTACCGTGTGTTTCCTTTTGTAACTGGCTAAGTTCATTTAGCATGATGCCTTCAAGGTTCATCCTTAGCAAGTGTTAGACTTTTCTTCTTTTTTGAGATTGAATAATATTCCATTGTATGCATAAGCACTGAGTGTTTATCTATTCATCCATCAATGGAGATGTGGGCTGCTTCTGTGTTTTGATTATTGTGAATAAAGCTGCTATAAACATAAGTGTACAAATATCTGTTGTGTCCCTACTATGAAATCTTTAAAATATATGCCCAGAAGTAGATTTCTGGATCATATGCTAATTTTATTTTTAATTTTAAGGAAAGCCTTGCTTTCCATAGTGGCTGTACCACTATGGAATCCCCAAAGCAAGGGCAACAAACGAAGTGAATCTTGCTAGAAAGCTCCATCTTTCTTCCTGGAGGGATTTTCATTTTATATGCTGGAGCATTATATATGTTCACCAACCACGTGCAAATAAATGTTCAGGTTTCTCTGCATCCTCACCAATACTTGTTACTTCTTTTTTGACTAGCAGCTATACTTATGTGTATGGTATCTCATTGTGTTTTGAGTCTCATTTCCCTAATGATTATTGATGGTGAGCATCTTTTCTTGTGCTTATTGTCCATTTGGATATATACATTTCTTTGGAGAAATGCCTGTTCAAGTTCTTTGTCTTTTAAAAAAATTGTAGTTTTTGTTATTGTTTTTGTTGTTGAGTTACAGAAGTTCTATATATGTTCTGGATTCAGCCATTATTTCTTTTCTTTCCCTTCTTCTCTCTTTCAGAGCCTTAAATTACATGGATTTTAAAGTCTCTTTATCAGGCCACTGAGGCACTATTCATTTTTTCAGCCTATGATTTGTTTTAGATATTTTCTCTTATTATGTCTTCAAGTTCACTGATCTTTTCTTCTGAAATCTCTAATCTATTCTTAATCTCATTTAACACTTTGTGTTTTCACCTCTGAAAGTTCCATTTTCTTTATTTATATCTTTCTTTTCTTTTCCTTAGTAGTTTCATATTTTTCTCTGCTTTTCGAGCATATTTGTAACAGCTATTTTAAAATGCTTGTCGGCTTTTATCATCACCTTTGTTGTTTTATGTCTGTTTCCATTGAACTGATTACTGTCATTGTTATGAGTCACATTTTCCAGCCTCTTTGCAAACCTAGTAATTTTTAATTGAATTCTAGACATTATTCACATGTCTGGATTTTTTTCTAAAGAATATTTAGATTTGTTGGGTCTTATAGTTAAGTTACTTGTGTAACAACGTGATCAGTTTGAGGTGTGTTTCTGTGCTTGGTTAGGGTAGGCTTAGGGTAGGATTTACTCTAGGGTTAGTGTTTACTCATTCCTATTTCTATTTATCCAGTCCTATTTCCAAGGGATGACCCTTCCTGGAGAGTCAGTTAAGCACACTGATGTTCAATGAGGTTTCTTCACTCTCACTGGTCAGCACTTGAATTTCTCCCAGCCCTGTACAAGCTCCAGGAACTGCTCAGTTGATAATTAATTTATAGTTCTCCGCTCAACCTTGTGAATGTGCACCCTACATGTGTACACTTAGTATTCAGCAGCAGACTTAATCTATGCAGGTTTCTGGAGCTCTTTCTCTACACAGCAACCTCTGCTCTGGTAGTCTGCCACACAAATTCCAGCTGCTTCAGACTTTCTGAATTTGATCTCTGTCTCCTCAGCTCCGTGCGACCGCCATACTCTTCCAGGGCTTCCCCCTCTTTGTTCCAGAAAATACCTCCAGGAAGAAAGATGGAGCTTTCTAGTAAGATTCACTTCATTTGTTGCCCTTGCCCTGCACTGCTTGTTGTCCGATGTCTGAAGACACAAATTTCTTGTATTTTGTCCGATTTTTCTAGTTGCTTATAATTGCCAGGCAAGTCAGCAATTGCAGAGTTTTCTGTTGTGAGGTCATGAATGTTTTCAATTGTTGAAACATACATGTTTTTTGGCTGTGTTTTTACATACAAGCCTCCTATTCTATGGATACATAAATATCCTGGGAATGTTAATAAGAATACTATTCATGTCCTTCTTGTTTCTTGAATTAGTGGTATTTCACTGAGGGAAATTTCCCCTGCTATCTCAATTTGGACACTATTTTTGTCCAAATAGCCAGTGAGCTTTAATTGATTGATAATATTTATAACAAAAGTCAAGATTAATTAGAATTGGCATGCTGTGGGGTTCCCCAGCAACTATGTAGGTGGAAAGTGGGGAGAAACATACCATACCATTCATTCATTGGGTGATGCTGGTTCCTCTTATGAAAGGATCACAAGGATGTTTCCCACATAGTAACTTTTAAAATCTTTGCATAATTCTCATAACTATTATTCTAATTTTACAGTTGAAAAAACTGAAGTTCAGAGAAGTTCAGTAACTTCCCAAGGTCACAAAACTAGTAAATGAAGCAACCATAACTGGAAAACAGTCACTCTGTCCAACCTGTACACTGTGCTTCACAGTTTTCAGAAATGTCATATATCTGACCTATTGATGGAATTATTTCATATTTTTCATTACAGGTACATAATTCTCCAGTTTAAAATTTTTCTTTGTCATTTCATATGCCTTTTTTGAGTAATCTGAGCATAGTCTGGCCATTAATGTTTTTAATCTTGAAACTATACCCCAGAATATTTTTCCATATTATAAACTGCATAAGTTACATTTTTCTTTAAGTGAAAGTCCATGGTGGAACTACTGAGACAAAGGAATAGACAGTTTTTGAAGGACTCCATACTTTAATAAATATTTCCTGAATTTTATCAAGACAGTTCCATCAAGCAGTGCATAAGCATGCCAGCTACTCCATGGAGTGTAGCTTTAATTGGTATCTTTGAAGACCCAAAGTTTCTAAAATGTCTAACGGTGGAATTTGAGGCACAGTGACATATGGGCAGAGGAGATATTTTTGGGAGCAGTCCCTTCCCTGTACCTCCCAAATCCCTTGCAGACCCCCTTTCTCCTCAAGCAGCCCCTCCTGCACATGTTGGGGGCAGGGCCTGGGCTCGGGGCACCTCTGCCAGGATCCTGCTGATCTATGTTCTTGTCTGACACTCAGCAGCTGTCGCAGAGGCGTGGGCTGCAGGCGCTGTTCCCCATGGGCCGTGTGCAGGCTGCAGGCCGGGGATCCTTTCCCGCCTAATCCAAGGGGCACTGGCGGTGGGGAGGGAGACAGCTGGGTGTAACTGATCTGCAAAGGAATGGAATGGTGCAGGCCTCCCAGTGCTGGGCTGGGCGTCTGCAGGCTGCCCTCCCCAGCTGCCAAGCCTTTAACCCTTCCCTCTCTTACTTCTCACTCCCCTCCATCCTGGGAGTGGATGTCGTCCAGTTCGACCAAATCCCAGGAACATCCCCGGGTTGGGTCTGAACACCTTGAAGAGGAGCCAGCCTTGTGTTAGTTACTGTTGGAGAGGCTAGAGCAGGAGCAAGAGGCTCAGGCCCTGTTTCAGAAGGAGACAAAGCCCCAGTAGGTGTCTCAGACAGCAGCGGAGACGAAGACCATGAGGTGGAGCTCAAGGAAGACTCCCTGGAGGAGGAAGTGAAGTGAGCACTGGGTTTGGAGTCATTTGATTCTTCCTCCACCTTTGCTCACTTTGCAGTGAGAGCTTATATAAGTCACTGTCTGTCTAGGATCTGTTTGCTGCTCCTGAAAGTGTGGGATTTGAAGCTGATCTTTAAGGTTCTGTCCACAGTGGTAATAGTAGCTCTATTCAACATCTACCATAGGCCAGGGGCTTTATCTAGAAACATTCTCACCATCACTTTGCCAGATTCTCCCATTTTAGGGACAAGGAAACTGAGAATTAGGAGAGAAGGAATCACACAGCTGCTCAGAGACAGAGCCTGGCCCCATAGTCCAGGCTCTTCCAAGGCCTCCTTGTCTGTCTTCATCTCCAATTGTCTGTAAATGGTGGCCGAGTTCAGGTAGAGTGGAGGCTGGGTGCACCGCAGGCTGGGGCCCAGAAGGGGCAAAGGCTAGCAATGAGCCTTGGAGCTCCTGGATGAAGGGCGGGCTGCGGCTGGGTGGGACTCCCGGCCCCTTTTATTCTCCTGTTCTGGGCGCAGCTGGGCCGAGATCTCCTGGCTCCGCCAGGCAGCCTCACACAGAGTCACGGCCTCTGCAGTTGTCCAGCCCGTTCCCATCCATGAGCTCACTTGACCCTCATGCCAAGCTTAGGATGCAGAACCTGTCAGCCCTCTTTACAATGAAGGATGGAGGCTTGAAATTTTCCAGCATTCCTATAACTGGTAACTAACCAAAGAGAGACTAGAGCCCTCTTTCCACTGTCCCCTCTGGCCTCCTAGAGAAGGGGCTGGAACACTAGCTACCAGGCACCCCATGATCCTCTTCATGCTCCTGTTCCTCTAGAGTTAAGAAGGAAAGTATGAGTGTGGGCTCTGGAGTTAAGCAAGCATGGGCTCAAGTTCTGCCTCCCTCACTCTCGAGCTGTGCAGTTGCTTAACCTCTCTGAGCCTTAGCTTCCTCCTGTGTTGAAAATGAGATATGGGTGAATAATAAATACATGCTGGAGGCTGGCCTGCCTCCCTCTTCCCTGAGCAGAGCACAGACACAGGCTGGCATGGGACACCCCAGGGAATCAGGGGGTGGTGCTAACAGCCACAGAAGGATCCTGTGGGCTGGAGTTTTGCAGTCAGGTAAGAGTCTAGGCTGGTCTGAAGGGTGAGAGGAGCTGCCTAGAGGGAAGGAGGACAAGGACATTCCGGGTGAGGCACAGGCCACAGGCAGAGGCGGGAACAGACATGGTGTGGGAGGAACAGAGATGGAGTTTTGGGTTTAGCTGCCTGGGGAGGACACTCAGCCCAGAGGGAAGTGGGTCCTCATGCAGAATGAGAGCGGAGCAACAAGCCCAGAGGATGCTCAGCTCTGGAGAACAAGTTCTGCAAGGGTGCAGGGGCTGTACCAGCACCCACCGTGTTGCCCACCTATCGCCCCCGCCCCTACCCCCTCCATGGGTTGCCCAGACCTCTGGGCAAACGGCCGGGTAGGGTATGGTTCCAGCTTGGGAAAGACAGCTGTGCAGGCCTCCTGCCTGCTGCAGGGGATTAACTGGCACTGCCACGGTATGTGGGGGGCACCTGGCTCCCAGCTCAGCCCACCCCATACCCTTTAACTTCTTGCTGCCCGGGTCCTTTGCTTTCATGTTTAAAGTCATGTTATTTCTTTTTTTCAGTGCCCTGTGTTAGACATTGGGGGCACAGAGATAAACAGAATCCAAAGCAGGATCTATCCAGCCAGAGACAGCTTTGTCAATCACTGTCTCTCCATGTGTCACCCATGGGACCTCTAAGAGCCTAGATCTCTTTCCCAGCGAAACACTTCTCTCTCCACTGGCTCCTTCCAGGATACATGGTCAAATCACTGCCCTCTTCAAACCTGCAAACAAGCAAACTTTCCTTTGACCTTATGCCTTATCTCTTTTCTGTTTCCTCAGCCAAACTCCCTAGCATTGTCCACATTATCTCTGCCTCCTCACTGAGAAGACACCATCCACCAGACCCACCTCCACTTCTTCCTGGGCATACAGCTGGACCACGTCTCCCAGCCTCCCTTGCAGTTAGGTGTGGCCATGTACATGAGTTCTGGCCAGTGGGATGTGAGTGGAAGAGAGCCAGACACGTTCAGTCCTGCTCCCTCAAACCTGCAGTGCACACTCCCTGCACTCCTCCTGGGGTGCAGACAAGCACAGCACTTTTTGAAGGCTCATGCTGAAGACGGTAGACTCTCAAGACAGAGGAGCCAGGGTCTCTGAATTATTTTGTATGTGAGGTTCCAGCTACACAGGAACATCTACTTTTCATTTTCCATAGTAAGAGGGAGATAAACTTCTATCATGTTTCAGTCCAAGAAAAGATCTGAGTTGCTATTCATTAAAAAAAAAAAAAAAAAAGGAGTTGGATCCTCCTGCTTCTCCATCTTCCCATGTTGGAAAACCCAAGAAAGCAAGGAAGAGGGGACCTGGAATTCTGAAAAGAAGGTTGGAAGAAGGAAACACTCTGCTCTGAGATTTCCTGAGGCAAGACACCGCCAGTGAACTTACTCAGGCAACATTTAACCTTCACCTTGAAGTTGTTCCTTTTTGGTTTGGGGCTATGTTTGCAATCTGCCTCCCTTAAACCACCATGGCAAGTGTGTGAGGCTTCAAGGCTCGTGTGGTCAGAGGCTTAGGGAGATGTCAAAGTCAGGGCCACAGATGGGCGAACAGGCCCGAGACCTAGGCCTGGGGGAGAAGCCTGAAGCTGGGGCAGGTGCTGACACAGCAGATGGGAGAGGCAAGGAAAGGGTTAAGGAGTCTGAGAGCAGGATTGGCTCCCCTCTAAGTGAGGGCAGTAAAATCAGCATGTCGCCTCCAATTTGCTCCGGCCTGACCTTGAACGTGAATCATTCCATCACAATGTCCTTATTGATTTCCACAGGAAGAAGATTAAGCCCAGAAAATCAGGGCGGGAACTTGAGCCTGAAGCACGGAAAATGGGATAGTTCTGGAGCTCAAAACCCCTCGTGTTGGCAAATACGTCACAGGGGGCTGCAGGCTGGCTGGCCGCCCAGCTCGGCTACCAGCTTTCTGATGGCTGAGTCCTGGGCTTCCCTTTCCTTACCTGTCTGGTGTGTGGCCTCCAGGGTTCCCTCAAGCTTTAAGTCATGTACAGAGAGTGGGGAGGAAACCAAGGATGGGGGAGATGCTACAGATATGCCTTTAGGCTCTTTGGGGGTGGTCACTTCAACCTTCTGCATGCAACGGCAGTCCCTGGGGTCCTCAGAACCCAACAGGCTGTTCCAGGACCAATGCTGACATGGAACCCGCCGGCCCAAACAGCCAGGAAGGGCCTCCTTAGTCCTAAAAATCCTTCAAGGGAATGAGATGGATATGGTGGGTAGGTGGGGTGTGTGTGTGTGTGTGTGTGTGTGTGTGTGTGTGTGTGTGTCCCTGCATAGGTGCATAAAGGAAGCAGGTCATTTTCTGGGAACTGACCCACAATTTCCTTCTTTCATTGAACACATCCTGAAGAGCCCACCATACCAGTTTATTAAAAGGCTATATAGTATTCTATGGTGGAGAAGGAAATGGCGACCCACTCCAGTACTCTTGCCTGGAAAATCCCATGGGCGGAGGAGCCTGGTGGGCTACAGTCCATGGGGTCTCAAAGAGTCAGACACGACTAAGCGACTTCACTTTCACTTTTCATTTTCACTCATTGAAGAAGAAAATGGCAACCCACTCCAGTGTTCTTGCCTGGAGAATCCCAGGGACGGGGGAGCCTGGTGGGCTGCCATCTATAGGGTCACACAGAGTCGGACACGTCTGATGCAACTTGGCAGCAGCAGCAGCAGTACAGTGACTGTACTAGGTTATTTTAATGATTCCCTAATGATAGGCATTTAAAGTTATCAATTTTTTTAAACTTAAGACAATGTGCCATAAACATCCTGGCACATGCCTCTTTTTAGGAATTACTTCTTTAGATGTTGTGTTCATTCTCTGAAGCTGTAACAAACTACCATAAACTCCAGCCTCAGCTTCTATCATCGCATCTCTTCTGACGCTTATCCTGCTGTGATTCCATTGGGCCCACCTGAATAATCTAGGATCATCTCCCCACCACAAGATCCTGAACTTAATCACATCTGCAAAGCCCCTTTACCATGTAAGGGACACATTCAGAGGCTCCTGGCACTGATATGTGGATGTTTCTGGAGGACCGCTGCTCAGCCCACCACAGCTTCTTAGAAATAAGATGGCTGCGTCAATGGGTATGTGCATTTTTAATGAAAATCAACATCTCATAATTGTATCAATGAACACTCATATCAGAACTATGGGTACTGGCTTCTTGAATGCAATTGGGCAGTGTTGATTTAGGTTTGACATCCTCACCTTTCGCTCTCTTCCCGCAGTGCAGAGCAGGAAGCATGCTGGTTGGTGATTTGCTTCTTGTTAATCTTTCACTTATGTCTTAGCCTAAAGAGTTGGTTCTCTAGGACGAAGCTAGGGGAACAGGACTGGGAGTTTTAGCGATAGGGTTGGGGTGTGAGGTGGGTTTCAGGAGAAGTAGGCAGGAGGGGGGTACCTGGGTGGGGATGGAAACCCAGGAACACTGTGATTCCAGAGATCAGTGTGATCATCCAGAACGTGTGGCCACCTGTAAGTGTATAGTGAGGGTGGAGCAGGAGAAGTCAGAGTGACCTCCAGGGTCCTAAAATAGGGTCTTGTCTTCAGAGTTGAAATTCCTTCAGATTCAAAGCAAATCTGACACCTTCAGAGATGCTCAGAGGCCTGATGGGTTCCTGTGGTTTACTGGATAGACAGAGTACAGATACAGGAACAAAGAGGCTGCAGGAACAGCTGGGGGCCATCCTGGCACAGGGCCCCGATCCCAAGGGCACCAGGGCAGCCACGCGTCTCCAGACATACAGGGCAGAGCTGGGGTCAGAACAGCCTCATGCTCATACCCTTAGGACCCAGCAGCACAAAGTGGCATGTGGTGGGGTGTGGAGGAAGCCCCAGACTGGCTCCAGGAAGGACACTGTGGTTCAGAGACCAGGCTCTGACAGGCTCAGAGACAGCTACACACGCATCAGGCCTCACTTCCCACTGACCATTGCTCTCCTACTGGACAGTCTCATGAAGCAGAGAGCTGGGCACTGGCAGAGCTAGGAAACCCCCACACTTGGGCCACTCCAGAGACCATGTACTTGGAAAAAAGGCACACGGCAGAGCCAGGGTCTCCCCTTGCAGGCTGAAGTTATCATTAAACACCCTAAGGTCCTTGGAGGGATGGACTGCGCAGCCACATGGGGCTGAGTGGAGCTGGACCCCCATGGAGGGTCCTTCCATCACACCTCACCAGAGCCACTTGCCAAGGGAGGCTGGTTCTGAGGGGTGAGAGTGGAGGTGAGTATGGCCCTGTTCTTCTAAATCCTTTCCTGAATTATAAGATCAATGACAGAATACCAGGGCTCCCCTCTCTGGGCTATGGGAAACTTGAAGGTCACTGAACACACTCCCCAGTCTCTGGGCCTGACCTCACAGATGCTGGTGAGAGCACATGGGCTTGGGAACCCACCCACTTTGCTTCTGGGAAGCCCTCCTGGACAGAACTGCGCAGATTCAGGTGTTGTAATTAAAGCCCTCTCTCCTTTCACTGAGTTTGTGGTTCTTCCGTGGTCCAGAGGGCCAAGGAGGAGGATGGGTCAATAGATCCAGGCTCTCTGCGGGTCTTGGGTATAGCCTTGGTCCCAGCTTCTCAGGAAAACTGTCTCCTCCACCAACACTGCAGCCAGAGTCTCCAGTGACAGAGGGCCCTTCCCACACCTCAAACCAGGGACAGAGTTGCGCTCCCTGAGCCCCAAGCTGTGGCACTCTCCCATATGTGGAGGAGGGAGAGGCAGGATGGGCCAGTGCGGCTGGTTCTGGTCGCTCTCTGTGCTCTGCCCACCACTTCACCCTCAGCATATACCAGCTCTCCATAATTTTAGTGCCCCCCTCCTCCTGCCCACCCTACACTAGGCCAGCCAGAGCAGACAGTGGTCCAGCCAGCCCCTGCCCCCAGGCCTCAGGACCACTGGCAGGCACAGTCGGTGGGCTCCTGCAAGGTGTAGGGCACCCAGGTGGCATTGGTGGCACAGAAGAGCTGCACGGAGCGCCGCTGCAGGCCCACCTCGCGGCAGCACTTGCAGAAGCGGGCGTAGGTATTGATGTTATAGTTGTAGATGCTGGCAGACGGGCATCTCCCATCACAGGACACTAGGTTCACCTGGAGATAGGCAGGCCAGTGAGGCAGCCTGTGTGGCTTCCTTCCCCCAAAGCTCCCTCCATTCCCATATTCAGTTCGCCCCCACCCCACCCCCACCGTCTCGCCAGGGCCACGCACAGGGGGTGTTGCTCCTGCATTCATTCTTGCGGATGGTCATGCGGATTGTCACCTTCTTGCAGGAGCGCCCATCCTCTTTACCTGGGGGACAGAGTGAGTGAGGCAGCTACGGCTAAGGAGTGCTCCCGGGGCTACAGGCTGGGCCAGATTGGAGGGGGTTAGTGTCATGCTGGAGGGCCCCTCCACCAGCGTTAGTGCCCCACATTAGAGCCCCTCCCAATCAGAGGAAAAGCTCGTGACCCAGTGCCCCAGAAGGAGTTGGAGGCAGCAAGGCAGGGGAGATGGTGAGACAGAGAAGGATGCCTGAGATGGCCTGGGGGCTCTGGGCTAGGGGACAGGAGGATCTGGAGACAAAGCAAGCTGCCCCTCTACCTAAGCCCCAACACCTGTCTCTAACCCATTGGTGACCCTGGGTGTGTATTTTGTTCAAGCATTCAGATTTTGCAGTTTCTGGAGTGAATGGAAGCCCCAGTCCCTAGCATAGTCAATGCTTGTACACAGCAGGATCACTCGGCTTCCATAGCTAACAAACAAGACAGGCCCACCTCACAGCCATCACAGAGATAGAAACTGATAAGCATGGACCATGCTTCTTATGGTCCATGACAAACCCTCTTCCTGGACCATGCTTCCCACAACCAATCACATGGTTCATGCACACCCTCACCTGCTCAAATATTCCCTAAGGCCTTTCCTGATCCTCATCTTAAATGACAGCATCCTCCATCCACCCAACCTCCTTCCCTGATCCCTCCCTTCCCTATTTCTACCCAGGGCACTGTCACCATCCTGAGACAGATTTGAAATGATGCTCTTGACACATAAGCTTTAGGGTCTTCTTTTGCACAGGCTTCTTCCACAATTTGTTATGAGTTCTCATTCTAAGTAAATCTTCACTCTTGTAAGTTTGGGATCCTTTTCTTAATGAAGCCCACCCTCAAGTGCATAAATTTTAACCCCCATAAAACCAGTTATATCCATCTAACAGTAATTTTACTTGCCATTCTGTCTCTCCCACTAAGCAATATAGCTTCCCTTGTGGTTCAGCAGGTAAAAGAATCCACCTGCAATGCAGGAGACCTGGGTTCAATCCCTTGGTTGGGAAGATCCCCTGGAGAAGGGAGAGGCTACCCACTCCAGTATTCTGGCCTGGAGAATTCCATGGACTGTATAGTCCATCCGGGTTGCACAAAGTCAGACACGACTAAGCGACTTTCACACTTTCTTTCACTCTCCCACTAAAATGTCAACTCCATGAGACTGTGTCATTTTTGCTCTATCTACAGGGCCTAGAACAAGGCCTGGCGTATTGGTGCTAAACAAATATTTGCCAGATGCACAGACTCCCTTTGTGACCCCAGTGTGCCCACAGGAAATGGGGTGGAATCCTCTCTTCCGGCCTCTGGGCTTCACCACAGGGTGTTTCTGACCACACCTGCTTGAGGTCTCCTAGTCAGAACTAAGTTCACTTTTCCCTCCTTCTCTGCTCCCAAGAAGCACAAGAACCAAGGGCTGTCCTGGCCATGGCATCAGGGTCCTGGACTGAGACCAGCTGAGTGGCCAGCAGGAGCAAACCACTGGGCATTGGTGGGCATGCGGTGCCAGGAGAGCGGGCACTGCTGAAGCATCCCCATGCAAGCCCAGGGTGCAGCCCACTACCCAGCATGCACTGCGGGCCTTATGGCCTTTGCCAGAGGCAGGGAGCCGGGGCACCATGCCCCCTCCCCCCACCCCCAGGGCTTGGGGCTACCTAGCAATAGGGACATTGTCAGAAATAGCAATGCAGCTACACGCCTCCAGTCCCATGGGCTTCCGAGAGGAGTACCTGGGTGGCAGTGGACAATAACACGTGGAGGAGAGGCGGGGCTAATGGGGACCACGGGAAGCAAGGTCCCCGGGAAACCTGGGGAGAGGGACATGGGTCACAGGTCACATGGAGCACCTCGGACATTCAGAGAACCTGAGTTGTGCCAGGAAACAGAGGCCCAGGGATCACAACAGAGTTGTGATCTCAGGGAACAGAGATCAGCCAGTGAGGCACTGAGCTCAGTGTCCTTGGAATATGTGAGTTGGATATAAAAGGGTCCCATATCCTATATCCCTCCATGGGAGGGCCGAGGGCCCTAGGGGAAGGGAGGCATGGGGTCAAAGGTCCTCAGGCTGATGGGAACACGCACAACATGCAGCTGGCGCTGTGGGTTCCCGGGGGTAGGGTTGAGGACAGGTGCTCAGAGCTCTCACTCCAGACCTGGTCAGGGAGCCCCGTGCACCTGAGGCCCACCCAGGAGGCTCCTCTAAGACAGGGCTCCTGAGCACAAGGAGAATTCATGTGGAGGCATCTGGGCTGGAAGTCATGGCATGCCCGGAGGAGGCAGAGTAGCTGGGGAATTACTGACCTCCTGGATCCAACATCCCAATGCCCCCATGTCCAACAAGGAGCAGAGGCCTTTTATTGGGAAAGCGATGTGAGCATGGCCCCTGCCTACCTGCAGCCCTACCTCAGCTCTGTGAACACCACGGTGGGGGTGTTATCTCTTCATCTACTTCCCTAGAAAGAGCCACTACCAGAGGTGCCAGGCCAGGAACCTGGTCCTCTGAGCCCCAACATGATACCCTGTACCCCCGACCAGAGCCCCCTCCCCACCCCCAACGGCCTACATTTGCTCACTCACATGTCCTGCAGCATCCTTCCAAGGAAGGTACCACCGAGCCCCCAACCTAGAGGGAGAGGAGAAGAGGTGGGTGGCAGACTCTATCCAAGCCAGGAGCCAAGATGCCAGCAAGACGCACAAAGATTGCAAGAGTCCTGACTTGTTTCCTCCCATGATGCTCCAGGGCAGGAGTTCCAGGCCCTGTGGTCCAGCAGGCCCAGGCCAGAGCGGGAAGGGCCCTGGGCTGGCCATCACTGAGAGTCACAAAGCCTAGCCTGACTGGTTGGGACACTGGATCTAAGACTTCCTCAGCCCCCAGTGAGCCTGGAGGCTGGGTAGTGTGGTGCAGGGTGCCAGGGCCTCCTGTCTGTGTGGTGGTAGCTCTCCTTACGTACCCTGCCCCCAGCACTGTCAGCCCGCTTAGTGTTTCCTGCATAGTGGGTCAGGGAAGGGAGAGGGAAGGGACTGAGCCACGTGGAGCAGTGGTCTGGGCTCTGTCTCAGTCCTGGATAAGATACCTCTTTCCTCTGGACTCAGTTTTGCCATCTCTTGTGCTTGTGCTTCTGCTCAGTCACTAAGTCGAATCCATGGACTGTGGCCCATATCTGTCCATGGGATTCTCCAGGCAAGAATATTGGAGTGGGTTGCCATTTCCTACTCCAGGGGATCTTCCCAACCCAGGGATCGAACTCACATCTCCTACTTGGCAGGAAGATTCTTTACCACTGAGCTACCAGGGAAGCCCATTCTCCCACCTCCAAAATGGGACAATGATCCCTGATAGCCCTTCTCCTATACAGTGAAATGGATAAAAGAATGGATGTGACAGTTCTTTGTAATTGTAAATAAGTATGTGTGTGTGAGTGTTGGTCTCCAGTATATGTGTGTGATTTTTGTGATTTATGTGTGATTTTGCATATGTGTCTGTATGAATGAGAAAGAATGATTGGATGTGTGTAATTGTATTCTAGGTGAGACCAGAAATCTTTAAAAGCTCAATATTAAGGTCAATGTCCAAGAGTCTCTGGCAGAGGTGTGGGTTGACGGTGGCCTGCATCAGGCTACATCAGGGGCACTGAGTGCAGCAGTGCCTGCATGGAACCTCTTGTAGGAGGCCCCCATTATCTTCATTACCTCCACTATAGCTTGGCCTCCAGGTCAAACAACAGGGAGGGAACACAGCCCCGCCCATCAACAGAAAATTGGATTAAAGATTTACTGAGAATGGCCCTGCCCATCAGAACAAGACTCAGTTTCCCCCTCAGTCAGTCTCTCCCATCAGGAAGCTTCCATAAGCCTCTTGTCCTTCTCCATCAGAGGGCAGATAGAATGAAAACCAAAGTAACAGAAAACAACCAATCTGATCACAGGGACCACAGCCTTGTCTAACTCAATGAAACTATGAGCCATGCCGTGTAGAGCCACTCAAGACGGATGGGTCATGGTGGAGAGTTCTGACAAAATGTGGTTCACTGGGGAGAAGGGAATGGCAAACCACTTCAGTATTCTTGCCTTGAGAACCCCATGAATGGTATGAAAAAGCAAAAAGATAGGACACTGAAAAATGAACTCCCCAGGTTGGTAGGTGCCCAATATGCTACTGGAGGTCAGTGGAGAAATAACTCCAAAAAGAATGAAGAGATGGAGCCAAAGCAAAAACAAAACCCAGTTGTGGATGTGACTGGTGATTGGAGTAAAGTCCTGTGCTATAAAGAGCGATATTGCATCTGAACCTGGAATGTTAGGTCCATGAAAAGTGAAAGAAAGTGAAGTCACTCAGTCATGTCCAACTCTGCAACCCTGTGGACTATAACCTACCAAGCTCCTCTGTCCATGGGATTTTCCAGGCAAGAGCACTGGAGTGGGTTGCCATTTTAGTTCCATGAATCAAAGCAAATTGAAAGTGGTCAAACAGGAGATGACAAGAGTGAACATCGACATTTTAGGAATCAGCGAACTAAAATGGACTGGAATGGGTGAATTTAACTCAGATGACCATTATATCTACTACTGTGGGCAAGAATCCCTTAGAAGAAATGGAGCAGCCATCATAGTCAACAAAAGAGTCTGAAATGCAGTACTTGGATGCAATCTCAAAATGACTGAATGACATTTGTTCATTTCCAAGGCAAACCATTCAATATCACAGTAATCCAAGTCTATGCCCTGACCAGTAATGCTGAACAAGCTGAAGTTGAATGGTTCTATGAAGACAAGAAAGATGTCCTTTTCATTATAGGGGACTGGAATGCGAAAGTAGGAAGTCAAGAGATACGTGGAGTAACAGGCAAATTTGGCCTTGGAATAACAAGTGAACCTGGACAAAGGCTATTAATAGAGTTTTGCAAAGAGTACACACTGCTCATAGCAAACACCCTCTTCCAACAACACAAGAGAAGACTCTACATGGACATCACCAGATGGTTAACACCGAAATCAGACTGATTATATTCTTTGCAGCCAAAGATGGAGAAGCTCTATACAGTCAGCAAAAACAAGACTGGGAGCTGACTGTGGCTCAGACCATGAACTCCTTATTGCCAAATTCAGACTTAAATTGAAGAAAGTAGGGAAAACCACTACCATTCAAATATGACCTAAATCAAATCCCTAATGATTATACAGTGAAAGTGAGAAATAGATTTAAGGGACTAGATGTGATAGACAGGGTGCCTGAAGAACTATGGACAGAGGTTTGTGACATTGTATAAGAGGCAGTGATCAAGACCATCCCCAAGAAAAAGAAATGCAAAAGGCAAAACGGCTGTCTGAGGAGGCCTTACAAATAGCTGAGAAGAGTAGCTAAAGGCAAAGGAGAAAAGGAAAGATGTTACCTATCTGAATGCAGAGTTCCAAAAAATAGCAAGGAGAGATACGAAAGCCTTCGTTAGTGATCAGTGCAAAGAAATAAAGAAAAAAAAAAAAAAGAAGAATGGGAAAGACTAGAGAGCTCTTCAAGAAGATCAGAGATGCCAAGGGAACATTTCATGCAAAGGTGTGCATAATAAAGGACAGAAAGGGTATGGACCTAACAGAAGCAGAAAATATTAAGAAGAGGTGGCAAGAATACACAGAACTATACAAAAAGATCTTCATGACCCAGATAAGCACAATGGTGTGATTTCTCACCTAGAGCCAGACATCCTGGAATGTAAAGTCAACTGGGCCTTAGGAAGCATCACTACGAACAAAGCTAGTGGAGGTGATGGAATTCCAGTAGAGCTATTTCAAATCCTAAAAGCTGCTGCTGCTTAAGTGCTGCACTCAGTATGTCAGCAAATTTGGAAAACTGAGCAGTGGTCACAGGACTGGAACAGGTCAGTTTTTGTCCCAAAGCCAAAGAAAGGCAATGACAGAGAATGCTCAGACTACCACACAATTGCACTCATCTCACACACAAGCAAAGTAATGCTCAAAATTCTCCAAGCCAGGCTTCAACAGTACATGAACTGAGAACTTCCAGGTGTTCAAACTGGATTTAGAAAAGGCAGAGGAACAAGAGATCAAATCGCCAACATCCTCTGGACCACTGAAAAAGCAAGAGAGTTCCAGAAAAACATCTATTTCTGCTTTATTGACTATGCCAAAGCCTTTGACTGTGTGCTATTACTAAGTCACTTTAGTCGTGTCCGACTCTGTGCGACCCCATAGACGGCAGCCCACCAGGCTCCCCTGTCCCTAGGATTCTCCAGGCAAGAACACTGGAGTGGGTTGCCATTTCCTTCTCCAATGCATGAAAGTGAAAAGTGAATGTGAAGTCGCTCAGTAATGTCCGACTCTTCGAGACCCCATGGACTGCAGCCTACCAGGCTCCTCTATCCATGGGATTTTCCAGGCAAGAGTACTGGAGTGGGGTGCCATTGCCTTCTCTTTGACTGTGTGGATCACTATAAACTGTGGAAAATTCTGAAAGAGATGGGAATACCAGACCACCTGACCTGCCTCCTGAGAAATCTGTATGCAGGTCAGGAAGCAACAGTTAGAACTGGACATGGAACAACAGACTGATTCCAAATTGAGAGAGGAATATGTCAAGGTTGTATATTGTCACCCTGTTTATTTAACTTACATGCAGAGTACATCATGAGAAATGCTGGGCTGGATGAATCACAAGGTAGAATCAAGATTGCTGGGAGAAATATCAATAACCTCAGATATGCAGATGACACCACCCTCATGGCAGAAAGTGAAGAGGAACTAAAGAACCTATTAATGACAATGAAAGATGAGAGTGAAAAAGTTGGCTTAAAACTCAACATTCAGAAAACTAAGATCATGGTATCTGGTCCCATCACTTCATGGCAAATAAATGTGGAAACAGTGGAAACAGTGTCAGACTTTATTTTCTGGGGCTCCAAAATCACTGCAGATAGTGACTGCAGTCATGAAATTAAAAGATGCTTGCTCCTTGGAAGAAAAGCTATGACCAACCTAGATAGCATATTAAAAAGCAGAGACATTACTTTGCCAACAAAAATTCATCTAGTTAAAACTATGATTTTTTCAGTAGTCATGTACAGATGTGAGAGTTGGACCATAAAGAAAGCTGAGTGCCAAAGAATTGATGATTATGAACTGTGGTGTTGGAGAAAACTCTTGAGAGTACCTTGGACTGCAAGGAGATCCTACCAGTCCATCCTAAAGGAGATCAATCCTGGGTGTTCATTGGAAGGAGTGGTGTTGAAGCTAAGACTCCAATACTTTGGCCACCTGATGTGAAGAACTGACTCATTGGAAAAGACCCTGATGCTGGGAAAGATTGAAGGCAGGAGGAAAAGGGGATGAGAGAGGATGAGATGGTTGGATGGCATCACCAACTCTATGGACATGAGTTTGAGTAAGCTCCGGGAGTTGGTGATGGACAGGGAAGCCTGGCGTGCTGCAGTCCATGGGGTCTCAAAGAGTCGGACACGACTGAATGACTGAACTGAACCGAATGTCAGGAACTCTAATAATTCAGCTATAGCCCTAAACTCTCCAGGAAATCCTTTTCCTTTAGGTGTGTACAGAATGACAGCTCTCCATGTACTGGACACCCAATAGCTCACTGCAGGACTGAAGAATACATCTGTGTGATGCGTGTGTGCAAGTGTGCCTTGGTGTGTGGCATGTGCACTGGCCTGATGAGGTGTTAATGGCCCCGTGGAGTGTGTGGTGCTTGTGAGTGGCTGACTGCCCATGTTGGTGTGTATGTGAGTGTGCTGAGAATGTGTGACAGTATAGGTCTGTGTGCATCTGGACACGCTCGTGTGACGTGTGTGGTGCAGTATGATGGGGTCAGAGCAAAGATACACGGAGAGATGTGGAGTTAGGGTGGAGTCAAGGTGGCTGGACACGTCCAGGTTCCAGGGAAGCCCTCCTTCCACACATCTCCACACCAAAAGACACCCCTGCCCCTACCCGCCACCACCACTAAGACAGCCAGTACCCCTGTCCTCCAGCCGTGCTGTAGGGGAGGTGGCTGGCACTGACCTTGGCACACTCGGTCTCGTTGAGCGGTGGGCAGCTGATGGGCGAGCGCACGAGCACGGCGCCCAGGGGAGTGCTGCTGCAGTGGTGGCGGGTGCAGTCTGCGATCCAGGACGCCCCGGGCTGGGGACAGAGGCGGGGGTGGGGACTTGGGGACGATGGCCCGAGTGAACCAACAGGGCATAGCTCTGAGGACAGGTGCCGCCCAGAACTTGGCACTGCCCAGGACCCCGTGTGGACCCAGTCCTGGGAGCTGGTCCCAGGTTACCCTGCCTGGGACACCTTCCCAGTTGTGCAGTTAAGGGCTGCATACCAAGAACAGGGAGGTGGTGCCGTTGGGGGAAGGTGAAGAGGCAGGACACGTTCCTGCAGGAGCCGCAGCAGGCTGCCAGGTCCCTCGGGTGCTCGTACTCCTGATTCTGTAGGACAGGGCAGGACGCGATGGGCTCAGCCCCGGGGCCCACCTCCACCCTCCTGCGCTCCCACTCTCTGCTTGTCCTGGAGCCCAGATCCAGAGGAGGGGTCCTGGAGATGGCTGGGAAGGAAACCCCCAGCCTCTTTCGATGTTGAGTAGCAAGGCCGTCCTTATGTACCCTGAACCTCCCTTATAGCCCTTCCTTGACCCAGCCCCAGTGGACCAAGAGACGGCATTGCTGCTAATTAAGGGTGCCAGTATTCATTCCAGACAGACTTTTGTGCAGGTCCCAGTTCCTGGGGAAATTTTGACAAACAGCTGGACCTCCCTAAACTTCAGTTTTCTCATCTAACAAATGGGAATAATTTCATCAACTTTTACTCGACTAATACCGATCCGGGCCTTACTAGAAGCGAGTTGCTATCCTAGGTACCTGGGCGTATAGAAGCACTCAACAAATAGTAGCAACACAAAGACACAAACCAAGATGACAGGGAATGTGCCAGGCACAAGTAGGTGCTTAATAAATGTGTATTTTCTCTATCAAATGTCCACCCTCTCCAGGCCTGCACTCTTACCATTCACGTCTAGCCTTGGCACTTTGCACAGGGGGGTCTTGAAGGTCCCCCACCATGCCCATTCTCTGGACTTGTCCAAAGAGCTTGGGTGAGCTTGAAGCGCCCCACTGACACCCAGCCCCCCGGGCCCCCAGACCCTTCCCCCTACCGCCTCACAGTGGACGTCACACAGCACAGAGGTGGTGTTGATCTGGTAGAAGCTGGTCAGAGGGTCGAGCACGTCAGTGCAGCGGGAGGTGTGGCACACGCCGTCTGCTGAGAGCTCTACCACTGTCTGGCCCGGCTGCATCACCCCCAGCTCACGACTCAGACACACGGGGGCCTTCACTGGATGGGCGAGCAGGGTGGTGACAGTCAGCAAGAGCCCAGCACCCCTACCAGCCCCAGGCTGACTGGCCCAGCCCTGGATCGCCCAACCTGTTCTACCTCCCTGGCTTCCCCCTCCCCACTCACCGCACTCATATTTGGCGCAGCCACACACGTTCTCCGCGCTGCGCATGAACGCCTCGTCCAGCTGAGACTTCTCCCACTGGGTGGGCAGAGGAGATCAGCACCCCAGGGCTGGGGAGGCCCAGCCCCACCGTCGGGAGCAGCCTGCCACCTGGGGCCCTCTCTGTCAGTAGTTTCCTTGCAGTGGGTAGGGAGGGGTCTGGCAGGCCTGTTGGCCAGGGAGGCCCTTGGTGCCCTGTGAGTTCAGTCATCCTCTTATAAGGATGCCCAGGTGGCTCCTCCCTGCTGAGGAGTTGCTCCCCAGTGTCTTCTTCTGGGCCTCAGGCCTCTCCTGTTATCCTAAGCACCCACTGGCCATATCAGTGGGGGCCCTGCCACAGCTGGTGCCCCAGAGCCCTGCCCTGCTCATACACTTTCCTTCCTCCTAAGCCAGTTAAAAGGAGAAGAGGCTGGGATGAGGGAAAACATGAGAAGAGATGAGGGCTGGGTGGGAGAGACGGAATACTTCTGATCCAGAAAATCATGTAAACAACATATCTTTAAACACAACTTTCCATTTCTTAAAGTTTTTCAACTTTTCTCAGTGGCCATGCAGCCTGATAATTAAGGGTATGTTTTCTGAAGTCAGATTTCCTGGGTTTCAATCCTGGCTCTGAGATTTACTAGCTACATTGCATTAACCTTAGTTTCCTTTTTGTACTGAGATAATCATAGACTCCACCTCATTTGGGTTATCATGAGAATTAATATGATAATGTATATAAAGTCTAGTCAAAGCTATGGCTTTTCCAGTAGTCATGTATGGATGTGAGAGTTGGACTATAAAGAAAGCTGAGCATCGAAGAATTGATGCTTTTGAACTGTGGTGTTGGAGAAGGCTCTTGAGAGACCCTTGGACTGCAAGGAGATCCAACCAGTCTATCCTAAAGGAAATCAGTCCTGAATATTCATTGGAAGGACTGATGCTGAAGCTGAAGCTACAATACTTTGGCCAACTGATGCGAAGAACTGACTCACTAGAAAAGACCCTGATGCCAGGAAAGATTGAAGGTGGGAGGAGAAGGGGACGACAGAGGATGAGATAGTTAGACTGACTCGATGGACATGAGTGTGAGTAAGCTCCAGGAGTTGGTGACGGAAAGGGAAGCCTGGCGTGCTGCAGTCCATGGGGTCGCAGAGTCAGACACGACTGAGCAACTGAACTGAACTGAAACATTAGGGTACTGTCATGAGCATCCCCTTCATCTCCACCATCCCCACCATCATCCCCACCACCACCACCACTACCAATGTCTTCCTTGTAGTACTGAATCCTCACCACAACTGTGAACTATGATCAGACCCACTTTACAAATGAGGGTACTAAGCCCAGAGAGCAGAACTTGATACAAGAATGCTGACTAGCAGTTCAAGGCTCATCGACCAGATGAGAGAGTGGAGAAGGGAAAGGGAGGAAAGAAAGGTGTGTGTGTTGGGGGTGGGGGGACCAGGGGGAGTGGGGAGGGGCAGGGTCTTCATACCAGATGGCACCGGGGCACTGGGATTGTGTCACAGTCACATTCTGAAAAACAGGAGGGGCCAGGACCCACCTCACCAGAGATGTCCAGGCGGGAGCCCGTGGGCCTCCCAGATTCCTCGCCATAGGTGCAGTCTCTCTTCTAGCCTCCCTCCATCCCCACACGGGGGCTGCAGCTCCCCTGGTTGGGCAGGTGGGGTGTGATGGGCCCGTAATTGAATGTGCAGGGAGGATAAGCAGGTGGATGGGTCAACCCCAGGTTCCCTTCCATCAGCTGGGCTTCATCCCTCCCAGTGCTCCAGAACCCATTGAGCAGAGCAGAGTGGGGTCTCTTCAAGAAGGAACATGGCAAGGGTGGAATTTCTGATCACTTGCATTTCCCAAAGTACACACTCAGCAAGCTGAGCTCTACCCTGAACCTTTGCCCCTGAGCAGGTCCAGTTCTAAGCTGCAAAGGGGCTGACTTTGGAGGCACTGCTGCCTGTGACCTAAGGGCTCCAGCAGCTCTAGCTTCAGGCGGAGGAGAAGTCAGGGTCACAGTGGCTGTGAAACATGCTTTGGAGTCAACCCCTCATGCAACAAATAGTTTTAAGCACCTATATGCTGAGATTTTTCTGTGCTTTGGGGACAAATCTGTGGATAAGACAAACTAAAATCCCTGTCTTCATGAAGTGTACATTTTAGTGAGGCCTGGGAAAAGCAAGCAAAATACCCGGATGCAAAACAGAGTTTTTGAACTCTTTTGAAAACCATTTTTATGTAAAGTTCGCTGGTATTCATTACTGATCACTGCCACTCCCCACCTGCTTCCCAAAAGGACTTCAGGTGAATATGAACGAAATCATGATTACTATCCGATGGCTGCAATAAAGATTTTTTTTTTAGGTGAAAAAGTTCCTTTTGCAACAGGGGAAGTTGCTTATTTCCCTCCTTTATTCTGGGGAGACAAAAAATGTCCAGCACTCAGGGAGTATATGAAGCCAGGAGGACGGCCACTTGAAGGCTTCTGTCTGGTGACTCTGGAGGAGGAGCACCTGAGCCAGGTGGACCGTGGTGGCCCCGCACCGGCCTCCCCACCTCGGGCCCTGGGTCTCCGCCTGGCTGCGCCTGCCCCCCTCCCCACCCCACCTTGGTCTCCGCCTTTGGGGAGGGGGCGTCTCTGTGCAGGGACTTACCACAGGACTTGTAGGGGCAGCAGCGCTCCGGGCCCCACACCTCCACCAGGGCAGTGCCCATGCCGCACTGCACGCGGGGGCAGCGGAAGCTCTCACACACTGTGCAGGAGGGGGCAGGGGACGCGTCAGACACAGCCACCTTGGAGCTGGGGTCCTCAGAAACACATTGGCTGAGGAGGGGGTACCTCCTGGCTCCCCCCGAGGCCCCTCAGTGTCCTCAGGCATCCTCTGGGGTCCAGGGGCGAAGTATGGCTCCTGAAGTCTCCCCATAGATCCATGTCAGGACACCCTAGCTCTGCTCCAGGAGGGGTTAGCAACATGACAATGTCAGAACCTTCAACTCGTTCAGCTGGGCCTCCCTCTTGGGATTCTGTGTCACCCTGAGACTAGTGCTCCGAGGGTGGTCAAGGACCAAGGGAAGCTCTCCTGATGGACAGTTCCTGTCTAAGAAGAACACATCTCCTCCCATGCTGTGGAGACTTCCTCCTCTGCTAGCATCTCGGCCCCAGTCGGCTCTGCTTCAGCAGATGCTACACACACTCCAGGGCTCACACTTCCCCTCGTCCTGCTCTTCAGCAGGTCCCCTCTTAGTTTAGGATTCCCCGACCATTCACCGAGAGACTAAGACAAGGAGGAGGGAGTCCCTGGACACAACTTTCTGGTGGGGAGGGAAGGTGCCAGGGACAATGCTGAAGGTGAAAGACTATAAACTTATTTTATCTACTAAAAAAAAAATATTGGCACAGGTAAGAATTATTAATCAATTTTCATTCATGTTGATGTGTGGCAAAACCAATACAATATTACGAAGTAATTAACCTCCAATTAAAATAAATAAATTTATATAAAAAATAAAATGATCACTGGCAAAAAAAAAGAATTATTAATCAATTTTCAAAAACCTAACAGGCAAAAGGTGAGAAGGACATTTGTATAATGTCTAAGTGATAGATTACTTTCTGTTTGAAAGAGGAAATTTGTAAATGTAAGATGGATAGGTCACCCTAATCCAGGGCCAGCAACCACAGAGTATGTATCTCCTGGTATGACGAAGCTGAAGAATAGTGTAGATTTTTAGCCTGAATCCCTGAAGTCTTGGTTCTAATTTCCAGTTTATGGAAGCACAGAGGAGCAATATAAACAGTTCCAAGAAGAAGCAGCCAGGTAAATCCAAAAGGTGGGACTTCCTGCTAGACCATACCCAAACTCTACAATTTAGCATCGTGTGGAAGAAAGGGCACTTACTAGATTCAAAGACACTTAAGAGACATAAGGTTCATGTGTGGGTCTGGCTGGGATCCTGGATTGGACAGACCAGGCAAATCATAGACTAGATGTGATAGGACTTGAAAGTGTATTAGCAAGAAAAGTAAAGGTCATTCACTGAAAATCTGGCTTAAAAACAGCATGTACGGTATAAACTCAGTTTGGTAAAGCACATTCATATTGTATAAAGACATGGAAAATATCTGGAAGAATGTGTACTGAATTGGAGGATATTGACAATGGAATACCTAGGAGGTAGGAAAATTACGTTTTCATTTTCTTGTCTACTTGGATTCAGTGCTTTCTACAGACTAAGCGCTTTTGCAAGAAAAGTGTAGTGAAGACTGGGACAAGGTAATATCAGTGGCCTCTGTTTATTGAGGGCGCTAGTAGTACAGAACTCGTCTGCCAGTGCAGGAGATGGAAGAGACACGGGTTCGATCCCTGGGTCGGGAAGGTCCCATGGAGGAGGGCATGGCAAGCTACTCCAGTATTCTTGCCTGGAGAATCCCATGGACAGAGGAGCCTGTTGGGCCATGTAGTCCACAGGGTTGCAGAGAGTCAGAAATGGCTAAAGCGATAGCACGCACTATATGCCGAGCACCATTATATTAAGGTAGTATGTACATAGCACACACTTTATGTACATTATCTCTGATCTTCACAATATCCCCTTGAGGCACATGCTAGTATCAGCATTTTACAAATGAGAAACCTTGGCTCAGAGAAGTCGTACGTTGCCCCAGGCCATGCAGCTAGTAAGTGATTGGCACTCAACACAGTGACTGACTCCATACCACTGTACTCACTCCACATTACTCGAGTCCTTCCCGAGAAAGAGAAACGGGAGAGGGAAGCTGAGAAGGAGAGATGCGGAGGGAGGCTGAGGAGATGGAGGAGAGGAGAGTGCGGACGGAGGCTGAGGAGGACGGAGGAGAGGAGAGATGCTGACCCTCTGCTCGGATGAGCTTTGTAAACACTTCTTGACAAGCGGCCTCTGAGCCCCCAGCGGCAGCTGCTTGGTCCAGGTACAGCTGGGCCTTTGGGGAACTCTCCTCCATGGGAACCTGCATTGCTTCAAAGGTGGTTCTAGAAATTGATCCCATTGGGGCTGCCCTTGGGGTATCCTGGAAGAGACCCCTCCCCTACAATGCTCTGTGCCAGTGTGGGCCACCTTACATTTCTCCTATAGCTGGTATGGAAAGTAATTTTTGTAAATTAAGTCATATTTAAATTTAACCCTTTTGTTAATGTTCATCCAATAGATTTGCTTAAAGTTGATGATGCTGGCTGTATTATGACTATGCTTATTAGGTAGTGTATACAGTGATATGTTACTGTAATTGTATACAGTAATATGTTATGGTACATCCTATATACATACAGGTGCTATGTCTTGTAAAAATATCAGAAAGTGCCCACTTTGACTTATCATTGCAAAATAACAGGGCTTCAGAGGCTTCAGAATGCAGCCTTGTGTAGGGTCTATGGTAACAGTGGTAGAGACCCTGAGGCAGGGGCCCTGGGTCAGAGATTGAGGACTGTGGATCCAGGCTGGGTGGGTGGCAGTGGCCTAAGCATTTGTGCCTCCACCCAGGCTCTTGGGGGCCTCCATGGAGGAGGACAGGGACCTTCTTTAGGAAGCCTCAGAGCCATCTATGTGACAGCCGGACCCTCGCCATTCAGCCCAGCTTCCTCAGGTGGGGCCTCCTTCCATGGCTTCCCCAGAGACCACCACTTGGGGGCTCCTTGCTGGCCCCTGTTGAATGCCCATGGATCCCAGAGTGAGGACTTTGTGAAGGTTCCCAGAGCCCCTTCCGGCCCTGGCCCCCATGTCCTGAAGGACTCACCGCACTGGTACAGAGGACAGCAGAGCTCCGTGGTGTTCCTGTCCACAGTGAGCGCCTCCCCTTCCTGACACTCGGGGATGGGATCCGGACAGTCTCCACAGGCTGAGGGGAGAGACGGGCCACCCGTCACAGGCAGTCCCCGTGCTGGGAAGGGCGGTCCAGAGCAGCTGGCTATGGGATGCCCCTAAACCACAGATGTGACAGGAGCCAGACTCATAGCGTTACCAAACCAAACTTGGGTCTGCTCGCCTGCCCGCAGTAAAGCCAATCTTTTGACACCCAGCTGTGCTGGAGGAAAGGGCTGTGGTTATTGCAGGCCCCAAGCAAGGAATTCGCGTTTGAGCATTAACTGCCTGTTCTCCTTACGGGCTTCCCTGGTGGCTCAGATGGTAAAGAATCTGCCTGCAATGTGGAAGACTTGGGGTTCGATCCCTGGGTCGGGAAGATCCCCTGCAGAAGGAAAGGGCAACTCACTCCAGTATTCTTGCCTGGGAAATCCCATGGACAGAGAAGCCTGGTGGGCTATACTTCATGGGATCGCCAAGAGTCAGACATAACTGAGCAACTAACTCTCCTTGCCTGGTCCCTGCAATAAAGACTGCACTTTCCTTCACCACAACCTGGAGTCAGTAAGTGGGCTTTAGTGCGGGCAGGTGAGTAGACCCAAGTCTGGCTTGGTAACACTTGCAGCTTGCCACAGTCCCATGCGACCTGTCCTGCAGTCAGAGCTGGGGGGCTCTCCCTCACCTCCACCTAAGTTCTTTTACTGAACAAGCACCCATCTTCCTGTGCTCAGTAATGTACGGCTTGAAACAGTGGTGGTTTCCTCCTACACTTCTTCCTGGTTAGAGGTCTCACCCTTTGCCCTGTGCCCCTTCCACCCGAAGATCCCCACCCTTGCCTCCCAGCCACCCAGGGAGGCAGGGGTGAGGGAGGCGGTGGCGGTGATCCGGGCAGGCCTGCTTCCATTGGAGGGCACGTCCACCCACCACAGAGGTAGGAGGTGCAACACGAGTCTCCCAGACGGCCTGCGATCAAGATCTGGTCCTGGCGGCAGCTGGGGACCTGCACTGCCTCGGCACAGGTCTGGGTCACACTCTGGGGAAACAGAATTTCAGGGTTGGGAGCAGACGCTGCGTGGCCATGCCTGGGCCTCCATCCTAGCCCTGCTTTCATTTCTAGCCAGAACCCAGTCATTCCCAGAGCTAGCCATGCTCCCCATCCCTGGGTGATAGGTGCCCCCTACCACCCCCCAGCCCCACCCTGGGCCTCTCACCACAGCTGTAGCTGGGGCAGCAGGAATCCTCCTGGAAGTGGGTGAGGAGCCGGTGGCCGGGGCTGCAGGTGGGGGCGAGGCCCTCACACAGACTCTGGTTACACACTGCCCGGGGGCCACAGGGCCTGTCACCTGGAGGCCGGGACTCCCTCCAGCCTCCAGCACTGCCCAGCCCCTGGACACCTGGCCCCCAGCACTTCTCTCAGGACCCATGTTCTTGGAGAAGGCTTCTAAGGATCACATAGGGTTCAGGACTGAGACAGACGAGCCATCAGAGTTAACATTCATCCAGCGGGCCATGTGCCCCCTGTAGTCCTACTAGATCAGTATCAATTTCTATAATTCTCATAACAACCTGGAAAGTGGCTACTATTATCAGCCTCATGTTACAGGAGAATGGACCTCATGTCAAATGATCTTCTGGGGCCACAAGGATGCAAGGTGGTAGAGGAAGCGTCCACCAGGCTGCCTGGCTCCAAGCACACATTATTAAGTCCTGCCCCACACTGACTCAGAGGGTACAGCTCCCCTCAACCCCGGTGGTCCTCCACTCTCCCCAACACACCCCTACAAGACACTCTCATTTCCCAAGGCCTTATCCTATCCATCAAGGTCAAGGAGCACAGCTGGAGTCTTTTAACCATCTAACAATGGAGGTCTAAGGGTGGGACTCACCGCAAACAGTCCCCAGGCAGCAGGGGTCCTCGGTGGGCTGCAGCAGGGCCACCTCCCCCGAAGCGTGGGCAACTTTCAGGGCGGGGACCTGGGCAGCCCAGGTCCACTGGGACGATTGTATCTGGAGCTTGGCACTGGTGCTGGCAGCAGCCACTGAGGGAGCTGTTCCAAGTCTCCCCCAGGGCCCGCGGCACGCCCGTGCTGTCTGTGCAGGCTGCAGTGGGCATGGCGAGGTGCCGGGGACTGAGGGGAGTGGGGAGACCCAGACCGTCCCAGGCCAGACCCTCCCTGGGAAACTGACCACTCCCAGAGCAGACCTGGAGGGATGCAGGAGGGCTCAGCCATGGGCATAGGAGGGCAAAGGAGACTCTGGGGTCTACCAGACTCTAGGGCAGACTCCCTCTGCCCAGGGAGGGGAGGGACTTACCGCACTTCTCTTCGGGGGATGCAGAGCCCCGAGTGGCGCCGGTGCAAGATGGTGCCCTCGGAGCAGACGCAGCCCTCGCCCAGCACCTGGCACTGCTCTGGGTCCAGCGGGCCCAGCATCCCGTCCTGGCATGTCTTAGGGGGCTCACAGGCTGACACACATGCCTGGTATGTAGAATCGCTGGAGCACAGGAAGGCTGCAGGGGCACAGCAGTGGGCACCAGGCCCAGCTCAGACCCCAGGAGGGTGAGCAGGGCGCTCATCTGTGCCTCAGCAGAGAGTATTAATTCAAAAGGGTTTAGTGCATTGCTGCCTTCCTCTAGATCAGGAGCCAGCAAAGCACAGCCCACAGCCCAAATCCAGCCTCTGCCTGGTTTTGCAAATAAAGTTTTATTGAAACACAGGCATGCCCATGCCCTTACAATTGTATCTGGCTGCTTCTGTACTATAAGAGGAGAGTTGAGTAATTGTGACAAAGACAATTAAAAGCCTCAACTATTTACTAGCTAGCCCTTTACAGAAAACACTTGCCAACATCTTGCTGTAGGTCAGTGCTTCCAAACTTCCTGGACTGTAAAAACTAGATCTTACACTGTGTTCCAATATACACTCGCACATAAACAGTGGTCCTTAAGCCTGATTGCAAAAGGGAGCTTTGGCAACATCATGGCTGGGACCCCATCCCAGACCAATTGAATTAGCATTTCTCACTGTGGGGCCCAGGCATGAATACTTTTTGAAGGTCCCTGAGTGATTTCAAAGGGTAGCTGGGATTAAGAATCACTGATGCATTATAACAAAAACCTTTTTTCACAAAACAATATTTAACCTTTCTAGGTGTAGTACACACTAGGGTTTTTTTTTTAAATTCTATTCCATTTTTAAATGCTGATGCCACCCCCAAATCAGTAGGTATGCTGATTTCATACCCACTGACTTGGGGTCCACAGTCTGAAAAACACTGTGCATGTATGCTCAGCCTCTCAGTCGCGTCTGACTCTTTGTGACCCCATGAACCGCGTAGCCCACTATACTCCTCAGGCCATGGGATTTCCCAGGCAAGAATACTGGAGTGGACCACCTGTCATATTATAGATGTGGTCTTCCTTTGAGCTGTCTCCAGCCTTTCTGGATGTGTTCACATTTACAAATCAAACTATTCTAGGCTGGTCCACCCTGCCTACTCCACCAGTGCAAACATGATGCGGGGTGGGGAGGAATGGCCTCGCATCCATTCTCAACGAAGGAGAGGAAAGATCAAAAGAGAGACGACCAAAAACTAAGAGAGAAGGGCTAATATTCGCTGGATGGAAACACGTGATGGGCCTGTGCGAGGCACTTTGTACACATTATCTCATGTCACCTTCAAAGCAACATTCAAGGGGACTACATTGCCCCCATTTTACAGATGAGGCAAGGAAACAAAGAAACTAAATAATAAATAATATTTATTTGATGTGTTCATATAAATTATAACAAAGGTAAAATTTTAAATTTCTTAGTAGTTTATAGATTTAGAAAATATTTGTAAATGTATTAATTGATATTCATTAGTGAATGAATGAATAATTGAACCTGGGAAAGCCCAGACCTGGACTCAGGTCTGTGAGCCTTAGTCCCAGTCTAACAAGGGTGAGGGGTGAGAGCAACAGAAGGCATGGGGAGACCCTGGGGCGCCCTGCTTCCCGGCTCCCTCCTCCCCTTACCCCCACCCCTTCCTGACAACTCACGGCAGTAGTCGGAGCGCCGCCACTCGATGCACACGTGGAATTTGTGGCACATGGCCGCGTACACAGTCAGTGCCACGCAGGGCTGCTGCACGTACTTGGTGTCCCGGATCCACAGGTCACAGAACGACTCCGGGGGACCTGGGCAGCGTGCCAGATGGTGCTGCTACTCAGACCCCCCACACGCCAGGGCTCAGCTTCTCCCCGCCCGGCCCAGAAGCAGCAAGGAGCTTCTGCAGGCTCCCAACCCATCCCAAGATCAGCACCTCTGGGGACTTCTGCCTTCTGCACACAGGGGCAGAGGAGCTACCATTCTCAGCCCGGGAGGTCCCCCTGCTGGGGCCCGGTGACACCTACAAAGCGGTGGCAGGCACTGAACGTGCGGTTGGACACCATGCGAAGGCAGGGCGAGCAGTCGGCCGTGGCACAGCTGTCTGGACGGAAGCGGGTCTGGCCAACTGAGGTCAGGGAGCTGGGCACCTGCCAGCTGTCCAGAAAGGGAGCAGGGTCTTCGGCCTCACCCACCACAGAACCGTCCTTCAGGGTGAGGTCATTGGCCACATCCCCATCACAGATACCTGAAAGGGGCAGAATTACCCCCGTGGCCACAGTAATCTCTACCACTCCCAGCTCCCCAGCTGTCACACTGAACATTCCTCGCAATAACTCTTTGAGGCTGGTATTACTGCTATCCCCATTTTATAGATGAGAGAAATACGACACAGAGAAACCAAGAAACTCCCTGTGGAAGAAACTGTCTTTGTTTAGGAACTACACATCAAAGTACCTAAGGATAAAGGGACCCATGTCTCAAACATATTTTCAAACGGTTCAGAAAAAAATGCATTTATATAAACAGCATATGCATACAGAACTGAATATATAAAATGCATATATACATATATAAATGAATGGATACATATATACATGCATATATATACACACACACGGACGGGTACAAGGAGAGAGAAAGAAAGAGAAGCAAATGGACAAAATGTGAACACTTGGTAAATCTGGGTAAAAAGTACATGAGAGCTTCTTATACTAGTTTTGCAACTTCTAAGTTTAACATTATATCAAAATCAAAAGTTACTCCAAAAAATCTGCTTTAGTAGAGATTGCCAGCTAATTATAGCACCTGTCTCCTCTTCCTCCTGGAAGGTCCACTAGCCTGCTTCTCCCAGGCTCTCTGTGGCTAGTGAGACCATGTGATAAGTCCCCCACCAAGGGAATGTGAGTGAAGGTGATGGGTGCCACTTCCAGGCTGGATGCATAAAATTTGCCCAATTCTTTGCCCTACTGTGCAGTTGGAAACTTGCGTTGAAAATGGCAGGGCCACAGGATGAAAGGAATCTCCATTTAGGAATTTACGTGTGCAAGAAAAACACCTCTATTGTGTTAAGGCGTTGAGATGGGACTCAGTTCATCTGTCATGGCTTCTAACCTCCAGCTTCATCTCTCACAATCTAGGCTCCGAACACACACTTCCCTGCCCTTGTCTTCTGTCTGAAACATGTTCTCTTAAGTCCTTCCTTCACACGTCCTTCAGATGCATGGTCCCTGACCTTCCCAGTTCTGTGTGGCAGGTTCAGTTTGCAGGTCTGTCTTGCTTTCTGAATACAAAGATTCATTTTCCTTTATAGTTTCACTCTTTCAATATTTCCCCAAGTTGTCTAGCAGGTGCCCAAGATACCAGGTGTTAAGTTTGGATAAAATAGAGATAAATTAGCTGACTTCTGCTCTGATACCTCTAGCCACTAATTTCATGAATATAAAGCATAATTTAACACAAAATCCTCAGATTTTTATCAACAGTCCCAATGGTCAGATTTTTGGTGTCTTGGCATTGAGTCATGAAAGGGTGTCAAAAGGCATCATAGGGAGTAGCTGACCCACCAGAGGTTGACCACAACACCCTTCACCAGTGATAAACAGTGGAAGGAAGAAATGGTGAGAAAGGATGGCAGAGGAGGTGCTGATGGTGGTGGAAGGGTGTGTGCTCTGTGCACGTGCGCGTCGCGCGCGTGTGTGTGTGTGTAAGAAGAGATGATTATATCAGTAGGAATGGAAGCTTCATAAGACACATTTTGCTTGTTTTGCCTACTCCCTGACGCCTTGGCTGATACTCGGTACATATGTGGTGCACAAACGAGAGAATGAGCAGGGTGCAGACTGACATGTGTTAGTGCGTATGTAGAAGGCATTTTGACAGAGTGTGAATGAATAAAATGGGTGCAGATTTATGGATGGGGGCATGCAAGTATGTGTGTTTAAGTATTCCTGTGTCATCCATCGTTATAACCATGGCAGTCTGTCATGGAGTGTCTTACGGGGGTCTTTCTGCATCCGCAAGAAGCAGCAGTTCACACTCAGACTCCTGTCCCCCTTTTTCTTATCAAAATACATCCAGGCTCTTAGGGAAAGCTCTCTGTAATCATGCTATGGTCTGAAGAGCACCAGTTCTGGGTTGTGGCAGTTCTGCTGTGTGATCTTGGGCAAGCCACTTAACTTCTCTGAGTCCCCTTTCTTCCTTAGTTCAATGGCTATCCTTCAGGGATGTTGTATGAATAACCTGGAATAAGTGAGATCAGTGTAGAAGTGCTTTGTGAAGTGCCCAGGCATATGCAGACAGGGGGATTATCTGGTATTAGGAGGCTATCAAGGAAGCTGACAGACCATCTCGGCTGAAGCAACAACTGGCCGAGGCCAGAGCCCCGCACCATCTCCCAGCTGGCAACTTCAGCCCCAGGACACAAGACATTAGGTCTCTGCCCCAGTGGCTCCGCTGGTCCCACCTCTGGCATGGCACTCTGTCCCAGCTTTCCCTGTTCCAGGGGAACTGGTGTCTAGGGACAGAGGTGGACCAAGGAGTCATCTCCCTCCCCTAGCTGGGCCCCCTCTCACCGCACAGGCCATGGCCCTGGGCCTCGCTGGCTCTGCTAGCCTCCAGGATCATGAGTCCTGAGCTGTGGAGCCACTGAATCTGGATGTGTGACGGTGTCCGGATCACGTACATGTGGCCTGTATCCTCAATTCCTGAACCCGTGCCAGCTCACAGGGGGCCACACAGGCTGCGAGTCCACAGACACCTTGTGAGGAGGCGGGTGATCAACGTGAGCACAGCTTGTCTGCCTGTTCATTCATCCCTCCACCCATCTATCCAACGAGCAGTTATTAAAAATCTGCTCTGTGACAGGCTCTGTTTCAGGTACATGCAGGCAAGACACAGTCTAAGGCGGCATAGAAAAATTCTGAAATCATTTTTATGAGCACAAAACAATGAGACAAATGCAAGAGCCAGAGGCAGGCAATTTCTATATGCCCAAATACGCACAAATCCTGAGCCCTTCCACTCACTCTCTTCTTTCCTGATTCTGCTCAGGTCATTTCTTCTGGGACAAAGCTCATTTGTGTAGCTGCTCAGTCGTGTCTGACTCTTTGTGATCCCATCAACTGTAGCCTGCCAGGCTCCTCTGTTCATGGGATTTTTTTCCCAGGCAAGAATACTGGAGTGGGTTGCCATTTCCTCCTCCAGGGAATCTTCTTGACCCAGGGATCAAACCCGCATCTCCTATGTCTCCTTCATTGCAGGCATATTCTTTACAAACACTGAGCCATGGGGGAAGTCCTTTTATTCTGGGAGATTTTCCCTAAGTCTCCAGCCTCTAGTTTGGGTACTCCTTCTCTGGGGTCTTCCCAGATCTGTGCTGGCCTTTAAGACAGATCTGTTCCTTCATCATGACTTTCAGCGGACTGTGAGCTTCTTAAAGGCAGAAACTATGTCTAGTCACTCACCTCTGAATCCCCAGCACCTGCCTTGAGGCCTGACATAAATTGGGAACTCAATGCATGTTTGTTAAATATGCAACACTTTAAACTCAAAGCTACAACCCCTGCTACATACAGACAAGGTTAAATTTGTATGTATTATGGATTCTCAGTTTTACTCTGTAAAAATGGGAGATGAAGAGATTAGGATTTTAAAATATTTATAATGACTTTATACCTTCCCACCCAAGCATCACTGTTTTATTAATCACTTGGCAAGTTATCCAGTGCATAAACTACTGTGCTGAATAGAGGGAGTCCCAGCCCCACAGTCAGAAAACTTTCACCTTGGGCAAGTCCCTGGCTCTCTCTTATCCCGAGCCTTCTGAGCTGTACCAGTGCCGTGGGCTCCACGATCCTGAAGCATGTGGGGCAAAACCCAGGGAGTATTATGCTGAAGTCTAAGCAGTGGGTTTTTCTGAGAGCCTCACAAGGCGTGGACCTCGTGTTCAATGTTCATGAGCAGATTCTAATAAGAGGGCAGCAGGTCTTACCTCAGGAAGAGGTGGGGAGAGCGGGGTCTCCGGGACCTGAGGAGGAGTAAGCCCAGCTCACTCTCCCACTGCGAGGAGCAAAGGTCCTTGGGGTGGGTACCCCACACAGCAGGGGGCTGTGATCAGGCACCGGCCTCCTTGATGGAGGTGGGCTTAATGGGAAGCCGACACACCTTAAAGTCAGGGCTCCTTGCTTAGACAGTCTCCTTCTTGGAAGAGCCCCCAGGAGTGTGTTCACATGGCCTTCTATTTTTGTAAAAATTGCAGAAGTGAGATATTGGGTTGGCCAAAAGTTTGTTTGGGTCTTTCCATCACATCATCTTACAGAAAAACCTGAATGAACTTTTCGGCCAATCCAATATTTTAACCACAATCATTTAAGACTACTGTCTCTTGCCATTTAGCTTCTTTTCAGCCACAATATTCCTCCTGGCACACTTCCTCCCCTGACATTAGAGTGGTCACATATATCCTAATGAAAATCACCTCCAAGTATATCTAATTTTGCACTACTTTATTCTAGAGGGTCCCTCACCAACTTTACCCCAAGTTATGAATAAGTTCAAAGCCCCTCCCGCCCCTCACCTGATTGCTGCCGTAACCTGTGGGCTGGCTCCCTAATGCACTCACCTTGCGGTTGAAGCGGTCAATGGTGACCTCGTGGGTCTTGTGAGTCACATTCAGCATCACTAGACAGAACGGGGGCCAGTTCAGGTGCCCCTACAGAGAGAACCCAGCCCTCATCAACCCAGAGGCCAGTGCTGCTGGTCTCCTCCTCCTGGGGAGCAGCTCTCCCCATTCCCCTAAGCCAACACTCCTACAATATGCTAAGAGCACCCGCAGCAGCTGTGCAGATGGTGCACAGAATCCCACAGAACGCTCTGGTTCCACCTGACCTCCTGCAAGCCCCCCAAAAGCTGTCTCCTTCCACCTGGCTCATGGGAGCATCCCGGTAGGTGGTTCACTGCAGCCAGCATCCTTGACCACAGACCACATCCTAGGGATGGCATTCCAGCTCCTCTGCGTTTCAGAGCATTTCAGTACCTTTCACAGGGGCCTAGGCTGCTAGGATGAGCAGTAAGTGGTGCAGGCCCTAGGAAGGGCCAGGAGGTGGCGCTCCACTCACTCCTTCCCCCAGTGCTGGCTCCAGAAAACACCCACCCTGCCCTTGCCTGAGAGAGGAGCTCTGGGCAGGGGCCTCTGATAACCCTCAACAAAGCCAACTCACTGCTCAGTCTCCCCTCCAAACCTAGTCAAGTCCCGAGGTCCCAGCAGGAAGGGAAGCAGGGGACAGTCACCAGGTTGGCACTTTTGCAGTCGAGGACATGGACAGTGACCATTTCTTCCGGTCTCTGGCTGAGGATGTAGATGGCCTCTTTAAACAGGGCCACGTGGCTCCCATCAAAGGTGACAAAGCTCAGATCAGGGAAAACTGAGCACCGGCCTGTGGAGGGAGAGACAAAAGGAATAAACAGATGCCCCCAGGGCCAAGGCCACTCAGGAGCACCAGGCTTTTTCTGGGGTGATCCAGAGGCCCTGGGGGCTGGCTGGAGGGTCCCACAGAGATCAAAGGTCACAGGGGTAGGAAATCTGCCAGGTCAGAGGTCCTACTGTGTGTTCATGTCATAGCTACCCTGAGAGCCGAGAGCACACAGGTGAGGGGCAGAGGTCGGGCTAGGGTAAGGGTATGAGGGAGACCCAGGAGGCGCCGGTAGACCCCACGACTCACAGGCGCACTCCCAGATGGGGCAGCAGCGGTCACCGCCCACCCTCACGGGGAGGCCCAGGACCCCACAGCGTGGGGGTGCGGCACCCTGGGGACAGTGCTGGGACTGGTTCACACGGATCAGCTCCCCTGCAGGCAAATGTGGCGGACGCAGTCCTGCTCGGCGATCGGCTGGGGCACAGGGTGGAGGAACAGCTTGAGTGACCCCTTTGGGGCCGCAGCAACTCACGGCCCCTGCCCTGGCCCACCCCCAGCCGTGAGGGCACAGATCCTTACCCTTGCAGGTTCTGGCAGGCGGGGGACCCTGAGACACAACGACGAGGAAACCGGTGCCTTCAACCTCCCTCCACCCACCCAACACAACATGGAGGGCCTGGGGCTGGGCTGAGCGTGAGACTGGAGTCAGGGACTAAGTCCCAGAGAGTCTACATAACCACCTGGCCCTACAGAGAGCTCTAGGCACAGAGGCGTGCGGACCACTAGCTCAGACTCAGAGAAACCCAAAACACGCACTCATACACATATTATCTTTTCCTACAAACACACAGACATATACCATCTTGCAGCAACATACATCACAGGCACAAGGGCACACACGCAGATAGATGAGTGTTCACATGGGAGTCCCATACATGCAAACACAAAAGAGTTCACACAGAGTCCCACTTGGGTACACAGACACAAACACGCTCCGCGCACACCAGCACACCATGCTGTCACACTGGCTTTCCCACCAAGCCATCTGACAGGCCCCTGGGGCCCCAGGTGGGGTATGTGGGATCTGCTACGGCCTCAGGGGCCCGAGGAGCCTGGGGCAGGGGCCAGGATGGTGGCTAAATGGCCATCTGGGAGTCTGGAAGCTGGCTAAGAAGCTGCAGCCAGCCATGAGGATGTGAGAGCATGATGGTGTCCAATCCCCGGGGCACAGGAGGAGGGAAGGCACAGAGAGTCCACAACCGGGGGCAGACCCTGACAAGTCACTCACGACACAGGCGGCGGATGTCCTGGCCTCAGGGGTGGTCGCCAAGGCCTCGGCTGAACCCGCCAAGACGCTCTGGACTGCGGGCACCGAGCGCCCGGACTGCTGGGTGGTGGCCTCTCCGTCCGGCTCTGCTGGGGGCTGAGGTCCTGCCGAGGTGCCGTGGGCCTCAGCCAGCTGGGGGGCAGAACGAGTGGGCTCTCTCGGGAGGCTGTCCTGGCCGAGACTCGGCTCAGCGGGTAGGATGTGGGCATCGGGGGCACCGTGCCGGCCCAGGGGCCCTCGGCCCCGGTCACCAACGTAGCAGCATGGGCCACCGCAGGCATGAGCTCCGTGGGGGTCCCCTGGGTAGAGCTGGATACCCGGGTGGGCAGAGACACCTGCTTGGACAGGATGGCCATCTTCTCCGTGGTGCTCTTTCGTGGGGCAGCAGATACTGTGGAGGCTGCCCCTTCAGCCACGGCCGCGACCCCAGGGGTTGGCAGTGTGGCTCCCAGAAGCAGGCTTGGAGCCGTGCCTGTTGCCTGAGGGACCACATGACCGGGCGGGGTGACCCTGGGCCACGACAGCCGGGGTTAGAGGCGGCGCAGGACCGAGGGTCCCAGCAGGCAGGGTCGTGGCCACGGCGAGAGGCGTGGTCTGTTGCTGGAGTGGAGGGGGTTAGAGGAGAGCCTTTGGGGCCAGGCGTGGCCACTGGGGCGGACGTTCCCACCTTGGCCAGGGGCAGACTGGTGTCAGGAGGCAGGCCGGAGAGGAGCTGGGCTGGCCGGGTGGACTCCAGAGTGGTGAAGGGTGTGGCCCCCAGCGCGTGAGCAACTGTAGACAGGCTGGCGGCAGCTGCAGTCCCCGAGGGCTGAGCTGGGGGCCTGGCGGCTGTGGTGGCGTGCTGGGAGGGGCGGGCTGGGGCCATGGGGAACGGGCTTGGAAGTGGGGCTGCTGGCAGGCCTGTGGGCTGGCCGGGCCCGGGTTGGACCTTCTCTGGGGAAGGCGCAGTCTCCACGCTCTCAGTCACCAGGGGATGGGCAGGAATCTGTTCTGTAGCTGTTCTGGCCTCAGCTGGGGGCTGCTGGGACTGGAAGGGGCCTGGGCCTGTATGGACTGTGGGATCCCTGTCCCGGTCGTGACCTTCGTCATTGCAGGTGTCAGCGAAGCCTCGCGGGCTGCTGAGGCAGTGGGGGGCCTGGAGGTCACTGCCAGTGAATCCACAGGCCTGGAGGAAGGACTTGCAGGCAACTCCAGGCTGGGGAAGGGCTGCAGGGGCGCCGTCTTAACGGGCAAGGAGCCAAGGCCTAGGACCGTCACAGCTTTGGTCACGAGGGGGAAGCGAGGGGCAGGGGGTGACAGAGAGGAGACTGTGATGTTGGGGCTCTCGGCCAGGATCACGGTCACCCTGGTCGTCTCCATGGGACCTGACCCCATGCCAGATGTGGGCACGTGCTGTGAGACGGGGAGGGATGAGGGCTCTGGGGCTCCGGGGCTGGCAGGGTGGCCAGCGGTCACTCCCTTGCTGGCCGGGGCCTCTGAGGGGTGCTCGGGGAGGTTAGAGGCTGTGGCTCCCAGGAGCTGTTGCTGAGTGGCCTGGGCGGGGGCCTGGAGACAGCGCTCGCCCCACCGTGGCTGCCGTGGGCGGGTTCAGGGCTGTGGTGAGCGGGGCAGCCGGTGTGAGCGCTGGCCTGTGGGATGAGGCCCTGGTAGCTTCCTGTGGAAACTGCGGCTCCCTGTCACTGGGAGTGGGCAGCGCTTGACCAGGAGGCAGGGTCTCATTGCCAAGGGCCTCCATGGGAGCCAAATCCACAGGCTCCACACCTGGGGCAGATGAGAGAAGAGGCTCAGCCAATGGGGCGACTCCTGTGTCCAGGGGTCATCATTGGACAGGCATCCTCGGTGAAGGGGATAGGCAGCTGCTGACCCACCCAGGGCCTCCGTTACGTGGTGTCAGATGACTTAAGACATCAGCAGGTCCCTGCCCCACACCTCAAACCCTGAGTCCAGAGCCCAGTGACCTCAGGTCTGAATCTGGCCACATTCTCAGCACAGGACCCCAAGCCAGACTCTTCCCCACATGGGCCTCATTTTTTTCTCTCTGTGAAAAGTAGGATAATGGACAGGATGAGTCCCTGACTGCTCTAGAGGATCGTCACCTTCCAGAGGCCCCTCTGCTGACTCTGCTTCTCCAGGGACCAGGGGGCTCTGGTGAGCAAGACTGGTCAGTGAGATCAGGGGATTTACAAGACTTTGGAGGAAGGGTGAGAAGTCCAGACCACTCACAGTCCTCCAAGTGGACGCATCTCTGTGTGACTTCATCCAGGACCTTGGGGGTGGCACATGTGGGCACACAGCCCTCCACCCTGAGGACAGAGCAAGGAGCTAGTTAATGGTCTGGAGCACAAGGGCTGGTTATGCACACCTGGTGCCCGCACTCACACATTTAGACACATTTTCATGTTTCTTCTCCACACCTGCAGGACTCAAAAACATTCACACAGACACTTATATGTCCACAGTCTGCCAAAACATCAGTGTACACACTCTTATGCACACACATCAACACCCATATACTTGCAGCTCATATACAAGTATATACACACAGCTGTGTACACCTGTGCACCCACAGCCACCCTTTACACCCACATGAACACACACAGGGCTCAGCTATATGCACACATGCACAAATCCATATTCACATATGCCCATATCAGTCAGGTTCACCCTGGTTCACACGCATCCCCGTACCGAGTAAACAAAACATATATATACAAGTACATCTGAAAACACACACACATCAGTACAAGCTCATGCCTAAACTCACAGATGGCACTACAAACCCACTCACACAGATGAATGCTCAAACACCGAGGTATGCACCTTGACTCCCATGACCCCTCACCTGGGCACATCCCGGCAGCCGGCTGCCCGTGGGTCCCGGCAGGTTTGGAAGCAGGGGCTGGCACAGGCATCATAGTGCCACTCACAAGTGGGGTAGGCAGCCCCCGAGGGACTGGCATCTGGAAAGGCACCCAAACCCAGGGCCCCGAGACTGAGCGACACGAGGCACCAGCTCCTGACCAGGTGCCTGAGCACAGAGGCCATCCCAGCTCAGCCCATGCCAACCCTGCTCCATGGAAGAGATGAATGGACTCATGGAAAAAAACTGAAGACTGAAATGAAATTTTAAAATAAAATGAAAAGCCAACCTAAGGAGACAATGTATTCTTGAGAGTTGAGGTCAGTGTCTGGGGGATCCTTGGGTTGGGACCCTGGGACCTTGGTTTTGTGGGGGCTGAAATCTCAGCAGGGTGGGACTCTGGAGCAGGCAGTTGGAGCTAGACTTTGAGAAGTGGCCAAAGAAGCTGGGACCCCTGACCTTTCCATGAGGCTGCCCTGTCACCCTGCCCCTCTGAGACCCTGCTGGCCAGAATTGTCCCCTCTGACCTTGGTGGCTAATGATAACAACAGCCAACTCTTAACAGCAAGTACTACACTCAACATTTCACAGGTATTTACTCACTCATCCTCACAGGTAGCACTATTTTAAAGATGAAGAAACAGCACAGAAGATGCTGGGAATATTAAACTTTCCCAGAGGTGATTTCCTCCAAAAAGGCCAGTGCCTTGACAAATGAAGAATCTTTGGGGAAAGTCTGGAGACCACTGGGGGTTTTGAGGTAGTGTATTAGTCACTCAGTTGTGTCCAACTCTTTGAGACTCCATGGACTGTAGCCCAACAGACTCTTCTGTCCATGGGATTCTTCAGGCAAGAATACTGGAGTGGGTTGCCATTCCCTTCTCCAGGGGATTTTCCTGACCCAGGGTCCGAACCCAGGCCTCCTGCACTGCAGGCAGATTCTTCAGTGTCTGAGCCACCAAGACCCCAGACCACAGTGGCACAAGTGACCAGTCTCTGAAACCGTGGCCTGAGCTGGGAGGTGTGGGCAAGCTCCCCAGGCTGCAAGGAGCAGCCCCATCCTGACTCCCCAGTCCTCAACACTGCTGCTGACTGTAAAGAAGCCTGCTTTTCTAAGATCCTTGAGACCAGAACTAGGAATTTACATCTGAGGAGCACCTACTGTGAGCCAGGCCCAGAGCAAAGCCCAGGAGACAGTCAATCCTCACAACAACCTTCTGAGGCAAATGTCCCCATTGTACAGGTGAAGAAACAGGGAGAGGGGTTCCAGGGCTCTTCTAAGTGCCAAGGACCGGGGTCAAGATTCAAACCCAAGGCTGCCTGGTTTCATAACCTGGGCTTTTTTTCACTCTGCCCTGGTGACTTCCAGCAAGGGACACAGTCCTGGCATCATAGCGGTGATGAATCCATGCTGGGTGGGGTCCCTAGTGGACTTGACAGGTGACCGCTGAGTGTAAGAATGAGCTGGCCCCGCCCTGGGCTGGGAGAGGCAGGGGATGTTAAAGGAAAGGCTGACTGGGGACAGTTTTACATGCATGTGCATGTAAACGCATCCATTCATACAGCACTGGCGCCCACACAAGTACAAACATACATGTCCACATACAAGACAGGCCAGCCTGGAGTGGTAAGGACATTATAATCACTGTCTCCATGGTGTAGGCAGAGAACAACTACTTTGGGGGCAGACCCACCTGGCAGGGGTATGGCAAAGCCTTGGAAGCCATTGGTCTCGGCTAGAAAGGGCACGAAGCTGCCCCATCACCACCCAGGGTCTGGGGCCTCTCAGTGGGTATGAGGGGTCTGCGGGCTCCTCGTCTGTGCCCAGTGGGCAGTCTTTGAGCTCAAAGGGCAGGCATGTGCCCCCATCAGCAGGAAACTTGAGCCAGCAGGCTACGTAAGCTGTGGCCAGGATGATCACTTTCCTCCTCGCTTCCACAAAGGCCGCCCTATTTTTAGACCATGTAAATGGCCTGTGGGAGTAGGCAGACCCAGGAGGCTGGCTGGGCACCAAGCCGCACTGCCCAAGACTCCCTGGGCCACCAACACAGAGGCCAGGCCCTCTCCCATCTCAGGGGTGGCGCCCTGTGGCCTCCCTGTGACAAGAGAGTGAGGGTCTCGTCTCTCAGGGGCAACGGGAAGGGGGAGGTGGGGAGAGGGCAGGGAAGGTGAGGCAGGGTAGACACCTACCCAGAAGGCGGAACAGCGTGCCCAGGCGGAAGACCTCCGTGTGCTCGTACTGCCGCAGGGCCAGCACTGGGCCCGACACGTAAAGGAAGGCCCCGGGCTCCGCCAGGGACTCCAGGGCCACCAGGCCTGCCCGCCACATCCCCCGGTGCAGCGAGAAGGAGGCATGGTGGCGGAAGGCATCGCCCGGCCTGCCACTTAGCCAGCTCCAGAGACCCGTTGGCGGTGACGTGGAGGAAGAAGTTGGGTCTGTCCGCTGCCTCCAGGGACACCACATCTGGGTCTGCAAAGAGCTACGGGGTTAAAGTCGGCAGAGAGGGATCCAGATGGGCGGGGCGGACACCCAGGCACCGTCTGCAGTCTCAGCGACCCAGGACTGGGCCCTGCTCCTCCAAGCCTGAGCCACCTCCCTCGGCCCCACCCGTGGCCGCCCCTCCGCACACACCACCTCTGCCTGAGGGGGGTGGCGATGGGGAGAGCTACAGTCCCAACTGCAGAGCCTTGGCAGGCGACCAAACCACCCCTCCCTCCCTTTCTTCCCTTCCCCTCTTCCCTTCTTCCTTCCTCTTCCCCTCCCCCACTTTCCCCCTCTCCCCTCCCTCCTGCAAACATCTCTGAGGCCCCTCCCTGTGCCCGGTGCTATTCTAGATGCTGAGAAAACGGCTGGGAGCAGGACAGATAGAAACGGCCGTCCTGGCGGAGTTCTGGTCCATGGGACGTAGGAGCTGGGCTTTGCTGATTTGCCAGGCTTCAGTCTCCGTGATCCTGCCCCTCACAGACTCCCAGAGGGCCAGAGCTGGGGGACCTGGGGCCTTGACTCCAACTCATGGAGGGAAACTGCTCCAGAGCTGGGCCCCTCTGTCCTCTCTCCTGTCTCCACAAAGGCCTATTTCTAGAGAGTGCATTGTTGCTGGGTGGATCCCCCTACCCCCCACAAACATGCGCGCACACACACACACACACACACACACACACACACACAGGGCCCTGCAGGGTCAGGACCCAAATCCACAAGCAGGTGTCTGGAGTCCCTGCCCGCCACGGCTGGCATGTTGTGGGCAAGTGAATTAACGCCTCCAGGTTGTGAAGGATGAACAACGTGTGAAAACCCAGCACCCGACCTGGTACGTCTCCCCCATCACTACCCCTCCCCTCGTGGCCCCAGTTCCTGTTAGACCTCCCTGGGCAGCTGTGAGAAGACATGAGATAACTGGATGAAGAATTCATTATTACTGTCAACAACAACTGCAACTGATCAAGGACTTACTCCGTGCCAGGCGCAATGCTAAGCAAGCAAGCCCTCTGCTTGCTGCTTGTATTAAATTCCAAGAGAGCCCTGTGAGGTAGTGAATTCACTCATTCAGCAGCTAATATTACTGAGGGCCCATCATGTGCCAGCTGCTGTTCAAGGCACTGGGGACACAAAAGAGAACAAAAGGACAAAACCCCTGTCCTCAAGGAGCTGACATTCAAGTGGCGGATGTGGAGGGGCAGGGGGAGCAAACTTAGAGAAGAAGCAAATTCTGTATAATAGCTTAGAAGGTGATGACGCTGTTATTTCCATTTTACAGATGAGGGAAGTGAGGCCTAGAATCACAATGATGGTGGACGAGGGAGGCAGGATTGGAGTCCAGACTCTTAACCACCATGCAGTCAGCCCTAGGGATGGGATCCAGGAGTGGGCCTGGGGCATCCCAGAGGGGGTGGAGCGCGAAGTCCCTTGCTGTGTGATCTCAGGCAAGTCACTCCCCATCTGAGTCTTGGCTTTATCCTTTGTGAAGACTGGGGTTGGCCTAAATCAAGTTTCTCAATCATTTGTCCTTAAGTCCTCCTAATAGGGGAGAGGCTGAACCCAAAACCTGAGGTACAGTCATCCCTCAGTACCAAAATCTGTTATGTTAAATGTCCTAGCAGTCATCCATCCTGATCTGTAGGTTTCACATCTGAAATTTTGCCTTTAGTTGGTTTTAATTCGTAGATGTAGGACCATGGATACAGAAGACTGACTATACAGCGTCTTGTTTTACCTTAATTAATCAAGTGATTTTCACCTTCCACATTCTAAATGTTATTTCTCTTTTAATTTCTCTGTCTGGGAGGCAGCCAATGAAAAAGCGGGTTTCTGTCACTTCCAAGTGATGTGCCCTTGGGTAAGTTACCTAACCTCTCTGGGCCTCAGTTCTCACATCTATAAACTGGGAAAATAATTTAAATGATAGCACCTACTTCCTAAGACTGTTGTGAGGATTAAATGAGTTATTACAGGTGAAACACAGAAGAGATAGTATTAATAATAAATCTATTATTAATAATAAATAATAGAATCAATAATAGATAACCTCCTCTAAAAATCTTGAATGAAAATTGATACTCCAGGGAGACCTGCTGCGGGATGTGGCAATGTGTCCCTTCAGTACATTCCATAGGCGGTCGAGACTGCCAGCGAGAGGCTTAGGCCTACACGACCGCTGAGTCCTCCTCTTTGTGACCTTTTCACATCTGTGACATTTCTTTCCACCACAGTCTTTCCTGTTCTTCAAGGCCAAGTTCAAAGGACACCTCCTCCATGTAGCCACCCCAGAGCTTACCTGGAAGGGACGTTCTGTTCTGCTATCCAGTACTCTGGGCTCAGCACAGGGAAGGAGCACAGGATGGGGTGGGAGGGGAAGCGGGGTCCTCACTAGGTCCTGCCCCCAGCTGCTCAGGAAACCCAGGTCTGACCGAAATGGAGGCTGGCTTTCACAGCCTCGGGGCATCCCATCCACAGTGACATTCTCCAGGGTCAGGCTGCTCTAGGTTCTGCTTAACATGCCATAAAACCACTGGAAAATCAACACCCCCTCTCCATTAGAGCTTGCTTACTGGACTAAAATACTGACTGGGGAATAGAAATTCCCACTAAGCAGATGGCCCATTACATCTGGAACGTTGTAAAGTAAAGTCGCTCAGTCGTGTCCGACTCTTTGCGACCCGCGGACTCTAGACCACCAAGCTCCTCCATCCATGAGATTCTCCAGGCAAGTATACTGGAGTGGGTTGCCATTTCCTTCTCCAGAGGATCTTTCCAACCCAGGGATCGAACCCAGGTCTCCCACATTGCAGGCAGACTCTTTAACCTCTGCACCAATTCTTCCAAACAGGACCACACAGATCTGAAGGTCAAGAATGGCTAGGGAGGAAGCGTTCTCTTTGGGGGATACTGGAGGTGCTTCTGGCCTTCCCATAGCCTGTTCCCTGACTCCTCATGCCCATGTTTCATCATGCAGTGATGGGATTCCTCCTGGCACTTCCTCCTGTACCCCTGGCTCACCCCACCATGGACATGACACCGAGCTGTGCTGGGGTGTCCCTCCTCTCCTTAAAGCCCTTCCATGGCTCCCCACTGCTCTCAGGATAAAGACCCACTTGGATTACAGGTCCCTCCCTGGCTCCTTCCAACCCCTCGAAGAACATCACTTATTCTAAGAAGCCTCTCTTGACCCCCCAAGACTGAGTTAGGGGCTCCGCCATCCCACAGGCACTGTAACTGCCTTTGTGTCCCCTGGGTGGGAAGGTGGGCTTCTGGTGGGCAGGGATGATGTCTCTGACACCGCTGGTTCCCTGGTGCCCAACTCTGTGCCTGGCATGGGAACAGGGCTCAATGAAAGGGGAGGGAGACAAGGGAAGCTGCAGAGGAGGGAGAGGAAGGAGGGGAGGAGGAAGGAGGGAGGAGGGGAGAGAAATAGAGAGGGGGGGAGGGTGACCCTCATAACTAGACAAACCACAGATCCTAAGAATGTGAGAACTTAAATTCTCAGGCTAGAATGAACTCTCTGAGACGTGTCTTGATTCAAGACTCCAGTCCATGCTGGGATTGGCTGTGTGAACCATCTTTGTGATTAGGAGATACTGACTAGATGGGATTTGGGGAAGAAACTCTGATCACAGTGACCACACGCTCGGTCATGCAGAAATGGTCACAGAAGAGAAGGTTTCCCAGCATTGGTGAACTGAGGCTTCGGCTGGCCCAGGACCCAACACAAATACCACCCGGGGGTCACTCCCCACCAGGCACTATTAGGCACTACTGCATTCTGAAGAGAAGACGGTGCCCACTACAGCTAAGCCTTCGGGTCTGCTGATGGTCTGAGACTCAGGAGATGGGCTGTTGCTTCAGTCTGTGTTAACCCCAAATCCAGAATTTCAAACCACAACCTGAGCAAATCAAGAACCCGCTCCTCCATTCACAGGAGAAGTTCCGCTGGAGTCAACACATTAGCCAGCTCCCCTCTGGCATTTGAAGTCTGTCTAATCTTAAAAATAGAGGGGGCAGAGGAGGAGGAAGAGAGAGACAGAGGGGAGGGGAGGGGAAGTCGTAATTATTGCCACCCAGCTTTTCTGGACCTTAGCTGTTGTGTGAAGCAGGGTGGACAGGTTCATCTGGACCTTGGCCTCTCTGATCTCTCAGGAAGAAGACGAACAGTGTCTCTTGAAAGAGGCTGAGAGGCTGACCCAGAACCCTGTCTCAACTAGGAAAGGGGCGCCTGTTGGAATCCCACATTTCTCCAGCTACCAGAGCTGGCTTAGGGCCACAGCATCTGCCCCTCCTTCCACCAAGGGCCAGGGGGTGGGCCTTACCATGGGCCTTGGCCTTGTACAGCGCAGCCATCAGAAGGAAGTTCACGATGTCCCCCGGCGCCACGTCCTCTGCCCTCACTAGGACCAGGGCACCGCCTGCCACCTTCATAGCCACCAAGGCACCACCGGCTGCAAAGCTGGCCAGCTGGTAAGGGCCTTTCCCTAGTGCTGGAGAAAGGGGGCCCAGTCATAAGCCCTGCTTCCCCGGGCCTCTGCTCACCTCCTATCTATCCCTACCTGCCCAGCCTTGCTGGAGATGGGGGAGAAGAGAGGCCCAAGAGCTCCACTGGGTCACGTCCCTCGCCCCAGGCCCTGGGGACCTTGATTTCCAGAAGGAAGGGACAGGAGGCCCAGGCTGTCAGCCACTGAGGAACTGACCCCCTTCATAGCCCCTGAATCACTCTGTGGGAAGCCTGGAAACAAGGCCACCCCTACAGGGGTGGGGTGGGCATCTGGGTCTGCGACGTCTCTCCACGGGCCAGTGCCCCTGCCTGAGACTCTACCATCCCAGCTGCTGTGCTATTCAGAGTTGCCCCTGGGAGAAGACATCTGCCTAGTCTCTGCCCACCGAGGTCTGGAGGGTAAAGGCCGGAAAGGCTTGGGCTTGGTGTTAGCGTCTATGCACTTCCTTCAAGCATGTGTCACTTCTGGGTCCCTTGGGTTCCTGGGGTTGTCGGCACAGGCAGGACAGGGGCACGGGTTTCCCAGATAGTCACAACAGCCCTGTAACCAACCTCACAGGCTCTGTGTGCTCTGCCTTCCAGAGTCATCTTTCTAGTCCCTGCTGCAACTCCTCAACAGCTCCCCTCTGCCCTCGGGATAGAGTCCAAGAGCCCGGCCTGAATTCAGGGACCCCTCAAGCCCCAACCCCTGCCCTTGCCCCACCGAACTTCTTCCTCTCTTCCCTGTAATAACTCTACGGCCCTCCACCTTCTGTCTCCACCCGTGCCACCCACTCAGCACAGTCTTCCCTGTCTGTGCCCGCGACCAACGCCTCCTCCATCTCCGAGGCCCAGCTCAAATGCCGCCGCTGTGATACAGCTCTCCCTACACCCTTTCACACATGAGCACCCTTCCTCCCCTGTGCTCCAGCAGTGCCGGTGCATGGCACACACTGATCACAGCTCTTATGGGGAGGGTCTCAGTTGTGGAGTCCACATCTGTCTCCCCTACCAGATGAGACTATAGGCAGTGCTGTGCTGGGAAATGGTGAACAGTCAGCACTCAAAAAATGAATACACAAACCCCCATTTGGTAATGTTTGCTGCTTTCCATGGTGTGAATACTCCCACCAGTGGTCAGCTTCAAACACCAACTGAATGTGGAGTGAAGAAGACATGGTGGGCTCTAGAGAGTCAGGGTGGGCTGGCTCCAGAGCTCCACAGGAACAGGTGTCGTTAACCATTGCATCCTCAGCACCCGGCAAGGGCCTGGACCAGAGAAAGTGTTGGCAGAAAAGCCGAGCACGGAATGGATGGGTGGGTGGGTGGGTGGGTGGAGGATGCTAGAAGCAGCTTGTCCTTTGTCAGTTCCTGCCACCCAAAATGCCACAGAAGGGAGAAAACTCTGCTCAGAGCTGTCTTGCTGAAATGTCTTGCCTGGTGTCAGACAGACCCTTGCCTGTGAAGGGACTGTAGTCCTCCCAGTCAGGATTCAGGCCTCCAGGAGTTAAAGGTCAGGGGCTATCAGGAGCCCCTTGAGGCTAATATTTTCAGTCACAGCAGGGACTGTGGCTGGAAAGAAGACCCTGGAAGGCAGGGCACACCAGAGCCCGTGAGGTCAGTCACAGGGCTGTTGTGATGATCAGGGAAACCCGGGCCACGTGAGCTGCCACTGCAGCTATTGTGAATCATGTTGTACCTGGTCCAACTCTCATCTCATGGACCCCCTACCTGGTATCCTTGTCCCTCTAGTCAGGGCCCCACTATTTCACCTGCTATACTCCCTCCAGGGGACGTTTCACAAACCAAAATCTGATCATGTGGGTAACAAGGGAAAAATCTTGGGCTTGTACCCATATAGACTTGCTCCTGGCAGGATGGTGCCTGGAAGCAGGGGCAGAGGGGACCTCAGAAGTCAAAGGTGAATGGCACCAAGGACTTGATGAGCTTTTAATTCAGCCAACCTGGCCCCACTGCACAAAGATCAGTGCTGAAAACCATTCCTGGGCAGCCCTCCAATCCTATCCAACCCCAGTGATTAAACTGACTAATTGGTTCTAACACTGGACATTAACCTCCCTGGAGTCTTTAGTCATGACCTAGTTAATGAGAAGTTGGAGCGTATCCTGTTACCCTGCGACCTTGGTTAAAACTGAAGATAAATCTGACAGACCACGCTGGACCACAGGTTTTGCCCCAACAAAGGAAGAGCAGCTTGCATCTGCCTTTGCCAACTCAAAACTTCAGGAAACCCAAGATAAGAATCCATGGGCCCGATGAGCCAGATGACAAAGGCTATGGGGCAGCACGTTGGTGTAAAAGGGGTTTCCATTTCCTGGTGAAGCTGCCACATGAGCACACCCGGGAAGCTAGCCTGCCCTGGGCTCTGGACAGAGGCAGCAGAAGCTGCTGGGCAGAGTCCCAGGCGTCTCTGGGCCCTGCACTGTCAGGGACCTCTCTGCGTGACGGAGTCTTCCTGCCCCACATCACTCCAGGGCCAGCAGGGCCTCAGGATGGCTGAGCTGTGGCACCAGGGCACAGATGGCAATGCCTCGGCTTTCAAGGCTGAGCTTACCTTTGTTAAAGAAGTCACAGTCGTAGGCTGAAAGACAGAGAACAGAGACCTCTTGAGAAGCCTGGGACAGATGGACAGGGCTAAGGGCCCTAGCATCCCAACTCTCCCTCCTTCCCCAAGGGCTGGACCTGGCCTGCCTCCCAAACTCCAAGATTCAGACATGGTCGTTGATCCAGATGTCTTAAAGTGTAGGAAATACAGTGGCTCCTCTCTTTGCCCCCAGCATAAAGCTCAAAGGCTGGCCGAAAGTAGGCATTCAGCATGAACTGAATGAATGAATGAATGCTAGGACAGAAGGGTGTATTCTGTGTGAGCCCAAAGGGCGAGAATAGAATCAAGAAATGGAAGCTCGGTTCAAGAGAGAGGTGACATATGTATACCTACGGCTGATTCATGCTGATGTTTGGCAGAAACCAACACAACTCTGTAAAAGCAATTATCCTTCAATTAAAAAAAAATTATTTTTAAAGAAACAAATGGAAGCTCCAGTCGAAAATGTGGAAGGTACTAGAGAAATGCAAGCACAAGACAGAAGCTGGTCTTTCAACAGCATGGATAGGGACCCAAAGGCCTCCAGGATCCAGGGCCCAGAGCTCAGTTTCCATCAGGCTTTGATGAGCTCCTCCAAGTATGTGCTCCATACGCCCTCTAGTGGCTAAGCACAGCACCACAACCCGTTCCCTTGGCAAGTCAACCATGGATCAGTTCATTGGGATAAGCTGGGGACTTTGCAGGGGGCTTCCTGGTGGCTCAGAAGGTAAAGAATCTGCCTGCAATGCAGGAGACATGGGTTCGATCCCTGGATAAGGGAATGGGCACTCATTCCAGTATTCTTGCTTGGAGAATTCCATGGACAGAGGAGCCTGGTGGGCTACACAGTACATGGGGTCTTACCCTTTGGCATCTTGCCCCATGGGTCACAAAGGTCACAACTGTGCAACTATCACTAACACTTTGCAGGGGGCACCTAAACCCAGGAGCAAGACCATGAGAAGTCAGTTGACCCAGTAGCTTTGGGATAAAGGCTGAGGAAGGGCCTCCCTCACTCGTAGGCCACCAAATCCTCCCACACCCTCCACACCCCATGATGAACACTATTCCTCTGCGTGTGGCACTGCCCTCTGGAAAGAGCACTAGGAATAAGTAGACTGACCTACCATGTAGTTATGGGCAAGTATGTGCTTTTCCTCACTTGTGGATTTAGAAGATTGAACTTAAAAATCAGATCTCCAAGTCTCTGTTTTCAAGTATGTACCAGGCTGCCCAAAGACATGGTCAAGAGCCAGCTATCTAGAGACCCACAGACCTGGGTTCAAATCCCATCTCTCACTCATCAGCTGTGCATACTGGGGATAAGTTTCTCAACCTTTCTGAAATTTAGTGTCTTCCTCTGTAGGATGGGAACCACCACAAGTATTGCCCCACAGACTGGTAAGGTCTGAACTGGAGTAAAGCAAGTGGTCATCTCAGGTGCAAAATTTAAGGGAACCTCATAAAAACTCAGTAATCAGGATATGTCATACTTTAATACAACTTTTAAAATTTCAGAATTAATGAAAAATATCCATGATGAACAACATATCAAAATTTTAAAACAAAGACAAAAATCAGTGACAGCACCTTGCTGAGCCATATTAGAGCCTGAGACAAAAGGAAAAATCAATAATATTGAGCCTGTTATTACTAAAATTGTGATATTTTTATTCATCGAAGATGTTCTTGCATTGGTTTTGATTTTTAACAAGTATTGCCTGAAAATGTGACTTATCTTGATTATTGAGTCTTTTGGTACTCCTTTAAATCTTAGGCTCCAGGCACTGGCCTCACTTGCATTTCCCTAGTCCTGAATATTAAATGATTTAATGCACAGAAGGCACAGGGCCTGACACACAGTGGATCTTCAATAGACATGTTCCCTTCTCCTTCCAGAAGTGCACGCTCAGTCGCTTCAGTCCTGTCTGATATTTTGTGACTCCATGGACTGTAGCCCACCAGGCTCCTCGGTCCATGAGATTCTCCAGGCAAGAATACTGGAGTGGGTTGCCATGCCCTCCTCCAGGGGATCTTCCTGACCCAGGGATCGAACTTGCATCTGCCTGTGTCTCCTGCATTGCCAGTGGATCCTTTACCTACTGAGTCACCTGGGAAGCCTCCTTCCTGAAGAACTTTTACCAAAGTAGAAGGAGAAGCAGACTGCATGAGGACCTAAGGCATCTGGTGGAAGGGTCTCAGGGTAAAACAGGCAGAGAAAAGGAAACCAAAGGTGATTCTTCTCCCTCTTCTTCCTGAGGTCATCCTGCCTGGGGCTCCCAGGGCTCAGGACATGCCAAGAAATCTGAGAGCATAACAATTGATGGTTTTGAACTGTGGTGTTGGAGAAGACTCTTGAGAGTCCCTTGGACTGCAGGGAGATCCTACCAGTTCATCCTAAAGGAAATCAGTCCTGGGTGTTCATTGGAAGGACTGATTTGAAGCCAAAACTCCAATATTTTGGCCAACTGATATGAAGAGCTGACTCATTTGAAAAGACCCTGATGTTTGGAAAGATTTAAGGCAGGAGGAGAAGGGGACGACAGAGATGAGATGGTTAGATGGCATCACCAACTCAATGGACATGAATTTGGGTGGACTCCAGGAGTTGGTGATGGACAGGGAGGCCTGGCGTGCTGTGGTTCATGGGGTCGCAAAGAATCGGACACAACTGAGCGACTGAACTGAACGGAAATGAACCTATGTATATGTATGTATGTGTGTGTGTGTGAATGTGCATGTTTTTACTTGATAGGAGTGTGCAACCAAAAGCATTTTGTAGACCACCAATGGTCAATAAACCCTACTATCTTGTGGTGTCTCTGATGGGTCTTAATGTGTCTCCAGCTGACAGGGGCTTTCACACTCACTATCTCCTTTGACCCCTGCAATAAACCTTGTGGGACAGGTCTATTCCTATTTTTCAGATCAAAAATTGAGCCCCAGAGAGGTTGGAGATCTAGTTTGAGGTCACACAGCTTACAAATGCAGCTCTGAGTCTGGAACCCAGGGCTCCTGACTTATCTGGTGAACTGATCAGGAGCACAGTCCTGGGTTTGCACCCAGACCATATGGAGATGAACCCTGGCTCCTCCACCAACCTCTGTGAACACCTTGAGCATGTTACTGAATCTCTCTCTCTCTCTAACCCATTTCTCCAACTGTAAAACAGGAATAAACAGTTCTGCTTCACAGGGTACATGTGTGCTAAGTTGTTTCAATTGTGTCTGACCCTTTGCCACCCTTTGGACTATAACCCACCAGGCTCCTCTGTCCATGGGATTCTCCAGGCAAGGATACTGGAGTGAGTAGCCATTCCCTTCTTCAGGGGATCTTTTGGACCCAGAACTGAACTTGCATTTCTTATGTCTCCTGCATTGGCAGGTAAGTTCTTTACCACTGGAGCCACCCGGGTATTTGATAATTTGATGAATTATACACACAAGCCATGCTGGTGCCTGGCACACAGTAAGTACTCCATAGATGCTCACCAGAGTGATGGGACCCCACAGGCCTGCCCAGAGGGGGACCCCACTGTCCCCCTCAGGGGATGGGGCTGGACACTCACGGCAGAGGCGTGGGGTCCTCCAGTCAGCAGCCACCCCGTGCTGGCAGCACTGGTGGGCATAGGCGGACACGCTGGCACAGAAGCACTCACAGTCGCCACCCCGGCTGCACCCACACGTGTCTGTCAGGCAGTTCGAGTAAAACCAACTGACGTCGACCTGGAGGAGGTCAGAAGTCAGAGGTCAGAGGGCAGGCCCTAAATGTTAGTGCTTCAGCTTCTGGGCTGATGCCGCTCAGCCCCAGGGAGCAGCAGAAGCGTGAAGGATGGTGTGCGCTGCCCGTGTTGGGTGAGGGCAGAAGGTAGGCAGCTCAGAGGGAAACACTAACTCCGTGGCCTGGGCGGACCCCGCTTTTGAGAACTAAGCTCTCTCCTTTCTGGGCCTAGGCTATAGGATCCAGGGCTTCCCGGGTGTGGCTGAGAAACAGGCGTGGGGTGTGAACCCCCAGCCAGGGCCAGACACAGTCAAGACCGGTGTGACAGCAGCCTTCGAGGCCCCCGAGGGGCCCGTGCAGAGCTGAGCACCAGCTCTCCTCTGTCTCTCCTGAGGGCAGCTGCTGCAGCATGAGGGGTCTGTGTTCACCATTCAGAACAGCCTGATCGGGAGGAAGAGACATAAGCAGACAGGCTTGAAAAGGGCACAGAAGCTGTGACTGTCTGTCTGTCCTGGGTCATCCGGGGAAACAGGACAGAGTCATCTGAAAAGGCCAGAGGCAGGGGAATGGCAGAGGTGAGTCTCCCCTCTAGACCAAGGCATGGCGGAGGGTCTGAGGGCAGAAGGGATTCCAGGGAGGTGACGGGGTGTGTGTGGGGGGGGAGTGGTCTCAGGAGCAGCAAAGCCCAGTATCCACTCACCACAGGGTGGCAGGTCTCAAACACCTCGCTGAGCAGGACACTGCATTCCTTCTTGGCGAAGGGTTCTCGGAGAGGATTCAGGACACAAGTATCTCGGGGGTCAAGAGTGTCTGGGCACTGAGGGGGCAAAGGCAGCACAGTTGATCTCCTGACCCCTCACACACTGCCTGATGTGGAGGAGGGACTCCTGGGGCGGCTCCCTTGATGCTGGCCTCCTGTGTTCATGTCCTTGGATAATCCCCTGCCCTTGAATGTGGGAGGGACCAAACTGACAGCCAACAAGAGACAGGAAAGGTGATGCGTGGATGTGGCTGTGTGTCAGTGGCTACATATGATCACGTTACGTAAGCCTGCAGGGCCCATCTGGCTGGAGTCCCTTTCTCGCTGACTGTGAATGGCACATGGCAGGGATTGTGGGTGGTCTCTAGAAGCTGAGGGTCATCCTGGGCCAACAGCGTGCAAAAAACAAAAGTTCTCAGTTCTCTCAGATGCTGTCAACAGCCACACGAGTGGTCGGGAAGGGAGATCTCTCTCCAGGGGCACCTTCAGACGAGAGCTCAGCCCTGGCTGGCACCTTAACTTCAGCCTGTGATACTGTCTGCAGAGAACCCAGTCTGAACCCTGATTCCTAAGCCACAGAAACTGTGAGATAATCCGCGTGTGACTGGATGCTGTTAAGTCTATAGTTATATTGTTATCCTGCAACAGTGAACAAATACTGATCACCCTGACGTCTGCTGAGCCTCCACCCCTTGGGCCTACATTGTCACTTGAGCATCCTAGAGTGTGCCCATAGGAATTATTGAGAGAGAAATAACATTAGGGGGTGGGTAAGAGGAGGGAAGTGATGAAAGTTAATCACCCATTCAGCTTTTCTGTTAACAGCACACTTCTTTGAGGCTTTGAGAAAACATTAGTCCTGCCTCAGGATTTCACTGAGGTGACTAACTGCTCCCCTGACTCCAGTCTATACAGGCTTCTCTCCATCTATTCTCCAACAGAGAATTAGGAACGGAAGACCACTCAGTCCAGGAAAGGCAAATATGTAACACTCGCGTCACCACTCTCTAATGCAGCATCCATGGCAGACATAACTAATCAATCGCAGTTCTTCCAGATGATCCTGACACAAGGGTTGGCATTTCTCAGCCTGGCTTCCCAGGCAGCCTCATCTGACTGATCAGATTTGTCACACGAGGTAAAATCTATCCACCATTCCTCTTCCAGCTCCTTCACTTCACAGAAGATCACAGAGAAGCTGGGGCTTATTCAAGGTCACCAAGCAAGTCCCTGGATGGTCTAAGACAAGAACCCAGGACTTCTGCTCTCAGTTCAGTGCTGTGTCCTCTCACCGCTCACAGCTTGGCAGCCTCAGTTAGACATCTTCCAAACCTCAGAGACATCTCCTATAATTTCTGCCTCTAATAATATTGTCCACCCTCTCAGAGGTCTTCTCTCTGATACATTCAGCCATCCAAACACGCTCTATCTTTTAAGTACCACATTAGACCCGCCACCTTCAGGAAGTCTTCTCTGATTGCCTCAACCCATGTAGATCTCTCTTGGTCTCTCCTCTGTGCTAGACCTACTGGCACAGAGATGGACAAAATGGTCCTGCTTCAACAAGCCTCATCTTCCCTACCAGGTGGTCACCTCTCCTAGGGCAGAGACTCTGCCTCCTTCCCAGCCCCAGCTCTCCCACCAGGTCTTGGTCCAGGGACTGACTTGTGAGATGGGATGATGCTGCATGTCCTCAGACCACAGGGCTGAGAACGCCAGGTCAGAGGCTGACAGTGGGTTGCGGGAGCAGCCTTGCACCGATGTCCTTCTCCCCTAACCTGTGGCCAGGTTCTCTCAGTGCTGACTAGGGTCCATCTGGGGGAGGGGAGTGAGCCAGCTTGGAGAGGCTTTACCTCGACTGCAGCCCAACTGCCACCAAACTCCTGGGGGTTAGTTAACTCTAAGTTCTCTGGGGTCCTCATCTCGTTGACAGTCTTTAAGTCAAAATTTCCACAGAGTCCTGCCAGCTGGCCCTGAAAGAAGAGAGAATGATCAGTTTCAGGCATTCCCAGGGTGAACCATAGGTGGCAGGGGCGTGGCGGGGGGGCGGGTGTCGCTATGAGCCTAGGAGTCTGTCATGGGCCTAGAAATAGCTACTGGGGTCACAGAGTGCAGAGAGATGGGAGAGTCAGAGAGAAGGGGCCCAGGGCAGGGCAGGGCAGAAAGGACAGAGGTACGAAGCGCCTGGCTCTTTGGCGAGGGTACAGCTCATGCAAGGACACGCAGGGGCTCCTTGGCTCTAGGAGGAGCTCAGCACCGATGAGGGTCACTGCTCACATGACTACCTGCCACTGTGGCCCAGCCTGGACGTGCACCGTGGTTCTCTGGTCCCATAAGAGGGTGATGTGCTCCCGTGGGAAATGCACCAGCGTGAAAAACCCTGCCCGCCACGTGTGGACCTCCTGCTTCTCATCCAGAAAGCTCTCGGGGCTCTAGGGGGACAGAGATGGGCATTCTTGAGGCCAGAGCATCCCCCAGTAGCTGGGTCAGCTGGGCCTGGGAACAAGTCACTGCCAGCCCCAGGAGTTCACCAGTTCCTCTGCCTCCCTCATGTCCTGATAGTGACCTCTGAGTTCTTGGCCATGACCAAGGAACTCAATCTGGGCTGATCACTCCAGAGGCTCCAAGAGAAAGTGCTGTGATAAGGAAGCCAGTCCTTAACCCTCTTCTGCCCCCTATCAACCGGCAAACTGCTGATAGAACCTTCACCAGCACCAGGCCTTACAGGATTTCCTGAGTCGTCATCGAAGATAATGAGTGAGTTCCCCACGTTGATGGAAATAAATTTCCTGCAGATGATGCCAGAGCTGTAGCAGTTTACATTTTCTACAATCACAGAGAAGCTGAAATCCGATGTGCTCTGGGGAGAAATAAGTTAGCACAATAAACCAGGGCGAGAAGACATTCTGTTGAGAGGCACGGGGTAGAGATGCAGACTCTGAAGTGGTTTTCACCCACTCCTGCTTCATATGAGTGGTGTGACTCTGGGCAACTTACTTCAGTTCTCCGAAGCTTAGTTTTGTTTTGGGTGCCTGGTGCATGTAGGGACTCTCAAAAAGTGTTTGATGAATGAATAAATATATAATAGGGACAACTGGTACTGACGAGAGTGTGAGGGAAGGAGCACTGTCTTACAGACACTGATGATGGTAGCATAAGCCTTTTGGAGGGCAATCTGCAGGCACCAGACAACATTCTAAAGGGATAACTTTTATAGAAATTCTACTTCTAAGAGTCTAGGGACACATCCACACAAATATTCATTGAGTATTTAAATACTGGTGGATAATAAAACAAACTAGAGTACATCCTTTCTGTGGAATTCTACAGAAAGAAGAGAAATTTACCAACCATGAGATAATGTCCAAAGTATACTATCAAGTGGTGAAAGCAAATTGTGGAATCCTACTCATGTTCCTGCAGGATTCACTCCTGTCTGTTATGAGCGCTTATTCAGCAGGCAACAGGAACAGAAGAGATGTGAAGAGGGATGTTCGTTTTTAACATATGCCTCTCCATTGCTTTAAATGTTAGCAAAGAGCATGCAAAGCCTTTAAAATCTAACAAATAAAGCAGGGTCTATCATCTGTCTTGTGGAATCATTTAAATTATATGGAAAACACCAGCACAGTGCCTGCGCCATAGATAGGGCTTATTCCATAAAAAATATTCAAAGTGAAAGTTGCTCAGTCGTGTCTGACTCTTTCTGACCCCACGGACTATACAGTTCATAGAATTCTCTAGGCCAGAATATTGGACTGGGTAGCCTTACCCTTCTTCAAGGGATCTTCCCAAACCAGGGATCAAACCCAGGTCTCCCACATTGCAGGCGGATTCTTTACCAGATGAGCCACAAGGGGAGCCCATAAAAAGTATTACTATTACTACTATTTGATGGGATGGACAGGACCTTAGCCAAAGGGCCTGAGGCCTCTCCCACCTGCCCTGTTGGTACCCTCTTCTCCTCCTGGAGGGGGTGCTGCCTCTAAGATCCTCTCCTACATCACCATTCCTTTTCCTCTGTGTGAGCTGGTGGCTTTAACACATGACTCCTTTACACACCAGCTCTCCAGTCAGATCTCCTGGTTCCAGCACGACCCCAATTCTGTCACTACTAGTGTGCAACCTGGGTGAGATACCAACTTTCCTCAGCCCAATTTGCTCCATCTCTAACATGGGCTCAATAAACTCTGTCATTTAGGGTTGCTGTAAGAATTAAATGAAATAATTAAATGAAATAATAGACCACCAGGCATCTAATGAGGGCCCAGAAAGTATTCGTTTTTACTATAACAGACAGAAAAACATTGACACCCAAGAAGGGCAAGGTTATAATGTTGAGTGGACAGGCATTGGGGTATTTATAACTGGTGGGCTCTGTCCAGCCCTGATCTTGCTCCTCAGCACCTCTTTGAGGCTCTGAATTGCCAAACGCCAGGGCTTAGATCCCCCTGCCCCAACCATCCAATTATGCATCAGTCGCTCTGGAGACCCGTGTAGCCAACTGTGCAGACATACGCAGGCGCTCACCTTGACCAGGTGCACTTTGCACGCCCCCACGAAGTCAAATGGGAGCCCATCAAACGTGCGGTAATGCCGGTCACCATAGGCCGTGCAGGTGGAGGCGCAGGGGTGGAGGGTGCACTGGAACGAGCCGCGCTGGCACACGCTGAAACACACGCGCCCAGACCCCTCACAGGGCATGCCCCCCACCCTGAGCACCCACGGTGGGGCCACTGCCCATCAAGTGCCCACTGGGCACCCCTGGGCTGAGTGTCAACAGACATCATTGACCTCCAACAAAGGCCCAAAGGATACGAGGGTGGGTCCCCATTTTATGCAAGAGACACTGGGGTTCGGAAGGTTAAATCAATCAATAACAGAGCCAAGACTGACCTGAGATGGCTTCAACTCCAATACCCACACTCTCTTTGCCACTCCAGTCATTCATTCATTCAACAAGTAATAAGCATCTAAAGCATCTACCATATCCCAAGCATTATTCTAGGAGTCTGAGCTATATCAGTGAACAAAACAGCAAAAAATCTTCTGCCTTTGTGAAGCTTGTATTCTAAAGGAGGAAGACACACACTAAATAATAAAAATAATAAGTAAGCATGAGTAGGTAATGTGTGTGTGCTCAGTCGTTCAGTTGTGTCCAACTTTTTGTGGCCTCATGCACTGTAGCCCACCAGGCTTCTTTGTCCATGAACTTTCCCAGGCAAGAATGCTGGAGTGGGATACCATTTGGTTCTCCAAAGGATCTTCCCGACCCACGGATCAAGCCTGCATCTCCTGCCTTGCAAATGGATTCTTTCACGGCTGAGTAACCTGGGAAGCCCCGAGGGGGTAATAGTTAGAAGGTAATGAGTGCTATGTGGGGAAAGAAAAGATAAAACGGACTGGAAATGTGTGTGGGGGGTCAGGTGGGTTGCAATTTTAAATAAGATGGACAGAAGGACAGGTGAGCAGAGATCTAATGGGTGTGAGAAAATTAAGTATATGGACATTTGGAAAAACAGTGTCCTGGGAAGAACCCTCTTCAGCCTTTGCCAAGGTCCTGAAGAACACTCTGGAAGACAACATGGCTAGAATAGAGAGAGTAGGAGGAGAAGAGGAACTCAGGGAGGTTAACAGCGGTTCCCGATCCTGTAGGTCCTAGAAGGTCACTGTAAGAATGGTAGCTTTGCTAGCAGTGAGACAAGGAGCGTTCAGAGGATCTCATCATGGGAATAACATGATCTGAATGTCCATCTTTTTCATACACATGAATATGCATATACACTCACAAGTGCAGTCTATGTATTTTGAACATATACCGATACACATCCTATAAATACACAAACACAGCAACACGGTTACAAATACACATGCACACACATTCAAATACATGTATGAACACACTCACATTGATACAGTCACAAAAACATCCCCTCAAATTCTTTCTGTGCATATATTTGTATATACACACAAACCCCTACAGAGCAAACAATCACACAAGATAAATATGAACATGGTTGAAGGGGGAATGCTAGACTGTTCTCACAATCATACATCCCATATCCACCCTCAGCCCCAACAAAAGTAGAGCCTGGATGGGGCCCTCACTTACCAGGAATGGCAGGGAGACATGACCTTATCCCCAGGGTAGTACTCCTTCCCTTTCCAAGTGCATGGGCACTCCTCTGGCAGGAAGCATGCATCCCCATGTCTGAGCAGGCTGTAAGGACACAGCAGGCAGACAGTCAGGAGAGCACCCTTCCATCTCTGCCACCTGTGGATGACCTTGTAGCCACATGGACGCCCTGGGACGGCTCTCAGCATTTACCCTGGAAGAGAGTGACCATGTACCTACCACCATCATGCTCCTGCCCAGTGAGGTTCAGAGCTACCCCAGCAACTGGAAAATGAGAGGCAGGCTTGGCCCAGCTCAGAAGTCTCTGCCATCCGTCGGGAAGCAAGGCTCAGCTCTACCAGCCACACCCCCTGGCCAGGCTGGTTGCCAGCTGTCCTGTGGACACTAGCTGTACACTAATGAACACAGCATGGGCATGGGCATGGGCCCTTCTACCCAGGTGGCTCATGGAGTAACTAGTAGACTTGCACTGGAAAGAAATCTGGAAGGGAATTTTTCAGGAAGATGGAAACTCAGAGCCACATGAAGGCATGAAGAACTCCAAAAGTGGAAAATATGGTGGCAAATGTTTTTAAAATTATTTCCTAATTTCTTTAAGAGATAATCAAGCATTTAGAGCAAGATTAATGTCAACTGGACGTGAACTGGGCTTCCCTTGTGGCTCAGCTGGTAAAGAATCTGCCTGCAATGGGGGAGACCTGGCTTTGATCCCTGGGTTGGGAAGATCTCCTGGAGAAGGGAAAGCTATACCACAGTATTCTGGCCTGGAGAATTCCAGGGACTTATAGTCCATGGGGTCACAAAGAGAAACGACTGAGTAACTTCCACTTTCACTTAATGTCAATTAATTGTGGGGTTTCTAACACACATAGAAGTAAAATGTATGGTAATAATAAAGACAAGAAGGAAGTAAAGGAAAGCAGACTGTTGCAAGCAGTCTACATAAAGTGGGGAAAACATCAATTCATAGTAGATGGTGATAAATGAAAGATACATATTGTAATCTTTAGAGAACTACAAAAAATAAAACAAAAAATATCAGGATATAAGAACGTCCCTGGAAGTCCAATACTTAACACTCTGCACTTTCAATGCAGGAGGCATAGGTTTGATCCCTGGTTGAGGAACTAAGATTCCACATATCATGCAGTGCAGCCAAAAAAATAATAAATTAAAAAATGTACAGATTAAAAATATTAATATATGTATTTTAAATGAAATAAAGGAGAAAAATAGAAGACTAAAGTTACTTCAAAGAAGAAAGAAAAGAAGAAAAAACAAAGACAAATAACAAATAAGATTGTAGTGTTAAATTCAATACAATTATTAAAGGCAAATGCATAAACTGTCTAATTACAAGGGGAAAACTGTAACACTGGCTAAGAAAGCAAGACTCAACTGTACTCTGTTTCCCAAAGATATAGTTGAAATATTAATATAATAGCACAAATAAATGAAAAGCAAAATGATGGAAAAAGACACCATGTAAACACTAGTTACAAGAGAGACAGAGTGGCTATATTAAACTTACACAAAGTATGCCGCTAAGTCACTTCAGTCGTGTCTGACTCTGTGTGACCCCATAGACGGCCGCCCACCAGGCTCCCCCATCCCTGGGATTCTCCAGGCAAGAACATTGGATTGGGTTGCCATTTCCTTCTCCAGTACATGAAAGTGAAAATTGAAAGTGAAGTCGCTCAGTCACGTCTGACCCTCAGCGACCCCATGGACTGCAGCCTTCCAGGCTCCTCTGTCCATGGGATTTTCCAGGCAAGAGTACCGGAGTGGGGTGCCATTGCCTTCTCCGACACAAAATATACTGCAAGACAAATAACATTAACTCTAATAACAAGGGATATTTCATAATAATGAGTCAGAGATTTCCCTGGTGGTGTCCTGTTGCTAAGACTGTGCACTTCCAATGCAGGGGGCCTGGGTTTGATCCCTGGTCAGGGAACTAAATCCCATATGCTGCAACATAAAAAAAAAAAGAAAAGAAAAAAAGACTCCCACATGCAGCAACGAAGATCAAAGATCCCATGTCCACAACTAAGTCCTGGCATAGCCAAATAAATAAATAAACAATTAAAAAAAAGAATCAGCATGTTGCTGTATGGCAAAAATCACCACAATATTATAAAGTAATTAGCCTCTAGTTAAAATTAATAAATTAATTTTAAAAAATCAGTTTATCAGCAGAACATAAGAATCTTAAATGGGCATGCACCAAGTATCAGAGCTTCAAAAATAGAAGCAAAAGCTCACAGAACTAAAGGAGAAAAAAGACAAAGGCACAATTATAGTTGGAGATTTTAACATTCAAAAAAATTATCATTGATGTCCTTATAAATTTGACAACGTCTATCCGATGAACAGCAAAAACACTAAATATGTATAAATAATTCAATGACAAATGCGTAAACCTCTGGGTGAAAACTAGGAAACACTGCTGAGCAAAATTAAAGAAAGCCCAGGAAGTGGAACAATAGTGACCCACTTGTAGATTAGAGGATACACTAGTATGAAGACGTCAGTTCTCCCAAACTGATCTATAGGTTCAGCATAATCCCAATCAAAATCCCAATGGCCATTTTGTATAAACTGACAAATTTATCAAACATTTACATGGAAATTCAAAAATCTAGAAGTGTCCCAAAAACTTTGAAAAGGAAAAAAGTCAGGGCACTATCAACTTCTGATTTCAGGACTTACTATAATAAACCTTCAGAAACCAAGACAGAGTGATATTGGCCTAAGGACAGACAAATAGATCAATGAAACATAAGAAAAAGTCCTGAAATAGACTCACATTTATGCAGTCAATTGATTTTTTTTTTTTTAAGGTGCCAAAACAATTCAACAGGAAAAGTCCTTCTTAAATGGGGCTAGAACCACTGGATATCCATCAGAAAAAAATACAATGAAGTGACTCCATTTTATAGCAGATACCAAAATACAATAATTTTAGATAGACTATAGACCCAAATGTAAAAGCAAAATTTATAAAGCTTCTAGAGGGTATACAGAAGAATATCTTTGGAATTGTGGCAAAGATGTCTTAGGACACAGACAGCATCATAAGGAAAAAAGTGTCATGGTAGATATCACCAACATTTTAAACTTCTGCTCATCAGAACTGTTTGGACATATTAAGACATTTTAAACAAATGAACAGACAAACCACAGACTAGGAGAAAATATTAGCTATACATATATCTGACAAAGGATATTACATCCAGAATATATAAAGAACTTCTGCAACTCAATTTTTTTAAAAAATAAGCTAAATAAAAAGTGAGCAAAAGACTTAACTGGACACTTTACAAATGAAGACATGCAAATGACCAAACAACACATGAAAAAGTACACATCACTTGTCACCCAGTTCAGTTCAGTCGCTCAGTCGTGTCCGACTCTTTGCGATCCCATGAATCGCAGCACGCCAGGCCTCCCTGTTCGTCACCATCTCCCGGAGGTCGCTCAGACTCACGTCCATCGAGTCTGTGATGCCATCCAGCCATCTCCTCCTCTGTCGTCCCCTTCTCCTCCTGCCCCCAATCCCTCCCAGCATCAGAGTCTTTTCCAATGAGTCAACTCTTCACATCAGGTGGCCAAAGTACTGGAGTTTCAGCTTTAGCATCATTCCTTCCAGAGAAATCCCAGGGTTGATCTCCTTCAGAACGGACTGGCTGAATCTCCTTGCAGTCCAAAGGACTCTCAAGAATCTTCTCCAACACCACAGTTCAAAAGCATCAATTCTTCGGCGCTCAGCCTTCTTCGCAGACCAACTCTCACATCCATACATGACTACTGGAAAAACCATAGCCTTGCTAGATGGACCTTAGTCGGCAAAGTAATGTCTCTGCTTTTGAATGTGCTATCTAGGTTGCTCATAACTTTTCTTCCAAGGAGTAAGCGTCTTTTAATTTCATGGCTGCAGTAACCATCTGCAGTGATTTTGGAGCCCCCAAAAATAAAGTCTGACATTGTTTCCCCATCTATTTTCCATGAAATGATGGGACTGGATGATCATGGTCTTCGTTTTCTGAATGGTGAGCTTTACGCCAACTTTTTGCTCTCCTCTTTCGCTTTCATCAAGAGGCTTTTTAGCTCCTCTTCACTTTCTGCCATAAGGGTGGTGTCATCTGCATATCTGAGGTTATTGATATTTCTCCTGGCAATCTTGATTCCAGCTTGTGTTTCTTCCAGTCCAGCATTTCTCATGATGTACTCTGCATACAAGTTAAATAAGCAGGGTGACAATATACAGCCTTGACGTACTCCTTTTCCTATTTGGAACCAGTCTGTGGTTCCATGTCCAGTTCTAACTGTTGCTTCCTGACCTGCATACAGATTTCTCAAGAGGCAGGTCAGGTGGTCTGGTATTCCCATCTCTTTCAGAATTTTCCACAGTTTATTGTGATCCACACAGTAGGGAAATACAAATTAAAGCCATAATGTTATTTGACTATGTTCTCACTAAAATAACAAAAATGAGAAAGATTGAAAACATCGAGTATTAGTGAGGATATAGAGCAGCCAGAATTCTCACACAATGAGACTGTGAAATGGTACAACTTCTCTGGAAAATAGTTTGGCAATTTCTTACATAGTGAAATGTATATCTACCCTACCACTCAATTCCATACTGAAGTGCTCTTCAAAGAGAAAACAGCCTTATTTAAAATAACCCAAACTGCAAATAACCTAAATATGTATCAACATTTGAGTGGATGATTTAATTATAATATATTCATATAATGGAATACTACTGAGCAATAAAAAGAAACAAACGACTGGGAAGTGCAACCATGGATCAGTCAAGGTGAAGGTGAAGTCGCTCAGTCGTGTCCAACTCTTTGCAGCCCCGTGGACTGCAGCCTACCAGGCTCCTCCGTCCATGGGATTCTCCAGGCAAGAATACTGGAGTGGGTTGCCATTTCCTTCTCCAGGGGATTTCCTGACCCAGGGATCGAACCCAGGTCTCTTGCGTTGGAGACAGACGCTTTAACCTCTGAGCCACCAGGAAAGCTAAGGAGAAGTCAGACACCAAAGGGTAGATACTGTATGACTCTATTTTCATGACGTTCTAGAACAGGTAGAGCCTATTCATGCCAAAAATAAAGAACTACGATGAAGGGGTACGGGGAGATACCAACTGGGAAAAGACATAGGGCACAAGACATTTTTTGAGGGGGAAGAAGTGTTCTATATCTTGATGGAGGTGTGGGTTACAAGAGGGTATAAATTTGTCAAAGTTCAGCAAACTGTATGGGGCTTCCCAGGGGGCGCTGGTGGTAAAGAACCTGCCTGCCAACGCAAAGAGACACAAGAGATGCAGCGGCATTAGATCCCTGGGTTGGGAAGATCCCCTGGAGAAGGCAAAGGCAACCCACTCCAGTATTCTTGCCTGGAGAATCCTATGGGTGGAGGAGCCTGGAGGGCTGCAGTCCACAGGGTCGCAAAGTCGGACACGACTGAAGCGACCAAGCCCCCATGCACAGCAAACTGTATACTTAGGATCTGTGTGTTTTACGTACACATTGATTGGAAGCTGCATGTTTAAGGGGGGACCACCATTTCGTGGAGGATGCCCCAAAATGTCAGTTTCTGGACGATTTTTTTTTTTTTTTTTTTTTGCCCAGCCAATTTTCAGGATTAGAATCCTCTTCCATTTCTGACCTGGGAGGCAAAAACGTTGATGCCACCATCCCAGGAACCAAGCTGGGGAAGTGGGCTGGGCCCCAGTTGGCTTTCTCTCATCTCCTTGTTGTCACTCTGCATCTCAACCCTGCCTCTGTCCCCAAGATCAAAATCTCTGATTTGACTTTTCTAGAAACTCTTACTGTCTTTCTCCTGCTCAATGGGGTAAGGGAATCTGGACATTTAACTGCTGCTTACACAGACTTGCCACTTATCCCACTGTCTTGCTCCCACCACTGCCTCTTCTGAGATGCCTGGAGCGTCCTGTTCCTGAAGCTGTCTACACCATGTAGCCTGTTTCTCCTTGGCCTTCCCCTCTATAAGCATCAGCGTCAACCTCTGCTCTGCAGGGTCAGTTTCTACACAGACACCCTGGTTCCTTCTTCAAAAACTATTGGCCCATCTCATGCCACTGTCCTCCCATTCTCGTTCCCTTTGTCCCTGGTGATTTACACATTTCTTTTTACTCCATTACCAACATTTCATTGTGGTTGTGAGAGGAAAAAATAAAAAGGCATGTGGTTAATCCACAATGTTCTAGCTGAGGCCACTTAAGCTTTCTAAGTAAGTCTCTATTTTTTCATAGGTAAAATGGAGATAATGACACCTTCTTCTGAAGGTCATTAAGAGAATTTAATTATAGACCTGGGCACACTGCCTAGCACTTAGTAGATACACAATAAATATTGGTTTCTTGTCCTTCCTTTCCCCATAATTGAATCAGACACCAGTGATGGACTGGCTCATCACCTTTCAGCTTTACCCTCAGGCTCTTCCTTGCCACCCACCATCCACCGCTCCCTCTTGGCCTTTTGCAGACCTGTGTGTATCCTCAGCACCTTCTGTGTGCCCACCACAGACAGGAACATGCAGGGAGGAGCTCTGGGCCTCAGTCTGCTCTTTCTCCTTAACTGCTAAGGGAGTCTCTCCTCAGGGGCATTTGCAAATGCATAGGATCCAAGTAAAGGAGGACAGTGCTATCGCTCACAGAGAGTGCTTACTCTGTGCCATTTTCCAGATGAGGAAACTGAACCTCAGGGAAGTTAACTGGCCCACCCAGTAAGAGGTGGAATCAGGACACAAGCCTGACTCCAGAGTCCATGCTCCTAACCACTATGCTACTTGCCTTGTGACCCCAGAGCCTTTGGCTCAGCACCAAGATGCAAAAAAAAACCTGGGAGCAGCACAGACAGAGCCAGATGCCTGCAGGGGCCCAGGAGCAATACACATACCCAGAGATTCTATGACACACTAAGAAGGGCGGCAGGGGGACCAGGGACTCAGAGGGGCCCAGGCAGGGGTTGTTACTTATCACTGGCAGCCCTATCCCAGCTCCCAGGAGAATGTTCCATGATGCCAGGAAGTGCCTGTCCTTCCTTTACAGTTGAGACTGTAGCAATTTCCCTTTGACAAGCCCCCGGAGAGTGTGGAAACTCCTCAGAGGGCATTTAACGCAGAGCATGAGTCACTACAGCAAAGATGCCAGGAGCTGACAGGGGTTTAACACTAACAAGGGGAAGAGGACAAGGTTCTCTGGAGAACTTAGTGTGCCCAGCTCCTCACAGCTGTTGTCTTCATCAGATCTCATTAGAGTCCTGCACGGTGGGTGCCCTCAAGTGACAGAATGAGCAAACTCAGGCTCATAAACATTAAGTGACTTGTCCAAGATCACACAGCTAGTGACAAACACTAAGCCCTCTGGACTGTGGATGCTCTTGGCACAGCACCAGGGCATGGGTTGAACTTTGAGAGGCTTGGAGCAGAGGAAGAGGATTCAGGTACTGTCCGCTCAGATTAGTCCTGCAAACAGCAGCAGGGCCTCACAGGCAAGAAGACTGTCGCCCAAGTGGTCATGTCACTTGTCAAAGGTCACCCAGCCCTTGGAAACCTTCACATCCTAGCCTACCCTTCACAGCCTGGCGATTGAAAAGGGAACCCCACTCTGGTTTCAGGATCTTTTGAGTTAAACTAGTCCTTAATGTCAGGCATTGCTTTAGAGGCTTGCTCCTCAGTGTATGGTCCCCAGACCTGCAACATCGGCACCTCGCGGGAGCTTGTTATTAACAGAAATGCAGAGTCTCAGGTCTAGGATCCTGTGCAAGTTCTCCAGACCTCACAGGGGTCCCTTGTGGATGCCCTTGTTGGGGGAAAGGGCAGGCTCATGACCCATATCATGACCTCTGTGAAGGGGACTAGACCCCATGCCTCCCAGGGCCAGCATGCCCTTTCCGAAGGGTAGGGTTTGAACTAAGCAGAGTTGGATTTGGGTTATGGATCTCTGGGCAGACTACTTCCCTCCATCCAACCCTTGGCCTCAATTTCCTCATCTGCAAAATTGGAATAATGATCCTCCCCCTCCTTTCTCCCAAGGATGCTCTGAGATTGAAAGACATTACTATACCAAAGTGTTTTACAAACAGCAAAACTCCAGCTGAATGTTCCCTCCCCTCTGCACCCTAGAAGCCCTGACCCTCTTCTCACTTTCTCTGGCCTCCAGGCCTGGCCTGGGACTCCCAGCTGAGCACTGAGGTCTGCACAGGTGGAAGGCGCAGCCCCATGCTGCCAAGTCATGAGACGAGGCACCCAGCTGTCTTCTCAGCCTAGACCTGAAATAAGACCAGCATCAGGAGTGGGCAGAGTGAGGCGCTGGGCCCTTGCAGTCACGTTGGCAAGCAGAACACCCATGAGGCAACCCATAAAGTCAGTGCAGGCAGATCATACAGCTGTGATGGCAGCATCTCAGACACCCAGGAGGGAGACCGCTTCCACTGGGTGAGGTTTGAGCCCTCAACGTGGTCAGAAATTTGCAGGGAGAAAGGCTGAGAGCTAAACACAGGTTTCCTCTCTCATGGTCTTCAGCCCATGAGACCTCTAGGGCAGGCTCGGCACCTACCCAGTGCGTCTCCTTTAGCACCTCATTTAATTCTCACAACCATTTCTTGAGGCAGCAGGTATTGTTACTATTCCCATTTTACAGATGAAAAGCTGAGCCTCAGAGTAGCGAGGCCCCTTCCTTGTCTAAGGCCACACATTGGTGAAAAGCAGAGGGAGGCAGACACCACTCCAGCTTGGCTCCCCCACCCTCCTGTTCTTTCTCAGATTCCTCACTGGTTATGACGCTGTACCTGGGCAGCCCTGGGTTGGCGCCTCCCTGCAAGACTGTGTGAGGTTTTCCCTGCCCCCTCACTCCACCCTGTGGTCCCTGGTTCTGCCAGCTTTTCGGGGATAGAAACCCAGGGCAACACGGAGACATACCCCTGAGGACAGGCGCATCCTGAGAGGCAGGGCCCACGGGCTGGCACGCTCAGGTTCAGCAGCTGCTGCTCACACGTCCTCTCTCTGCTCAGCTCAGGGTCAGCGTGCAGGTTGCTGCAGTTCACAAAGACCTGGCCTGCTGGGCAGGCAGCAGCTGGAAGAGGAGAGGGTGGTGCTGGCCAGAGCCTGGACCCTCAGAAGGATGCTTGCGACACGTGGGCCTGGGGTGGGTTCCTGGGAGGCAGGGGGTGGGGCGGGCAGGGAGACCTGGGGACAAGCCTCTGGGAGGTGCAGGCAGAGATGGGGCTCTGAGGCTTTCTGCTGCCCTGGCTGCCCCTGAGGCACATGACTGTGGGCTGGAGGGGCGTGTGGTGCCACAAGAGGACAACCACCACTGGTACCCATCACTGGGTGTGTCTCTTCACAGGTACTGCTCCTGGCTCTTCCCCTGCATTTTCTTATTTATCCTGCCACAACTCCGCGAGGTATTACTATCTCCCACTTTCCCATATGATGGAGAGAAGCCACTTCTGCTTTCAAAAGACATGATAAAGAAAGAAGAAGCATCCCAGAGGGACCAGAAGCGGAGCCAGGAAGCGAACAGCCATGCAGTGTGACAAAGTGGCCGGGAGGGTTTAACAACAGGAAAGTCAACTTCCCGTTCACCTGTGTTTCTGTGACACAAACCCACTCTCTCTCCCAGGGCCTTCAGTCAAGTCAGCCTTGTACACTTCTACCACGCGAGTGATCTTTCTTAGGGAAATCAATAAAACAGGGCTGAGTTCTATGCCAAGCCTGGGATGGAACAGAGAGAAAGGGATAGACACAGGAGATGAGATAAAAGTCCCAAAGAGAAGAAATCTGAGGACAGGAACTACAAAAAGAGGCACACTTTCAGGGATACACAGGAAACGCGGGAAGAAGGCAGGCATCCAGGTTATACAGCAAGAGAGGAAGTGAAGGCTCAGAGCGGTGAAGGGAGTTCCTCAGGGCTGCACAGATGGGGAGGGCTGGGCAGGATGTGGAGCCAGGGCTGTCTGAGTCTGGGGCCCCTGCTTTTAGCTCCCTGCCATGTGATTACTCTCTGATCTTCTCTGTGCTGGTCTCCACACTTAGCAGCATCCTCTGCCCTCCAAGGCCCTCTCTGAGGGTTCCAGCTTCCTGCCCATCCAAGACACTCACCGGCCAATCCACCACTGTGTCATCCAGCACCCCCACCCCAACTTCCACTGCCTGTGAGGGTCTCAAAGACCCAGCCTATCCTTCCCACTGCTGTGACCCCCACATCCCACATGGGCTGGATACAGTCAGCCTCAGCAGACACGTGATGGTTCAGATGGAGGAAATCCAGGAGCCAGGGGAGGTCAGAACTGCCCAGATATCCCAGCTGGTCACCCCTGAGGGAGACAGAGTCTCGGCATCTCCTTGACAAGCAGGAGGGACAGCCTCTAGAGTGGAGCTGAGGTTGGGACAGGATCTCACGACGCCACGCTCCAAGCCTTTCCCGAGAGGACAAGGACTACAGAAAGCTTGGTTTGGCATGAGACCTGGGGCGGGCTCTCCTCGTCCTGGCCTGTCCTCAAGCTCCCAACCTTCCTTTCCCCCATCCCACCACCATGAAGGAGCCCCGTCCCTCCCAACCCCCCTTACCCGGGGCTCCGCTATCACAGCTCATGACTCCATCTTTGCAGTGGCTGCAGAGAGAGAGAGAAGCACTGGGGTCAGCCCACCCAGTCACTGCAGGGCCCAGAGACCCTGAGTCACTGCACTCAGGTCATTGCAGAGTTCAGACAGACATCCCACTGCTGTCTCTGGCTCCCTGAGCAGAGAGGGAGGCTGTCACTTCATGGAAAGTTCCACACAGCTGCATTTTCTTTAGTCAGCAACTTCCATTTAAACAGGAATAATAACGCCGCTGTCTAGAAAGCTCACCAGTGGCCCAGAGTTGGGACATCGCTGTCTCCAGGGGGATAATCCATTCCTTGGAAGTGGCAGGAGCACTGGTTCCTATAAAAGCCGGGAATGGAGAAAGGTGAAGTGACTCTGGAATCGGGGCAGGGACCACCAAGGACAGGGACCCCGCCCTGCAGCCAGCCAGGGGCATTCACACCCAACATCTGCTCTGATAGCTCAGTGCCTGTGCCCCACCCAGGTATAGGCCCCCGGAGCATCAGGCTAGGCCCCCCCTTTCTCTTCCTTACAGGGGGTCTGTAAAGTGGGGATCCTTATGCGACCCTCTTCATAGGTTCCTCTTTGTAGGTCATTTGAGGGCAAAGACTGTTTCCTCCTCCCATACCTCAATCAGTTGGTTACAGCCAAGTGCAGGCCTTGGAGCAGAGCAGTTGTACACATCCAACCCCAGTGTTCCTCACCATCTTCTCCCTCCCTAACTCCTCCTCCGTCCCACATAACCCTCACGGCTCCCCTCGCTCACAACACTCAACCTCAAGGGGTGGGGCCACGGCGCACATCTGGATCTCAAGTGAGGACTCCAGCTCAAAAGGGCTCTGAGTGAATCAAATATGTCCCCCATCATTCATGTTGATGTCCTCCACACTCAGTTGCATGTGATACCATTTTACAAATTAAAGCAACAACAACAGGCCTGGAGGGGACCAGGGGTCTTTCCAGTCAACCCTGAGATCTTGTGAGGTCACCACCTCCCACCTGCCCTTCCACTCTGCCCTCCAGCCGCACGGAGAACGCCCACAGCCAGGTCTCAGGGTGCTCCCCGAGTCCCCTTCACCTGGAGTACTCCTTCCTCAAATCTCTGCTCGCATGCCACTCCTCAGAAAGGCCTTCCTCCCAGGTTCACCTCATGTGACATAAGCGCAACCCCTCCCTTCCCAGGACTCCCTGGGCTCGTTCGGCTGTATTTGGCGTTGTAGCTCTTGTTACCACCAGATCTGTTCAGTTTCGTTTATTTGCTTATTTTATCTGTCTCACCACCTAGAATGTGAGCTCTTGTGAAGGCAGGATTCCGTTTTGCCTGTTGCTGAATTGTCTAGAAATGTCTGGAACATACCAGATCAATCAAGATGTGTGGAAGGAGAGGGGGAGATGAGGGTAGAGACCCTCCGGCTCTGTGGGGTTGTCCTGTCTTGTGGCAAAGCCAGACTGGACCCAAGAGCCAGAGTTTGGGAGAGAGCCCTGGGTGGGAAGTGAGGAGGGCGTCCGATAAGCCCAGCTTATCCTCCAAGGCCTGCCCTGCGGCTGAGATGAAGTAGGCACAGGAGAGGCCCAGGCAGGTACCCAGTTTCATATGCTCTGGAGACCCCCAGCTTCACTGCCCCCTGACACAGAGCTCTAACCAGCCTCCTCACCTGGGGACACAGAGGTCAGCCTGGGTGTCCAGATAGGTGTCTGGTGGGCAGGCACAGCCCTCCACACACTCGTCCCCGCTTAGGTCACTGTCACCATCAACCCCACAGGCCTCAGGGCCGGCCAGGTCCTGGCAAGTCTGTCCACACAGAGCCACACACGGGCTGTACTCCTTGGTGGCCTCACAGGACAGCGCTGTAGGGAGAAATGTGACCGTGCTTTGCCTCCCTCGCACACCCACAAGTTTGTGGAGTGGGGTCACCATCATAAAGAAGAGAACCCAGAGCCAGAGAAGTTAAGACATTTGCCCAAGGTCACACAGCAGGTCAAGGTTACAGCTGGGATTTGAACCCAGTCTGCCTCCCACTGTCCCAGAATGGCAGAGCCACAGAGGTAGATCCCGTCTCCCAGGTTCAGCCTGGACCCTATCATTGGCATTCCCTTCTCTCTGCAGGGCATTCCTCTTAGGTAGTGATTCTGTGGGGGAGTGGAGGTCGTCCCGATAGTCCTGCACTTGCCCCACACATAGACACACAAACACAGGTGTGTAAATACACACCCACACTCTGCCTCTCTCACTTCTATGGGCTATGAAGATCAACTATGCTCCTCCAGCAGCCTCTCAGGGGACTTGACTTGGGGCTGCCCTCTCTTTACCTGGCCACCAGCCCACTCCCTGGGGTCTCCCACAGCCAGTCAGGGGGCAGGGGCAGGTGGACACCCAGATCTGGAGCTCTGGCTCCTCCAGTACCCTCCCAGGGGCACACAAGCATGGGGCACACAAGCATGGGGCGCTCACCGCAGCCTGGCAGATGGGCACGGAAGTCAATGGGGAGTCCGTGGCGCTGGCACAGGTGGGCGTAGTGAGCCAGTGTGGCACACAGGCAGGGCTGCCCACAACGGCAGGCATCTCGACGGCACTGCTCAAAGTAGGGCACGGGGCTCAGGTATGCGGAGCAGGGCGCAAACAGCTCCCCCGTGAGCACACTGCAGGCCTGCAGGGCAAAGGAGGCTGGAGACAGACGAATGGGCCGAGGGTCAGGGGTCTGATTTGCCTGGTGCTCTGGGCCCCAGCTTCTCCCTCCCTCCTCACAGCTGCAGGGACTGTACACAGGAGTGTGTGTGCATGTGTGTATATGTGTATATGTGTGGTATATACGTGCGTGAGCATGTGCAGGCACTCACATAATGCATTCCTCATGTCAGGAGTCACAGGAGTGGACAAAACAAGAAATAGGCAAAAGTCCCTGCTCTCGTGTAGCAGACATTCTAGGTTGGGGAGACCATCCCTAAACAACTTAAACAGTAAATTCAAGGTGAAGAATCTAAGGAGAGAAAGTTGAGAAGGAAAATGGGGGTTGCAAGGTGGGGATGGAGGGAATTGTGATTTTAAACCCAGTGGTTCGGAAAGCCTCAGTGGAAAGATGTTGTTAGACTAAAACCTTGAAAGAGATAGAGAGTCAGGCGTGTGTCTACGAGGAAAGAACATTCCAGGAGAATGGAACAGCAAGTGCAAAGACCTGGAGAGGAGACCAGGTTGGGTCAGAAGAAAGCAAAGAGGCCAGTGCTGCTGAGCTAGGTGAAGGGTGGGTGCGGGGAGGAGGTGAGATGATGGGGATGGGAGGAGAGTGCAGGGCCTGGCAGGGCCACTGTGAGGACCTGGACTTTTGCCCTGAGATGGGGGAGCCAGTACAAGTGTGTGTGTAGGTGACAGGGGTAGAACGTGAAGTTGGCTTCTGCCTGATCCTCACCAGAAGGATCAGAAGGCCCGTCCCCTCCCCACAGCTCCTTCTTTCTGATCACTCCCTACCCAGTGTGGTCAACCTCCTCACGCCCAGGTTCCCAGCTCATCTCTCTTAAACCAATCCTACCCACCACCACCCCAACCACCTCACCAGCTTGCGGATGCACGTCGCAGGGGTCCAGCGGGGGAGCCAGAGACCAGCGGAGAGCAGGCGGACAGTGTTTTCCAAGAGTTGCCAAAGAGCTGTGGCGTGCTCTCAGGCACACCCACTGGGGACCTGCAGCCATGGTAGAGCTACATTCATACACTGGCCCATGTGCACCCAAGTGAACACACAGCATACACCCAGGTAAGCATCCACCTGCTCATGTACACAAGCATCTGCACACACACACAGGCAAACATAAAGCATGAGCACCCACATTCCAATGATATGTATCCTCTCAAATACATAACATTCATAGGTTCACATATACCACCAGCACACACACACACACACACACACACACACACACATAGCACAAATAGATACAGACATGCAAACAAAAAGGAGATCTATGCAGACACATTCAAACACATACAATTACAAATGTGCTGGCATACATATACACATCACATTTAACAGGCTCCATATGGGACTTCCCTCGTGGCTCAGACGGTAAAGTGTCTGTCTACAATGTGACAGCCCTGGTTCAATCCCTGGGTTGGGAAGATTCCCTGGAGAAGGAAATGGCAACCTGCTCCAGTACTCTTGCCTTGAAAATCCCATTGACGGCGGAGCTTGGTGCAGGCTACTGTCCATGGGGGTCACAAAGAGTCGGGCATGACTGAGTGACTTCACTTTCTATATGGGTTTGGGGCCATACACTAGCTCACACTCCCTACCCACCCTTGGGTCTTCATGTCAGAAAGAGATAAACAGGAGACCATGAACCAAACTTCACCGAGTAAGGACTTCTTTCACCCTCCTCCATGGACAGTTCCCCCAAACTCCTTTTTCTTCCCTCTCTCTTCAGGTGGGAAATAGTCACACGAGGGGCAACAAAGGCGAGAGATACTCAAGTTTCCTAGATATCATCAGTCTCCAAGGGTTACTGAACTGGTGTAGATGGTACAATGGCCAGAGGTCATAGGTCCATGAGGGGCAAATTCCGCCTGGCACCTACCACATGCACATTCCTGCTCCAGAACAGTGAGAATACAAGTTACACAGGCACTATTTCCACCCAGGATTCACGGCTGGGCGCATGGCAAGCAGCATACAGACTAAAGAAACAGTCTGTTTCATTCCCCTCATTCTGACCAGGTGCCCTGACACCAGGCAAGGAGCTGTCCACCAGGCAAGGCGGAGGAGGATGCTACATTTTAAAATGAACCTGCACGGAAAAGCTCTCAAGTCTTTTGTATTCTTGATTTTCCAAACGAATTCTCATTTCTGGCTGAAGAACGCCTCTCACGTTTCTTTCTATATCACCCAGTGCGTGTAACTTGAAGGACTGACCAGAACCTCCAGCCATCAAGATCAATCATTTGTTTTCCTTTCTGGAAAGTCTGACTGTGTCCCCTCCCAAGTTCCCAAACTGTGTCTATGCCGAGGAGTCAGCATTTTCAAAAGCTCTTGGGATGACTCTTTGGCACAAGAAAGACTGAACTCCTGCCTTAAAGAAACACGTGCTGTGCTTAATCGCTCAGTCCCGTACGGCTCTTTGCGACACCATGGACTGTAGCCCCGCAGTCCATGCCCACTGTCCACGGGGATTCTCCAGGCAAGAATACTGGAGGGGGTTGCCATGCCCTTCTCCAGAGGATCTTCCCAATCCACGGATCAAACCCAGGTGTCCCACGTTGCAGGCAGATTCTTAACTGACTGTGCCTCCAGGAAGCCCAAGAATACTGGAGAGGGTAGTCTATTCCTTCTCCAGAGGGTCTTCCAGACCCAGGAATCGAATCAGAGTCTCCTGCATTGCAGGTGGATTCTTTACCAGCTGAACTACCAGGGAAGCCCTCAAGAAACATACTTAAATTTAAATGTAGAGGAATAAACAACCAACGATGCACGTTTTGCACAGTGAGAACCCATGGGGGTTCTGGAGAAATATTAGACAGTGTCCACGTGCACATAGTCTTTGGGGCCCTGCCTCCCTCCTCCTTCCGGTTCCGGGGCAGGGCACATACAGGAAATCGTCCTGCGTGTTGCCGTTGAAGGTGCCGCAGAGGCCCACGGTGTCCTCCACCCATCGCTGGTCCACCTGCAGGTAGAGCCGCAATCCTTCGCGGTCGTAGAGCACCCGCACACCCACATTGGTCCTCACGCGCAGGAACACCGAGGACAGCCTCCGGATCTCAAAGGCGTCTAGGCACAGAAGGAGAAGGGGTGTAGGAAGTTCGGACAAGATCACCCTACCCACCGCCGTCACCTGCATAGCCCACGCTCACCCCATACCCAGCCCAGTCTTCACACACAGTAAAGCTCTGTCAGAAAGAAGTGAAGCTCTGGGTTGGTTTGGGGAAGCCCTGAAGAAATCCTGGTCAATGATAAAATCAGGACCCAGGGAGAAGCTACCACAGCAGCCCCAGACGAGAAATTTCTTCTGGCATTTAGTGCCAGTTAAAGACTTGCCTCCCTAAGCAATTGGTAGGTTTCGTTCTCTAGCAAAAAAGAATTCTGCAACTACCCGTTTTGGGGTGTTTGTTTTCTTCACAGTGGCCACTAGGAAGGTGAAAATATGATTTCAGATTCAGTTGTAGCAATTTTAAAATTTAGATTTAGTTGTAGTGAATTTTACATCTTTTGTGACTTGCTTTTTTTTAAGCCCCTTTACATCCCTTGCATCTTCACTCGTCTCAGCCTTGAGCCCATATTCTTTTTCTTTTTAGTTTTTTGATGCTATTTTATTTCTTGATCGTTCTGCCATTTTTGTTAGATTTTGTGCTTCCTACAAGCTATCACAAAGCCCTTGTGAAATCAGAAAGGATAATAATAGAGTGGAGATGGAAGAGAGCTCCATTAATATCCTTAAGTTAGGAGAAGCCATCATACTGCCATGAAACCCACTGCAGTGGGGGCAGAGACAGTTCTACAAGTCCAGAGTCCACGTTCCTGGGACCAAGGTGTCCCCCGGCCTGATTCACCCAGTACTAGAATGTGGGCTCTTGCCCATATAGCAGTGCTTTTGCCAGAAGAGCCTGGGCTGCTAACTTTCAGCTAGCTCTTGTCCACCAGGGCCGTACCGTCTGTGTAGGGTGGGGTGACCTTGTACTGGTCAAACAGAAGAACATCCCCTGCTTGGGTCAAGGTCACCTGCCTCCGAGGGTCCTGATGCAGAATCACTGACACTGACTGGACACAGACTCCATCCTGGTTCTAGTGAGAGAGGAAGGCCAAATGGGAAAGATTAGTCTGTCTCCCTGCTGATCCCAACAGAGCCCTCCAAAGGCAGGGATTTCAGCACGGTTTGAGGCCAGGGGCAGGCTCCTCACAGTGTCAGAGACCCAAGGGACATTAGGGGTCCTCTAACCAAATATTCTGATCTGGGGAATGAGAAGGCAGAGGCCCAGGCTGGAGAAGGTTAGTGGCAAAACTAGGATAATACAAATAAAAATGGTAGTCAACCCTCAGGCTATGACACAGAGCAGAGTTGAGCCCCAGATGGCTCAGAGTCCAGTCTCTGAAACACTGGCCTCCCCACTTGACTGCAACGCAGGACTTTAAGTTCATCCTTTTATCGGTGTTTGTGTAGCTCTTTCCATGTGTCACACCCTGCAGGATATCAAGCTCCACTCATAAGCAGGCAGGAAATGAGCTAATATTCTCTGGGCCTCAGGATCTCATCCCCGAAATGGGCAGTATGCATTGGGTCCATTTATACTTCCCTTCCACACAATCATACATGATGAAAGTGACAGATATAGTCCCTGACCTCATGAAGAATACATACTTGTGAGGGATACAGATTTTAAATAAGAGATTACAAAGTTGGTTAATTGTTGTGATCAGTGCTGAAAACAGGTGTAGGGTGCTAACGAGACTTAGCCTGCAGAGATAGGAAGGAGCATCCTGGGGAATGATAATAATAATGTAAAAATAATCACAACAATAATATAACACGTAGTAATACTACTGATACAATACGATTATAGGCCTTCCCCAGTGGCTCAATGGTAAAGAATCCACCTGCCAATGCAGGAGACAAGGGTTTGATCCTTGGTCTGGGAAGACTCCACGTGCATAGAGCAACTGAGATCGTGTCCCACAACTATTGCGCCTGTGCTCTAGAGCCCAGGAACTGCAACTCTTGAAGCCCACGTATCCTAGGGCCTGTGCACAGCAACAAGAGAAGCCACTGCAATGAGAAGCCCGTGCACCACAACTAGAGAGTAGCCCCTGCTCGCCACAACTAGAGAAAAAGCCCGTGCATGCAGCAACGAAGACCCAGCACAGCCAAACATTAAAAAAAAAAAAAAAGCTCTAAGTCTACAAACAGTAAACGCTGCAGAGGGTGTGAGAAAAGGGAGCCCTCCTACACTGTTAGTGGGAATGTAAATTGATACAGCCCCTGTGGAGAACAGTATGAAGGTTCCTTACAAAAACTGAAAATAGAACTACCATATGATCCAGCCATCCCACTCATGGGCACAGCCCGGGGAAAACCATAATTTGAAAAGATACAAGCCTGTCAATGTTCACTGCAGCACTATTTACAGTAGCCAGGACATGGAAGCAATATAAGTGTCCACTGACAGAGGAATGGATAAAGAAGATGTAGTACGTATATACAAGGAATATTACTCAGTCATAAAAAAGAATGAAATAATGCAAGTTGCAGCAACACTGGATGGACCTAGAGATTATCATTCTAAGTGAAGTCAGACAGTGAAAGACAAATGCGATATCACTCATATGTGGAATCTAATCTTTTAAAAATTATATAAATGAACTTAATTACAAAACAGAAACAGATTTTGAAAACAAGCTTACAGTTAGCCAAGAGGAAATGTGGCATAGAAGGAGGGATATATTAGGAGCTTGGGATTAATATACACACACTACTACATATAAAATAGCTAACCAACAATGACCTACTGTGTAGCACAGGGAACTCTACTCAATCATCTGTAATAACCTATATGGGAAAGGAATTTGAAAAAGAGTGAATATATGTATATGTATAACTGGATCACTATGCTGTACACCTGAACCTATCATAACACTGTGTATCAACTATACTCCAGTAAAATTTAGAAAACGGAACCAGAAAGAATGACTCACTGTGCTATACAGCAGAAATTAACACAACATTGTAAATCAAATGTATTTCAATTTAAAAAACAAAAACAAAAAAACGATGGCCAGGACAGGGAAGTGACTCAGCCAACAGATGCTCTGGAGCCAGAACCCAGTCTGCTGTCCCCGGGCTCTGCCCAGAAACAACAGACAGTAGAGTGGGGCTGTGGGAGGACCTGAGGCCTTGCCCTAAAGCCCAGCCTCTCTAGGAGGCGGCAGTCAGGGGCGGCTGGCTGGCTGGAGCCTGGGGTCCCAGCCCTTACCAGGCCACAGGGGGCGTTCTGCAGCGTCACTGTGAAGGTGCCCGAGGAGCGGCTCTTGGCCAGGATGTACTGACACGTGGCGGGGAAGGTGTAGCGGCGGCCGTCGAAGGTCGTGAAGTGGATGTCACCAGTCACTGAACACTCAGCTGAGGGGCAGAGAGAGGCAGCTGACCCGGGGGGTTGCCCCACAGGGTGTGCCTCTGCCCTGCAGCTCTGAGCACCCAGGGGAAATGGCACCCTGTCCTCAGGAAATCAGGGGGTGCCTGGAGCCCTGGCCCTCACTTTGAGAGCCCCGGTTACTGAAGAGAAGTTCCCCAGGTCTGTCTGAAGATAAATGCAGCTCTCCCCTCCTCTCCCTCTGACCGGAGACCAGGCCCTGAGCATGGAGGCCAGTCTCGGTCCAAGCCCCTATGCTCAGGGAGGGAACCCCATGAAAAACCCTCCCTGCCAGGGCAGAACAAAACCCTTCATCAGTCTGAGCAGTTCTGAGAACACAAAGAGAGGCAGGCGGAGCCAATGGAACTGAGTGAGCACCCTACCCCAGCAGCAGGCCCAGGCCTCTGAGCTCCCCGGCCCTAAAAGCTGAGGGGCTGAGAGAAGGGGTGGAGTCCCAGTGGGGCCAGACGTACCTGGGCAGACAGACGTGCTGCACACCCACTTGCCTGCAGTGCATGTGCTGAAACACAGAGACCAAGGGAGTAGGGACTCACTCCTTCAGGGCTAGGATAGATGCTAGAGGGCTGCAGAGCTCCTTCCCAGCTCTAAAATGGGTGGTGGAGATTCCACCCACAGAGTGGATCTGATGAGATCTGTGACTCAGAGGTGCTGAGTGAGTGTCCCATGTGGTCAGGCTCCTAGACCGTGGAGGGGTAGCCCTGATGGAAAGCCCCAGAGGTCACCGTTCCCCTCCGCAGCAGTGGACACGAACCAGGAATTGCAGTCTTCTTTCACCACAGAGCCAGTCGGGTACAAGGTCCCGTGGAACTCACAGGGACACTCAGCTGGTGCCACACAGCCCCCATCCTCGAAGATCAGCCCTAGGGTGACAGCAAAGGCCCACTTAACTCACCTCCACTCCTGTTCACAAACCTTTCATGGCTCTCCAGGGCCTGTGATAAAAATCAACTCATCCACTTTCTTTCACTACCCAGCTCACTTTCAAACTTTCTGCGGCATAAATGCACGGCTCAGGCCAGATCTGAATCCCCTTTGAGCAAATAATCCCACCTCCAGACCTTTGCTCTGAGAATGACTCACCCCACCCCACACAAAGTGCATGCTAACTAGCTTCTCCTCTCCATCTCTCAGAAGCCTGTCACTGTGTCTAGAATCAGCTAAGGGGCCACCTCCTACAGGAAGCCTTCCCTGATAATCTCTCCCCACAAATAAATTCCTGTATCTTTTCTTGTCTGAACTCCTGAGCTGGTCCTCACCATATTATGCCTCAGACTGGAGTTATATGTGTAAGTGTCATCACTGCAACCAGACTCAGATTCCTAAAGTCAACAACTGTATCTTTATATTTTTTATCTCATCCTCACCAAGCAAGCTCTGCACCATTAGATGTGCTGCAGATTTATACACCGAGAAAAACAGTACACGGATGAAAATTTAAAGAAATACATGTGTGAAAGTTGAAGTCCACATACCACCTGATTTCAAAATATCCTATAAAGCTTAGTAGTAAATGCATCATACTACTGATATTGAAACAGAAACATAGAGCAGTGTTATGGAATAGAGAGCTCAGAAGTAAGTTCACACATTTATGGTCAACTGATCTTTAATAAAGGTGCCAAGAATACACAATGGGAAAGGATGGTATCTTCAATAAATGTTGTTGGAAAACTTATTTTCCACACACAGAAGAATACACTTGGATACTAATTTCACTCTGAATACAGATATGAACTCCAAATGAATTGAAGACCTAAATGTAAGCCCTGAAATCATGAAATGGTTACAAGAAAAAGCTCGTGACATTGGTCTGGGCAATGATTTTTGGGGGGGGGGGGAATGAATCCTCAAAGCATAGGCAAGAAAAGAAAAATAGACAAAAGGATTATATCAAACTAAAAAGTTTCTGCACAGCAAAAGAAACAGTCCACAGAGCGAAACTACAGCCTATAGAATGAAAAAAAAATTTGCAAATCATCTATGTGATAGGGGGTAATATCCAAAATATATAAGGAATGCAAGGGACTCAATAGCAAGAAAACAAATAACAATTATAAAATAGGCAATGTAAAAAAAAAGAAAGAAAGAAATACATGTGTGATAAATGAATAAATGAATGACTGAATAACTTGTCCCCATCTACACACCTTACAAAGCTCAGTCTCAATGAAATTAAATATCCTGATGAAAAGAGCTGCGGCTCTACCCCTACCCTTACCTCCCTTAAGCCATTCATTCACTCATTCATGTATTGTTTGTTCCTTCCTTCGTTCATTCTACAAACAGACATGCTCTGGCCCCTGGCTTCACGCTCATCTATGCCAGGCCAGAGAAATGCTGCCAGGCACCCACTGAACCACTAGCATACCGTCAGGGCAGTAGCAGCCGTCCACACAGGCTATCTCGCTGTCCACACAGGATGCCCGCTGCTGGCAGGAGGCCGGGCAGCAGGCGACGCACTCGTTGTAGACAAAGGCCTTCTCCTTGCAGAGCACCGCTTGGAAAGAAGGCAGCATAGTACGGCCTGCCAGCTCCCTTCTGGCCCCAGCCCTGCCAGGACACAACCAGGGCCTACCCAAGCCCTGGGGTGGGGGTAGGAGGGCTTTCTGGGTTCCAGGGGGAGCACCAGGTGACCACGAATAAGTGAGAGCCTGGGAGACCGTGAGAGCCACTTTCATTACACTCTCGGTGGCCCCAGGTCAGTCCCTCCCCTCTCTGAGCCTCAGTCTTCCCATCTGTCTCATGGGGATGGAACCTCAGGGCTTAACACTCTTGATCACTGTGGTTCTCAGCAGGACAGGACATTGACTTGAGGCCTGCGAATGCCACCCACAGCCTCAGAACAGAGCTTGTCTGTATCCCTCCCTGCCCACAATCAGGCTGCACCTACTGCATGACCGGAGCTCGTTCCTCCACCCCTGCAGTGGCCGACCTGCCTGGGCACACACCCGGGCATACTCTGCCAGTGCCCGGCACCAGGTGGCTTCATCGCTTGCTGATCTGTGCAGGGAAGCCGAAGATATAAGATTCAACCTGCAGCCAGCCCCCCAGCACCCAATAGGAGTCTGCCAGGGCTCAGACTCTACAGCTGGGAAAGGGAGCCAGGGGAGGCAGCTAGGTATACAGACCCCTAGACTGGAGGTCGGAAAATCTGAGCTCTCGTCTCAGCATTGCCCCTGACTGATGAGACCCGGGGGTGGTCAGGCCCCATTTCTAGGCCTCCATTGGATGAGGATGGTCTGTCCCACCCATGCAGATATGTAAGCATTTCAGAACTTTGGGAAGCATATCTGTTACTGCCTGGGATCATCAAGCTCAGTGGCCCACATGCTGAGCCCCCACCCACTACTGGGAGAGGTCTCCCCACAGCCCAGTACCACCCTCGCTCCTGGGTCCCCACTCACTGGCAGAGATCGCTGGTACAGCTGGCCATGAAGGGCAGAGGGCTGACGTAGGCATGGCAGGTGTCAAAGGGGGGTCGCAGCAGTGCCTCACAGCGGTCATACACACCCTGGGGTGTAGGCCAGGAGCCAGAGCTGGAGGCTGGCAGGGCCACACACAGCCCTCTGACTTCACCAGTCCCATGAAGCACCCCAACTTGGGCCCGAGGGAGAGAAAGAGGAGGATGGAGAGGAGACAGAGGGGTGTGGACAACAACAACCTTGGTCTCCTGAAGCCAGTGACTATCCAAGAAGTAGACAGGAAACCAACCTAAGCCAGACACTAGGGTTGGGGTTAGGGGGCCGGAGTAGGGGGGTCGGCCCAGGAGCCACACCTGCATGGTTCCCGGGCTCTGCTGCAGGCATGGGGGGGCGAGGCAGGGAGGAGGTCGTGGGACCTGGAGGCTGGTTGGGGACCTGCTCCTGCCAGCTGTGCACGAACTCCGCCACATCGTCCGTCAGCTTCCCTGTAGGGCAGAGCAAGCATGACCGCAGGTGGGGGCCACAGGGGAGGCAGGTGGAGCCAAAGAGATGGCAAGAGAAAGGCGAGGCGTTGAAAAACCAGCCTCCTGAGCTACCATCCCAGTCTGCATTTCCCTGCAGAGCCATTCTCCTGAAAGAGTTGTTTGGTAAGCAGAGTCAAGAATGCTCTAGGTTCCAGGGAGCGGCTCCCTGCTGCTCTAAACTCAGAAAAGCAGCACCATGCCATGAGAGGGAATGAACGTGTGAGTCTGAACAAGCTCCCATGCCTCTCTGAGCATGAGGTTCCCACGTGTGAATAGGGCAAACCATCCCCTTGTGAATTTATCGCAAGGACTATACGAGACGCTATGGGTAAAGTGTTCAGTGTGCGGTGGCTGCTTATAGGTGTCACTTTCTGGCCAGAGTTGCTATGATTTGGTCTAAACTCTTCACTTTAACTTCTTGCCTCTCCAGCTGCAGCTTTTATCTCCCTGGCTCCCTCTGGCCCCTGCACTCTGCAGTCCCCTCAGCCCCTCCATCCCCCAGACACCTTGCAGGGCCAGCACCACCTGGCAAAGTGTCCATTAGATCCTCACACAACCTAAGTAGAAATTCTCATTACAGCTATTTTACAAATGAGGAAACTGAGGTCCAGAGGAAAATGCAGAAACCAGGTTAAAACACACTTGGAAGAGGCCTCTGACCTCCCCCAGGTCTTTATACCATGACCCCAGGGTTCTGTGCCAAGTCCCTTCCCACTCCTTCCAGCCCAGCCTATCCCCCACCCCGACCAAAACCCCTCTGGAGGCCACCTGGCCTGCGCCTCACCATAGCTGGTCACCAGGTCATCCTGGGGTCGGCATTGTTGTTCCCACACAGCCCATGGGTCCAGCCTAGGAACTCTGGACTCATTTTAATGTAAACAGCTGAGGTGCCATCCCAGGCAAGCGTGAAGGCCGACTGATGCCGCACGAGGACATAGCCAGCAAGCTGTTGTAGACGCAGGTTCCCCATCACGTGAGGCAGCTGGAGCCTGCAGGATACAGCCCAGAGCTTCAGGGCAGCCACAGCACCTCCACCAGCCCAGGCCCTTCACCGGGGCACCACCATCCTCTACCCGCAGGGCCCACCATGTGCCCAGGGTCAGCTTCACCCCCTGGCTACTGACACCACAGGGTCTAAGGTCCCTATTTTCCTTCCCCCTGACTTCTTGGGTGCTTGGAAGTCCATAGTTAGAAAGGGGTTCCTTGGTTTTCAGAGTTTTAAAGTTGCTTTTCAAAACTACAATTTCCCTTGGTATCTGGTATCACAGTGAGGACAATCACGGGATTTTGAGCACTAATAGTGGTGACTTTTTATACAAAAATTATTAACATATATTTTATTGATGATATTTTAATAAATAAAGGGCAGTTAGCTAAGCAGAAAATAATACTCAAAAATAAAACTGCAATTTCCTGGCAGGAATAAATCTTAGAGTGACTGAAATTTCCAGTTCCTTTCCCTAGACAGGAGTGATAGTATAAACAGACATCCACTTTGCTTATGTTTTTGGTGGGAAGCAAGAAAGGAGTTGGAGAGAGAAAAGAAAAAGCCAAGAGAGAAGACAAACAGGACATGAAGGAAAGAGTTCAGGGCTCCAGCAATCTTGATATCCTCCCCTGTATTACTGGCACAGACTCTCTTAGCCGATCTGGAATTTAGCAACATTAACACAGATGAAAATCAGCAGGAAAGCAAAAGAATGTCTAACCAGTCAAAGCCGGAACCAAAAGAGCCATCTACCAAGGCTTCATTCACAGGGAAACACTTTGGATCTTCAATTCTACACTCAGCACCAGAAAGCTTGGTTACCTGGTTTCCAGGTTTGAAGCAGGAAATGAGAAGGAGATAAGGGCCAGTGCAGGAGGGTCCCCCTAACAGCAAGGTGAAGTCCCAGTGGACAGCCAAGGAAGGAGAGGCCAGGGAAGAAGAGGTGCCAGAAAGATTTCCGAAAGGACCACAGTCTGGGGCCTTTTGATGTAGGAAGCTGGGACTTCACCCCTTAAATAGTCCCTCAGTCATCCCTGAGGTCCCAACAAGGTAAGTGACATTCAAATGACCCCATGCCATCAGAAAAGGGTGAAAGTGTGCTCAAAGTCTGCTCTGATGAGGCTTGATCTATGTAGGATACATTCAGGAAGATTTCCTTCAACTTGTGAAAGCAAAAACCTGTTAATAATGCCTCTACAGCATTCTGGAAAACTTCGCTTATTGCCTGAGAATGCATTGTCTGGAAACCCACAGGGCCTGAGAGTTCCAGAGAATCATGAGGGACTCGTCTTTCTGTAAGCCCAGCTGACCTGCCAGTATGTTTCTGCCGTAGTGGTGGAGATTCTGTTTGCCCTCAGAAAACAACTCAAGAAGAGCAGATGCTCAGCCATCTCCCACCACCCATGCCAGGGAGTAGGGAGCTCAGGGCAGAAGGTGCTGGAGTTACCTCACGCCTCCACGGGTGACCTCCTTGGCCAGCTGGATCTCCTGCTCGCCCGCAAAGAAGAGACTGACGGACCTGGAGCAGCTGTAGGGGGAAGGAGCCGCACTGCGGGTCGTTGTGCACCTAGGGGGCATTTCAGAGGCCACTGTGCAAGCTCCTGCCACTCACCTGGCCCCCAGCTTTGGCTATGGGCCCAGAGGCACCCTGTTGAGCACCTGTCCTCTGTCACCTCTCCCAGTCCCCACAGCACCACAGGGAGGTCAGAGCTCTCTTTACCTGCACCTCAGAGAGGAGGTGGCTCGTGCTCAGAGAGGTGAAGGGACACAGGTAACACATACACAGCCAGGATTCCAGTCCAGTTGTGCTGTCTCCCTGTCTCTGGACTTTTTGTTTATCCACCCCAGCTTATCCCACCAGATGGAAAGCCCAGTTATACACTCACACCATCTCACACTCATAATGAACACACATCTCAAATAGGTACATCACAGGGCACTCTCAGTGCTCACACTATAAACACACGCTCCTACTACAACCCTAGTAGAAGAGGCTTAGCTGTCCTACACACACACACACACACACACATCACTCCTGCGTTGCCTGACACATGCGCGTCTCCTCTGCCCCGCGCAGACAGAACCCACACCTCCAAAGCCACAGGACCCAAGGAAAGCAGGCAGGGGCTCGCAGAGTTTAGGGAAAAGTCTGAAATGTACCTCTGCCAAACGTGAAAATCCATCCCATGAGTGAACAAACCTTCCACTAGATTATTGTTAAACATGGTTAGGCAGGCTGGAGCCATTTCAACTAGAAGTAGGACCTGTGAAAGCCACTCCATAGCCTAAATATTTTTCAAACTTTTGCAACCATGACCCATAGTGAGAAATATATACACATATAAATTAAATAAAACAAAAAGTTTTACTAAATAATATTCACCACTATTAATGTGCAAAGCATTCCTACAATATTTTCTACTTATATTCTCTTTTGTTTTTTTTCCTGCTGGTTATGACTTATTACTTATTCATTTCATAACTCATGAATGTGTGGCACCCCACTGGTCTAGGTAATCATAACGCATGTGTGTTAGTCACTTATTCATGTCCAACTCTTTTTGACCCCATGAACCATAGCCCATCAGGTTCCTCTGTCCATGGAATTCTCCAGGCAAGAATACTGGAGTGGGTTGCCATTCCCTTCTCCAGGGGGTCTTTCCAACCTAGGAATCAAACCTGGGTCTCATGCATTGCAGGTGGATTTTTATTTTATTTTATTTTACTATCTGAGCCACCATGAAATGATACAGTCAGGATGTGTGATACCCATGATACTCTGAGGTGAAGAGGGTCAGGGTCCCTGGTCCATCCAGGGCCTGGCCCCCAGACAGTCCCTTGGCAGGGCTATGCCTGAGACAGAAGAGGCACACCCAGCTGGCAGAGGGGCGACACTGAGCACCACATTCTCCCCCATCTCCCAATCTCTCGGCCTACCTCCATGTGGGCCAAGGTGCCCCTCCAGCAGAGCAGCCTCCCCAGCTAGACTCTTCTCCAGGTAGAGACTATACCTGCAGGTGACTTCCCACTTGACACACAGGGTAAATGTGAAAATGATATCTGTCCGATCATGAGACTGTGACTCTCACATGTGTTCATACACAAGACAAGCTTTTACTGAGCATTAATCCGGGTACTGGGAACAGCAATGGAAAAGACATGGTCCCTGCCTAGAAAACTTACATCTGAAGAGGAGACCAACCCAGAAACAGATTTTTTTAAGAGAAACACAATGATAGGGTAATGGTGTGGAACTCTGGTTCCACAGAAAGGAGCCCCTGAGCCCACTCAGGAGGTCAGAGCATGCAAAAAGTCTTCTTAGAAGAGGTCACACTAAGCTGAGTCACTCAGGACCTCTACCATTTCCTCTGTGGCACCACGCTCTTTCTTATCTGAGGTTCATACCATAGCATCCAATGTCCTTTGACCTAGAGTGTTCTCCTGTCTGTCTCTACCCCTTCACTTGTCTAGCTCTAATGCATTCTTCAAATACCAACATAAATATCACTTCCTGCAGCAGGAAGCCCTCCCTGATCACCATCTTTCCCAACAGGCAAGGTTAGGTTTCTGTCACATGCTCTTCCACTTGTTTGACATTCTCCTCTATTGCACTCAGTGGCACTTGAAATGATTCATTTGACTTGATGTCTGTTTTCCCATTAGACTGTAAGTTACATGAGGACAGAGACCACACCTGTGGTGGTGTCCACAGGGCCAGCACCAGGCCTTATGCCAGGGAAAGAGTACAACTGTGCACTTAATAAATACTTGATGAATGAGAGACTAAGTGAATGAGTGGCCAGGGGCAACCAGGAGTGAGTGGATGAGTGAGAACCATGGAGCCTTCAGCGGCCTCCAGGTGCAGAAGCCCTGGGCAGGAGCTGGGAGGGTGAAGGAAAGTGCCAGCCTCTTTAACTCTGCCGAGCAGAGCCCAGGCCAGCCAAGCCTTCAGGGTTGAGAGGAACCTTCCTGGACAGGCAGGGGGCAGTGAACACCTCACCTGGACTGAGAAGATCTGCCCCTCAGGTTCATGGCGCCCCCACCAGAGTGTAGCTGCCCTTCCCAGACAGGTAGTAGTAGAGGCCATCAAACGTCTCCACGTGATGCTGTCCCCACGCCCGGCAGATGCTGTCTCTCTCAGGGCCGGCATTGTACACTGAGCCAGGGACAAAAACGGCATCTCTGTGCAGCAGCAGTGGACACTGAGCCCAAGGCTAGTGGGTTCCGTGCCCACTCTCTCTAGCCCAGACCCCTGAGTCTCAGGTCCACAGATTTTCCTAAACCTGTGGCCCCTCCCAGAGGCAGAATGGAGCCCAGACTCACCCATCTGGCAGCGCGGCCCGGTAGCATTGAAGCGCCTGCAGTCACAGAAGGCCGGGTGCACACATTCGCCCCCATTAAAGCAGGAGAACAAGTCTACAAGGGAGACACAAGGCATCGCCCCATCAAGCTGAGAATGGCAGAATCAATCCATTGACGCAGCACCTCCATCATGATGGGACCCCAGGCCCCCGCCCTCCCAGAGCGACATGGAACTCAGATCCCCATCACAGCAAGCCCCAACTTTCCTCAGGAGCTGGCTTTGATGGGGGCAGGAGCAGGGTGCCCCACCCTCTCCCTAATGGGCCGTGAAGTCTGAGTACTGACCTTCGGTATGTATCAATGGCCCCAGGCCAACCCCACCTAGGCCTTCAGTTTCCTAAGCTAAAAGTTCTTGGCCACCAGGCAAGGCATCAAAACTGTGAATACGGAGTATGAGGGGTGAGCATGAGCCTTCCCAGAGCTTTTCATGGACTGCTCTTCCTCATCGCTCTATAAACTTAGGGGAAGAGTCCATAGCGTAAACCAAGGGAAGCGGAGGGCCTCACACTTGGAATGTAGTAGAAAGGAAGGCCGCCGAGGATGAGAGGACAAAGCAGGGTGGCGTGTGGTGAGGGAGGGAGCCATAATGTGAGAAGAGGGACCACAGACAGACCAGGGGAGGGAAGAGAGAGGCTACAGATACAGAGTGATATCCAGGGGAAAACCTCCACTAAACAAGAAGCTCAGCCTCACTGGAGTCAGACAGTGTCGGGGGACAGCTGCAGGGGGCATGGTCGTGAGAACAGGACACTCCTCAGGCAGGAAGGAGAAAGCAGAGTAGAGCTGGATGCTGGGGCTGGGGACGGTGGAAAGAGAACCCCTGCAGGGAAAAGAGGTCCCGGGAGGCCTCAAGACAAGCCCTGGGCTTCCCTCAAGGGCCTTTCTGCAGGCAAGGGCCTCCCACGAGCTCCAGGGAAGGAGGGGCACTTACAAGACGGTGCACATTTAGCCCGATGGAGCCGCCTTTCCCAGGAAGACATGGCCAAGGAGTCCAGGACTTCAGCATCCTCCTTTTACAGGGAGGAGATGGAAAAGAATTCAATCAAGGGCTGACCTCAGGGATGGCAGGCTTCCTGGAGGTCACAGCCCTTCCTGTTCACTACCTGGAGGGAGGCAGGCCCTCTGCTGCTGGGTGCCCCAGTTACCCAGCCCAACTCTGAGAAGCCTGGAGGCAGGATTTTCAGCTGGCGTGAGGCCACCCTCCCAAGTGGCATCTCACTGGCAGGCTGGGGAGGCCTGTAGCCTGAACACAACCCCCTCCCCTCCATGCTCCAGTGTCCCTCGGCCTTCCCCGACTCCCTCCCTAGTAAACCTTTGTATGCTCCACAGCCCAGCACAAAACCCTCTTGTCTGGAGAACAAACACAACACCTCCTCACCACAGAAACCAAGGGGGCAGAGCTGAGAAACAAAGGCAGCCCCTCAATCCAGGTCAGGGGAACATCCCCCCACCCCAACTCAGCCTTTTGGGTTCTATCAACAAAAATATGCCTCATGGACCACAACCCGCTGTTCTCAGAACTCGTCTGAGTCAGAACTCTCCCCGACACCACACATCTGAGGACAAAGGCAAAGCCCCGCGGAGATCCTGTTTTCCAGACCAGAAACCCCGTCCCATGGTCTCTTGAGATATGAACATCTGAAATCAGGACTTTCCTGAACATCATTTCACTGTGTTCAGTCCCTCTCAGAACTCCAGCCTGAGGGTCTAATGTCACCTAGGACTGGGACCCTTGGCAGAGTAGGATCCTCACTCTCAGGGCCTAAGTCCTCTCCTTTGTACAACTTCTGGGACTCAGGGCCCAGCCTGGCCCAGGTACAGGGAACAAGTGCACGTGATCTTGCTCACAGGGCTGACAAGGCACGAACCACACTGAGGGTGTTTGTCTCATGTATTTTCTCCCTCACGGTCACCTCCTCACCCCTGGGCTAAGTCCCCAGCGTCTAGAAAAGACTAGAAACACAGACGTATTCAGAACCCTTGGTCCCTGGAACCCAACCCCAGCTCTTTGTCCCTCCTGTGGGTTGTATCTTTCTACCTCCTGCTTGGCCTGTGCTGCAATGAATCGAGGCCATTTCTGGAGAAGAATTTTAAATCCTTTCCAAATGATTCATCTTCAGTATAGATGGGGAGTTCTTAATCATTTTTATGCCATGAATCCCTCTGACAATCTAGTGACGATTATGGGCCCCTTCTTGTAACAGATGTTTCTAAATACATAAAATAAAACATAAGATTATGGGGGGTGGGAGGTGGGAGGGGATTCGGCATTGGGAGATTGTGTTCACCTATGGCTGATTCGTGTCAATGTATGGCAAAACAAATACAGTATTGTAATTAAAAAAATAAATTAATTAAAAAAATAAAACATAAGATTATAAAGGAAATCAAACATATTGCAATGCAGCGATCAAATATTTTATAAAAATGAGTAATGGTAATGTTTGTGTTTCTTTATTAATACATTAAATCACAGGACCAAGCGACAGGCCACACCACCGCCAGTATGCAGGAGCAGTGAGCATAGATGCGATCTGGAGGCAGCAACAATTGCAAGCTGATAGGAAAATACCTGTGATTTCTACTGGTGAGAGTCACAGACACTGCTGATATTCGGTGGTCTGTAATGTCTAGCAGTAATTAAAGGGAAGACTAAATTTCAGTTCCATTGAGGTTTCCATAAATAACAATGCACTTTTCCCCTCATCCAAGTTGATGGACTTCTGGTCTACACCAGCAATTCTCTGGAGAATGGCTGAACTCTATAGAGTGAGGCAGCACAGAAATGAAGGGTGGTGAGCTACTGGGCTGAGACCTCCCCTTCCCTTACTTAAGAGGGCATTCCAGGCAGAAGCCTTTGAGGGATCCCCAGGTTCACTTTTTAAGTAGCCTTATTCCTGCCCAGCCTCCTCCAACTCCAGTTGCCTTCAAGGAGGGCCATTCTAACCCCTTGTTTGTTCTAAGGAGTAATGTGAGAAACCTACTGGGGTTGCCTGGTCTGGATGCTTTCCCAAGGAAAAGAAGGGGAGCCCTACCCTGGAATCCAGCAAGGCAAGAAGCCCTCTAGGGGAATGAAGTGCTTGGGTAGGAGGATCATCACCCTGCTAAAATACAGGGATCCCTGGAGTCCAGTGGGGGCATTTATGATGCGCTAGAACACACTAGCTGGAAGACTTTGCTCTGCCTGTGCCCTGGTAAAGGTGAAGTCACTCAGTTGTGTCCGACTCTTTGCAACCCTGTGGACTGTAACCTACTAGGCTTCTCTGTCCATGGGATTCTCCAGGCAAGAATACTGGAGTGGATTGCCATTTCCTTCTCCAGGGGATCTTCCCAACCCAGGGATCGAACCTGGGTCTCCCACATTGGAGGCAGACACAAACCATCCACCTGCCTAGTATCCCCATCCATAAAAAGAATGATGAAAACATTTTAAAAATAAAATAAACTAAATAAAATGAATGATGACATTATCTTTCAGTTCAATCTGGGGCTTGGAGAAATGGGAAAAAAAAGATACAAACCCCCACATAATCCAAACATTCAAAAGTAAGCATGCCTCCTCCTTCTTTGGGATCTTCATATCTATTTCAAAAGGGCAGGTATTTGGGACACACTGTTTTCTATTATAAAAGATGCTTCCATCCTGCTGGCACAGGAGCTCCCCAGAGCAGATCCCAAGGGCCAGGGTGTGTGAACTGAAGCTCAAGATTCTCTGGGGGACCTGATATCGGGTGGGCTGTATTTGTATCATGTTTGTGGTTGTAGAAAGGAGACAGACACGAGCCAGGACTAGAAAAGGAACCTGAGTCACTTGATCCAGAGACCGACCAAAGTTTGGCAAATAGAGAAAAGCACCACCTCTTCCTAAAGTACAGAGGATCTGATGTATGACAGAAACCCACAAAATTCTGTAAAGCAATCATCCTTCAATCAAAAAAAAAAAAAGCACAGAGGACCTGGGGAGGGTGGGTAACAGGGAATGGTCAGGACTTAGAGGATGGCTCTGCTTCTCAACCAACCCTTCCTTGCAGGCCCCACCAGGTGACCCAGTTTTGTTTCTCCCCTCAAAGCAGCATTGCTGGGGCACTGCTCAGGGGATTAATAGGGACCTCTGACAGGGTTTAAGCCAGGCAGGGAATAGAGAACTCCACTCTCCCAAACCCTCATCTTCCTGCTTTCACCCAGGAAAGGAAAGAGCTCAGCTGTCTCCCGATGGCGACTCTGTGCCCTCTTCCTCTAAAACACTATTTATAAATAAACAAAAGCTGGCTATAGGGCTCCAAGAGATTAGGAAAGTGGAAGTAGAAATAGCCTATGAATTTGCATTCATACTTGGGGGATTAAAAATAATATTTTGGGGGATTACTCTCCACTCAAGTTATGCCTCCCACCCCTCCTCACCCCGTTCCCCACCTGCTGGGAAGCCTCTCTCATACCTGGCATCACCCCCACTCTCCCTCCCTGTAGCCTTCTCAGATCCTTTCTCCCCCTCCTGGGGACTCTTTTCCAACAAGGGTTTCCCTCCTCCTTCCTTCAGACACATACTAAGAATCTTGTTGGCTCCCTTTTGAATAACTGTAGAAACATACTTCCTGCCACCTACAAAGCTCCCAGACAGCCTCAAACCGGACAGAAATAAGCCCCTGCCCAGTGAAGTGCCCCCCTTCCCCAGGCCTCCTCTTACCTGGCCTCCCATCACCGTGGTAGCATCCCCTATGGCAAGGACTGCCTCCTGATGGCTGTGGCTAGGTGAGAAACAAGCCTGGTGTGGGTGAAGGGAGAGGAGTGGGCCATGCCCCCCTACCACCCCAGGCCCATTCCATCCCCTGTGCTAACCCCTGAGGTCACCCATGCCAGGAATGAAGATGGAACCAGTGACGGGGTAGCTACCAGTTCTTGCCTACTCACCTGAGATCCTGGGCTGGCTCAGGCTGCAGCTCTGAATCGCCCCCGGGGTGTGGGTGCTGCGGCTAGAGGGTAGGGGGATTACTCTCACTCAAGTTATGCCTCCCACCCCTTCTCACCCCGTTCCCCACCTGCTGGGAAGCCTCTGTCATACCTGGCATCACCCCCATTCTCTCTCCCTGCAGCCTTCTCAGATCCTTTCTCCCCCTCCCTGGGGACTCTTTTCCAACAAGGGTCTCCCTCCTCCTTCCTACTCTCTGTGCCCCAGTTCTCTCTGGTTCCCCCTCCTTGGATCTCTTCCACGCTGCCCAGTTTGAGAGCCATTCCCCTGACTGCGGCTGGCCTTTCTTTCCTTCTGCGGTCCCGCTCCCTGGACCCACTCCCTGGCTGTCCCTCTGCCTTCCCGCAAACCTTCTTTCTTTCCCCTCTCTCCAGCTGGCCCAGGTCTGTCCCTCTAAACGTTCTCCCAGGTTCCGGGCCTCCCCTAGTCCACATCCCTCTCACCGAGAGACTGCAGTGGCAGAAACTCCCCTGCCGACTCAGCCCGGGGCAGCCAGACGCAAGCTAGGAGCAGGCAGAACACTGGCGCCGGGGCCCCCCATAGGGGCGCGCGGGGACTGGGAAGCCTGAGCGCAGGACCGAGGCCGAGTGCCTCTCCCGCGAAGGTAGAGTCACACTTCCACTGGTTGGAAGCCGCTGGGCCTCTTGCTCTCTTGCCCTAGGATACCCTTGGCTCCGCCCCCCAGGCACTTGGCTCCGCCCCGAGCTAGAGAGACAGAACCGCCCAACTTATTACCCTAATTTAGGAGCCTGACGGGTGTTGGGGTAGGGGGTGGACGCCTTCGTTCTTCTTGGCCTGTGGCTGCCCTTCCCCGAGGGAGGTTGGATTCAGATCACACTCAGCGCTAAGTCACTTGGGGGAGCAAGGAGGCAGGCATTTGTGCGGCTTCCAACATCCCTTGCTCCTCAGAGATCCCTGGCTCAGGAACCTGGGTTCTGGAAGCCCCTTAGTGGGTTCTTGGAGACCCAAGATGCTGGTATAAGTCTGGTCCTATGCACTTTTACAGAGGTCCCAGGAGGCTCAACTCAGTGGTCAGTGGCAGAACCATGGCCCAGGTCTGCAGAGTCCTAGCCTGTGCTTACACCATTTCCCACTACAGCCTCCTGGGCCCCCAAGACCGCACTCTACCCCTAGTTTGAGCTAGGGATCCAACCTCTAGGAGTTGAATCATGCCTTAGTCCTCTGTGTGTCCAGCACTAGCTCAGGCCCCGGTTCAGGATATGCTGACTAACAGAAATGCCTTACACTGAGATATTATTGGTCCCATTGAGGCCTGACTTTGACAAAAACAATTTTAGTTTTGTGAATAAGATACACTCTGCCCAGGAAAAATTTTGGAATGGTAGACATGTGGGCCTGAGAGCCTTGGGAAACTTTGCATCTTTCACTTGGCCAACTAAGTATTAGAACACCAACCAGACGCCAGGCCTTGTAGATGGTGATGTTGATAGTGTCAGCCCTCATAGGCCCCTGGGCAGAGGTGCGTATTTGGGATGCTTTTATTCATCCATCCTGTCAACAAGTTTATTGAGCATCTACTCCTCGCCATACACTGTTCTGGAAATACAGTGGTAAATAAAGCATGGATCGCTATCTCCACACAGCGTATTTGAAGCCATGGGCTTAGGTGGGACGATGAAGAGGAAAAAGCCAAGGATGGAACCTTAAAGAACACCAGTTAAGGAATGGGTGAAAGCAAGAGTGTCTTAGAGAAAGCTTGAAAAGGAACATTCATGGTGTAATAGGGAAGGACAAATCTGACTCCATATTGAACCTGTTTCCTTTACTTTAACCTTTGTATTCTGTTGCTTTTGCTCTAAGTAAAAAATGTAGCCAATAGCGTGAAATATACAGGATAACCCATTTTCAGGGCTCTGACCATTAAAGGTCTAATACTTTCCCACTCATATAGAGATAAAAGTTTCAGAACAGAGAATAACATTTGTCTTGTTTGATGCTTGTAGGAACGTTGAGACCCAAGCTATGTAAACAGCTAAAAGAACAAAGGATTCCAGCATTAAGAAGTTTGCAACATCCAACCACTCCCTCCCCCTTTAGTATAAAAGATGCCTGCTTCCTCTTTCAGTATAAAAGAAGCCTGAACTCTAACTCAGGGAAGATGGTTCTTTGGAACTCTAGTCCACTAGCTCTTTGGTCTGCTGGCTTTACAAATAAAGTCACTGTTCCTTGCCCCAACAAGTCATCTCTCAATGTATTGGTCTGTTGTACAGCAAGCAGTATGAGCTTGGGCCTGGTATCACTGGGAAAGGAGAACCAGGACTCAGTTTTGTCCCTAAAACCAAGAGGGAGGCATTTAGAGAAGAGCATCTGTGTGGGCAGTGTTCAGGTAAAAGAAGGATTGGGGTGTCAGTGGATGTCATTCACGCTCGTAAGGGCATTGGCTGCTCTGCCTGAAATCTATACGTGAAATAAGCAGCCATATGACATAGTTATGAAATGCAGAAAGTCAAAAGTCAGTTGAAGGGGAATTTATTTTGTGCACGTTTCCTAGACCTTCGAAAATCCCACAAGTCTTTTATCTCTGACATAACTAATTAATACTAAGCGGAGAATACGGATGATATTTTGAGTTTTTTTCCAGAAAGGATTTACATCTCAAATTAGGCCATAATTTAGACAAATAAAAACAGTCTGCTGGCAAAACTTCAGCTATTGTGAGTGGACTGCAAAGGACAGGGTCTCTAGGTGCCTCTAAAATTACAGTAATTTGCTGATTTGGGCTGCCGTCCATCTGCTGTCCCCCTCCCCTTTGACATGGTGCAAACAGGGCAGGCCCTCACCCTGGGTGGAATGCAGAAACAAGCAAACAAATTTGTAACTGAAGGTGCCCACTCTTTCCATTCACAACTGTCTTTATCACCCCTCACCCCCTCTGCGCTCTCAGTCTGTCTCAGGCGTGGTGCATCACTATCTTTGCACCCCAGCACTAGCCCTGATCTGGATGGGGCAGCAGAGACTGGTGGCCTGAAATGGAGCTTCGTTCCCTGCCCAGGAATTGAATCTGGGTAGCCTGGGTGAAAACCAGGAATCCTAGCCACCAGACCAGCAAGGGCTAGAGGCTAGAAGCTAGTTTTCCGGGGGATCTTTGTCCCCCGTGAAAAGTGCATTTATCACGGAGGCGGAAACTGTCAATGCAGGTACAAAGTTTATTTTAGAGACATAGTACAACAACAAGTGGGGGAGCGCATAGAGAAACAGTTTGTTTAGTTGAGACAGAAGCAAGGCTGAGATGCACACCCAGAGAGAAAGGGTGTGGGCGTCCCCTAATGAGGAGGAGCACAGTAAAGAGGAAGTTAAATCATTTATATAGGTCAGTATTTCCAGGCCTTTGTCTTCTTTCAGGCCAATTGTCTGATTTCTTTTTCCATACCTGGCCTACCCTGGGACCCTCCCCTGGGGTGAGCACACACCCCATCAGCCAAGATGGATCTCGAAGTGAAGACTTCTGGGAGGAACAAGACTCATAAGGCCTGGAGTTATCCCCTGACTTTTAACTCCAAGGAGCCTTTCTGCACATGTGTAGTGTCTCCCATATCCTCTACTCAGACTGGACTTTTGCCTTATTCCCTTGAGATGTTTACAGGAGACAAAGACTTTCTATTTACCCTGTTTCTGTTGTTGCTTCCATTTGTGAGAGCAAACGGGGCTGGCGGTCCGCTCCTCAACTGCAGCCCACCTATCTCTCGCCTCAGGAAATGCAAAGAGGAGGCAGGCTGGCTGATTGTAAATGTCCAACTTGGAGCCTATCTCCTACCTCAGATCTTAGTTGAATTGAATCTAATGAACCAGGCGGGGCCTCATCCCCGGGTAAAGGTCGGCTGTAAATCAGGATATCATTTCCAGGCCCTTCCATGATTGTGCGTTTGCGTGTGTGTGTGTGTGTGTGTGTGTGTGTGTGTGTGTGTGTGCGCGTGTGTGAGTGGAGGGAGCTAGGGAACTGTGGAGAGGAAGTCAGTGGAGAAGGGGCCCTCCTACCCACTGTTCAGGTTCCTGTGGGCTACGGTGAGACCCAGCCCCAAGGAGTTCACAAACAGGTTTCTTCCAAGTTGGAAAAGTCCAGGGAAGCGACTACTATAGAATGTACACTGAAGGTGAGATGCTTGGCAAGGGGGTGACAGACAGCTTCCGGAGATCCTCTCCGTTAACCGCGTGTGTTTGGGAACCACTCCAAGGGCAGGGCCAGTCACACGTCCAACCATCGCTGCCGCCACCATAGACACCATGCCGCCACCACGGCCCTCCTGGCTAGAGGCTCTCAGGCTTCAGTGAGAGGCGGCGAGATTCAGGACAGGTGCCTCCCGCCGCCCCGCCCCGTCCGCCCCAGGCCCCACCCTCTCCCTCCCAGGCTCCGCCTGTCACGGTCGCCGCCTCTGCGGGCTGGGGCAGGCAGCCGGCACCCGAAGGAGCGGAACTGTGTAGCAAGCGACTCGATCCAACCCAGCCATGGATCGGAAGGTGGCCCGAGAATTCCGGCACAAGGTCAGAGCCACTAGCGGCCCCTCCAGCGCCCCCCGCGGAGTCCGGGAGCGGAGTGGGTGGGCGGTGGATACCCACGGCACCACCCCCTCCCTTTGCCAGCAGGTCCTGGGGCTCTGGGTGGGCTGGGACCGTGAGGGTCCTTTCGTTGCCAGCAGGAATCCCCACTAAAATGAGGGAGGAGCATTGGGACTCTAGGTGTAGAAGCCGCTAAACCGATTTCCTTCCCGAAATTGTCCTTTTTCTTAATACGCTGCGGGGGTGGGGGTGGGGGGCTAGAATTCCTTCCGATCTTGGCTTGAGATGGGATATTCCTCTGAGATGCCTCCTAGTGGGCAACGCCCACCCGCCCTGCCCCGCTCCCTCCTAGCGCCCCCAGCTCTGGGTGTGGAGAGGCTCTGGGATCGTGTCTGAGAGGTGAGGACTGGGAGGGAGGGCAAGTGGATGCCTCCATCTGTCTTCTGACCTGAAAATTCGAGTTGGAGGCATGTCAGGCAGCCCACTCCCCACCTAAGGGCATTTCTCAGGGCCTGAGAAATAGTGGAGGAACTGCCCAGGGGACCGTGGGAGTCAGCCAGACCCTTTAGGCTCTCCACAGTGGGGGGGCCCATTGGTGGCCCAGGACTGTCAGAGACCATCGCTGGAGACCACTGGGTTTGACCCAGGCTTCCCAGAACTGTTTCCAGAGCTGTGCAGGAGTTGCTGAGGCCCTGAGGTCAGAGAGGACCCTTTGAAGAGGGTCCTGAGGATGCCTCAGAGCCCAAGGGTGCAGCCAGCAGTATCTGGAGATACCCACAGGCCCTGCGTGAGGGAAGGGTGACTGAGCCTTGAGACCCACCCAGAGAGGCAGTGTCTTTAGATCCAGCCAATCCCCTTCCCAAGCCTGAGCGGGCAGAGCTCAGGTAGACAAGGTCCGGGGGGCTTGGCCCTCTCTCACCATGAGAGGCCCAGGGGAGCTCAAGGGGCCAGCCCCTTAACCCAAGGGCTAAGGGTTGTGGCCTGGGACTAGAGACCAACGGTCAGTTGTTCATTTAAGAAACATGTTTTGAGCACCCAGTCTGTGCCTTCAAATTGCTGGTCATGTGGGTGGGAGACAGACCCTACACTAATAACTCCCCACATCTGGGTGCTGAGTGTTGGAATCAAGGTTTGGTGGGGGCACAAAGGGGACAGCTCCTGCTGGCCGGAGTCTTCTAAAAATGAGGCCTTGGGATCGCAGGGATGAGAGATAACCGGAAGTTCACGCAGGAGTATGGGGGCTGGGAAATAACAAGGGGAGTGTGAGACAGTGTTCACCAGCGCATCCTGTTGCAAAGGGACCTGAGGGGAGAAATTTCAGCCGCTGGGGACATTTGGTGAGTGTAGATTTCAGGCAACCCACTTGCCCGTCCCCTACCCCAAGATGATTCATGCTTGAATTTCACTTTCCTGCCCCGGGGTTGAAAGTAATGTCGGGTCCTCTTTTGTCTTCTCTTCATGTGGTACTTTTCTTTTCCTCTTTGAGAAAGTTGTTTCTGGGGTCCCTGGTGTCTGACTCAACCCCTGGGTTGGCCCCTGTTTCTCTTCCCCAGGCCCCATGGGCCCCAAAGGGCCCCAGGCCTTTGTGTTTCCACCACCCTGCTCTTCCTCATCACAAGAGTCATTACCTATTAATGCCCTGAGTGTGCAGGCGGGGCATGCTGGGCAAGGCAGGGGCTGGACTTTGTGCCCTGTTGCTTCGGAAGCCACAGCGGCCTTCCCCTCCCAGGTTGGAGATCATCTGGCAACTGGGGAGAGAGGATGAAGCAGCCGAGGAGAGATCTTGCTGTTGATTGCTCTCTAGATGCCCCTTCCTTATTGTTTCAGAGCAAATTTACCCCCTTGAGAATGATTTGTAATCTAAATAAATCCTTAGTCGTTGGAGGTAGCATTAAAGGTAGTGTGTTGTCATGGAAAGTGCTGTGTGACCTGGAGAAAGTTATTAACTTCTCTGTGCCTCTGTTCTCCAATTTGGTTAATGAGGATCACAGTAATACTTAACTAGTAAGTTTATTGTGAGAGATAGATGAGACCTACACATGTGTAGAGAGTTTAAATAGAGCCTGTTACTTAGTGAAGCCTCAGTAAACTCAGTCTACTGTTGTCTGTTGTCTGGAGTTAGGTAGTTCTTGTTTGCTTGCTAAGTCGTGTCCAACTCTTTTTGACCCCATGGACTGTAGCCCACCAGGGTCCTCTATCCTTCACTATCTCCCAGAGTTTGCTCAAATTCATGTCCACTGAGTCAGCCATGCTATCTAAACGTCTCATCCTTGGCTGTCCCCTTCTCCTTTAGCCTTCAGGCTTTCAGCATCAGGGTCTTTTCCGATGAGGTAGTCAGTGTGTGTGTTAGTTGCTCAGTCATGTCTGACTCTTTGCAACCCCGTGGACTGCAGCCCACCAGGCTCCTCTGTCTGTGGGATTTTCCAGTCAAGAATACTGGAGTGGTTTGCCATTCCCTTCTCCAGGGGATCTTCCCCACCCACGGATGGAACCTGGGTCTCCTGCACTGCAGGCAGACTCTTCACCAACTGAGCTACCAGCTGTTCTACACAATGAGGTAGGAATCGGCTCAAATCTCAGTCCTGTCCCTCACTGCAGTTAGACCTTGGGCAAGCCGCTTAACCTCACTGAGCTTTAGTTTCCTTCATTGTGAGATGGAATTCGTTGTGCTCACCTCACAGGATGCTTAGGATGAAATAGGTGTTCAAATACTGGCTGCTTTGGTTATGCAGCAACCATTTGGTAAATGGCCTCACTATTCCCCACTGACGCCTACAGAGCATCCTAATGGATGACCCAACAGTCTCCAGACCATTGAGCGGGGACTGTTGGGCTTATACAGTTTCCTTGAGTCCATGAGCAGCACTTGCATGCCCTTCCTGGTCACAGCCTTCAGCCAGGACACCAAGGCAAGGGGAAGAGGTTATCAGAGACTAAGGCTTCCCCCAAGAGAACCAGCTTTTCAAAAGAAACCTGCTCTTGCACACTGCACCTGCAGGTTGCAGGAACTTGGTTACTCATTTGCTCAAAAAGTATTTATTGACTGTTCAGCAATCACATATTCATGGGCATCTGCAGTGTACCCTGCCCAAAGCTAGGCATCTGGCTTGGGGGTTTGGGGGATAAATAAGGTCAGGAAGAGCCTCTGCCTTATAGGGATTTGCTAAACTTTCATTCATTCATGCACGCATACAATAAATATTGACTCAGTTGCTGATACCTGCCAGGCAGTACTCTAACCATTGAATAACAAAACAAAGTCTCTGCCCTCTTAGACAGTACATTCTAGTAGGGAAGACAGTTAACAAGCAAACCAATGGAAGAGTCATAAAATGCCAAGTAGTAATGAACACTATGAAAAAAATAAACTGAGTGAGGAGAAGGGATAAAGAGTGACGAGATAGTACTTTTTATAGGATAGTCAGGAAAACCTCTCTGAAAAAAGTGAAATATCAGCAAAGACATAAAGATATAAAAGAAATGAGGGAAGGAATCATGCAGATATATCAGCATGCAGTCATTTCTACCTCATGAGCCGATTTCTCCTTCATTGAGTAGAACACCTGGTGTCTCAGGTGGTAAGAACATTCCAGCAAGAGGGAACAGCAAGTAGAACGGTGTTTCTGAGAAGACTTATGGAATGAAGAGTGGTGGGAGATGGATCAGACGGGTGGTGGAGTCCTAATGGGCCATACTCAGGATTTGGGGTTTTTTTCTAAGTGAAAGAAGCCAGCAGGGGAGTGATATGATTGACTTACATTCTAAGAGGATTGCTCTGACTGCTGGTAGAGAACAGACTGAGAGGGCAAAGGGGAGAAGCGGGACCCTCCCTTAGGAGGCTCCTGCAGTGGACTAGATGGAGTACTAGACCCAGAATACATGTTCAAGGTAGATCTGACAGGCTTTGCTGATGGGATGGTTGCAGGTGCGGAGAGAAAGGTATCAAAGGTGAGACTGTGTTGGGAGGAGGAGGAAGTTGGTGGAGACAGAGCCAGAGGTGGTGGAAACCAACAGTTCCATTTTGAATGTTTTATCTTTGAAATACCTTTTAGATCTCCAAGTACAAAAGCGACTGAGATCAGTAGAGGTAGGAGTGTGAAAATCAGAAAAGTTCTGTGCTGGGGATAAGCCTCAGTGAATTCTTATGGTATAAATAGTATTTAAACTCCAGAGACTGGTGAAGTCACTTAGGGAGACGGTGCTGATGGAGAGAAGACTCAGGACAGAGCCTGGGGCACCCCAACCTGTAGAGGAGATGAAAAGAGAAGGAACCTCAAGCAAAACAAGAGAACCAGCAGAAGGAGGGTGTGATCTGCTGAGCCCAGCACTGGTCAAATGCTACCAACTAGTAAACATGACACAAGTCTCTTGAAAAGACGAAGGATAATAAAACATGAGTCAGATAAACCCAGTGCTCTCTGGGATGCCCACAGTGGTCATGTTTGGATGTGACAGTTGGACTATAAAGAAAGCTGGGCACCGAAGAATTGATGCTTTTGAACTGTGGTGTTGGAGAAGACTCTTGAGAGTTCCTTGGACTGCAAGGAGATCCAACCAGTCAATCCTAAAGGAAGTCAGTCCTGAATATTCATTGGAAGAACTGATGTTGAAGCTGAAACTCCAATACTTTGGCCACCTGATGGGAAGAACTGACTCATTGGAAAAGGCCCTGATGCTGGGAAAGACTGAAGGCAGGAGGAGAAGGGGACGACAGAGGACAAGATGGTTGGATGGCATCACTGACTTGATGGAAATGAGTTTGAGTAAGCTCCAGGAGTTGGTGATGGACAGGGAAACCTGGCATACTGCAGTCCAAAGAGTCCGACGCGACTGAGCGACTGAGCTAAAGTCCGGGATACACACTGTGCAGGCCTGGGTGGAAGTGGAACTAGATCCCAACATCCCAACAACACTTATGGAGGTCCACTCACTGCCAGCTGCTAAGAACATGGAACTTATATTTATTTATTCTTAGTTTAACTAACAACCACTTAGAACCTGCTACTTTCCAGGCACTGTTCAAAGTAACAACTATTCACTAAAGGAAGAATTTTTTTAAAGCCATTTTTAATCTCTCACAAAAGGGTGGAATCCTATGAGATACTTTTATTGCCATTTTACCAAGGAAGAAACTGAAAGCGCGGAGACATGCAGGCCCATGTGGGGAGGGGGCCGTGGCCTCACTGGCTGCCTTCCTTCCACTAGGCCTGTGTTGGGACCACATACAGATTAGTGAGGAGACAGGCAGGTGAAGGAACTCACACAGCTTGGTGAGTCCCACGGCAGAGGTGGGGACAAAGTGTCATCCTGTGCAGAGAGAATGACAGGGCAGGCTTTGTGGGGGAGCCTGAGGAAAGGCTTGACCAAGGGGAGCTGGCATTTGAGGAGACTTGGGCTTCCTTGTTGGTTCAGATGGAAAAGAATCCGCCTGCCATGCAGGAGACCCAGGTTTGATCCCTGGGTTGGGAAGATCCCCTGAAGGAGGGATATGGCTCCCCAACCCAGTATTCTTGCCTGGAGAATTCTACGGACAGAGGAGCCTGGTGGACTACAGTCCTTGGGGTTGCAAACAGTCAGACATGACTGAGTGACTTTTATAGGTAGAGGAAGGGCTCACAGAGAAGAAATACTGCTGGTACCACCAGTGCTTATAACTAAGATTTCACACCAGCCAGGGCTCCAGCAGGAAGCAGGTGGCTCACTCAAATGGGAGACTGAAGGGACTGCTTACAGGAAAGGGCAGGGATGGCTGAGCTGCCAGGGCATGGTGACACAGCCTGGGAGCAGCAGCAGCTGGAGGCCAGGGGCTCCCCAAGGGGCAAGGGAAGGGGTTCCAGAACAAAGGAGAGAGTGGCTGCAGAGAGACGCTCAGTCAGACGCTGCAACCTCAGGTGGGGGCACTTGCCTTGTGGTGGTCTGGCACGGAGAGAGCTGGGGAATCAGAACCCCACTCCCTTTCTCCTCAGCTGTCTTACCGCCCTCCTTGGCTGAATCCAGAAGGAAGCAGAGGGCAGGGAGCCCAGCAAAGCTTCCTGGGACACTCCTCTAGGTGGAGGAGACTGGGTTGTGGGTCTGGAGGCAAGAGGGAAGCGATGCAGCACACATGTTAGAGCCCTTGAAGTTCCGGAGCCCTGGGCACTGTCGTAAGCACTTTACAGATGTTCACTCATTTAATCCCAACACAGCCCTAGGAGGGCACGTGTCACCCAGTGGAACAACATGCATTATTTAATCTGCTTCTTGCTCCCTTTCTTCATCTTTGGCTGCGTGCACACATGAATTTTCATGAGCGGACGCTTGTGTGCTTCCGCTGTGAGGCCAGTCTGCAAGGGCAGTCCATATGGAGGAAGGAAGGGAGGTGAAGTTGGGGACACCAAGGCCAAACCCAGAGTCTACTTCCAGTGCCCTAGACAAGGGCTTGCACTTGTGAGGGAGATATCCCTTACCATGCAGGCCGATAGCACTGAGCCAGCTGAACATGGGACAGAGAAGGCCCATGCTGAACAGAGGGGACCAGACACAAGGTGAGTGGGCACAAGATGAGTGGCCATGGGGTACTGATGTGATAAAGAGACCCCCACATACTTACTTGTGCATGGTAGTCTCCTTAGGGCTTCTGTGTCCCTCATCAAGAGGCATCCAAGAAAGGGAAAGGCTTTTTATATCTAGTTAGAGAAAGAAGACATGGTGTCTTGCACACAGTAGGTGCTCAATTAATGTGTATTAGACAAATGCAGATAAGGAGGTTCTACCTGGTAAGTGGATACCATGTGGTAGTTTGGAAAAAAGCAAAGGTTTTGGAGCCAGCAGTCATCTCATCTCTACTACTTCTGAGCCTTGATTTCCTCATCTGTCAAATGGGGGTAATATCCATCCACCTCAGAGGGTTGTTAAAGACAGTACAAGTAAAGAACTTCAGGCGTGGTGGCCTGTCTGTGAGCAGAGTCTGGCTCAAATGAGGGAGCCAGTCAAGGGCCTCAGGCTGGGAGGCTGGTAAGGAGGCTCTGGGCTGGGCATGGTCAGAAAAGACTCTAGAGGAGGGGGCTTGGACTCCCGTTAAATGAAAACAGAGGTCAGTGGGAAGAGGGAGGGCAGGTCATCTTGTGTGAGTCTGAGATTGGAACTGAGCTAAGAGGAGACAGATCCAGGAGTCTGTGTACTGAGGAGTGATGGGAAGGTGCCTCTGGACTGGCGGAGAGGATAGAAGGAAGGCTCTGGACTAAGGCCACTGGTGTTCATTCATCATTCAGCAAACACTACTGAGCACTGAGTGCCTGTTTGCATGGCATGGTACTTTAAGACCTACTGTGTACTAGGTTTATTATAGGTAGCTGAGCACAAGCTTTTGGGAGACTGGCACACAGCCATTCTGACACACATCCCATTCAGGGACAGGATCCCTGAAGCTGCCCCTTGGACTGGTAGGGGGAGACTCTCCTGGGGAGTTTGCTTGAACCTAGATTTCAGGAGGAAGAGACATCATATAAGTTTTTAAATACTTACAAGCAAAATTTGAATTACAGTGGTGATATTTCTGCACGTTCAGGCTTCCAGAGAAAGTTCCATCCTTTTCAGCTGTCTTTCTTGGCGTGTGTGTTTTCACTCAGGTGTGGTCAGAGAACAAAGTGATGCTGTTATCTCAGTCTTTTTGGAGACATTCTTGGGTGGGGAATGGTCGGTGTCACGAGACTCCCACCATTTTTATTTATCCCTTACATTGGTGTTTAAAGAATATTCTACATAAGCCAGATATGATTTCCCAGATGTTATGGTAAATGGACAAGTTGAATTGCTGGGGATAGATGGGAGAGTTCTGAATGAGGCTGAGGCGGTTCCAGTGTGTTAGAGGAAGGTCTGTTCGGCCGCAGCCTGAGTCACACTTGGGAGGTGATAGAGATGACCCTGGAGGGATAGGGAAGGGCAGAATTGAAAGTCAGGGTTGGAGTGACCTAGGCTCTGAGAATGAATGGAGCTAAAGAGCTGACCTTTGCAGGCTGCCTCAGGAGCAGACTGATAGGATGTAGTTTCTGGGTGGGGCCCTCTGGATGCAGGGGTCAGCATTGGAGGGCTGCCCACAAGGACCAGGAGCCTGGGACCCCCAGGAATAGGCTGTTTCCTTGAAGAGCATCTCCAGGTGATCTGTGCTTGGGATGCAGAAAAGCAGAACCTTAGACTCTAATATTGGAAATTGCCTTTGTCTTCCGTTTCTACTTTCCACCCAGTACGTTAATGCTGTCTGCCGAGGACGGTGCCTCACTTCTTACATTTAATGATGCAGCAGGAGGCATTTCTGCAAGGAGGGGTTGCAGAGAGCTTCAGTCATAAGGCCTCAATCAAAAGAGATTTCCTTCTCCTCTACTTTGTCTTATGTCACCACCCATGGCTGGTATTGAGCTAGAAGCCCTTTGGTTGGGCTCTCCTCACTGCAGTCAGAGCAGATAGGCTTTTATGCTTTCATAGAAAGCAGAACATCCGCAGTTCCAGGAATCATCCAAAACAGGTATTTTCTTGCTTGTTATAGACCAAACCTAAAGGTATTTCTTGAGTGTAAAGGAGAGAGGTAGGGATTTGAGATAAGGGGAACCTGCTTGAGAGCAAAAGTTTTGAAATTTTGACCTGGAGAGGCCCTGAAGTGTTTTCCCTGGAAGTCCTGACTCACACAGGCAGGGGCGTAGCAGGGAGGGCATGGGCTTCGGAATCAGAGAGCATGCGTGCGTGCTCAGTCACTTCAGTGACTCCGACTCTTGCGACCCCATGGACTGAAGCCCACCAGGTTTCTCTGTCCATGGGATTCTCCAGGCAAGGATACTGAAGTGAGTTGCCATGCCCTACTCCAGGGGATCTTTCTGACTCAGGGATGGAACCCATGTCTCCTGTGTCTGCTGCCTTGCAGACAGATTCTTGACCACTGAGCCACTGGAGAAGCCCCAGAATCAGATAGACTGAGGTTCAAATGTTAGCTCTGTCTCTGATTAGCTGTGGGACTTTGTGTGACATGTTGTAACCTCTCTGGTCTTCAGTTTTCTCATCTACAAAACTGGCCTTGTAGGGGCGGGTGTGATAAACAAGTGGAGTAAAGCCCAGAGAAGCTCCTGATGCCATCCCATGATGCAAATGTTATTTCCCTTCCCCTTCTGCTCCCATGATTCCCTTCCTCCCATCTGACTGTGCATGGACCAGGAGGCAGGGGGATGGAGAAACCCCTCTGATACTTCTTTGCTGCTGCTGCTGCTGCTGCTTTACTGACCACATTAGGCTCGAGAGACTTAGAAAAACAAACTTCATCTTTCCTTTGTGGGGTTTTTCTGTCTGATGAAGGAAACAAACCAGTTCACAAAAAGCAAGCCTCTAAATAATTGCAAATTGTGACTGTTGTAATGAAGGAATTGAAGCATCTTTGGGGTGATGGAGTGGGTTCTGTTTAGGTTGGTGAGCAGGAAGATCTCCCTGGGACAGAGGCCAGCCATACAGGGAAGGAGGGAAACCATCCAGGCAGAGGGAACAGCATGGCCCTGAGGCTAGTGTAGCCTGTGAGAAACACTAAAAAGAGGCTTGTGTAGCTAGGAAGAGTGGCAGGAGCTAAAGTTGGGCCTTGATAAGGTAAGGAATTTGGCTGCGCTGGGTCTTAGTTGCAGCATGCAGGATTTAGTTCCCTGATCAGGGATTGAACCAGGGCCCCTGCACTGGGAACCTGGAATCTTAATCACCAGACCACCAGGGAAGTTCCTGAATTTTGCTTTAAGTACAATGAGAAGCTATTAAGCACGAAAGTGATATGATACAATTTATTTAAATATTTCTGAACCTGATCCTAGAGAAATTCAGAATTTTTCTATGCTCAGACTCCCGCACCGCAGCCACACGTGGGCAGTCCAGGTCTGTCTAGGTGTGGCTCCCCACCCCTCTCATGCAAGCCCAGGCAGAGTGCGGAGAGAGTCCAGACTGGGTCCTCACAGATGTGGGCCTTTTGAGGTGCCCACTTCTGTAGTGTGTGGAAAAGCCAAGGCTACTACCTGAGATTCAGTGCTGCCCACTCTGGCACGTGCTTCTGTCCCCCATCTCCTACTGGCCTGGAGGAAAGGGGCACTGAAGCAGGAGGAAGTAGGAATGCCCTCCTTGGAGCGGGTAGGATGAATTTCTGAAGCCCAACTGTGAGTCAGTGCAGGGCAAACCTCCTAGCTTATTCTCATCTCTAATCAAATGTTCAGCTTGATTCTAAGAGGGAAGAAGGTACTACTAGGTGAAGACCAGAAGTCTGCATTCTGTACCCATCTGCTCAGGCCAGAAATCCCAAAGTCTGGGGCTCGTATGTCCTCTCTGAGTTGAGACAGACAGATTTCCCCCAACTTCCCAGAATCCTTAAGATACCCAGAGAAAAGGCAAAGGTGCCCCTATTTTCCTCTGAGGACCAATCAGGTGGGAGCTTGCAGCTTCCAGCAGCATCTTCTCCCTTATGTGGGCTGAGGCCCTGGACCATGCTGCTGGGCCTGGAGAAGGGAGGGATCCAAGGACCCTTCAAGCCCCCACCATGTCCTCTCACTCAGTCCTGGGCTGAAGAGAGAGCTCAGGACAGTGCAGAGATACACACTGAGCTGTCCCAGGGAGTGGAATCCGGGGCTCCTGTTCTTGACCCTGACCCTGGGCTCCCAGCCATTGACGTCAGGGAAGCTGAAAAAACGTAACCTGATTCTCCCCCCTCCGGTGGCAGGGGGAGGCACACAGGGAGTGGGAAGGGGAAAGCGTGACCAGAAGTCAGGGCCGACCCAGCTTAGGCCAGGACTGGACGAGGCAGAATTCAGTGCTAGGGGGGCTCCAGCGGGGGGCAGGGGATGTGCTATCTGAGTGCGTGGCCTGAATCCTTTCTGAAAGCAGTCATCCGGCACTACAGCCACCATCAGGTAAGACAGTGGGCTTCTTCCAGACCGGGGAGCTGACACTCGAGTTGCCAGCCTGGACATAGCCATGGAGGTGATTGGCAGTACAGCTGCCGTGGGGGAGCGTCACCGTCACGAGGGGTTCACAAGTATGACGCGCGTATGCATCGCTCTGTGCATCACCGCCCTGGGGACGAGGCTCAGCCTGACCACATCCAGACGTGAGGCAGAGGGACTCCTGTGGCTACGTCAGGGTGGTCTGCACTTATGTGTTGCAGTCAGGTGCCAGCCTGGCCTCCAGCTTCCCTCCTCTTCTCACAACCCTGAAGAGATGCGGAGGAGAGTCACCCCCTGCCACCACCGTCAGTGACCTCCCTGTCCCAGGATCTGCTGTGGGGGTGCTGGGCCTGGAGATATAATTCTGCCTTGGGGTTTTCCAGGTGGATTTTCTGATTGAAAATGATGCAGAAAAGGACTATCTCTATGACGTGCTACGGATGTACCACCAGTAAGTGTGCAGGGTCCGGGTTCTGTGGACCAGCCCAGGGACCTCTGTCTTCCAGGAAGCCCTGGGATGGGTCATTCTGAGACAGGACGACTTCCCTCTTGAATCCTGGGGTGGCTCAGGGAGGCCAGTGCTCAGTGTTCCTGGGAATCAGATAGACATGCCATTCACTTGTGTCAGCAAATATTTACACAGCCCAGGCAGGTCCACAGAGACAGGTCACGGAGACCCTGAACCTGCCAAAGAGGATGGACTGCATCCTTTGGGCAGTGGGGAACCGTCAAAGGGTTTTGAGAGGGAGCAACGTATATTTTTAAAAGTAGATGATGGACTGAGAATAAGCAAGTCAGTTGGTAGCCAGGGAAGTGTCAGCCCTAGACACTGAGGGTCTGAACGGTATGAGGTAGAGGCTCGTGCGATATACTGTGATTTCCAGGATTTACAGAGCTCAGCTGCAGCTTGGAGGTGAGAGGCAGGGGTATGAGAGGGCTGGCCGCCACCTCACAGATGTTTCCTGTCTGGAAGGACCCTGGGCTTTGGAACTAGGTAGAGACAAGTGAGAATCCTGGCTTAATTTCACCTGCCTGATGGCTTAGCAACCCTTACCTGGATGGTTTCCTTGGGATACTTAGATGAGAGAACAAACTCTTCTGAAGCACCTAGCCCAGGGTTAGGGGTGCTAAGCTTTTATACACCCAAGGTCTGGGCCCAGGGCTGGGACCCGACCCAGGACTGCTTCCTCTGGGAATCTTTGGGGCTCAGAGGCCATGGCTATGGAGGAGGCTCCAGGACCCCTGTGTCGCTGTAGGACCATGGACGTGGCCGTGCTTGTGGGGGACCTGAAGCTGGTCATCAACGAGCCCAGCCGTCTGCCCCTGTTCGATGCCATCAGGCCTCTGATCCCACTGAAACACCAGGTGGAGTACGACCAGCTGACCCCCCGGCGCTCAGGTGTGGAACAGAGGGAGCTGCAGGCTGGAGGCAGGGGTGGGAGAGGTCAGCCTGGGATGGACAGGGTCTCTGACAAGTGGATGGGGCAGTGCTGGCCATCGGACCAGAGCTGGGCTGTCACCGGCCCCTCCTCCCATGGCAGGAAGCTGAAGGAGGTACGTCTGGACCGGCTGCAGCCCGAAGGCCTCGGCCTCAGCGTGCGTGGTGGCCTCGAGTTTGGCTGTGGACTCTTCATCTCCCACCTCATCAAAGGTGGCCAGGCCGACAGCGTCGGGCTCCAGGTGAGTGAGCAAGGCCCAGGGGTCGTGGGCACCAGGCCTCAGGCTTCCCTGTCTCCCCACACTAGGCTGTGTGGTGTAACGTGGTCACCTCACCCTTCTGAGCCTTTGGGAGAGGAAAAGGCCTCTGTATCCTGACAGATTGTCCTCAGGCCCATAGAAATCTGGCTGCAGGCACTTGTCTGTTTTCAATCTTTAAGTTTTCTTGGAGTATAGTTGATTTACATTGTGTTAGTGTCAGGTGTACAGCAAAGTGAATCGGTTATGCATATAGATATAGCCACTGTTTTTTAGATTCCTTTCCCATATAGACCATTACAGAGTACTGAGTAGCACTCTCTGTGCTATACACTAAGTCCTTATTATCCACTCTATATCTAATAGTGTGTTGCCTGTTTTTCTTGAGGGGAGCGAAGAAACTGGCTCCCAGCTGCTGCTGCCTCTGCTGCTCTGCACCCACCTCCCTTACGTCTGAAGGAAGAGCATAGTTATGCCCTGACACCTGAAGCTCTGGATACATAGCCTTCTCCCTGGAAGGGAGAAGGGAAATCCTGGCGTAGTGCAGTGCTTCAAGTATAGACTCTGGAGCCAGAATATCCTGGCTTTGCTATTCATTAGCTGGATGCCTTTGGTGAAATTACTGCCTCGGCTTCCTCATCTGTAAAATGGGATGACGAACAGCCTACCTCATGAGGTTGTTCTGACAGAATAAATGAATTCATATTGCAAAGTACTTGTTTCAGTACCTGACACATAAATGCTGCTGCTGCTACTAAGTCACTTCAGTCGTGTTCGACTCTGTGTGACCCGATAGACGGCAGCCCACCAGGCTCCCCCATCCCTGGGATTCTCCAGGCAAGAACGCTGGAGTGGGTTGCCATTTCCTTCTCCAATGCATGAAAGTGAAAAGTGAAAGTGAAGTCACTCAGTCGTGTCCGACTCTTCGCAGCCCCATGGACTGTAGCCCACCAGGCTCCTCCGTCCATGGGATTTCCCTATGTGCATGTATTTTATGCTCCTCGGATAGTGTGACTTCTATTTGTATTTGTGTGCAGGAACACACACACACACCAATGAAAGGTCGTTACTTGTTGGAGGAGGAACTGAAGTGGATAGGGAATGAAGTGAGTGAGTTTTTACGGCTACACCTTTTTAGATTGTTGGGCTTTTGAATCATATGAATGTATTATCTTTTTCTAAATGGATTTTTTTTATTGAAGTTTAGTTGATTTACAGTGCTGTACTAATTACTGCTGTACAGCAAAGTGACTCAGTTATAGACGTTATACATTCTTTTTCGTATTCTTTTCCATTATGGCTTATCACTGGATGTTGAATATAGTTCCCTGTGCTATACAGCAGAATCTTGTTTATCCATTCTTTCTATACCAGTAAATGCCATGTGCTTGTTAAACATGCAGAGAGGGAGATTTAATAAGCACCTGTAATGTGCCAGATAACATGCTGACAACCAGTTCTTTTTATATGCCTCGGCTGGATCATCCCCATTTTACAGAGTTGATAGAAGATCAGGGACTTGACTAGAATCACACAGCCATTAAGTGGCAGAGCCAGGATTTGAACCTGGGTCTCCTTATTGCCAAGCCCAGGGATTTCTCTTCAGCACCCCAGGGTCCCTCCCTTGGGGTCTCCACACCACAGTGTCCGAGCAGAGACGGGAAGACCTTCAGGTCTCGCTGCTGCCAGAGCTCAGAGCTGTGTTTTTGTACATCCAGCTAAAAGAGGCCCTCCCACACCCTCCACAGAGCTTCCAGCATGTTTGGTATCAGCACCCCAATCTGGGCTGCCAAGCCAGGGGCTTCAGGGGGCCCAAAGGCTGGTATAAGACACTGTGGAGCGGGAGGGAGAGACTGGGCTCTGACAGGCATCGCTTTGTTCTAAATCCCCGTCTCACGGCTTGCCGGGAGCGTCTGAAATTTCAGCCCCTTCATTATCCCTCTCTTGTGCCGCACATTTTCCAGCCCAGAAACGCAGCCAGAGAAAAAGCATAATGAGCCCCTCTCTTGGCGTCAGCTGAGCCCTTTCTTTTCTCTCAGGGTGAGCTCTCCTCCTAGGACAAGCCATTTCTCAATGATACTTCCGTGCCTGGGGACTTCGGGGCATTTTAATGAATCTTAGAGTGTTACCTCCCTGCCGTTTCTCAGGCTTATGAATTATCGACCCTTTCTCAGGTTGATGGGCTCTTCTCTCCTTTGTGCCGCTCTCCCTCAGATTGTCATTTCACCGTGGCCCTCGCACAAAGGGCCTTTTGCAGGCCTTTATGCAGGGGCGGGAAGGAGAGGAAAGCTGATCCTGCACATTGAGCTGCGGATTGTGTGGGAATCATCCTGCTGGGGTCCCACAAGTTCCCTTTAGGAACAAGACAGGGAGCTTCACTCAGAGGAGCTAGGGGAAAAGGTCTGCCTCCACTCCCCTGTCTGAGGTTCATGTTTCCAGGAGATCCCATCCCTCAGGGTGGCTGGGGGAAGATTCCAGAAGGCAGGGGAGGGGCATGTTCAGGCAAGCATGGCTGAACCAGAGGCTCTGCTGATTTGACCTGTGAGTCTGGACTCCAAATGGGGTCCTGGACCCTGCCCTAGAACTCCATCTTCGCTCTAGTCTCCCTACCGCTGCTGCTGCTGCTAAGTTGCGTCAGTTGTGTCCGACTCTGTGCGACCCCATAGACGGCACCCAACAGGCTCCTCTGTCCCTGAGATTCTCCAGGCAAGAACACTGGAGTGGGTTGCCATTTCCTTCTCCAATGCATGAAATTGAAAAGTGTAAGTGAAGTCACTCAATCGTGTCCGACTCTTAGTGACCCCGTGGACTGTAGCCTACCAGGCTGCTCCGTCCGTGGGATTCTCCAGGCAAGAGTACAGGAGTGGGTTGCCATTGCCTGCTCCAGTCTCCCTACTGGAGATATGGTAGGTTTTTATCCACATGTATCCTGTCTGAACCTGCATCCTCTGCCCTGCACAGCTTACTGTATAGTCCAGGGTTGGACATTCTCCAGCCCTGTGTGCCTTGGCTGTCCCAGCTGTAAAATGGACGGAGTATCCCTGCCTTTCCTGTGGTCCTCGGGGGGCTCTGTCAGGTGGCAAAGATCCAGAGAAGACAGGACGCAGGGAACTGCAGCCCAGCTTGGCCAGACGCCCTTCTTTCCTGCTTCCAGACAACCAGCGTTTGCTGTCTGTCAGGGAGACCTGACTTCAAATCTCAGCAACACTCTTTACTAGCTGGATGACCTTGAGCAAGTCTCCTCACCTCTCTGAGCCTCAGTTCCCTCACCTTATTAGCAGAAACTCAGGCTGTTGTGAAGAATGGGTGCAGAGAGGTCCTCCAGCTGTTCTCCTTCCCTGAGACATCCCCAGAAACACAGCGAGTTCTTTAGCAAGCCCCTCCCCTGCCCCATGTCACCTTTTTGAGCTGCTTGCCACTCCTCCCAGGCCCCTGAGAAGACTGGGGTCTATGTCCAGGTTGGAAGTATTTGGGTGACAATAGGAAGAAGGTGACTCTGGGGCAGGGATGTTGTAGAAGGTAGGAGTTGGCCTAGGGACCCTTGTGAGCCTATATGCCTGTCCAGTCCTTGACCCTCCAAGGAGTCAAGCTGCGTCCCCCCATGCACCTACAAGCCTCCAAAACATTGGCAAATGTAGTGTGAGTTAAGCCTCCAGCTGACCCGTGCTGGTCTCAGATGGGAGGGCCTCTACCAACCAGTTCCTGCTCTGCAGCTCAGGACCATGACCCTGTGCAAACCATCACCTCCCTAGGTCTCCGTTTCCACTGATGTCTGGGCATCCTTCCAGCCTGTGGTTGTTAAATGAGGAACTTCAGGACTGACCCCTAGAGCCAAGGTGCTTGGGGGAGCCCACAGCTGTGTCCAGCTTGGAACCGACTGATGTCACCAGGGATCCATATCCAGGGCTGGCCCTGCAGGTCCCTCAGCCCCCATCTCTCCCAGTTAATGAGACTAAAGTCCTGAGAAGAAGGATCTGAGCAGAGAGCTTACAGTTGAAGCCCAACTAATGGTAGCAGCAACTATTTATTGGTTATTTACAGTGTGCTGGGCGCTAGCTGGCTTTACACACTCTCTTAATTCTCATGGCAGCCACAGTATTTCCCCATTTTACAGATGAGGGAAACTGAGGTTCCAAAAGCTCAAGAGACTTGCCTAAGGTCACACAGCTACTAAAAATAAAAGCAGGGGTTTAAACCCAGTTCATCTTATACTAGAGCCTTGTACTCATTCAGTGTTCATTGCTTTCTTCCAGAAGAGGAATTCAGAGGTCAGGGCCAGGGCAGCGTTAAAATGTTCATTGAGTTTCCATCAAATGGAACAGAAGAGATTGTGTGTATCTGTGATATGAGCTTGAGTCAGGAGCCATGGAAGTTCCTACCCCAACTCAGTTGTGGAGTTGTGATGCAAGCCTGCTCCTTGGGGTTGGGGGGACAAAGACCAGGGAAGAAGCGCTTGAATCTGGGTGAAAGGTCACCCTTTGCATGGGCTCCAGAACCTGATGGTGCCCCCTGGATGGAAGTAACACGGGGTGAGGGCAGCGGGTTCTGACTTTTACCCCCAGTTCTGCTTCCTGCTCTCTGTGCCACTCACCTCCATCTTGGTTCCCCCATCTGCGAAATGGGCAGAAAGACTGCTGGGAAGTGCTGCCTGCCCTGGGGGTCCTCCAGCCGATGGAGGATGTGTAGCTGGTGACAAGGCGCTGGCCGTGAGCCTGCCCAGCCGCCCAATGCATGTTCTCTCCTCTCTGTCTATGGCCAAGGTAGGGGATGAGATCGTCCGGATCAATGGGTATTCCATCTCCTCCTGCACCCATGAGGAGGTGATCAACCTCATCCGCACCAAGAAGACTGTGTCCATCAAAGTGAGACGTGAGTGAGGCCAGGACAAAGGGCTGCTGACAGTGGGGTGGGGTCCGGCAGCTGGTGGTACTCAGCTGTGATGGGAGGAAGGAAGGGCAGAGAAGCCATCATAACCCACCTCCCTTTCTCCCACAGACATCGGCCTGATCCCTGTGAAGAGGTGAGCAGGACCCTCCTCCACAGGCAGACTCTCCCCTGTGCACTCAGGGTCCTGGGGTTGGCCTGGGGTCTGGCCAGCTCTGCCCCTGGGCCAGTGACAGTGGAGGCTTCAGAGAGGGCAGACTTGGATTCCGGGTCTGGTGCCTTAACCTTCTCTCCCTAAGGACCCCTCTTCTACATTCTCATCCTATCAGCTCTCCCGACGAGCCCCTCAAATGGCAGTACGTGGACCAGTTTGTGTCAGAATCTGGGGTAAGGTCAGGACCACGGCGGTGGGTCTGGATGGGGTGGTCTTCCAGGAGGGGCAGCCTCCCTGAAGGAGGGCTTGCTCTAGGGAGGTGCTCTTGGGGGCTTCATACAGGCTGCGAGTGCATCTAGAATGGCCCTGTGGGCGGTGGCCCAGCTGGTGCAGACACACGCCGAGGGCCAGAACGGCAGTCAGGCTCGCGTGGGCACAGCAGTGCTCACCCTGGAGGCCTTGAGCCCAGGAGGCCACTTGTACAGTGCGGACACCTGGTGACCTCAGCCTCTCCCTCCACCAGGGCGGGCGGAGCAGCCTGGGCTCCCCGGAAGCCAGGAAAACAAGGAGAAGAAGGTCTTCATCAGCCTGGTGGGCTCCAGGGGCCTTGGCTGCAGGTGGGTGGCAGGTGCACCCTGGGGCTCACTCATGGCCAGCCGGCCTCTCTCACCGCTCCCCTTTCTCACTGCTGCTGCTGAGACTTTTGTCCACTAGTAATGATACTTCTTAGTGCTTGATTTCCCCCTCTGAGCTTCACAACAGTCCTGTAGGGCCAGAGGGACAGCTCTATCAGGCTCATTTTACAGAGGAGGAAACTGAGGCCCCAGAGCAGAGCCATGTTCCTTTGGTGGGCCCTCAAGTCACGCAAAAGGAGCCTGTCCAGTTGGCCACCTCTGACTCAGTTCTCTTGTCACTTACTACTTTGTGACTTCCTTAAGAGGCAGCCAGGGAACTGCCAACAGAGGGGGCTCATGGGACGGTCTTTTTAAGCACACAAGTGCAACAGTTAGAGATCTAGGTTCTGGGCGCTGCTCTGCCACCTATGAGCTCTAGAACCCTGGACTAATTATTTAAGCACTCCAAGCCTCAGCTTTCTCTATAAATCAGAGGTCATAGTCCTCACCTCACAAGGCTGTTGTGAGAAAGAATGAGATGACAGAGTGAAGCACCAAGCTTAGTGCCTGGCAGGTAGTAAGCATTTTGTAAATATTAGCTATTATTATTTAAGGTATTCTTTATTTTTCCTTTTTTTTTTGGCCATGCCCCACTGCTTGTGGGATCCTAGTTCCCTAACCTCAGGCCCTTGGTAGTGAAAGTGCAAAGTCCTCACCACTGGACTTCAGGGAATTCCCTAAGTGATTCTCCTTATTTCCTTTCTGTCACATTTATGTAACACTTTTCTGCCAAGCATAAGTGATAAAAAAAAAAAGTCCCTCCTTTCCAAGAAATGATAGCTTAATATAGAAGCCAGCCACACAAATAGTTACATGAGGGGCTCTCATGCAAGCATGGCAAACAGATTGTATACTCTGTGCTGTCTCTAATCAATTAGTGGTAGCTGCCACCCTGGAGTACTCTTTTGAAAAGAACTTTAAGGCTGTATCTAGGATCAGGTAGAAAGGAGTGTTTGATTGATTAGTGATGTCTGCCACAGACCTGGGAGGGGAGGATAACAGTACAAACGCCATCCTAGCTGTAGGTGTTTTAGGCACACTGGGAAGGGAGCAACCAGCTTAGTCTTGAGAGAGGATAAGGAGTTTGGTTAAAACCATGAAGAGAAGATGGCATTTGAGTTTTAAAGAAAGCACTGGCAAATGCTAGAAAAGAGAAGAAACAGCATCTGCCTGTGTTGGATGAGAGGCTGGGTGTGGGGAGTTAGAAGTAGCTTCCTGTGGCTATTGCCCCAGGGGAATGAATCTGGACTGGTAGACAGAGGCTGAGGAGGTAGACAGCAGGGGACTCGGGTGCTGAGCTCACAGGTGACCTGGACACACAGGCAGATGGGGCAGGACATTGAATGAGCAAGCACTTTGGAGCTGAGGCTCACCTACACCTCCCATCTCTCCCACAGCATTTCCAGCGGCCCCATCCAGAAACCCGGCATCTTCATCAGCCATGTGAAGCCTGGCTCCCTGTCTGCTGAGGTGGGGTTGGAGGTGAGTGACCCTGGGCCTGCTCCAGGGGGCCCGATGGGGTGCCAGATCGGACTGGGACCTCCTAGGGATAGAGCGCGTGCTTTCCCACAGAGTGCTCTCTCAGCACTCACTGGCTGATGATTCCTGTTAATCCCTCGAAGGGAAGGCTTCACAGAGGGGGTGACATCTGACCCTTTCTACAGCCCTTCTCCAGCTCTGGGATCCTTTGGTCCTGAGCTTGGGAATGTAGTAACAATAATCTGAATTGGCATTCATTGAGTGATTACTGGATTGGACGCTGTTCTAAGCCCTTTAAAACGTATGAGAACTCTGAGAATTAGGTACTATCATAGCCTCATTTTGCAGATGAGGAAACTGAGCCCCAGAGAAAGTATGTGATTTTTTCCAAGATCATGTACTTGGTAAGGCAGGGCTGGGATTCAACCCTCGGTGGTCTGATGCTAAAGCAAGAACTTTTAACCTCTACTTTCGACAAATGCCTTCCTTTTTCTGTGCTTCAGTTTCCTATCCTGTAAAATGGGGTAATAGTCTTCCTTCTAGGGTCATTGTGTAGATTAAATGAACTAACACATATACTTCAAACTATGTCTGATACGTAGGGAGGGATCAATTAATATTAGCTATTATACTAATTATGATTCCACACAGAATCTACTGTATGAGAATCTTAAAGGCTCCTATGTCTACAAACTGAGATTTTTAAGCAAATGCATAAGTTCATCCAAAGGAATGAACCTCTATTGGTGTAATATTTGAAAGAGATACAGAATGGAGGGGTCCTGGGAAAACCCCATTGGAATGCTGCTCATTGGAAAGAGTTGAGGTGCTGCTCCTTGAAGAGCCAGTGTCCAATACTGGCCTCCAGGGGGAGCCCTTCCAACAGAAAAAGTGTCCAGATAGTACAAGCACGCTGATGTGTCTCTGCTTCTCCCCCAGACAGGGGACCAGATTGTTGAAGTCAATGGCATCGACTTCTCCAACCTGGACCACAAGGAGGTGAGATATGGGGTTTTCACCTGCTGGCCACGAGCCTCTCTGTGCTCCTCTTTCCACCCTCCTCTCCCTTGCCATAGTGTCTGAACCCTTCTGTTCTCCCCAGAGGCCTCGATTGCTCTGGTCTATCGGCCTCTGCTGACTGTCTGTCTGTCCCCTGTAGGCCGTGAACGTACTGAAGAGTAGCCGCAGCCTGACCATCTCCATCGTAGCTGGAGCTGTAAGTCCAGAACGAGCTGGTGGGGGCCCACGACCCCTACCTGCAGCCCAGCTGCTCAGACCCCTAGTCTCCGCCACACTCTCCTGGCCCAGGGTCTCCATCCCTAAAGCCCTGATAGCTGATGGGAAGACCCCTGCCCAGCCAGAAATTAGGGTCACAGAGAGCAGGAGCCACATGCCTGACATGGGGGGCCATGGTGACGAGAAGACAACCCACATCTTGGCCCCCCAAAGCTCTGGCTCTGTACTTCTAGGCTCCCTGGGGACTGAGCAAGGGGCCTGTTTTCTCTCCACAAGGGCCGGGAGCTGTTCATGACAGACCGGGAGCGGCTGGCAGAGGTCCGGCAGCGTGAGCTACAGCGGCAGGAGCTCCTGATGCAGAAGCGGCTGGCAATGGAATCCAACAAGATCCTCCAGGAGCAGCAGGAGATGGAGAGGCAGTGAGTGTGGCCAGCCAGGGAGCCCCCGCCCAGCCCTCCCAGGCCCTGTACCATCCCACCTGCTTTGCTTCCTGTTGGCTACGTCCTGAACTGATTTCATCCTCTCCCCCTGAGGCCTGTCCTCACACCAGATGGGTTCAGTGATGCTCAGCACGAGTATCCTCTGCCTCCAGACCACTGGGCTCCACCCTCTTTAACAAGGAAACCCTCTGATTTCCAAGACTCAGAAATATGGAAAAAGAGGATGCTAGTAGCAGTAGCTAACGTTTGTCAACTACCAACCATGCGGCTGGCATTGCATGGGGGCCTTGTTTATGTTCCTTAACTGAATTCCCATAATAAAAGATACGTGGTTATTAACCCATTTTACAGATGAGGACACTGAGACTCAGAGAGGTTACACCACTCATGTACCAAGTCAGATATGGCCAAGCTGTGGAATTCACATCCCGGCAGTTTGGCTACCCCATCTGTGGTGATTAAGATCTGTCCCCCACCAACCCCAGAGTGGCTGGGATGATGACTGAGAATAAATGGAGCTAGCAATTCATAACTCAAAAACCATTGTCAAAATTCCAATCTAGCTGCATTCTACAAGCATAGTAAGAATTTGGGAAAGGAAGGTGGACAGGATCTTTCCATCTTTCCCATCACAGAACTAGCCTGGAGAACCACCCTGGCTTTGGTTAGCAGCCCCAGCATTGCTTCTGGGGTCTGGGGCCCTCCTCTGGGAGGACCACACTCAGTCACTTCCTCTTGGTGTTTAGCGGAGGCTGCATGGCATGTGGCCTGCCCTGAATGGCCTCCAGTCCCCTGCAGAGGAGCATCTCTGCTCAACAGTGCCAAGTGAAACCACACAGACTATTTTGGGACCCAGACTTTTTGGACCCACTTCCCCAGCATCCAGATTTGGTCCAGGCATCCTTGGAAAGGAGCCTGGAAGAAATATTTAAAGCTTTTTCTCAAGTCAGAGATTAACTGCAAGGAAGATTTAACTTCTCTTACGTTGACTCCAGCATGTCAACCTGCATTTGTGTTTCAGAAGGAAAAAGGAAATTGCCCAGAAGGCAGCAGAGGAGAATGAGAGATACCGGAAGGAGATGGAACAGTGAGTGCCTTGGCCCCACATGTCTGCACGCACACATCTCTGTATGGATGTGGGTGTGCTTGCAGGAGTGTGGCTCAAAGGCCACTTCCAGGCCCAGTTTACCTGGCCCTGGACAGAAGAGCCTGGCAGGCTGCAGTCCATGGGGTTGTGAAGAGTCAGACACGAGTGAGCAACTTCACTTTCACTTTTCACTTTCATGCGTTGGAGAAGGAAATGGCAACCCAATCCAGTGTTCTTGCCTGGAGAATCCCAGGGACGGAGGAGCCTGGTGGGCTGCTGTCTATGGGGTCGCACAGAGTGGGACAGAACTGAAGCGACTTAGCAGCAGCAGCTTGTCCCCTGGTGGATCGTCCTTTATTTGCAGCCGTTCCATAATCCTAGTAATGGGTCTTCCTAGGTGGGGGTGACTGGAACATGGTTTTGTTTGCCAGAGTGGCCTTCCCACCTGACTTAGAATACAAGTGCCAGGGACTTGCTTCCTTCACCACAGCTGGAACCACGTGGCTACTCCCCAGGGTGGTTGGGGTTCTCCAGTAGGCAGAAGGCTGGCCTCTGAAGGTTGTGACTCCAGTCACAGGCATGGAAATCTTATTTCAGGATCGTGGAGGAGGAAGAGAAGTTCAGGAAGCAATGGGAAGAAGACTGGGGCTCAAAAGAACAGCTGCGGTCACCTAAAACCATCACTGCCGAGGTGCACCCAATACCCCTTCGCAAGCCAAAGTGTATGTATCATGTGCTGGCCGGGAGAGGGCTTCCTCCAGGGGCCTGGGGGTATCTCAACAAAAGTACAGGTCTCCCTACACCTACCACCACCTGCCCAGGCCAGTCGGCCATGGCTGTCTTCATGGAGGGGCAGCCTTGTGCAGGGGCTGTCTGCCAGGGTGTTGGGATGGGTGGACTCTGCCTGCCCACCTTGTCCTGGGGCCTGCTGCCAGGCTCTGCCCCATGACACAGACTCCAGCATGTGCCCTGGACCTCTGAAGAGGGACTGGAGAGCGGTGGCAAAAGCAGGAACTGCTCAGGGATGATCATCTTTGTATGTCAGGTGTCACGTCCTCTTTGTGCCGGGTTCTAAACTGGGGCTGTGGTGAAACAGCGGTAAGAAAGAGGGGAAGGGATTCACGTGAGAGAAGGACTCTGTGATCCAAGGCTAATGGGTAGCCGTGGGGGGAGCTTCCTGGGAACACCCCTACCTCCTGCACCCTTGTGCATGGACCGGAGTCACTCCCCTCCGAGGGTGGAGTTGGGGAGAGAACTGTGCGACCCTCCGAAGCACCAAGCTTCAGCAACCTCTACCCTTCCCATCTTTCCTCATCTGTCTTATGATCCGACGTCTACTTTGAGTCCAGGCCCCCACCAACTGCTCGCCTGTCCACCTGCTGTCCACTTCAGCTCCCAGGATGTCATGTCTCTTCAAGGGGCAGAGGAGGGGGTTCAGTCTCAGCGCTTCTCCCGTGGGCTAGTGGTGGGGAGTCAGGAGCAAAGTAGTGTGGGGGCCGTGGCAGTCACAGGTCCAGGATTCCTGGTTGGACCTTTACTCTGACTTTCCAGCTGTTTTGATTTGTACCTGACGTGGGGCAGAATCTATTCCAGCTGACTGTGCTCAGCTGACCTGAGATCCTCCAGATATGGAGTTGAGTCTGCATCCAAGAAGCAAGGTTCCTCCACTTCTGCTGTGATGGGGTCCGGACAGCTGTGGCCCCAACTGTGGATCATACTGAGCCCTGGAGGGACATCAGCTTGCCAGCACAGGCCACTTGGGTCAACAAGAGGTGCAGGGCATCTGGATAGTTCCATGTCACCCCTCCCTGGAGCGGGGCAAACAGCCCCCAGCACATTCCTTGCGGGCAGCAGGGCAGTGTCATCTCGAGTCCTCTCCCAAGGACAAAGCTTGCTGTCATCAGCCACCCTATGACATTTGGTGTTAGTTGAGCTAAATTCTCAGTGAATAATCAGTGTTTTAGACAAGGAGCTAATTTGCTCTTAGGAGTGAAATAGGAGCTTCCAAAGGAGAGGAATCAATTTTAATTGCTTCTTATGAAAGTAATCCTAGTCAATTTAGTACCTTCCTAGAAACTGGATCTGGGCTTCAGAGCAAACACACCCTTTCAGGAACTGTAGAAAATAAAAACCCTTTCTCTAGCTATTTATTCACTGCTTTTAACCCAAATCAATCTTGAATAAAAGGAGCAGGAACTTTCCCTTTGCTCGAGATATAAGTGTTTTCTCAGGGGACCCTGGGAAGCACGTGACTGAGGACCAGGGCCTGCCAGCCAAGCTGAAGCGGCTACACCTTTATCCACCTCTGTTTGCATCGGCAGTTTAATTCTGCTTTGGAGATTGGTCAGGAAATATATTAAGGCCTCCGAGCCAGCCCAATTCCTGCCTCTTGCCCATTGCTGGGAGGCTGGAATGCTCTCTTCTTGAGCTGATAGAACTAGGCTGCAGCCTGCCTCTCCCTGACCACTCTTCAATTTGGGGGACCAGGCAGCTGGCAGGTTATTTATCTGACTCAAGTGTCTGCCTATGTGGACCCTGCATTTCTGAACAGACAGGAAAGAGCGAGGAACATCTCTTGCCTGGAAAATAAAGCAGTTCATCCTAATGATCCACCCTGATCTTCTCCCTACTCCCTGTGCCAGGGATCTGGCTGCCTACCCATGACTGACCCAGCAGAACCCCAACATCATATGGAGTCCTCAAAGCCAGGACACGTCATCACAGAGGCCCCAAAATAGCTTTCCTTAGCAAAAGCAACAGAGAGCAGAGGGGTATTTAAGGACCCCAGAGTGGGAAGAAGGCTTGAGAGATAAAGAATTTAAATAAGAGCTTTCTAGCCATCTCTCCTCATCAAGGACCCCATCTGGTAGGCCCCACCCCATTAGACCCCATGGTTTAGAAGCTGAGTTTTATTTCCTACCAAACTATTAAGTCATCCTTTTGTGTTCATTGTTTCATTAAGTAATTCTTCTCATTAGCAAGAAAGCAAGTGTTTCATTGTGGAGTAAATATAAATTGAGCCAAAAGCAAAGGAACTTATTAATACTTATAACCTTTTCCTTTGTTAATGGGAAAGTTCTTCTCATTAATATTTTGAAATATTAATAAGCAGCTCATAACAGACTCAAATATTCCAGGGCTCCAGGGAGGCCAGAGTCCGGGTGAGAAACCACTGGAACAGATGGTTTGGTGTTCTCCACATTAGGTCAAAATCCATGTCTTCCTAACTACTTTTAACTCCTTGGTATCTCCTCACCTCCTTAAGATCCCAACTTCCATCTGCTGCCCATCCACACAGTTCTGACATCCCCTGGGAACCCAGAGGTCCCAGGGTGATCAGAAGAAGCAGGGAGGATCTGTTCTCCCATTGCAGGCCCTTGATAAATACTCAGGTGTTCCCGTCATCAGCACCAGCCCTCCCATGTCAACCAAATACCTTGCAAAATCCTTCTCATGCTGCTGTCAGATCAGATTAGCCCAATACAGATAGAGAAATGAGAGTTTCTAAGGCTGAAAGTGCTGCATGCACCATCCCACAGCAAGAAACCTTTCCTCTGGATTTCTGAGCCCTGTTCCTGCCCCTGACCTCCCAGTTCTCCCACGAAATAAGCTGGTCACAGGCCCCCAGGCTCCCCCAACCACCTCTGGCCCCTTGGTCTTCCGAGTCCCTCTTGGTTCACCAGCTTCCTCCTCTTTTCCTGGGTAGACGATCTGGGCGTGGACCCCGAGTTTGAGCCAGCAGATGACTTGGACGGAGGCACGGACAAGCGGGGAGAGCAGGTTTGCAGCCTCTGCTTTGCTCCCTGGCCTTGCTGCTCTGCTTGCCCTGCCTGCTTCTTCCTGCCAAACCTGCACACTCTCAGCTCTGCAGGGGCCAGTACGTGGTGGGGACTCCTGAAGTCTGGGAAGCTCCTCCAAGCCCCCGACTTGGTCCAAGCACTGCCCACAAAACCTTGAGAAAAAGACTGTGCCTGGGCTGAAATGTTAGCTGGAACCGCTGATTCAAATATTTAATACCCCACAGGCCCAGGTTCCTCCTCTGGTGCCCTGGCCTCTCCCCTAGGGCTCTCTAGACCTCCCCAACATCCAGCAACTAAGAGGGAAGTGCTCGCTCCAGCAGGGGGCTTTCTAGATCCTGTTCCAGAATTCAAGATGGTCAAGGGTGGGTCATTAAGCCATCACCACTGGCCAGGGAGCTTTAGCCTTGTGATATTAGCCTGTCCTTCATGCTGTTGTTGGGGAAGGCAGGGGCTGTGAATCTGGCCTGGATGGGGATATGCTTTTCTGGGGGCAGTTCTTCTGCCCACTGCTGCCTGAGCATCCTTCCCAGGGCTGACACCCTCCCCCCCACCCTGCAGAGTCTCCTCTTTCGATGTTAAAACCTGAGGACATGGACCACACTGTGAGGCCAGACAGTTTTGTCATGTCTGACAGTCGTTCTAGGCAGAGACCCAGGCTCTCTTTTGTTTTGGGTTGTTTTTGGATGGAGGGACCCGACACCGATTAGGGGAGGCCTCACTCAATGGGGCTTTGTGTTCACAGACTGTGGTTATGATGGGCAAAAGCTCATCCTTCTACAAGGGGGCTTTGTCTTGGACTTTCTGGCACTGACTTCTGAAGCCAGTGTCCAGGGGGAGGCAGTTGACAGCAGCCCAGGGCCTGGGAATCGGGCCATTTCTCGGGTTGTCTTGGGCCTGCTTTACAACCTGGGTGAGGCCAGGTAAGTGGAGAGTCAGGCAGGGGGTGTGGTTCGGCTGTTGGATTTGCCAGGGCTGCTTTCAGCTCACGAAGCCTCACGTTCCTTGGGAACCCAGCTCCCAGCTGCTGCCTGTGGATGCCCCGGTTAAGCTGATCTGCATCTCATCACTTTGTTCTCTGTGTTCTTATAGCCTTTGGCTGGTTTTATCGATATGATGGCAAATTCCCAACCATCCGGAAGGTAGGCCAGGACTGAGTGCTGTTGGCAGCTGAGTTTGCTGTGGGCTTTGACCTTTCCCATTGTTTCTTTTCCTGTTGCCTCTCAACAGTGTGAACACCTGTTTACTGAGTGGGGGGCTAACCCCCTCTGTGCCTCTCTGATGCCTGATATCACGGGACAGGGCGCTGTCACAGGGGCACCGTGGGGAAGTATTCACAGGTGGAGACCTTCCCAGGTACCATCAGGCTCTGCTAGGTCGGCACCAGGCCCACTGGGCATGGGGCAGGGCAGAGCCATGGCAGGAATCTTCTGCTTTGTTTCTCTGTCAAGTAGAGCCAGAGGCTAAGAGCAGAAGCCAAGGTCAGAGAGAGTGAAAAATCCAATTGGGTGCATGCAGGACAGGTTATGAGGCTGACTGGCTCCAGGGTGAGGATTTTTCTGCCTGAGGCTGGATTCAAAGCTGCACCAATCATAGCTCTGTCCTAGAAATTTCCCTGCATGTGCCCAGGATAATGCATTTTTCTGGCCTCTGGGGCCTTGAGTTTTCTCTCTAAATCTTATTCCTATATCTCCAGACCCCATAAAGCTCCACACCTCTTTTTTTTCCTAAGTCACTTTGGCATTTGATTATGAAAATGCTGCTGTTAATATTTGTAGATTGGACATTCAGAATGGCTTGGTATTTGGAAATCAGGCATCAGCATAAATCTGGGTGAACTAATTTAGGTGTTATCATTAGACTGGCTCTTTCTGGCAGGATGTCAGTTCCCCAGAAACCAAAGCACTGGCAGCTGGGTGACCTTGATGATATGTAACATCTCCCTGTCTGGAAGATGGGAATATCTGATGTGCTGGAAACAACTGCCCCCTTCCTGTAACATGGTACTGCTAAGATAATAGATGGCAGTATTACTCTTGACAGGGGTAAATGTCTTTACCTAGGAGCACAGATAATGATCTGTATGACATTGAATAAGCACAACAGAGCATCTCAGGGGATCCCTTTCTACACTGCCCCTCTCTCAGAAAGGTCTTGGTCTGTGGGCTGTCCTTTTCATCTTACAGGCTGACTCTATGGCTTATGATATTTCACTGGGTTCAATTTCCAATTCTTCTCTATATACATACTATCTCTACTAGACAAGATAACACACACACACACATGCCCCGCCCCTCCAGAGGATTTTACATGAAAAAATAATAAAAGGAGATGTACAGGTAAATTCTTTTCCAAGCACTAATCACTAAGTAAATCTAAAAGAACCGGTGTCTCCTTCACACACACCTCCCATCGGAAATCACAGCACTTGAGATTCGCTATTGGTAAAGAGGAAAGCCTGTTTTCCTCTACTCATTAGTCTAGTCATTCCAGAAATCACTTGTGTTTTGGTTTTCATTTCCAAAAGAGAGAAAAATTACGTGAAGGTAGAAGCAAGAGCATCCCCCGCCCCCATCTGCCTGTCCTCTTAGTCTGGACCAGAAGGAACATTTGCAGTGAATTTAACTGACCGCTAAAAGATAACAGAATTATGTCCCTCATGCTGACTCTGAAAATCCACTGGCATTTTTTTTCTAGAGTTATATAAGATGCTTTGTCTCCAAGCAGCTGGAACCAAGTCCCCAGGTATTACAAGTGGCCTTTGATAGCCATGATCAGCAATGCACAAAATTCCCCTTATTTGAAAAGATTCAGTCTTCCTCGGCCCTCTGGGGCTCAAGAAGCCCAGGCATGTGGCCTCACAAAGTCTATTCTGGTGCCTGAAGGCTTTGTGGTCCTGACTGAGTCCTTTCCCCAGGACTGCTTGAGTAAATTATGCAGACCAACCCTACTGGTAGGAGCCTGCCATCTGGCAAGAGAGGCAGATTCACACACAGCTAAGTAACCCATACGGAGAAGGCTACTATGATATCACTATGCATCGCTATGGGGCAGCTTGCCTTTCTGCATCAGTAAGCAGGTGCTCTTTTCTTGGAGATGGGACAGAAGCTGTCACAGCTCCCTCACCATCCAGGAGCCCTAGCTCTAAAATCTTAACTCTAAAAAATCACAGTAGAATGGCCATGCCTATTATGATGGTCCCTGTGGGAGGTCATGCCCTTAGTCTAGCAAGCTGCCATTGGGCAGAATGGTTCTGACTCCTCTTGGGGAGTTGTCTGAATCAATAATGCGAGGGTAGAGAGTCATCTATCAACTGAGCCAAGAGTCTAGTGAACAAGGTGAAAAGGAACCAAGCAGGGCTCTGAAGCAGTGAAAACCATTTTCTCAAGTGGCTCATAGACTGCTCTGAGAGTAGGGGCCCCCATCTGCTAGATGGGGGACCATCTCCAAAGCACCTGTGTACAGAGGTGGTGGTTGTCTTTAGGAAGGGAAGAGAATGACTCCGTCACAGGTCTGTAATGATCCATCAGGCCCCTCTAGCTGTGAACAAAGTTGTGTGTCCATTGCTGAGAAACTCAGTTCCTCATTCCTGGCCCTGAATGATGGGATGATTCAGGAGTTCTGAGAGCAAGCGCCACCCAGGAAGGCCTGGGAGGGTGGGGGCGAGTTCACTGAACATGTGAGTTTCCTCCTTCCCCTTTTCCTGGCCCCTGTCCTCCGTGCTGTGCGAGGGGCCAACACGCCCTCCTGCCATGCTCCCCTTGCCCCAGCTCATCAGGTTGCAGTGGGGAAACTCTGGGACCTGGAAGACTCTAGTCCAAATTCTGGCACCACCACTTACTAGATGTTTGACACCAGGCAAGGGACTTCACCTTCATCAAGAGAAGGGAGATTGAACCTGGGTCTTCTGCATTGCAGGCAGATTCTTTACCATCTGAGCCACCAGGAAGCCCCATGGATGGGATAAGCAGTGTAAACCTCTTGGCACACAGGCAGTCCATAAGTCTTAATTCTCTTCTTTCTTTACTCCCTGGCTTCCCTGCAAGACCATGGGAGAAGCAGCCAGGAAAGCAGACTTTGTGGGCTAATTCAAACAGGAAAAAGAAGTCCATTTGCCCTCCATCTCTGCCCACCACCCCAGTCCTCTGGAACCCTGAGGGCCATCCTTCCTACCTGCCCCTCCACACCAACTCCCAGTCCTGTAGTTTCTGCCTAGTCCACCTAGTTCAGAGGAAACAGTGGATTTGGACTTGTAGGAAGAAAAGGTCTGGAGTTAAAGCAGCAGGACAAAATTGATGTCCTTGGCTCTGGGCTTCCAGGTCTGAGGCTGCTCCCTTCTCCTTTAGCTCAGGACAGAGGATCTCTGTAAATGAGGCTTAGCCAGCTGTCTCAGATTTTCTCTAGAATCTATCAGGATGCATCTGTGGTGTCTGAACATCCAGATAATGGAGAAGGCCTATGCCCAGACACTGGGAAATAAATACAGTGCCTTTTTAAAATACAGCACTTGGACGCTTACAAAGTGCTTTCATAGATGTTGTTTCATTGACTCTAGATGGCAAACCTGTATTTCCTCCATTTTGGAGGTGAGATAAACCAGGCCCAGAGAGGTTAAGGAGCTTAACCAAGGTCACACAGCTTCTTAGTGAACTAGTAAGCCAGTTCTTCTGACTGGCACAGGAGGTGTGTCTTACTCTGTGATGGGTAGCAGCGTCCCGCCTGTTCTAAACCCGAAGCGCAGTGCCGAGTGTGACTGAGCAGACTGAGGAGAGGGGCTCATGGCGGGGGAGGTGCCTGCTGTTGTCTGAATGCCCTGTTTGCTGTGTCATGCCAGTGTCAACAATGCCTTGTAACCCTTGTAAAAACAATGCCACATCTGCTCAGAAAGGAAAGGATAAGAAGAAAGCCAAGTACAATAGCCTTCAGGAGTTGAGAAAGAATAAGAAGGAACTGGAGTTTGAGCAGAAACTTTACAAAGAGAAAGAGGAAATGCTGGAGAAGGAAAAGCAACTGAAGATCAACCGGCTGGCCCAGGAGGTATGACGTGTCCTGCTCCCAGGCCAGGAAGCATCCCTGGGACAGTTTGGTTGGTCCCCACCATGCTCTTGGGGAACCAGCTAGGGTAGCTGTTCCCACATGAAGTCTGAGGATGGAGTGAGCCCAGCCCCCTCCCCAGGCTGGAGGGTGAGATCTTCCCACCTCCCTAGCGTGAGACTAGCTTCTGGCTAAGGTGTGTATGTTTGGGATCGAGACTCACCTCCTTGCTCAGAAGTTGGCCTCTCTGCCCAGACTGTGGATCTCAGGTTGGCCTCCATGCACATGGTTAAAGGTCTGTGTCTGTCCTCAACCCCCCACCCCCACCAGACTGAGCCTCTCCTCCTTGGTATGGCCGTTAGGCTGGCCTCCCTGCTCAGGGTTTGAGTCTGAGGCTAACCCTTCTGCCCAGACTGTAGATCTGAAGTTAGCCCTTCTACTCACCTGTCATTAGATCTGGGTCAGTTTGAGCTCCCTGCCGCCACCCACCCCCCTCCAGGTTATGCTTCTCTTTAAGATTTCTGAGAATCAGAATGCCAAGCTGATTAGATTACAAAACCAGAGAAATCCTGGAAAATGTGAAATGCATTAGATTTGACATTAGAACAAATTAGCTACAGAATTAAAGATAACACTGAGCTTGTGCTCCTGAGGACAAGGCAGCCTAGAATGAGGGGATAAAGAAACAGACAGTAAAGCTGGACTCTTGGACTATGCCTACAAAAGGACCATTTTTGGAGAATCCTAAGAGCCTCAGAGTTTGTGGGAGTCCTAAAGACAGCTAATCCCATGCAAGGCATAAGCCTCTTCTCGAATTTTGCTTACACCTGCTGTAAGCTAACACCTAACACCTCTCTTCTCTTATTTCCCCTCCACTGGGGCCAGGTGGAATAAGCCTGGGGCTTTTTCTAGGTAGTTGACACGTTCAGCAGTACTCTGGGTTTTTTAAGAAGTGCTTTGAACTGTTGACTCAAGTGTGCCACCCACGTGTGACTCAGTGTGCCCTCTGTCCTCTCCATTTTGCGCTGGCCTTGGGTCCCAGGTATCTGAGACAGAGCGGGAAGACCTTGAGGAGTCGGAAAAGATTCAGTACTGGGTGGAAAGGCTCTGTCAGACGCGCCTTGAGCAGATTTCCTCTGCTGATAATGAGATTTCAGAGGTAACAGAACTCTTCCCAGAGCCCTGTCTAGTAGACCCTCTGCTGCCTTTGGAACCACCCACGCTGGGGACAGCAGGAGGCAGCCTGGCCACTGACAAGCTTCACCCCCAGGGCCGCTGACCAGCCTGCTCCATGCTCCCCTCTTGAGGAGGGAGTGTGTCTGTATTTCTGGGGTTATTTCCAGAGAGACCTCTAAGTCAGAAATGATCAGTTAGGCCTGCTGTCCTGGCATAATTATTAAGAGTGTACTTTTCCCTGTCATGTGCATTCCAGTTTAGATGATGAATTATATGGTTGCCTTTTCATCACTCCCATGGGTTTGGGTACCCCCTACTGGCCACCTGGTATGGGATCAGCTGGGCACCCAGGTGGCAGAGAATTGACTGCCCTCCGCTTCCAAGGTTTGGGTTTGAGGGTGGTGGGTCTCCAGCAGCAAGAGAAACAGATGAGCATTAGACTTAGTGTATCGTGAAGTGGGGCACTCCTCAGTGACAGAACTTCCTTGCCACCCCCAGATGACCACAGGGCCCCCACCTCCCCCGCCCTCTGTGTCTCCCCTGGCCCCGCCCCTGAGACGCTTCGCAGGCGGCCTGCACCTGCACACCACTGACCTGGATGACATCCCCTTGGACATGTTCTACTATCCCCCAAGAGTGCCTCTGCCTTGCCTGTGATGCCTCACCCTCCACCCTCCAACCCACCCTCCAAGGTCCCCGCGCCCCCTGTCCTGCCCTCATCGGGCCGCGTGAGTGCCTCTGCCTCGCCCTGGGTGCAGCGCACTCCACCCCCATTCCCATCCCTCCCCCGCCCTCCATTCCCACCCAAGACCTCACTCCCACCCGCCCACTGCCCTCGGCACTGGAAGAAGCGCTGGGCAACCACCCCTTCCGCACTGGGGAGACAGGCAATCCAGCAGAGGACTGGGAGGCCAAGAACCACAGTGGGAAGCCTGCCAACTCTCCTGTCCCCGATCGGAGCTTCCCACCCACCCAGAAGGTACTGCCTCTGTTCCGCATGCGATGCAGGGAAGCGGGAAGAGTGGGCCGGGCTGCTGTTTCCCACGCCCTCCTCTGCTCCTGTGAGTGCGGATGGGAGGAAACATCACCCCAGCCCCTGTTCCAGGCACGGGCTCCCCAGCCTGCAGTTGTGGACTTCTGCGTGTCTAGGCTTCTGCTGACTTTGAAGTGCTGCATGGTATGGTGAATTGCCTGTGATACTTGGGGTGAGCGACAGTGTGTCAGTGCTGATTGCTCTCTCTGCTCCTCTTGGCTAGTGCCGGCTGGTAACCTTCACTGTAGCACTTGTAAGGTTGCGTTAATGAAGAGCCAGAGCTCTATTTATATGCCAGGTAGTCGTTTCTTGATATTAGCTCAGGAAGCTTTGAATGTGGTGAATGAATCCTCTGTTTAACAGGGGAGCGGTATTAGGCTCTGTAAATGAGGTGATAACACCGTCCACTGAAGTATTAAGACGTTACCAAGCCTTTTTCTAAGACACTAGCCAACTATATTAGCTTGAAGCATAGTACCCAGAAATTTCTGGCCAATTGCCAGCTACGGGAAAAAATGAAAATGGATAGCTCTTAGAAAGCTCCAAATTTGCAGCTAAAAGATTAGGGCCCTTTTTCTTGGATGTCAGCAGGCAGAACAGTGATCTTTCTCAAAAAGACATATTCCTCATTAATTGTTCTTTAGCCAAAGACTAAGAGGCAATCCACAGTGAAGACACAGAGCTTTGATCCCTGGGAGGGAAAAACGAAATATTTCTCTGCTCCCATAGCTGTAAGGGAAGACTTGAGTCAAAACTACAGCAACTCATGCCGACTAAGAGTGGGGTTTGAGGGCAGGGTGGTCAGTAGTGCCTGATCAGCTATTCTTATTAACCTTTGGGGCATGGGTTTCGGCTCCTGCATGAAGTGCAGACTGAGCATCTCAGAGCATTCAGGAGTGCTTGGAGGAAGGAATTCGGGAACGAAGAAAGTGCCAGATGCTGACAAGGCTGCAACTGCCAGCAGGGGGCTCTCAGAGGCACTCCCAGTGGGGTCCTCAGCTCTGAGCCCTGAGCCCTGAGCCCTGATCCCTGACAGAAGTCTGGCATTCCAAGGATGTCTTGCCCCCAGGCCCAGCCAGAGCAGGTTTGCAGGGGGCTGAGTGCGTCTGGCACAGAAGCCAACATCCTTCTTGAGGGGGCCACCCACCAAGATGGGCAGCAGCTTTTCCTCCATGTACGCAGCTCAGTAATCAGCTGAGCACCTTCCCTGTGCTTCTGTGTCGGGGCCATGGCAGCAGGGTGCAGGGAGCAGAGCTGAAGACAGCACAGAGACAGTTGGCACACTTGTGCTCTCAGGACTCAGCTAAAGGATTAACAGCTGACCAGGCGGGAATCAGCTATAGCAGCAGCACAGGCTAGGTGCTATGGGAGGGATTCATTCTAATGGAAGGTTGATGGCACCTCTTTAGAGCTAAGCCTTGGGGGATAGTGATGCATGTGGGATGGGAGAAGGCTATTGCAGGTGCCATGGACATAGCAATGACAAGAAGGAGCTACCCAGGTTTGAATCCTGGCTTAGTCACTGGCTCTATGACTTTGGGCACGCACTGCCTCATCTGTTTGAGCCTGGGTTTCCTTATCTGTAGAATGGGAATGCTAACTTATTATGAGGATCAAATGAATTAACACATGAACTCATTCTAAGTTAATACTTGGAGCACATAGAAGGCGCTCAATAGACATTACCTATGATCAGACAGAGTACAAGAAAATTTGGGTAAAGCTGCAAACATGAGATCAGAGGTAAACTGCAGCCTTTTGAGTCAGGGTCAAGATTCAAAGCCAGGTCCCACTTTCTCAGATTCCTCCAGGCATCATGAAGTTTCCACTGTTAGTTCCTGATCAGAGCAGAGAGAAAATTAAAATCTCCCCCCACACAAGGAGCCTCTGAAGAACTGGACCCTAAATGTCTTAAGTGACATAAAAGCCACGAAGGTTGGGGGTTAGCTGTCTCGGTTAGCTTCATCTCTCCTGCATCAGCACTTCGGTCCATGCACCACTGGCCCTGCCCATCCTCCTCCTCCCTGCATGCTCGGGCGAGGGTCATCAGTGCTGCAGGAGGACGTGTGGACCATCACACGTCTGCACAGTCAGCCCTGCCCGCAGCAGGTCTCGGGTGATAGAAACAAACACCCGTGTCAGCCGCACAGGCACCTGCCAGGGGAAGGTTTCCAGGGCACTGTCTGCCCCAGTCCCACGCGTCCACTTACCTACTAAGTCCTTCCTTTACTCATGTAACTTGTTTAGTGACTCCTACTCTATGCCAGACGCTGTGCTGGGCACTGAGAGCCAGCACAAGATGGACAGCCCAGTCCTGAGTCTGGTGGGAGGACAGCCGAGTCAGCGGGAAACGCCCGCACACCATGACAGATGAGGGAAATGCGGGAGGGGTGGGGAGGAAAAGCTCAAGGAGTGGTCCCCAAAGGTGGTGACGCCCAAGCCGACGCCTGGGCAGGCAAAGCAGGAGGCAAGAGCATGTGCAAAAGCCTCAAGACAAGAAAGCCAAGCGCTTTGGAGGCTCAATCTAGTCAGCGTGAGGAGGGCAAGGAGTGAAGGATGAGATTGCCAAGGAAGGTAGAGAAGCCCTTGGGGGCTGATCCAAGGAGCTTGGTAGTCAATGAGGACCCATGAAGGGTTCGGGGCAGAGCTGTGACCCGATTTGTCTTGCCCAAGATGATCAAGTGGGTCAGAGCCAAGAAGACATGTTCCATCAGCTCTCCTGATGCTGTGCTTACTGGTCCACCCTCCCAGCCCCAGCCTCCAGGGCCTCTGTGCCCACCCACCAGGAGCAGCATATGCTGTGTGTGCAGTCCGGCGACTGCAGCTGCCTCCTTAGAAAGAGAAGCGGATGGATGGCACCCGTGGCCACTGAGGGGGAGCCTTGAAAGTATCCTCTAAGTGACAGTGCCCGCTGGCACCCCCACAACAGGCTCCAGCTCAAGTCCCTGATTCCTCGGAACCACCCAAACGTTTCTGTAGCCTCAGGACACACTGTGGCCGATGGACTTGTTCCTCTGCTGAAGGTCACACACCTAGGACATCCCGCAGGGCGAATGGGCCAGGCTGGCTCAGTGCATGGTGTGAATTTGCCTTTGTGTCAAAGTGCCGTGGTTGGCCTGGGTCACCCATCTCATGACCTCATATGGGCCTCTCTTTAAACTAACCCCTGTAGATATTCTGCCCAAGCCCACAGCCTCCACGAGGCCCTGGCGTGTCCACCATCTCCAAGCCTGTCATGGTCCACCAGGAGTCCAACTATGTCTACAGGCCACCTGTGAAATCCGAGGTCCTGGTAAGCCCCTCGGGTCCCCTGTAAGGCTGCTTCAGAAGAGTGGACATGGGCTGTCTCCCCTGGCTTCTGCTGCTGCCTCTAGAGGAAAAGCGAGGTGGGATTCAAACTCATATCAGAGTTTGTAATAACTCTGTAATAACTCTTTGTAAGGCTAATAACCTCATTAGCCAGGCAGTGAATCCATGTGGGTACAGGTGGGTGTTGCTACAACCAGTGAAATTCCTGTTCCTCACTTGATCTAACGGCCTAGAGTGCCATCTCAAAGTAAGAATAATAACAGCACTGATTATTATCAGCCTCCATGTGTCAGGCTCTATAAGGCCCCATTTAATCCTCTCAATAATCCAGTGAGATGGTTCCTTTGCTACCCCTGTTCAACATTTGAGGAAACTGAAGCTTAGAGAGGTCAAGTAGGTTGTCCAAGGCAGAGCCAAGTCTGACTATTTATGCCAGTCTTTCAGAATGCAAAGCCCAATTTCTTATCTCCATGCCATTTTGCCAAAACCTACAGCGATTCCAGTTGCCCTGGCCTGAGCCCCTACTATGGTGGGTCACCCTCAGATGGGGCAGCGAGCAAAGCTGACCCATTTCCCTTCTCCATTTCTCGTCTCACTCCTCACTGGGGCTGGGAGTGTGGGTGTGGTCCTGGAGGGGGGGGAGGGTCTACACCCCCACCCCTGTCACCTATGACTGAGAAAATTGGGACCAGGTGCACCCCCTCCAGGGGTGCCAGCCGCTGACGGGCCTCTCACCCACGGTGGGAAGAGCCGTGCTAGAGTTTATATTCCCCTCTCAAGGAAAGCCTATCCAAATGTCAGGGTGGAGCCACTTTGATACTTATTTTGAGTTTTAGCTGTCCTCTCAGCTCCCCAAAGTGCAAAGTTCACTCTCCCATAACAGCCTGCAGATGCCTCTGCATTGCGTTTTCAGGCTGAAGACAAGGGGTGGTATCTGCTTGCCTGGGACTGGTAGCTGCTGTGTCTGGGGGTGTTGAGGCCCCCTCCACCATATACCAGGCTGTGTCTGTCTGGGGAGGGATGTTGGCCAGGCAGCCCCAGGCTGGCAGGCCCAAGGCCTGACACCAGGGGGCAGATGAGACCTATTGGTAGAGTCCAGCATAGATTTTCTTTTTTTCCCCCTCTGGCAGCCACAGGAGATGTTGAAGAGGATGGTGGTTTATCAGACAGCGTTCCGACAAGTAAAGGATCCCCGTCGTGTGTCTGTGGTCCTTTGCACCTCTTTCTGCCCCTCCCCTCTGACCTCTCTGGGGGTGTCTGTCGGCTCCAAGGTGGCCCCAGGCACCATCTGCTGGCAGCCTCAGGCCAAAACTGTGTCCCCCATTCCCTGTGGCTCTGGGCTGGGGAGTTCTCATATAAGGTGGGAACCCTGAGGTGAGACTCCATGCCCAAGCTGAGAAGGCCGCAGGTCCCTGGGGACTCACCTCTTTCGCTGCCGTTTGTTCATAGAGGAGCAGGAAGAGGGAATGCTCAGAGTGTCACAGAGGTCAAGATGGCTGCTTGCTCCAGCCGTAGAGAGAAAGCACTGCCTGAGGCATTTCCCTGGCCCTGCGCCTCCTTTCCTTCTCAAGGCACATCACAGTTTCAACAAAGCCCACTTGGCCCCAAACTAGCATCAGAAAGAAAGTGGGGCCCAAGGACCTCTTATCTGCAGGGGGCACTCCTGTGCACGGGGCCCGCAGAAGTCCTTGCTGGTCCCTGCGTGGGTTCAGGCAGGCAACCGTTTATCATCCCACCTCCTGGGGCCTACATCCTCAGAGCCAGCCATTGGTTTAGCCATCTCATTGCCGATGAAAGAGCCCAAGATGGAGATCTTGCAGCCAACATCCTCGTGTGTGCATGCTCAGTCATGCCCAACTCTTTGCCACCCCATGCACTGTAGTAGCGCCAGGCTCTGTCCATGGGATTCTCCAGGCGAGAATATTGGAAGATTGTCATTTCCTCCTCCAGGGGATTTTCTCAACCCAGGGACTGAACCCATGTCTTCTGTGTCTCCTGCATTGACAAGCAAATTCTTTACCACTGAGCTACTCAGGAAGCTCACCAACATGATCACCAATAGCCTAATATCTGACTACAGGCTGCAACAGACTGCAGGCAGGGAAGAAAGGGGAGGTATCAGCTGTACAGTGAGACAGGGGGCCTTCTAAGGAGGCTGTCCCCAACCCACTGGGCAGTGACAGGTACCCAAAGTGTGCTGTGCCAAGCACTGTTTATAAATACTTTCTGTATTTTAACTCTTTTAATCTTTACCAGAACCTAGGAAGTAAGCGCTTATATCATCCCCATTTTGTAGATGCAGAGAGATTGGGAATCATGCCGTTGGTGGCACAGCCAGTGTCAGACCCGGAATGGAATTTAACCTAGGAAGTCGAGCTCCACAGTCAGGCTCCTAAATCTTCTACCTCCCTCTTGGGCGTGAATGTCACCTCTCTGGGTCCCAGCGTCTCCAATCTGTTGGATGAAGGGCTAACTCCCTCTTCAAGGACCAACTGGCGCTAGTGGCTTATAGATCCCGCATCTGAATTCACGCAAGGCACACGTCCTTGCCATCTGGCCTGTGACTGAAAGCAGATTCTCAGAGGGAAGGAAAGAGGGAGACCCCTGGCCAGCACAGCTCAATTTTCCAAAAGAAACAGCCGTGGGTAGGCAGAGACCTCTTGGTAGAAGAGAATTGACTCCACGTCCTGCCATTACCCTTCTTGCCCATGGATTTGCTGTACCCCTTTCTTGCTCTGCTGCCCTGACACCCACATGCCAGCCTGGGAGTGGCCTCAGAGCTGGGCCGGGCTGGAGACCCCCAGGCTCTTTTGGGGTGAGCCTGAGTGATGAAGGCTCATGAGGAGGCAGGGGAGGCAGATGCCCAGGGACCTGTCTGCTGCTCTCTGGCCCCTGTCTTGTGCCCTGAGCTTGGTTGTTCCATGCTGGGCATGGAGGGGGCTGTGGCCGCCCGTGATGCCAACCACAGGCCCCAGGGGATACAGTATGGCCCAGGTGACTGTGTGCTGGGGGATGGCTCCACTCAACAAAGCTTGTATGGGCATCGGTCACAGGGCTTCTCCTTTGCACCCACCTTACCAAGGGGACTGACTGAGGCTTGGGGTGCCCAGCCCCTCAGTCTGTGGACCCTGGGCTCCCACTCTCTGTGTGTGACTCCTGGAAAGACTGTGCTTTCTGATTCTGCTTCCCCTTCTCCCTTCTCATCACTTTATTTCTAGTTCTTGGGGATGTTGTCCCCACAGCCCCCACTAAGCCAGGTCCTCTGAACTGAGGGCCTCCCTCCCTCCTCCTTTGGCTAGAGTTCTGGGGGAGCCTTGCCTTCTAGATAAGCATGACATGAAGAATGGTACTGGGTACTGGGCAAGCACAGACACCCCCTTTTCCTCTGGGTGCCTGACGTCCCTTCCCCATGCCCATCATGCTATAGCTGGTTTCCACAGGAAGACCCCTAAGCTGTATCGTCCCTCTTTAGGGGCCAGGGCAGTGGGTGGAGAAAAGCTGGGCTTCACCCCAGAACCTGGACCTGGCTTCAGGTGGGCTTGGAGGGACTGGGAAAGGGCCTGAAAGACCTAAAACCGTGGGGAGGAGACCATCAGCAAGGCTTCCCAGACCACCTCGACGCCAGCAGGTGCCCCTGCCAGCCACAGATGCCCACCCCTCCAGAACAGTGCAGGGTCCAGGGCTGGGGTCCTTCAAATGCTTCCTAAGCTTCCTGCGTCTCCCAGACAGATGCTCTGGCTTTGGGGACGACCAGCCTCCTCCCCACATCCCCCATGCTGGCCACAGCTGCCTCTTACCCGGCCACTCTCTCCTTACCTCCTAGCCATTCCCTGTCTTCCTTCACCCTAAGCTTATTTCCTGCAGTGCCCCAGAGGAGCCCGGCACCCTAACACTCTCTCTTTGCTTCCAGGATTTCCGGAAATATGAGGAAGGCTTCGACCCCTACTCCATGGTGAGAGATGACTCTCCTCCCCTGGGAGTAAGCCCTGGAGCAGGGGGCGGGGGGGGTTATGGTCTATTTGGTGGCGATGCCTTCTGGGCTCTGAGGGTCCTAGGGATGAGTGAGGGGCTGTGAAGAGCCCCAAGGAGGCTCTTGCCTGTGAAGGCTTCTTTCAAACAGCATTCCACTGTGAAGTGTGTGTGCGTGTGCTTTATAACAATAGTTACACTTGCTGAGCACTAACCGCATAATAGGCACTGTGCTGGTGACACCTGGCATGCTGTCCCCCAGTCCTCACAACAATCCCAGGGAGAAACCATCTCTGTGTATGGGTGTCCATGGGGCCCCCAGTTGATGACTGATGGGAGTGGGGTGGGCAGGGCCCCCTTGTCCATCCTTTCTCCGAGGCCCAAAGTCCCACAGGTGCCTGGCTTTCGCTCCCACCCCTGCCCCCACCTGCATCATTCACCCCATTTTCTTCCTCCAGTTCACCCCGGAGCAGATCATGGGGAAGGACGTCCGGCTTCTGCGCATTAAGAAGGTATGGGGCACACGGAGGTTGGGCAGGGACCACGCTTCTCTGTCCCTGCCCCCTCCTGTCTTGATCCCTTGTTTCTCCTACTCTCAAAGTGACTCCTGGGTGACTTCTCAGATCCCCATTCTCCTCTGCCCCCTGGGGACACCCCTTCCTCTGGTGGGACCACATGCCCAGGCCCCACTTGGTGCCCATGTCCCATTCTCTTGCTGATGGCACTGCCCGTCACTGCCTCCCATGGCTTCTCCTGCCCTCTCTGTGGCCCCAACAAGAGGGTCCTGGGTGCCCAGGTGCCCACAGTCTGCTTGGCTCTAAAGGCCTGTTTCCCTCTCATCAGGAGGGAGCTTTAGACCTGGCCCTGGAAGGCGGTGTGGACTCCCCAATCGGGAAGGTGGTTGTCTCTGCCGTTTACGAGGGCGGAGCTGCTGAGCGGCACGGTGAGTGGGGACCAGCCGTGCTCAGGTTTGGGGATGGTGTGATGGTTATACCGGCTCCTCCAGGAAAGCAAACAGCAGCCTGCTGGGAGCGGGCTAACAGCTCTCAGGAATGCTCTCCCGGCTGGATCCATCCACCAGTCCCACATGCTCCCCACAGGCACATGATGGTGTCGGGATCTGCGAGCAAAGAGCCACGCAGACACCACTCTGCCCTCCAGGGGCTCCCTGTCTAGGGGTGGAAACATCCTCAGAATCACCAAATGCTGACTGTAACAGTGTGGTGTGCTGCAGGCTGGCCAAGGACTGAGAGGGTAGAGGGAAGCTGTGGGAACCCTGAGGGCCTAACCCACTGAGGGAAAGGGGGCAGCCTGGAGGGCTCCCTGCGACGGTGATACCTGAGCTGAGCCTTTACAGGTAAGTCAATGCTTGCCTTGAGAAGGAGAGAAGGAGCTTTCCAGGCAGAGAGGACCACATAAGTAAAGGCAAGAAAGAAACCGCTGAAACTTTACCCGTGCTTTTAACAACGATAAGAGCCAACATCTGTCCAGAACTAACCTTGCACCAGATGTTATTCTAAGTACCTGCATATAGCCTGTGTCTAAGTATTTCATGTGGATTAACCTATTTAATCCGTATACAACCCTGAGAGTAGCTATGGTTATCACTCTCATTTCACATCTCAGGAAACTGAGGCACAGGAAGGGTTCAGGGCCTGCAGCCAGTAGCAGTGGAGGCGGCACTTGGACACACTGTTTGGTCCTTTGCTTTACTGGCCAGCACAAGTGCCACCCAGCTTGGGACCTTCTGCAGCAGGTCTTCTTGCTTTGCCTTGGTCCCCATACCAACAAAAACACCCCCTGCTAATGCGTGAAGCCTCTGTGGAGCCAGCACAGACTCGTGCTTCAAACGATCAACCCATTCATGTGTCAGTGTCCAAAATGCCACCACTAATGAATTCTTCTTCCAGCCCGGAAGCTTTTCAGTACTCCTGACTCCTTGTAGAGGAGTAAATGTCCTTAAAGGAGGAGTCCCTTTACAGGCCAAAGAGGGCTTCCCTGGTAGCTCAGATGGTAAAGAATTTGCCTGCAATGCAGGAGACCAAGGTTTGATTCCTGGGTAGAGAAGATCCTCTGGAGGAGGGCATGGCAACCCACTCCAGCATTCTTGCCTAGGAAATCCCATGAACAGGGAGCCTGGTGGGCTACAGTCCATGGGGTCGCCAAGAGTCGTACATGACGGAGCGACTAACACACCACATACCCTTGCAGGGAATCCCAGGGTCAGATCCCTTCTCGACAGTGCTAGGCTGGAGTCTCCCACAAACTGAGGTGAGAACAGGGTAGTGCGGGCCCGAGGAAGGAGGTGGAGTGATGGCAAGGGGACCAGGCCACAGTGGAAGCCAGGCTTCTGTGAGTTACTAGGGTGAGTCCAGCTCAGCCTCCCATGGCCTTCATGACCTCGCCCCTCACAGCCACACGCTGAGCCTTCATTTCTGCCATAGGAGGGGGTCCTGCTCAACCAGGCAGCTGCCAGGGCCCACCTCTGCCCACCTGGCTCACCGCCTCCTCCTCTGCCCTCCGTTCCTGCACCAGCTGAGGGAAGGGTCGATGCTCGGCCCCACCTGTCTGCCATGTCCAGCAGGGAAAGAGCCCCAGGATGGCTGGGTGGCTTCCTGGGCTCGCCCCCTCCTTACAAAGCCCCAGCCCGCACAGTGTCTTGTTTCTGGATTTGTACAGAATGAAAATGTGAAAGCTGCCTCTCCCGGGCCCGCTGTCCAGAGGGAGCTGCTGTCTACAGTTTGGTCCCACATTTCTTGGACATACAATCAGCTGGTGAAAGTTCTCCCAGGAGCACATGAGTTTTAAGCCACCACAGCCTCCATCTTCAGTAGCACACACCACAATCTGGTAGGCCTTCATGCCCACAAAGCTCCTGGGTAAGCTGTGTCAACATAACACAGAATGTTCCGTGGACACCAGGACTGGGAGAAAGTCCTCAAAAAAATAAGGAGAGGCTCTGAAGTTGAAGATGTGTGGGGAAACCATGCATAGTCAACTTCTTGGCGAGGCCCAGTGCATATCAGAATACTCAAGCATACTGTATTAGTATATTCAAGGCTCTGACAAGTCCTGCAGTGAGTACTTCCATTTAGTTTATCACTTCAGCTTTTCTCAAACTTATCAGATCATAGATCCGCTTGTCCAGGAACACCTTCACTCACACTCACTCATTCAAGAACTATCTGTTAATTCCTATTTTGTATTAGGTATTTCATTAAGCACTGGATATGTGGTGGTGAATCAAAAATACAATCCCTGCCCTTATGGAGCTGACAGTCTGAGGGACCACCAGTCAACAAATAGATACATGATTACAAATTGTGAAAATGCTGTGCAGGAAAAGACCAGGAGAATACTATGTTGTGAGAGAATAATAGGAAAGATCCACTTGAGATTGAGTGTGGAGAGTGAGTCAGAGAAGACCTCTCAAGGGTTTTATCTCAGACTTGGAACAAATGAGGAAAGAGTGAAGGCAAGTGCTCCAGGTGAAGCATCACATGAAGGCTCTGAGGCAGGAAAGAACTCGGGCTCGGGGACCTAAAACCAACCAGAACGGCTGAGGCACGGAAAGGGAGGGCTCACAAAAGCAGCTTGTGTTTCTGGTTGACCTCACCAGAAATGCAGGTCAGCCTTCCTCTGCAGTCAGAGGGACAAAAGTTGGGTTGGCAGTAATTCATCACTGGTGTCCCGATTCTGCTGAGCTCGGGGGAGGGTGTGTGGATGGGGTGGGAAGGAAGTGATGCCCTTGAGTAACCTGGTCAATTGTTTCCCCTCATGCTTTCTGAACCTATATGAGCTTTCTGAATCCAAGAGTCAGGCCCTTCTGTGGCCCTGCAGTGACGCCCTGTTTTCCACATACAGCCCAGTTGCATGTCAGCCTTCCTTTCCTGCAGGTGGCATTGTGAAAGGGGATGAGATCATGGCCATCAATGGCAAGATCGTGACAGACTACACCTTGGCTGAGGCTGAGGCCGCCTTGCAGAAGGCCTGGAATCAAGGGGTAAGAACAAACCCCCTCCCGACTTCCCTCCCTGGTCTGCCTGCCTCAAACCCTGGCCTCTTCAGCCAGACCTTACAGTCAGGGTGCCCCATCCCAGGGCAGATGTCCAAGGTCCAGGTAACTCTTGGGTGACACCCACATATCCAATCTGGCCAATGGTCTTAATCTGACAAAACAGAATTCACAAAGTCAGTTTCTGACCTTGAGTCCAAAAACCAAGTAGCATAAATAGACTTCATAAGGCCAGATGTGGCAACCCACCCAAGAAAAAGACTTAGGGTCTTCACTAAGTACATGCCAAACAGGAATCAAAAGAGTGCTTGGGGCTACTAGAAAGCATTAACAGAAGTAGAGGGCCCAGAGTGGAGGAGGGGCTGGTGGCAGTCTGCTGTGGCTCATTAGACACCCACCTGGGTCAGGACTGCCGTGTAAGGTTTCCCAGGCTGTGCACTGCACAATCAGAGGGGTGCCCTCCTACAGACTACAGTGTGAATGGTGCCTGCTCTTGTTGGGCAATGCACAACCTGTGCAACTGTATGCAGGCAGCCGAGCCTGAGCTAATAAGTTCAGTGCCGAGGATGCTGACCAGATGGGCCTGGGACCCCCATGAAGGGATGTGGAGAAGAGAAGACTTACGGGTAACATGATGACTGTCTCTGGTTATCTGAAGTGCTGCATTAGGGTAGAGGGAACAGAGTGTTTTCTGTGATTTTGAGGGCAGAACCAGATTGGATGGAGGGAGGTCCTGGGAGAGATTTCAGTTCAATATCAGGAACGATTACATGGTAGAGGGCCTAATGATATTCCACAAAATTTGTGTTGGATATACCCAAGCCAAGGATGGACAGTGAGGAACAAGATAAGGATGGAGGTGATGCCATTGAGGGGATTTAAATGTTAGGAGCAGGAAGAGCCTGAAGTTCCTTAATTGGCTGTGCATCAGAATGACCTAGGGAGTTTGTTGAAAATGCTGTTTCCCAGGACCTAACCTCAGATTTCTGGGGACCAAGTCCATTAATCTAGAATTTGGAGAAATTTCCTGAGTGATTCTGAGGTTTTTGCCTGACTGTGGTCCACAGATCACCATTTGGGAATCTGGTGTCATTTAAGGACCTGGCAACTCTGGTCTCAGTGGTTCTGAAACCTCAAAGACTGGAAGCTTCCCCAGACCAAAGGATTGCACCGTGAGAGTCCTCCCCACCAGGAGGACCTCCAGCCCCCACCTGGGCCCACCTTCCCATGGGGAGAAGATCCCAGCTGGCTGGTCCTGGGCCATAGTGCCCAGGCATGGGAACAGAGTGTCAGGGGCAGACACGCCGTGACCACTGAGCATGCCCCGGAGTCACACAGCTTCTCCCCACAGGACTGGATCGACCTTGTCGTCGCCGTCTGTCCCCCAAGGAGTATGACGATGAGCTGTAAGTGTGTGTGGGCGCCTGGCCCACTCTGTTGTCTTCCTCCTCCTCCGGAATCTTGGCCACTTTTTCTCACCCCAGCCCCAGCCCTCTTCCAGCTTGAAGGAATGGCCCAGGCACACAACATCTAGTAATAATTAATCCTAGAGGGCTCCCCGTCTAGAACAAGCCTAGAACAAAGTCACAGTCCTCAAGTATTGTCAGAGCTCTCTCCAAGTCCGTCTTATCCAAATCCTTCTTTCCATGTGGAAAACAGGCCAAGTAAACAACGAAATAGGGACAAAGCCTCAGATTTCTGATTCTCCATGCAGCACTTCATCTCTAGCCCCATCACCAGCTAGTTTAAAGACTTCTGTGTCTTTTGTTCTCTGGAGGGTCTTCCTGATTCTTAGTTCCTTTACCTCATGTAGCCAGGGCCATAGGCTTCGGCCCCACCCTCCAAGTTTTCCGTGGTCCAGCGTCTGTCTTTGTGTGGGTTTCATTCCTGTCTCTGTGTATATCTCTCTGTCTCATTCTGTCTCTCTTCCCCCTCCCTCCCACTCCCCCATCCTTCCTGTCCATCTCTCCCATTCACTCCTCTCCCCTGCATTCTTCTTCCCTTCATCACTCTCCCCCTTCTCCTGGCCTTCATCCTCACTTCATTACAGCACCTCCCCCCACCTCCCTGCTTGCATGTCACAGCTGTGCCTGCTCGCTCCCCATCCCAGCAGAGGCTGAATCCTGTATGTCTTAGAGAAATCAAGGTCTTGTAGCAATTAATTCTGGAACCCAGGGTCCAGGCAGGACCCAAACCAGGAGCCCAGTGAAGGGAGAAGTCCAGAGGCACTCTGTCTGGAGTAACCAAGCCCTGTTTCGTGTTTCCTGCTCCGCTCTGCGTATGTAGTCCCTCTCCCCTCTTCTGCAGCCAAAAGCCCCCAGCCAGTCTGAAAGCCCCTTGAAGACCGTGCTCCCGTGCTTAGACATGGGTTCCTCCTGCAACCGGAGCCCGGTGGCCCCCTCGGTGAATTGGCAGGCAGGCTGCAGGTCGTGGCCATCTGCTGCCCACGCTGTCAGCACGATCTCTGGACTGCTGCCTGGGGGAAGTGCATCCCTGAAGTGCCCCTGGGCCTGCTGATGATGACGCTGCGATTCTGTGGGACTCAGAGGCCCTCCTGCTCAGGGAAGCCGAGCAGAGCCCAGTTTGTAGCATGCTTGAGACCTGAGTGTCCTCACTCACCACAGACCTGAGGATCTGCCCTGGGTCCCCACCGCGCCCCCGTGAGCAGGATGGAGCAGTGAGCACCATTCTCTGCTGGGCACAGGCAGCGCCTCAAAGCAGGCATGATGGGCTGAGAGAGCCCAAAGGAAGCACAGCCTGGATATCCCCTTCCCTGTGAGCCCACCCCTCGGAGCTCCACCAGGACCCTGTGCTGGGGGTAGAGCCGGGGCAGTTTAGAAGCAACTGAGGCTGGCCTATCTGACTGGTCCATGTCCTGTTGTGACCCGTTGTGGCCTGAGCCCGGCTCAGACCAGACTGTCCTCAGCGCTTTCCGTCCCCCTTGACTCTGGACTCTACCTGTGGGACACTGTGGAGCCCAGCTTTGGGATGTATTTCCTGCCTTGTGACAGGACGGTGCCCGTGGACAGAGCTGGTAGGTGGCCATGAACCTGGGGTTTGGTGTGGCCTAAAGCCCACAGCTGGCAGCTTCTGGGGCAGGCTGAAGCCTGGACGTGCTGACTTTTCTCTTACAAGTTGCTTAAAACATGAGGACCTCATGCTCCCAAGTCAGTTGACCTCAACTGTGCCTGTGGCTGGCGGGGTGGCCTCAGTGGCCCTACGTTTTCCATCACTTTTCGAGGGACCTCGGCCCCTTTGCCTTCCGGTCCCCTCTTACCTCATCCCTGGTGTCCTTTCTGCTCCCTCCCTGGCTCCTGTGTGCCGTGGCTATGGCCGGGGTGTGGCTGCTCGGGGCCTGCACGGAGAGGGGCATCCGGAAGCCGGCGGGGCTTTGTGCCTCTGGGGGTGCAGTGTGTGCTCCCTGCCATTGGCCTTGCCCTTGGCTGAGTGCCCGCCCGCAGGCCTGCACCCGCCTGGTTTGTTCCTCTTCCCCGCAGGACCTTCTTCTGAAGTTCAGAGGGAGAAAACAAATTCAGCCCTAGAAGCCAGTGAGCTGTGGCTCCACCCTCCTTATCATCATGCCTGGAACCATCTGAGACACAGCTGCCTGCAGGCTCCCTAGAAACCTGCAGCTGCCCCCCAGGGATGGCAGACTTCCTCTGACCCTGAAGCAGGGCTGCGTAAAGAGCACCTCGGGCCACCTTTTGAAGGTCAGCATGGAGGGAGGAAGCAGCCAGCCATTCTGAAGAGGCCCTGTGATCCAGACTCTTCTGTCATTCCCCTGGGCCACTGAAGCTGGGAAACTCCTCCCTTGAACTCTACTAGGACCTGACTCTTGGGTCTCTCCGCCCCCCCACCCCCGACCCCCATCCCTCTCCTCCCTCTCCTGATCTCCTTGCTGCAAAGATTGATGCCACAACCTTACTCTGAACTCATTAATAAAATAAGCAGACTTCTTTTCTAGCTTATAGGAGTGAGTGTGGCTTTGGACAGCAGGTTCAAGGCTGTCAAATTAAAATTCATGTAGTTTTGCCTCCTATTCAAGAATGAGAAACAGATCCGGGTGCCGGGATCCGGGACTGACTTGAAGGATGTGATCCAATGGCTAGGAGCTGGCTCGGAGCAGGGGGCTGGGGAGCTGGAGACAGGCTGGGCTCTTCAGTGTCTTCTCAGCAGAAGGATGGCAGGAAATGAAGTTCTTGTGGCAGGGACTTTGCTCAGTTCCAGAAAGTATACCTGAAGCCTGCAGCTCCAAAGGGTCACCTCAAGGTGTGAGATGTCCCAGTTTCTCTCACAGACAGCATAGTCATAGCTATTTCTCTTGAAGTCACCAAGACAGGATGTGAGCAAGGCAGCTTCAGGCAGTCAGCTCCATCCATGAAATTACATCCAGCAAAACCTCATGGAAGGAGGCAAGGATGTGAGGCAGAAGGGCGTAGCTTGGAAGGGGCTGGCAGGGGGTGAGTGGGAGCCCTCCTGGTTCAGGGTCAGGGATGAGCTCCCAGGATGGCTCCAAGGAAAAGAGTGGTCAGCATATCATGGGGTCCAAGATGAGGAGCCAAGGGTCCCCAGGCCTTCTGAGAAGTGGAAGGTGATTCTGATTTAAGGTGCCTCAGAGGAGCAGCTCTCTCTGGCTAGGCTTCCTGTCTCTGCCACCAGCTTCTTCAGCATCCTCGGAGCTCATCTTGAACACAGCCATCACCATTTTCTACCTAATTCTAGAAGGCCTTTCAGCTGTAGCTCCACCGCCATTTTCCAATTCTCAATTCCAGAAGCAGAATCTGACTGGGCCAACTCACCTGAATGGGTGGTCTTGGAGGAAGGAGCCAATCTCTTGTCCAGTCAGCTGCGGCTGGGGCAGAGTCATATACCACCCAACAAGGCAGCTGAAGCAAGGGCAGACTTGCGGGCAGCAAGTCATGATCAATGGGAGGAGTAGAGAGAGAAAGAAGGAGAGAGGGAGAAATCGTTAGATTTTCTGATCACACAAGAGACAAAGCCACGAGGATCTCCTAACAGCTGGCTCCCAGAGATAGCAACCGAGCTGAGGAATTCTATGTTTCCTTATCTGGCTCCTAACCTGGCTCTGGAGACAATTCCAAAGTGAAGGTCGAAGGAAGGGCTCCCTCCTTCGAGGGAAACCTCCTATGTGCCATCCCTGAGCTGGACCCTGGTATCTGCCACCTCAAACCGCAATGAGCAAGATTCCTGTAGCCACCCCCCACCCCCGCCCACCAGCCCCCACCACCACCCCCACCACCACCACCCACCACCCACCACCACCACCCACCACCCACCACCGCCACCCACCACCACCACCCACCACCACCACCCACCACCCACCACCACCACCCACCACCACCACCCACCACCCACCACCCCCCACCACCCACCACCCCCACCACCCCCCGCCACCCCCTGCCACCACCAAGGAGCCCAGTGCTAACAGGCAGCACTTAGCATCAGCTGTCTGCCAGGTACTGGTCTTTCTACGGTAAGCTCATCTACTCCCCTCAACAACTCCACCAGGTAGGGACTGCCATCATCAACCCCGTCTTATTAAGAGACGATTGAGGTAGAAAGAGGTGAAGTGACTTTCACCAAGTCCCACAGTCAAGAAGTTATGGAACTGGCATTCAGAACCCAGGTGCTCTGTCTCAGGAGCCCATCCCTTTCTCACTCTGAGCTGTAGGGGGCAGGGCAACCCTCATCGGTATGTCTCAGTTTTTAGGCTGTTAGCAGAACAGTTCTTCCCATGGTTGAAGAGCAATGAATGTTCAGTTCTTCGAGGACAGTTACTTCCTCGTATGACCTACAATTACTGCCTCTGAGGCCTTCAGCTCCTTCATGCCTGGAATCTCACCCTTTGAAATTCAACTCCAGCTATTCTTAGTTATTGGCACCTCAGTGTCAATGAGTTTATCAGTGGTTATCAAGACCAGATGAGTGAGGCAAAGAGGGCTTTGAGCCCCTGGTTAGTGAAAGAAGAGCCGGGAGAGTGTGCTATTGGACAGGGCCAGAAGAGGGTGATAAAGTAAAGGGAAGCTGCAGACAGGGGGAACATGAGTCCTGGGCTTCAGCTTCCTTTTCTATGACGCCTGACTCTCATGATTCAAGGAAATCAATTCTCGTGTACTGCAAAGCTATTCCAGGTTGAGCCCAAAGTACCCAGCAGACATTGGCATCAACCACTTAAAAACTGGAAAACTTCAGAGAATATGTATAGAAGGGAGGCTTAAAAGTAGTATTTGGCCTGCTGTGGGGGAGGGCCGGGCGATGCATGAGGGCACGACTGAGGCTCAGAGCCCACCTGGGAGACTGGGCCAGACATGGGAATCCACTTCAGAGCCAAGACTGAGTACTCAGGATGAAAAACCCATCCAGGCCAAAGACTGCCGACGCACCACCCGTTGGCTCCCACGTGCAGGGCGGACATCACTCCTTCAGTCCTAGCACTCTTTCTAATCAGCCAACCAGGCAACCGTTAAAACTGATCAAACGTCTGGCCCCTGAGTAGAACACTATTTAACCACCTTTGAATCTAACCCCTATTAGTGGGTATTCAAGAAAATTAGGGCCACAAAGGGGGTGTCTTGTCCAGAGTCCCCCTAAGGTGGAGTTAGACCTGCCATTTCCACTGCACAGCGCAGTGAGGGACAGGATGAAACAGCCGGGAATTCAAAGATACCCTTTGACTCTGAACTTTCAGCCTTGTGTCCATGTCATTGAAGTTTCTTCCCACAGCCGGTCCCTGGGGTGGAGCCTCTCACCTCTGCATCTGGAAGACGAAGTGAAAGGGCTGAGTTGACAGACTCTTTGGGCTTGTGCAGGGCTGGGAAACTGGTTTTTACCCTATTCCAGCCTAATTCCCAAGATTGAGACTTAGAGGAGAATCTGTCTCTAGAACTAAAAGCCCTTTTCTCCTCCTGTCCTTGCAGTGACCCTTCCCAACTCCCTGAGGCCTGGGTTGGCTGTGCCTCTGTGAGAACTGGAGAGGCAGACTGGGTCTCTAGGGAAGGCAGGTGGGGCTGGCACAGGGAGAGGACAGAGGGCAGGGGCCTGCCACTGCTGGTGCCCTGGGGCCTGGGATTTGCAGCCTAGGAGGATGCCCGCTGGCCTGGGTAGGAGTAAGATTGTTACTAACTACTAGGCATGTGTGTGTGTGTGCAGTCACTCAGTGGTGTCCTACTCTTTGCAATCCTATGGACTGTAGCCTGCCAGGCTCCTCTGTTCATGGGATTCTCCAGGCAAGAATACTGGAGCAGGTTGACATTTCCTATTCTAAGAGATCTTCCTGACCCAGAGAGCAAACCCATGTCTCTTGCATCTCCTGCCTTGGCAGGAGGGCTCTTACCACTGTGCCACTTTCAGTTTAGTTCAGTCACTCAGTCATGTCCAACTCTTTGTGACCCCATGAATCGCAGCACGCCAGGCCTCCCTGTCCATCACCATCTCTCGGAGTTCACTGAGACTCACGTCCATCGAGTCCGTGATGCCATCCAGCCATCTCATCCTCTGTCGTCCCCTTCTCCTCCTGCCCCCAATCCCTCCCAGCTGTGCCACTTTACCACGTGTCAAATACTGTGCTGAGCCCTGTATGTGATGACACGTAATCATTACAAGACTTTAGTAAGAGGTGGACAAAGATGTTACTTTCACTAAAGAGACAGGCACTAAGACTTAAGTGACCCTCCTGGGGTTAAATAGACAGTAAGTGGCAGAGCTGGGATGGGGAGCCAGGAAGGGTGGCTCCAGCAGGCCACATCATTAACCACTGTGCTTTACTGCTTCCAGCAAATGAGAGGGAAGTGATGTCCAGGATATTATTTCAAGAGCACCAGGAAAAGCACCAGCCATAAAATGATTTCTCTCTGCTTCTGCTGTCTCTGCATGCTTCACACTGCTTAGTGAACCGACCAAAGCCGGAGTCAGTTCACTTAACTGCTCTGCTTAACGCTCTTCAGTGGCACCCTTGCTGTCCTTGGGACAAAGTCCAAACTCCTCAGCCTGGCATTCAAGTCCTGCGTCACGTAGCCCCTGACAATGTCTCCAACCCAGTCTCTTGCCCATCACTTTTTCCACATCCGCCACCCGTGGATTTCCTGGGCTTGCTGTGCTCTGTCACTTTCCCGTGTCTTTGCTCATGTTCACTCTACCCTGTCCACTTCATGCCCATGCAAATGACTCTGCATCCTTCAATGCCTAGGGGACTGTGAAAGGGAGTGGTGGGCCTGGCATAGAGTTCAGTCAGTGTGAGCTCCTGCTCCCTCCTGAGATGGACCCTTTAGGAGATAAGTGACAGAAATTCAATTCAAGACTACTATAGTGAAAAATCCAGGCATATTTGATGCCAGATCTGGTTGGATCCAAGTGTTAAAACAATGATATCCGGAATCTGTTCTGGCCATCTGTGAGTGTCAGAAAGATTTTAAGGAATTGGCTCAAGTGATTATGGGGCTTGATAAGTCCAAAATTTGCAGGGCAGGCCAGCAAGCTGGAGACCTAGCAAAGAACTGATATTGCAGCTTGAGTCTGAAGGTAATCTGTCCCCCTCTTCCTCAGGGGATATTAGTACCCTAATGTCCTAAAGTAGGGTTTCTTTATTATGGATTTCAACTGATTGAATGAGACCCACCCACATCATGGAGGATAATCTTCTTTAAGTCTACTAATTTAAAGCCTAATTTCATTTAAAGAAAATACCTTCATAGCAGCATTCAGCCAAGTTGGCATACAATTATCCATCACACCATCTCTTGGCTCCACCCTCCTCTGGTTGGCTTCATTCTCAGATAGGTTCTTCCATCTGATGCCAAGATGGCCTCCAGTATTCAAAACATATTCTACCAGATAGTGCTATCTCAGTGGGAAGAGCACTTCTCTAACCTAGGAGTTCCAATAAATTTGTCCTGGGGTAGGCTTTCCCTAATTGTCCAGGCCTGGATCACATGTCCATCCATGTAACCCTACCAGCACCTGATTGGACTCAGTAAAGGGGAAGACTGGGCTCCAAGAGGAAAATTGGGGTGCTCTCACAGACAACAAAACAATAGATCTGGGCAGTCCCAAAGTATTGTCCATAAGGACCTTGGTTCTCCAAAGCTCCCTTCTTTCCTCGCTTCCTTCTGGTCTCCCTTTTCCTCTGTTGGTGATCTACTCTGGGAGGAGGCTCAGGAGGCCAGGGGATAACTCCCTTGGTGTGTGGAACTCTCACCTACTCCAGCTGCCAGGGCAGGCTGCTTAGTCACCACTTAGGGACAAGAACTGTAGATGTGAGAGATCTGCTATGACCACAGAACTCTCGGGCTGAGATACAGGGGGTGCCAACACTTGATTCCAGAGATGTGAGAACTGAAATCTGACCTTGGGCATGTTACTAATCTCTACCCCCATTTCTTCAACTATAAAAGTGTTATATAAACAATACCTGGGGCCTCCCAGGTGGCACAGTTGTAAAGAATCCACCTGCTAATGCAAGAGACACAGATTCAATCTCTGAGTTAGGAAGATCTCCTAACTGGAGAAGGTAACGTATTCAGTACTCTTGTCTGGGAAATCCCATGGACAGAGGAGCCTGGCGGGCTACAGTCCATAGGGTTGCAATGGAGTCAGACGTGACAGCAAGTGAACAACAACTACAACCAAACAGTACCTACTTCATAGAACTGTAAGAATCAAAAGCAATAGAGGGAAAGTGCTTAGAAGTAGTTCTTGGATCTCAAACTAACATTATTATTATTATTTTGATCTACAATGGATAAAAAGAGGAGCTTGGGACCCATTTCAGAATGGGGCTTCCCAAGGTGGACTCAGGTCGAGGTGTTGCTCAGCCAGCCTCTGCTCCACACACATAACTATAGCATCTGGGGGCCGGGGCGGGGCTATCTCCCCCATCCACATGTTCTGCACACAAAGTCCTCCTGCACCTTCCCTTGCTATGGAAGCTGCACCTGTTCTCCAATAGGCCACCAGCTGAGTGTGTGTGTTGGTGTGTGCGCATGCACACACATGTGCTGGTTAATATTCATCCTCATTAATTGTGTCCTGAATGGGTGCAGGAGTTATTCTAGATCAGAGGCAGATTTCCTCTCAATTATCTTATAGGCAATGATAAGGAGTCAGCCCCTCCTTCCCTCCTCCCATTGCCCCCGATCTTACCCCTGAGGTGATGAGATGAAAACCAGATGGGAAAGTCTCCTACATGAGTAACAGGACAATCCATAGGCCAGGGATGGTAAACTGGGTTTTCTCCATTTACATATAGGAGGCAGATACCCATTTCCCGGGAAACTGAAAAAGTCTTTTCTTCTTTGAGAAGGGATGGAAAGGATTCTCAGTCTAAGCTTCTGGAACGCACACACCTAGGGAGCTAGTGCTCGAGTCTTCCTGGTACCTCAGGGGGCTTAACCTGGGGACCTGGCCCTGGCTGTAACCTTCTGGCTCTCTTGGAGAGATAGAAGCTTTGTTATCATTTTCTAAATTGTGAGACGATACACATAACCTACAATTTACTGTCTTAATCTTTTCAAATGCACAGTTCAGTGATACTCAGCATACTCCCATTATTGTGCACCCATCACCACGATCCATCTCTAAAACTCTTTTATCTTGCCCAACTGAGACTCTGTCCTCAGCAAATTTGAAATAACTCTCCATAGCCCCTGTCCCCTCAGCCCTGGCAACCACCATTCTGTTTTCTATCTCTATGAATTTGAGGTACGACTCCAAGTACCTCATATAAGTGGGATCATACAGTGTCTGTCTTTTCTCGACTCCCCTGGTGGCTCAGATGGTAAAGAATTCACCTGCAATGTGGGAGACCTGGGTTCAGTCCCTGGGTTGGGAAGATCCCCTGGAGAAGGGCATTGCAACCCACTCCAGTATTCTTGTCTAGAGAATCCCATGGAAGAGGAGCCTGGCAGGCTACAGTCCATGGGGTCGCAAAGAGTCGGACACAGCTGAGTGACTAAGCACACATATTTCATTTAGCATAATTTCCTCAAGGTTCTTCCATGTTGTAGCATGTGATTTTAAGGCTGAATAATGTTCCATTGTGTGGAAATAGCACATTTTCTAATCCATTCAGTTCTTGGTGTACACTTGGGTTGCTTCTATTCTTTAGCTATTGTGAATAACGTTGCTATGAACATGGGTGTACAAATATCTCTTCCAGACTCTGCTTTCAATAATTTTGAGCATCTATCCACAGGTGGAATTGCTGGATATGTTTTGTTATCCTTTTGGGTAAAAGCAATTATCTAAACAAGTGGCTACAGATCTAATTCTCATGGGGTGTGTGTGTGTGTGTGCATGCGCGTGCATGCACACACACGCTTAGTTGCTCAGCCATATCTGACTCTTTGTAACCCTTTGGACTATAGCCCGCCAGGATCCTCAGTCCATGGGATTCTCCAGGCAAGAGTACTGGAGTGGGTTGACATGCCCTCCTCTGGGGATCTTCCCGACCCAGGAACCAAGCCATGTCTCCTGTGTCTCTTATTGCAGGCAGATTCTTTACTCGCTGAGCCATCAGGGAAGACCCTCTCATGGTGTACGAAGGGCAAAATGCTTCTAGGGAAAGTGAAAGCAAAAATTTCTTCTTTACATCATATATATTTCCAAATCTCAGGAGGCTAGGGCTTCTTCTTTTTTTTTTTAATAGACGCCTGAGAAATCTAAGGCATTTTATTTCCCCAAAGTCCACATGCTGGTCACAGGTAGACAGACAACGGAGGTTCTCAGTAAGCATCACAGACAAGTGATGAAGGCTGTCACCTCAGAGGAAGCAGAATTTCTTCCTCTCTGCCTGTGTGCTGCACAGCTGGCCACTCTGACCAGACTCTTCATCAGTTTATGGTGATCCTGAGACCATGGAGTCAGCTCAGACTCTACTGTTCAGGCCCCCTTACTCACTTGACAGATACCGAGGGGCAAAATTCTGCTTGATGTGGCTCTATACCTTCTGCACAGTTCGACCAACACCCACCAGGCAGCCACCTCAGGCCTGCAGTTCCTAACTCAGGGTCCACGGATAGATTTAAGGAGAGCTTATGAACCTCAGAATGTAACTCTCATTTTGGAGAAGTGATCTAAATTTTATCAGATTTTCAAAAGTGTCTCTGATTTAAGAGGTTAAATCCACGCTATGATAGGGTGATGATTAAAACAAAAAACCTTAATAATGAGATGTTGGGAACTCCCAGAAGATTAAAGAATAAGTTATTCAGGTCCTGTATTCACGACTGGGTCTCTGCATTTTGTAAGGGGCTGGTCATATAATATGTGTTCAATAGAGATATGCCAACAAATGAATGAGGAGGAATCTGTTAAAGATAGACAAAGAAAGTGCACCTGCATGATATGATGTAAGTCAATGAAAAAGCTGAATCAATTCATAGACATCAATTTTCCACTTAGCTGAGCAAGCACACAGCTGTTGTGCCCAAGGGGAAACATTATAATTGATCAGCTTGTTCGTTCATTCATCCACTCACTCATTCATTTAACAAATATTGAGATTTGAGCACCTACCACGTGCCAGAACCAAAGTTACATGAGACTCAGTGTTGGCCCACAGTGGGTCAGGCAGACCAGCAAATGGCCCATCACTGGGTGGCAAGGGCTGCGACAGAGACTGTACAAAGTGCTGAGAGACCAAAAGGAGTGACCTTTAAGTAGCCTACCACGAGGGAGGGTCAGGGAAGGCTTCACACGAGAAAGTAACATTTGAGCCCAAGGCTGAAAGCCCAGAAGCAGGCAGTCAGTGGGTCAGGGAGCCTATTATTAGCTCCCATTGCTCCCTGCCGGGCACACCCAGCAGATGCTTCCTAAATGTGGACTGTCAAATGAACAGTGGGGCAGAATCTCGGGGGAGCGCCACAGCTGGAAACCAGAGCACAAGCCATCCAGCCTCCCATTGGCCTTCCTCATGGAGCCTCATCCCCGCCAGACTTACTGGTTCGCACACTGCATTTGGAAAAGTCTGACCCCAGCTTTCCCACCTTTACACACAGTGGTATCCCTCCCTAACCAGCCAGTCTCCCCCTTCTTCCCCTGTATAGGCTGGGCCATCCCCAAATCCACTCTTTCCCCTAAAACTTCAAGAAAGCTAACTCTGCAAGCCCAGTCACCTTAAACAAACAAACAAACAAACAAAAAAACCAGATGTATGTTTATCTTGTTTTCCCAGGCAGATTGTACACCCCTGAGGGCAGGGACATCTGTTATTCCTAATGAGAGGCAATGCGGTAGAGAGCAATGGTTCTCAAACTGCAGGGGTTAGAGTCACCCGGAGGACTTGTTAAAACAGATTTCTCAGGACTTCCCTGGAAGTCCGATGGCTGAGACTCCAAGCTCCCAGGTTCAATTCTTAGTCAGGGGACTAGATCCCATATACCTCAACTAAGAGTTCTCATGCTGCAACTAAAGACCTCAAACTCCAAAACAAAGATGGAAGATCCCTCAGGCCTCAACTAAGATTTGGCGCAGCCAAACAAATAAATACTTTTAAAAATAAAAATAAGACAGATTTCTCAACTCCATCCCCAGAATTTCAGATTCCATAAGTTTAGGGTGGACCAAATAATCTGCATTTCTAACAGATTCCTTAGCAGTGCCATTGGCCCAGGGATCTCACTCTGAGAACCACTGGTATGGGAAGCATAGTGGTTCCAAATCCAGATGAACCTGGGTTTCAGTGCAGGCTATGCATCTTACTGGCTTGTGAGTTACAGCAAGTCTCTTAGCCTCTCTGGGCTTTAGCCTCCTGAGGACACAATAATACTCAGTTTGCAGGGTTGCAGGGAACAATGTAATCTGGGAAGCCCTGTCTGCACCCAGCAGATACCCAGTAAAGCCTATAATGGATTGACTGACTGCCTCAGATACAGACTGGAGCAGCCATGGACTGAGCCAAGTTATTTCTCCCAAATAGGGGGAGCAAGCAAATTTCAATGTCTTCCTCCCCCAACCCTCTCCCCACCAGGGGCGGGACCAGCAGAGGAGTTTGATTAGATTTCTCCAGCTCCAGGGGAAAAGGAGACACTTCTCTCCAAACCGCTGGGCTCTTTGCTCTTCACAACACAACTTCTCCAGGCTCTGTCCTTTGCCCAAGCCCCAGAACACCCACGTCATTAAATGACTGTGTTCTCAAGGACACTCTTGCTACTCAAAAAGCTTCAACTTAAACATATTCATGAATTTGAATGCTTAATATACTATTTTTTAGCTGAAAATAAATTTTGAGTCTGTACAGCAAATGAGGGGGAGTACTTCAGGAATGTCTCTTTCGAGTAAGTAGGTAAATGTCAGGTGGTGGCTGTGAGTCTGTCTCAACCCCTCTGTCTCTCTCATCCCCAGCTCTCCTTCTCTCCCTCCTTTTCAGGTCTCTGTTTGCCTGAGTGAAGAGGTCTTTCTTTGCCCAAGCACCAGAGGGAAGGGTCTTCTTTCCTCCTCCCCAGCAGAATCACTGTGACAGGCACGCCCACACGTACCTTAATTTATACACCAGGTTTTCATCAGTGTGCCAAGAAGTTGGCTGTATATATACTTACATATAGGCACAGCCTCAAGCGGCCAAGTCTAAATAAGGACCATGGCCTTGCTTTGCAGAGACGAATTCCAGACACCCTCACCATACCTCCTTGCACCTCCTTCCAACTGGAAAGCTCCCAGACCCCATTTGGCCTTCCTCATTTATCCCACACCTATGCCAACCCACCCCTGTTTTTCAGCAAGATGCTCCAGGTAGGGACCTGAGTTCTGCTACCTACATGGCTGAGGGTCCCTGGGTCAGTGACTTTTCCACTCTGCTTCACTCATGTCTGTAATGATGACTATATCACCTGCTTTAAAGGGAGATGATGATCAAGCCAGAGAATGCTAAAAGGGCCTTGGCATTTTATTCTTTCCCACTCAAGTTTTAGGTAGGAACTCAATCAACTATCAAAAATCAGTAAGTGTTGCAGCATTACTTATAATAGCCAATAGCAATCTAAGTGTCCATCGTTGCATGAATGGATAAAGAAAATATGGTCTCTATATGAAATGGAATATTAGCCATAAAAAGAAGGAAATTCTGCCCTTTGCAACAAAATGGATGAATCTTGTGGGCACTATTCTAAGTTAATAAGTCAGAGAAAGACAGATAACTGTATGAACTCACTTATGTGCAGAATCCAAAAAGCTGAACTCATAGAAATGAATCGGTGGTTACCAGAGATGGAGGGTGGAGGAGCAGGATAGGAAAAATGGATGAAGGTGGTCAAAACGTACAAACTTCCAGTTATAAGTTCTGAGCATGTAATTATGGCATGGTGACCACAGTGAAGAGTACTGTATTGTATATTTTAAATTTGCTAAGAGAGCAACTTTTAAAAATTCTCATCACAAGAAAAAAATTATAACTCTGTAAAGAGATGGATGTTAACTAAACACAGTGATAATCATATCCATATATTTAGCCATTATGTTATACATCATAAACTTATGCATTGTTACATGTCAGTTACACTTAATAAAACTAGGAGGGGATCAGTGTCTTGTCCTTGGATAAGAAGCTGATTTGAAAACTGGAAAGCTTGATACGTGGTCTCCAGTTTGCCAGGCTTTCTTACACAATTGAATCATGAGAAAAGGCTTATTCGTCCACTTTTACAGTTGAAGACCAGGGAGGCTGACTTGCCCAGGGTCACATGGCTGGTCAGGGGCTGAACTGGAACCTGAACATTCCCAGCACTGAGTTGGGGCCAGGAGCCTTGGTTCAGGGGAAAAGGAGCTGAGGTCCCTCTGGGAGGGTAGGGGGTGGAAGAAAGCTAAAAGGAAGACATGTGGCCCAGCAGCATCCCCCACCTCACCTGCCTCTAGCCTTGGCTCTGGTGGGGCCCCTCAGGCCCGGAGAGCTGAGGCTGTGCTGTACCTGCCAGAGGCACCTGTCTGAGGCCAGGCTGTGCCAGAGAGAGGAGCCCAGATGGGGATTCTGCTGCAGGGCAACCTCAGGTAGGGAAAGAGGCAGCCCGGCGCACCTTATGGGATCCCCATGCATCTTACGTGCAATCATTCCCTCTGTCGCTGGAATTCATCCCCGAAGCAAATCACTGCAAGGTCATCTGTGAGCCAGCTTCGCCCACAGGTGAGGCCCCACTCCACAGGACCCCCTCACGTTCAGGTCCTCCCACCCGGCCCCCGACTGATGCCAGTGACTGATGGCATGACTGGGTGTTTCCTTTGGCTTCTAACAGAGAAAAGGCAGAGTACACAGCTGTGTAGGTTTCCCCAAAGGTCTGTCCTTTGGGGCCTGCATTCATTCCCTCCTCAGGAGATGAAGTCTCAGAGACAGTAAAATGCTCAGGACCCTCAGCATTGCTTTAAGGAGTGACTGACAGAGCAAGCTCTGAAGCTGGCCCCAACTGGGTTTTGATCTTTTCTCTACCAATCACCAGCTGTGAGACCCTGGGAAAAGAGCTTAACTCCTCCAAGTCTCATTTTTCTCTGATAATAGTAACTTCTAGGCAGTTCTTCTGAGATTTAAATCAGGTAAAGTGTGGTATACACTAAGAACTCAACAGTTGCTGGGGAAACAAAAGAGAGAAAAATCTTATTCTCTCTACCAATAATCTGTCCAGGGAGAGAGCAGGCTTGAGGCCAGTCAGCAGCTGGGGAAGGGACACAGGGCATGCTTGAGAAACCCTGAGTGGGTGTAGAAGCTAAAGGCAAATGCTGAATTGCCCTGGGGACTGAGGGGCAGGTTTTGAAGAAGAGGCTGTGTGGGAAAAAGGAAGAGGAGACGTAAGAAAACACAAATCAGAGAAAACTGCTGGGGCTGGAGGAGAAATAGGAGATTCTAAGTCTTTGTTGTGAGGTGTGAAAATTACATCTTTCCACCTCCCCATGGAGGCTTTCAGTAAAGCCTCCATTTTACATCAAGGTACTGGGGAGCCGGATCTTTTGGGAATATAGTGAGAGGATGGGCTTGTCCTCAAGTGTATAGAGAAACCAGGTCACGCATGCAGTCGTCCTCTGGCTTGTGTTACTATGGTGAGGGTGATCTTGGACCAGAGCTTAAGTGGGCAAGAACAAGAACTTATTTCATTTCTATTTCAGACCTCCATCTCTTCCAGGCTGGCAGGAAATGTTAACCCTGGGTTTTCTTGGAGTTCCTTCCCCACCTCCCCATTTACACGGTGCCAAGACTCTGGGGAGGGTTCATCTTGTTTCTGCAGCATCCACCCAGGCAAGGATGGCAGAGGGTCCCCCACCGCTGTCAGTCTGGTGCCCCTGCTCTGAGGCAAGGGAATCCTCCTTCAAAATGGCCCTTGTATGGATTTTTCTGGCACAACTGACACCTAGCTTTTCCCTTGCTGGGTGGCTATCCACCACTCCACCCCACCCTGCAGACACACACACACACACACACACACACACACACACACACACACACACACACGTGCAGCAGGCAGGCAGGGAGGTTGAGTGCAGGTTCCTGGTCTCAAGAACTTCTCTCTTTTTGATATATCAGTTGTCTGTTCTCTGCCTGGAATTTCCTTCGCTATCATCTGTCTGACGGGACAGTTGAGGGTGGGGGAGATATCTTTTCAAGTCGGTTTGGATAGCCCTGGGGCTTCCCAGGTGGCGCTAGAGGTAAAGAACTCGCCTGCTAATGCAGGAGACTTAAGAGAAGGTCTGCCCTGGTGGCTCAGAGGTTAAAGCGTCTGCCTGCAATGTGGGAGACCTGGGTTCGATACCTGGGTTCGATCCTTGGGTCTGGAAGATCTGCTGGAGAAGGAAATGGCCCATTCCAGTATTCTCCCATGGACGGAGGAGACAGTCCACGGAGTCACAGAGTCCAGACACGACGGAGCGACTTCACTTAAGAAAAGGAGGTTGGATCCTTGAGCCGAGAAGATGCCTTGCAGGAGGGCATGGCAACCCACTCCGGTGTTCTTGCCTGGAGAATTCTGTGGACAGAGGAGCCTGGTGGGCTACAGTCCATGGGGTCACAAAGTGTTGGACACAACTGAATGACCTAGCATGCATGCACGGATAGCCCTACTTTACTCTCTCTCTCTACTTACTGCAAAGCATGGATAATACCATTTTTGGTTTTGTTTGTTTTTAACCATCTCACTATTGATTGGGGTTACTGAAAGGGCTAATTTCTTGAAATATCCTCCTTCTCTACTATGTCACCATTATCATCTTGATGACCTCTTCTGTCATGGTTACTGACACACCTGAGACAGGGCACTAAAGGATGAATGACATCACAGCTAGAAGGAAGTTTTCTGAAGCCTTGTATCCAGGTTTCCTTTCGCTGTACACAAAGCGAGGGATGATCTCTGCCTGCAACTACGTTCACCTGGTGAACTCTTTGAGTTCAAGAATCCAGGTCGTGAAATCCTTCCCAGATTTTCCATTCTACTCGGAGGAAGGTTGAGAATTCTCAAAGGGGAATACCCTTGCTTCAAGCCTGCTATTGATGTAATCCAGCCAGCATCTTTGGAGGTGGAAAAGCTTGAGATCCAGTGCCTCCCCATAGAGACATTGCGGCTCCCTGTCTGTTTCTGCTGCAAAAATAAAATGGTTTCACGCCACACGCACAGACTGCTCTGTATCTATGCCTTGGACATCTTTCCACATCTCTGTACATAACCCTACTTCATTCTCTGTGTTTGCCTCGCAGTATCCCACAGCATGGAATTATGATGTTGTTTGTTTGTTTTTTGGTTTTGCTTTCACTAGCTCTCTATTGATGAACATTTGAGTGTTTTATAGATTACAATCCATGTTACACCAGAAGTCCTTTCATGCCTCTTTATGCACCCAGTTCCACACTTCTTTAAAAAATTTATTTATTTGGCTATGCTGGGTCTTAGGGAGAAGGCAATGGCACCCCACTCCAGTACTCTTGCCTGGGAAATCCCATGGACGGAGGAGTCTGGTAGGCTACAGTTCATGGGGCCGCGAAGAGTCGGACATGACTGAGGGACTTCAATTTCACTTTTCACTTTCATAAATTGGAGAAGGAAATGGCAACCCACTCCAGTGTTCTTGCCTGGAGAATCCCAGGGACAGAGGAGCCTGGTGGGCTGCCGTCTATGGGGTCGTACAGAGTCGGACACGAATGAAGCAACTTAGCAGCAGCAGCAGCAGCTGGGTCTTAGCTGTGGCATACAAACTCTTAGTTGAGGCATATGAGATTTAGTTCCCTGACCAAGGATCCAACCAGGCTTCCTGAATCGGAAGCACAGAGTCTCAGCCACTGGACCACCAGGAAGTCCCCTAGCTCCACACTTTTCAAGATAATACAGTCACATGACAGGCAGTGGGATGGGTATCCTCACTAGAAAGCTAGGTGTAGGGAAGGGTGGAATTTGCCCACAGTCATGCAGTAGGTTTGCATTAGAGATAGCAAATGTGGTACCCCTTCCAGCCTCTAGACCCAATACTCTCTTAATCCCAGTGAGTGATCCCTTAATTGTCCTATATATTTGGGTCCAGCTTGGGTCGTGTGCTAAGTCGCTTCAGTTGTGTCCAACTCTTTGCAACCCTTTGAACTGTAGCCTGCCAGGTTCCTCTTTCTGTGGCATTAACAAGCAAGAACACTGGAGTGGGTTGCCATGTCCTCTTCCAGGGGATCTTCCTGACCCAGGGATCAAACCCGTGTCTCCTGTATTTCAGGCAGATTCTTTACTATTAATGTCACCTGGGAAGCCCCCCAGTTTGGGTTAGAGCAGGCTTTTTATTTATTTCAAATGACCTAGAAGAAGCGTGTGGGTTATGCTGGGCACTGTGTACTGAGTGCAAGAAAGGGAAAGACCACTAGATAACCTTCATTGATTGATGGGGTCCCATGTGTGAGCCCCCAGAGGATGAAGTCGCCAGGATCATCTTCCAGGCTAACACAGCACATGGACGCCTGGGACCACATTTTAATCCTCTAGGGTCTGTATTATTATCTTCCCCATTTAGGAAAGAGGGAAGTTAAGCACAGAATGGTGACCATGTGACATAACTCATAGTGGCAGAGCCAGGACTGGGGACTTGTCTTTCAAACACACCTATATCACTACTGGTAACAGTACTACTGGAATACACATATACATTCTCTGGTGAAGGACAGGGAAGCCTGGAGAGCCGCAGTCCATGGGGTCGAAAAGAGTCAGACATGACTGAGTGACTCAACAACAACCACAAAATATTACTACTACTGAAAGGTAAAATAGCATTGCTGAAAGTGTGAAAAATGGAAATTATAACTACAAAAACAAAATGGCAACAAAAAGTTGCTGGGTTTTTTTTTCTTAACATTTTTTTTTAAACGTAGACCATTTTAAAGTCTTTATTGAATTTGCTACTTAAATAATATTGCCTCTGTTTTATGTTTTGGTTTGTTTGGCAACAAGGCAGGTGAGATCTTAGCTCCCCAGCCGGGGATCTAACCTGCACCCTCTGCATTGAAATGTGAAGACTTAACCATTGGACCACTAAGGAAGACCCAAAATGGCAGCAGAAAGTGTGAAAAGAAAAACCTGGGAGTCAAAAATAAAATCCTAAAAACAATCTTGTTAGGTGACCAAGGGCACATCATATCTCTTTGAAACTTAGTTGTTTCGTTCTTACAGAAAGAGAATGGCAATAACAATAAGAATCAGCACAGCAACAGCAGCTAATGTATACTATACACCACCCTAACCTAACAGCCATTCCTAAGTCTGAGCTTCCTCTGCAGGCTTGGCCTTCAAATACACATGTTTAATGTGACTACAATCAAAGGAAACATACAATTTTATTTCTTGATTTTTCACCTGACATTGTCTTATAAGCTTTTCCCACTTGGTTACATACATGCCCTCAGCAATCACTTTTTCCGTGACTGCCTTCACCCATGTTAATTAACTCCTTTCTCTGGTACTGGACATTTACCGCCACCAACTTTTCACTATTTTGGCTAATACTGCAGGCCTCTTTCAGCTTTACGGAGATTCCCCAAAGTCAGAGACTGTCCAAGGACTTCCAACTCTGATCTCCTGCCCTTCCTAAACTCTTCACTCAGCCCCCCTGGCTTCTGCTCTGGTGCCTGGCTCTGCCCTGGCCTCTCTCAAGGCCTGAGGCAGAGCTGAGGCCCTGCCCGACAGTGCTCTGTTAAAGGCTCTGAGCTTCAAAGTGGCCTCAGAACAGGCTCAGAGAGGCTCAGAGGAAAAGGGACTGAAGAGAGCTTCCTTGATGATGCCCCAGGTCCCCCTGAGAATACATGCCTTTATATTGCAAACCTCTAACTCAGAAAATTCTTCTAAAATCTAAACCAAAATCCCCTTTGTCTTCTTTCTTCATAGGACATAAACTGTTTTTGACCACAAACCTATGAGAATTTTTCCAAAAAGCCAAAAAGGCATAACACTGTCTTTACAATTTCACACGCTTAAGGGTTCTTGAACTCCTTAAGCTTGTGTGTGTCAGGTTAAGGATACAGCTTGTGTACACGCTCACTCAGTCATGTCCGACTCTTTGTGACCCCATGGACTACAGCCCGCCATGCTCCTCTGTCCATAGGATTTCCCAGGCAAGAATACTGGAGTGGGTTGCCATTTCCTATTCCAGGGGCTCATCCCCACCCAAGGATCGAATCCAAGTCTCCTGTGTCTCTTGCATTGGCAGGCAGATTCTCTACCACTGAGGCACCAAGGATACAGCTTAGGGTGACATTGTCTTTCCACCTCTCTTGGCTGCCTTCCATTGCCTTCACTGGATACAGTGAGACCTTGGGTCAGTCAGGCAAACTCCCTGAGCCTCAGTTTCCTCATCAGAAAAATGGGAGAGATTATAACCTGTACTTAGCAGGAGTATTGGGAGATGCCCTTTGTGAAAGAGTGGGATAGGCTATAAGGCACCTGTGAACATCCAGCCCCTGGAAGGACTTTTGAAAACAATCGAACTGTCCCCGTAGATACTGTTTTTCAATGCTTTTCCTGCTCATGTGTCCCACTCTGCCTCCATCAGGACCCTCAGATCTAACTTCATCCACCAGCACCAGGCCAGGTGAGCCCACATTTCAGACCCAGGGCAGTGAGACTCCTACGGCACTCACTCCCGGACACACGAGGCCCCTCCTCTCTTCTGCACCCCTTAGCCTCCCACCCAGAATCAAGCGAGTCCACCCACCCAGCCAGCCTGCCTTCTCCCATGCCCCAGCGTGCGCGCGCAGCGGGGCACCCACCAGGCGGCCCCCAGCACAGCACCTCGCGCGGGCGCCGCAGCTGGAACTCCCGGTCCCAGCGCGGCCGGGCGGGTCTGGCCTCCCGCCGCCCCCGGGGGTCCGCAGGTAGCGGAGCAGGGAGGTGCGGGTGGGGGCGCGGGAGCGCCGGCGGGGCGGGGCCCGCGCGGTGGGGGCGGGGGCCTGGCTACAGGGGACAGAGCGCGCGAGGCGCGTGGAGCTAGCTGCAGCCGCAGCCGCAGCCGGAGCCCGCGTCGGCGCCGCCATGCCCCCTGGCCTTCTGCGGCAGCGAGAACCACTCGGCCGCCTACCGGGTGGACCAGGGCGTCCTCAACAACGGTTGCTTCGTGGACGCGCTCAACGTGGTGCCGCACGTCTTCCTGCTCTTCATCACCTTCCCCATCCTCTTCATCGGTGAGCGCTCTGGGCGAGTGGCGGAGGAGGGAGGGCGGAGGCCGGGAGGGAGGCGGAGGCGCTGCGTCCTGCCGCTCTCGGTGTCCCCTTGCGGGCGGGCGATCGCCGCTCGCCTCCCTCCGGGGTTCCCCTGCTCTGTATGATGCCCCTCGGTCCCTGCGCTCGCATACCCGCGCAGCCCTCACTACTGGGATGTCCCTGAAACCGCGCCAACCACAACGGACGCTCCTGACCCAGGGGACCCCCAAGTTTTGCCACCGCGGGGCTAGAGCCGGAATGGAGAATGGGGAAGGCAGGGGGTCTCTTTCCGTGCTGGAAAGGTCGGGAGGGGGTCGGGCTATACTCTCAGAGGCGCTGTGCAGGGAGCCGGGTCACCCCCTCCCCCAGGGCACCCTCCTCGTCAGCCGCCACTGGGGCCAGGGAAGAGAGCAGCCTGCGCCTCGGAGACTGGGATGGAGGCCCTGCGAGCCCTCGGGCTGAGCCGGACAGTGGCGGTCAGCAGCCTCCGGAGATCCTGGGATCCCACTCGCCCTGAGCGAGAAAAGGCTCTGCTTCCCCAGCCAACCCCATCCGGACGCGCGTGTGCCTAGAGTGCAACTTCTCAGGCTCCGTGCAGAGCCCATCCGACTTAGCAGCACCCGGAGGCCCCCAGCGTGTTGTTTGAAAACCCTCTGCAGAGCTGGGCCGAACGCCCTGGAGGGTTTCAGTGCCTCTTTCCTGGGGTTACTTAATGTCTCTCCAAGACCTCGAATTTCCCAAGCTGGCTAGCTCTGTCAGCTCACTCTGTCAACCCTGCTTCCCCTAAACCTGTTAATCCCTTCTAATTAAGAAAAAAAAAAAGCAAATCTTAACATTCATACACAGCTTTGGGGAAGAAAGGAATAATTGTCACAGAATTAAAAGATGATGCTGCAGAAGCAAAAAGTTGTTAGTTACTGACAAAGACAATTAGGAAGGAAGCTATGCTCACAGACACATCAAAAATTGTACCAGCACTTACACTGTTGCTCTCAACCAGATGGTTTATTTATGCTGTGGTTTGTCACATGAAAAGCCAGATATAAAATGGGTACCTACACATGTGGGCCTCCATGGGTCTGGGCTTCATGCAAAGACATTTAGCTCAAGTGAACAGACTGGGGCATTGTCCTGGGTACACTCCTCATCCCCACCATGGGCCCAGTGCCTAAGCACCTTCCTGGGGTTCATGAAACCTCCTCCAGGTGAGCCAGGCTTCCCGCCTCTTCTTGTGTCTCCTTGCAGGATGGGGCAGTCAGAGTTCCAAGGTGCACATTCACCACAGCACATGGCTCCACTTCCCTGGGCACAACCTGCGCTGGATCCTGACCTTCATGTTGCTCTTCGTCCTAGTGTGTGAGATTGCGGAAGGCATCCTGTCTGATGGGTGAGTGACTTGCAGAGGACTGAAGAGAGTGGGTCTCTTCCAGGGTGCCTCCCAAAAGGCCCAAGGAGGCCCCAGCTCACCTGCGTTCCATGAGCCGATACGGTTTAATTTGCTAATAAATTCAGCAACCGTTTACCTAACATACATGGGCCGGGCTCTCTGTGCCAGGCACTGGGCACTGAGAATCATGCCCTATCCAGATCTGCACACTAAGACCCAGTGAAATAATCCTCAGCCTCTCCCACAGACTGCTGGAGATTTTTGCCTTCTCAGGGCAAAAATCACTCTTGCTTGAGATCTTTCCTTGGCTCCCAGTTGTTTTCAAGGTCTCAAGTGCTTAGCCTGGCACCCAGGTTCCTCACAGTTGGCCCTCCCTGCCTCGAGCCTCATTCCCAAAGGCCTTCTCCCCATGCCCACCTTTCCCAGGGCCTCACAGCATACTCTCCACACCTCTGCCACTGCACAGGTCATACTCTATGTTCTCATCTGTATCTATTTGCAAACTCTTTCCCCTTAAGCCAGAAAGGCCTCCAGAGTTGGAAGCTGCATTTTACTCATCTTTGTATTCACCGTGCAAGGCACATGAGAAAGTTCCATAGACTCTTAGTGACTCCTTAAGAGAATAAATGAAATAATCTTGCAACTAAGTACTCTGGGAGGATAAAGGAAGGCAGATTGGGCAAGCTTCATGATTGAGGGGCCTTCTGAGCCGAATCTGGAAGGATGACTAGGGTTCTGAGGAGCAAAGGAGTTCCAGAGAAGGTGGGAACAGTGAGGCAGTGCAGCGGGGCTAGTGTGAAACACACCAGAGCCGTGAAGGCTGAGGCTTGGACACAGAGGGCATCTCCAGGAAGGTTTCCAACACCAGGCTGAGTGTTTGAGTTGAATTTTGCAGGCAATTTAGAAGCGATATAATCAGCACAGCACTTGGAGGTGAGAACTTGAGGGCAGGGTGGCAGCAGTGAGTAGCTGGAGGTAAACAGCGCCTAGGAGGTGACTGCGGTAGCCTAGGTGAGAGATGACTGCAGCTGAAAGTGGTGCGTCAGCAGCTGGGGGTGCAGACAAGGAGGAGGTGAGCAGCCATCACATAAAGGAAGAAAGACTCCCTGGGTGAAGTGGTGGTGGAAGGTGGTGGGCATTTGGCTTAAATAGCTGAGGTCCAACCCTTCTGAGCAGGGGTTAGACTATGCCCAGATTCCACTCCTGCCAACCCTGGCTCCTGGGGTTGGATGGCAGGGGGAAGGGATTGGGGATCCCCACCTCATCAATACACATACTCCCTCACCCTCTGTTCCCACCGCATCCTGGCTTCAGAGATAATCTCTGTGATACCTGCTTGCCTTGGGCTTTCTCCAAAGCCCAAGGGATGAGCAGGACAAGAATGCATACTGCCACATAACTAGCAGGTGAAAAGTCTGCCTCCTGCCTTCCATCCCAGCACCCTTTCCAAAGCAGCGCAAATGCCAGAGAGGGGAGGGCTGCCTTGTGAGTCCTGGGGCCAGAAGATACTCACTGGGCTATAACGACCAAAGCAATGGAAAGGAAAACATCATTTCTGTAGAGAAGTTAGACCTCGGTCTTCACCAGCATATCTGCTATGCCACGTACCAACTGTGGGGCTTTGGACAAGCCACTCAGCCTTCCTGGGCCTTACTTTCTCTTCCTGTGAAATGAGCTTCATAATCCTTGCCTGACCTGCTTCATAGGAGAGTCCAGGATGATATTAGAGCATGGAGAGGGTGCAGAGTGCAGAGTGGCAGAGCCCTGGGCAGAGAGCACAGTCCCAGGATGTGGGAGACTGGAAAGAATCAGGCTGGGGACTCCTTCCTGCTGGCTGTTCAGCAGTCCCTCCCTGTGTGGGCAGCACCTGTATCCCAAACCTCTCTATGCTCAGTGCAAATTGCTATCAGCTCCCCAGAGGGTGGGTCAGCTCCTCAGATGGGCACTTGTCGCCTGGTGTCTGCTGGTTTCCATCTGTAGCCTACACCCCTGGGCAGGCAAGCGTGAAAGAGGGACATGGGAAGGGAGTCAGACTGCAGGAGAAGCCACAGTCCCTGCCTTCTGACACTCCCAATCCACCCACCCTGGGTTTACAGACTTGCTGGGAAGTCTACAGGGCAGATAAGAGAGGGGGGTGGTTAAAGCAATGGTCTTCAAGTATAAGCCTCTTTTGGGCTTCCCAGGTGGTGTTAGTGGTAAACAACCTGCCTGCTAATGCAGGAGACACAGGAAACATGGGTTTGATCCCTGAGTAGGGAAGATCCCCTGAAGGAGGGCATGGCAACCCATTCCAGTATGCTTGCTTGGAAAATCTCATGAACAGAGAAGCCTGGCAGACCACAGTCCATGGGGACACAAAGAGCCAGACACGAATGAAGTGACTCAGCACACATGCAAGGCTTCTTATACTGATGAATTAAGGTATAGGGCTAACCTATAGGGCTTCTTGTCTTCCTTTAAGGATTATTTCTCTGTGGTGCTCTGAATTTAGAACAGCCAAAGGTTTTTAGGTTATTTAGAAAAATTTTTCTTAACATAGAATGTTTTCCCAGACCAACATAAACTGGAAAAAGGCCTGTAGAAACTTTTACCTAATTTGTTCCCCTAAGTCAATAAAGCAGCCAAAAATCTGTTTAAGTCGTGTCATAAAATACTTATTTCAATTATGGTTATTCATTGTCATTTTATCTTATAAAATATTTATTATTTCTACCTTCTACTGCAAACAGAAGACTGTATTTAAACTTATGAAATAACATTTTAGATGTCACTTAAAATGTATGCAGGAGTACAGAGCTTTTCAAAATTCTTTCTTTTTAAAAAATGTTCTATGTATTTTTTTCATCTGTTATTTATTTGTCTGTGCCGGGTCTTAGTTGCAACATGAGGGCTCTAGTTCCCTGACCAGGGATCAAGCTCAGGCTCCCTGCACTGCGAGTGTGGTGTTTAGCCACTGAACTGCCAAGGAAGTCACTGCAGAGTTATTTCAAGGAGTACAGAGGCAAGAGTTTTGAAGGCCCCCTGGGCAGGGTGTTGGCTGTTCCCAGTGTCCCCACTAGTGACTGCCTTGTACCTCCTATAACAGTGTGAAGACCTTGTGCTGAGACTACCCACTAATCAAGGCTTGAAGAATATCAACATTTACAGTCTCATTTAAAAAAAGGAGGCCACCTTTTTAGCTGGTGTGGTGGCTTAGTGATGGCATCAGGACCCCAGCTTCTCTGCATTCTGGTTTCAGGGTAGAAGCTTTGCAGCTGTGACTGCCAAGGCCGGCTTCCCTCTGCCAGATTCTGTAAGCGTGAACCCAGGGAGAAGACCATGAATTTCAAAGCCTGAACACCAAACCCTCGTAGCATCTCCCTGTGAACGCCTGGGCCCCTTATTTAATAGACGTGTTTGGGGTACTGCCAAGCAGAGCTGCCAACATATAGTGGCCATGCATGTGTTCTGGAGGCCGCACTGCATGCTGCGCCTTAAACAAGGCCTGGGCTGCTCTGTCAGGGTATGGCACAGCTCACCCACATCTCCTCTCTCCTTCTCTCTTGGCCTCCCCTCAGGGTGACCGAGTCCCGCCACCTCCACCTGTACATGCCGGCTGGGATGGCGTTCATGGCCGCTGTGACCTCTGTGGTCTACTATCACAACATCGAGACCTCCAACTTCCCCAAGCTGCTGATCGGTAGGGAAGCCGGAGGGGTGAGGAGGGGGAGGGAATAGGGACTTCCATTTGTTCCTGTGCTGGGCGCTGTTCCAGGTGCTAGAGGTTCAGAAGTGGAGAAAAATCCCTGCCATGGTGGAGCCTCCAGTCTGGTGGAGGAGACCTACAGACAAAGACAGTAGACAGACAAATAGTGATGATGCTAAGAACACAAAGTATGGTAAGGGGCAGAGAGGAAAGGCCGTGCTGCTGTCTGTATAGGATGCTTGGAGGAGGTTTCTGGCAAGAGTGGGCACACAGACTTTAGGGGGTAGATGTTGCATGCAAATGGTAAAGCAAGCTCAAAGCCCTTCTGATAGGAGCACACTTGGCAAAGAAGCTGGTGTGGGCCAAGACAAACATGGGGAGAATGGTTGAAGGTTAGGTCACGGGCCAGGAGAGGAACAGAAGACTCCAGGCTCTGGGCCTGGGCACCTGCATGAGCAGTGTGTTAGTGAGCACCGTGGCAAAGGAGCAGGAGCTGGGGTGTTTCAGCCACTGAGTTGAAACAGCCAGCTCAAGTATCAGGCAGGCAGATAAACAAGTTGGGCACTCAGGGGAGGTCCGGGGCAGTCATGGCTTTGTAGGTGGCATGTAAAACTTGAGCCCAGATGCGGTAAGCTTTAGCAAAGAGAAGGGCCCCAGGACCAGAGCCTGCGGTTTGCCAACGCTTAGGAGTGCCCGCTTAGACCTTCTGACATCGTGTGGACGGCGTCCCAGGCAGAAACAACAGTGATGACTGTTGACCTTTATTGAGGCTGTACTGTGTGCCAAGCTCAATGCTAAGCTTCCTCCATGCATCATCTCACTTAACCCCCACACCCTCCCTCTTGTACTATTGCTATCCCCATTTTACAGATGTGAACACTGAACTCAGAGAGGTTACACATAATGACAGCGAACACTCATTTAGCACCTTCTATGTGTGAGGCACAATCCTAACCATTTTACATGTGTTCAGTTCAGTTCAGTCGCTCAGTCATGTCCGACTCTTTGCGACCCTATGAATCGCAGCACGCCAGGCTTCCCTGTTCATCACCATCTCTCGGAGTTCACTCAGACTCACGTCCATTGAGTCTGTGATGCCATCCAGCCATCTCATCCTCGGTCGTCCCCTTCTCCTCCTGACTCCAATCCCTCCCAGCATCAGAGTCTTTTCCAATGAGTCAACTCTTCGCATGAGGTGGCCAAAGTACTGGAGTTTCAGCTTTAGCATCATTCCTTCCAAAGAAATCCCAGGGTTAATCTCCTTCAGAATGGACTTGTTGGATCTCCTTGCAGTCCAAGGGACTCTCAAGAGTCTTCTCCAACACCACAGTTCAAAAGCATCAATTATTCAGTGCTCAGCCTTCTTCACAGTCCAGCTCTCACATCCATACATGACCACAGGAAAAACCATAGCCTTGACTAGACGGACATTAGTTGGCAAAGTAATGTAGGAACCTGGAATGTCAGGTCCATGAATCAAGGCAAATTGGAAGTGGTCAAATAAGAGATGGCAAGGGTGAACGTCGACATTCTAGGAATCAGTGAACTAAAATGGACTGGAATGGGTGAATTTAACTCAGATGACCATTATCTACTACTGTGGGCAGGAATCCCTCAGAAGAAATGGAGTAGCCATCATGGTCAAGAAAAGAGTCTGAAATGCAGTACTTGGATGCAATCTCAAAAACGACAGAATGATCTCTGTTTGTTTCCAAGGCAAACCATTCAATATCACAGTTATCCAAGTCTGTCCCCCTAACTCCATTTAATCCTTACAACAACTCTATGAGGGAGGTACCATTATTACCCTTTTGCAGATCAGGAGACCAAGGCTCAAAATTTAAGTGGTTTGCTCTATTCTCCCCAGCTAGTCAAGGGGCAAAACCCAGGTTAGAACCCAGGAGTCTGGGACCAAGCAGGCTCTTAAAAAGAATGAAGCTGTGTGTCTAAAAGTCCTCAGACTGTGTTGGAGCCAAGGTATAAATCCACAGATCTTCCTTTGTGTGGGGCTCCGTCTGCATGTCTAAGGCTGGGCTGTACATCTTACTGTTAAGCTGTGGTCAGACTGTGTGTCATTAAGTCAGACTGTGAGTTTTAGAAGTCACAGCATTAATTGACATCTGGAGTCTGGAACTTTCTATGATAAGCCAGAGACAGCCTGGTGTCATGAGTGGGAAGGGGGTGCTTCCCAAGCCTGTCTCAGGTCTACCTTCCTGGTAAGGTGGGAGCTGCACTCCATCAGAATCATCCAAGAGATGTGCTCACCCCAGGGGCCCCCATGTGAGTGTGGTTGGGGGACTGAGGGGCAGCAGGTGGAGAGATGCTAAATATAGGCTTCAGAGAGCCTCCTGCACCAGTGTCTGAAGCAGCTTCTCATACACAGAGACCCCTCCTTAATCGCCAGGCCCGGCTGACCAGTGCCCCTGGAAACACCCTATCTGGGCATCTGGCAAGTTCATTTTGTCATTCTCCAGAAAGCATATAATATTCTCTCCCTAAAGCACAAATTGGGCTTCCCTGGCTCAGCAGTAAAGAATCTGCCTGCCAGTGCAGGAGACACAGTTTCAATCCTTGGGTTGGGAAGATCCCCTGGAGAAGGGACTGGCAACCCACTCCAGTGTTCTTGCCTGGGAAATTCCATGGACAGAGGGGCCTGGCAGGCTATAGTCCACGGGGTCGAAAGAGTCGAATATGACTTAGTGTCTCAACGACAACAGTGAAGCACAAATTACCACCCTTGGACGGACCAGTCCTTCTCCAAGGAACAAGGACTAACTCCCTCCATTCCCCTTAGGTGGAGTTTTGCTCTCCACGGGCCGAAAGTTCTAGAACAGGGGAAAGTGAAGAGGATGCCCCCATGGGCTGCAGGGCAGTGAGTATTAGAGAAAGAACTGTCCTTCTGTGGAGGCTACTATCTGGTCGCAGGTCTGGAGTCCTGCAGAAAGTGAACCGATGCAGCTTACAGTGTCCCGAGAAGTAACCTTGTTCGTGGACCTGGGTGAGATCAGGAGGTGTTCTAAGAGAAAGTCCTGTTTGAGTTGAAAACGGAAGGATAGGTAGGACCTAGTTGGGGGAAAGGGACAGGGAAATGCTTCAGACAGAAGGCGTGGCATGTGCAAAGGCCCAGAGGCAGAAGAAAGAAAGCACATTAGGAAATCTGAGGTGGGGGAGGGAAGGAGTGCTAGAGCGCAGAGGGCAGAAGGGAGCTGAGCTGTGAAGGCTAGAATGGCAGGTGGGGCAGGACCTTGAAGGCCACACCACAGGCATTGGTCTTTATCCCAAGGACAATGGGAAGCCATTGAGGATATGTATCATAAAACTTATTTTAATCACATTTCAATGTATACTTCAGTGGCATTCAATACATTCACCTTGTTGGGTAACTACCACTACCATCCATCTCCAAAACTCATTTTCCCATTAAACAATAACTGTATGCATTAAACAATAACTACCCTCAACCCTTCAAAGCTGGCATTCTACTTTCTGTCTCTGTGAACTTGACTACTTTAGGCTCCTCATTTAAGTTAAATCGTACACTATTTTGTCCATTCGTGACTGGTTCATTTAACTTTGTTTTATATTCTCAAGATTCACCCATTTGTAGCACGTGTCAGAAAGTTCTTCCTTTTTGAGGCTGAATGACATTCCACTGTGTGTGTCAGTGTGTGTGTGTATATATATTCCATTGCGTATATACACATCCTGTTGCATATATATATTTTATATATATACCATATTTTGTTTATACATTCATCCATCAGCAGTTGGGTTGCTTCCACCTTTTGGCTACTACAAATTATGCTGTTATGAGCATGGGTGGGTTGAGGTCATATTTCATTAAATGTATTGGTCTGTGGAGGGCGAGAGGGGAAGTGGGGAGACCCTGAGAAAGCTCTACAGGTAGTCCAGGGGAGACACGATGGTGGCAACCCAGCTGGCCACCCGGATGGACAGAAGTGGATGGATTCCAGATAATTAGGAAGTAAAATAGAGTTTGGTAATAGGTAGGATGTGGGGGTGAGGGAGTGGAGAGAGAAGGAAGGAGCGGAGGTGATGAGAATTCAGAGGGTTTTTAAATTATTTTACTTTTTTAACTTTTTGCTTTCTATTGGAGTATAGTTGGTTAACAGTGTTGTGGCAGGTTCCGGGAATTCAGAGTTTAAAGCTCAGCAGCGGCCCCGGTGCTGTTTTTCCCCTCTCCCGTTCTCTCAGACAAGCCCTAAGCTTTCACCGAGCGCTGCTGTATCTGGCCGAAGGCTGAGGGCTCAGCACTGTAGGGTAGGACTGTGGGCTTAGTCCTGGGTCCACCACTAACTCCCTGTGTGACCTAGGACAAGACGCTCAGGCTCTCTGAGCCTCAGTGTCCCCCATCTGGACAGGAATAGCAAGCCCCTGGCTAAGTCCTAGGGTTCTTATAAAGATCAAATCAGATCATGTCTGTTAAGCATTAGAGGCTAGACCAATCTGAGATGTATTTACAAGTCCGGTCCCAGTAGGAAACCCTCACAAAGGCCTCCAGAGCTTCTGGTGCCTGGGATAGAGTCTCTTGGGAGAGTATAGGTGTGGAGGCAGAGGTAGGGCATCCAGCTAGGGGATTCCTTGTGACCCGGAGACCAGACTAAGCTGAGAGACACCATCCAGACTTGAGAGCTGGGACCAGAAGCAGACACTCCTGCCCTCTATCCTGCTGTTCTCACTCAGGGACCTGAGATAGGTGGCATTCCCCCTCCCCAATTCAGTGTCTCAACCTAGTTCCCAGCCCAGAGCCAGGCTGAGACAGACTGCAGCTTTTGTCCCCAAGAGATGCCCTGGCATTCATGTCCAAGTCCACCCAGGGATGAAAGGCAGGGTGATGGTCTTCTTCCCTCTCTGTGATTCCTCTAGAGAAGAGCTCTAGGTGTTTAGGCTGACCTTTTATCATACCTGAGATCCCATATGTCATATATCGTAAACCATGTGACTCTAGGCACCAAGGGGGAAGGACTGCCTGTGCTAAAGCACTCCCTAAAGGGGACTTAACTACTGCTCTCTTTTGTCATCACCAGTAAGCCCAAACTGGCTGGTTTATTGGTGGATTTGAATGGGGTAGATAGGAATTTAGAGGATAGACTCCACCGATGGCTTCTGATTATTTATGGTCCCAGGTCTGAAGTCTGGAGATAATAAATATATTAACACCTGATATCCAAAGAGCACCCAGTGTATGCCAGGCTCACTGTGCTAAACGCTTTCCATACATTGCTCACAATAGCCTTTGAGGTAGTAATATTATTATTCCCATTTATGGATGAGGAAACTGAAGCCTAGATGGGTTAAATGACTTTCCCAAGATGATGTAGCTATTAAGTCACAGAATCTGAGCCCAAGCGTATCTGGCTGCAGGCCCAGCTCTAACCACAATATGCACTGCCTCACAGGACTGTGACTCACTTTTTTGTATCCTCCACTCCCTAGGCTCCCTGAAGAGCATCATTGTGCCATAGTGGGCTCTGGGCAGGGTGGGCCAAGGACCCTAGGCCTCCACCTTTCCTCTGTCATTAGCTTGCAGTGAGCTTGGGCAGATCCCCTCCTCTCTCTGGGCCTCGGCTTTCTCATCTGTAAAGTTGAAGGACTAGATTGAAGGACCTTTAAGATATTCCAAGACTGGGGATTCCACAAGGAAGCCATTATAAGGTGGAGCCTACGTGTATTAGGCATTAGGCTAGCCCAGTTATGCCACTTAATGTCTGTGTGACCTTGGATCAGTTACTAAACCTTTCTGATTCCTATATCTGTTTAATTGAGGGTGATGGCAGGACTTTGCTCACAAGGCTTTTGTGAGAAATAAATGAGATAAATATGTTTAAAGTGCTTATTTGACACAGTGTCTATAACTTAGCTAAATTCAAGAAATAATTTCACTATTTTTCTTCTTATTTATTATAAAGGAAAATTTGGCTGACCACCTTGACTTGTAGGATTATTATTATTTCTGAACATGCTTGTCATGAATGTTTTAGTGTATGCACATTGCTTCTCTGGTAGCTCAGACAGTAAAGAATCTACCTACAATGCAAGAGACCTGGGTTCAATCCTGGGTGAGGATGATCCCCTGGAGAAGGGCATGGCAACCCGCTCCAGTGTTCTTGCCTGGAGAATTTCATGGACAGGGGAGCCTGGTGGGCCACAGTCCATAGGGTCACAAAGAGCCAGACGTGAATGAATGACTAATACCTTCACTTTCGCTGTCTCAAAATTATATACTCTTGTATTCACACACACAGACATCTCTCACACTGAGTGTGCTTGGCCACAGGCACACCTCCTCCCTGACACACTTTTCTGTCCTCTTACACACACTTGTGCACACGTGAGTGCACACTCATGCACATACATGCACACGTGCCCTCTGTGCTCTCTCGCCTCTCCCTGGCAGCCCTGCTAGTCTACTGGACCCTGGCCTTCATCACCAAGACCATCAAGTTTGTCAAGTTCTACGACCATGACATCGGCTTCTCGCAGCTGCGCTTCTGCCTCACGGGGCTGCTGGTAATCCTCTACGGGATGCTTCTCCTCGTGGAGATCAACGTCATCAGGGTGAGGGTAAGCAGGCCCCCTAGGCTGCCACCCACCTGGGGACACACCTGGGCCAGGGCGGGGATGCTCACCAGGGTCCGGCCCCTGGATGTGGGCCACCACCCTGCTTCTTAGACAAGTCCTAGAAGGAGTCAGTTTCTTTTACCTGTCCTCAAAAGGAGAGTTTAGGCGAGTGAGGGATGTTTCGGGAGGAACATTCCATCCAGCCCAGCAGCCCTCTACCCCAGGCTTTCAGGGGAGAGGAGGTGACAGCCAAGGCCATACGATTCTGGGTTTAATAGAGAGGAAATAAAACTTCAGGTTCTGGCTTCTTTGAGTTTGATGTGTTTTTTTTTCTTTTTGAGGTGGGGGGGCTTGTTTTATTTTAATGTATTCATAGAATTACACATGAATTAGTAAATGTAAGTGGGACTGCATATATATCTTTTGAGGTTTGGGTTTTTTTTTTAATCATTTCAGCTTGCTCCCTTTCCCCCTCTGAGATTCATGCCTTCCCCTCTCTCAGCCCGTCCCTCCCCAGGTAACCCAGATTAACATTCTAGTATGTGTCCTTGCATTCTTTTTATTAATATATTGTGCTACATACTTGCATCTGTTAAAGATATCTCCTTAACATAAATAGGTATTGTTTCTTTCAATGTTTGTTTTATAAAAATGGGATCATATTATATATAGTTTTACATCTAGCTTTTCTCATCTGTCAGGTATCTCTTAGGACTCCCTCTCAGTCTAGTACAGTTAATTTAGTTTTCTTAATGGCTGCCTAATATTCCATCATGTAACTGAGCCATTACCCTATTGATGAGCATTCACTTTGTTGCCAAATTTTTGCCATCACAAATAATGGCATATTAAACATACTTGTATCTATGTAAAGCTACTTCTATTTCTGTGGGAGGGAATCCAAGGAGCAGAGCTGCTGGCTCAGAGGGCCTGAGTATTTGAAATTTTAATTGATGTTGCAGATTGCCTTTCAGAAATGCTGTAATCTACCAGCAATGAATTAGAAAGCCCTTTCCCTTCCTCCAACCAGCAATGTGGGCTATAGCCATTTCTAATTTGGGCCAGTCTGATGAGTGTGAAGTGCTACTTTAATTTGCATTTCTCTGACTCCTCTGCTTTTAGTTAATGATTTGCAGGGTACACAGGCTTTCATATTCTCTGCCTCCAATGACCCTTGCAGCATTGCTGTGATACAAGTAAAATCCCCTTTTAAGATGAGACATTAGATGAGGTTTATCTAAAGATACCTTGCTAGTAAGTGGAGGGGGCAGAATTCGAACCCAGGTCTGCATGGCTCCACATTCTACAAACCTTATATGAATATGGTGAGAGAAGATGGCATATGGGAGACTCCTGCTCTTGCCCATCCCAACCCAGCCCAGAGGATTCAAAGTAGGACTTCAATGAAGAGTTATGAGTCAGGAGGCCCTGGAACTGGTGGTCAAGAGGAGTTGGTGGGGGGAGGGGGGGCAGTCTTTTTCCTGGGAAGAGGCAAATGATGACCTGACCTGTTAGAAGTCAAGGGTGGGACGACCACAACCCCAGGTCTCTGCTGGGACAAAGTAGAGGTGATGAGAAGTTGCACTTACCCTTCCCTGGTGTCCCATGTGCCCACAGAGGTACATCTTCTTCAAGACGCCAAGGGAGGTGAAGCCCCCAGAGGACCTGCAGGACCTGGGGGTGCGCTTCCTGCAGCCCTTTGTGAACCTGCTGTCCAAAGGTACCTACTGGTGGATGAACGCCTTCATCAAGACTGCCCACAAGAAGCCCATCGATCTCCGAGCCATTGGGAAGCTGCCCATCGCCATGCGGGCCCTCACCAACTACCAGCGGCTCTGCGAGGCCTTCGATGCCCAAGCGGTCAGTGGGGGCGTGGTCACACTGTCCATTCCCTGCCCTCTGGTTTAGTCACAGACAGGGAGCTCAGAAAGCATCAGGTCAAACCCCTGATGGGACAGTGGGGAAACTGAGTCCCTTGAGGGAAAGAGGCTTGCCCTAAGTCACACAGTGAACCAGGGAGAAGTCCAAGACCAAAGACCCATAGGACAGTCACAGCTGGAATGGTCCTCACGGTTTAGATACTCAGCCTAACACTTTCATTGTCCATGTGGGGAAACTGAGGCTCTAAAGGGAAGTAACCCTGTTGGATTTCCCGTGTCTTGTGGTCTTTCTTTTGGAGCTCAGTGACTGTACAGGTGGGGATTGTCACCCATTTGGAGGGCAAGGGCATTAGTGACCTAATCCTTGCAGTAACTCTATGAGTTAGGCCAGAAGGCATCTCCTCAAACCACTGATGAGGAAACTGAGGCCCTGAGAAAGGCCATGACCTCCCCAGAGCTAGCCTACCTCTGGCAGGTGGCAGAGCCGGTCACCTGACTCCCAGTCCAGTGCTCATTCACTGCCTCTGCCCTCATCATAGCACTATGCTCACTGCACAGTCCCTGCCCAGCCATGTGACCTTGATCCATCACCTGGCCTCAGTTTCCCTATCTGGACCATGTTAGGTCTCTATTTGGACCCACACCACCATGCACTTGGTGGCTCCATAATTTCTTCCCTGAGTCCACCTTTTTGCAGCAGACATGGCCACTGGGTTTCTCTAGGCAGCAGGAGCCAGGGGTTCCCTGGGAGGCTGGGCCCTGCTGTGAATGGGCCCTCAGCCACTCTGACTCTGTCTCTCTGGGCAGCGGAAGGACATGCAAAGCACACAAGGTGCCCGGGCCATCTGGCAGGCCCTCTGCTGTGCCTTCGGGAGGCGCCTGGTCCTCAGCAGCACGTTCCGCATCTTGGCTGACCTGCTGGGCTTCGCCGGGCCACTGTGCATCTTTGGAATCGTGGACCACCTTGGGAAGGAGAATGGCGTCTTCCAGCCCAAGGTAGGCTCCCAGGGGGAGAGCAGGGCGCCCTTGGCAAGGTTTTCACTCACTAGTGAGAACAGGCAAGAGGTTGATGTGCGTGAGAGTGGCTGCACAGGGCAGTTCCTCACCATGCAGAGTGCTTAGCAATATCTGTCTCTAGGAGATGTCTGCACCTGGTCAGCAGAAATGCTACAAGGTAAGCTTGTGCCCCTAGAGAATTTATGGTGCCCTACGCTTTTGACTTAGCAACTAAACAGCAGCATACCATAATCACCATAATATTTCTCTCGGTTATGTCATCTTTCAGAAAGTTGCAGGAGGTGTCTAAAGCTTTTATTTATTAGTTTTTAATTCATGCTATCTTAAGACTCTCGATAACTTTCATGGGATCTCTCTTCTCCAGTTCTGTATGCTCACAGCACTTGAGGCTCTGCAGGACCACTTTGGTGGCTGCTGTTGTGGGGAGGAGAATGAGAAAGCTCCATCTGTGGGGCTTTTTCTCCCTCCACTCCAAATTTTGCTAAAAGCGGCCCCAGTTTTATTAACATGTTAGAACTTCCCATTAAAATTTCTTTTTAAAAATAGAATCCAATGTCTTAAAAGTAATTGAAACCCATTGGACTAGATGATACCCAATGGCCTTTCCAGCTCTAAAGATGCTGCAAACTGAAATTTGTCAGACAACAGAGACAGAAAATGTTTCTGGGGTTTGTTTTTCCTTCCTTAGGGCAATAGCATTCACTCTGGGGGTGAGGGTGGAGGACCTAATTCTTTCATCTGCTTCTTTGTGGCTGCTGAGGTTTTTGTTGCTGTTCAGTAGCTCAGTCACGTCCGACTCTTTGGGACCCCCGCAGACTGCAGCACGCTGGTACTTCCCTGTCCTTCACTATCTCCCAGAGTGTGCTCAAACTCATGTCCACTGAGTCGATGATGCCAGGTTTAGATGGCCACAAAATGGAAAACTTTTCGCCTCTAATAAGATTCAGAGTCTTATTTCCCCAGCAGGAACATCATTATAACCTTTTAACCACAAATAGTCCAAAAATGATGCAGGTAATTACTGATTAGGGATCTGATTACTAATTTACGACTTCCCCTTGTGTAGTATTATCCATCTCGTGGGCTCCAAAACTGCAGATACCATTTAATTCCCAGGAGGTGCATATGAATTTTTTTCCAGAGACATAATTAATCAGCTGAGCACTTTTGGCCAGGAATATGAGACACTCTTAAGTCTGTCTGATTTACTCAGCAAACAATTATTGAGCCATACCATGTGCCAGACCTGGGTAAGACTGTGAGAGTATAGAGACAATGGTTATGATGAGGAAGATTAATAACAACAACCACTGATTGACTGCTTAATACATATCCGTGTGTTATTTCATTGAATCCCTAAAACAGACTTTTAGGGTAAGGTTGTTGTTTTTTTTGTAACAACATTTTGAGATATAATTGACAAACCATACAACTTATAAGGTAGGTATCTTTAATCCCCATTTTACAGATGAAGAACTTGGGGCTCAAAGAGGTTAAGTAACTTTCCCTAGGGTCTCTCAGCTAGTTAGTGACAGAGTCAGGATTTGAAACCAAGTCTCTTTTACTCCATAGTCTGGGCACTTACAATCATGATGTTAAATTGATTATTGTTATCAAGTCTTCATCTCTGGCCTCGAGGAATATGGAACCAAATGGAAGAGAGAGAAATCTAAATAAAATATTTTAAGTGTGCTAAGTCACTTCAGTCATATCCAACTCTTTGCGACCCTATGGACTGTAGACCGCCAGGCTCCTCTGTCCATGGGATTCTCCAGGCCAAGAATACTGGAGTGGGTTGCCATGCCCTCCTCCAAGGGATCTTCCCAACCCAAGATCTAACCTGCGTCTCTTACGTCTGCTGCACTGGCAGGCAAGTTCTTTACCACTAGTGCCACTTAGGTGTTAAATACTGCTACTTGGAAGTAGACACAAGGAACTATGGGAAAAGGAGTAATTAACTCAGCCAGTGATCATGACAGTTTCAAAAGGAAAAGATATTTGCATGGGGCCTTGATAGATGAGTAGGAGTTACCTAGGCTGAGATGGGTAGATTTCTTGTTCATTTAAGGATGTGAGAACTCTTAACTTGGAAATAAATTTCATGAAAACTTTACAGTACTTCACAATTTTTTCACTTTTAAAAATGTTATATAATGCATCAATTTCTTTAAAAGAGTAACATGAGAAAGCCTTAAAAAAAGAAAAGATAATTAGGACTCTTTTTGCTTATTTAGACTTCAGTGGCTCTTGAGACCTTCTCTGGCTTTTGAGCTGCTGAACTTTATTCGGCCCAAAAGGTGGGGAAGGGACTGTTTCTTTTATAAAAAGGAGTGTCACCTTCAGCTTCAGTCTAACCATAAATGGAAAAAAAAGAAATGTTAGTTACTCAGTCTTATCTGACTCTTTGTGATCCCATGGATTGTAGCCCGTCAGGCTCCTCTGTCCATGGGATTCTCCAGGCAAGAATACTGGAGTGGGTAGCCATGTCCTTCTCCAGGGGATCTTCCTGACCCAGGGATCAAACCCAGGTCTCCTGCACTGCAGGCAGATTCTTTATATCTGAGCCACCAGGGAAGCCGTAGGGGATTCCCAAATACTCCACACTGATAAGCCTGCAGCAGTATGGAGCCGATTGTTAGCATTAAGGGAAGGTGACACCAGCCAGAGCCCTTATCAGCTTGTCCACATCATCTTCTTCATCCTATGTTTCCCTAAACTCTTACACCAGTCTCCTAAGAACTCTGGGGCCAGATGTATCAAAGAAATGGTAAGAACAACACTTAGAATACTACTTCATTTGAGTGTTAGCTTTGCCTTCTCTTCTCTCTTTGTTTGTACACAAACCCTGGGATTTGCTGCCCTCTCATTGGAATGCTCTTGTCTCAGTTACTTGTCAGCACATAAATCGCCGAGACAGATGGCCTTGCCTCAGTGGCAGCAGGTCTTATCAAATTTAATATTTGTTCCCGGCAGCCCAAATGCAATCAGCAAATTACAGACATAGAAACGGGAGTTGAAAGTAAATATCTTCTCCAATGTCAGCAACAGAGAGTCCTCAGTCGTGTGGTTGCCTGGGATATGCCTTAATTCTCATGTAGTGGGGGAAAGTGAAGTTGCTCAGTCGTGTCCAACTCTTTGTGACCCCATGGACTGTAGCCTACCAGGTTCCTCCGTCCATGGGATTTCCCAGGCAAGAATACTGGAGTGGGTTGCCATTTCCAGGGTCTCCCGCATTGTAGGCAGACGCTTTTCTGTCCGAGCCACCAGGGAAGGTATAGTGGGGGAAAGGGGTCATTTATTGAAGTTATTTGGTTCACCACCACCCCCTGCCTCCCAGTGGCTCTCACCCAGAGAGACAGGTGCTATCCTGGTCTTCATGAACAGAGGAGGAAGCTCTCTAGCTGTGTTTAACAACCCGCTCCCTGAGAGAGCCCTTCTTCCCGTTCGGCCTGGATCCATCCTGCTGCAGTCGGACAGCCGGGCACCCTCTGTTTACTCTCTTATCAGTGGCTGCCCTGTCGTCTCTTCCCTTGCCAGGATACTCACAGTTGGCAAGAAATCTTGCCGCCCTTGGCATCCTCAAGGACAGGCATTCCTTATTTCTTCTTTTATTACTGGAAGTGTCATATGGCCTGCTAGGTCCTCAACACTCCTGTCCTCATTATCACTCCCCAGGGAGCGCTGGGACCCAGGCCCTGCAAAACCCCTGATAGGTCCCTTTCCAGCCCCCTCTCTCACCCAGCCCCCCACCCACAATCTGTCACCTGCCATGGATGCCTCTGATCTGGCTGGAGGGCAAGGGAATTGGATTTATAAAGAACTGCTGGCATCTGAAACCGGCCAGCACTGCTCTAGGCTGTCAGCTGAGCAGAGGAAGAAAGAACAGTTTGGGTTTGATCTCAGGGCCAAACAAAGCTTCACACGGCCTCTAAACCTCCGTGGGGATCGTGTGTAGGTTAGTGTGTGTTTGTTTCTGAATGAGTTCTCCTGGGACCTGCTTATGAGTCTTTGTGTGTGTCTTTCTGTTGTCCTGGTGTCTCTTGGTATGTGTTTCTGTGTGTATCTGTGTCCCCATCTGGACACCCATATTTGTGGCTGTCACTCTCGGTACTTTGAGAACATATACACATTTCTGTGACTGTGATGTCAACATGCGGGCTGGTCTCTTTAGGACAGTGTCCATGCGGCTGCTCTGGTCTGGCATGCCTCACTAACTCCCTCTGAACTGCGAAGACATGTCTTTGATGTCACCTTCTCCAGGAAGCCTTCCTCTGATTGAATTAGATGCTCCTCTTCTGTGCTCCTGTAATATCCTATGTTTGCACCATCAAAACACCCATTTTCTTTTTCTTCAACTTGACCCTGAGTCCCCTGAGACAAGATCTGCATTGGCTGATCTCTGTGTGCCCAGCTCCGTGCCTGACACCCCAGAAGCACAAGAGAAATGATTTTTCAATGAGAAATGCAGATATTACTGTATACTGACTGCTTATACTTACTACAACCCACTCCAGTGTTCTTGCCTGGAGAATCCCAGGGACGGGGGAGCCTGGTGGGCTGCCGTCTATGGGGTCGCACAGAGTCAGACACGACTAGAGTGACTTAGCAGCAGCAGCAGCATACTTACTATAAATCTTTATTTTTCCACACCATGTAACATGTGGGATCTTAGTTCTCCAGCCAAGGATCAAGGCAGTGCTCCCTGCCTTGGGAGGGTAGAGTGTTAATACTAGACCACTGGGGGAAGTCCTGAGAAAAATTTTTACTTACATTGTTATACTGAATTGTCATAACAGCTCTCTGAAGTAGAAACCCTTAATAGCTTCATCTTACATGTAAAGAAACTGAAGCTCAGAGAGGTTGAGGAACTTACTAAAAACACAGTCTCTAACATAATGAGTCAGAACTTGAACTCAGATATGGGCTAACCTCAAACTCTAAACCACCATGTCAAATGGTTGTGGATGGATGGGTGGGTGCCTTGGTCTATAAAGGGTCAAAGACAGTTATCAACATTTTTACCAGGGCCTTCCAGAGCTGGAACCTTACATTCTGCATGCCTTGATTGGCTCAACTGTAAAATAGGGAAATGGATAGCTTCTATAAAAAGTAGATGGGAGATGAAGATCATATGCATTGATTACTTTAAAATATATTTATTGAGTGCTACTATGAAAACCCCTGGAAACACACACAATTTCTTCCCTGAGAGCTTGTGAAAATGTGAGACAAGGGCATCTGATCTTCCAAAGCATTTTCCACTCATCAAATGTCAAGCTGTAAGTCCTTGGCCTCTCTCTCCAACTGTCACGGTGCTGGGCAATGCCAGTGCCCTGACAGCCATTTGAAGCTTCCCAGGGCTTGCCGTCCACGAGCAGTATCCCTGGCCTCTTTGGCTAGTCTACTACCTACTTAATCAAAAGGTAGCTACTCTGGCCTCTATCTCTTTTATTCTGTCTCTTTGAAGAGAGATTTTAAAAAATGACCCAATGACTTACACCTGCAGGCAGATTTTCATTTTAACAGGTCACAAAACTCTTGACCCAAATAAATATTATTTCTGACCCTAGGGTGTGTGCTTTTGGGGAAAAGGAGCAAGGCTTTAGCTTTAGACCAAAAATTCCAACAAATTCTAAAAGAGAATTTGTTGCTTTGTGGAAAATGTACAGATATTGATGAGTGCATTTAACAAAGAACACACATGCATCAGTAACCTAAACAATGAGATCGGTTGATTTTTCTAGCCCTCATTCTGCAGCCTATGTGCTTTCTGATCATTGTGATATAGTGAATGTGAGCCGTTCCATGCTACTTAAGAGCTTTCATATTGATTGGTGTTCTTGGGTACATAGTGTTTCCCATGAGTATCGTAATATACTTAACCATCCCTTGTGGTTACACATTTACATGGATCTTTGCCTGTTCTAACCCAGAGACAGTTCGTCTTTGCACATACAGCTATTTCATTATGTTAAATTATTTCCTTTGGGATAAATCCCCACCATATCCTTTGTGGCTTTAAAATAATGGACTCCATTCTCCAGAGCTGGGTCTCTACAGAGGCTGGTAGAACAGAAGAATTCCAAGGCATGCTAAACAGGACCAGGTTTTCCCCTAGAGCAGATACCTTCATTATGGACCCAGATCGAGCCAAGCGGGCAGTTTTCCAGTCCCTGCAAGGCCACAAGCTTGCAGCTGACAGTAGGAGACTGAGTTAACAGGTTGGATGGAGCTCAGGCAGTGGATCTATGGGAGCATTTTTGGCATCACATGGTTTCATGTTCACATCGTTTCCTTTATCAGCATGTGACCCTGGGCCAGCCACGTGACCATGATGACAGTCCATTTCCTTATGCATAAAACTGGTCTAATAATGGTGTGCTTCTCACTGGGAGCTGTGAGCATTGTACCTGGGTGAACACTGGGCGCTGCCCCTTGCTTCCCTGTCAGATCAGGTCTCAGATATGCAGATGACACCACCCTTATGGCAGAAAGTGAAGAGGAGCTAAAAGCCTCTTGATGAAAGCGAAAGAGGAGAGCAAAAAGTTGGCGTAAAGCTCACCATTCAGAAAACGAAGATCATGGCATCCAGTCCCATCACTTCATGGGAAATAGATGGGGAAACAGTGGAAACAGTGTCAGACTTTATTTTTGGGGGCTCCAAAATCACTGCAGATGGTTACTGCAGCCATGAAATTAAAAGACGCTTACTCCTTGGAAGAAAGTTATGAGCAACCTAGATAGCATATTCAAAAGCAGAGACATTACCAACTAAGGTCCATCTAGTCAAGGCTATGGTTTTTCCTGTGGTCACGTATGAATGTGAGATTTGGACTATGACGAAGGCTGAGCGCCAAAGAATTGATGCTTTTGAAGTGTGGTGTTGGAGAAGACTCTTGAAGAATCCCTTGGACTGCAAGGAGAGCCAACCAGTCCATTGTGAAGGAGATCAACCCTGGGATTTCTTTGGAAGGAATGATGCTGAAGCTGAAACTCCAGTACTTTGGCCACCTCATGCGAAGAGCTGACTTACTGGAAAAGACTCTGATGCTGGGAGGGATTGGGGGCAGGAGGAGAAGGGGATGACCGAGGATGAGATGGCTGGATGGCATCACTGACTCGATGGACATGAGTCTGAGTGAACTCCGAGAGATGGTGATGAACAGGGAGGCCTGGCGTGCTGCGATTCTTGGGGTCGCAAAGAGTCGGACACGACTGAGCCACTGAACTGAACTAAAGATCAGGTCTCAAACTCAGCAGCCCAATTTTAAGGTCCATTTTGCTGCTCCCATCAACCCCCCACTGTCTTCCTTCTCCCTCCCCCTCTGCCTTTCCCCCTTGTGCTTTAACAAGTGAGGCAGAATCAGGGCTTCAGCTTTCAGCAGGACCCTCTTTCTAAGAGGCCTCAGTTTTCTCTATGACTGTTTCCTGCTGACCCCACAAGGGAGCGACCCTGTCCCGCAAAGGAAGGGCCATATAGCTGTAACCAGAACCAGCTCCATGGGCCTGTGAGAGCTGGTGGAAGGGCACTGTTGAACCAAGAGGCACAATCTTTCCTACTGTCAGAAAGGTCTATGTCCAGGATTCAGGGATTTCTGACTCTAGAAAAGGCCTCTGCTTAGAATCCTGACCCTTTCAGCCTGATCCTGGTGTGGACACGCCCTCAGGCTCCTTATCATTTTGTTCCCACCACTCTTTACCCTGCACCAGCAGCTCCCACAACCTTCCAAATCACTTGCAGAGTTCAGGGCAGAGTCTCAGAAAGGGGTAAGCTGTGTCTTCATGGAAACATTGATGTGGAGTGATGGACTTAATCAAGATCAAAGTTTTCCTGGGAGCTGTTGACGCTAAATTTAGAAACAGACATGCTGTTGTTCTCTGGTATCTTTAGCAACAAAATCAAACCATTTGGTTTTTCTCCCCCACTGCTTATCATCTGAGATCTTGCTGGAGGTTCAGAAAGCCTTCCATTTGAAAGGAGGTCCCAGGAGCCCACAAGACTGGGGTGCTTGGGTCTGAAATGGTCCATTACAGGCGATGCGGTCCCATCCCTCCCTGTGAGCACTCCTCCCATGTTTTCTGCTGGTCTTTCTGCCTAGAAATTTCTACAGTGCAGGCTGGTAGTAAGTGTGAGACAAAACCTCAGCTGATTCCACTTTTGTAGCAGAGAATACATCTCATGCGATCTGTTTTAGTGGTTCTAGTTTTGACTGCTTTATGATTTGCTCTATTTATTCTTGCCCCCATTCAGAGTGAAATCCCTGGCCTCATGTCCACAAAGCTGAGAATCATATTTATGGACATAAGGTTAGAATTGGGTCACATTCTGTTTACCTAAGTGGGTTGATGGAGAGAGTATAGGCAACCTTCACTATAGTTACAAGAATGTTTAGCCTGATATTTCCACTCATAAACAGTTGCACAAGGCTTGCAAGCATGGAGGGTCCTGTAACAATGGCCTCTGTGGCCCATAACAGGTATTATGGCAGTCATTTTGCTGGCAATGACAGCTACCTCTGAATTTCTCTTTCCAACAGACACGGTTTCTCGGAGTTTACTTTGTCTCATCCCAAGAGTTCCTTGCTAATGCCTATGTCTTAGCTGTGCTTCTGTTCCTTGCCCTCCTACTGCAAAGGACATTTCTGCAAGCATCTTACTATGTCGCCATTGAAACTGGAATTAACTTGAGAGGAGCAATACAGGTACTTGAATGATTATCTTTTCACTATGCAATAAGGACCACATTATGTGGCCTCACGAACACTCAAGAATGATTTCGCTGTGAATGTATTGTTTTGTTGCCTTTTGATAGTGTTTTGAAACTAACCATTGACAAGGCAGTGTGACACGGTGGAAAGTGCCTTGGGCTGGCCTTGGAACTGTGGTAGTTCCAGCCCTAGTTCTGCCTTGGACTAGATCTGAGATGTCAGCTGCTTAGCCTCGAAGTGGGACAGACATCACTAATCAATCACAGAACTTTTTCCTGCTGAATGCAGGTGCAGCCTCATAATCCTTCTACAAATACTGTTCCAGGGCTCTGCTACTGGACAGTCTTCTTTGGCTACAAAAAAGCATCTTTGACGTGCCAGGATTAGACAGACTGAGTAGCTCAGATAGTAAAGAGTCTGCTTGCAATGCAGGAGACCCAGGTTTCAATCCCTGGATTGGGAAGATCCCTTGGAGAAGGGGGTGACAATCCACTCCAGTATTCTTGCCTGGAGAATTCCATGGACATAAGAGCCTGGTGGGCTACAGTCCATGGGGGTCACAAACAGCTGGACACAACTGAGCGATTTCAGACCAGACCAAGATCAATTTGAGCTCTTAAGTCTCAGGCCATGATGAGAGGGACATTATCTGGCCTGGTAGGTCCCCTGGGTCTAGGTTCTTGCTACTGCCTGCTGTGACTTCCTCCTCAGAGTCTGTTGGAAGGCTGATCAAGGTCAGGAAGGATTCAGGGACCCTTTAGGCAAGGTAGTGATGAGCCCCAGTGTTTTCATTAGAATTTTAGTTCCACTGTTAGAATGGAGAGACCCAGTGTGATAGTGGCTTAAACAGGATGGAGGCTTGTCTGTCACGTTTGGTCAGGACTGATGCAGTCATCAGAGATCTGGGCTCCTTCTGTACTGGTGTGCTGCCAGCCTTCTCACATGACTTAGTCCCATGGTTTAATGTGACTGTGGATATCGCCACTATTGTGTCTACATTTAAACCAACAATAATAAAGGTGGGACAGTAGGAGGGAAGGCTGCCTTCTTTTCAAATCATGATGCAGAAATTGCAGAGATCTTCACCCATCCTGCTGGGGAGCAATTGGCCCCATGACTGTACCTAGAGAGGCTAGAAACTGTTTCTGTATTCTTGACAGACTTTTGTACCCTGCTGCAAATTCTTCTTATGAAAAGAAGAGAATGGATAATGAGGGACAGCTAGCAGATTCTGCCATACCCAGCAATTCCTATGAAATCAGTAGAACACTAAGAAGTTGCGACTAAATCCCAAAGCTGCCTCATTCTTCAGAAATGTTCCTCAAAGTCATTTACATTGACTGGCCCCCTGGGAGCCAGGATAAGCAGCACTGCAGAAAAGGGACTAAGGAGAAGGGTATAGCCTAGGCTGGGGACAGTGTCAAGGTCCAAACTCTGGTTATCTTGGTATAGTCCATGTGAATGGCGCCCCTTGGAGTTGTGTAGTACACAACTTGTGAAGTACACAACTTGTGAAGCTATTCATGACCACACTCCATCTCCAATGCTTTTTGTTGAAAAGCAGAGCCATTTCCTCATGAAGGTCTTCATGTGAAAATAGTGGAAAGATCCCAGAAAAATCCAAGACCCCTAAGACTCATAGGGATTCAGATCTAGGAGAACCAAGCTATTGCAAGTTCAGAAAACCTTTCTAAAATCCCAACCTCTGTTCAGAGCCTTCCAGTGATAAGCAGGCACATACCACTACAAACAACAGCCAGTTTTGTAGCCAAGCAGTTTTGTAATTAAATCTACTTTCTATTTCTGTCGTAAGTCACACTCTAACCTAATATTTTCCAGTTATGCTTAAAGAGCCAAATATGGCTTTTTAATGTATTAGCATGTAATTGTTTTTATTATACTGTCTGAATATTTTGCATGAATAAGAAAGATTAATTCATTATGTCCCCAAAAGAAAATGCTGGCATTGATTATGGGAACAAATCAGAAAAAAATTCTTCCTTTCAAAGATTTACAGAAATCTATAGATAAAGATTGGAGAAGGCAATGGCACCCCACTCCAGTACTCTTGCCTGGAGAATCCCATGGACGGAGGAGCCTGGTAGGCTGCAGTCCATGGGAACGCAAAAATCGGACACGACTGAGCGACTTCACTTTCACTTTTCACTTTCATGCACTGGAGAAGGAAATGGCAACCCACGCCAGCATTCTTGCCTGGAGAATCCCAGTGACGGGGAAGCCTGGTAGGCTGCCGTCTATGGGGTCGCACAGAGTCGGACACGACTGAAGTGACTTAGCAACAGCAGCAGCATAGATAAAGATTTATGTCTTCGTGAGTTTGAGAACAACCACAGTTCTTGCACAGAAGGTTATGAAGCAAAATTCCTGTATTGTATATAATTTTAGACATATATCAGGTTTTAGTTGTGTAATTCTGTGGATGCTTGTCTTTACTTAATAATGCTTTCTTTGTTAGTTTACTTATGTTCCTACTTCACTGAAACTAGATTTATTATTATTCTTTAAACTTAGGATAAGCCTAGATCTGTCAAAAAATGTCATTGCCATTATTTTAAACCTCAACCATGGTGTACATAAAGTCAAAAAAGACAGAAGAAGTCCATGCTTTAAGCAGACCTGCCCCATGAAAAGCCTGGCTTTACACAAAAGATGAATTAAGGGCTGGGAATCCACCTTACAACAGAATGCACAATAGAATTTCCTTCAAGAGCAGACATCTCCAGGTCATTAAGACAGAAATGCATTTTTCCTTGTTTCAGGACACATAGCTTGAAAATTGCCATCTTTCTGGGAGGCACAATCGCTCTTCACACAGAGCTTTTAGGTTCAGAGCTCATGGGAAGCCATTACCATGGCTGTTCCTCGTGTGCCCTGGAGAGACAGAACAAGGTCCTTGGGGGGTGGCTGGACTCGGGATAGTGCTAGGGCTGATCGACATACACATTTGTCTCACAAAAGACCTTCCCAGGCTGAGCCCTTGTATTTATTTTAAGGCTCAATTAAGACAGGATTTAGCTCCAGAGCAAACCCCTTTCCCCATTGGAAAAACCACATTTAAACAGATGGCTGCCACCTTTCATCATTTTTATGTCTCTCAAGTATGTTCTCCACTGGCCTCCAGTAAATCAAGAATACAACTGGGCATGAAAATCTGCTTTTAAGATTTAAAAGCCAATTAAGTCCTGTCTCCAAGGGAAAGGTCTTGCTTGGTGGGGAAGTAGCTTGTCATGCTGCTGTAGATTCCTCTTGGGAATGCTACCTCTCTGACTTGCTTGGACTGTAGTCAAAGCCCTTTACCTCTCTGAGCCTTAGCTTCTCCATTTATAAACCTGGAACAGTCACACAGTGCCCTTTACAGGGCTGCTCTGGGGCTCCATGGGGGATGCCTGAAAAGCCCCTGGCACTTTAGAGAAACATGGCATCTGGAGAGGTGATTAGGGGGTTGATGATGACAAATGTGGAACACTCTACTCTCATTTCCAGACCAAGATTTACAATAAAATTATGCACCTGTCCACCTCCAACCTGTCCATGGGGGAAATGACAGCCGGCCAGATCTGTAACCTGGTAGCCATTGACACCAACCAGCTCATGTGGTTTTTCTTCTTGTGTCCAAACCTCTGGGCCATGCCAGTACAGGTAAGGGATATGTGCTTTGTTGGGAGTTGGGAGACACAAAATCGGAATCTGCTGGTGCATGCCTGGTGGCTAAGAGCCTGCCATCTTCCATTCCATATTTACCTATACCTTTCACCTCCTTGGGATCTCCATGGGGTGTATCCTGGGTGTCTACACTGCCTCACACTCTCCAAGGGGTCTAGGCATCTTTCTTGATGATCAAAGAAGACAATGGCTACTAAGACTTTAAAAGTGCAGCCAACCTTAAAACAAAGCAAAACAAAAACTGAAGGATAATCATGTGTAGAACACTTTCACATAAAAGTTGTGTTATAGCAAAGTACTTACATTGAAAAGTGTTCATGATATGTTTTTAAGTGTGTTTTTAGTATTCGAAACATGTATCTAAAAACATGATGTGTTTTTAGTATTTGCAGTGTGCTTCCTGCTAAATTGGAATACATATATGTATGCATTTACACAGATGCACACAGGAAAAAAAGAACTAAAGGGCGTTATGGGGCCTTACAAATGATTTTTAAAGAAATGAATTCTTTTTTTTTTCACTTAAATTTATTTTTTTACTTTACAATATTGTATTGGTTTTGCCATACATCAACATGAATCCGCCACAGGTATACACGTGTTCCCCATCCTGAACCCCCCTCCCGCCTCCCTCCCCGTACGTACCATCCTTCTGGGTCATCTCAGTGCACCAGCCCCAAGCATTCCAGTATCACGCATCGAACCTGGACTGACGATTCGTTTCATATATGATATTATACACATTTCAATGCCATTCTCCCAAGTTCTTTTTAACATTTTATTTATTTTTAGCTGTGCTGAGTCTTTGTTGCTGAGCAGGCTTTTCTCTAGTTGTGGTGAGTGGGGCCTACTGTTCATTGCAGTGTGCAGGTTTCTCATTCTGATGGCTTCTCTCGTGGGCTACAGTGGTTGTGGTGTGAGGGTTCGGCGGTTGCAGCTCCCAGGGCTCTGGAGCACAGGCTCAGTAGTTGTGGCGCACGGGCCTAGTTGCGCCACAGCACGTGGCCTCTTCCCAGATCGGGGATTGAACCCATGTCTCCTACACTGGCAGTGTGTTCCTTATCACTGAGACACCAGGGGAGCCCTGCAAGTTTTTAACTTATTCATTTCTAAATTCTCCAATAAGCCTGTTTTAATTTTGGAAATCTAAAACATGGCATTTTCTAAAGCCAGACAACTTTTGAGATCGGCTCTGGAGGAGGCGCACTCTCCTCCGACAATAGAATGAAAATCCTCGGCATGATTTACTGACTCCTGGCCTCCTCTGATCCTTCTCCCATCCTGAGCTTTTCCACCACAGAGTCTGTGACTCCTGTCCTGTGCCTGGGGGTGACTCTTCATTCTGGCACTCAGGTCAAAAGCCAAAATCCCAGATCCATTCCCAGAAAGTCTGCAGGCTCCCTGGGTTCAAGATACTTAACCTATCCTGAACTTGTTTCCTCATCTGTGAAAAAGGGGACGATTCCTACTCTCTGGAGTTGCCCTGATGATTCAGTTAGGTAATGTAAGCAAAGCAGCAAGCAGGGAGCCTGGCACAGAGTATTGTTTAGTCGCTCACTCATATGCAGCTCCTTTGCAACCCCATGGACTGTAGCTCGCCAGGCTCCTGTCTGTGGAATTTCCCAGGCAAGAATACTGGCATGGGTTGCTATTTCTTTCTCCAAGGAATCTTCCTGACCCAGGGATCAAACCCACGTCTCCTGCTTAGCAGGTGGATTCTTTATCACTGAGCCACCTGGGAAACTCAAAGTTTTAATTTAAGAGACACTAAAGGAAAATAGAAGAGGCTTGTATAGGGAGGCAGCTAGACAAGATTGGAAGAAGTGTGTTAGTCACTCAGTCATGTGACCCCACGGACTCTATCCCACCAGGCTCCTCTGTCCGTGGAATTCTCCAGGCAAGAATACTGGAGTGGATTGCCATTTCCTTCTAGACAAGACTGGATGTAGGGCAGAAAATCTGATGGTCCCTTTTATGGTAACAGCCATATATGCTATCCCCCACTTACCCACTCCCAGACCCCTGTGCCCCCTCCGCTCTGCTAAGATTTACCATTTTATCTTTTATCATTTTACTTGTTTTCCCTTGAACAACTCATTTCAGGAGATTTTGTCCACCAAACTGCTACAAACCTGTTACCATAAATAATAGTTTTTATTGCATATGGACCATTGCTAACAATACTAATACTAACAACTAATAACCCCTGCCCTGTGCCTGGCCTGTCCAGCCTCTCTCTTGTATAATTAACCCTCACAACATAGTGGGAGGAAAGTTAGGTAGGAATTTTTACCTCCGCCTTACTTGCCGCTGCTGCTGTTTAGTCGCGTCAGGTGTGTCCGACTCTGTGTGACCCTATGGACTGTAGCCTGGCAGGCTTCACTATCCATGGGATTCTCCAGCAGGAATACTGGAGTGGGTTGCCATGTCCTTCCTCCTCCAGGGGATCTTCCCAACCCAGGGAATGAACCCAAGTCTCCTGCATTGCAGGCAGATTCTTTACTGCTGAGCCACCGAGGAAGCCCCCACTGACTACTTATCTATACTTATTTATCATGAAGTATTATTTGATTTTCTAGGTTTTTTACATTTATTTTCTAATATTTATTTATTCATTTGGCTGCACTGGGTCTTAGTTGCGGCACGCGAGATCTTCAGTATTCATTATGGCATGCAAACCCTTGGTTACAACCTGTGGGCTATAGTTCCCAAACCAGAGATAAAACCCAGGCCCCCTGCATTTATCTTGGCCACCAGACCACCAAGGAAGACCTTGATTTTTGTTTTTAATTCCTCAAAGGCTGCACCTTTGCACTTAGAGCTTTGACCAGCCCTCCAGATCCAGTATTACCACCAGAACTAATATAATCCCTTCAACCGGCTCAGGATTCCATATGCAGCCTGGTTATCCACAGGGCACACGAGGCTTTTGATGGTGTTGAAGAAAGCTCAGGAGCCCCATTCCTTCATCCCCAAAGGCTCTCCCTGATTGGAATCTTTTTTGATTATATATGCCTTTTAAATAACACTTTCATTGAGATATGATTCACCCATTTAAAGTGCACAGTTCAGTGGGTTTTAGCACGTTCACAGAATTATGCAACATCATCATAATTTCAGAACACTTTCATTACCCCCAAAAGAAACCCGTACCCATTGGATGAGTCACTCCTCATACTTGCCCCCAGCTCTACACCGTCACTGATCTACGTATACTTCTTTTATGTAATTTTTATTGGTGCAGAGTTGATGTACAATGTTGTGTTAGTTTCAGGCATACAGCAAAGTGAATCAGTTATATATACACCTATATCCATGCTTTTTAGATTCTTTTCCCATATAGGTCATTACTTTTGAAAACGTAATGAAACTTCTCCTCAGAAAAACAAAAGTGCATTCACATGTTTTGCCTACAATTTCAGGGGCTTTGTGGGGCCCCTGAAGCTCATGGACAACCATGTTAAGGAACTTGCCCATAGTGGGAACCTCTGTGCCACCTCATCCCATGAGCATTGGAAGCCTGGAGAGGGCAAGGGCCTTACCCTGGGCAACCCAGCAAGCTGGTAGCAACACCATGCCCAGGTATATCCTTTCTGTGGTTCCCCTAGCGACAGAGTTCCTGTGAGGCTTATTTGTTTCTTTTAATAAGGAGGATCAGCCACCTTGTCTCCAGCTGTATGCCAGGCATTATATATGTGCTTATCATATATGTTCACTTAATCTTCGCAACCCTGGAGAAGGGCATGGTAACCCACTCCAGAATTCTTGTCTGGAGAATCCCTTGGACAGAGCAGTCTGGAGGGCTTCGACGTGACTGAAGTGACTTAGCATGCAGTCTTCACAACAGTTCTGTTAAGTAGGCAGTTAAAATCACCACTTTAAAAATGAAGACGCTGAGTCTCAAGATTTCACAGCCAGTAAGTGCTGGGACTGCATTCACACTCAGGACTCCCGACTCTTGGACTGTGATCGCCCCACTACTTCACGAGATTGCTCTCCTGGCCTGTGACTAGGAGATAAAATAGTCTTTTATTCCCCACACTCACTTTGCACACTCCAAATCCCTGATTTCTGGTGTGTTCTTCCACGTGGTCCATTCAGACCCCTGCAGAAGAACAGAGTAGACAGAGGGTCTGGGGAACATGACACGGGGTGGGCGAAGTATTAGGATGAGCCTGTGGCAGCAGTGGTCACATCCCCAGCAGCTGCCAGCCTTGGAGGTGGTGGTGGGTACAGATACCTACACCCAGCTGGGCCCCTGGGAGTGCTCTGGGAGTGCTCTAAGAGCTTTTGTGGTGTCCATCTTTAACCCAAGCTGCTGAACGACACCCTGATTGCCTCCAAATGAGATTGCCAAGGATAATTTTCCAGAATGATGTTGGGAGTGGGTTCTAGCAAGAGTAGGAATGTTCCCTAATGTGCTCCTCTGCCCACCTGTGCCAGCATTTAACATCAGTGAAACACTGGGAGGTAGGTGGTGAAAGGGTCATTTTCCAGCCCCTAAGAACCCCCTAATGCAGGAGGCTTTCTGTAATTAATAGATATTACAGAGTCAGCCACCCGCTCCTCTGTCCTTGAGATGGCGCAGGAGCTCTGTGCCAATTTGATGAGGGCTCAGGCAGTGCAGGGCCAACCTAACCGTTGTTTTTTAAATTAAGGAAGACAGCACATCTGTTCTTCTAGAATAAGCCCTGAATTTAGAAGTGTCTGCCTTTGAAGGCAGTCTGCGAAATTGTCATCTTGAGGCTTTGGGGGCTGGCAAGGGTAATTTACACTTCTCATCAATATTCAGAAGCCGGCTGTCACTTACATAAAGCTAGAAGCAGAATGAATTCTCTTTTTAGAGAATACCTACCAGATTCATTAAAGATTAAAGACAGCAGGAACATTAGACTAAAAGTAAACTCTCAGACCCTGGACTGGTTTTGTCGTGCTCGGACGCAGTTCTTTTACCCCTTTTCTCGGGCATCACTTTTTTCCAGTAGAGTGAAATATCACCCTTGATAAGCAGCAAACTGCACAAAATGTACCGTCACTCTTTGTGCAGCCTCAGCTCTGAGACGGACTTCCATCTGGAAGGTAGACCTGGAGAGAGTGAATGCCTCAGTCAAGCTTGCAGATAAATGTAGTTAGTTGCCAGTCCAGAGACTCTCTGCTTGTGTGCGAACCCATCATATTATCCCTCCTTCTGAAATCACACTGTCCCATCTCCTCTTCTTTCTCCCAGGAAACTTTGGAAGGCTGGACACCAAGGCATGTCCCACTTTAGGGTAGTGGAGTTGGGCAGTGGAGTGCAGACTTTGTCAGTACCCCCTGGCAGGGGCTTCCCTGGTGACTCAGTGATAAAGAATCTGTCAGTGTAGGAGATGCAGGTGCCATCCCTGGATTGGGAAGATTCTCTAGAGAAGGAAACGGCACCCCACTCCAGTATTCTTGCCTGGAAAATCCCATGGACAGGGGAGCTTGGCGGGCTATAGTCCATGGGGTCGCAAAGAGTCGGACACGACTTAGTGACTGAACAACATCAACATGACCTGGCAGGGCAGCCCCCAGGTCAAAGGGAACTCATCTCCATGACCTTCCCTCAGATCATCGTGGGCGTGATTCTCCTTTACTACATCCTCGGGATCAGTGCCTTAATCGGAGCGGCTGTCATCATCGTGCTGGCCCCTGTCCAGTACTTCGTGGCCACCAAGCTCTCCCAGGCCCAGCGGAGCACACTGGTAAGTATCCACCATGTGCATGTGGCCCCCTCCCCATCCTTCCCCCACTCATCTCCCCTCATACTGGTGGGCCCCTTCACTCTTCCCCCGCGTGCTGCCGAACAGCCCCTCACGCATCCACACTGTGACTGGCCTTAAGCAGGTCACGTCAGCTGTCCAGACTTCAGTTTCTTTGTGAAATAGGGTTCATGCAGGGACATTCCTGTGGGGACAGAAGCTGAGCATCATCTGTAAAACGGCGAGGGCATTGACTCAGCTCCTTCCTCTTGGGTGGGATGGGGGCAAAGGAAACCCTCCTCTGACTTGGGGACTTCTGGCAGGAGTACTCCAATGAGAGGCTGAAGCAGACCAACGAGATGCTCCGTGGCATCAAGCTGCTCAAGCTGTATGCCTGGGAGAACATCTTTCGCACGCGGGTCGAGATGACCCGCAAGAAGGAGATGACCAGCCTCAGGGCCTTCGCCATCTGCACCTCCATCTCCAGTGAGTACCCCCTGCCTCCGCCAACCAGCCAGCACTGTGTGCTGCTGCCTACATGCCAGGATAGGGTGTCGGCTGGGGGAGGAAGTAGGGGTGCAGAAGCAGGAGACTTTGGGACCATCCCATCCAGGGATGATCAAACTGACTCTTAAAGCTGCCAAAAAGCAGTGTTCTCAGCCATTGATCCAGCAACTGTATTGAGAGCCTGCCACGTGCAGGACACTGGGCTGGCCCTCAAGATACAGTGATGAGAAAGACAGATGTGGTCTTTGATGTCTTACTAAGCTGATATGTTATTGAGAGGCATCAATAAGTGAATAAATAACAGCAGTTTTGAATTCTCCCAAGTGTGAGGTCTTTTTTCAATAAGTCAGGCTGAGCTGCCACTGCCCTAAGGGAGCTACAAGGAAGCTTTTGTCTCCCTGGAGCCATAGGAGTGAGAAGTTTTCTCTTTAAAGAACAAAAGCTCAAACTTGAGGTACTTACAGGTATAGGGACTGAATTTACATTAGCCAAATGGTTTGGGAAGCCCAAATCCAGAAAATAGAAAAAAAAAAAAAACCAAAACACATAAAACTCTTATGGTCCCAGAGATACACGTATTAAAACCATTTTCCAGAGAACATAGGACTCCAGTGGCAAACATTCTTGTTAAATAATGAGCTAATAATAAAAAAAATTAAAATCCACCATAAAAGATGTACCATCAGAGTGAAAGTCAGCAAATGCAAAAAACAGAATTAGTTCTTCAATACTTAAAGACGATAGACTAGTTTGAAAGAGATAATAAAATATATGTGTTAAAATAACTGAAGAGCTAAAGGAGGGCACAAGGCAAAACAGTGAAAAGAAAGACAAAAGAACTTCTCAAAATTAGAAATTCAGTTATTGAATTCAGATGGCTCACTTGTCAGAGTGAGCATATAGAGGTCAGGCAGTGGATGGAGTCCTCGCCTAAGTTTATCTCCACAGTTGGTCTAGTAGCTCCATGGACTCACCTCTTTGCAGTTACTGCCCAAGTACATAATCAGGATGTAGATATTTAGCAGCTAGAAGACCCCATCTTGATTCCCCGATCTGCCCAGTTTAAGAGCCATTTTGGTGGGAAGGGCTGAGGAGAAGCCTCCAAAGAAAAAAATTAAAAGGGCAAGAACTCAGTGTACAGGTTAAATGAATTCACATAGCTGAAGGGGGGATCTGTGAATAACAAGTTATATCTGTGGCAATTACACAGAATGTGGCAGGGATAAGTAAATGGGAAATGTTTTTGCAAGTTGGGAGAACCATTTTACAGATGGGAAATTGAGGCCCAGCGTGGGTATCTCCCTGAGGTCACTTCTGAGGATACTAGCGTGGCTCAGACTAGATTCTCTGGAATCTCTGAGACTCTCAGAGCTGAGAACCTAAATGAGGTGAAGAAAACTTAGGACACAGTGGAACACCGTTTTCAGGCTGTGGTCTCTGAATGGAGAGAAGCAACCTAGAATGGGCTTTGATGGGAATGGGAAACAAAGAAGAAAATTAGGAGAGAGAGACATGCCACCCCCTCTGCCAGCTGAAGCTGGTTCATTTGGTGTGCCAGGAAGAGACATACATGTGGGCATGCCAGCAGTGGGCAGCAGTGGAGGGTGGACTGACTGTGTTTCCCAGAGAGGCACAGGGGAATGAGATGGGATTCGAGTCATCTGTGTGTTCCTGGCAGTCCACTGCCTAGAGAGAGGGTCTGGTGGGGCAAAGTGGCCTGCATTCAACCTGAAGGTCCTCACAGGCCAGGGCTTGCACTGAGCACCTCCTTGTGTCTGCCCAGATAGCACAGGACAGATGGTATCCTGGTCCATGCGGCAGTGACCAGGCCATCCCCCATCACGGCACCAGTCACGGCATCTTTCTGCAGGAAATCCTGCTAAGAGCTGATTCTCACAGAATGGAGTGATGAGCATGGCGGGCTTCCTGGACTCCACTGAGACACTCCAGGTTCCGCTGCCATGACCCTGTGGCCTCCTCCTGGACTGAACACTTGATCAGTTCAGTTCATTTGCTCAGTCGTGTCCAACTCTTTGCGACCCCATGGACTGCAGCCCACTAGGCTTTCCTATCCATCACCAGCTCCCAGAGCTTACTCAAACTCATGTCCATTGAGTCAGTGATGCCATCCAGCTGTCTCATCCTCTGTCGTCCCCTTCTCCTCCTGCCTTCAGTCTTTCCCAGCATCAGGGTTTTTCCAATAAGTCAGTTCTTCTCATCAGGTGGCCAGAGTATTGGAGTTTCAGCTTCAGCATTGGTCCTTCCAATGAATATTCAGGACTGATTTCCTTTAGGATGGACTGGTTGGATCTCCTTGCAGTCCAAGGGACTCTTGTGAGCACAGGAGAAATTGGGAAGGAGCCTCTGGGGAGCTCAGGGAAACCAGTGTCCACAACCCCAGGCCTTCTTCAGCTTGTCTGTCAGCTCTGCCTACTACTGGGCCTGGCCGTGGTAACAGTAACCCACACTGTGTTCAGCTCTGTGAGTTACAGACACCTGGCTTCCAGACACCCCATCAGGAGGAACAGCTGTTGAGGCAGGGAGGGCTTCTCCCTCCAACAAGAATGTGGCAGGGTGGAGTGGGGAAGGCTCACTGTTGCTACAATGGGAGAGAGAAAAGGGAAGCAGTAAGGAAATCGGGGGTACCAATCCCCAAGATTCCCGGCAACAAGGTAGAGGCAGCCTCGGACAGTATAGACGGGGGCATGTGGGAGCTCCTTTGCGTCTAGGAAATGTATGCTCATTTCCTGCAATCTGAACTGCATCCCACTGGGACATGGCTTCCTATGTAAACAGCATTATAAGATGCCTAGGTTTCCGGGCTAGCCCAGTGAAGCCTGTCTAATAAAGCTCTTTGTCCTATGGGCTCCCTCAGGGTTTGGGGCAGGAGGACCTAGGACAAGGAGACTGTTTGTTGTCCAGAGCTGATATGACTCTGGAAGGAATCAGGGGCTCTGGACCTATGCAGGGGTCTGCCCAGGGCCCCTAGCCTGTCCAGTACTTGGTGACTTAGAAAGATAAACAGAGCAGCCGAGGCTGGTCCATGGGAGAAGGCAGAGGGGGGACAGGAAAAGCCCTCGGAGAGAGAGAGCTTGGAAAGCCAAGTGCTGCTCGCTGGGTGTTCACCCTTCCTGGGATGGGTTTCTCTGTGTTGGTTGATGGTGGGATGGGGAGAGACAGGTTAGGGGCTCTGCCAGGCTGCAGTTATTGGCTTTGAGTGTGTTTTCATTTACATCTTCCTGGACTTCCTGCCTTCTGTTCTCTGTCACCTGGAATTAGGACACAGGTGATTAGGCTTGAGGTAATGGGGCGTCTTTCATTCTTGCTTCTGGCACCAACCATGGAGTCCTGGTGCCGCAACGGAGCCCTGGAGTCATGTTTCCTGATGGGGCCCACCGGTGGTGCTGCCTGCTGGGTTTTCAGTCTGTTCATCGTACACCAGGCAGTCAGACTGTCAAGCAGACAAGGTCACCTCTGATACTCTATCTGATGGTCTCAATGTCAGCATCACTGAGATCTCCTGTGTGTGGAGCCCTGAGCTGGGGCAGGGCAGGTCAGCACAGGGGAGTGAAAAGGAAATGAGTACAGTTTCCTAGCTATCAAAATCCAGAATGGGTATTTCCTCTTGAAGAAAAACAGGTGTGAGTTACTCAGATGGCACTGAGCGAGCCCTGCCCCGTGTTAAGCACCCAAGAGACCAAAAGATGTGCTCCTGTTCTCATGGAGTTTATACTCTGCTGAGAAGTCAGAGCTCACATACATGAGACAGTGTGGCTGGGAGTTCTCAACCACAGGACCTGCTCTGCACTGGCTGCTCAGCGAGCCTGACTGCACTAACCCTCACAACTCTGTGAGTCGTGTGTCGCTGTTGTCCCATTTTACAGCAGGAAAGACTGAGGCTCAGGGAAGTGAAAGGACTCTCTGAGGTCCTCAGCCAATAAGTGGCAGAGAATAGAGAAGAAGGAGCCCATGTGGGCAGGGAGTGCACACAAAGCTTCATGCAGGAGGAGGTTTGGCTGCAACTGGCACAGCCCAGGTTTTAGTAAGTAGAAGACCAAGTGAGGAAAAGCAGGGGTGAGTGTTATGCTTCCTCTTAGAAGTCAGTCCCACTCTGGTTTTCTTGCAGTACCCACATAGCTCCAAGTGTCCAGTCCAGCCATGAATTGGAGAACAAGCTCTGCAGAGGTGACAGAAGGGTCCCAGGCCCTAACCATCATCCAGCTGACATGCTGCCCGTTCATTCTGTCCTTTATGCAACACTCTTTCCAGAGCCTTCTCTCTTTGCCAGACTCTCCTGAGGCCCTGGGCATTAGAGAAGAGCTGCATGGCCTTTGCCCTCCGCGTCTTGCGGGAGACCGTGACGTGATCAGGGGCCATGCCTGTGGTCAGTTCTAAATCTCCCGGGTTTGCTTTCATGGTGCACACCTGGCCCTGGCCTCTTTTATTTCATTCCCATATCTAATAGATATTTACTGAGCACCTACTAGTGTCAGGGCCTGGAGGACGCCAGGTGGTGAGAAGAAGTACCAGTCCCTGCTGCAGGCTGCTCACAGTGTAGTAGGGAAGCCAGATGTGCAACTGCGCCGTGAGTGACAGGAGCAGAAAGGGGAATCCATCGGAATGGTACCCAACCTAGTCTTAGAGGTGGTGTGTGTCAAGGAAGGCTTGCGGTAGGTGAAACCCACTGCTGATGCCCAAAGAATCGTATGTCAGCCAAGTAAGGGAAGAATGTTCCAGGCCCAAAGGATGACAGTGTGTTCAAGACTGAAATACACTGCTGTGAGCAAAGATCACAGGGCCAAATAGGGCTGCATCTTGTGCGCTGGGTTTCCTCCTGAGGCAGGGAGGCGTTGAAGGAGTTTAAAGGAAAGGGGTTTGCCGTCACTTCCAGTGTCTGTGGTCAAGGGCCTTCCCTCTTCCTACACTCAGGTGGTTCACGTTGGATAAATGTGACTGGCCTCATACTATGTGCTGAAAAACAAAAGCAACCTCCCCCCGCCAAACCCAGCTCTGCCATTCACGGAGCACCCAGCACCTGCCCCTCCTGGAAACCCAGGGCCTGGCTATTCTTGGCAAGTCGTAAGCTCCCTCTTTCCCCCTGGGTGGAGGCCCCAGACAGCCCGTGTCTGGGGACAGGGTGACCTCTAGACTTCTCCAGCTTCTCGGGACTTCTTCAGCATCTGCTCTTCCTCGTGCCAGCTGGTGCAGCCGCAGTGGGCTGCTGATGCATATTCTGGCCTGCTGAGGGGAGGCAGGGCTCAGCTGGCTGTGAGCCTCCCGCCTCCCTTCTACCACCTCCAGCACCGGACACACCGTGAACCTGCTTTCCTACCCTCTCTTGACTTCAGACTGACTATCAGACTGAATAGCGCTCTTCCAGGTGCAGCCTGCCTCACTGTGAGCCGGCAGCTTCTCCCCTGGCCCTGGGTGGGGGAGGGGGTGAACTTAACCAGAGGCACAAATGGCTCACTGTGACTCCGTGGCTTCTGAAATATTTATCAGTGCTTAGGAGATGAAAAGCTCCTGTTGTTACATTGTGGGGGCTGGCACCCGCAGGCTGGGCAGCATTCCTTGACCAAAGCCAGCGGGGAGCGGGCTATCCGAGCCCTGCTTTGTGTTCAGTGGATGTGTTATTTTGTTTTGTTTAAGGGGGCGACACCGTTGTTCACTACTGTACCCCTCTGTAGTGAGGGGTTGTGTTGGTTGCCTGGAACACAATGCCTGGAACAGAGGAGACCCTCAATTTCTGAATGAATAGTTCTTAAAGGAGGAGGGGGTTATTAAAACAATATCTGTCCTTAACTCTGTGCTGTTACAGAAGGCTTTCCCTTTTGAAGGTGGCCTTTCAGGCCTGCCTACACACAACTAAACTTTTCCATAACAGCATCACACTCACACCTCGTTTCGTAATCTTCTGCTTTCACTTCGTGTTATTTAACAGTATTTCCTACTCCCCAACATTCAAGGTTTGAGCATTGTCGTGTTTTTCTTTTTTTAATTTTTTCCTAGATCACATCAAAGTGAGTCAGCCTACCCCATGCCAAAGTTGGAGAGAAGTCTATTCTGGGTCTTATTTCCCACTCCTCCTGCAGGCCCTTATGTGGTTCGGGAAATGGAGGCAAGGCCTCAGGTCTTCAAGCCATGGCAGCTTGAAGGGATGCCCAGCTCCGTCCCCACCCCACCCCATCATACCTTCATCCCAGGCACAGGGGCTCTGCTGAGTGCAGAGGGATGCCGGACCTTCTAGCATGCCTGCAGCTAACACCTCCCAGTCTCCGGCACCGACACCCGCAGTTCCAGCTGTGTTCACTCCAGGTCCTAATGGGCTGATCTTGCAGCTGGCGAGTCTATTCACCCAACCCCCACCCCTGAAAGTGACCCAGAGCTCCCTGTAAAAAGGCCATTCTTCCAAAAGAGAATGAGGACAATGGAAAATGACATTTTCATTTTTAGCGTCTCTATACAATAGCCAGAACAGGACAGAAGTTAATTACATATCACTTGTGCTCTCCGTGCTGCTGCATCAGCTTTGGAATGCTCCTTTTCAGATTCATGTATAGCTGGTCTCATTCCTCAGAGGCGTTCAGGCAGCTACGAGAATGAGGACAATAAAATAGGAAGAGATATATATATAAATTAAAAAACCGCAACCAAGGAAAACACGGAGTAGAACAAAATGTCAATTATCACACATTTCCTGACTGTAAAGTCTGCCTGGAGATGCTGTCCCTTGTTTACTAAAACAGCCGCTCCTGTTAGATGGTTCCAGTTTACTTCGTTTCAGTGCTTCTTTGCTGTGGTTGCGGTTTTCATTTTGCTGTGACAGATAGTGCTGCGGCTAACACCGTCTTACTGAGAGCTTTGTGCTTCTCTTGAGTGATTATTCAGGATAAATTCCCAGGAGAGAGATTACAGGATCAGAAGGTCTGAACTTCTGTGCAGCTCTAGCTACGAAGCACCAGATTGCTTTCTGAGGGAGTCGTACCAGTTTATAATCTAACTTCCTGGCCTGTTCTTTAGCTGGGAGTTGAGCCCCCGCACGTGTGGGAGGGGTCTTGGCCTAGGGCAGGGTGGGGTGCACAAGTTCCTGTTGACAGGATGGGCAGGAGAGGAACAGAAGGTGCCACTGCCCTGAGGGAGCTCCGAGGGCGAGGCTACCTGTCTTTCGAGCTGTGTGGTGATGGTCAGGGGCCCAGGCCTGATGGACATCGTCCTCTCCCTCCCTCTCCCCAGCCAGTGATGACCGTGCTGTGTCCTGTGTGCCCGATCTGGGTTCCCTGTGCTGTAGGAAAACCAGTACTGCTTATATCCTGCCCCCTGCAGTGTAAGAGAGCCATGATGGAGGGCCGTGGCATTGTGGTGGGCATCAGGAGACCATGGAGCCTTCATCCAGGAAGAGCAGTCAAAGCACCGTCATGTATGATATTAGTGTTGATAAAAGCCCTGTGGTCAAAGAGATGGGCAGTGCCCCAAGAGCTCCAGTCATATCTTCTCCATGAGACAGGGAGCCCTCCAATGGCAGGGCCCAAAGATCAGGAATTCCCCAAAGATGGGAACAGCGTCTTTCCTATTTGCTTGAGAGCCCCACAGGGGCATGATTCCCTGTCTCCCATCCTATAAGGTGCCTCCTGGGAGCATCGTTCCTTACCTCCTTCCTCAGACCGGGAGCCCCATGAGGGCAGGGACCATGTTCTTCCTCTCCCTTGGGGTTCCGCACCTCCAATTCACACAGTGGGTGTTTTCGCTGGTGCTGGACTCTTGGAGTAAGTAGACAGTCAGCTTGGAATGATGTTGAACGTCTGGAATTCTTCAGAGTGTCAGAAGCTTCACCATTCATTGAACAGGGGCTATGTATACAGGCTGAGCCCTTGGCCTCTGGCTCCTGGCCCCTTCTGCTTTCATCTGGCTAATTGCACACCAGACTCTTGGCTGGTCTGGAAGAGGCTCCAGGAAGGAAGGGGGAGGAGATGGGAAGGTGGCAGCTAGAACGGGCATCACTTACTCCAAGAGGGGTGCTCTCTCCGGAAGTTTGGGCCAGGGGTCAGGGCTGCCTTGAGCATCTCACAGATTGGGCCAGAGGAGCAGGGCTAAGCTAGCCGCCTGGAGGTGCAGTCCTTAGGCAGCACTGAGGCTTCACGGAGCCCGTTCCCTACATTACCTGCTCTCACCTTGGAGAGCGCCTGAGTGTGGGAACAAGTCTGTACAAGTTAACAAACTCAGGGGAAAGAAACTGAGGTCCAGGGAGGTAAACGATCAGCCCAGGATTACACAGGTTAGAAAAATGAGGACTCCCCCTTCTCTGACTTTATGTCCAGATCTCTTTGCTCTTTGGGGTCCCTGTGAAGAGTCTGAGGACTGCTCTGTAAACCGAACAAAGAAGGGGCCTCCGTTGCAGGAAACCTACTGCCCCACCTAGGCATGGACTCTCAGCCTTAGAGCTAAGGCAGTCCTGCTTCGAGCTGTGAAAAGTCAAAGTGAAAGTGAAGTCACTCAAGTTGTCTCCAACTCTTTGCGATCCCATGGACTGTAGCCTATCAGACTCCGTCCATGGGATTTTCCAGGCAAGAGTGCTAGAGTGGATTGCCATTTCCTTCTCCAGGGGATCTTCCTGACCCTGAGATTGTACCCAGGTCTGTCACATTGCAGGCAGATTCCTTACCGTCTGAGCCACCAGGGAAGTTCTAAGAGCCGTGGGAGACTGGGAATCCTCTAAGCCTCAGTCCGCGGAGATTTGGGGACCAGAGACAGAAGAAGGAGGAGCAACTCGGTGCCCCCAGAAACACATGCTGCTGACCTCACGCTTGACCACAGGCCGCCAACTCTCCAGGCCTTCCCCCTGCCATTTTCTCGTAGGGCTTTCTTCACACTGTCCACACGGAGCAGAGTAAGAGCGTTTCAGCCTTTCTTTAGAGGCTTATATGACTCAAGGACAGGGGATAAGTACCTTGAGGGTACATGGTAAAGAGCTGGAGGTGCCACGGGCTAAGATTTCTGCCCCTCCCATGCCCCAGCTCCATCCTGCAGGCTGAATAAGGACCCAGAGGCTGCCCTGCCTCCAGTCCAACCTGGCAGCTTCACCTCCAGCTGTCTTCTTCATCCTGCTAAACTCCCTCTGTGCTTCTTCCGCAGTTTTCATGAACACGGCCATCCCCATTGCAGCTGTCCTCATCGTAAGTGGCTCCTTTCTCCATCTCCCATTGTTGAGGGGAGGGCAGTGGGGATTTCTGGAGTGAGAGATTCCCAGGGTTTTGTCTTTCTGCACAGGGGCTTCAGAAGCTAGGTTCAGCAGGGGCACTGAGAATAGGGTCATGGATGGCAAGTCTGTCTGTATATGGAGCTGGTCCCTTCTCCACACCCCATCTAGGCAGACAAGACCTCTGCCTCTCAGCCTGGAAGACCTGATGCTTAGTCTCGAGAGCAATTAAACTTTCTTTCAAAAATTGCCATCAAACTTCTTCATTATAAAAGTGAGACACGTTTTTGTAGAAATGTTGGGGAATTCAGAAGGGAAAAGGCAAAGAGAACTTAAATCACCCATAATCCCACTGGCAACAACTTCAGTGTGTTTCTTTCCAGTCTTTTCTTGAGTCACTGAATACAGCATTTTTACAAAAATAGGATTGTGCTTCACATGCAGTTTTGCAACCTTTTTAAAATTTAAGACTATGACACAAACAATTCTCCATGTCATTAAATATCACAGTGGTGGTTTTCTAAAGCAATTTTGGCCAAAGCTGTGTGGGAGCTGAGTAGTGGGGGTCAGCAGCACACTCCTCCAAAAAGGCCACACGCCCACAGCCCCTTCTCTCAGGACTCCCATCCTTGGCTTCCGCGACCGCTGCAGTTCTTTAAAAAGATGCATTTCCTTCCCCCGGGGCCGGAGTCCCTGAACTGTGTCAAGTTCACAGCCTGTCAGTCACGCTTGGGAATTCACTTTCAACGTGCTTTATTGGGCTGGTTCCCAGCCTGGCTCTTGGGGAACTCTGGGTAACAGAGGCTGCTGAGCCAAGCCAGGTAGCCGGAGGCTGGGGGGCACAGCTGAGGAGGTGATTTTGTAATTGGCATGTTTACATTTCCCGGCTGAGGACTGTTGTCTGAGAGTGGGCAGAGCTGACCTCACCTGAGGGCTCCTGGTGTTCCTGGAATGAAGGAGGCAGGGCCAGGAGGGACGGTTCCATGAGATGACTCTGAGGATGGCAGCATCTCCAGCCAGAAGTTCCCCTGGATCCCTTGCTCCCCGCTTCTGGTTTCCCTCCCCGGGGACTGAGGGCCGCCAGTGTGGGAGGGGCCCGTGCCCTGAATCCCGCTCTGCTCCGTCTCATTTGTGCCTGTCCACAGACCTTCGTGGGCCACGTCAGCTTCTTCAGAGAGGCCGACTTCTCCCCGTCGGTGGCCTTCGCCTCCCTCTCCCTCTTCCACATCCTGGTCACGCCGCTGTTCCTGCTGTCCAGCGTGGTCCGGTCCACAGTCAAGGCTCTGGTCAGGTGAGAGGAGGGGCCCGGCCAGGGCGACAGGCTGCTCACGTGTCGGGCCCAGGCTTGCTCCGGCGACCACGGCAACCACCGCTGTTTGGACCCGGACACGGCTGCCCGTTGATGTTGGCGTCGCTGAAGCTGGTTGTGGTTGGTCAGGGGGACATAGTCCATGTGTAGCTCCCCTCTACACCATCCCCAAGAAGGACTAGCCAAATTTCATGTCTTCCAAGGAGAGGGAACTCCAGGTCACCTTCAAGACAACTCCATTAAAAAAAAAAAAAAAATCAACATTGAGCCGAACTTGGTATATCCTCATAAATTCTAACCATTGCTCCAAGTTCTGCCTTCCAGAGCCACTCAGAATGAACATCATCCCTCTCCCATGTGATGACAGCCCTGCAGATGTTAGAAGGCATCCCTGAAATCCTGTCTTCCCCAAGCTGAACACCTGAGGTCTCTCCACGGGACTCAGTGCCTTCGCTGTCCCGGTTGGTGAAGAGGCTTTCCCCAAGCACCTGCACCCCCTGTCTCCAACTGGCCTTAGCACTGGGAGGCCCCACTTCAGGGCTCAAGAGCCCAGTGGTGACTGTGCCACTCTCCCAGAGGCATCGCCTTCTTGGGAGTGAAAGCCTGGAGGTAGAAGGCTGAGGCTCTGGCTGGGGAATGCCACAGCTAGAGTGCGAAGATCTCCTGAGGCCTCTGAACTAGCTTTGTGAAAGCAAGGGCCAGGCGTGCCTCGGGGGAGAGCTGGCTATGTCCTTCTTTGTCACCAGTGGGACCAGACAGGAACAAACGTCCTCTGATCTCAAACCCCTCCAGCCTTAAGGGAAGTGACATCCCTCTCCTGGACACTGGCAGGTCTGAGGCAGCTGGCAGGAGGGGTGGCTGTTGGAATGAAGTAGCTGATGGAAAGAGGGTTGAGGAGGAGGGGGCATAAGACAGCAGAGCTGTGGTCATAAGAGAATCTCACTAGGGAGTAACTGGCTGGAAAGGGATTAGCTCCCATTTCCAGGGTCAACTGTGTTGACTCACTTTCAGTGACATTGTGAAACCAGTAATGGTCAACCCTCCTCCCTCACCCTCACCCCCAGCCAATGATTCTGTGTGGGACCCATATATTCAAAGGTGTTACAGCTATGGGGAATCTCTTCCCTGACCCAGAAGCATTTCTATATAAATACTCCTCATCTCACCTCAGGATAGCTACAGCCTTTTTAAGGAAGGAGACCAGACTCTGGGATGAAAGTGGGAACATGACACAGCCTGAAACTTTACCCTAAGTCAGCTCCATCTCCCACTCCTTGCCCCCGCATCACCCCACCAAGCTGTGTTGGAATGGGGACAGAAGGAGAAGCAGGCAGAGGCTGGCAGTCTGCTCCTTGGATGGGGAGGGAGTGCATGCTCAGAACAGAAATAGGGGTGGGATGGCTCCAGGCTATTGCAAATTTAAGCAAAAGTTGGGATTGTCTGAACAGTTCTCAAGATTCCCCAGACACCTTGCCCACCCCTAGGGATAAGAGAGAATGAATCAAGTGAAGCTTCTGGAACCTCTTCTGAGTTCATAAGGAAATCCTTGGGATGGAAAATAGCCTTTTCCTCCTTGAGTTGGGAATAATACCTCTTCCACACCTCCGCCAGCAAGATCAAATTATTTAATGGGGATCCAATTATGTGCTTATAAAGCATTTAATAGTGTCTGCTGTGTAGTTAGTAGCTCAGTCGTGTCTGACTCTGTGTGACCCCATGAACTGTAGCCTGCCAGGCTCCTCTGTCCATGGAATTCTCCAGCAAAGCGTACTGGAGTGGTTAGCCATTCCCTTCTCCAGTGGATCTTCCTGATCCCAGGACTGAACATGGGTCTTTTGCATTGCAAGCAGATTCTTTACTGTCTGAGCCACCAGGGAAGCCCCAACTCAATGGTTAATAGCCAATCCTAATCCTAACTAACCTATCAGAACTCTAATAGTAACCAATAAAGCCCCAAACCAACTATCCTTCAGTCTAATAACCAGACTAACCAACTAACTTTAAACTAACCCTAAAACTAGTCAGTCCCTCCTAATCCATGCCCTAACCTACTCCAGCTGACTAGTCAACACTAATAACCCTAGTAACTCCTATTGCCCCCCACGGAATGGCCCTGGTCTGTCCTCTCCCATGTGGGCTTTGTGGGGCCACAGCTGGAACCTGAAGTCTTCTCAGAACTGCCCTCTCAGGCCTCGCCCTCCTCCCTCTCCCCTCCCCTCTGCCCCCGGCAGGGTGAGGGGGTGTCTGTGTTTCCTCTGCAGCGTACAAAAGCTGAGCGAGTTCCTGTCCAGTGCAGAGATCCGTGAGGAGCAGTGTGCTCCACGAGAACCTGCTCCCCAGGGCCAAGTCAGCAAGTACCAGGCGGTGGTGAGTGCCCCCCTGCCCTGCACCCCCCACCCTGGTGTATTTCTCCAACGCCTGCAGCTCGAGCCCTGCTGTTGTCCGGCCTCAGCTTCCTTGCACAGCTCCCAGCCCCTGGGCCCTCACCACCTCTAATCAACTCCAGCCCCTCAAGGTTGTGAACCGCAAGCGTCCAGCCCGGGAGGACTGTAGGGGGCCTCACGAACCCACTGCAGAGCCTGGCCCCTGGCACAGATGGGGATGCTGACAACTGCTGTGTCCAGGTGAGTCCTGGACCCTGCACCTCCATGCCCAGCCACCCAGCACCATCTCCACAAGGAAGCACAACATCTGAAGGACCAGACCCCTGTGTCCTGAGCCCTCTGCCCTGAATGGAGGTCACCCTGCAAGCCTGTAGTGTCCATAGGAGTCCTGAGACCGGGGCCAGTGCTTCAGTCTCCACCAACTGGGGGGACCTGTGGCCATCCTCTGGGGAGGGTGCCTCAGGTAGAGGTCTGCATGAGAAGGCCATGCCCCCACTCCCCTGCCTTGGAGGTGGACTGGAATCAGTGTGGGGTTTTTAATTTTTGCTTTCATGGGGGACGGGAGGCAAGACTATTCACACCAAACTCAGCTGCCTTTCTGCTCTCTTCTGGTCGGTGGGGTGCCCCTAATGAAGATCATTGGAGGCTTCTTCACGTGGACCCCTGATGGAATCCCCACACTGTCCAACATCACCATCCGCATCCCCCGAGGTATGGCCCGGCTCACCCCTCCATCATGATCTAGGGGTGTCCCCCTCAGAATCATGGCTGAAGTGCCCCCTCCCCATGTTCCACTGAATGACAAGGAGAGAAAAAGAAAAATCAGGACCGATTGAGCAGCTGCTGTGTGTGCACTCTTGGTGGGTGCTCTGGGTATGAAGGCTAGAGAGGGGCTGGGCTTCTTCCTCGGGGAGTCCAGGTGCTTTGTGGGAGAGGAGCAGCAAGGACAGGGAGAGACAGCGGGGCCTTGATGTCAAACCATCTGTTGCAGACAGAGTGGATGCTTCACAAAAGGAAAGGGGATCCCCAGTAGCCAGGGAAGGCATTGTGAAAGAGCTGGGGACTCTGAGAATGAGCAGGGTCCTTCAGGCCATGAGCAGGGTGGACGGTCCGGCAGAAGCAGCAGCTTGAGCAAAGCATGGGAGGGGGAAGGATAGGGTGGCCTTTGTGGGGACCAGGAGGCACTGAGCTCACACTGGAGAGCACTGGAGAGAGACGCAGGCCCTCAGGAAAGGGCAGGGAATTAGCAGTAGAAGGATGTGGGGAGTCAGAGATAGGGGTGTGGGTTTCCAGAAGGAAAGGCTCAAAGGAGGAAAGGACTCCTGGGGATTCTAGGTAGGAGAAGAGCAAGTGGGGGCCCCAGAGTTGGGTGTGTCTGTCTGTCTGGGTGGTAGTTGTTCAGACTCCCTCTGGCCTCCACTCACCCTGACACCCTCCCCTCCCTGCAGGCCAGCTGACCATGATCGTGGGGCAGGTGGGCTGCGGCAAGTCCTCGCTCCTCCTCGCCACCCTGGGGGAGATGCAGAAGCTCTCGGGGGCCGTCTTCTGGAACAGGTACTGTGTGCACCTTCCGGGCTCAGTCAGTGGAAAGACAGCGGGCAGGCGGGCAGCCGTACTTGCAGCCGTTCTCAGTGCGGGGTGCGTCATGCATGTATTGAGTGTGTTCCACGAGCACTCAGTGAAACCAGTTACTTTTTACTCTCGTTACCATCACTAGCATTAGCCCTCACATTGTGCCAAGGGCTTCCCTGGTGGCTCAGATGGCAAAGAATCTGCCTGCAATGCAGGCACCCGGGTTTGATTCCTGGGTAGGGAAGATCCCCTGGAGAAGGAAATGGCAACCCACTCCAGTATTCTTGCCTGGGAAATACCATAGACAGAAGAGCTTGGCAGGCTACAGTCCCTGGGGTCTGAGTGATTAACACTTTCACTATGTGCCAGGTACTTTGCTAAGTCCTCTGCACACACTATTTCATTTAATTCTTACGAAAACCAGCAAGGTGAGTACTGTTAACAGATCTCATTTTGGACAGAAGGGCCAAACTATTTGCCCTAATTCACCTACCCAATTAGTGGCAAAGCTGGGATTCAAACTCAGTTCTGTTTGACTCCAAACTCCATGTTCACTCAGCTACACTGCCTCCCAGCACGGGGATCCGTAACACGAACGTTGGTTTCTGGCTTGGTCATCAGCAAAGCTGATACGGACCAGTCAGTGCGTATTTCAAAGAACCAGAGATAAATCAGGCAAATGTGGGATTCTGGGCAAAGATCACTATCTCAGTTGAAGAGCCAAACCCCAGCCTGAGTCAATCGTGAATCTATTATTTATGGCTATCTATTTCCCAAAAGCACTTGAAACTAGTTGATTAAAGATATATATATGATATATATGATAAAAAGCTTTTTAAAAGTAAGAAAAGAAGAGCCAAGAAATGAAGGGGGTGGGAAAGCTGTTCAGAAACCTGGGCAGAATAGGGCTACTGCAGTCAACAGGTAACCTGGGTTGGAGTCCACCACCCTCTGCCCCCAACACCTCCCTGCCCCCACGTATCCAAGAGAAAGAGGGATCTGATCACGGTTTCAGGAATAAAAGTCGAGGCCAATTCAACAGAGGACAAACTCTCCCTAGCAATCATTTCTAGGGGCAAATTAGCATTCAAGATGTCAGATTTTTTCACCAACTTGAGAGCAGGCTGAGCAGAGAGAGAGGCCTTGCAGCAGGCACCCCCATTTCCTGCTTTTCCAAAATGCCCCTGAACAGTGCACCCAACAGATGGCAAGTTTCCTTCCTCAACAAGTCTATGGGCTGGGAATGAGCTCCTTGGGTTTCCTCTAACTTCAGTCTCAGGAACCTTAATTCCACTGGGAATGTGGTGTGTCTAGGGGCACAGCGTCTCTGCCTCCATTCCCCATCTTATTCAGGTGTTTCTCAACCCAGCCTGACTGGAAAGGTCCAGGCATTGGATTGCCAGACCCTGGTGCCAACTGCCTCTCAGGGCTTTGGAGGGAGGAGCCCTGCCACTGGCTGCCTGTGTATATCTGTGACAGGAAGACAGGAAACCCCAGTGAACTGTGAGCCGAACAAAATAACTGATATCACTGCGCACCCACCATGCTCAGGCCCTTTGCTAGGTGCACTGCACACACGAACTCATTGGATCCTCTGGTTGGGTGCTATTACCCCATTTCACAGAAGTAAGAACTGAGGACAGCGAGGTGGGGTGACATGCTCAGCGTGTGGACCAGAGTCCCAAGCCTGGACTCTTTCCCTCAAGCCTGCCTGCTGCCTTGGGCTGAGGTCCCTTGGGTTTTAGCTCCAGAGATTATTCTCCAATTCCCATGTAGAGGGCAAGCTGGATCCAGGCCCTCTCTCAGGGCAGCGTGGGATTTCCTGGATGGGATTACACTGCTCAGAGACTGGGCTCACTCCTGGATTCCCGTTTCTGCAGCCGGCTCAGCCTCTCTGATCCTGTCCCCTTTGTCCCACTTCCTTCGTCTCCTCCCCACCCCGCTCACCCTCGCGTGTCCTTTTACACCAGCATCAGACCTCTCTGCCCTCTGCAGAGGCCTTGGCCTCAGCTCCCACCTCCTCTCCAAGCTCTCAGGGTCTGACTGCTCCTCCTTTCTCTTCGGAAGCCTCTGCCCCAGCCCTAGGAGGGTCTCTCCAGGGAGTTGGAGCAGCTCTTTTGTGCAAGATTACTGTGTAAGGCACTTTATTTCCTTCATTGGCTTGATCAGTCTTTACCAAACTCTATGAGGCAGGCGTTCTCATTATCCTGATTTAACAGATGAGAAAACTGAGGACAAGCAGGTTGCCCTCGGCCACCCATCTCTTAAATGGCAGAAGTGGAGTGTACACTTCAGTGCTCAAGTGCATGGGCTTTCCACTGTGTGCTGAGAGAGAAGGGGCTGGAAAGCAACATGAAGAAATAGCCAGCCGGACATTCAAGGCCAGCAGCTGCTATGGCTGTGATACCCTGCCCCCCGACCCCAGCAGAACCGCCCCATCTCTGCTCACAGCTCTGCCTGCATGGACACTCACTGTCCTCAATAGGCAGCTTGGGCCCCACATTCTGGTTCTGTTTGAGGCTCAGGGAGGACCTCATGTCTCCAGAAGCTACTTTGTCCTCTTCCATGGCTCAGTTTCCCTCCCAAGCTTAGCGAGCATGTCAGGGTGGCCTGCAGCCCACCTTGAAAAGCTGTGAGAATTCATTCATGACTCAGCTTGTGCTCTGATTTCTCTGCATTGGTGTATTTACTCGCCCCATATTTATCGAGCACCTGCTGTACGCCAGACCCCAGGCACAGCAATAGGAATGCAAAGATCATGAAGACGTGGCCCTGCTTCCAAAGGAGGGGAACAGATATCCAGTGCCATGGTGCCACCTCATGCCACCATCAAGCACAGAGGAAGAGTGAACTCTGAGGTCAAGGAGAAAAGACTCATGTGGACATGGTGTCTAAGTTTTGAGGGACCCTTGTGGCTTCATCAGATGTAAGAGGCAGGGGTGGGAGGGGAAGGTATTCCAGGCAGAAGTATCGGGGTGGGCAAAAGCATGCTGATGTGAGAGGATGTGGTTCTGGTGCCCGGAGCAGTGGGTATGGGGGTCTCTGGTGAAGGTCAGAACTGAAAATGTAGGCTGAGCTGAGGTCAGACACCCTGTGTACCAGGCCCAGGAAATAAGATTTAGTCTGAAGGCTGTAGAAGAAAGGTACTGATGATACAGGATGACGGATGGGAGGGAGAGAGGCCACAGGAAGGGAGACCAGCCCTGAGCTCATTATAACTGGAAGAAGGAGTAGGCAGGCCAGACATGGCTCATTGGCTTCATATGCTCTCAGAATCCTGGCTTGCACACAGCTCTGCCTGGCCCACCTACGCTGGGCAGTGAGTTAAGTGTAGGGGCTGTATGTTGAGGGCCCTTCTCTGTTACTTGCAGGAGCTCCATGCCTCAGACCTTGGGCCCCAGGTCTGCAGGGAGATGATGCACTTGCAAAATGAACCGAGAGCAAAATAGCATTTGACCCAGCAGCCCCTCCCGAGGGCCTGCCTGTTTGCAGCCAGAGGTGAGGGCAATGCCGGGTTGCTCCCATATTTTTTTAATCCATACCAGGGCTGAGGCCTGGTAACCAGGCAGCCAGAAGGAGTTGCAGAGGCCCAAGGCAGGGATTTGGGGGAATAGGCAGCACACAACAGAGAATACTCTGGGAGACGGGTCTGTGTGCACCATTCATTTATTCCTTCCTTGAAACAGATGAGCAGTACTGCTGAGCACATAGGATCAAAAGTTCAGGAGGCAGGCTGCCCTAGTTCAAATCTGGACTCCATCCTTTGGGAAATTCTGTGACCCTTCTGCACCAGTTTCCCCTTATTACCCACGGAGTTAATGTGAGGCTTAACCTGGCACATACCAAGTGCCCTATAAATATTAGTGTAAATATTGTTCTTTGACAATGTACTTCTATGCCAGGAAAAAAATTCCCCCATTGCTCTTTAATTATACCCCAGCCTGTCTCCCAGGAGAGACTGCAGTGAGCTCCCTGGGGACAAAGATCGTATCTTATTTGTCTCTCTGTATTTACAATGTCTTTGCTAAATGAATTCATTTGCTAAATGAATGAACTGGGAACAGTTTATGACCTTTAGGAGACTGCCATTAAATACATCTTTATGTCTCTCTCCTTCCCACACACCTTGGCCCAGGCTGTTTCCCTCACCCATAATTCTACCACCCAACTTCTCCACTAACATTTAGAATGTACAAATTCTCTTTGTGTGGCCTCATATCGCATGCTTGTGTGTCTGTCTCCCCCAGTACACTGAGCTCCTTGGAGGTGGGGCTGGAGGGTTAGTCCAATGCCGTGCCCACATGGGATGTGTATTTTGTGAGCCATTCTGTGTAAGCTACAAAGGAGAAGACCTGGCCCCACCCTCAGGGGGCTCACCAGTCTTAGGTGGACAGAAGCCTGTGGGGCTTCTGTGTGGAGTCCAGGCTGAAGAATTACTGTGGCCACCCTGAGCAGATCCCACACATTAGCTGCTGGGCTCCAGATCTCTGGGAAAATTGTGCAGCTTTCAAAATTCTCTCTGATGATACTCACCTGCCCCAGCCCAGCTCTGTGCTCTGATGCACCATTAACCTGGAATTTGCAAACTCTCTCCTTGATCATTAAGAGAAAAACATTCTGATAAGCGGTCAAAATTAGCAGATAGAGTCTAGTGAAGTTCTTTCCTTGGAAATAAAGAAGAGAGCCATTAGTGTCCACAGTAGATTGATTTTAGTTGTCCTTTGGGAGCCAGCAGGAAGCAGGGATCCGAGAAAAACTTAGGGGTGGGAGAAAGATCCCAGCTCCCCACCAGGAACTGCAAACTGGCCTCACTGGAGCTCCCTGCTGCTCCTGCCACCTGCCAGGGTGTGGGCCGAGGCCCTGCTTGCTCTCAGACACTCTCAGAACATTGCTGCCTTGTGCTGGTTGGCTGTGAAGGCTGCTTCCTGAGACGCCTGACTCCCCAGGGGTGAAAAACAACTCCTCTTAGATTTCCCTGGTGGTCCAATGGTTAAGACTGTGTCTTCCAATAGAGTGTAGGGGGTGTAGGTTCAATCCCTGGTCAGGGAACTTAAGATCCCACATGCTGCAGGGTGTGGCCAAAATGCAAAAAAAAAAAAAGGCTTCTCTCAGCATAGCCTTGTGATCCATCTGTTCATACAGTCCCTGGAGCCTTTGGGGAGTTGGGTCAGGAGCTCAAGGACACCCCAAGTTTCCTGGAGAAGTCTGTTGTGGAGAGACGGTGGGCTGACGGAAGGGGGCGCTGTGTGAGCGTGACAAGACTGCCTTGAGAACGGGATGATCTCTGGTTGTGGTTCTCACTCTGCCACTCGATAGCTGTGTGACGTTGAGCAGGTTATTTCACTGGTCTGAGCCTTAGTTTCCTCATCTGAACAATAGCTAAACCCCTTTCCTCTCTCAGAGATTTGGCATTAGGGCCCAATGACCTCAATTGGAAAGGGCACTGTGGGTGAAAGGTTACATTTCAGAGCAGCAGTAAGTTTCTCTGGGGTAGGATGTATGGACTGTGGAGACCTGTAAGTCCTAACTTGCCCTTCCAACCTCAGTCCCCACAGCTTTCCTCTTTGTTGATTGTTGGGGGTCTTAAATGAGTGTTGGGGCCTTTGGATTCCTCCTCTGCCTGCACCTTTGAAACCAAGCAACGAGCTGAAAAGATGGTCTCCCCATGCCCATACTCCATCCCTCATTCTCAAACCCCATCCTCATCTGTCCCTCCACCCAATTCTGAGCTGTGTTATTAATACATTCTCCCAGTGTCACAGTGAGGTTCCTACCATGACCTCAGTTTTATAGATAAGGAAACAAGGCTACCTAAGTACAGGGACTTGCCTAAGATTTCACAACCAGTGAGTAGAGAAGCCCCTCAGGTGCAGACCATGTAGCCCATGTTCCATTTCTCCCACTGCCTGCACTCATGCCAGCTCCCCCTCCAGCCTGGAATTCCCTTCTTCCACTCCCAGTCTCAATCCTTCTCTCTGAGGTTCCAGTCACCTGTAACTTCTATGAGCCCTTCCTCACTTTCTCAGATTTCTTCCTCCTCCAAACTACTTGCAAAATATACATTTGGACTTACCTGGTGGTCCAGTGGTTAACACTTTGCCTTCCAATGCAGGGGGTCCTTGGTCCTTTGATCCTTGGTCAGGAAGCTAAGATCTCACATGCCTTGCAGCCAAAAAGCCAAAACAGAAGCAATATTGTAACAAATTCAAAAAAGACTTTAAAATAGTCCACATCAAAAAAAAAACTTCTTAAAAAATATATTTTTCTCTGATTCTAAAAGAATGTACATCGAATAAGAGAAGAAGCAAGTGTAAAGAGGGCAAAAACCACATAATATGAACACATACAATATCCCACGACCCAGAAGTTTCCAGTCTTTTTCTGCATATTTTCACATGTGTTTGTATACTTTTCTCCCAAAGTTCTATAGCATTCTTGTTCCTACTTTTCTTTTGGCTTCTATAGCTTTCTGACTTCTGTACGCATCAGATTCACTCTGCCAGTCCATGAGCCATTTGAGGGCAGGCTCTTTGCCATGATTCAGGTTGGTGTGCATACAGGGACCCAGCTCACAGCTGGTTGCAGAGAAGGAGGTGGGTCAGAGAACTGTTTGGTCCCAAAAGTGCAGGCAGAGGAGGAATACTCCTTTAAGAGCCCAGCATTCAGTGGGAGGAAGTGCATGCCATGTGTACCATTCTTTACTTTTCAGATTAAGACATACATATACTGTGAGGAGGCTCATTCTAGGAAGGCTGGAACTATGCTGGAAAGAGAAGACGATGAACCTGGATTCACACCACAGCCTCCCTTCTCCCTAGCTCTGACCTTTGGGTACATCGGGCAAACTCTAAGCCTTGGTTTTTTTGTAAGATGGAAAACCTCTTTATAGAGTTGTTGTGAGGATGAAACCATGGATACAAACAACTGTACACAATGCCTCACGTTGAGTGCCAGCCCCCCTTCCTTCCTTCCTCTCAAATAATTAAAGATGTCTGTTATCAACCTCCATTTATAACAGATCTCCCATATGCTAAGCCCTGTGGGGACTAAAAAAGATGCTCTTCCTGCCTTAAAATCCCACTGGGGATAAAGGACTTACACAGGAACTTATTAGAGGGGAAAGTAGTCCATTATAAGGGCTAATTGAATAGCCCAGATAATGATGCAAACTGAGTTAGAGCCGAAGGAGTTCCCTGTGTCCCGGGGTCCTTGGGGAGGCCACAGATGTGGTGCCCTCTGGATAAATAACAGCCTTTGCAACTCTGGAAGCAGTCAAGGCAGAAGACTGCAGAGATAAGCTTCTCTGGGCTGTGGACGCAGAGTTGGAATTTGGAAGCTTGAGTTTTTTCTCTGTTTCATGTTACCAGCTTGCCCATAAATTACAGCAATCTGATGATTAAGCAATATGAGTTAGGTTGAGAGAATGAAGTGAAACTAATAAAGATCGAAGAATAAGATTGTAGGGAGTTGGTGATTATATATCCATCAAGGTCTCAATTAAGTTCTGCCCCTCAGCAGAGGACAAAAGAGAATTTCATCTGTCTTCTTCCCATCCCTGTTTCTATCCATCCTGATGTTCCTTGCAAAGAAATTTATCAGAGCTATGGCCTGGGTAGTCACAGTGAGGCAATATAACAGAGTCATTAAGACCATGGAGCTTTGGAATCAGACAAATCTATTTCCTCTGCTATTTGCTGGATGTGTGACTTTGGACAAGTTACTTAGATTCTGACAAGTCGTCTTGTTTTAAAGAGACTTTCCTTGTCTATAAAGAGACCTCTTCCATATGGTTTTTTTGAACTTTAAAATAGATAATAGTATCGCAGTGCTAAACTCCAGTAGATGGTGAAGGCCAGGGAAGCCTGGTGTCTTGCAGTCCATGGGGTCACAAAGAGTCGGACATGACTGAGCAACTGAACTGAACTGATTGCGTTGCTTATCACTGTGCTTGTCAAGATTATAATAAATGTTAGCTGGTTTTATTAAAGTAAGATCTGATGAACACAGAACAGATTGATTTTCCCCAAATGTGCATGTCAGGTGTACACACTTCATTGGCAGAAGGTTGCTTCTGGAAGGTTGAAAGGTGGCCTGGGGCAAGAGAAAGAGCACTCGTAAAGTTGGCACCAAAATTCAGGTCACTTCACACAGTGTTTTTCAAAAAAAAAATTTTTACTGTAATTCACAGTATAAAATGCATTCTGTATCACAGTCTGCTACATTTATGCATTGATAAGCAAGAAAAAATTTTATACAAAGAATACACATCTTGACCACATTTGGTACAAACTGGTTTTGGGGTGGGGGAGTTGTATGTTTGTTTTAGCGCAGTTGCAGTTTACTTATTTCAGACCCTATATTGGGTCCCAATCCACAGTTTGAAAACACGGTATGAAATGATTATGACCTTGGGAAAGTCACTTTCCCTCTCTGAGCTTTAGTTTCCCCAGCTAAAAGCCTGTCCTGACACCAAGCCAGCCTCGCTGCTGCTGCTGGGAGTGGTGCCAGAGCACTGATGAAGCCCTTGCTGCTTGGAGGAAGCCCATCCAGGGGCTGCGGGAGGGACAGAAATTGAGAAGCCACTTGGGGACCCTGGGGATGGGTGTGAGGGAGGGATGGGGGCTGCGGAGGCTGCTTCTCCCCAGAGACACAATGTGACCTGAATAAAGGCAATGGGCAGGGGAGAAGTAACTGGTGGTGTTCTTTCCCATTTGTGCCCCAGCAGCCTTCCTGACAGCGAGACGGGAGAAGACCCCAGGTACAGCTTTGGGACTGGGTTGGAAGTGGGTCCCCAATAAAGGGAAGGGGCTTGGGGGGGTCCCCTGGTGGTTCAGTGCTAAGACTCCACACTCCCACTGCAAACGACACAGGTTCAACCCCTGATCAGGGAACGAAGACCCCAAATGCCACGCCATGTGAGCAATTTTAAAAAGGAAGAAGAAGGAATACAGGGGAGGAAAATAGTTTTTTAAAAAACGGGGAGGGGAAGGGCTAGGCAGGGTGTGTGGGGCAGGGAGGGGTGCTGAGCATAGATTCAGAGCTGTATAGTCCACATACACTTAGAGACATGAAGCCCTAGAATACGTGAGGCATGCATTCTGAAAGAGGGAAAAATCTGGTACTGGAGAGGAAAAACTTAGATATTCCAATGTTTTATGGCTCTCCAAAGGGCCACAGTATAAGCAGACATACAGTAGCTCTGTGGTTTTAAAATTTCATAGTGGATAGAGTCAGAAAGTGGATTAGTGGGAAGGGAGGAAGGCGATGACTGCCCATGGGTATGGCTTCTTTTAAGGGTGATGAAGATGTTGTCAATTTAGACAGCAGTGGTGGTTGCACAAACTTGTGAATATAATTATTTTTTAAATCCACTGAATTGGAAAATAAATGTGGCAGGGAAAGGACAATTAGGAAAAATATGTCTAAAATGGCCCTGGGGTGATCAAGAAAAAAAGTTGAGAAACAAAGCTATAAGGAGGTGGTTATCCCCCAGGCCAGACAAAAGATTCAGCCTTGTTGCTTTAATTTCTATGTGCTGTATGTTCTGGTTGTCTAAAACATCCAAGTGAAATAGATTAATGTGGTCGTAAGACCTTCAAAACCCTCCCTAAGCACACTTCTTTCAAGACAATCAAGACACACTGGAGGATGTGGGAAGTCAGGACTGGGAAGGTTGACTTGACCTTGTAAGTCAGTGTGTCTGGCCTTCACTCTCCAACTCCACAGAAGTTTCACGTCCCCACATTTTCTCCGCCATGTCTCCTACCTTGGTGAGTGCCAGGGCCTGATGACAGACAGCCCAGCCTCTCTAGCCATAGTGACTGTAACTCTTGAGCCAAAAAGCAGACCGCACGGTATGTGACAAGTGAGAACATGTGGACGAGAGCAACAGGACAGAATATTTGACACCGGAGCAGCTGGGGTCCATCCAGGCCACATGGCCACCACAGCTGACCCTGTCCCTCTGGGTGAATCTCCTAGGCCCCACGGTTGTCTTCTGGGAATCACACGTGGATCCCTTCTCAGCCCCTGCAGGTGCCACCCTGAGTTGCATTAGCTGTGGGTTCCCACCCCCGGACTTGCAGGCACGCATGGTGGCCTGTCCTCCCCCAGGCTGGCCGCTGTCAGAGTACACTCCCTGCTCCAGCTGTCTGTGCAGCTGTGTCAGCCCATGAGCTCGGCCAGTGCATCTGAGCCCTGACTCAGAGGCTGGGTCTGCAGGAGCCACGAGTTGGGCCTCAGACTCCCCTGATGTAGGAAGACCCCCACCACCAGGAGCCTACACCCAAGGTGCCTTCCCTCCACTCTCCCTTGTAATTTCACACACCCTGATTGTATTCAGGCAGTGGAGGCTCCCCAGGAGGACCTGTGGCATTTGTGGCTGCAGACTTCGTCTCGGGGTTATCAAGGCCCTCGCGCTGGGTCTGAAGGAGCTGAGAATGTCTATAGAGTGCTCGGTCCACGCAGGTGAACCCTGAATGTATGTCTTTCCCTCCCTACTGCAGCCCCGAGCGGGAGACGGTGGCCGACACGGACATCAGGTACTGTGACCCCGAGCACTGCCCCCTGGGGAAGACTTCCTCCGAGGGGCTGTGAGGCCTGAGGAGCCACAGAGCTCAGGCAGGCAGCCCCCCAGGTCCAACCCAGCCACAGAGGAGGCCAGGGAGGGGGCTGTGCTTCATAGGGTGGCTGGGAGACCACTGCTTCTTCTGGGCATCAACCCTTCACACCAGATCATTTTTATCCCTGTGGTCATCTTTTCCTTTTCTTTTTCCTTTTTTTCTTTCTTTATCTTCAGAAACCATGCCACGCTAAACATGATTTCCTTAACAGTGCACTTTTTAAAATTTCCATTTGGAGAGTTAGCTGCTAACATCAAAGTTGAGTGGTTTGAGGGCTACCCAAGGAAGGAGGAGATCAGGGTTCAAGTATTCACTTAGTTGGCTTCTCCCAGGCTCTGAGTAAACCTGGGAAGGGGAACAGACTGCAGAGGGGGCGCAGGGAGGGGTGGAGGTCCCATATCCCCCAGTCAGCTAAGGCCCAGCACCCGAGCCTGCCTCAGGCCTTGGGGGATGGAAAGGCCATCAGGAGCCACACACAGAGCAGGTTTCAGCCAACTGCACCTTCTCATCTTCGCGGCGCCCCCACCCTCTAGTCCCAGTTTTATCCATCAGCTTGATAACCACTTCTGACAGTGACCCCCTGAGAATGCCTCCCCTCCTCCTGCCCTGCTTTTTCCAGGAAGAGAGGCCCCGTGGCCTATGCTTCTCAGAAGCCGTGGCTGCTAAATGCCACCGTGGAGGAGAACATCACTTTTGAGAGTCCCTTCAACAAGCAACGGTAAAAGGCTCCCAGAGGGAGGCAGGCTGAGGGAGGGAGAAACTGGTCAAGCTTTAGTCTCCCCAGCCCCTAAGCACAGCCAGCTGCCTGCTCCTCCGTCCATCTCCCTCACCCCGCCATCCTGCTGTCCAGCCCACCGATCGGGATTCCAGCCTGTTCCATATGGTCCATCTGGAAATGATCCGGATGTTCCGGACATTGGGGCAGTCCAGCTCCCTTGGGTGAGAGGGCAGGAGGGGAGGGGAGGTGCGGGCACACTGGTGCCCCCTCTTGAGGTTGGTGAAAAGGCTCCCCTCGTGCTCTGCCCTCTCCATTCTCGTGATTCCCTGACCCCAGCTCTGCAACTCACACACAAATCCCTCCAGGGTTAATGACCGCTGACATTCATGGACCTCTTTCCAGAGGCTCTCGGTATTCATGATTTCTTCTAATGCTCACACCAATCCCAGTAGGCAGGTACTATTATTATCCCCATTTTATAGATGAGGATAAAGGCTCAGGAAGGTTAGGTAACTTGCCCAAGACCACCCAGCCAGGAAGTGACAGAGATGGATTTCAAATCCGTCTTCTGACGCCCAAGTGCCTATCACCCAGACACTCTGATGCCTCCAGGCACCCTGGCTGGCACCCACCCAGACTGAGAGCTGACCAGGGAAGTGTGAGGGAAGCAGGCTGGGCAAATATTTGAGCAGCCATCATCATTTGCTGCCTCAACAAAGCAGCAGTGATTTTTCCCTGGCAGTGCCCCAAGCATGGGCTCTGGCTCTAGCTTTTCCCACCACACAGGGGCCACAGGCCCTCTCTTGTCACTTACATGGCTATTTGCTCCCATCCAATTTCATCCTTCAAATATTTAACTTGCCCCAAGATGGTGTCAGATGCTGCCCTCAGCTCTTTTCGAGCTCACGTGGTGTTTGCTCACACCCATCAGGAGGCCCATTAAAGCCATCACTCATCCTGGCACAGCTGCCTAGAGCGTAATGACCCTCTACAAAAGCTCAGGCCCACCTCCGGCCAGGCTGCTTAGCTGTGTCCCCACCCCCTCCCCACTGCAGGTACAAGATGGTCATGGAGGCCTGCTCCCTACAGCCAGACATCGACATCTTGCCCCATGGAGACCAGACCCAGATTGGGGAACGGGTTAGTAGCACCCTCCAGGGGAGTTACTCAAGGCTGGGGCCCTTGGCCTCCCCTGCTCCCCACCCATCACCATCACCATGCCCCGAAATCGTTCTCAGGGAGAGCAGGGAATGCTAAATGAAAGACGGGTAAGGCTGCAGAGTGCTTGCCATGGGATCAAAATGATCTCCTTGAGCCCTGGGCTGGTGGCTGTCCTGGACAAGTTTCCAGTCTTGCTGGGTGCAGAGGTCAGCTTAGCACTTTGCCAGGCTGGGGAGGACTTGACCTCTCTACTGACACCCCGAATATGTACTGAGAGCCCGCCCAGCACGGCGCCGGGCTCAGGGTTATTCTTCCTGTTTCATCCTCAGGTGGGGTCCCTCCTCCATAAGCTTAGATGAATAAGATTCTCCCATGGCTTTACTCCTGGTGTGTGATTTAAATCCCCTCTTTCTAGGGCTTCCCTGATAGCTCAGTTGGTAAAGAGTCCACCTGCAGTGCAAGAAACCCTGGTTCAATTCCTGGGTCAGGAAAATCCCCTGGAGAAGGGATAGGCAACCCATACCATTTATTCTTGGGCTTCCCTTGTGGCTCAACTGGTAAAGAATCCACCTGCAATGCAGGAGACCTGGTTTTGATCTCTGGATTGGGAAGATCACTACCCACTCCAGTATTCTGGCCTGGAGAATTCCATGGACTGTATCGTCGATGGGGTAGCAGAGTCGGACATGAGAGACTTTCACTTTCCTCTGTCCTGGTTTTCATGGGTCAGATGGCCCCTAGCACCTACATGGTGAAATGTCAAAGGCCTGGGGGTCATTCTCCCCACTTCTGAATGAATTCAGTGAACGTGTACAAGTTCCTTCTCTCTACCAGATGAGGAGGGTGCAAGGAGGTGAATGGAGCCAAAGAGCTCATATCAAGTAGGGGCCTGGGCAGTCTCTGCTGAAGGGCTGTGCAGGCCTGACCTTTCCTCCCCTTTGGCGGCAGGGCATCAACCTGTCCGGTGGTCAGCGCCAGCGAATCAGCGTGGCCCGAGCCCTCTACCAGCACACCAACGTCGTCTTCTTGGTGAGTGCACCAGCCAGCAACTTCCTTGAGGTACTTGTGTCTGGCTGCCCCCTTGGCTCAGACAGACAGACAGACAGACAGACAGACAGACACACACACACACACACACACACACACACACCCATCACCAAACAACATCCCTCTCCAGGAGTAAACTTCTCCTGCCAGAGATATTACCTACTGATCTTTTTTTAAATATTAATTTGTTTTAATTGAAGGCTAATTACTTTACAATACTGTAGTGGTTTTTGCCATACATTGACATGAATCAGCCATGGGTGTACATGTGTTCCCCATCCTGAACCCCCTCCCACCTCCCTCCCTCCCTACTGATCTTATTGATGGAAAAACCGAGACAAGATTAGTCCAACTGATCAAAGTGGACTTCACACAGTTCTGCAGTAGGCACGAGGGGAGATGAGCAGTAATTATAGGCCCCTGCTTTGTAGAACATCCCCAACCTATTAATACTTATTTAGCCCAAATATAAGAATCACAAATACGCGGAAAGTGAGTTGCCATTTCCTGTTTCAGGCCCAGAGCAGACATTGCTAATTGATCTCAGTTTTCTCTCCCATGAAAACTTAACTTGGCCTCAGAATCCTTCTTAACACAGCACTCCAGGTAACCTCTAATGATCAAACATGAGATAAAACTTGGCTGTACCCGCCCTCCTTCATGCCAAGTTCTGTGTGGTGTGCCTTAGTTGATACTGAAGAATTCCAAGACATAGCCCTTGGCTTCAGAGATTTAGAATCTAATTAGGGAAGCAGAACTCGCCAATACTCAAGAGCCACAGCCCGCTGGAAAGCCAAACTGTGTGACAGACTATGAAGGGCCTTGTCCAGGGAGACAATTGTGAGGGCAAGAGTAATCAGGGAGGGCTTCATAGAAGAGAGAATTAAAGAGTGAGTCAGTTAAACGGAAGGAAAGAGGGAGCCATTTGGACAGACCGTTGGGAGAAGGACTTTCAGTTCCCTGATCCTGGCTTTATTCTCAACCCCGCCACCTCCCCACTAAACTCACTGCATAATGGAAAGGTTCATAGCGCTTGTTACCGTCTGACACAGGCATAGCATTTCACAAAGTACTAGCTTATTCATGATCCCTTGTGAGCTTTAAACAACCTTGTTAGAGGGAAATAAAGTGGATACTTTAAGCTAACTTTTAAGCTCCTACTGTGTACTAGGCACGGGCACAGGGGATATCAGCTCTTGAGGGCCCCACGGTCCAGGGTAGACAAATAGCTATCAGATCTGACTTCCTGCAGGATGTCACTGGGACAGAGGGAGGGAAGACCAGGCTCAGGCATCAGGAAAGGACACAGGAAGAGCTGGTGCTTGGGGGAAGTGCTGAAGGGTGAAAAATAGTTCACCTGACAGACAAAAGGCAGATCAGCACTCCAGGCAGAGGGAAAAGCTTGGGCAAAGGCCTGGAATGGCAGATTCCCTGCAAATGAGAGCGTAGGGAGCTTTTACAAGACAAATGGGAAGTGAGGCTGGAAAGAAAGACTGAGCAGGTGGGGAAGGGTCTGGATTAGGGTGCTAAGGAATTCGGACGTAACAGACTATGGGGAGTCACTGGAGGTTCAGGAGTCAGGAAGTGCTTGTGATTAGACCTGTTTGAGAGTGATGACTGATGGCTGAGGTCCAGAGAGGTTAGCTACACTGTCCAAGGCCACACAGCGAAGCGGTGTCAGTCCTAAACCAGAGCATGTACATCCACTGTCTTTACATCCACTGCTACCCACCCCCATGCTTGCCCCTGTTTTCTCCCATCTACCCAGGACGACCCCTTCTCAGCTCTCGATGTCCATCTGAGTGACCATCTGATGCAGGCCGGGATCCTTGAGCTGCTCCGAGATGACAGGAGGACAGTGGTCCTAGTGACCCACAAGCTACAGTATCTACCGCATGCAGACTGGGTGAGGGGCCAGCAGTGGTCAAACTGGGGAGGGCTATGATGGGAGAGGCAGTTGGGTGTCTCCAAAGGACCCCATCAGATGTCTGAGCAGCAATTGCTGAGGGTCACAGAGCAGAAGAGAGCAGCACTGGGTGGCTTCACTCAGGCTGGGCCCATCAGGGAGACCTGGCATAGTCCACCTGCTTGGCATCACCTAGAGTTGAAGGCATCTGCATCCTGACCGGAGGCCTCGTGGGTGCACACAAGGTCAGCACAAAGAAGTCTCAGAAGGAAGCAGACACTCAGTTCCTAATTACATTTCCTACCCAGTTTGATGACTCATTCCCCTGTCCTTGGGGAATGCCCGTGTGGACAGGAGAGCCATCTTCCTGCCCACTAGTGCGTCAAATTCAAGTTAGGATCAAATGGGAAATATGGAAACAAACCTTGGCAGTAGTAATAGAAACGTCAGTGTTATCAGTAGGATGAAATATCACATCAGTTAAATCCCCATATTCCTCAACATGAAGACAGTAGTTATTTTTCAAATAATTGGAAAGCATTTAATTATTAAAATGGAAATCATGTGACTTTTGAAACTGGGGCCTTGCCTGACTCGTACATAAATTTTTCTGTGAAAATGAGACCCTTCCTAAGCTTCAGGTCTGTGTTAAATGCCCCTGATAATTCCCCTCAAATAAGTCTTCCTTCTACATGTAGTAAGGTCTTCCCCTCTACTATGAATAAAAAGGAAAAAGATCCAGACTTTTCAGAAAAGCTATTAAAGCAGAAAAAATGCGGGGGCAGGGGGTTGGGGGAAAATTCCAGATTTTAAAAATAGCTATTAGAGGAGGTACAAGTTTGTCTCTGAGTTTCTGCAGTTACCCTGGTGAGACAATTCAGGACAATACTTAGTCCAAAGAAAGCAAACGCAAACGTGCCTGGTTCCTTAAGTGAACAAGACTTCGGGGCATCAGCCCGTAAACCCCAGCATGGGGTGAGTGGGAGTGAGAAGAGCAGGTTGGGTTTCTGAATTAATGATGGGTCTACGTGAGTATAAAGCATTGAATGTTTCAAATAAAATACATTTTATTGATCTCAAAGAGGCCTCACACGTTTAGACCAACAGGTGCTTTGCCAAACAGTGGTGGAACCTGTCAGGCCTGATGTGAGGAGGAATTAAGGGTAATGAGCTGTTAGCCCATTAAGTGCATGCAAATAGCTGTCATTGCTGGAGTCCTTGGGGATAAGCAGACAACTTGACCAGGATGCACTAATTTGCCCTGCAAACCCTCCTATCAACCACGGGGCAGCCATTGAGAACTACTTCTGAGATATACCAGATGCTAAATCCTGGAGTGTCCTGCTGAGGGCATTGGGTGAGCTGGAGCCATCTGTGGTAGGGAAGGGATGTGTGCTCTAAGCACATCCGTCTCCGACCCCTCGGTCAGGCAGGGGTGTGACCTCCACTCCCCCGCCTCAGCCAGCCTCGTTCTGCCTTTTTAGATCATCGCGATGAAGGATGGCACCATCCAGAGGGAGGGCACCCTCAAGGACTTCCAGAGGTCTGAGTGCCAGCTCTTTGAGCACTGGAAGACCCTGATGAACCGGCAGGACCAAGAGCTGGAGAAGGTGGGTGTAGCCTGGGGGTCAGGCAGCCTGGCCCCTGAGGATAAGGTTCTGCTAGAACCTGAACTCATAAAGGCCTTCCTGCCCTCATTGGCCCTAGGAACCCCCCACAAACACACACAAAGGACAGATGTGGGAGCTGGGCATGAAACTGCTCCAACTAGACAGCCAGTACCTGTGCCAGCTACCCAAGGCAGAGTCAGGCCAATGCCTTCCCCATGTCCTGAAATAATCAGATACCATTTAGTTACAAAGCTCCAGATAACCAACTCAGACTGGCTAAACAAAGAGAAAAAGGGGTGGGGAGTTAAGGATTTACTGGCTCAGGAAACTAGAACGTCCAGTGATGCTATAGCTTCAGGTGGAGCTGGATCCAGGTGATCAAGCAATATCATCAGGAATCTAATTCTCCCCACCCCTTGGCTCTGCTTCTCTCACACCGGCTTCATTCTCATGGAGGCAGTGAGGGCCATCAGCATCTCAGGCTTCCATTCTTCCAGGTCAGCAGCTCTGCCAGAAAGACAGTGCCTGTTTTATGATAGTTCAGCAAAAGTCCCAGGGCTGACTCCTGTTGGTCCCATCCTGAGCAAATCATTGTGGTCAGGGATGGGGAATGTGAAGACTGACCAATCCTGGGTCACATGCCCACTCTGGGAGTCAGAGAGAATGATTAGCCCACCTGAATCCCAGAGGCAGAATAAGGGAGAGGTGGTCTCCCCACAGGGATACTGGGATGCTGGTAGCTGATAAAGGGGAAGGAGTAAATCCTGGCAGGCAAACACGTGTCCATCTGGACCATCCTCCAGGCAGGGGCAACTTGATAACTGCCAGTGGTCATCACCAGGGGCAGTTCCCCCATCTCCCCCTTTTCCCCTCTGCACACCCTGAGAACATTAGCCAGGCCCCATCTATCTTTCAGGAAACCGTCATGGAGAGAAAAGCTACGGAGCCACCCCAGGGCCTGCCCCGGGCCATGTCCTCAAGAGATGGGCTCCTGCAGGATGAGGAAGAAGAGGAAGGTACAGGCCATGGGACTGGAGTGGAATCATGGCCTGAGGTCCGCTCCACCATAGGAGACTAAGGGTTGGGGTTCTGGGAGTGGGGAGATGGTGTGCCTCTGATGCACACCTTCCCCCCCTGTGCACCTCAGTCTCCCCATCTATAAGCGGGGCTGATCCAACCCCTGTTCTCTTCAGAGGGGTGTGCAAGGTGACTCCATAAGGGGGTTCTTCCACCTGCAGAGGAGGCGGCCGAGAGCGAGGAGGAGGACAACCTGTCGTCGGTGCTGCACCAGCGCGCCAAGATCCCGTGGCGGGCCTGTGCCAACTACCTGTCCTCGGCCGGCACCCTGCTCCTCTCGCTGCTCGTCTTCTCCCAGCTGCTCAAGCACATGGTCTTGGTGGCCATCGACTACTGGCTGGCCAAGTGGACGGACAGCGCCCTGACCCTGAGCCCCATGGCTAGGAACTGCTCCCTCAGCCAGGTGGGTCCAGCAGCCCCGTGCCGGGGCCAGGGGCCGGGGAGGACAGAGCACGGGCCACCCTCCACAGGATGCCAGCCTCATCCTCTGCCAGGCCCAGGAGTGTTCCCTCAACCAGACCGGCTACGCCATGGTGTTCACCGTGCTCTGCAGCCTGGGAATCGTGCTGTGCCTCATCACATCTGTCACAGTGGAATGGACGGGGCTGAAGGTGGCGAAGAGGTTGCACCGCAGCCTGCTCAACCAGATCATCCTGGCTCCCATGAGGTAGCCCTCTCCCCTCGCTGTGCCTGGCTGTGGGCGAGTCATTGTTCTCTGGGCCTCAGCTCTCCCGTCTGTAAAATGGGGATATATCAATACATACGATCTCTATTGCAGGTCTCTAGATGTGACTCAAGGACATGGGGTGGGAAAACCCCCTCCTTGGTGCAGAAAACAGGGAAAATGTCATCTACGCAGCTAGACAGGGTGCTAGGAATGTCACACAGTTAGCTCATCTAATTCGCACAACAGCCCTTCAAAGGGTCTGCAGGCTGTGCATGAATGTTTCCCCTTTCCAGGCAGGTACTACCCCCGGGTCAGCTCTCCCCTTCCCTGCCTCTCCTTCCTCATCAGCCATCCTGCAGGTTCTGACCCCAGGGACACACAGCGTAGTTATTCTAATCCTCTGTAATGGGATCAATCAAAAGCCCAAAGGCTGTTTGGTGTGAAAGATGGTTAAAGCTGTCGCAGCCCGATTGGCTGCCAACTCAGTTTACAAACCCAGCAGGCAAACAGGCTATCTGAACCCTCCTCATCATCCAGTCACAATCTCCTCTCTTCAGTTTCATGATCTGTCTGTGGCCCACAGACACAGCCTCCAAGTTTACGTATCCTCTGTTTGTCCCAGGTCTGTGGTTCTGAAATTCTCCAGTTGGGGTTGGGCCGGTTCCGGGTCACAGCCAGCTGGAGTGGCCTCCCAGGGTCAGCCAGCCGACAGGCTGTCCCCAGGCCCGCCTCTGCCCTCCCCGACCCACCCCACCCCCAGGAGAGTCATCTCTGGAGAGAAATCTACGTCCCCAGGAGGACAGCTGCTGAGTGAGGCAGGCCCACTGAGAAGCAGAGAATGGTGGCAGCAGTGGTCTCACGTGGGCTGGAGGGTCAGAGAGGCTGCGAAGGGGCCAGCACCCCTTTGGGCAGCCGCGGGAATTCTCAGGGACACAGGCCAGACACAGGCAATCGCCCTGGGAAGGCAGACCTGGGGATGACTCCAGAGATGTGGAAACAAAAAAATAACTACCCTCCTTCCGTAAACAGGAAGGAAATCAATACACGGATGAGTAACTGCCCTCTGATCGCCTCTTAGGTTTTTCGAGACCACTCCCCTTGGAAGCATCCTGAACAGATTTTCATCTGATTGTAACACCATCGACCAGGTACACAAGATTGCGATGATATATGTCCCCAGTCCAAAGAGAAGCCAGGTCCCCAGGAGTTTCTCCTGTCTGACACTGGCTTCCCCAGATCAGCTGATCAGATTAGCCTTGGGCTAAGAACCTAGTGTGCTCCATCTGATTACAATGCTGCCTCAGGACCTGGGGCCTCCCCTGGGAGACTCTCCTAATGAGGCTGAAAGAAACCACATCCCTTTGGCATCTGGCCAAGCCCACTCTGGCTCACCGGAAGGTTCCAGCATACTCTGAACCTAGGTGGCTGATTTTCTGGAGAACAAACATTTTGATTCTGCCTGTGTCCTTTATTCTTTATCATACTAAATGGTGAACAAGCGAAGTCCTAATGCCTGGCCTCAGGGAGCCTACAGTATAGCTGCAGGGATAAGACATGGACCAGTAGTAAAGGAAAAGCAAAACCTGGCGGCAGGTAACCCACTAAAGATAACCAAATACCAAAACTCACCTCCCAGAACTTCCCTGGCCCAGTGGAAGAATTCGTCTTCCAATGCAGCAGATGAGGGTTCAATTCCTGGTGGGGGAGCTAAGATCCCACATGCCGCAGAGCAACTATGCCCACATGCTGCAATCTCTAAGCCCAGAGGGCCTCAGCTAGAGAGCCTGCATGCCACAAACTACAGAGCCCAAGAGCTCTGGAACCCGCGGGCTGCTCCCACATACCACAACCAAGATCCCACGTGCCACAACTAAGGCTCAATGCAGACATACATAAATAAATATATTTTTTTTAAAAAGCTTTGAAAAAAATTCATCTCCCTTTCTCACCCTCCCTTCCCACAGCACATCCCGTCCACACTGGAGTGCCTGAGCCGCTCCACCCTGCTCTGTGTCTCAGCTCTGGCCGTCATCTCCTATGTCACCCCCGGTGTTCCTCGTGGCCCTCCTGCCCCTGGCTGTCGTGTGCTACTTCATCCAGAAGTACTTCCGAGTGGCATCCAGGTGACGGCAGCACTTGCCAGTGGGGGTGAGGGATAGGAGCTGCTTTGCAATAGTCACTTCAGCTCATAGAATTGGTAGAGTCATGTCCCCTTCCCCAAAATGAAAATAGAAATATTCATATTCCACGATCCTAATATAAGCATCTGGCAGCACACACAATGCAGTTACTATCTGAACTATTACCTGGGGTGATACGCTCAGGAATGGGATGGCTAGGTCAGGGTGTATACATGCGACTATGCCCTTCATTCATTTTGCCAAAATGCTGCCCAGAGGACTGTATGCTTCCAGTGTCCAGGCTGATTGCTGATGCATAAAATCAGAGGGCACCTGATGTGACGGGTCTGATGGCAATCAGATCTCCCAACTCACGTGGGTCCAGAGCAAGGATAGAAAAATCCTTGACTGGAGGGAGCCTCTCACCGCCTTTCTCATTGATCACATTCGCCTTCATGGACTGTAGAACCATGCGTGGCTCTTTCCTACTCAAAATTTTCTAAGAACATTTTCTAAGTTCTTTCTGGGAGCGATTCTATTAAGCTCACAGATTCAAAGATTTGTAGGGCCAGTTTTTAAGAGCCTCTAGGCCAGTGTTTCTCAAACTGCCAACCACAACCTATCAGTGGGTCATGATATCAGTATCATAGATCACAACCAGTTTTTCAATGAAATAGAAATATCAGACTGTATTCGCATATAGTAACAGTAAGCTTTGCTTGATGAAACCTTTGTTTTGTCTGTGTACGGGTGTGTGGTGGGGGGAGTGTGCATGTGTGTGTACTGATTTGTAATATAAAATGTGTTTGTTACTGGGGTTGTGGTCAGAAAGGTTAAGGATGTCTCCCAAGTACACAAAGTTTGTTAGAAATGAGTCAAATACTGATTGGGTATAATAATAATAATAAAATTTAGATACATTTTGGCTACAATTACCTTGCCCGCAAGGATCAAGATCTGTATAAATGGCTTTTTGCCTGGTTGATCTGGAATCCCTTGGTAGTCATGAAGAACAAAGTGCATTGATATCCACAAAATTGCAGAGGCTTTTTAAACACTATACAAGCTGTTCTACAAAGTTCATTTCTTCTGCCAGAGACACCACCCTATTTCCCCGGCATCCACTCTGGCCGTGAGTGTGGTTTGTCCAGGAAAGCTGCTTCCTGCATTCCAACCTCGCCTGCCGGGCACTAATATACTTACTTGTCAAGGTGCAGCTGTGGGGAGCAGGAGCAAATTCTGTTGCCATGGAAACCACTGGCCTTTCCCTCTCAAGGAGCTCTTTAGATCCTGGCCTGTGATGTGCCAACACCTGTGGTGGTTATTGGGGAGTTTGGTCCGCCTGTTCCTTTGCCTGGCTGTTAAGGTTGTTCACCTCTGGAAGGGAACCAACACTGCCTGTAGGGCCTCCCCACAGAGTGAGGCGCTGCAGCAAAGCCAGCGGACAGATGCAGACGTGCGGTGGATGACATGCAGGCTAATGGTAACCCTTCAACATGCTCTGCTTAAGCATCTGCATGAACGAGATGGGTGGTACCCTCCTCTTCCCTCTTCAGGCCCGGAGGGGGTGAAGCCATTTGGCCCCACAATAGTAGGGGTGGAGCTACGATTCAGACCCAGGCTGAGCCCCGACCTACCCTCTTAACCATTTGGCTCTGCTCCCCGCTTCCCCCACAGGGACCTGCAGCAGCTGGACGACACCACCCAGCTCCCGCTGCTCTCGCACTTTGCTGAAACTGTGGAAGGCCTCACCACCATCCGGGCCTTCAGGTACCAGATTCATCCTGGAGGGTAGGGGGTGGGGATGGAGCCAGAGTCACAGGTCATGGGATTTGATTCTCAGGGCTCCGCTTAGGAAAGCCCAGAACACATGTCTGCCAGTCCCTCATCAGGCCCCGAGGCCAGTCCACCTGAGGAGTCAGGTCCACTGGGCTCCAGCTGCATGATCCAGAGGGGAGACCCTCAGACCTGGAGCCAAGCCCAGGGCCTCTGTGAACTAAGGTAAAACGTCAAAAGAGACAAGGCCGAGACAGTTCCTCATAAATCTATGCTGGAAAGGCCCTCACAGGGTGTGGGCCAGCCCTGAGGCCATCTTTCATTGAGACACTACTGTGAGCCAAACACTAGTAGGCTGAGTACTTTACGTGCCAGTACTCATTCATTCTGCCCTGCAGTCTGACATGGAAAGCTTGATGATTCCCATTTCTCAGGTTAGAAAATTGAGGTTCTCTGTAAGGTTCCACAAAGTCCAGATTTGAAGCTGGCTTGTTCATTCAACAAACATTTACTGAGTGTTCACCCAGCCCCTTGCCAGGCACTGAAAAGTTGGAAATAATTCAGATGAGCCCATGCCCTGGAGGCATTTACAGTCTAGGCTTTGAGCAGGCCAGGACAAACCCATGTGCCAAGTACTCCGAAAGAAAGGCTATGGTAGCATAGCAGGGAGGCAGTCATGGAAGCCTTCACTGAGGAGGTGGCATTAGTGCTGAGACTCAAAGAGTAGATAAGAGTTCACCAGGCTACAGAAACTCCCCCAAACGTCAGTGCCCTGCCATCCTCTTGATACTCTGAGTTGTGATGTTCAGCTTGACAGGGGCACCTGAGGCTGCCTTGGGAGTGGGGGTTAGGGCTGTTGCTCCCCACCTCAGTCTCTGTCTGAAATATTAGGGCATCTCTCCTCTGGAGAGACACGTTAGAGACATCTGACCCAGATTCTGGGCCCTGGTCTCTAAGCCTCAGAGAGTGACTCTAGGTTATTTTTAGGATGACACAGCTGCACGGGGCATGACAATAACCATGTGACTCTGGCCTTGTGTCCAGGAACCCTAGGGCTCAAGGAGAGGGTCTGAGGAGGCTTGTATCTCCTCCCTCCAACCCCCAAAGTCCAGCTGCCCAGACTCCTGGTGCCACACCACAGCCCCAGTTCACTCCTTGGGGATCTGGGACCAATGGGAAGTGCTCTTTGGGGTCTCATCTGAGTAAATCAAAGCTGAACTCTGCCCTGGCCTTGGCCCTGCTCCCTGGACCTCCCCTGCCTCTGTGTGAGCCTGTGCTGTCTTCCCCACGGATACTCCCTGGAGCCTGGCCTGACTCCAGGGTTTCCTCCCAGCTTTGTCCTCTTCTCCAGCCTGAACTCCCCAGTTCTTCCACCCTTTGGATCCCTCAACACTCCCAGGCCAACCTCTACTCTAACTTTTGGTGATGCTCCTCTTAGAATTGGTATCCTGGAGGCCTTCAGGCTGGGCCTGGGGCAGAGAGATTGTGACTTTCCTCAAGTGGGCCAGACGCCCTCGGACAGGATCTGTGTGGATGCCAGCATCCTGCAACTCATCTCAACCAAGCCTATGGTTGGCTAGAGAAACTGCTCACCCGGAGGCCTACTCCACCTTGCATTGACACAGTGGATGATTTTTAAAATTGAATGGAGGACTTTTAAAAATCATCTCTGAAGGTGTTGAATTCATTCGCTTTTGCCCAGCAGCCTGCCCTGCCAAGAGCAAACTAGTGTTTATATATTGGTTGTACACTTCCTGTGTGCCAGGCATGTGTGTTGATTATAACATTTAATCCTCACAAGAACCTTGTGACATAGGCAGGAGAAGCCCCATTCTACAGATGAGGCTGAGTGACCAGCCCGAGGTCACACAGACAGTGGCTCTGGGCTTGGGACCCAGGTCTGGCTGACCCTCTGGTTTTCCTGGAAACCCTACTTTTTCTCCCCAAAAAGTTTCAAGGATGCCCAACACTGAGTGACTGTTTCAGTTCACGTAGGAACTATTACTAGCCCAATGAAAAAAATTTAGCTTCAGTCCTGAAGCATAGCCTGTAATAGTAATACTCAGACTCTAGCCTGGTTCTGCATGACCCCATATCTGGGGCTCTTTCCACATTCCTTACATCATCACACACCTATCACAGAAGCCCCATCTCACATGCACCTTCATGTACACCCACCCCACAGGCCAGTCACACACGCTTCAGGCTCTCCAGTTACATGAGCACCCACACATACACATCTACAACATGCACTTACTCAAGCCATCAGACATATGGTTTCACACTCCCGAAGGACACATCACCCTGCCACACACACATCTACCCTGTGGTTGGACAATCACACCCTCTCATACCCCAGAGATTCACTTTACTCTCCTCTGACACATGGTTCAGACTCAGACCCTTCACCCAGAAATAATCAAAGCAGAACAAACATCTTCTGGGAGTGAAAAGCAAATGCCCAACAAGATCCATCTTGAGTCCCTCTGAGTCCCCTTGGTTGTTTCCCTGAGACGATGTTGAGATGGTTTTCCTTTATTCACCATCAAACAAGCACAGCTGCCCCCTCCTGTAGGCCTGGTCCAAGGTCTGAAGAGGTGGCCAAGGAGAGTGACACCAGGAGCCCAGGCTGGTCAGAGAGAAGAGGCAGGTCCATACGGAGTAACACAAGGGAGAATATGAGGAGGGCACGAGAACAGGGAAGAAGCCTCCAGAGTTCCTTGCACAGAGAGATCCCATCTATCTTAGAGGGATAGGAGAAGGTTCATTCATTCAACAAATATTTATTGACAGTGCCAGGTGCTGGGGATAGGGTTTCCCAGTTGGCGCTTGTGGAAAAGAACCTGCCTGCCAGTGCAGGAGACATAAGAGATGTGGGTTTGATCCCTGGGTTGGGAAGATCCCTGGAGGAGGAAACGGCAACCCACTCCACTGTCTTTGCCTGGAGAATCCCACGGACAGGGGAGCCTTGCGGGCTACAGTTCATAGGGTCACGAAGGGTTAGACACGACTCAGCCACTGAGCACACACAAGTGCTGGGGATACATTAGTGACCAAAACAGACAAGGTCTCCATCCTCGTGGAGTTTACAGTCTAGTGAGGGAGATCAATGATGAACAGCTAGAGAAATTAATATACGAGAAGAGATTATGAAACAAACAGGCTGCAGAGATGGAGAACAATAGGCCAGAAAAGGCCACTCTGAAGAGATGTCATTTAAGGTAAAGCCTGAAGGTTGAGAGGAATCAGCGTTGGGAAGAGCAGAGGAGAAAGCATTCTAGGCAAAGGGAACAGCATGATAAAAGGCCTTGGGTGGGGAGGAACTTGGCATTGTCACAAAACTGAAAAAGGCAAGCAATGTAATAAATTACTTTGCTGTCATTTCTGTGGCTGCAACACAGTGAGCAAGGGATTTGTGGCATGGAAGGAGGCTGGTGAGGTTGGCAGGGGCTGGTTCCCACAGGCAAGGAGGTGGTTCTTTATCCTAAAAAGTCTTTCATCTTCTTAGCATTGGAGAGATAGGATGCAATTCATGATTTGGGAAGCTTATGCTGGCTGCTGTGTGGAGAGTGGACTGTAGAGAGAGAGATGGCAGGTAGACCTGTTAGGAGCTGATGCTCTAGTCCAGGTGAGTTGGTGGTGGGCAGGAAGCAGGCGAGAGGCAGGCAGAGAGGCAAGGGCAGTACTGGAGGTAGTCAGAAGAGGACTGAGGGATTGGATGTGAATCAGATGATTGGATGTGAATCGGATTTCTGGCCTGAGCAATGGGCTGGGTGGAGGAGCCCTTTAGTGTAAGAGGGAAGCCCTACAGGGGAGAACTGGTCTTGGAAAGAAAACGAGTCTGAAGGAGGTGGCGCTCTTGACAGGTATGAATAAGAAGAAGGGAGCTGGGAAGGCATTCCAGAGAGGAGTGGCGTACATCAGGTGGCAGAGGTGGCATGTTTCAGGGCTGCAGGCAAGGAGGGCCCCCAGGGCTGCGTCGACCAAGATGATTCCCCCTCACCCTCCTGATGCTCCCTCCAGGTACGAGGCCCGGTTCCAGCAGAAGCTCCTTGAATACACAGACTCCAACAACATCGCCTCCCTCTTCCTCACGGCCGCCAACAGGTGGCTAGAAGTCCGCATGGCAAGTGCCTCCCCCCACCCCCCAGCCCGGGACAGGGGCCTCTGATAGCGCTGTGCTGCCAGAGCAAGGGCCAAACAGGGGCAGGAGGGCGGGCAGGAAGGATGGATGTCAACTCAGGTGCGCATCCGGGGGTGGATGTCGAACCCTCCTGCGTCTCCCAACCCTGGGGGTCCTCCCTGTGTCTGCCCTTAGCCTCCTCTTCCCTCTCTCACTGCCTGGAGGCTTGTTTGTCTGAGGTGTGGGCCAAGAGGGAGAACAGTTGTGTGTTGAGCTGTGACAAGTGTGTGTGTGTCTGCAACGGGGCCAGCTGGTGAGCTATGCGTGTTGGGCATGGGGGTGGGGGAGCATTGCTGCGTGCACACGATGTCTCCCAGGGCTCCAGCCTTCACGCCCTCCTGCGTGTCTGATGATGTGTATGTGCAGTGCGGGGCTGGCATTGAGTCTCAGCTGAGCTGCTCTCTGTCCTAAGGGAGCGAATGTGGGTCGGGGCGGGGCGTGCTGTGGCCAAAGTGCCCACCGAGCGCCCAGGCCAGCCCCGCTCCCTCTGCAGGAGTACATTGGTGCATGTGTGGTCCTCATTGCGGCGGTGACCTCCATCTCCAACTCCCTGCACAAGGAGCTCTCTGCCGGCCTGGTGGGCCTGGGCCTCACCTACGCCCTAATGGTGAGTAATGACAGGCGGGCAGGAGAGGGGGTAGACACCAGCAGACATCAGGGCACCCCCTCCCCCAACTGAGATGCTCCCGGGCCTTCTCCTGCCCCCAGGCTACACCGAGTCTGATGCCAGAGGGACCATGTGGGCAGGAAGGCTCCCTGCAGGTCCCCACCCCTTCACCCAGGCCTGGGCCCCAGATGGGTGCTGGGTGAGGATCCACATTCACTGTGACCCCCAGGGAAGGTACCCTGGGCTGTAAGAAGAGCCATCCCAGGGCCCAGGGACAGGACCAGGGGATCACCAATGGGACCAGGTGACTGGCTTGCTCCTTGCAGGTGTCCAACTACCTCAACTGGATGGTGAGGAACCTGGCGGACATGGAGCTCCAGCTGGGGGCCGTGAAACGCATCCACGGGCTGCTGAAAACCGAAGCAGAGAGCTACGAGGGACTGCTGGGTGAGGGGCGTGGGAGGACGCCTGGAGAAATGGCCCAGCGTGGATGTGTGTTTGGGCTGAGGAGGCACGAGGAACCGGGGTGGGGGGCCACTCCTGGATACCAGCTGTGGCCCATGCCTGGCAGCTGAGCCCCCCATACTGGTCCCCAGCACCATCGCTGATCCCCAAGAACTGGCCGGACCAAGGCAAGATCCAGATCCAGAACCTGAGCGTGCGCTATGACAGCTCCCTGAAGCCGGTGTTGAAGCACGTCAATGCCCTCATCTCCCCGGACAGAAGGTAGGGGCAGGGAGAGCTGGACAGCACCCCCAGGGTCACCTTCTGACCCTCAGGGCCCTCCAGACTTCACACCCATCCAGACCCCCAGTGTCCCAGCCTTGGGCCTCTCCCCTTCTCCTCCTGCTGCCCCACTCACCCACCACGGAGACGGACACCACAGACTCTGTGGGCTCAGAGGCGCTTTGTCAGGGCCCCCTGCAAGCGGCCAGGGGCACTCCTAGGACACTGGTCCCCAAACTTCAGAGCAGAGTCCTGAGGCAGAGAGCGAGGGCCTGTCCTGGGGGAGGGAGCCCCCATCTGGCACTCTGATCTGACTTTGATTGACCCCCTCCGCCTCTCCTCCTGTCTCTCTCACTTCATCATTGTCTGTGGCTACCCGTCTTACTCTCCCTGACCTTTTGATATACTTCTGTCCCTGCCTCTCTGGTCCTTCTGTATCGCCATCTCTGTCTCTGGTTTGGTCCCTGATGGTCCTTTCTGTAGGGATCCATGGACAGGAAGCTATGGGGTAAGGGATGAGTCCAGTTTAAGGGGAGGCACACCTTGCACACCACACTCGGCCACCCCTGTGCCCTCCTGCCACACCCCACTGAGAGTGCCCCCCAGTGCCCCCAACTCCCCTGAGGCCCTGTACCCAACATAGCCACACCCACACGCAGCCAGGCAAGCCGGAGGCCCCTCTGGAGCCACTGCAGGAAACAAGCCCAAACCAGGGACCAGCCCTGGCTGAAGAGGCAGTTCTATGCCCGCACAGCCCAGAGCCAGCCCTCACGGCTCCCAGCCGCCCCAGTGCCCACAGCATGGCTGTTTCTCTCCTTCCAGATTGGCATCTGCGGCCGCACAGGCAGTGGGAAGTCCTCCTTCTCTCTCGCCTTCTTCCGCATGGTGGACATGTTCGAAGGTGAGCCATATGACAGGCATCCCACAGCCACCAGACGGGATCTCAGTCCTGGGTTTGCTCAGAAGTCGCAGGAGGCCCAGCCATCGCTGCCTTCCCTTGCATCCCCATTGGGACCCATGTCCCAGGCGGACCCTGTCCCCAGCGCCATCATCTCCCTGCTCCCTGGTGCCCCGCCTGTGACACTGTCTGCATACAGGGCGAATCATCATCGATGGCATCGACATCGCCAAACTGCCGCTGCACACACTGCGCTCGCGCCTCTCCATCATCCTGCAGGACCCCGTCCTCTTTAGCGGCACCATCCGGTGAGCCCCCTGCCCCACTGCCAGGCCCACCCCAGCCTCAGGCCCAGCTCCACTCCTCTAGATCTGGACAGAGAGGGGAGAATGGCAAGGCCAGGGGCAGCCCTGCTCCAGCTCTGGCATGAAGGGTTGGCACTGGTTCTTTAGAGGTGCACCTTTATGCCTTTCTCTTTCCTGCTGGGCCCAGGCAGGGTCTCCCACTCCTCAGGCCTGGGATGCTTTCTTCCCCCGCTCCCACAGCCAGCAGCTTGCTGCCCCTTCCCAGCCAAGCCCCCAAGTCAGTCGGGTCCCTCACTGCTCCCTTTTCCAGCCTTGCCCACTGCACGTACCCTGGGAATGGAGCCAGGACCCTGCTCCCCTCCTGAAGGGCTTTGTGTGTCACCCTCCAGATTTAACTTGGACCCAGAGCGGAAGTGCTCCGACAGCACGCTGTGGGAGGCCCTGGAGATAGCCCAGCTGAAGCTGGTGGTAAAGGCGCTACCAGGAGGCCTTGGTAACTACTCCTGGCTGAGCACTGGCCGGGCACTCACAGACACCTGTAAGGGCTAGGGACGGACGACTCACACCCACATCTTAACTTCACCCAGAGTTTAGAGTCTAGGGTCTGGCAGGGACCCCAGAAACTATTGATTCTACCTCTTACCATACAGAAGCTCAGAAAGGTCATGTGACTTGTCCCAAGTCACACAACTGGTCAGTTCAGGATCTGGCCCCTCCTGCAGGGCACAGGGGGGACAGTAAGGGTCACTGTGACACAGAGCTTGCAAGTCCCTGATACCATGCCCTGCCCTTCCCACCCACCTGTTTGCCCTGTTCCACCCTGAGGAAGGAGAGACCGACTCAGGGATCACAGGCACAGCTTACTCATCAAGGCTACTGAGAAGAGTCTGTCCCCAGCCCAGCGGGTGGGGGGGGGGGTGGGGGTCAGCAGAGCCTTGGTGTACCTGCTGCAACCCCTGGGCAGTGACGGCCAGCCAATCCTTGGCTTCAGAAAATTACCCCACCATGGCCCACACATATGCCTGACGTACACACTCTGTGCTCACACCTCCTCCCAGTGCTGCCCAGCGCCACAGCCATGCATAACTGCAGGGGACGCTCTTCTCTTTGTAACTCCTAGAATTCCCGTGTTGTGTAAAGTGCAGCCACCCTGCACACACCTCTACCCATGACACACACCTACATGTTAGCCGCTGTACACACACTCCCACACAAGCCACTCCATCCACTCAACTCACAACGCAGGGTTAACGCAGCGCTCCCCGGGGCTGTTTTCAGATGCCATCATCACGGAAGGCGGGGAGAACTTCAGCCAGGGCCAGAGGCAGCTGTTCTGCCTGGCCCGGGCCTTCGTGAGGAAGACCAGTATCTTCATCATGGACGAAGCCACAGCTTCCATTGACATGGCCACGGTCGGTGCTGGGCACGCCCATGGGGCGGGGGTCTTGGAGAGGGTTTTCAGGGGATGTTAGGGAGAAGGTCAGAAAGTAGTCCGGAAGTTCAGGTTGCCTTTAGCATCAAGGATCATTTGGGGCAGAAAAGGCAAAGACTGATGGACCCTGATTTCAGCTAGTCTTCAGTTCAGTTCAGTCACTCAGTCGTGTCTGACTGTTTGTGACCCCATGAATTGTAGCACACCAGGCCTCCCTGTCCATCACCAACTCCCAGAGTTCACTCAGACTCACGTCCATCAAGTCAGTGATGCCATCCAGCCATCTCATCCTCTGTCATCCCCTTCTCCTCCTGCCCCCAATCCCTCCCAGCATCAGTCTTTTCCAGTGAGTCAACTGTTCGCATGAGGTGGCCAAAGTACTGTAGTTTCAGCTTTAGCATCATTCCTTCCAAAGAAATCCCAGGGCTCATCTCCTTCAGAATGGACTGGTTGGATCTCCTTGCAGTTAGTCTTAGGGCATGTTTATAACACACGGATACACACAAGCTGTACAGGGACCCACAGACTTCACACCCATCCCCCACCAGATAGCACACCCAGACACACAGCCTGCATGTACTCACACATGCACACACACAGCTGAACTCCCAACAGGCAGAGCCCAGCACCTGAATGCTGGGAAGCAGGTCGGTCCTGCGGGGACTAGAGCTCCAGGAGGGGGGAGGGCCGGGTTTGGGGTCACATGGTAACTGGGCCAATAGCCAGGCCAGACCCCAACCCCTGGGCAGGTGAGCCAACAGCTGCTGCTCCCACCCGGCAGGAAAACATCCTCCAGAAAGTGGTGATGACGGCTTTCGCAGACCGCACCGTGGTCACCATCGCGGTAAGGGGCCCACTGATGGGGTGCAGGGGGGCCACCCAGAGACAGGGCTGGCCTCTTGAGGCTATTATCAGCAGGGCAGCCTCTGGGCTCACCTGCACCTGGTAATCAAGAGAGTGCCCTAGGCAGTGCAGGGCAAGCAGTCTGGCAGGCTTGCAAGGAGTCTGGATTGCAGGATTTGGAGTGTAGGAGGGTTTGCACCCACACTTCCCTTAGACTTGCCCTCTTTCTCCAGGTCCCAGGGTCCACCCCTGCCCCAAGGCCCTGTGAGCTAGGCTAGGTTACTTCTCCAGAGCAAATGGGAGATGCAAGTGTTGGGGATCTCTGAGCAGATCTGAGACCTGGTGAGAGAGAAGGTGGCACTAGTGGATGGAGGGTTTGGAGTCCCACCCTGGGAAAGGGCAGTCACCATGGAGACAGGACATTCTGGCCACATGCCTCCCCCTCCAAGATGCAGGAGGGATGCCTCAGTGGCCCCAGCCCTGCCCGCACCACCCTGATAGCCCCTCCTGCCTCGCCCAGCACCGCGTGCACACCATCCTGAGCGCAGACCTGGTGATTGTCCTGAAGCGCGGCGCCATCCTTGAGTTCGACAAGCCAGAGAAGCTGCTCAGCCGGGAAGGACAGTGTCTTCGCCTCTTTCGTCCGTGCTGACAAGTGACCTACCACAGCCCAAGTGCCATCCCTGTGCCACCCTCCTGCCTGGGTTTTCTAACTGTAAATCACTTGTAAATAAAGAGATTGGTTATTTCCTACTGGAGGCCAGAAGTCGTGGGTCTGGTGGGCAGGGACTGGGGAGGGCCGTGGGTCCCATGGATCCAGTCTGACTTTAGCATCAAGTAGACCTGAGGGAGCTGAGTCAGTGTAGCCGAAAGCACCTTCCTCATCTGTGAAATGAGGGCTGTCTTTGTCTGCTAGGTTGCGTTCTGCCGTAGCAAAACACCATAGCCCGGGTGGCTTAAACAGCAGAAATTTACTTTTGACAGTGCTAGAGAGTGGAAGTCCAAGATCAAAGTGTCACAGGCTTGGTTTCTCCCGAGGCCTCTCTCCTTCTAGCTGCATCTTCACATGGCCTTTCCTCTGCGTGCACACCCCTGGTTTCTTGTTCTCCTGATTAGGATACTAGACATATCGGATGAGGCTGCACTCCTGTGACCTCATTTAACCTGATTACCTCTTCACTGGCCCTACCACATTGGAGGCTCCAACATATGAATTTTGGGGGATGTAAGTCAGTTCATAACAAGGTTATAGTATTTTTGTGATTATATCATCAGATAAGTTGGCAGATCTCCATACAGTCTGGTCCCTTTTCCTTCTTACTTTAATTCTTGGGTTAAAATTGTGTCCAGGTACCCTGGATCAGTGCATTTTGATTACAAATGACAAGAACCCAACTCAGAGTGGCTTTAAAAACTGGAATTTCTTATCCTATGTGACTGAGAAGATCAGCAGGTGTTATATTTCAAGCATGGCTGGATCCAGGTGTTTGCCATCAGGGCCGATGGATTCCATCTTCCTATCTCTCCCCCGTGACAGATGGCTGCTAGCACCTGCAGTGTACATCCTACCCCTCTGAAAAGGAGAGGGGCCTGAATCACATGTCCCCCACTCCATCCCACACACAGGGACATTCAGAAGTTGGGGGAAGGGTGGCCCATCAGAGGGAAAGCACAGTAGCTATACCACAAGTCAGCCAGGTAGTGATTGGGAGATGCTGGGCCCAGACACTGGGTAGACTACAACAGTTGTCCTCAGACTCCACAGGCATCCTGAGACAGGAGTGCACACCTGTCCCGGCAAGAAAGGAAGTGCCTATTTCCATATCACTTTATTATCATTTATATGTTTCCTTTAGTACTAGCAGTACTGAGTCCTGGGGTGCAGACACAGGTGTCTTGGACCTGCAGCCTTGTCAGTTGCAAGGTGGTCAGAATCAGACAATGTAAGGGAAACCCACCAGTCATTGGAGACGGGCCCAGCACAGACCCTTCTGGCTGTTCTAGGAGCCAGAGGAGCTCAGAAGGAAGAGCTCTGTGAGGCCTGGCAGGGTGCCTGGGAGAGGCAGGACTGAAGTTGATCATGGGAAGGGTAGGAACTTTATGTAAGCAGAGTGTTAAAGAAAAAGGCGCAAGAGGGGGAGGGAGAACAAGATCAGAGAGTCTTGAATGCCAAGACCAACCAAAGGTCTGGGACAAGCCTATGCACAATAGGAAAGTGAAGAAGGTTTCTGAGTGAGAAAGAGACCTGACAAATGCAGTGTTGGGGGAGATAAGTATGAGGAGCTGAAGGATGGAGCACAGCAGGAGGCTGAGCCCTTTGGGTGGGGAGCAAGACTTCCTGCAAAGGGAAGAGCAAGGAATAGCTGAGGCCTCGGGGCCACCCATGTGAGGCAAGTCCTAGCCTTTCCAGCTCTGAGATGCCTCAGAGATGCCTCTAGGGCCCCAGCAACTCCCTCCACTGGGAAGGAGCAGAGCAGAGCCTGAGGAGGGCAAAAATCCTCCTGTCTATGACCTCCCCCCCTCACCGAGGGATTAAAGGAAAGTAGCATAGACACGACTGAAGCGACTTAGCAGCAGCAGCATAGGCACAGGGGCACATCACAGCTCACATTGAAGTCTTGCAGAGATGCCCAAGGCCATCTTAACCTAAATCTCTCTATAGCCCCCTGTTGGTCCACCAACCATGATATGGACACCCCACAGATGAGGGTCATCTCTGGTTATTAGAACTGACTTTTTCCATACATGCATGATGATTCCCTGGTGGCTCAGACAGTAAACAACCCGCCTGCAATGGGTCGGAAAGATCCCCTAGAGAAGGGAATGGCAACCCACTCCAGTATTCTTGCCTGGAAAATCTCATGGACGGAGAAGCCTTGTGGGCTGCAGTCTATGGGGTCACAAAAGAGGTGGACATGACTGAGTGACTAACACTTTCTTTCACTTTCTTTTCCATACATGAAATCAAGCCTGCCTCTGTTCCACTCAGTGTCTATACCAATTCTATATTTTGAGCCACACAAAATAACTAGTCCATCCTCCTTGGACACCAGAGGTTTCTGCAATAGAAAACAAACTCCCTGGGAAGGCTCTCCAAGGCTTCTTTTCTGATGGCTGAACAGCTATATTTGCCCCAGAGGTTTCCTGTGTAACTGTCTCCTTGAGCTCCCCTCTCTGCTCATCCTGTTTTCCCCTCCCCATCCTAAGCATTGCATCTCTGGTCAGTTCAGTCACTCAGTCATGTCTGACTCTTTGCAACCGCATGGACTGCAGCACACCAGGCTTCCCTGTTCATCACCAACTCCCGGAGCTTGCTCAAACTCATGTCCATCAAGTTCGTGCTGCCATCCAACCATCTTATTCTCTGTCATCCCCTTCTCCTCCTGCCTTCATCTGCATCTCTGGTAACACAGCCCCAAATCATGGTTACCATGAGTAGTAGAGGGGCCCAAGCCACAGAACAACCCGAGGTAGATGCCTGCAGTAGAAACACCATTCCTCTTCAGGCCAAGAGCTTGAGCCCTCCCTACACCCCCACACACAGTGCCCAAAACAGCCCTTTGACACAGCTCCTCAGAGCTAGGTGCCTCCCATAACCTAAGGCAGACAAAATCAGGTACCCCAGGAGGTGTAAAGCAAGCACCAGTAGCTTAAGTGCGTGCGGGCTCAGCTGTGTCTTTACAACCCCATAACTGTGGCCCGCCAGGCCTCCTCTGTCCATGAGATTTTCCAGATAAGGATACTGGAGTGGGTTGCCATTTCCTTCTCCAGGGGATCTTCCCGACCTAGGGATCGAACCTGCGTCTTCTGCATCTCCTGGATTGGCAGGCTGATTCTTTACTGCTGAGCCATCTAGGAAGGCGCCGGTAGCTCAAACCCTCTTTAAAATGCAGGGGTGGTTTTACCAGGATGGGTCATGACTGAAGAAGATGCAACCACCCAGGCTTCTGGGCTTAAGCATCCAGCTTTCCCTGTAGTGGGTGTTAAACTGTTTCTGCACCTACTAAGGTACTTTTTTTTCTGAGGTACTTTTTTTCCGGGGAGGAAGTCCGTAGCTTTTATCAGATTCCCAAAGAATCCGTGACTCAGAAAATACTAAAAGCATCGCCAAGGAGAAGTGGCCTGTTGAGAAGTCCTCCGGCCGCCTGATCTGCCCCCTGCCCCAGTACCAGGTTGGTGACACAGCTCCTGTATCTCCTATCGCGAGGAACTCACAAAGCCCAGGCAGATAACTGGCACAACCGAGGATGGGAATATTGGAGTAGGAGAGCCAGGACCACAGGGAAGCTGTCCCCAGAATGGGAGGTCGGGTCGCGATTCCCTTCACGCCCCTCACCCCGCCCTGATTTCATAGTGTGAGGGCTGGGAGGAACCTCTTCGGACCATCTGATTGGGCAAAGTCCCCAAGCCAGACCGCGAGCTCCGGAGAAGACAGGCGGGGGAGGTGAATGGCGAGGGGCGGGGCCTGCGCCGGTGTCCGCCCGCCCTCCAGCCCAGGAATAGGTCTGGCTCCCCCTGGCGGCCCCCGGCCCCTACTCCACGCCCCAGGCGCCCGATGTCCTCAATCCTCTACCCCACCTAGCGCAGGTCGGCGCAGAGCGACCCGCCGCGGGCGCCGGGCAGCAGGAGGGGGCGGGGAGGCGAGGACTGCGGCTTGAGGAGCAGGAGCAGGTGCCGTGGCGACGGGCGGGCGGGGCAGGGACGGAGCGGCGGGCGGGGGCGCGGCGCCGGCGTGCGTGCGGCGGGCGCGGGGCCGGGAGGCCGCGACTCCGAGTTGAGCCCCGCCGGGTCGCGCCGGGGCGAGGGGATCTGGAGTGGGGCCGGGTGGACTGGCGACTCTGGAGGGCGCAGGATCCCAAGGAGACAGAGAGGACGAGAGCTGGAGGGGATCGCAAATTGGCGAGAGCGCTTCGCCGGGTGGGGTAGGAAAAGAGGGAGCGTACCTGAGGGGAGACCGTGTGAAACTGGAGCTTGGAGGGGAGCCCAGGGCGGATATGGGCGAGACGGGAGACACGGTGCACGTTGTGTGAGGTCTGGTCAGTCGGTAAGATCCGGAGATGTGACTTTCTCAGCTGGGAGAGGTGGGTTGAGAAGGAAGGCTCGGAAGACGCCTAGGGGTCGCCAGCGGGTGGAGGAGAGTTGGGATCCAGCGCCAGGTGGCGAAGAGGCAGAGCGGAGGTGAATCAGTAGGCAGTGGGGCAGGTGGGCTGAGGTGGGAAGCTGGCATAAGGAAGTGAAGCAGGGGCCAGGTGGAGGTGAGGATGAGTCGAGTCTAGCTGGAGAGGCATCTCAGAAGTAAGACCAGTGCAGACTGAAGGTGGTCCCAGGGCGGGAAACCCATACTAGAGAGAAGGCTCAGTCAGGGGTTGTCCCCTTCCTCCATGGGGGACGCCTCTACCTGGTGCCTGGAGCCATGCTGTCCCGCAAAGGCATCATCCCTGAGGAGTATGTGCTCACGCGACTAGCAGAGGACCCCGCAGAGCCCCGGTACCGTGCCCGTGAGCGGAAAGCCCGCTTCGTGTCCAAGAACGGCAACTGCAACGTGGCCCACAAGAACATTCGAGAGCAAGGCCGCTTCCTACAGGACGTGTTCACCACGCTGGTGGATCTCAAGTGGCCATACACGCTGCTCATCTTCACCATGTCCTTCCTGTGCAGCTGGCTGCTCTTTGCCATGGTCTGGTGGCTCATCGCCTTCGCCCACGGTGACCTGGCCCCTGGCGAGGGTGCCGCTGTCCCCTGCGTCACCAGCATCCACTCCTTTTCGTCTGCCTTCCTTTTTCTCCATTGAGGTCCAGGTGACCATTGGTTTCGGCGGGCGCATGGTGACCGAGGAGTGCCCTCTGGCCATCCTGATCCTCATTGTGCAGAACATCGTGGGGCTCATGATCAACGCCATCATGCTGGGCTGCATCTTCATGAAGACGGCTCAGGCCCACCGGCGGGCTGAGACCCTCATCTTCAGCAAGCATGCAGTCATCGCCCTGCGCCACGGCCGCCTCTGCTTCATGCTGCGTGTGGGTGACCTCCGCAAGAGCATGATCATCAGTGCCACCATCCACATGCAGGTGGTGCGCAAGACCACCAGCCCTGAGGGTGAGGTGGTCCCCCTCCACCAGGTGGACATCCCCATGGAGAATGGTGTGGGGGGCAATAGCATCTTCTTGGTGGCCCCACTCATCATCTACCACGTCATTGACGCCAACAGCCCACTCTATGACCTGGCGCCCTGCGACCTGCACCACCACCAGGACCTTGAGATCATCGTCATCCTGGAAGGTGTGGTGGAAACCACAGGCATCACCACCCAGGCCCGCACCTCCTACCTGGCCGACGAGATCCTGTGGGGCCAGCGCTTTGTACCCATTGTGGCTGAGGAGGATGGCCGCTACTCCGTGGACTACTCCAAGTTTGGCAACACTATCAAAGTGCCCACGCCACTCTGCACAGCCCGCCAGCTTGAGGAAGACCCCAGCCTGCTGGATGTCCTGACCCTCGCCCGCGGGCCCTTACGCAAGCGCAGCGTGGCCGTGGCCAAGGCCAAGCCCAAGTTCAGCATCTCTCCAGACTCCCTGTCCTGAGCTCTGCTCCCTTGGGCTTTCTTCTTATGTGTGCGCACGCCAGTGTGGCATGGTATGTAGAGCGGACATGGTATGGGCCCCTCGGCCAGGCCAGGACCTGGTGTGAGGATGGGCCCTCCAGCTCAGCCTCCCTGCCTGCTGCTCGCCCAGGGTGTTACAAAGCACTTGTCACTACTCTATTTCTGGCCTCAGCAGGAGCCTGCACTGGGTTATTTTTGTCCCTGCTCCTCCCAGCCCCAACTCAGGACTGGCTTGTCCCCCTCCCCTGCCCCAGACTGATAGAGCTGTGGAAAGGGTCAGGCCCTAAAGTTGGGTCTCCATCTAGTCCTGGGCCCCCATGACTGACAGGCCGGAAGCTGGGCAGGTAGCTGGGGAGAACAGGCCCCAAACTGGAGGCCCACTGTTTCTGTGGCCCCAAGAGATGCCTGTGGTGAGGCCCCAGCCCCTACTTGGTCCCTGAAAAAGTGATGGCCAAAAGGGTGGGCCTGGTCTGCTAGGGGAGGAAAGGCAATGAGGGAGCACAGTCGAGCTGGAGGGTTGGAGATGTGGAACCCCCGGCCCCCGGGCAAGCTCTGCAGAGAGGAGATGGCACTGAGGGGCTTAGCTTTCTGAGCCCTGCTCAGGCTTGGGGAGGAGCGATAGGCCACTTGGCTCTGACCTCAAAGCTTCTTTAATGGGGCTCCGTGGCCCAGGGCTGCTGCACCTGCCTGTTCCCATTCTGTCCCCCACCCTGGGAGGCTGTGGACTGAAAGAGGCTGAGAGAGACGGGGGTCCTGGGCCCACCACAGGCCTGGCTCCCCACCAGTGGCTGCCACTCACTTTGTCAAGAGGGTGGCCTTAGAGATCCTTTGGATTGCTAGGAAAGGAAATGTTGGAAGCACAGGATGGTGGGGGTGGGTGAGGTCCCTGAGGCAAAAGCCTGTTGATTATGACCGGCTTGACCCCAAGCCAGACTCTTGGAGCAGTGCTATGCGTACTTGCCCAGAATTCTGCCTTCTTTGTCGTCAATAAAGCCTAGCCCTTTGTGACCTAAACTCTGGGCTATTCTTGCTGGTGGGCAGGGAGGGCAGGGGCTGGTTGCTGCCAGTCCACATTTCAGAGGCTCTGCTAGCTGGGAGGCCAGGAAAGGGACCTGGGGTTGGTCATCTTCTGCTGTTCAGGGACACTTCCCTTCTCTGCCTCTGGTAGCCCAGCCCTGCCAGCCCATCTGACTGTCTCGATTGGGCACTCATCAAGCTTACAGCCCTGAGCCCTGCCTCCACTCCCAGGGATCTGCTGGAAGGCTGAGGTGCTCAAGGAAAGAGGCGGGGACGTCATGGGCCTTAGTGTGACGACTGGAGCATTAGCTCTCAAAACAAGCGCTTTCGTTCACACCCTGACATGAGTTCTCAGGCTTCGCCTAATGTAACCTCTCTGTGCTTCAGTTGTCTCATCTATAAAGTGGGGCTACTAATGGTACCTACCTCATAGAATTGCTTTGGGAGTACATGAAGAGCACATGCCAAATGCTTGAGTGCCTCGTCCATAGTAAGTGCTCAATAAATGTTAACTGTTGAGACTGCTGTTGAATCAGCTACATGATGAGACAACTGAGCAAGTGAATTCCAAGAGAGAAAGTGCTATTATATGTCCCCTAGTGAGGAATTTCTCTGCCTGGACTTACCTTCTACATTGTGTCCCCATCCAGCTCAGACCCTGATGACAGGGGCTGTGGTAGCACCGATTACCTGGGCTTCTTTATCTCAACCCTCTGGACTCCATCTACCATATGGCCATCAGAGTGGTCTTATTAAAAGACTTCATTCTCTCCAATGTCAAGTGCCTCCAGTCTTTCCTCATTCCCTTCTGGTCAAGGCTAGACCTATAACCAGTCATTTTAGGCTTTGCTTGACTTTCAGTCATTACAGCATACTGTTCTCTGGCCAGGACCCTATGTAACCGCCCACCACTCTGGCAGCCTCAATATCCCCTCCCTGCATAGAGCATTGATCTTCCTACCTCCGAGCTTTAGATGATGTTACTCCCTTTGCCTGGACTGTCCAGGCTTCATCTCTCCCTGTGGAAATCCATAAAAGTCCAAGTCACCATAATGCCTCCTTGAAGCCTCTCCTGATTCCTCTAGAAAGTGATGGTCCTGTCCCTTCCTCTGTGCTGTGGGCATTCTACTTTTGCCAGTGTTTGTGGGTCTGTCTCCCCATTCCCAAGTCCATGGCTCCTTGAGGTCAGGGACTGTGCCTGATTGAGCACTGTGACTGTCTCTGAGTAAGTGCTGAATGAGTGAATGATGAATAATGTACAGGACAATAAGTCAAGTCAGTGGTGCAGTGTGAGGCCTGTACAGGGCTTTGGTTGCATCAGTGAGAGTTTGTCCCAGGCTATTCCAGAGGCAGGGCTGAAGGACGAAGGAGCTGCTGGTTCAGGCTCTAAGATGCCCCATCCCTGCTGCTGCTGCAGCTAAGTCGCTTCAGTTGTGTCCGACTCTGTGCGACCTCACAGACGGCAGCCCACCAGGCTCCCCCGTCCCAGGGATTCTCCAGGCAAGAACACTGGAGTGGGTTGCCATTTCCTTCTCCAAGCCCCATCCCTGTACCCACAGAAACACACCCCACCCCCATGCAAAAGCTGATTTTTTGCTGTGCTGACTTGTTTCCGGTTTAGAGGAAGGAGATGAGAAAGCTATTCAAAGTTGGTCCAGGGTTCTGGGGACAGTACCTGGTTCTTAGCCTAAAGACTCAGCTTACCTGTCTTTAAGACCAGAGGAGCAGGCCAGACTCACTAATGACAAGCATCTGGGCAGCACCTTCCTTGGGGACCATTCAGAGTAACCTTCCTCCACTCCATATACCTTTAAACAGCTGGTGATAGTGAAATGGCAGAACTGAGGGCTTAGCGCCACCTGCTGGCCACAGACAAGCCCTCCTTGATCCCAGAAAGTCAGAATCACTGCTGCTGCTAAGTCACTTCAGCCATGTCCGATTCTGTGCGACACCATAGACGGGAGCCTATCAGGCTCCCCTTCCCTGGGATCCTCCAGGCAAGCATACTGGAGTAGGGTGCCATTGCCTTCTCCTAGTCCTAGGCTTTTCACCCTGTGAGATCCCTAGCATTTATGCTTAACTCAGGGAAAAGCAGAAAAGCTCCAGGCATGGAAGGAGCAGCTGGAGCAGACCTCCTTTGACCACCCCACAGATGTTCTTGTCCACTAACAAAGCTCCCATCCTCTGGGGCCACCCAGTTCTTTAAGGCACTTGTCTAACTATAGACAGAGGAGCTCCCCTAACCTCCCCTCAGCCTAGCAGGAAATTCTGTGAGAATTGTTTCTAAGATTCTGCCTCCAGGGCATCATGTGAGAACAGATGGAGCAGTCTAAGCTCGTCCACACCCCGTGTGCAGATCCCCCAGAAAGGATGTGTCTCATGCCACTGTGGTCCAGTGCTGAGGAAGGCGCTCCTCTCCCAATTTGCAGATGAGGAAATGGGATTGGACTTGGGGGTCATTTGCTAAGATTATACAGCTAGTAAGTAAGACAGGCCCAAGATTTGGGCCTGAGTCTGTCTCACACCAAAGCTCTCTCCCTTCCCACTGCTGCACGATCCCAATGACCTGAGCATCACCTTTTACTAGGGGTACCACCTTGCTCTCGGTTGTCAAAAACCACCACAGATGTCTCTAGACCAAGAACAAGAGGGAAAGTGTAACTCAGGAAGGTCCCAGATTTGAGACTGATGCCGACTCATCTATAAGTGTCAGCCCAGATCATGTCCAAACACCAAAGGAGCCAGAGGGACTGCTACTGAGTCCAAGCTCATATTGCTCACCACATGAGAGGCCAATAAATCGAGACGAGTTGTTGGGGCAAGGAATAGCGACTTTATTTTGAAAGTCAGTAGCCCAGGAAGATGGTGGACTCATGCCCCTCAGAACCATCTTGCCTGAGTTAGAATTCAGGCAATGGGAGGAAGTAAAAATCAAACATCTTTACTGGTTCTGGTCATCCTCCAGAGGAGATGTGTTCATTGTTTCCTTTCTGCAGTCATTCATAGGTCATCAGGATGTTTCCTTTGAGCTAAACAAAGGTATCTTAGTTCAATACTTGTTACCTGGAAGGCAGGCTTCCCAGGATGGACCATTATGTATAATTCAACCTTATAGGCAACAGCCCTTTATTGGTTAACTTGTAATAGAATACAAAGTTTCTTCCCTATTACAGGACCTCACTGACATTTTTTCCCACTGGTGTCTATGAAGAGCACTCCATCTTCTGCCTTCTTCATGTGGACTGGGGTCCCTACCTTGCAGGCTCCCCCAACTCCAACCAGTCAGGTGGCAGTGCAGACTGACATTGCACATCTGCCATCCCTGTCTCCAACTCACACAGGTGTTGTGACATGTGTCCTGGGTCTCAGTCCTGAGCTCAGCAGAGAAGGGAAGCCAAGCCACCCTCTTCCAGTAGTGAAATTGAACTGCTAGCCTGGAGAAACTAGCCTACTTAGATATTCTGGAAAACTGCTCAGGCCTAATGCCTCTGGGTTTGGCACCTCCAGCCAGTCACCACACAGCCCACATGTGGCCTACCTAGGTGGCCCTCTGGTCTTTCTGCTGGGGAGGACTCAGCCAGCTTCTATGAACCCACTCTCCTCATGCATCATCCTCTCAGCTCTGTCCTGCTCTTGAGTTCCTCTCCAACATCTTTTCTTAGGGAGAACTTTCCTCGAGTACTTGCTGCAAAGAGTAGCTCTGGCTCCCCATACATCTCTGGGTTCACCTCCGAGGTCTCCCCAGGGCCAGTGTCGGACACCTTATTGTACAAAGACATGCAGAAAACCTGGAGGAAGAAGACATGATTGCTGCTGACCCCAGATTAGGGTAGGCTTGAATAACAGATCTGTTGGAACAGATCTGTTCCAACTTGAAAGGAGTTGGGGAAAGGCCAAACAATGGGGTTAGAGTCAGAAATGAGTTCCATAGGGTGGGCTTGTTGTGTTAGAACTCACAGTATTGGTGTCTCGCTGTATTCTGCTGACTATACCCGCTGTCCTGCTGTAACTCATTGTATGCATCGCTGAACCCAGGGTAGGTGAGGCGTGAACTAAGAGGCTGGAAGAAGACGCAAGGAGCCATGAACTGCAGACACATTTATTCTCTCCTGACTGGCACAGCACCCATGGCAGCAGCCATAACATAATTTTAACATAGCTGTAATGTAGCCTTAACGCAGCCTCCAGGGCTTTTCAGGCGGAGCTTATATATACTTACAGAACAAGAGCAGCCTGTGGCCAAGAAGTACCTCGTGACATGCATGCACAGTGCTATAAGTGATCTCAGCTCTTACATGATCATTTACCAAACGTGGGGCAAGAGCGAGAGGCTGTGGAACAAGAGGGAGCCTGACTACTGCCACCGCCAATTGCTCTTTCCCTACAATTGGCATCCTCTCTGCCAGGAAGAGCTGCCTGGGGCATTGTATATCTTCATCTACCTACACCCTACTTTATTTCCACTCTGGAGTGATGTGAAAGGCAGGCCACCTAAACTGGCCACCTTGGGTACAGGAGTGTAAACTTCTGTCTTTCCCCTGTCCTTAGGTCCTTCCAGGCATTGATGCCAATAATTGAAGCAGTGATACCAAGTGCATATGCAACTGCACAATTCATTACAGAACCCTGCTTCTACACACTCTTACTTCACTTGACCAATTCCAGTTTTTCTCACTATGCTATTGTTATTGGAGAAGAGAAGATAAATAAATACAGGAAACTCCAGTACTTTGGCCACCTCATGCATGGAGTTGACTCTTTGGAAAAGACTCTGATGCTGGGAGGGATTGGGGACACGATGAGAAGGGGACGACAGAGGATAAGATGGCTGGATGGCGTCACTGACTCGATGGACGTGACTCTAAGTGAACTCTGGGAGTTGGTGATAGATAGGGAGGCCTGGCGTGCTGAGATTCATGGGGTCGCAAAGAGTCAGACACGACTGAGCGACTGAACTGAACTCAAATCAGAGGGAAATAAGCACAATTCTGACTGAAACTTTGATATAGGTCCGCTATCTGTGAAGGGAGGGAGAAGGGATAAGTGAGAGAGAGCATGGCATTAGCTTTCAAGTAAGCTTGAAAACTATAGCAGATGCCTGAGATGCCATAGCTGGAACATGGTGGCTAAGTACCCTCTTCATAGCAGGCTCTCTCTTGAAGGGGGTCTCAGCAGCACATCTCCATGGCAACCATGCTTTTGGATTAAAATCCAGCTTCCAGAAGAGTATCAGTCAGCTTTCGCTGTGGAACAAGCCACTCTATTGCTTTATTTTTCAAGTGGCTTTGAAAAATAAGTCTCATGCACTCAAGAGTCAGTTCTGTTGGCACTGATGATCTTAGCTAGATTTGCTGATGCATTGAGGAAGCGGTCATCTGATCCAGTTCCAGCTTCAAGGGTCTCTTATCCTCCAGAAGTCTCTGCTTACAGTGTCTCTCATCCTCCAGCTTCCCCAGTGGCTCAAGCAGTAAAGAATCCACCTGGAATGCAGGAGACTTGGGTTCTATCTCTGGGTTGGGAAGAGCCCCTGGAGAAGGAAATGGCAACCCATTCCAGTGTTCTTGCTTGGAAAATTCCATGGACAGAGGAGCCTGGCAGTCTATAGAGCTGGACAACATAAGCACAGACCCTCTCTCCTCATCCTCCTGCAGGCACCATTTCCAGCATTTTACTGACCTAGGTTAAATCAGGAGAGTAAGTCCTATGAATCAGTTGGCCAACTTTAGACAAACAGCCTTTTTCTTGATGAATGGATTGGTCTGCTTTCCCAAAAACATTTATAATGAGATATACTAGCTATTGCACAGATTCTGCGTTGGCAGGCCTATAAATAATTGAGGGCAGTTTTATTACCCAAAAGCATTTAACTAATGCATTTAAACTGGCCTCAACAACAGTTTGAGTTGTTTTATTTGCTATTTGGACCATAGGGAATAACATGTTTGGAAACATGTTTTAGATTGGAAACACCCTCACTAGGGTTGGAAATTCTTGGTTAAACCAGTATAATTTGGGTGGTAAGTTATCCCATTGAGTTATTAACAAAATATGCTCAAATGGTGGGGAAGGAAATCCCCTCTCTGAGCCAAGGACTCTATATGTGACAGCAGTACTGCAGCTCATATATCATTCATGGGCCTGGTGTGACCAACGAGGTCAGGCTTGATTCACAGTGAGCCGGTTCATCAGGAGGAGGCAGAGGGGCTTTACAGTGCATCTTCCCAAAGTCCTAGGCCACTACATGGAGACCAGATGAGACAGTTCCTCCCCAACACATCAAAAAGAGCCATACATCATAAACATACTTAGAACACCCTAGCATCAGTCCTGAGGGCGCTCCAACACCAGGCGCTGGCCATGAATTCTGAACTCCCAGCGCCTACTCCAAAACACAAGACTAAACTTTGCTTTGGAGCCCCTTACCTTTCTTAAGAAAAAAACATAAAAGTATGATCAGTCCAATGATTAATATAATTATTCCAATACAGAACCAGTCAGTTTTCTTCTCAGATTCTGCAGAAAGAAGGAAGAAAACGTTAAGAGGAAGCCTACTGGCAGGGGCCAAAGAGACCACATGACTGCTTCTAGGATCTGTGTGGTTGTATGTCATCTTCTGTCAGAGATAGTACCACCAACCTTCTGCCACATGTCTTTGCCCTCCCCTCCATCCTATCACTTACACCTCCAGACGTCAAGCAGCCTGTTTAGCACTTACGAGAAATACAGCAATATCAAACACCACATACAGTATGCACATGCTGTGCACATGTTTAAAGCTTCCACACCACTATACCATCCTTTATCACCTGTATACCACTATAGACGGGATGTCACTCTCCCCTCAAAGTCTGAATGCTGAAATCTTAATGCCCAATATGACAGTATCAGGAGACAGGGCTTTGGGGAGGTGATTAGGTCATGAGGGTGGGGCACTCAGGAGTGAGATCAGTGCCCTAAAGGAGGACCCTGAGAGATCCCTCACCCCTTCCACCTTGTGAGGACAGCATGAGAAGTCTGAAACCTGCAAAAGGGCTCTCACCCAAACATGCTGGCCTCTAACCTTGGGTCTCCAGCCTCTAGAACTGTGAGAAATGAAGTTCTGTTGCTTATAAGCCACCCGCATGCGTGCGTGTGCGTGCTCAGCCACTCAGTCATGGCTGACTCTTTGCGATCCCATGCACTGTAGCCTATCAGGCTCTTCTGGTCCATGAGATTTCCTAGGGAAAAATACTGAAGTGGGTTGCCATTTCCTTCTCCAGGGGATCTCCCCAACCCAGGGATTGAACTCGCATCTCCTTCCTTGGCAGGCGGATTCTTTACCACTGTACCACCTGAGGAGGCACTTATAAGCCACCAAGTCTGTGGCAATTTGTTACAGCAGTCCACACGGACTAAGAGGGCTTACCTGGTGACTGGTGATGGTAAAGAATCTGCCTGCCAATCTACTTCCATATTCTTACCTAGGAAATCCCATGGACAGAAGAGCCTGGCAAGTTACAGTGCATGGGGCCACAAGGAGTTGGATACAACTTAGCGACTAACCAAAAGCAATGGGCCAAGATATATACATATCATCCAGCCCAGACAAATCCCTGACACCAAACACACAAAGCATATTTCAATTTCATATTCCCCTGTTTCTGAGATGCCCTAAACACATCTGTGCACACACTACCCACACAATCCCTGGTCCTTACTTCCAAGAACAATTTTTCTCTCCCTTCAGAATCATCTCAAGCCCCATCTGGCACACCCAGACCACATCCCTCAGGGCCACCAGTCAGCCTCTGCCTTCATCACCTCTCTCAGCTCTAGGCAGATGCATCAGACCAACAGGGCCATCCCCACCTAGGACCAGAGCCAGGACCACAGAAGCCAGGTCACCTAGTGGACCATCTGTCTACGTATTAGACCATCAGTCTACCTTTTAGACCATCTGTCCACCTAGTGGACCATCAGTCTACCTATTAGACCATCTTCCCACCTAGTGGACCATCAGTCTACCTGTTAGACCATCTGTCCACCTAGTGGACCATCAGTCTACCTAGTAGACCATCTGTCCACCTAGTGGACCATCTCTCTACTTATTAGACCGTCAGTCTGGACCATCTGTCCACCTAGTGGACCATCTGTCCTGGCTTAGGGACCTAATCTGGACTGCCGACTCTGGGGCTGAGCTAAATCAGACCAATCTTTCTCCCCCTTCCCTATATAACCAAGTTTACATGATACTCCCCTCAAGAGGAAGAGTAAGGGAGATGCCCAGGAAGATGCTTACCTGGATGTAGAATCAAGTGGAAGCTGAAACTCTGGATTGTGGGCAAGGATACATGCCATACCACACACTGATAGATGGTCCCATTGTCTTCCAAGATGGCTTCAGCCTCAGGTGGCTAGTGATATTAAATGTACCACCCTCATTCTTGACCATGTGGTCAGTGGTGATGTTCTTAGAAAATTCCCAGAAGTGGGGATCATTCTGGGTCCACTTTTTCCACGACATGTTAATATGCTCTGAGTAGAACCCACTTGATGTACACAAAATATGTTTGTCCCTGTTATCTTTCACCATGACTTGTTCGGACAAGTTGCTGACTGGCTGAGCTGCCAGGGGAGAGAAATCATTCTTTAAGGGTAGGTAGAGATTTGCTTATCATCAGCTCAATGTCAGACCCATGGCAAGCCTTCAGGAAAGCGAAGTAAACTGAATGGTATTCTGCTTAGACTAAGTGTTCTAGGTACTTTGGTCCCAGTGCCAGCGGGGGCACTGATATGCTGTGACCCTGAATCTCAGGCAGTTTTATAAAGCAGAGTTTCTTAAGCCCCTGTGTGTCATAGATACCTTTGGGAATCTGAGGAGTCCCTTGGAATAAACACTGATGTGGGCAGAGACTGCTAATTGCTGCCAGTCTCCATTCTTCCATGACACCTCCAAGTTAGAGGTGCTTCTCCCACCCTCCTCTGCAGTTGGGTGTAGTCATGTGAACTAAGGGTCTGAAAGTTTGACTGTAATCAGAAGTGGTGAGAGCAACTTCTAAGAAGTATCCTGAAATAACAAGGGTCTCTTAAAGAAAAGAACAGTGTCTCTCCCCCTCCACTTCCTTCTTTCTACAGAATGGCTGGAATAGTATGTCATGGCTGCGGACAGAGAAGACGTTTCTAAACACAAGGCAGAAATGCAGGTGAGGACAGCAAAGCGACAAGATAAAAGGATCCTGGGTCCCAGATGATCAGAGCACTGCCGTATCTGCCCTGGGTTGGCTACATTTTTGTGAAAGGAAAATAAGCCGCCTTCTTAAAAGCACTACTGACCTCTGGCTTCCCCTCTCACATGTAAAGATCTTGAAAGTCATCATTTCTATCCTTGGAATAGGAAAGAAAGCTGAGCTGAACAAACTGAAAATCCACAGCTTTCTTTAGATTCATCAGAGAATTGAGATGACAGGGCAAACCACCACCCTGTAAACCAGAGACACACACAGGCAGATTGAGAGAATCACGGCCAAGATCATAAAACCTTAAGCAGAAGGTACTAGAGCAATAAACTGGTTGACATACATAAGCACTAACTCTGACAAATTGCTAAAGGATAAGTGTGGACTAGGTTGAGAGTAAAAAAACTCCTAGAGGCCCAGCCTTAGAGGGGGCCACACACTTTCATGAGTTGTACCTCCAAGAATCCCACCAGGCTCTCACTGTGAAGTTCCAAGAAAAACTCCCTCCTGTTTTGAGCAGAAGAGGAGAAGAAAAGTAACTCTTTCAAAATATACCCAGGACTCCCTGGTGGTCCCAGGTTTAAGAATCCACCTGCCAATGTAGGGGACACGGGCTTGATCCCTAGTCTGGGAAGATTCCACATGCTGCAGAGAAACTAAGTCCATGTACTACAACTACTGAAGCCTCTGCACCCTGGAGCCTATGCTCTGCAACAGGAGAAGCCACCATAATAAGAGCCCACACACCACAGCCTGGGAGTAGGGCCTCCTCGCTGCAACTAGGGGAAGCAGGTGCACAGCAACAAAGACCCAGAGCAGTCAAAACTAAGTAATTAAATAAAAATTAAATATATATATACACACACATACATACCCAGTGCATTCTCCACAATAAAGGATGCTCTCAAGGGAAAAGAATTTGCCAAAGTCTTATCTGACCTGGGATAGTGATGTTTAGCCAGCTCCAGCCCCCTCTAGCCTTCCTGTCTCACCTAGAAACACTTGTGAAGGTGAGACAGTCTAGGGGCTCAGGCAACTCAAAGAATGAGATTTAATCAGAAAATTATAAACAGCTTCCCCTCTAAGACACCTTACCACTACATCAACAGAGCCCCAGAGTGATAACAGTAGGTTACAACTGAGAGAGCTGTTAAACACAGGCTCTATTTCAGAAGGAGTTCATGAGGAAACTCAAAGAAAACAAGGCAGAGGGTGAGGCGGGGAGAAAGACACTAGAAGGAATTGAAGTCTCTAGCACCTACAGGCACAGCATTAACATTAAACAGAGTTCAACTCCTAGCCAAAGAAACACAGATCCTCATACCAAAAGCCTATTCACCTCAGTTCCTATTTTCTGATACGTAATATCTAGTTTTCAACAAAAATTACAAGGCGTGCCAAAAAGTAAGAAAAGACAAAGCAAGCATCAGACTCAAACTCTGGTATGACACAGATTTTGGAATTACCAGATACGGGCTTTTAAATAATGATTAAGCACATGTGCCCTAGAGCGCATGCTCCACACTGAGAGGCCACTGCAATGAGAAGCATCCCCTATTTGCCACAACTAGAGAAAAGTCCTTGGAGCGATGAAGACCAAGCACAGCCAAAAACAAATAGTTAAATAAAACTATTTTTGAAAAATAGTAGCCTTCAGAGCAAAGAAAATTATCAGGAGGAAAAAACTAAGGAAATCTGAATAAACTATGTAAGTAAGTGTTAGTCACTCAGTCGTGCCCTACTCTTTCCGACCCCGTGGACTGCAGCCCACCAGGCTCCTGTGTCCATGAGATTTTCTAAGCAAGGATACTGGAGTGAGTTGCCATTTCCTTCTCCAGCGGATCTTCCCGACCCAGGGATCCAACCCAGGTCTCCCAAACTGCAGGTAGATTCTTTACCGACTGAGCTACAAGTGAATAAACTATGGACTTTAATAAATAATAATGTATCAATACTGGTTCATTAATTATAAAAATATAGCATAAATGCAAGATGTTAATAGGGCAAGCGGGGTGTGGAGGCAAGAGTAATATGGGAATTCTGTACTATCTTTGCAATTTCTCCATAAATCTGAACCTCTTCTAAAAAAATAAAATCTATTTATTTATTTAATTTTTGAAAGGAAAAAATAACTTTTATTTTAGGCTATCAGTTGCAGAGGAATTCTAATATATATCCCTACCTCCAAAATTGTTATGTACAAAACATTCCAAGTCTTCAGTGTTGGTAAGTTAAAAGAGATCATTAGTCTGAGCCCTCATCTAACTCATGTCTTTATAGAAGATTAGGATATACAAGCACAGGAAAAAGACAACCAGTTACAAGCCAAAGAAAGAGGCCTCAGAAGAAATCAACCCTGCTGTCACCTTGATCTCAGACTTCTAGACTCCAGAATTGTGTGAAAACTAATTTCTGTTGTATAAGCCACCCAGTTAGTAGTGTTTTGTTATGGCAGCCCCAAGCCCATCCACAGAGAATCCAACCTACTTATAATAGCAGAAAGAGGAGTTCAAAAAAGGTGTTTAGGGAAGAACATTGCTGTTGTTAAGTCTTGACTGAGCACCTGCCTTAAAATAGCTCTGGCCGAGCATTTTCATACATGATCTTATGTAATCCTCGGAACACTGTGAGGCAGGTAAGACTTGTCACCTCATTTTGAGTGGGAAAATTCACAGGCAAAGATATTAAATAGCTGACCAGTCACTCAGTTTGGAAGCAGCGAAGTCAGACAGAATAGGATTCAGACCCATGGAACCAGAGTGCAATCTCTCTCCTTCCCCAGCTACCTTTCAGAGGTATCTCTTCAGTGAAGGCTAACTATAGACATACCGGGGAAATAATCTAATTACTGTGAATATCTTTTACTGCTACTTTAAATGGACCAAGCACTATTCTTAGCATTTTACCTGCATTTAAAAAAATTTTTTAATTGGAGTATAATTGCTTTACAATGTTGTGTTAATTTCTGCTATGTAACAGTGTGAATCAGCTCTATGTATACATATATTCCCTCTCTCTTGAGCCCCTTCATCCCACACCCCTATTCCACCCTTCTAGGGCATCTCGGAACAACGAGCTGAGCTCCCTGTGCTGTACAACAACTTCTTGCTAGCTATCTTACCTGCATTTCCCCAAGCCACTTTCCTACAATCGATTCTTTCAGAAAAAATACTATTACATGTGTTTAGAGTTTCAGCGTGATTAAAACTTGTCCAAAGTTGTTAAGAAGTCCATGGAAGTCCTGAACTCAAACCTATGTCTATTTGACTCCTAGGCCCATGCTCTAAACCTCTGCTCCACTCAGCCCATCCATCTCCACCGCAAGGCCCATCACCATGAGAATCACAGGGCACTGCCCTCAGGCACTCACCTACAACCTCCAGCCAGACAGTCCCCTGAGCCTTCTGAGGAGTAACCACCAGCTCACAGTGGTACTCCCCTGCATCCTCCAGCCGGACACCAGGCAGCTGCAATGAGGCATCTCCCATCTGCAGACTCCGTAGAGACACACAGGCTCCACGTTGGGATGCCTCCCTGTGGCTTTCGAAATACTCAAACAGTTTGGTGTAGGTTTCAGACTATCGAGTCTTCTGAAACCAGGTGATACCCATACTGTTGATGTCCAGCTGTGCTGAACCAGTGATCTTGCAAAAGATAGTCACATTTTCATTCAAGAAAACCATCTGAGTCCTCCCTGCCATATCCACTTGCAGTAAACCTGTGGCAACAAGAGAAGGTTATGGAAGACCCTTGAAAGAAACATAGCACTCTAAAACACAATCATGTGATTAGAAACATCTTCCCCTTTTTTGAGGGGGGGCAAGTCCAGGGGGCATCCTCAGACACAAAACCCCTTAGTTCATGGCCCCTCAATAATCCACATAAAATCCTCGAACTTTGTTTTTTTCTTCCCCCAACCAACCCCACCCCCACCCCATCCACCCAGCCAATCCACCAATATCCAAAATAAAGCAGTTTCCTTTCCACCAATCTGGCCTCTTCACTGGCTTTTGAGGGACCAACAGATGGAGCCCATTTTTGGTTACACTCATGCACTCTCAGCAAAGAAAGACTTTAGTGAAGTCAAGACATGCAGGTGGAGTCCATTTCCTTTTCTTTTTGAAGGGAATTTAAGGGACTCTCGGCTAGAATGATCCATGGCCCAATTCCTTCTCCCCTGTTGAAAAGGTTTCTGTTGAGTGTTTTTAGTTTTTGGCCACCACGGGTGGCATGCAGGATCTTAGTTCCCTCCCAGCAGAAACTGAGCCCCTGCCTCCTGCAGTGCAAGTGGAGTCTCAACCACTGGACAACCAGGAAAGTCCCGGAGTGATCTCATTTCACATTTTTTATTTTTTCCCTCAGTTCCAGCAACTAGCATGATGCAAGGGAGAAAGAAGTTTACAGAACACCAGAGCACAAACTTAAGGAAACACTTGTTCTCAGGCTCCTAAACCAGGCGACTCTGCACAAAGCAGGGATTCCGTATGTAATTGTTCAATAAATCAATCAGCATTTTCCGAAAGCTGCTGCTGCTGCTGCTAAGTCGCTTCAGTCGTGTCCGACTGTGTGAGACCCCATAGAAGGTAGCCCGCCAGGCTCCCCGTCCCTGGGATTCTCCAGGCAAGAATACTGGAGTGGGTTGCCATTTCCTTCTCCAATGCATGAAAGTGAAAAGTGAAAGTGAAGCTATCTCAGAGTTATTCGCGCCCCTATATTGAAAAGCAGAGATACTACTTTGCCAACAAAGGTCCGTCTAGTCAAGGCTATGGTTTTTCCAGCGGTCATGTACGGATGTGAGTTTTGGACTATGAAGAAAGCTGAGCGCTGAAGAATTGATGCTTTTGAAATGTGGTGTTGGAGAAGACTCTCAAGAGTCCCTTGGACTGCAAGGAGATCCAACCAGTCCATCCTAAGAGAGATCAGTCCTGGGTGTTCACTGGAAGGACTGATGCTGAAGGTGAAACTCCAATACTTTGGCCACCTCATGCAAAGAGCTGACTCATTGGAAAAGACCCTGATGCTGGGAAAGATTGAGGGCAGGAGGAGAAGGGGACGACCGAGGATGAGATGGCTGGATGGCATCACTGACTCGATGGACATGAGTTTGAATGAACTTCGGGAGTTGGTGATGGACAGGGAGGCCTGGCGTGCTCCGATTCATGGGGTCGCAAAGAGTCAGACACGACTGAGCGACTGAACTGAACTGAACTGAACTGAACCCAGCCGACTGCGATCTCATGGCCTAGCGACCGCTACCCTTCCTCCCTCCCTCCTTCTCTCCCTCATGCTACCTGCGATGAGCTGGAAGCGCTCCAGCACCAACACCGACATCAGAACGCAGAGCAGCCACACGGAGCACCACCGCACGCGGCCAGCCGCCCTCTTCGCTACTGCAGTAGCCTGGCTTTACCGGCGGGCTCGAACTTCCTCTTTGTTCCTTTTTCCTCTTAGGAGTGAGCAGTGCCTAAGAAGTGGGTGGAAAGTGTATTCTCTCGCGTCCAGACCGAACTATAGGCGTATTTAACTAAGGGCGCACGTTCACCTCCTTAGGTCTCTGGGCCCTTTCTGCAGAACTCTGAGAAGTCGTCTTGGTCACTCCGTTCACGAAAAAGGAAAAGTTTCGCCGAGCGCCCGTTCTGTCGCACCTCTGCCAGCTGCGCGGGGGAAATGGGTTCGGCTGGGAGCCGCGGAACGGAGAACAGGCGATCTCCACCGCCCAGCGCGGAGCGGACAGGCGGACAGGATGACGAGCGGCGGGGCAGAGGGATGCGCGCACGGGCGGAGGAGCAGAGGGATGCGCGGACGGGCAGAGAGGCGGAGGGCGGACGCGCGGAGGGATGCGCGCAAGAGCGGAGGGATGCGTGCACGCGCGGAGGGGCGGACGCGCGGAGCGGCGGAGGGATGGAGGGATGGAGGGATGTGTTCATGAGCGGAGGGATGGAGGGATGTGTTCATGAGCGGAGGGAAGGACGCGCGGACCGATGGACAGGTAGGCGGACGGGAGGGCTGTCTCTAGGATCGCTTTGAAAACCGGGCAGGATCCGATTGACCCGGGCGCTGCTCTAAGGAAGATCCACTTAGGGTGGCATGATAAACTTGCTGTTGCTGCTTAGTCACTTCAGTCGTGTGTGACCCCATACATGGCAGCCCACCAGGCTCCCCGTCCCAGGGATTCTCCAGGCAAGAACACTGGAGTGGGTTGCCATTTCTTTCTCCACTGCATGAAAGTGAAAAGTGAAAGGGAAGTCGCTCAGTCGTGTTCGACTCTTCGTGACCCCACAGACGGCAGCCCACCAGGCTTCCCCATCCCTGGGAGTCTCCAGGCAAGAGTACTGGAGTAGGGGGCCATCGCCTTCTCTGGGCATGATAAGCTTACGCAAGTCCCAATAAAGACTAGCCTTACTGGCGTAGTGTAATTAGTGTTAATGTACTAAATTAGACTTACTATCAGTAACTAAACAGATATTTATATTCTCACTTACCTGCAGAATAAGCAGCACACACTGCTGTGTGTTTTGGAAAAGGAAAGAACTTGAAGATGAACAGGGTGCCCACACTGACATCACTAGCTGAGGGGCCTTCAGAATGTTAGCTTCTGGGCCACAGTTGTAACAGTTCAGTTCAGTCGCTCAGTCGTGTCCGACTCTTTGCGACCCCGTGAATCGTAGCTCGCCAGGCCTCCCTGTCCATCACCAACTCCCAGAGTTCACTCAAACTCATGTCCATCGAGTCAGTGATGCCATCCAGCCATCTCATCCTCAGTCATCCCCTTCTCCTGCCCCCAATCCCTCCCCGCATCAGAGTCTTTTCCAATGAGTCAACTCTTCACATGAGGTGGCCACAGTAGCCAGTGCTAACTACAGGGTTCTAATCTGTTGCATCTGTCACTTCCAAAGCTGTTCCCTCTTCTTTATTTTGGCTTCCTCTGTTTGCAAGTCTCTGAGTATCTAACTTCCACCCTGACACACGGTGGTGAAGGTGGTCATTTATTTAGGCTTACTTGTGCAATTGTGCTGCAAGGAAGGAGGAACGCTGCATCTGTGGGGAGTCCTTGCAGTGTCTGGGCCACACTGAGTTTTCCCCCACTCATGGCGTGTGTGTTTTCCTGGTCTACACTGCTCAGGCTCCAGATTGCTCTGCCGGGGAACTGAGGTGGGCCCTGGGTTGCGTGCACTTCCCAGGTCTACACCACTCCGGTTCAGGTTCTCAAGTGCTCCACAAAGACACAAACTTGGTTGGGCCTGCGTTTTGTGCCCTTCCCAGATACAAGCAGCTCAGGCGACCAGGTGCTTGGCGAGTGTATACTCTCCCCAGGGCAGTGTGTCTCATCACCTCCCTGTCCCAGTCACTCGTTTCCTGGGTGCGCAGCAGTAAGGCCGTTTCAGGTGTGCCGTGTCTCCTCTGGGGAGCAGATCTCTGGCTGCGACCCTCCTGGCCGATGTCAACCATCCAGGACCCCAGGAAGACTTGGTTAGCAACTGGGAGCTTGCTCACAGTTTGGTGCTGCTGCGAAGTCACTTCAGTTGTGTCCGACTCTGTGTGACCCAATAGATGGCAGCCCACCAGGCTCCCCTGTCCCTCGGATTCTCCAGGAAAGAACACTGGAGTGGGTTGCCAGTTCCTTCTCCAATGCATGAAAGTGAAAAGTGGAAGGGAAGTCGCTCAGTCGTGTCCGACCCTCAGCAACCCCATGGACTGCAGCCTACCAGGCTCCTCAGTCCATGGGATTTTCCAGGCAGGAGTACTGGAGTAGGGTGCCATTGCCTTCTCCCTGCTGCTGCTAAGTTGCTTGTCGTGTACGACTCTGTGCGACCCCATAGACGGCAGCCCACCAGGCTCCCCTGTCCCTGGGATTCTCCAGGCAAGAACACTGGAGTGGGTTGCCATTTCCTTCTCCAATGCATGAAACTGAAAAGTGAAAGCACTCAGTTGTGTCTGACTCCTAGCGACCCCATGGACTGCAGCTTACTAAGCTCCTCCATCCATGAGATCCTCCAGGCAAAAGTACTGGAGTGGGGGTACCATTGCCTTCTCCCTAGGGGATGCCATCTCTGGGGCCAAGTTTACCCCTTGCCTTCCAGCACTGGCTGTTGCCCACCTGCCTCTCTGCCTCCGGTGAGGGACGGGCCGGTCAGCAGCCGGCTAACTCTCCTCTGATATTTGCTCAGTCCTTTGTTCTGTGAGTGGGCCTGGCAGTACCTTATGTCAGAGCTTTTCACAGAAAAGTTCTCTCTCTCTCTCTCTGTGTTTTTTTTTTTTTTTCTCTCTGGCTATCCCATGGTTTGGGTTGCTGTCTCACATTAGCTCCCTCAGATTGCCCTCGCATTCAGGCCTGCTCCTTACCCTAAGCAATGCAGCCTGAGCCTCCTTATTCAGCCCCTCTTGCTGGTGGCGCACACGAGCGTCTGTGCTACTTCTCTGCTGGGAGTTGCAGTTAGGTGTGTAATCTGTGGGTTTTATTTATTTTTTCCTCCTGGTTCTGATGCCCTCTGAGCTTCCAAAACTCCCCACAGACCTGCCTGTGAGAGGGTGTTCTGATGTTTGGAAACTTCTCATCTTTTATGATGCCCTCCCCAGGACGGGTCTCCATCCCTAACTCTTTTGTCTGTGTTTTTATCTTTTATATTTTGTCCTACCTTCTTTCGAAGACAATGGGCTGCCTTTCTGGGTGCCTGGCGTCCTCTGCCAGTGTTCAGAAGTTGTTTTGTGGTATTTGCGCAGCGTTCAAATGAACTTTCAATGAATTTGTGGAGGAGAAAGTGGTCTCCCCTTCCTAGTCCTCTGCCATCTTAGGACCGCTGCCTGCAATGTTGAGTTTTAAGTCAGCTTTTTCACTCTCTTCTTTCACCCTCATCAAGTGGCTCTTAAGTTCCTCTTTACTTCTTGCCATTAGAGTGATATATCTGCATATCTGAGGTTGCTATTTCTCCCAACAATCTTGATTCTGGTATTACTGATATCATTAAATAACATCCTCTATGGAAATGTATGATAAATCCCTATACCTGCCCCAAATAATGCACACAGTTGTGACATATACATATCACCCTGTAGAAAATTGGAGAAATTGCCTCAAAAGTAAGCAGAATAAAATTGGCAGCTTTCACCATTTTTATTAGCATTTAAAGATTAATCAAATTTACATTTTAAAAGTCTACTTAGTTATCATCTTTTCCAATTTCACATATTTTGAATTCCTGCAAACACACAAGAAAACACATCTTCTAATATGTTTGCTAGTCTTTCATTCAACCCCAAAGCACACAGCAGATGCTTCACAAATGTTTCTAAAACAAATGAGTTTAACATCGTAAAAAAAATTCCAATAAAAATAAAAGAATAAGGCATATTATACTATGCAAGGATCCATTGATTATGAAAAGAAAAGGGAGGATGACTTTGTTCAGAGCCCTTTGACAGAGCAGAGGCTGCCCATCCCCAACTCCTCTTGAGAGCTAGGATTTGCCTCACTTAGCCTTCCTGACGGGTTTTCTGATGACTGACTCACATAGCCTGGCCCCATTTTCTCCCACTTTCTCTCTCTGAAACCAGATTTCCACTGGGAGAACTTGCTCTCTCTGCTGCTCCAAGCAGGACCATTTTTGCTAAGATTTGTCTCTTACGTGGTAGTCCAGCACAGCTTGTAATGGGATGTATAAGGCTGTATATAATTCTGGAGTTTATTGTAAGAAATCTCAGTTTCTCATAAACCTAGCTTTTACTAGTAATAAAGTTATTGTTTTATCATAAATAAATAAATTAGTTTTATCATGAATAAATAAAAGAAATGAGCTTACATTCTTAGACATCTCATGTTGAGACATGGTCCTCAAATGCTGGCTAATATTGAGGCCATTTATATAAGACGCATCCTGTCCAATGTGTTTTTGGAAGCTACATCCAACTTGGAACCATATTTAAATTCAAGAAGACATCCAATGATGCCAGGGTCCAGCCCCTGTGGATCCAGGGAATTCAAGCGGGGATGGCATTGGTGAGGAAAAACTTTTTAATTTATTAATATAAGATTAGATTAGGAAGAAATAGTGTAGTAGGAAAATTAAGTGGAGAAAAGAGGCTAAATAACTTGGGTTACGTGGAAAGCCAATAAAGTTCCAGACAAGGAGCTTGCACCATCTACGTTAGGCTACCGGCATCCGTTTGAATATCAGAGAGTGCCCCGCCTTGGGCTCTCTCTCTACGGATCTTAGAAGCCAGGGCAAGTAAGTAGAATTCCTGCAGCCCAGATGGGAATTCAGCCTGAAATTAAAGTAAAAAGGAGACACGGGGAAACCAGTCCAGCAACTGGCTCCAGCCCCTATTGTTCAGAAGGCTTTTATACTTTTGATGGTACATGGAGATCAATGGGTAATACAAAATTATAGCAGCCCAAACTCATCAAAAACAGGCTTTTTTCTCTGCATACCTAATTGTATACACAAGTCTTAGGTAATTTACATCATCTTCCGGCAAAAAGGGCCAATTAACATTTTACAGCCTTTTTCCCATAAGGGTGTGTCAACTGGAAGACATATTTCTGTTGATCTTCCTGGTGCCACTCTCAGAAAAGCACTAAAGTTACATTCTTACATAGCAAAGATACAGCAACTTATAACAAGTAAAGGGAGTACAATGATTTACAACAAAAAGAGAAGCAATTATCTCAAAAGTCTAGTGTTGCTAACATGAAAACTACTATATGTCTTTTTCTACTTCCTGAGTAGTTGAGTAACATCCTCCCAGGCGCCTAAAAGATAAAGAATTGGAGGTCCAGCAGCAATCCTTGAGTCAACAGTGAAAACCGTTCGCCAATATGATTTTTACCTCTTTAGAAAAGGCTCTTTATTTTTAAGATGCTTTTAAGCTTTGTGCCTCTCACAGCTGGGGGCTGTAAGCAATTCACAAGCTGTAAGAAGTCTGGGGAACCTGTTAGGCAAGCTAGAGAGCTATCAGAGGTGGTTTAACTGACACTTCCCTTTCAAATGCAGAAGACTAAAGCCCTGATTTGACTTTTTCCAGAGAATATCAGAAGAGTGGAAAAGCAGAGTACAGAGGCCAGCAGATTCTTATTTTTGGGGGGGTGGATGCTCAGGAAATTCCAGGGGAACCCCTGAAACCTGATCACATCCTTGTGTTTTGTCAGGCTTCCTTCCGCATGACCTTGTCACGGGCAGGATTCCTCACGCTGGCCCCCGACACAACGAGAAATAAAAACAATGAAGAAGAGACATGCATACGAGGACAAAAGCAGAGACTGCTATTTGTCAGTCAACTATTTTCTCCTTCTTCATTAAAAAAGTCACCAATTTTTTCCCTGTGCACCGGGATCTTGGAGCACACTGTGGCCATATGACAAAGTTCTGACCCAAGTAATATAAGTGGAAGTTCAGTTCAGTTCAGTTCAGTTCGGTTGCTCAGTCATGTCCGACTCTGCGACCCCATGGACTGCAGCATGCCAAGCTTCCCTGTCCCTCACCAACTCCTGGAGCTTCCTCAAACTCATGCCCATTGAGTCGGTGATGCCATCCAACTATTTTATCCTCTGTCATCCCCTTGTCCTCCTGCCTTCGGTCTTTCCCAGCATCAGGGTCTTTTCCAATGAGTCAGTTCTTCACATCAGGTGGCCAAATTATTGGAGTTTCACCTTCAGCATCAGTCCTTCCAGTGAATATCCAGGACTGATTTCCTTTAGGATTGACTTGTTTGGTCTCATTGCAGTCCAACGGACTCTCAAGAGTCTTCTCTAATACCACAGTTCAAAAGCATCAGTTCTTTGGCACTCAGCTCTCTTTATAGTCCAGCTCTCACAACCATACATGACTACTGGAAAAACCACAGCTTTGACCAGATGGACCTTTTCGGCAAAGTAATGTCTCTGCTTTTCAATATGCTATCTATGTGGTCATACCTTTTCTTCCAAGGAGCAAGCATCTTTTAATTTCATGGCTGCAGTCACCAACTGCAGTGATTTTGGAGCCGCAAAATATAAAGTCTCTCACTGTTTCCATTGTTTCCCCATCTATTTCCCATGAAGTGATGGGACTGGATGCCATGATCTTAGTTTTCTGAATGTTGAGTTTTAAGCCAACTTTTTCACTCTCCTCTTTCACTTTCATCAAGAGGCTCTTTAGTTCTTCTTTACTTTCTGCCATAAGGGTGGTGTCATCTGCTTATCTGAGGTTATTGATATTTCTCCTGGCAATCATGATTACAGCTTGTGCTTCATCCAGCCGAGCATTTCTCATGATGTACTCTGCATATAAGTTAAATAAGCAGGGTGACAATATACAGCCTGATGTACTCCTTTTCCTGTTTGGAATCAATCTGTTGTTCCATGTCCAGTTCCAACTGTTGCTTCCTGACCTGCATACAGGTTTCTCAAGAGGCAGGTCAGGTGATCTGGTATTCCCATCTCTTTCAGGATTTTCCACAGTTTATTGTGAACCACACAGCCAAAGGCTCTGGCATAGTCAATAAAGCAGAAATAGATGTTTTTCTGGAACTCTCTTGCTTTTTCCATGATCCAGTGGATGATGGCAATTTGATCTCTGGCTCTCTGCCTTTTCTAAAACCAGCTTGAACATCTGGAAGTTCATGGTTCACGTATTGCTGAAGCCTGGCTTGGAGAATTCTGAGTATTTTTTACTAGCATGTGAGATGAGTGCAAAAAATGGAAGTGTTTTGTGTTATTTTTGAGAAATGTCCTTAAAGGGAGGGATATGCTCTTTACCCTTTCATCCGTCTGCTGTAAGGAATGCAGATGTAATAGCTGGAGCACAAGCAGACATCTTAGACCACAGTGTAGAAGTCACGCACTGGGGAAAATGCGACAGCAAATAGAGGGGTGCTAGGGCCCTCATGATTTGTGAAACTTCCCGACCAGACCTAGGATGACATCCCGGAACTCATGGAACATAAGAAACAAAGTTAGTAAGTCATTCTTATTTGAGGTGTTCTTATTTTCAGCAAAATTTAATCCTAATCACTACAAATGGTAAAAGTCTGTTGTTCTGTGAAATGGAGTTACTTTTGCTTGAAGTAGACTGAGGCTTTAAGACATGTCTCGGTTTTTAAAAATCTTTGAAAAGCTAACACCTAAGGATATGCATAGACGTGTGATGTTTTTCCAGGCAAAAGTAAAGTCCCTATGTAGAATTTATGGAGAGATAGATTTGAACTCAACATAAGAAAAACTTCTCCAATAAAGGAATGGTCATTTTAAGTCACCCCACAGTCAACCATTCACTGAACTCTGACACGTATGGTCTGAATGTAATGGATTCAGGTGATTAAAGCACAGTCCTTAGCCTCAAAAGGCTATTCTAGACACTGTTTGTCAAAATAACTGAGACAAAGGACCTTTGTAAAAAAAAAAAAGAATTCAACCTAAAATATTGTATAACATCCCTTATACGCAGAATATTTAAAAAATGATACAGATGAACTTATTTACAAAACAGAAACAGACTCACAGACTTACAGAATGAACTTAATGGTTGCAGGGGTGAAGCATGGGGGAGGAAGGGATAGTTAGGGAATTTGGGATCAAGAAGTACACACTGCTATATTTAAAATGGATAACCAACAAGGACCTACAGTATAGCACAAGGAACTCTACTCAACTCTACTCAGTGTTATGTGTTAGGCTGAATGGGAAGGGAGTATGTGGGAGATAGATACATGTATATGTATAACTGAGTCCCTTTGATGACACATGAAACTATCACAACATTGTTAATTGGCTATACTCCAACATAAAAGAAAAAGTTAAAAAAAAAAAAAAACGAGAATATCCAACCTATTGAGGACTGATATTTTGTAAAATACAATAAAAATGAATTCTTAGAAAACATGAAATCAAAAGACATAAAAATTAAGCCTCCAATTTTTACTATAAAACAAATGTAAAATTATTTTCAAAGGCACAACTAATTTCAGTTTCGATGTTTACCCCTCATTGTTGGGTGACACTGGTGTGTAGACAGCATCACTCACAGAACATACTTTGAGAAATAATGGTCTAGACAAATGCAGGTTGAGGGCCAGTCTATAAAATAACTGGCCTGTACTTTTCAAAAGTGTCAACATCATGAAAGACAAAGAAAGGTTGAAGAGCTATTTTAGATTAAGGGAAATGAAAGAGATGTGAGAAGTAAATGCAAAGCTTGATTCTGGATTAAATCCTAGATTACCAAAAAAAAAAAAAAATTGACCATGAAGGACAGTATTGAGACAATTGGTGAAATCTGAATACGGACCAGATGTTAGATCGATACTTTGTAATGTCAACTGAAAAAAATACATAATCAAAAAATTGAGAATTGTGTGTTATTCAGTGGTCTTACTGAGGACTAAAGCCCAGGAGAGAGCCTCTTGGAATAGTAAAAGATTCCCATTAACTAAAGAAAACCATACATCTCAAGTGATGAATTTAGTGCTTTTCTATGTATGGAAAGATTCAAGAGTCTGGGCTCACTGAAATCAAGTCTTTGATAAATAAGCACCTCAACTCGCTAAGGCTGGTGTCCTGTTCATCTCCTTCCTGAGTTCCTCACAGGATGCACAGCTGCACAGAGGGCAGCTATGGAGGCTGATGATGGTAGTAATGCAACATGCTTTATTTACAGAAGTGGCAGACCACATTCTTTGTCCACAGGAAATTTCCTGAATTTGAATAAGATGATAATTTGACCACTTTTAAAAGATGGTTATTATAAAAGAATGTCCTTGTTCTTAGGAGATGCTACCTCATAGATTTATGGTAAAGGATCACAGTGTCTGAAACTTCTGAAATGCTTCAGTAAAAAAATCAGAATTGTAGACAGAGAGAGCTTGACGGCAAATGTGGCAAGCTGCTAACAACGGATATATCTAGGGGAAGGGCATTCTAGAATTAGCTGACCTATTGTTGCAACTTTTTTGGATAGGCTTTTTTTTTTTTCAAAGTTAACAAACACACCCATATATACAACTAACTGCAATGTATGATCCTGAATTGGCTTCTTAGCCTAGTAAAAGTGTATTAGTGGGATAACTGGCAAAATTTAAAGATTAGTTAATAAAATTATATTAATGTTGACTTCCTGATTTTACTAACTCTGTTTAAGGTGTTAACATTTGAGGAAGCTAGTTGAAGGGCATATCCTATTTTTTGCAAGTTTTTTGCAAACCTGAAATGATTTCAAGTGGAAAAGTTGGGAAATTTTAGTAAAATTAGTGAAATCTCACAGTCTAAACTTTAGAGATTTTCCTCAAGACTCTAGGGGGTGGGGGTGATCATATAGCTGGAGAATGACAGAGCCAAAGTCTGAAGACCCAGACCCCAGAACTTTCTACTACCCCATAATCAGAGATTCTTTGTCACTATTCTTGAATTTAGGTGGAAATATTTCCTACATGTTACAAACACTGGTGTGTGCATGCAGGTAGCTGAAAGTGAAAGTTGCTCCATCAAGTCCGACTCTTTGAGACCCATGGACTATACAGTCCGTGGAATTTTCCAGGCCAGAATACTGGAGTGAGTAGCTGTTCCCTTCTCCAGGGGATCTTCCCAGCCCAGGGATCAAACCCAGTTCTCCCACATTGCAGGCAGATTCTTTACCAGCTGAACCACCAGGGAAGCAGGTAACTGAAGTAACATTTAAATGCTTATAGAACCTTCATAACATCAGTCAGCTTTCCTCCCCAGTGTAGATTCTCTAATATTGGTTGATTTCCACATAATTTACCAGCAGTTCCCAAACTGGTCTGCACATTAGAATCACCTGAAGATCTTTCAAAAATTTCAAAGCCCAGATTGCACTCCAGAAGAATGAAATCACAATCTCTGGAGATGAGACTCAGGAATCAGTCTTTTCTGAAGCTCTTAGGTGATTTCAATATTGAAGACAAGAGCCTAGAAACTACTGTGATTTTCACTTCAGTCCTGTCCCTGGAAGCATATATGTGAGTGGTAAGTCATTTCAACCGTGTTTGACTCTTTGCAATCCTGTGGACTATAGCCCGCCAGACTCCTCTATCCATGGGATGCTCCAGACAAGAATACTGGAGTGGGTTACCATGCCTTCCTCCAGGGGAATCTTCCCGACCCAGGAATCAAACTCACATCTCTTATGGCCCCTGCATTGGCAGGCAGGTTCTTTACCACTAGTGCCCAGATGATGTCTACTTCAATCCTATCACTGGATAAAAGTCTACTAAGAAATGTAGGAGAACAGGTCCCTTCCAGGGAAACAATTTCTAAGACCCTGAGGCTCCATGACTCTGCAAATTTAATGTTTTGCAAATAATTCATTCTTTCAATGTTGTCAAATTTCTTTTTCCCCAGAAAATTAAAACAAATACTACATATTTTTCTGATTTTACATTTAATATAATTAAATATAAACCTATACAAATGATGACCAGAATAATATTTTCCAACAAATATTTCTCTGGAAGAATTCTTACAACATATAGCCAAAAAACAAATTCAAATATAGCAAAGTTTTATAAAGTCTCTGTGTCTTCCTAATTATCAAATTAGAATCCAAGTATTTATTTGTAGTCTTAAAAATAGCCCACAATATCTAAATAAGGCAAGAAGAATTACATCTGAAGACACTTCAAACTAATAAAATTTCTTCCCAAAATTTAAGATCAACAGAACATTTTTGGACACATACTTATAAAAGGTTACTTTTTAACATTTAATTTTTGAAAACTTCAAAATCCTCCCAAATTAATTGTAACAAATAAAAGGTCTTTATAATCTTGACCTTAAATAGGATATATGCTGCTGCTGCTGCTGCTGCTAAGTCGCTTCAGTCGTGTCCGACTCTGTGCGACCCCATAGATGGCAGCCCATCAGGCTCCGCCGTCCCTGGGATTCTCCAGGCAAGAACACTGGAGTGGGTTGCCATTTCCTTCTCCAATGCATGAAAGTGAAAAGTGAAAGGGAAGTCGCTCAGTCGTGTCTGACTCTTCACGACCTCATGGACTGCAGCCCACCAGGCTCCTCTGTCCATGGGATTTTCCAGGCAAGAGTACTGGAGTGGGGTGCCATGCCTTCTCCAAATAGGATATATAAACCATTATTATTAAATGGTTTTTAGAGTATAATAAATATTGATAAAAATGTAGGTTATGCAATATTGGTCTCCTTTTATGAGAAGAAAAGGCAACAATGAAAAAAATGTTTTTTATGTTTTAATTCCAGAAGACAATTTTTTTCAAAAGACACAAGATAACTAATGGTCTTCCCTCCATACCTGTTTTAGGCACAAGCTTACATATAAACACATATTCCTTCCAAAACTATGAACTTTCAGTTAGAGGCTATATAAATGAGTACACAACAGATACTCTGAAAATTGCAAGGGCTTGGAACTTTCATGTGCTAATAGATCCTGGATTAACCACCTCAGAGAAAGAAATACCTTCAGTGGGAAGGGGCTCCTTCGGCCTCCAGGGCCCATCCATTCTTAGGACCTTAAACTGGATTGACAGGGGAAAACTGAACTACCTGTAAGTCACCAAAGCCATCGCAAATGAATGAAGGTCACTCTGGTCATTAACCGCCTTCAAGTTGTTGTCCTTAAAAGATTTAGCCTCTATTTTATCTTTGATATAATTTTTTGAAAATTAATCCTGTTTTAATAAAATCACCTCTGAATTTTAATTAGTGATACAACAGACTCCCTTAGAGAAAAGATTAATAGTTTGGAATTACAAGGGAAGAGGGTAATTTATTTGAAATACTGAATAATAAGTGCCATGAAGATGGTGGCCATGAAACCTTAAGATTTTAACAATGGTACTACAACTTTCTATATCCCTCTAAGCTTTCTCTAATGATTAAGGAGGTGCATTGGAAATACAGTAGTGGAAAAGTCAATAAGCATTAGAGTTAGTCGCTCAGTCGTGCCTGACTCTTTGCGACCCCATGGACTACAGCCTACCAGGCTCCTCTGTCCATGAGATTTTTCCAGGCAAGGATACTGGAGTGGGTTGCCATTTCTTTCTCCAGGGGATCTTCCCAACCCAGGGACTGAACCCAGTGCAGGGAGATTCTTTACTGACTGAGCTACAAGGGAAGCCTGGAAAAGTCAATACAACAGTAGAAAAATGGTAGAGTACTTAGAGAAGAAAGAACTTAATTAAAACTCAGATCATCCAGGCAAAAGTAATAATGAAACAATACACTATGCTACTTCTCATCTAATCAGTGAATGCACGTGCTAAATCACTTCAATTGTGTCCAACTCTTTGTGACCCTATGGACTGTAGCCCACCAGACTCCTCTGTCCATGGGATTCTCCAGACATGAATACTGGTTGCCATGCCCTCCTCTAGGGCATCTTCCCGACCCAGGGATCAATCCACATCTCTTAAGTCTCCTGCACAGGCAGGTGGGCTCTTTACCACTAGCGCCACCTGAGGAGTCCCTCTCTTCATATCAGAGGTTGTCAAATTTACGTCCCAGTCTTCCTGTTCCCCAAAATACTGATTTTCCTTTACTAACAACTGTAAAATGGAAAATGTCTATTGGGATACACAAAGTATTTTCATAAACACTATTATTATTTAAGGAGGGTATCAAAAAGCTAAAGAATTGGACATGGGACATTTACAGTAGTCTGAAGGAATGCTTTTGCTCCATGACCTGTTTCACTCTGTTAAAGGGAGGGAGTCAGGACATCTCTACTCGTGAGTCAGAAACTTTCTTCAGGGTTAGAAGCACTCTCTGCAGTGCTCAGAAACCATTCTAGGAAGATGCCTTGTTGCCTAACGAGCCCTAGAAAACCTGACTTTTCTGCAAACATAGCTTTCTTTTCCCCAAGATCAATTCTTGACTCTGAATGAAACAGAGATGTGTATGTGTTTTCAGAGAATGAAACACATCAAAGGAAACAAGAAATAAATACAGAGTTAGGACTGAGTTTTAGTCAGGGAAAAAGTTAAAAATACACATTCTAAGATAACCTTACTCAATGCTAGAGAACAAGAAGGAAAAAATGCTTCAATACTACCATTAAAAATGTTTAAAACATCAAGGGACATGGCAAATATGTCTCAAAAAGGAAATAATCTGTAAAATATCACTATTCGAATAAGGAAATATTTATAAAGTAACAACACCAAGAATAGAAAGGATAAAGTTCAAAAGTAAAGCCAACTTAAATCACGTTAACAAATGTAGTAATGTAACAGTGGGCAGCACAATGGGTAAAGTCACATGGAACAAAACAAATATAGAACGGCCTAGGCTGAACACATGTTTCTTACTCCATACACAGGGAATCTAACGTGAGGATAAGGATTTAATTAAAGGGCACATATTCTCATATCACTAAGAAAGAGCATTTTAAATGGACTAAAATTTAAAAGTAACATTTTAATACAGTGATTCACAGGAGGTGGCAAAGAATACTAATAGATGGAATTCTATTTTTTCTCCCTTCTTTTTAAAACACTCAGACAAGGAAACTTTAAAATTAGAACTTTAAAATCACATGGAAAATAAATTATTCATTAAAAAATTTCAGAGTAGCAAAATTTTAAGAATTGTAAAATGAATTTTTTTTTTTTTTTGCAAGTGAATAGGATTTATTAAGAAGGAAAGTACAAAGCTCTCAACATAGACACTGAGAGGGGGTAAACAGTCCCTTAAAATGAAATATTTTAACAATTAATTGCAAGATATATTTTCATAATCCTGGACAGTCTTAGGAAACATACTCATCACTAAGGATAAAACAAAAGGAGGAGGAATGCCCTGATGGTCAAGCAGTTAGGACTCGACACTTTCATGCTGTGAGCCTGGGTTTCATCCTGGTTGGGGGAACTAATATGCCACAAATTGTGTGACATGGCCAAAAAAACAACAGGAAGGAAGAAAATTTGCACAGCTAAAGTCATATCTATTGCTTATAGTAGATTGTAAACAAATTATAAACAAAACAAAGCTTACTTTTAAAATTATTTTTAAAAACCCTTGTTTAAAGGCAGGCAGAGCTTAGAAGGCAACTGGAATGGTGAGCCTGTAAGAAAAATACACAGTCAAGGGCTGGTTGGTTGATCAAGCTGGTACATGGCATTCATCATCCAGACTATGACTATCAATTAAAATACAAAATAAATTTGTGAAAACTACAGACATCTGTAAGCATGAAATGTTTTATTTGGGGGGTTCCAAAACCACTGCAGATGGTGACTGCAGCCATGAAATTAAAAGATGCTTGCTCCTTGGAAGAAAAGTTATGACCAACCTAGACAGCATATTAAAAAGCTTCTGCTTTTTACTTCGACAACAAAGGTCTATCTAGTCAAAGCTATGGTTTTTCCAGTAGTCATGTATGAATGTGAGAGCTGGACTATAAAGAAAGCTGAGCGCTGAAGAATTGATGCTTTTGAACTCTGGTGTTAGAGAAAACTCTTGAGAGTCCCTTGGACTACAAGGAGATCAAGCCAGTCAATCCTGAAGGACATAAGTCCTGAATATTCACCAGAAGGACTGATGCTAAAGCTGAAGCACCAATACTCTGGTCACCTGATGGAAAGAACTGACTCACTGGAAAAGACTCTGATGCTGGGAAAGACTGAAGGCAGGAGGAGAAGGGAACGACAGAGGATGAGATAGTTGGATGGTATCACTGACTCGATGGACATGAGTTTGAGCAAGCTCTGGGAGTTGGTGATGAACCGGAAAGCCTGGCATGCTGCAGTCCATGGGGTTACAGTCAGACATGACTGAGTGATGGAACTGAACTGAACTGAAACATGAAATGTAAGTTTTTTTCTATATAATTCTAATAGGAAATATTCAGGGGGAAATCCTAAATTTCTAAAATGTAATAAAAGGTCTTATTGGTTTTGCTTTGTTTTTGTCTCAATAAACAGGTTGGTAGTGCTGGTAACCATAAGTCCAACCTTTTCAATTTGGTGTCTTCACCACGCTGCTGCTGCTTGCTCTGGCTCAATTCTTTAATTCTTTAAGCATGGTTACTAATTCATAACAACTATACAATCATAAAAAAGAATGAAATAATGCCATTTGTAGCAACATGGAAGGACCTGGAGATTGTCATATTGAGTGAAGTTAATCAGAAAAAGACAAATGATGTCACTTATATGTGGAAACAAACAAATGATACAAATAAACTTATTTATAAAACAGAAACAGACTAACAGATATAGAAAACAAACTTATGGTTACCAGGAGGTGAGTGCATAGAGGGATAAATTGGGAGATTGTGATAGACATATATCCACTGCTGCTGCTGCTACTGCTGCTAAGTCACTTCAGTCGTGTCTGACTCTGTGTGACCCCATAGACAGCAGCCCACCAGGCTCCCCCGTCCCTGGGACTCTCCAGGCAAGAACACTGGAGTGGGTTGCCATTTCCTTCTCCAATGCATGAAAGTGAAAAGTGAAAGTGAAGTCGCTCAGTCCTGTCCAACTTTGTGACCCCAAGGATTGCAGCCTACCAGGCTCCTCTATCCATGGGATTTTCCAGGCAAGAGTACTAGAATGGGTTGCCATTGCCTTCTCCGATATACCCACTACTATACATAAAATAGATAACTAATAAGGACCTACTGTACAGTGCAGGGAGCTCTACTCAACACTCTGTTATGGCCTATATGGGAAAAGGATCTAAAAAAGAGTGGATACATATATAAGTAGTATAACTGATTCACTTTGCTGTAAACCTGAAATTAACATAATATTGTAAATTAATTATACTCCAATAAAAAATTTTAATGGAAAACAACAAATAAATTATAGCAGCACTATTTATAATAGCCAAGCAATCTAAGTGTCCATTAACAAATGAATGGATAATGAAGATGTGGCATATGGAATGGAATGGAATATTACTCAGTCATAAAAAGAATGAAACATTGCCATTGGCAGCAACATGGATGAACCAAGAGATTATCATACTAAGTGAAATAAATCAGAGCAAGATAAATATATAACTCATATGTGGAATCTAAAAACTAATACAAATAAAGTTATTTACAAAACAGAAACAGACTCACAGACAGAAAACAAACATGGTTATCAAAGGAGAATAGAGGAATGGAGGGAAAAATCAGGAATATGGGATTAATAGATAACACTATATATAAAATGGATAAGCAACAAGGATTTACTGTATGCCACAGGAAATTATATTCAATATCTTGTGAAAACCTATAATGAAAAAGAATCTGAAAAAGCATATATATATATAAATCATTTTGCTATATACTTGAAACTAACACAATACTGTAAATCAACTATAGTTCAACATAACATTTTAAAAACTAAAAGCTGGAAAAAATTGCTATTTATTAAATCTAAGTTGTTGGATTTTCATTAACTAATTAATTAAAACAGTATGGAAACACTGAAGTCCTGCTAATGATATGGTATTAAAGAAAAAAACAAAAAGCAAAGAAAAGATCTGATTTCCTTCAAATCTCATACCTTGAAAACAAGCTGTCCTTACAGTCTTCCATTTTATCATCCACAGGAACTCTGCATTTTACTGAATACACCTTAGTCTCTCAATTCCAATAAGACAAATGCATTAAAGTATCAAGTTGACGTACTTGGTTAAGGGTAAAGATGATCTTCTCTAGCAGCTTTTTCAGGAGACACAAATCTTGCATGAAAATTATAAAAGTCATCATCTAACTCTGCCTCTTTTTCAATTTCTTCTTTATTTACTGTACAGCTATAAAGAGAAATTAAACTTTAGGCACTAACAAAAACTAGACTTGTCAGAATGCTTAGTCGCTCAGTCGTGTCCGACTCTTTACAACCCCATGGACTATAGCCCACCAGGCTCCTCTGTTCATGGAATTCTCCAGGCAAGAATATTGGAGTGGGTTGCCATGGCCTTCTCCAGGGGATCTTCCTGGAGATTGAATCCATGTGTCCTGCGTTGCAGGCAGTTTCTTTACCATTGAGCCATCAGGAAAGCCCAGACTTGTCAATATTTCTCCCTAAAAAACATTTTGGCTATCCCTGGTGGCTCAGTGGTAAAGAATTCATCTGCCAATGCAGGAGACATGGATTCCATCCCTGCCCAGGAAGATCCCACATGCTGCAGAGAAACTTAGCCCACGAGCCACAACTATTGCGCCTGTGCTCCAGAGCCCAGAAACTGCAACCACTGAGCCCATGTGCTGCAATCAGAGAAGCCCGTGCACCCTAGAGCCCAGTGCTCAGCAACAAGAGAAGTCACCACAATGAGAAGCCCACGCACAGCAACGAGAGAGCAGCCTCCTTTGCTGCAACTAGAGAAAACCCAACACAGCAGCGAGGACCCAAACTGGCCAAAGAATAAAGAAAGAATATCTAAACACACACACATCTCTCATCACCTCTTTTATTAGCTTGACTATCTTAAAAAAAAAGTCACATTATCACAAATTTGTTTTCCTCATGTGAAAACAGACTTGCTCTTAGATTTATGGTAATACAAATAGGTTCAATTAGCATCAAAAATGCTGTTGTAAACAAATTTTGGTTTAAAAAAAAGCCATCTCTCAAAAAGATCTTTTACCACTACTTCTAAACTTCTAAATTTCAGTTTCCTTCAGTGAGAGTCAAATATTATAGAGGACTATTGTCTTTGAAAATATAGTTTTAATTATATATAGCTAAGTATGCTATAGGGCTTCCCAGTGGCTCAATGGTAAAGAATCCATCTGCCAATGCAGGAGGCACAGGTTTGATCCCTGGGTCGGAAAGATTCCCCTAGAGAAGGAAATGGCAATCCATTCCAGTATTCTTTCCTGGGAAATTCCATAGACAGAGGAGCATAGTGGGTTACAATCCATGGGATCGAAAAAGAGTTGGACATGACGTAACAACTAAATAAAAACAAGTATACTATAAAATGCTTCATGGAAATTCATATGTGAAACAAAATTCCAAATTACTTATACATACTACTAAGTCAACTAAGCCAAAGACTTTTTAATATCTGAAGAATATAAAAATGAATGGGGTAAATCAGAGGACTAATACTTTGTAAGGGAGCTGGAAAGAATAGGATTAGCAACTCTTTAAGAAACAACACTCGGTAAAAAATGCCCAACACTCATATCAACTGGAATTCCTTATGTCCATAAATAATCTTAGGCTAACAATTCTATTTTTAATAAATTATAATTTATTGGAAACTGAGGTATGTCTACATTAACATCTGTCCCTTATCTACTCATGCCAAAAAAGCATTTTTTAAAAAGTCTCTATGCTCTCCTCCAATTAATCTTTTTACTTGAATACATTTGATATATGACACTATGTAAATTTAAGATGTAGAACATGTTACTGTTTAGTTGCTAAGTCATGTCCAACTCTTTGCAACCCCATGGACGGTAGCCCACCAGAATACTCTGTCCATGGGATTCCACCAAAGTGGGTTGCCATTTTTCTTCTTCAGTAAAACGTGTTACTTTGATATATTTAATGTATTGTAATACAACTGCTAGGTTTCCCAGGTGGTGTTAGTGGTAAAGAACCTGCATGCCAATGCAACCGTAAAAGACATGGTCTCCATCCCTGGTTCAGGAAGATCCCCTGGAGAAAGGCATGGCAACCCACTCCAGTATTCTTGCCTGGAGCATCCTATGGACAGAGGAGCCTGGCAGGCTGCAGTCCATAGGGCTGCAGAGTTGGACATGACTGAAGCGACTTAGCACATATGCAATACGACTGCTGTTGCATTGATATTTGTCACATAAAAGTACAGTATCATTGTCTCCATTACTTTCTGATTTGACCCCAGTCCACCATCTAAAAAGTTTTATCCTATGTGAATCCCTGTCTTATCACAATACCCGTTACATATAGAGTCATCAACTAAAGGATACCCCAGACCGTTAAAAAATATTTCCTATAACTTAAACAACAGAGATAGGAATTCTTCCCCATCTCTAGAAAAATAGCATTACTCTGCTGAGTGATTTTTGTGGTTTTTTTTAAAGATACATATAAGTAGAACTTTTCTAAATTGCTATAGTCAATTCTAGGATCCATGATTTAAGGGGAAAAAATCTGAAGTGTTTGGAGGAGTATGCAATGATTATTTTAAAATTCATAAAATGAGAACTGTTTTTAAAATTATTAATGTTAAGAGAAGCAATTAAAATTTTGAAGTATTACTGTGGATTTGTTCACTTAGCAGCTGTAAGCATGCTACAATAGAGGTAGGAAATTAAATATTATTTCCCAACCTCCCTTGCAGCTAGGATTCCATATATGATTGGTTCAAACAATTGGTTGCACTCACTTGAAACTTTTACTCAGAGCTGAGTTCCATGGGGAGAGAAGCAGGACATGAAGTATCACTTGTGCTGATCTAAAGTGTGTCCGTGGTGGTGTTCTGGAACTGGTAACTTCATGGCTTCCTAATCCAGTGGGTGGCTTCCTGATTTAGCAGACAGCTTCTCAATTGTTCCCAAAGCAGCAGCTTCTTCAGCAGCCTAGTCTTGTGATGCAGTTCCTAGAAGCTCAGCCTAAGTTCCATTCTTTCAGCCCTCCCAAAGATGCTGTGAGCTATCTATACACCCCTCCCACATTAATTCCATTCTGTTTGACAGCTGAAGAGGATTCAATGACCTGTAGTGAACAATCTTAACCTATAAAGAATTTGATAACTAGAAGTAAGGTATAGCAAGTAAAGAGATATTAAGAATGGAACTTGCTTAGTTGAGGAGGTCAGGTTTGGGGCAGTGATATCTCATGCAAACTCAGGATAAGGTATCAGAGAAAATGGTAATAGAATTTCAGAATGCTAGCACATGTAGGCTCTTTCAGCAAAGTCCAACAAGACAGATGTGACTTAGGCTAAGGATGGTCAGGTCTAGAGACATGGAAGGGAATGTAGCTTTGCTGAGAGAACTGCTATCTATCTACCAAATAAATTGATGAAGTCCCAAATCTGGAGCCCTGATGAACTAAAAAGGCAACTACTGTACTACCATACTCCAGACTGAAACAATTATAAATAAAGGTTCTGAGGAAGCTGCTAAAGCTTTCACAACCTTTCCAAGAACCTTCCCTTAAGGATTTCTGCCAAGTAATGGGAACTATCCCAAAGAAAAACATCAGCGTAAGACTGTTGTTATCCCATCCCAGCCTACAGTTCAAAACAATACTAAGTAGGTCCCACTCATTTAAGACCCAAAGGGAGAGAAAGAACATAGAGGCCAGCAAGTAAAAGATGAGGTTCTTTGTTAAAAGCAATCGTGATAAGATCTTTGTGCTTTCTCGTGGTAATAATTAAAGAAAACAGACCAGAGACCTACTAAGTTTTTAGGGAACTGTTTTGCCAAAAAAAGCAGACGAAAACAAAAAACAAAAACCCTAAGCCCAAGCTGAAATAGCCTGTAACTTTCTAAAACAATTCCCAAGGCCCTAAGCCTATAATAACAGGAAGAAAAGTGTGAACGCTGTCCACTCTTCAAGAAGGGGACACTTTCCAAAGGCCACTTGTGTCCTTGAAGGTTACTGGGCAATAAGAATATCCTAGAGGGCAATGCCAAGGGCCCCGAGGACATAAGATGAGAGAGTTCCTCTCAGAAAGGTGAAGCAGGGGTTGCCTGATAGAAAAGCCAAAGAATGTATTTATGGACAGAGCAGAGAGCTATTAGCACCTTGCTAGTTTTGCCACAGAGTTTTTTTTTTTTTTTTAAATTTCCATGGATGTATGACTGCTATGTTTCCTGTTTTCCTCTTTTCTAAAAGGTTGATTTTACTGCAGTTACCCTGTACCTATTTCATTATGCATATGGGGCTCAGGGGGCAGACACGCTGCTTTTTAGTTTGCAAGTGGTGGTAACGTAAGAAACCACATTCTATCCTCACGAAGGGGACTATACTCAGATATCATAGGCTTTGTGTTACAGTTATTAATGGATTCGATTTTGGTGGTTTCCTTTTTGTGGTACGGGAAGTCAGCATTCTGTTTCAGAAGAATGTACACAGATATTTAGGTCACCAAAAGGCTGATTAAGTTTTCAGAGCTGTAGTTGCCCATCAAATATTTCCCTTTCCCTTCTGAAACAGAATTTTTCCCTAGCTAAATAACCCTAATTTTTATCTGGTCTCACTTACACTGGATTTCTCAGCTTCCCTAGCAGCTAGACGGCAATGTGACACAGCTTTGGCCAATGAGATGTAAATTCAAATGCCCTGGGAAAACTGAATCCAGGACACTGACTCAGCTGGGGAAATTTCCTTTGGTTGCCCTTCGCCCACTGCTTCCAAAAGCCACTTTGGACAATGAAAATGAAATAACTTGAGAATAAAAACCATGAAATGAGGAGAGCAGAGCAGAAAGATGGGAATCTGGACACTACCTACTTATAGATTTCTTTTATGTAAAAGGCAAAAACTCTTCTTTAGTTAAACCAGCATTCTCTTTGGCTTTTCTATTACATGTAGCAAAACCTGATCTTGAATGATAGAGCATAATGCAAAAATATTATAAATGAAAAATGACCTTAAGGGGTAGGAGAAACTGTTTGTTAGAAGAATTTCTAGCAGTTAGTATTACTGAAAGTTAAAAGTTTCAGGAAAAGTTACCAGGAAACACTGGGGAATACTATGGTATTCTCAGGAGAAGAATCATTAATATCAAAGAGGCTTTATTGAGAGAAGGGATGATAAGCACCCATAAAAGTATCTATCTTTATGAATAAGTGAAAGCAATTTATTTTAAAAGCAATGGCTGGAACTTTCTCACTTAAATAGTTACTAATAATTTCATTAAATTATGGCATAGGCTGCTTAATTAAATAACTAAAGGAGAACAAGAGGAAAAGAAGGGAGGTATGAAAATGACAGCAGGTATTGAGTTTGTTTCCTTCCTGGTTCTGATAGGCTTCAATCCTTAAATATCTGTGTTAAAAGAAATATGTTCCCATTCAAAAAGTATCTTCCTTTATTCCACATATGCTTTAAAATATTTATTGAGCAGAGGAGAAAGAAGGGAAGCAAAAAGATGACACAGATGATGTTTCAACAATTTTCTTCCAAGTTCTGGTAGACTTCAAACTTTAAATGTCTGTACAAAGAAAAATACATGCTCATTTTAAAGGTATCTTCCTTTACTCTGAATATTATTTTATACATAGACATATTGAGTATTTGTTTCTTAACTATGCTTAACCACAGATCACTATCTAAAAACATGTTCTCTGATAATATCAATAATTGATTAGGAAGAATTATGAGTAATATTGAAAAAAATCATTTCACCATGTATATGGCTATCAAATTATATAGCTTTTGAAATGTACTAGTATATAAAGATTTTAGAGGCGTTTTTCATTTTCTATAATACAAATTTCTCTGTTTCTACACATAAAGAGAAAGTACCACAGATATTAGTGATTTGAATATGTATTACGTAACAAAGTAAATTTCTATTTATTCCATTTTTAAAAATTTTCTCAAACAAACAAAATCACATACGTGGCTAGATCTTTGATTCTCCACCAGGTGCTGATGGGGAAATCTGTTGTAATTTTTTTGTTCCATCTGCTGTACAACCTAGTGAATGGAAAAAGAATGTCTTAAAAATAAGTATTATTTGATCTTCTCTGCTATGGATGACCTTTGCCAAAGGACAACAAACTAACTAAAAAGTGTTTTCCAAAATGAGTGATTCACATTCTAAAATTTAGGGCAACTACTATCAGCAATTATATGCCAATAAAATGGACAACTTGGAAGAAATGGACAAATTCTTACAAAAGTACAACTTTCCAAAACTGAACCAGGAAGAAATAGAAAATCTTAACAGACCTATCACAAGCACAGAAATTGAAACTGTAATCAGAAATCTTTCAGCAAACAAAGCCCCAGTCCAGAAGGCTTCACAGGTGAATTTTACCAAAAATTTAGAGAAGAGCTAACACCTTTCCTACTTAAACTCTTCCAGAAAATCGCAGAGGAAGGTAAACTTCCAAACTCATTCTATGAGGCCACCATCTCCCAAATAACAAAACCTGACAAAGATGCCACAAAAAAGAAAACTACAGGCCAATATCACTGATGAACATAGATGCAAAAATCCTTAACAAAATTCTAGCAATCAGAATCCAACAACACATTAAAAAGATCATACATCATGACCAAGTGGGCTTTATCCCAGGGATGCAAAGATTCTTCAATATCCACAAATCAATCAATGTAATATATCACATTCGAGGGAGGAGCCTGGTAAGCTACAATCCATGGGGTCACAAAGAGTCAGACAGGACTGAGTGACTTCACCTTCACTTTCACTTTCATTATACCACATTAACAAATTGAAAAATAAAAGCTATATGATCATCTCAATAGATACAGAGAAAGCCTTTGACAAAATCCAACATCCACTTATGATAAAAACTCTCCAGAAAGCAGGAATAGAAGGAACATACCTCTACATAATAAAAGCTATATATAACAAACCCACAGCAAATATTATCCTCAATGGTGAAAAATTGAAAGCATTTCCCCTAAAGTCAGGAACAAGACAAGGGTGCCCACTTTCACCACCACTATTCAACACAGTTTTGGAAGTTTTGGCCACAGCAATCAGAACAGAAAAAGAAATAAAAGGAATCCAAATTGGAAAAGAAGAATAAAACTCTCACTGTTTGCAGATGATATGATCCTCTACACAGAAAACCCTAAAGACTCCACCAGAAAATTACTAGAGCTAATCAATGAATATAGTAAAGTTGCAGGATATAAAATCAACACACAGAAATCCCTTGCATCCTATACACTAATAATGAGAAAATAGAGAAATTACGAATTCCATTCACCATTGCAACGAAAAGAATAAAGTACTTAGGAATGTATCTACCTAAAGAAATGAAAGACCTATATATAGAAAACTATAAAACACTGGTGAAAGAAATCAAAGAGGATACTAATAGATGGAGAAATATACCATGTTCATGGATTGGAAGAATCAATATAGTGAAAATGAGTATACTACCCAAAGCAATCTATAGATTCAATGCAAGCCCTATCAAGCTACCAACAGTATTTTTCAGAGAACTAGAACAAATAATTTCACAATTTGTATGGAAATACAAAAAACCTCAAATAGCCAAAGCAATCCTGAGAAAGAAAAATGGAACTGGAGGAATCAATCTGCCTGACTTCAGGCTATACTACAAGGCCACAGTCATCAAGACAGTATGGTACTGGCACAAACACAGAAACATAGATCAATGGAACAAAATAGAAAGCCCAGAGATAAATCCACACACCTATGGACACCTTATCTTTGACAAAGGAGATAAGAATATACAATGGAGAAAAGACAATCTCTTTAACAAGTGGTGCTGGGAAAACTGGTCAACCACTTGTAAAAGAATGAAACTAGACCACTTTCTAACACCATACACAAAAATAAACTCAAAATGGATTAAAGATATAAACAGAAGACCAGAAACAATAAAACTCCTAGAGGAGAACATAGGCAAAACACTCTCCGACATAAATCACAGCAGGATCCTCTATGACCTACCTCCCAGAATATTGGAAATAAAAGCAAAAATTAAAAAATGGGACCTAATTAAAATTAAAAGCTTCTGCACAATAAAGGAAACTATGAGCAAGGTGAAAAGACAGCCTTCAGAATGGGATAAAATAACAGCAAATGAACCAACTGACAAAGAACTAATCTCAAAAATATACAAGCAACTCCTGCAGCTCAATTCCAGAAAAATAAACGACCCAATCAAAAAATGGGCCAAAGAACTAAATAGATATTTCTCCAGAGAAGACATACAGATGGCTAACAAACACATGAAAAGATGCTCAACATCACTCATTATCAGAGAAATGCAAATCAAAACCACAATGAGGTGCCACTTCACATCAGTCAGAATGGCTGTTATCCATAAGCAATAAATGCTGGAGAGGGTATGGAGAAAAGGGAACCCTCTTATACTGTTGGTGGGAATGCAAACTAGTACAGCCACTATGGAGAACAGTATGGAGATTCCTTAAAAAACTGGAAATTGCCTTATGACCCAGCAATCCCACTGCTGGGCATACACACTGAGGAAACCAGAATTGAAAGAGACACGTGTACCCCAATGCTCATCACAGCACTGTTTATAATAGCCAGGACATGGAAGCAACCTAGATGTCCATCAGCAGATGAATGGATAAGAAAGCTGTGGTACATATACACAATGGAGTATTACTCAGCCATTAAAAGAATACATTTGAATCAGTTCTAATGAGGTGGATGAAACTGGAGCCTATTATACAGAGTGAAATAAGCCAGAAAGAAAAACACCAATACAGTATACTAACGTATATATAGGGAATTTAGAAAGATGGTAATGATAACCCTGTATGCGAGACAGCAAAGAGATATAGATGTATAGAACAGTCTTTTGGACTCTGTGAGAGAGGAAGACGGTGGGATGATTTAGGAGAATGGCATTGAAACATGTATAATATCATATATGAAACGAATCGCCAGTCCAGGTTCAATGCAGGAGACAGGATGATTGGGGCTGGTGCACTGGTATGACCCAGAGGGATGGTATGGGGAGGGGGAGGTGGGAGGGGGGGTTCAAGATGGGCAACACGTGTACACCCATGGCAGATTCATGTTGCTGTATGGCAAAACGAATACAATATTGTAAAGTAATTAGCCTCCAATTAAAATAAATAAATATATTAAAAAATAATGAAATTTAGGGCAGTCAACAATGCCATTTAAAAATACTTTAAAAAAATTTAAAAAATAACATCTAATTGAAATATTATAGTACAAAAACAGAGGTATGTAGCAAAGACCCTAGAATCCTTTTTAATGCCACAAGCCTTTTACAAAATACCACCTGATGGTATTCCAGCTTCTGAGCCTCAAGTTGGTCATGCTGACGTTGTAGGTCTTCTTTTTGTTTCTGAAGCTCATCTGCCCTTTCCTTAAGTTTACTTTCTTGTACGGAGATAAGATTTTCATATTCCTTAAGTTCTTCCTCTGTGAAGAATTGTTGCTGGTCCAATGTCTAAAAGACAAAAAAAATGAAAAAGAATAACCTTAGAAATAAAACAAAAGCTCTGTTTCAGCTTTCAAATTCTGTGGTTAACAAAGTACAAAGAATATCTATAGTATTATATCTTTGGGGTAAGAAAGAAGGGGGAAAAAGAAAATATATACTTATATTTATATGGGCAAAAGTATGACAGGAAGGAAAACTCCAGAAACTACTGAGACTGGTTATTGGTCCATGAATCAAGGTAAATTGGAAGTGGTCAAACAGGAGATGGCAAAAGAAAACATCGACATTTTAGGAATCAGTGAACTAAAATGGACTAGAATGGATAAATTTAATTCAGATGACCATTATATCTACTACTGTGGACAAGAATCCCTTAGAAGAAATGGAGTATCCTCATAGTCAACAAACTATCTCAAAAATGACAAGAATGATCTCTGTTTGTTTCCAAGGCAAACCATTCAATACCACAGTAATCCAAGTCTACCCCCAAGCAGTAATGCTGAAGAAGCTGAAGTTGAACAATCCTACAAAGATCTGCAAGACCTTCTGGAACTAATACCCAGAAAAGATGTCCTTCTCATCACAGGAGACTGGAATGCAAAAGTAGGAAGTTGAGAGATACCTGGAGTAATAGGAATATTTTGCCTTGGAGTACAAAATGAAGCAGGGCAAAGGCTAACAGAGTTTTGTCAAAAGAAAGCACTGGTCATAGCAAATACCCTCTTCCAACAACACAAGAGAAGACTTTACACATGGACATTACCAGACGGTCAATACCAAAATCAGATTGATTATATTCCTCGAAGCCAAAGATGAAGAAGCTCTTTACAGTAAGCAAAAACAAGACTGGGAGCTGACTGTGGCTCAAGACCATCTCAAAAAAGGAATGTAAAAAGGCAAAATGGTTGTCTGAGGAGGCCTTACAAATAGCTGAGAAAGAGAAGAGAACCTAAAGGCAAAGGAGAAAAGGAAAGATATATCCATTTGAATGCAGAGTTCCAAAGAACAGCAAGGAGAGGTAAGAAAGCATTCCTTAGTGATCAGTGCAAAGAAATAGACTAAAACAATAGAATGGGCAAGACTAGAGATCTCTTCAAGAGAATTTGAGATACCAAGGGAACACTTCATGCAAAGATGGGCACAATAAAGGACAGAAATGGTATGGACCTAACATAAGGAGAAGATATTAAGACGAGGTGGCAGCAATACACAAAAGAACTATACAAAAACATCTTCATAACCCAGATAAACACAATGGTGTGATCACTCACCTAGAGCCAGGCATCCTGAAATGCGAAGTCAAGTGGGCCTTAAGAAGCATCACTACAAACAAAGCTAGTGGAGGTGATGGAATTCCAATTGAGCTATTTCGAATCCTAAAAGAGGATGCTGTTAAAGAGCTGCACTCAATATGTCAGCAAATTTGGAAAACTCAGCATTGTCCACAGGACTGGAAAAGGTCAGTTTTCATTCCAATACCAAAGAAAGGCAATGCCAAAGAATGTTCAAATTATCACAAAATTGCACTCATCTCACAAGTTAGCAAAGTAATGCTCAAAATTCTCCAAGTGAGGCTTCAACAGTATGTGAACTGTGAACTTCCAGATGTTCAAGCTGGGTTTAGAAAAGGCAGAGGAACCAGAGATCAAATTGCCAACATCTGTTGGATTATTGAAAAAAGCAAGAGAGTTCCAGAAAAATATCTATTTCTGCTTTATTGATCATGCTAAAGCCTCTGACTGTGTGGATCACAATAAACTGTGGAAAATTCTGAAAGAGATGGAAATACCAGACCAACTTACCTGCCTCCTGAGAGATCTGTATGCAGGTCAAGAAGCAACAGTTAGAACTGGACAGGGAACAATAGATGGGTTTCAAATTGGGAAAGGATTGCATAAAGGCTGTATATTTTCACCCTGCTTATTTAACTTATATGCAGAGTACATTATGCAAAATACCAGGCTGGATGAAGCACAAGCTGGAATAAAGACTGCCAGGACAAATATCAATAACCTCAGATTCGCAGATGACACCAGCTTTATGGCAGAAAGTGAAGAACTAAAGAGCCTCGTGGTGAAAGTGAAAGAGCAGAGTGAAAAAGTTGGCATAAAGCTCAACATTCAGAAAACTAAGATCATGGCATCTGGTCCCATCACTTCATGGCAAATAGATGGGGAAACTGGTTAACTTTATTTTAGGGGGGCTCCAAAATAACTGCAAATGGTGACTGCAGCCATGAAATTAAAGGACGCTTACTCCTTAGAAGGAAAGTTATGATCAACCTAGACAGCATATTAAAAAGCAGAGACATTACTTTGCCAATAAAGGTCCGTCTAGTCAAGGCTATAGTTTTTCCACTAGTCATGTATGGATGTGAGAGTTGGACTATAAAGAAAGCTGAGGAGTGAAGAATTGATGCTTTTGAACTGTGGTGTTGGAGAAGACTCCTGAGAGTCCTTTGGACTGCAAGGAGATCCAACCAGTCAATCCTAAGGAAAATCGGTCCTGAACATTCATTGGAAGGACTGATGCTGAAGTTGAAACTCTAATACTTTGGCCACCTGATGCGAAGACCTGACTCATTGGAAAAGACCCTGATGCTGGGAAAGACTGAAGGCAGGAGAAGGGGACAACAGAGGACAAGATCGTTGGATGGCATCACCAACTCAATGGGCATGAGTTTGAGAAAGCTCCAGGAGTTGGTGATGAACAGGGAAGCCTGGCATGCTGCAGTCCATGGGGCTGTGAAGAGTCAGATAGGACTGAGCAACTGAACTGAACTGAATGAGATTGGTTACCTACAGAATAAACAGAGAACTGGGTGGTAAGGACAAAGAAAATGTGAGAAAGAAAATCATACTTCTTTGAATAAATCTTTTTTGCACACATGTGATTGCTGGTAATACGTCAATGTTTCACATGTTCAATAAATAAATAAAATCCATAAAGACAGAAAACTTCTCCATATTAAATACAAATAGAAACGAATAAATAATACCTTTAAGTGAACAAAATACTTCACAGAATGGGGAGGGGGAAAAAGAACTAATCCAAGAAACTTGTGATCACAGTATTTGGACTATACACGCTTAGGCTAAAACAATGACAAAAAATGTAAACAAATATTAAAGTCTGGTTTTTCAGAGATATTGACTAGCAATTCTGAAACTCTTTGTAAATCCTATGATTGAAGAAATATGTAAATATTATTCCCATCAAAAACCTAACAAATATATTCCCTTGGTCCTGGTAATACTACATTGAGGATCTATTTTATAAAATAATCCTGAACACAGAAAAACTTTATATAAAAATGTGTTAATAGCAGCACTATCTTTTTAAGTAACAATAAAAGACTGGAAGTAACCTAAATGTCTAACCCTCAGAAAACCGTTAAGTATCTCCAAAGTTATTAAAACAATGCTTACCAATACTTTTGATATGATGTTGAATGATTCTTTTTAAGGATTCTGGCAGTGGATTAGACAAGTTACTTTTCATATTACCAAAGGTAAAATAATAATTTTACACTGGGAAACTTGGATGACACCACCTTAACCAAATAATCAAAGTTAACCTAGCCAGTTATAGAAATAATCAGCAGCATATGCTTCTTGATATGATGCACTTAACATCATTTCAGTGATAGTCCTACTAAAAGTAGGAATCATAAAGAAACAGCAGACAAATTCAGACTGAGGGTCATTCCACATAATAACTGGTCTGTACTTTTCAAAAATATCAGTTACTTCATGCAAATAGAGGGAGAAAAAGAGGGTGACAGTGACAGATTTCCTCCTCTTGGGCTCTAAAATCACTGCGGATAGTGAATGCAGCCATGAAATCGAAGACGTTTGCTTCTTGGCAAGAAAGTTATAACAAACCTAGATAGTGTGTTGAAAAGGAGAGACATTACTCCTCTGACAAAGGTCTGTATAGTCAAGGCTATAGTCTTCCCAGTGGTCACATACGGCTGTGAGAGCTGGACCGTAAAGAAGGCGGAGCGCCAAAGAATTGATACCTTTGAACTGTGGTGCTGGAGGAGACTCCTGCGAATCCCTTGGACAGCAAAGAGATCAAACTAGTCAATCTTAAGAGAAATCAACCCTGAATACACATTGGCAGGACTGATGCTGAAGCTGAAACTCCAGTATTTTGGTCATGTGATGGGAACAACTGACTCATTGGAAAAGTCCCTGATGCTTGGAAAGATTGAGGGCAGAAGAAGAGGGTATTGGAGGATGAGATGGCTGGATGGCATCACCAATGCAATGGACATGAACTTGGGCAAACTTCAGGAGATGGTGAGGGACACAGAGGCCTGGTGTACTGCAGTCCATGGGGTCGCAAAGTCCAGACACAACTGGGCGACTGAACAACTTTTTAGAAATATCAATGCTATGAGATACAAAAACTCAGAAACTTTCAGATTCACTAGAAGGACAGCACAACTAAATCCAATGCATGATCTTGGATTTTCCTTTGTAAAGGACAATACAGGGAAAATTGACAAAAATCTCAGTAAAATCTAGAGATTAGAGAATAGTATTGTGTGTAACATTGATAATCTTACTATGATTATATAAGATAAATCTTTGCAGAAAAAACACCCTCAAGTATTTAAGGTTAAAGCCGCATCATGTGCAACTCTCAAAAAAAGAAAAAGCTGTTCAAGAATTCCTTGTTTATTCTTGCAGATTTTTTTGTAAATCTGAAATTAAGTCAAAGTGAAAAAGGTATGTAATTATCTCTTGATCCAGTTCACTGGAAGCACTCAAGGGAATTCATGTTCAAATAATCTGAGCATTCTTCTTCTTCATCAATGTCCAGAAATAGTTCAAATGTTAGACAAAAACTTAAAACAAAAAACAAGCTGATTTATTTAATTTCAAACTAAGATGACCAATTGTCCCAATTTGTCTAAGACCATCCAGGTTAAAACACTGAAAAGTTACACATCCTGGGAAATTCCTCAATCCAACGCAAACCAGGACAGTTGGCCACCTTATCTCAAACTAACTAAAAAGGTAATTTTATTTTATATAGGAAAAGACAGTGTTCTCTTTTCAGTCTACTTTGGTTGGTACCTCTCAACCATTCTTTTCAAGACGTGTCTGCACTCACTTATACACAGTAAATTATGATATAAATTCAAATACCTTTGGTGGGGAGCAAATTGGCAGCTAAGTTTAGAAACTGAAACCTGCTCATACTTGAGAAAAGTTCTATTCCTAGGAATTAATTTTAGGGAAATCATCACAGATGCCCCAAAATGCATGAACAAATGGATAGTTATCACAATGTTATTTATCACAGCAAAAAAAAAGTCTAAACCTGGAAGAATGGCTATAAAAATTATGCTATCACACAACTGCATACTAAGCGGTCATTTTTTAAATGATGATTTTGAGACATGGCTTTGGAAATTTTTCATGAATTCTCACTAAATTATAAAAACAGAATTTCACAAAGTCACTTATATAGTATAAAGCCATTTAAAACATATATAGATATGAATTTATACATATATGTAAACTAAAAATGGGACAGACACTATTTATACACTGTATGCTATATATATATGCATAATACTAAATACACAAAGGATTTCCAAACTTGCATAACACAATGCATAATTTGTGTCTACTTCTGGATGGTACAATTACATGTAACTTCCAATTCACTCTTCAAATGTATCCATATTTTTAATTTTCAAGGATGAACATTATTTTACACAATTTTAAAAAGACTTCCAATTACATGCAGTGTGATTACTAATAGAGATCAGCTGCCACAGCTTTTCAAGAAATCGAGTTCATTATTTTATAGTGATATTTTACGTGAAAAGCCAAGATGGTAAAACTATCCATGCAAACATAATGGCAAATAAAAGTTAAAAGGGAATAAACTGATATAAACTTCTTGAACCATACATCCCATTTCAAGTAGGTTCTCTTACCTCCCAGCTATCCGGCTCTAAGAATTCCCCTTTTTTCTGTAGCTTTTAAAAATTCCTCTAGTGTCACCAATCGGTCTTCGTTAGTATCAACCTGATTAAAGGAAAATGTATATATAAAATAAAATAACTCTTTGTCATTATTTATACACTAGAAATTCTTCTAATAGATGCTGCTACATATACATACAGCATTTAGCATTAGCCTAAACATCCATAGAAGCTGAGGAAAAAAAAAAACTCAATATCATACTAGAATCAGAAAACAGATAACTTTCTCTTCTATATAACTCAGATTTGAAAATACCTGAAATCCCCAAAGATCACCAAGTTTGAGTCTGCAGATATGACTGGTTAGACTAATATTATTTTCCTTCCTCCTTGAATTATAAATTCAAAAGGAAAAAGCTTGAATTATAAATTCAAAAGCTAAGTGCTTGGGCAACAATCTTTCCACAAGAGGACTTTTTAGGCAAGAATAAAGGAGTTTAAGTTAAATACAGAATTTTTTTCGTAAAAACAAACTAACTAAATCAGAGATGAAGTTGACAGCCTTTCTAAATGCTTTTCAGTGGCTCTTATAGACTATGGCAAATTCAGTTACAAGACTGAACTCTACGATGGCCAAAGAAATTCATTTGATATGTAAGATGCCAGCACTCAACAGAAATCCTAGTTTACCACGAAAAGCTCAAACATCAGATGAAAATCACTGAAGCAAAGCAGTGGGCTTGGGGAATTCCCTGGTGGTCTAGCAGTTAGGACTCCACACTTTTACTGCCAAGGGTCTGGGTTCAAGCCATGGTCAGGGAACTAAGATCCCACAAGCTAACTGCACAAGCTGTGCAGCACAGACAAAACCAAACCCGTGGGCTTAAGTTATCCTGTCTATGATAGCTCCTTCAGAGTTTTTAGCTTAATAACATGAACAAGCAATATATATTTGTTGTTATAAACCATTAAGGCATTGAGTTTTTAATTTCTTAGCAAAAAATACTTTTTACTTCTAAAGAATGTTTTATAGCATTCTTTTATATGCAGAGCATCTTAATCTTTAAAACATTTTAAAGTATTTAGAAACTAATTTTATTTACACTAAGGGAATCTACTGACTGTTATGAATAAAAAATGCAAAATACAATTATATATCGATTCTGTATATTTGTTTTCCATTTAACAATAAGATTATTGCAAGAACTGAATAATCCGCAGAAGTAACAGGTAAACATTTCGAACATACCTCATTCATTACATGTTCCCTCATTCTAAGCCTTTCTTCCTCCATTTCTACCATATCATCCTCTTCATTTTGGGGTCATATACTTTCTCCAACTAAAAGGAAATTTTAAAACCAACATAAAAGAAAGGAAGATAATAGAAGGAAAAAGAGAGAGCAAAGCCACTGAATACTTAATGAACTCATTTACCTCTTTAGTAAATAGGGCTTCTAATTCTTGTTCATCTAGGAAGCCATCACTATTGACATCTAAAGTTTAAAAGTTACAAATGCAAAAACTGATTTTAATGCCTTAGAAAATAGATAGTTAAAGTACAACTAATTACAAGTGGTTTGCAAAAATATTACTTAGATAAAGCATCAACATGCTACAGAAAAAGGTTTCTTTCTTTTTATGAAGCCTCCGATCAGTTCAACTGATAACAATTCACTACTTACTCGTAATTCACCATAGTTATTGAGAAAAATATGTTAACCAATTTTTCCCAAAATATAAAGTAATGTACTTTAAGACTATATTTTAATATTACAGTCTAATGTCTGTTAGATGCAACCTAGCTAGTCACAGAAATACCTTCACTTTACAGAGAAACTTGCAGTAAGTCATATAATGATTCAAAAATAAAAGCAAGTATAAAGACAGCTACTGAACTAAAATATTTTATACTGCAGACCAGTAATAAAGACTATTATACTACTCTTGAGAAAAACTCTAAATATTTGCTACCAGTAGGACTCAATTAGAAAAGTTAGCAGAAATCAATTAAGACTAAAGCATCTATTATTTTTCAGACAGAAGCTATAAATATTAATATTTGTATCAACTCTGTTACCATGTAATTTGAAAAATGTCTTGGGGTCAAATTCATTAGGATCCAATCCATCAGCCTCTTCCCACACTTCTTTAAGTTGATCTTTGCTTCCCTGTGAATCAATTAAAAAAAAACCACATAAGACAAACTGTAATCCATATATAGAGACTCAAATGCAAAATTGAAAAACTATATAAAAATTAACTCAAGATTTTAAGAACTAATAACATGATAAAATTCTATCTGGCACAAAGAAGTATCTTCATTTAATTATGATTTTATATATATTTTGTTTTGTTTTAACTAATTATTTTTAGTTGAAGGATAATTGCTTTACAAAATTGTGTTGGTTTCTGCCATACATCAACATGAATCAGCCATAGGTAAATTCACAGTCCTTACTGGATGATTAACTTTAGGATGATTTTCATGCTTTTTCTTCATTTCTGCAAATTTAGATTCTTCTTCTTTTCTCTTTTCTTCATTCAGTGTTTTTAAATATTCTCTCCTTTCATGTTCCTTCATCATTTCATACTTTTTAAATTCTTCATGCCGAGCCTTATCATAGTTTTCCAGATCACTTGTAGCCTATAAAGCAATATTTAAATTAAATAAGAAGATGTGCTTAAAAATATAAATAAAAGCTTCTTCCATATAGCATACTGTCTAACAGAAGGTAGTATAGGAGGGCTAAAACATACTCAACTTTTGTTTTAAATTCTACCCTTCTAATTTAGTCATTATTATTGTCAGAGATGGGCTTCCCAGGGGTTCAGTGGTAAAGAACCCGTCTGCTGATGTAGGAGACGCAGGTTCATGCTCTGGGTCGGGAAGATCCCCTGGAGAAGAAAACGTCAACCCACTCCAGTATTCTTGCCTGGGAAATCCCATGGACAGAGGGGCCTGGAGGGCTACAGTCCATAGGCTCAAAAGGAGTTGGACATGACTTAGCAACTAAACCAATCAACACTATCAGAGGTGTAGGCATTCAAAGAAGCTAAAAGTTTAAAGCTAGTTTCAACCTTAGGAAGTTCCGCATAAGCAAGTAATATATAAACTTATTTTAAAAAGAAGAAAAAGGAAGAGATTGTATCAAATATGTACCATATAGAGAACTAGAATGGTTTCTAACAACTTAACTAAATGAAAGAATACCCAGACTAGAACATCTAGTCTGCTAACTCCATACAGTACAACACAGGAGGTCTATGAACTGCTATCTAAAATTCCTGAGGCCAGATGTGTTTCAAAATCTTCAAGATTTTAGAAAAGATATATGGCATATATGCAATATTTTATAACACCCATGAAGAGTATAAATAGATTAGTACTTCTTTATCAAAATCTATGAGTACTCATATTAAGTAAGCTAGGAAAAAAAACTATAAATAGCCTTACTAGAATTCAAGCCAGGTTTCCATTTTTATAGTATGTTGGATTTTGGAATTGTTGGCAAGGAATTACAGATCTGTATGTCCACATTATTATCTGTACTAATACGAGTTACACTATCTCCCTTTAATGATATTCTAGAGAGTATACAAAAGTTATACTACCATTTCATGGAGTTTGTCAGATTACAAAATCTCAAAGGTACAATAAAAACAATACATTTTGACAATTATTCTCACCGCTTTGATTAGCATATCTAAATCTGTAGATTCAAATTTGTTAGGATTCATGTGGTTTAGATGATCAAATTGTTTTAGAAGAACATGGTGGTCTATACCTGTATCTGAAATAAAATGAGAAAACTGTGAACAATAAGTTACTAGAATCATAAATTAATATAAATGATACATAATAAAAATTCATATTTTATAAGAAAATTCAACATTTTAGATTAAAGGTTAATTTTTGTTTGTTTGTTTAATTTTTATTTATTTATTTATTTTAATTACAATACTGTATTTGTTTTGCCATACATTGACATGAATCAGCCACAGGTGAACACAATCTCCCAATGCCGAAGCCCCCTCCCACCTCCCACCTCACATCATCTACCTGAATCATCCTGTGCACCAGCCCCATGCATCTAAAGGTTAATTATTTAAGAGTATTATATACATTGTTATTCTAGGCAAAGATAATATCCTTGAATCTGGAATGGAATACAGTTTAATGTGTGCATTTTATGTTATTTCAAGAAAGACTAGTTGACTCTCAGTGTAACTTACAGTAAAAACTTTTTTCTTCTTTTTATTTTTTATTGAAGGATAATTGCTTTATAGAATTTTGTTGTTTTCTGTCAAACTTCAACATGAATCAGACATAGGTATACATATATTCCCTCCCTTTTGAACCTCCCTCCCGTCTCCCTTCCCATCCCACCTCTCTAGGTTGATACAGAGCCCCTATTTGACTTTCCTGAGCCATACAGCAAATTCCCGTTGGCTATCTATTTTACATATGGTAATGTAAGTTTTCATGTTACACTTTCCATACATCTCACCCTCTCCTCCCCTCTCCCCATGTCCCAAATATCCATCAACAGAGTTCTGGTAAAAAAATTATGATATATCTATATAATGATAACCAACCTATATGGAAATGGAAATATAAGCAGCTGCAAAAAAAAAGATGGTCTCTGCATATTAATACAGAAAGATCTCCAAAATTATTAAAGGAAAAATACACAGCACAAAATATATATTGCATATATCTTTTGCATAAAAAGAGAGGAAAAATGTGAATTTTTATTTGTATTTGCTTATGTATGAGTAAAGAAACTCAGGAAGGATGGTATTAGGGGGCAGTGGAAACTAATAATGTACGAAACTATCCAGGAACTTTCTTATACTCTTGTTTTAAGCCATATGAATCTATTGCCTGCCTTGAAAATTACACCCCCAAATCCCTATGGCTCAGCTGGTAAAGAATCCACCCACAATGCAGGGGACTTGGGTTCGATGTCTGGGTTGGGAAGATGCCCTGGAGAAGGGAAAGGCTACCCACTCAAGTATTCTGGCCTGGAGAACTCCATGGCCGGTATAGTCCATGTGTCACAAAGAGTCAGAAACGACTGAGCGACTTTCACTTTCAAATTAAGCCCTTCTTCAAATTATCAGAAATTTTAACTCATAAATTGTGAATCAAGGAGAAAATATATATAACTTTTCTAAGGATGTAAGACAGTTTACTTTAGATAATGGAATCTAGCCCTTGTTTTGGAATAAAGAAAACATTGCCAAGATTAAGGAGATGGAAGTTGTCTAAATGCAAAGAAATCTCAAACCACCTTAGGCCTGGCTCAAGGACAGAATTGCCTTGTGTGTCTGACTACATGAAGTAGGATGGTATGAGTTAATTTACCTCTCACTGATGTCCTTAGTTTCAGGATAATGAGTATTTGGTACTTGTTTTCTAAGTCTATTCACCAGCAGAGAGTTTACCCTCTACACTGAAGTGAAGTGAAGTCGCTCAGTCATGTCTGACTCTTTGCGACCCCATGGACTGTGGCCTACCAGGCTTCTCCATCCACAGGATTTTCCAGGCAAGAGTATTGGACTGGGTTGCCATTTCCTTCCCCAGAGGATCTTCCTGACCCAGGCATGGAACCCGGTCTCCCACACTGTAGGAAGATGCTTTACCGTCTGAGCCACAAGGGGTCCCCAACCTCCAGGACCTAATGCCTGATGATCTGAGGTGGAATGAACAAATGAATGAAAGTCGCTCAGTCCTGTCCAACTCTTTACAACCCCATGGACTATGCAGCTCATGGAATTCTCCAGGCCAGAATACTGGAGTGGGTAGCCTTTCCTTTCTCCAGGGATCTAAGGTGGAGGCAATGTAATAATAGAAATATAGTATACAGTAAATGTAATGCACTTGAATCATCCTGAAACCATCCCCACCACCACCAGTCTATGGAAAAATTGTCTTCCACGAAACTGGTCCTTGGTACCAAAAGTTTGGGAACCACTGCTCTATACAATTTCTCCAATATGATCCATTGACCAGAGGCACATGTTTAAAATGCATATTACTTATCCCCAGAATCAGCATATATAGAGACGAGATTCAGTAATTTGTATTTTTAAACTAGTTCCCCATGTGATTTTATGCAACTGGAGTTTAAAAACTGATACTCTGTCTTTAGTAAATATTCAGATATTTATTGATGACAATGAACCACCCAGATAACCAACCTATACAGGCATATTATACAGGAGCCAGCTTGAAGGGTATCTCACTTGCCAAATCTGGCCCCTGGGTTTTGATTCATAATTAGAAAGGCCATTCCAAGACAGACAATAAAGGAATTCACTTATGTTGTCAACTTTGCTTTTATGGTTTTATTTTCTACACTTAAATCTTTGATTTACATAAGCACTTATCCCGATATATATGATATATATATCTAACTATACCTTTTTCCAAATGGCTATCCAACTCTATTAAGACCACTTATCTCACTAATGAGATACCACCTTTAATGCAAACTAAATTCCATATGTATTTAATTTTATTTCTGGAATTTTTATTTTGTTTCACTGGTCCTTCTACTTACATGACAAAATCATAGAGTTCTAATGTCTGATGTTCAGTGATATGTTTTGATATCTAATATATCAAGTCCTTCTTCTTTGTTCTTCCTAAGAGGCATATTGCTTTTCTTGCTTGTTTCCCTTTAAATTAACTTGGCCAGTACCAGGGGAAAAATGTACATCTTTTTTATTCGGATCATGTTAAATTTATAAATTAACCTAGGGAGACACAGATGTAAAGAACAGACTTTTGGACTCTGTGGGAGAGGAGAGAGTGGGATGATTTGGGAGAATGGCATTGAAACATGTATAGTATCATGTAAGAAACAAATCGCTAGTCTAGGTTCGATACAGGATACAGGATGCTTGGGGCTGGTGCACTGGGATGACCCAGAGAGATGATATGGGGGAGGGAGGTGGGAGGGGGGTTCAGGGTTGGGAACTCATGTACACCTGTGGTGGATTCATGTCAATGTATGGCAAAACCAATATAGTATTGTAAAGTAAAAAAATAAAATTAAAAAAATAAATTAACCTAGGAAGAATTGACATGTTTATAATTCTGAGTTTTGTGTCAGAAAAATGCTATGTCTTTCTTGTTTTTCAAGTCTACTTTTGTGTCTTTCAGAAGCATTTTCAAGTTTTTATCTGTGTCTTTCACATCTCTTAATAGGTTTATTTTGGGTATTTTATTTTTGTTGGTATTGTGAATAGTCTTCTCTTCCATTACATCTCCTAACTGGCTGTTGGTTGCACATATTAAAAAAACATTAATTTCTATATATTGCTTGTGTGCATGCTAAGTTGTTTCAGTCGGATCCAACTCTTTGAGACCCTATGGACCATAGACCACCAGGCTTCTCTGTTCATGGGATTCTCCAGGCAAGAATACTGGAGTGGGTTGCCATTTCCTCCTCAGGGTATCTTCCCTACACAGGGATTAAATCTGTGTCTGTTATATCTCCTGCATTGGCAGGAGGGATCTTCTACAACTAGCACCACCTGGGAAGCCCTCTATATATTGTTTACCTTGCTGAATTTTCCTGTTGTATATACTAAGTTTTTCAGACAATTATATTGAGTTTTCCAAGTGCCTATTATCTGCAAATAGAGATGATTTTATTGCCTACTTTGCATTTACTTCCACCTCCAATGTTTTCGTTTGTATAATTGCTTTGGTTAGTACTTCCAATACAATATTAATTAGTAGTGGTGACATGGTGAGCATTGTTTTGCTTCTGATTTTAGTTAAAATACATATTTGTGTTTCTCCAGTAAGTATGTGTAGCTGAGCTGGACATATGTGATCATGTTACAGAAGTATCTATTGATTACTATTTTATGACTTTAAAAAAATTAATTAGATGTGTTAATTCTTGTCAAATGCCTTTTCTGAATATATGGAGGTGATCGTATGAACTTTCGAGATAGCTTCACATTTCAAAAACTCTGCTTCTTAGCTGTGTAATCTCCTCATAGTCTAAAATTAGAATATGGGAGGATAAATAGGCAGAGCCAGAGGAGTTTTAGGGCAGTGAAACTACTCTGTATGATACTATAATGGTAGATACATGTTATTATAAATTTACCTGGACCCATAAACTATACAACACCAAGAGTGAAATATAAACTGTTGATGTGGAGGTATCATGATATGTCAGTGTAGGTTCATCAGCTGTTGGGAGATGTTGGTATTGGGGTAGGCTATGAACGTTTGGGGATGGGGTATATGGGAAATATCCGTACCTTCCCCTCAGTCTTGCTATGAACCTTATATTGTACCAAAAATAATTCTTAATTTTTTTAAAAAAATTGAGGAGAATTCCCTAGTGTTCCAGTGTTTTAGAGTCCACACTTTCAATGCAGGGAGCCCAAGTTTGATCCTTGGTCAGAGAACTAGATCCCACGTGCCACAGTGAAGTTCAAAGATACCCCATGCCACTACTGAGACCAGGCACAGCCAAAGAAATGCATAAATAGATAAATATAATTTTTTAAAAATACAAACTTGAAGATTTATTCCAATTAATTATTTGTCCTTTGACTTTGCAAGCTTGTCACCAAAAATTTTTTCTTCCTGTATCTACACATATACTAATTTATATTAGATTTCCTAAAAGTTAATCTTGCATTCCTAAAATAAATTCACTTGCTATGACAGAGTATTCTTTTAATATCCAATAATTTTGGTTTTGGCATCAATACATGATAAGAGTGTGGAAGTTTCCTTCTTCATCTGTGCTCTGAAATACTTTAAATAGCACTGACAATCTGCCTTCTGGTGGTTTAGTGGAATTACCTTTGGTATTGTCTAACCTGGTGTTTTTGTGGAGCTAGCTCTGACAATTTTTCTATTTCATCTATGGAAATTGTTCTAATTAGTTTCTCTACCCTACTTTCTTTTGGTCTTCTTTGATGTTATTTTTCCTCTTTAGTCAGTTCCATAGCTCAAATAAAATTTTCAAGGAAACACAAGATTATTCAGGGGGTTGTGGGTATTATCTAAGTGAAATAAGACAGGCAGAGAAAGAAAAAATTAAGCAATGGCTTAATTCATTATTTTTCATTCTTCCTCTTTTGATATAATTATTTAAGGGCAATCATTTTGATTTTTGAATGACATTTTTAAAATTAAGAGAAGCCAAATTAATTCTAACATTAAATTTTGACTAAAGGAACATGGTCTGTAAACTGACCTCAAAACCAAATACTGGAATTTTCTGACCTTTTCTTTAGCACTTACCTTGAAAAGAATCTAATTTAGCTTTAATCAGCATTCTTAACCTTGCCACTTCTTGCCTTTTCAGTTCATCAAGTTTTGTCCTTACATGGTGACTTACTAAATCCAGTTCTTTGCTTAGCCTCCCACTCTGTTAACAAAAATGATAAATTAATATTATCTATTCCATTGCATTTTTAGATAAGATACAATATATCTAAAATAGGGTTATGATAAAATAGTGATAAATGCTTTGACTAATTGAGATAAATTTGATATTACATTTCTTTCAGAAGAAATTCTGTTTGTAACTCTAAATTAAGGCATCTAAAAGCCATAATTAAAGCAAAAACAAGAAACTCAAAAAGTAACTTAAATTGTAAAATGGTACAGCCACTTTGGAAAACAATCTGACAACTCCTCAAAAAGTTAAACACTGAGTTACCATATCCACTCCTAGATATACATCTAAAGAGTAGAAACATATGTTCACATAAAGTCTTAAATATGAATGTTCACAGCAGCACTTTTCACACTAAAAAAGTAGAAATAACCCAAATGTCCATCAACGGACAAACTGATAAAATATGGAATAGCCATATGATGGAATATACCAACACATGCTACAATATGCTGAATATTGAAACCACTATGCTAAGTCAAAGAAGCCAGGCACAAAAAAGCCAAATTTTATATAATTCCACTCATATGAAATGTCCAGAACAGGGAAAACCACAGAGATAGAAAGTATATTAATGTTGGCCAGGGGCTGAGAAGAGGAAAGGGGAGAGACTGCTTAATGGATATAGGGTTTCATTTTAGAGGAAACAAATTTGCTCTAAAATTAGATAGCGGTGATAGTTATATAACGCTGTACATATATCAAAACCACTGCATTGTACACTTTAAAGGGGCAAATGTTATGGTATATTAATTATATTTTGATAAAGCTTTTTAAAGTAACATAGCTTCATTAAGCTTTAGTCATTCCATATGTTAAAAACTTATCAAAATTCATCCTTTTAGGTTGTCTCCTTTGATTACTTTTTTCATAGATGAATATATATATGCTTCAAAATTTAAGAAACAAAATAGTTAGCGGTTTACTTTCTCTTGTTATAAATGCATTTGCAATCATAAAATGCATGTCTAACTAGCGATCAGGCACACAAACCCTTCAGGATTGAGTCAAGGGGGCCTGCTGAGGAAGAAAAGGTAAAGAAACTCCACAAGGGAGACCAAGAAAGAATGTCCAGAGTAGGGAAAGGGGACCAAGAGAATAGTCTGTTACAGAAGCAAAAAGAGTAGTATATATCAAGGAGAGGTGGTCACTGTTATTGAGAAAACAATAGTTCTCAAGGAGCACCAACGTCACTTGGGAACCTCAGAGCCGCAGGCCCTAGACTTATTGAATCATAAAGTCGGGAGGTAGGGCCCAGAAAATTTTGAGAACCACTGAGATAAAATAAAGGAGTCCAGTAAGAAGAGGAATAGAATGTGTGCATTGGATCTGGCAATTAAGAAGTCATGACATCCTCCACAAAAGCACACTCAGGGAAGTGGCCCAGGCGGTGCCATGACCCTCCCAGTTAACAATGCTCAGTAAGGGAAGAAAGGTAGTATGAGCCTCCTTTCAAAATGCTTAGCTGAAAAGGAAAGGACAACTTCTAACTTTTTTTCCAGTTTTTCCTAAGAGGAATTGCCTAGCTGTTTGTAGTGATTCTGTTGGGTTGGGTTTTGTTGTCTAGTTTTACTCATTTCTTTTTCATTAAATAACTGTTTAACTTATTCCATTTCATCTCCCCCTCTTACCCGATACAACCCCATAAAGAAAAGGACCTGACTGTGAAAGGGAGACAGTTATAAAAGTATTCCCATACCAAATAAGACAAGCTAGTTGCCTTCTTTTCCCTGGTTATCTCTGTATAGTAACTCCCATTATCCACACTTTTGTTAGCCCTCAAATAATGCTCTTAGTCCTAACTGAAGTATTGTAGATAAGAGACACTGAAAGCTCTATATTAGATATCATTCATCTCAGGATTTTAGTTCCATAGCTCAAATAAAATTTTCAAGGAAACACAGGATTATTCAGGGGATTGTGGGGTATTATCTAAGTGAAATCAGTCAGGCAGAGAAAGAAAAAATGCTGCCTGACATATGTGGAATCTAAAAAACAGAACAAACCAACTAAACCAAATGAAAAACAGACACATACAGAGAATAAATTGGTGGTTGCCAGAGTGGAGGGAGGTTGGGGAAGAAATGAAATGAGTGAAGGGGATCAAGAGGTACAAACTCCCAGATATAAAATAAATAAGCCATGGGGATATAATATACTACATGGGGTGTGCAGTCAATAATATTGTATTAATTTTGTGTGGTGACAGATGGTTACTAGACCTATTGTGGTCATTATTTCCCAAAGTATACAAATGTCAAATCACTATGTCCTAAACATTAAACTAACATAATACCATATGTCAAATATATGTCCATTAAAAAAAAAAAAGTAATTCTAAAATAAAATAAAGATAATTCAAGGAAATTATTGGCATAAGGCTGTTATCATTCTCCCAGAAAAGTTCACAGCTTCCAAGAGGAAAGCTGTGAACTAAAAGCCACACACAGGCTCTGATAGTAGCCACAACCTTATGCAGGTCAGACTTTCAAAGGGGCCCAGACCAGGGACAGAAACTAAACTAAGAAGGATGCTTGATCCAGAATGTTTCCTTCAAATGAAGTTCTCTAATTCCGATGCTAGAAACAGCTGAGATAATTTTTAGGAAAGTTAAAAACAGATAAAAATAACATAAGCAAGCCAATAAAACTATCTTGAGAGATGTAACTGAAAGTTTAAAATTAAATCATTGGTGTTTTTTGTTTTTTTTTTTACTTCTGATTCTAAGATAAACCAAATTAAATTGATTCATTACCCTTCAAGGATGGGCTTCCCTAGTGGCTCAGATGGTAAAGAATCTCCCTGCAAGGCAAGAGACCTGGGTTCAGTTCCTGGGTCAGGAAGATCCCCTGGAGAAGGAATGGCAATCCACTCCAGTATTCTTGCCTGGAGAGCCCCATGGACAGAGGAGTCTGGAGGGCTGTTGTCCATGGGGTCATAGAGTCAGACACAACTGAGAGACTACACTTTCACTTTCACCCTTCAAGGATGGGCTTGAAAAGAATCTCTCATGTCAGATCTTGTTTTTACAACCTCTTTTCTTTATTATGAGTACTAAGGAGAGGTCTAGGACTAAGATAATGTCTAATAAATGGGTTTCTTAGGACAGAGGCAAATTAAACCTCCCCTATTGAGATAAGATATGGGCCATTACATCTTCTATTAATCTGGATCTGACTAAACACCAGAACTAAACTTATTCTAAACCTTTGAATAGCTTCCTGCTGGCCTCCCATCATGTTTCAAGTCTCTTATCATGCTGTACAAGACCCTGTGTCATCTAGCCCATGATTCCTTCCAACCTCATCTTTAGGCCAGTCATGGCCTCCACTTCCCAGGCTAGCTTCCAGAAACATTTCCTACTCCCAGGTTCCTATATATCTCCTGCACCTTGGCCTGGGATGCCTCCCAGTCTTTCTCCTTTTCTCAGCCACATCTTTAAGCAATAGTCATAATCTCTACGAAGAAAGATGACCCACCTTCCCTCACTGCTTTATACTGAATTAGATGTCCAATCTTATATCTTCAAAATACATTATACACTTATCATATATTCATTGTAGTAATATTTTTCTTGGTATTAGTCTCCCTTGAGTTCTTTAAGGGCTGCAAATGAGACTCATCTTTGTAATCCCAATACTTAGCTCAGTGTCTGGCATACTTAAATATTTCTCAAACAATTATTTAATTGCATTTACCTTTATTTCCTCTATGTCTGCTTTCTGGAGCTTTTCTCTGAAATGACTGTCTGTTTCCAGCACATCAATCACTTGCTTGAGGTATTCATCATAATAAAGTCCAGTATCCTTCAAATTAAGAAACAAACAATAACTCTTCTGAAAGTTTTTCCTTCCCTGTATCTAAAGATCTCAATCCTAAAAAACAAAACAAACAAAAAAAATGTCTAGAAAAGTGGTATTGAGACAAACCTGCTTAGACAGTTTGGGCAGTCAAAGTTAAAAAACTATTTCTCAAATGAAGAACGTTGTATCAGGACCAATGTCATGTTTTTCCTATGTAAAAGCCAATTTTCTAAATTACTTAGACAATGTAGACTTAACCAATAATATTAAAATTATTGACTTTACCCCATTGTCACCTGTCTCCTTCATTGTTATCTGTCACTCTGAATATGTTTTCTTGGCTGGTTATCTCCATCTTGGAAATGTATTATGGTTAATTCTCTTATATATCTAGTATACTAATTAGATATATATATCTAGTATAACTACATTAAATAAATTTTGTCTAATATTAAACAACAACCTATGTTATACAACATTCATTATACTTTTTACTACTTTTTGACAAATAGTTCCTAAATTTCCAATTTTATAAGTAATAAATTTATTTAAAATTCTTCCCACAAGGTTATCTTTGTCATTTCACTTACTGGTGGTTCTATCTTTGCACTGTCCACAGGCTGAGCAGTTTTCACTTTTGTCTTGTCTATGTCTATAGGCACAGCTTCAAGAGCAGTAAGTGCACACGTAACCAAGAAAAAGCAACACTGTGGAAGGAGAGTCCTCCACTTCATCTGAAATAAAGGTACAATTCTATTAAGGTTCTGAAAAACATTTTCAAACTATATATATGTATACCACATTACCCACATTAATACCACATTAATAATACCACAATGAGTAATATAATATACTCAATTTTAGGGAACTTAATTCTAGGAATTAAGAATTCTGAGGAATTCTAGAATTCTAAGAAAGGGGGTTAAGAGTAGATTATAACATCAAAAATAATGCTTAAAGTAAATCACTAAAGAAAATCAGGAAAGAAATGCTTTTCAGCTAAGATTAAAAAGACAAGTAAACAAAATTTTAAAGTTTAAACTGCTTATACGAGAAAACATTTGGTTAATTTATAAAGCTTCAAATAAAGATAGTAATGAGGAACTCAATTTTTAAAAAAACAACTAGCCCAAGTTTAAGAAAGGGAGAAGGAAAACTATATATTTTTCTCAATTAAAATACTAAAGAGCCAAAATTACTTCTGGATATGATATTTAAATTAGCTTTGATCTAATTTTGAAAGTAATTTGCTCTATGAACATAAATTGATTTAAAAAGACAAATAACTGGCTACAAATATTCTCTTAACCTTACCAGACATTATTTTATCATAGCCAGTGTTGTTCACTGTTCAGTCGTTAAATCATGTCCAACTCTTCGCAACCCCAGCAGCGTGCCAGGTTTCCCTGTCCTTCACTATCTCCTGGAATTTGATCAAACTCATGTCCATTAAGTCGGTGATGCCATCCAACCATCTCATCCTCTGTTGCCCTCTTCTCCTCCCACATATGACAAAGTTCTTTTTGGTCAATAATTTTTCAAATAAATAGGTCAATAAAATATCAAGCAGGATGTAACAGTGTTGAAGCGAAAGAGTAACAACTAGTGCTGGTCCCACAATATTATTCAAATCTTGGGGATCCCTCGTGTTCCAGTAGTTAAGAATCCACCTTGCAAGGCAGGGGACATCAGTTCAATCCCTGGTCCAGGAAGATCCCACATGCCACTGGGCAACTAAGCCTGTGTGCCACAACTACTGAGCCCAGATGCTGCGACTACTGAAGCCTGTATGCCTAGAGCCTGCGGCCCGCAACAAGACAGCCACAACAATGAGAAGCCCAAGCACAACGAGAGAGCAACCCCTGCTCTCCAGATAGAGAAAGTCTGCGCACGGCAACCAAGAGCCAGTGCAGCCACAAATAAATAAATCTTAAAAAAACCACGTTCAAATCTTGCTTATTAATTTTCTACTTCATAAGGATATTTGTAGCTCCAGAGGATCTACTACAAGAATTAGAATGAATGAAAAGCTCATACTTAATTTATTTGATACACATAGACTGATAATAGGATCCAAGTCAGAAATAATGGTCTGACCATCAATCTGGAATATGCATTATTTAATTCAGAGACTTCCAAACTTAGCTGGCCATGGACTTTCTTTTTAAGTAACATGTCTTTATCCACAGAACACAGTTTGGAAGAATACACTGCCTCATTTTCACCACAACCCTAGGTAGTATATAGCAGTGACTCATTTTACAGATGAAGAAATTTTTAATGGAAATAATTCACTCACACAGCATTGTCTTGAATTAACAAAATCACTAGAATTCACATTTTAGTGCTATTTCTAGTATATGAAAATTTTTAGCAGAGATACAACTCACTTGCCATAAAATTTTCCCATCTAACGTGTAGGATTTGTCTATTCTATAAAGATGCTACTCAAAGTTAAGTTCTCAAACTTAGAGGATAAAATCATCTGGGGAGCTTGTTGGAAATGCAAATTCTCAGGCCGCACCCAAGACTTCTAGAGTCAGAATCTCTGGGGTGGGACCCTGGAATCTGATTTAACAAACATTCCAAGTGATCCTTACCTATGTATACTGAAGTCCAAGACTCACTCTTCTCTAGGAGACTAGTCCTTCAACACGACTGTTGTGAGTAAATGTCACTTACAATGAAATGTTTGGGAGATACTGGCTCAATGAAGTTGAATATGTTCCCATCTTCGTAAGACTTTGAGGACTTGTGACGGGCTACTCGGCGTTAGGAATCTCTAACAGAAAGATGATTTGGTTTTCCACAGAATCTTTTCCTGGCCATGAATCACCTCCTCTTCTCACAACGATTTTTTATGATAACAAAGGTTTATTTCTCATTCATGCTTCATGCCCACTGTAGGCATATGTTTTGCCTTTGTTCTTTTGAGATATAATTTACATGCTATAAAACTTACCCTTTCCAATCACACAATTCAGTGGTTTTTAGTATATTCCCAAGGCTGTGCGATTATCAACATAATCCAATTTTAGAACATTTTCATCATGTCAAAAGAAAACCACATACCTATTAGCAGTCACTCCCCATTTCCCCTATTCTCTCAGTCTGTGGCAACCACAATTCTGCTTTCAGTCTATATAGATTTGCCTACTCTGGACATTTTATATAAACGGAATCATATAACATATGGCCTTTGCTATCTCTGGCTTTTTCATTTAGCATTATGCTAAATGTTGTAACATGTTGTAACATGAATCAGCACTTCATTTTTTTCTTTTACAGCTGAATAGATATTCTACTGTATGGATATTCTACATTTTGTTTATCAGTTCATCAGTTGATGAAAATTTGGGTTATTTCTGCTTTCTTTTTTTATTAATGATTACAATAAATGGTCTCCTTTTTGTTGTTGCTTTAAATTTTTATTCATTTATTGGTCACACTCAGTATCTGCTGTTACGAGTGGGCTTTCTCTAGTTGCAGGGAGTGGGGGCTACTCTTCATCGCGATGCACAGGCTTATTGTGGTGGCTTCCCTTGCTGCGGGGCACAGGTTCTAGGCTCCAGGGCTCAGCAGTTGCGGCTCTCAGGCCCTAGAGCATGGGCTTAGTAGTTGTGGCACACAGGTTAGTTGCTCCACGCCATGTGGAATCTTCCCAGACCAGGAATCTAACTCGTATCTCCTATACTGGTAGGCAGATTCTTAGCTACTGCACCACCAGGGAAGTCCTACTTCTACTTTTTTTGGCTAGTATGAATAATACTGCTATGAACATTTATGTTCCAGTTACTGTGTTTGACGTAACAACTTGAATTCTTTTTGTTGTATATCTCAGGAGGAGAATTGCTAGATCAATTCTGTAACTCCATTTATAAATTCTTGAGGAACTGCCAAACTGTTTTCCATGGCAGCTATATCTTTCCCACTACCACCAGCACTATATAAGGGCTCCAATTTCTACATCCTCGCTAACACATGCTATTTATTGTCTATCTTTTATTATAGCCAACCTACTGGGTGTGAAGCAGTATCTTATTGTGAGTTTGATTTGCATTTTATTGGCTACTGATGTTGACCATCTTTTCAAGTATTTATTAGCTATATATTTTACCTTTTAAAAAATTAAAGAAGTGTGAGTTAGTTTTTTTAAATTCTGAATTGAAATTTTTGTTTACCTTTGCAAGTTCCCTATGCCACTGTCAACAGGCTGACCAATCTAATGACTATTAGACAACACTAGAGTTTTAAGTGTAATCATGACTGAAAGCCCAAGTTAACTGCTCAAGTCAATTTTGATGTCTTCTACATATACTTCTGGGGCTTAATTGAGTCTCGATGGCCCCTAACATGGTACATATATAGTTAGAAAATGAATAACTGCTAAAATGATTTGGGCATGTGTGCTAAGTTGCTTCAGTCATGTCCGACTCTTTATGACCCTATGGATTGTGGCCCCCTAGGCTCCTCTGTCCATGGGATTCTCCAGGCAAGAATACTGGAGTAGGTCGCAATGTTCTCCTCCAGGGACTCTTCCCAACGCAGGGATGGAACTTGCATCTCGTGCAGCTCCTGCACTGCGGCCAGATCCTTTACTGCTAAGCCATCAGGGAAGCTCAAAATGACTGAAGAGTCTACAATGTGCATGTGGAAAGTCAGCTCAGTGATATATCTCCATAACTTCATTTTGCAAACCCCACCAGGAACTGTGACTGCTATCACTTGATACAGTCAATCCAGAGTTCAAAAGACCCTTTCACACAGACTCCTTCCTCCACCCTGGGTTTATCTCCAATGTTCCTCAGGCTCTCCTTTTCCCACCATACAACACTTACATTAATAAACAATTCTGCTTAGCAACTGGAAGCTATGTTGCATGCTGTTAAATATGCCCTTTTTTATAGTGTTCATCTTTACTTCAATACACAATAGAAGCCTGAGAGTAATAAAAATAAACCTTAGTTAAATACAGTCTTGGAAGTGGAATTGCTTCACCAATTTGTCACTTTTACTCTCTCATTCTTCTTTCAAGTCTATCATAAAATGAAGAGAGTCATGGAGGAATGTGTTTGTGTATATGAAAATATCTGTGTGCATGCATCCTGATAGCATCTCAAAATGACAAAAAGTCTCTGAGCATCTGCTCTAAAATAGTGGATGAGTTTAGGGTGCATAAACATTTAACTGAGTCCTACGCTTATTATAAATAACAACAGAAACCATCTATTGAGTGTCTACTACATACTTCCCTGGAGACTCAGCTGGTAAAGAGTCCTCCTGCAAAGTGGGAGACCTAGGTTTGATCCCTGGGTTGGGAAGCTCCCCTGGAGAAAGGAACGGCTACCCACTCCAATATTCTGGCCTGGAGAATTCCATGGACTGTATAGTCCATGGGGTCGCAAAGAGTCAGACACAACTGAGCAACTGTCACACACACACACACACAAACACACACTATGTACTAATCAGTATGCTAAATTTTTTTATTACAATAATTTAATTCTTACAATGGCCCTATAAAATAAATACTATTATTCCCATCTTAAAGTACAGGAATCTGAAACATATCAGTTAAAAAATTTGAACTGGGTCACATGGCAGTAAGTGGTAGATCCAGAGTTTGGACCTGGGAGTGACTGACTCCAAAGCCCATGTCTGCTTTTAAGCAGTGATTCTCAACGTGTGGTGGTCCCTGAGCTAGCAGCACCAGCACCACTTGGGAATTTGTTAGAAATGCAAATTATCAAGGCTTATTCCAGATCATCTAAATCAAAGAATCTTTGAGGGAAGTGGGGGGTGAGAGGTGCAAAGTCTATTTTAACAAGCTCTACAGGTGGTTCTGAAGCAGCTAACATTTGAAAACATACTGTTTCCCTTAGCTCTGTTATTCACAAACCTCCTCTGCAATGAGAGACGAAGAGAATGCTTATCTGAAAAGCAAATTTGGATCCTCAAGGAAAAGAAAAATGGATGATACTATCACGTGTAAAATAGACAGTTAGTGGGAAGATGCTCTCTAATACAGGGAGCTCAGCTTGGTGCTCTGTGATAATCTAGAAGGATGAGACAGGTGAGGTGGGAGGCTCAAGGGGAAGGGAATGTGTGCATGCTAAGTCACCTCAGTAGTGTCTCTTGCAACCTCATGGACTGTAGCCCACAACGCTCCTCTTTCTATGGAATTTTCCAGGCAAGAATACTGGAGTGGCTTGCCATTTCCTTCTCCAGGGGATCTTCCTGACCCAGGGGTCAAACCCCACATCTCTTAAGTCCCCTGCATTGGCAGGCAGGTTCTTTACCACTAGCAGGAAGTAGAAGGCTCAAAAGGGAGGGGATATATGTATACATATAACTGATCCACTTTCTAGTACAGCAGAAACTAACACAATATTGTAAAGCAATTATACTCTAATTTTTTAAAAAGGTGTTATACCTAAGAAGAGTAAGGCAAATTAAATTTAGATGTATACCCTATCCACTTGCTTTGTGATCACAGGTCAGTCAATTAACTTTCCCCACTTGTTTCCTCATTTTTTTAAATAATGAATTTTTTAAAGTAGAATTCAATTAGACTCCAGTATTATTTACACTCTTAGATTCTATTATTAGTTAATTCCACTGAATGAAGTGTAGATCTTTTCTGCTACATTATCAGAAATACTAATAAAATTGTTCGTATTCACACCAGTTGTAAGAAATGATTAAGCGATATGATTTATAAATGCCTTTAAACCAAACACTGCTTATTCAGCTAGCTGAAAACGACCTTGGTATATCAAATAGAAGATTTAGGTGGTGGGATACAAAGAACACAAAATTCAACTACCAATAAAATTTCCTGTGTAGATATAGTAGAAATGAAGTAAGCCCAGGAACACCTCACACCTTGGATAGAGTGTGAGACACTGTACACTTTTTAAAGAGTGAATTTTAAGATATGTGAATCGTACTTCAACTTTTTTTAAAGTAATGAAAAATAGAGTAAAAACCTGAGCTTGTAAAAGAAATGTGAACATTTAAAAAGGAACAATTACAATTTGCAAGCATAATTTACTATAAAAGTATGTTTGTTTTAAAATTAGCTAAGCTCTATAACTTTTCATAATTATCCAGTTTTTACATTCTTAATCACTTTTGTCTAGATAAAATGACTATTATCATACTAGAAAAGTGAAAATCTTGTAGTATAATTTTGGATTTATCTGCTTTTCCTTATAATTCTGTCCATTTTCCTTTAAATATTTTGAGGCTGTGTCTTAAATGTACACAAACAAGATTGGACGTGAGTCTGAGTGAACTCTGGGAGTTGGTGATGGACAGGGAGGCCTGGCGTGCTGTGATTCATGGGATCACAAAGAGTCGGACACGACTGAGTGACTGAACTGAACTGAAACAAGATTTTCTAGGTTTCTGGTAGATTTCTGGTAGATCTTTTTCACATTTGAGTGACCTTTATGTCCTAATTTGCCTTAAGGTCTATTTTGATAGTTTTTAAACCAGTTTTCTTTTGATTAGTGTATAGATACACATACACACCCCACACACAAACATTCTCACATGCTTTCTTAAAATTCAGCATAACAATCTTTCCAACTAGAATATTTTCTCTGTTTATATTTTATCAATGTACTTAATTCCTCAGTTTAACATCTCAGATATCAGTGTTTTTCAGTTAATAGAACATTAAAAAGTGGTTGACTAAGCGGTAATAGCAACATAATCTTGACTGCCAACACATACACGAACTTTATTATAGCTACTCCTACTGCCATTACTTTAGACTGAGTTTTTGCATTTTTGGTCTCTCACAAATTGAATTTAATTGCCATTTAATACATCTTCAAAAGGATTAAATTATGATTTGGCATTAAAATGAAAGGCTATTTGGGGGAGTTCCCTGGTGGCCTGGTTTGACAGGTCAATCCTAAAAGAAATCAATCCTGAATAGTCTTTAGAAGGACTGATGCTAAAGCTGAAGCTCCAATTCTTTGGTCACTTGATGCAAAGAGTCAACTCATGGGAAAATACCCTGATGCTGTGAAAGACTGAAGGCAGGAGAAGGGGACGACAGAAGATGAGATGGTTGAATGGCATCACCAATTCAATGGACATGAGTTTGAGGAAAATCTGGGAGATAGTGAAGGACAGGGAAAGCCTGGCGTGCTGCAGACTATGCCTTCACAAAGAGGACACGACTAAGCAACTGAACAACAGCAACGGCATCTGGTGGCCTAGTGGTTAGGATTTGGGGCTTTCACTGCCCAGCGTCGATCCCTGTTCAGGAAACAAGATGCCACAGGCCTTCAGGCAAAAAAAAAAAGAAAAAGCTATTTTGTAAACATAGAAATGAAGTAGCTGATACTAGTAAAGCAAATATTTGATGTTAAAGGAATAATTGCAACTTTACACTTTCTTGTAAAGGAACATCTAAGTGTTTCACCTGACTACAGACAGGAAGATACCCACAAACAGACAAAACTACCTTACATTTTGAGATATAACAAAATTATTTACAAACAGCCAAACAATGCAAATGAAGGCAGCAGAAACTATGTCTCCAATAAAAAAAAATTATATAGACTATAAGACTGATTTGTTGGATTCATGAATCACTAAGGCAAATGTCAACTTGTCAGAGACTTCCAACGAACACTGAACAGAAGCCACATAACTTCCAAGTAATTCTGAGGAAAAAACAACAAAGATGAATTTAGTCTATAGGAAATGCTGAAAAAAATCCTGACGCTCTTTTATAGGCCTCAAAATGACACAGTAATGCTAAAGGTGCTAAAGAGACTGATATTCTGAGAATGAGTTGCACAGGAAATAGCATATTACTATAACACTGGCATAGGCACCTATGGCCAAAAGTTAAATTTTAAACTACAAAAGAATTTCCCAAAAATGTTACTACACATGTAAAGAGGGATTATGGCTAAGAAAGGAAGTTTAACTAAAGCTGGCTTGAATGTCCAAGAGCCTTTAGTAGCCTTTCAAGTGTGTGAATTTAGTTCTGGATACATTCTGAGGCTGCATACCTGAATATTTGAAGAACAGGTTCCTGAAAGGTTTCCCAACTGGATGTTATTTCTGATGCCATGTCTAGACAAACTGTAACCCATCAGTGGTAAATAAATCACTGATGGAGGGACTGGGGAAAGAAGATGAATTGACAACTTCCCATCATCATCTTTTGAAAAGCGCCAGCATCAAAGCTTGGAAGATGATGATCATCTTCAGGAATGCACTGGCATCGAAGCTTGCAAAATGAAGGTCAGAGGCTTGGAAGAAAATTCCAGGCAAATGGTTTTAAAGAAACTCCCAGAATTAAATCACCATCACTCTCCACAGTAGAGAGGAAAATGTCATGTGGGAAAACACAAACATTCACAATTCTGAATCAAGGAAGCATTTCAGAAGACTTAGGTTATGAATGTGAAAGAGTCTTAGAAATACCTTAACTGATTTATTTAGCTTCTTTAAATTTCTTAATGTATCTGCAAATGCGATGTAAGAAAAATCTGTATGTTTAAATATATCTGAAAAAGCACTTTCGGTAAACACAGAATGAAATTCTAAGTGATAAAGAACTCAGTTTTATGGGCAATATGTATTCTCTATGGTATAAAATGGTGTGTCTTAATATCAGTGTGTTAGGGAAGCACCCTGACTGAAACTGCCCACCCTGGCCAGGCACCATAGTAACTATTTGCATGAGCTGTTTTAGGACAGGAGGTCCTAGTAACTAACACAAAACTAATAAGCCACCACCAATCAGAAGAGTTCAGGAAAGGCCCAAAGGAGACACCACGTGTCCGACCACCTCCCAGAATCCTTCTTGCTGGCATCCATCTTGGCTAAGCAATGCATGTGTCACCAAGGACTCTGAGTCAGAATGACTGGCCAAAGACAACCCGGGAAACTAACCCCATCACCATAAAACCCAAGACTCAGAGCCACGTGGCAGAGCAGTTCTCCTGGGTTCCCTTACCCTACTGCTCTCCCCTTGGGCTCCCTTTCCAACAAATTGTCAGCTCATGTGTCTCCTCAGGCAATTCATTTCCGAGTGCTAGATAAGAGCCCACTTTCCGGCCCTGGAAGAGATTCTCCTTCTTGCAACAAATGGAGTCTTAGAGTCAATGAAACACCACCTTTTGGGGGCTTTCTATGTACCCTGCCTCTTTACTATTTATTTCCTTTCCTTTCTTGCCTGTATTTAAATTTTGTTTTTGATTGATGAAGAATTTTTAAATATACTTTTCCCTTCTATTAATTTTGAATCTTTTTAGTGTTTATTTCATAAATAATTAGGACTATTAACTTACTGGAGCCTAAAGCTAATTAAAACATTTACTCCTTAATAAGGTCTCAATAAAAGTTAACTGTTATCATAATAAAAGAGCATTTTTCTAGCTCATTAGGTATAAAAGTAATGTTATAAAAATCTCTTTAAATGCCAAGATAATGTCAAATGTGTCAGAGACAAGTTTCCAGATTTTCATGAATCCAGTAATATATAAATGTCCATACAAAAGAAGGAGATGAGTGATAAAGAGAAGCAATGGGGAAAAACGGTAACTAATTTATTGATACTTTTCTTCCACTATCAGATCAGTAAGAATGGCCTTCTCCTTTCTTTTATCAACCTCTTTGTCCATAAGAACAGAGACCTAAAGAGAAAATACTGGGCTAAATGAGGTTGACACAGTAGACTGATCCAAACCAGCATAGGCTGAAATTAACACTCTAAAGTAGGATAATGTAAAATTCTAAATCAGGCAGTGATCTCAAGACAGCATGGAAAGCATTGATCCCAAAGGCATTAGAGCCTTAAGCAAAAGAACAAAATAAACAAAGTTCTTAAGCCTCTCCTAACATTCAGTAGATACCAAATAATTTCCCTCAATTTCCAAGTCCTAAAAATAAGCTTCTCTATCCTTCCCTGTCTCCACCAAAACAAAATTCCCATTCATACACAGAGGCACATTTCTCAACTACTGATTCTTACCAGTAATTATCTGGATTAAGTCTGCCTGGGGTGGGTGTGAATGGGTGGGTGTGGGTGTGAGTGGGTAGAGGTGTGTATGTGTGTGTGTCTGTGTGTGTGTGTGTTTCCTGTTTTGCTTATAGGGACAAATATCCTGGTAGTGGTTAACAAGAATGGTCGTGGGTAAGAAGGGTGAAGAATACAGAAAACTGAAACTAGTTTGTCAGTTTCAACAGTCTCTCTTCCTTCCTCATTTATCGGTTTCTCCCTCCAACCTTCTTCTTTTACTCCCATTGCTTTTAAATTTAAGACTGAATTGAAGTATGTTTATTAATTTAACAAACACTTACAAAGTACCTAATATATTCCAGATATTATGGTGGATACAAAGGTAAGTGAGACAGACACGGTCTCTACCCTCATAGTGTTTTCAATCCAATGGGGAAGGCAGCCTATTAAGTAAACAACTGCAATTTGAAAAAGCTGCTTACAAAACAACACATAGCATTATGCTTTCTATTAACTGAAGAAAATTTAAGGCATTGAAATTGTTTTCAGCAAATAAGATATTTTCAGTGAGTTGACTTACAATGCTAAATGCTCCTTATAGTCTTTCTAATATCCCTAAATGATGGACTGAATCTTTAAGTTCTTCCCTCACCAATTTCTATTCCCTAAATTTGTCTCCTTTTCTCAAAATTTTATTTCAATTCACTTTCTTTACAGATAAAATGGCAATTGAATCATTTCATGTGACAAGTATAGGGTATATTTGGGCTTCCCTGGTGGCTCAGACGGTAAAGTGTCTGACTACAATGCGGGAGACCTGGGTTCAGTCCCTGGGTCGGGAATATCCTCTGGAGGAAGAAATGGCAACCCACTCCAGTACTCTTGCCTGGAGAATTCTATGGACAGAGGAGCCTGGTGGGCGACAGTCCATGGGGTCACAAAGAGTCAGACACAACTGAGTGATTTCGCTTCACTTCACTTCTATCCATAAACTTCTAGAGGGAAATAAAATATTGATATACCTAAGAAAATTAGGCAAGGGAGAGTAGTTAAGTAAAAGGAAATTTCAAGACAGTTAACAGTCGAGTGGTAAACACACACACACACACACACAAAACCACATCTTTTAACCAACAAAGGCAACAATGTTCCTTTCATGACAACATTGAACTTAAAAGTATCTTAAGGTGGATAACAATTTTCAACATAAATTTACTTACTGATGACTTATTATGTGATACTCTTTGGATAACTTATCTGTCTTTTTAGTACTTTGCATAAAGCAAGTGGCTCAATAAATGTTAGCTATATAACAAACATCTACTATTGAATATTTATGGATAATTTTTTTTAAATAACCAGAACAAATACCCAATTAAGACAGAAAGCCTTCTACAATGAATCCTGGGATAAACATTAAAAAGAAAAACAATTTGTTAGATGAAAATTATTTCCTTCTGGAGATAATGGCCAGACTTAAAACTCTGACATGACAAATTACTGAAGCTTCTTTGAGTGCTTATCACAGCACACAGATGAAAGGGATGAAAGAGAAAAAGATTCATATTGTGCAAACACTTCTACTTGCCAGTCAATATTCAAATCTTCCCTTCCTCCGCAATAACAAAAGCCCAATTTTATTCAAGTCAACCATGCATTCAGCTACATCTCCCTGCTTCCCTGGCTCAGGATAATCTTTTGGTTATTATTATAACCAAAGGATAATTCCTTTTGTTCAGAATAATCTCCTTTAAGGGAGAGGTTGCATCTTGCTTTGTCTTTGTCTTGCTACCTGGAACTTTGCTTTGATGGATACAGCTCTGGCAGCTATTTTGGACTATGAGGACCAGGGGCACATTTTAGGGATCAAAGAACTGGAAAAAGTTTAAGTCCCTGGCAACTTTATGAAGCTACTATCCTAGACTGCCTACTTTAAGAATTACTTTACATGAGGAAATAAATATTGTATGTTTAAGCCACCACTAAGTCTGTTTTCATTTTTGCTTCCTTAACTGATTGTGCAAGTGTGCTAAGTTGCTTCAGTCGTGTCTGACTCTTTGCAACCCTATGGACTGTAGCCTGCCAGGCTCCTCTGTCCATGGGATTTTCCAGGCAAGAATACTGGAGTGGGTTGCCATACCCTCCTCCAGGGGAACTTCCCGACCCAGGGATCAAACCTATGTCTCTTATATCTCCTGCATTGGCAGGAGGGTTCTTTACCGATGAGCCACCTGGGAAGCCCTGTTCACTTACCTTCACTTACCTTCAAACAGGTAAAGAATTTCTATCTCCTTTTTACAGATGAGGCAACTGAGATCCAGAGAGGTAAGGTAACTTGCACAATATCAAATTAGTGAAGAGGTGGGTCTGGTTCCTGTCTCAATGCTTTTCACTAAGAACTGACTCTTCACAGGTTCTAAATATAAAAAAATAAATAAAAATAAACATAAACATAAATTTAGGCTTAGGTAGTGGCACATTATAGTGTATATATTTGTCAAATTCTGTGAAAATAAAAGGTGCCAACATTTGTATACTGTGGAAGGAGTCCATATCATATCCCAGTGGGGAAGGAAAAGAAACATATTATCCAAATAGAATCAAAGACCAAAATAAGCAAAGATATTTATTTATATGCCAAGGTTTTACCATATTGTTCTTCTTTTAAATAGTTAAGAAAAGTTCAAATGAAAAGCTTTTTTTTTCTCTTCAATGAGACTTCAATATACATTCTAAGTTTCCCCATTTAATCCTTAACTGGATTTTTTTCTTAAAATCTTTACCTAGAATCCTTTTTTCACTCTTAGTACCACTTTTAAAAATTAAGCTTGGCCTATGCCTTAAACACAGAGATCAGTAATAAAGCACGACATCTCAAATTCTTTTTTGAAACCCACCACCCAACTGTAAAATATAAGGCAGTTATATTGCAAACTCACCAGTGAATATAATCAATTATTTCTAAGCAGTATATAAAGAAAATAAGGAAATAAAATATCTTCAAATTTTAAGAACACATATTTATTTCTTTTCATGGTACTATGAAGTGAAGTGAAGTTGCTCAGTCGTGTCTGACTCTTTGCGACCCCTCGGGCTGTAGCCCACCAGGCTCCTCTGTCCATGGGGTTCTCCAGGCAAGAATACTGGAGTGGGTTGCCATTTCCTTCTCCAGGGCAATCTTCCCGACTCAGGGATCAAACCCAGGTCTCCCGCATTATAGGCAGACACTTTAACCTACTATAGTTAACATAAAATTATCTAAGCAGGGGAGTGATCATATGCAACTTATGTTGGAAAGGCACATGACTTTTATTAGCATGGTAAAAATAAACCGCAGATTGAATCCTAACCACTCCCATGTACTGCCAAGCTACTTGACTCTCTGAGTCTCGATTTTCCTATCCATAAATCAGACTAATACTTCTCCATAAGTTTCTGACTGGATGAAAATAGTGAATACAGTGGAACTAGCACAGTACTGGCAACAGCAAATGCTTCATAAACAGTAATGCCCTTCCTATCCTGAAAATTTAATATCTATATATTTAAATAATAAAAATCTGTGTTGTAAACACCCAAAGTCATTGAACTTAAACAGCAATAAGCCAGTTTGACATACAACCTTAAAATGTCATTTTTTTTTTTTTTGAAAGGCCACCTTAGCGCTCTCCCTAGAGCATTGCCACCGCCAAAGTCTTGATGCAGGTCAATGAAAAAACTACAACCCACAAAAGAAGACTACAATCTCTTCCTCCCTGACATTAAAATAAAGCTTCTGAAAGAGACCCAGGTTTCTTCCTTCAAGTCAGGAAACTTGGGTTGCTTCAGCCTACTGTCAGTGTCAGAATTCTGACAGAGAAAAGGAGTGGGGTGGAGGAAAATAGATGGCTTCTAAATTTCTCCATGGCAGCAGTGAAAAGGGCAAAAGGCAACCTACTGCTCAACTCCATTTTTCCATTTGAAAGTGACAGTCAATAGGAAAGTGAGATTCAGAATAAAATATCAGATGTATGACCAGCTGAGCTGTATTCTAACCCTTCCCTGTATCAAGATATCAGTATAGATCTTAGTGTCTTTGATGCTTGTACCTGTAGAAAAGGACACCAATCAAGAAAACCAGTATTTGCCTTTTTCCTCAGTCTTAACAGATGGCTATACTATTAATTTTTTTTAAATCAACTCTTTTAAAACTGAAGTACAACTAGCTAATTTACAATGTTGTGTAACTTTCAGGTACACAACAAAGTGATTCAGGTATACATATATATATATTCTTTTCAGATTATTTTATATTATAGGTTATTAATATATTAAATATAGTTCCCTGTGATATACAGCAGGTCCTTGCTGCTTATCTGTTTTATAATTAATAATGTGTGTATATTAATCTCAAACTCCTAATTTATCTCTCCCCAACCCCTACAGTGTGCTTGATAATGAGTTTCTGAAAAGCAAATACCATTGCTCATATGTTTATTCAATAAACATAAAAGCAACAGCAAAATTTTTAAATTTATTAAAATTATATGTCTTCATTATTTACATGTACTGTACTTCAGAGCCTCTTGAAAGTGAAAGAGGAGACTAAAAAAGCTGGCTTAAAGTTCAACATTCAGAAAACAAAGATCATGGCATCCAGTCCCATCACTTCATGGCAAATAGATGGAGAAACAGTGGAAACAGTAGCTGACTTTATTTTGGGGGCTCCAAAATCACTGCAGATGGTGATTGCAGACATGAAATTAAGACGCTTACTCCTTGGAAGAAAAGTTATGACCAACCTAGACAGTATATTAAAAAGCAGAGACATTACTTTGCCAACAAAGGTCCATCTCATCAAGGCTATGGTTTTTCCAGTAGTCATGTATGGATGTGAGAGTTGGACTGTAAAGAAAGCTGAGTACCGAAGAATTGAGGCTTTTCAACTGTGGTGTTCGAGGAGACTCTTGAGAGTCCCTTGGACTGCAAGGAGATCCAACCAGTCCATCCCCAAAGGAGATCGGTCCTGAGTGTTCATTGTAAGGACTGATGCTGGAGCTGAAACTCCAATACTTTGGCCACCTGATGTGAAGAGCTGATTCATTTGAAAAGACCCTGATGGTGGGAAGGACTGAAGGTGGGAGGAGAAGGGGACAACAGAGGATGAGATGGTTGGATAGCATCACTGACTCAGGGACATGAGTTTGAGTAAACTCCAGGAGTTGGTGATGGACAGGGAGGCCTGCCACCTCTGCGGGGTGGCAGAGTCAGACACGACTGAGCGACTGAAATGAACTGAACTGTACTTCAGATAACTAAAATACAGTATGTCAAAAAGTTCTGCCAAAAAATAAAAGAAATGCAGCTGCTATTTAATTTTTCATTAGGTTGCTTTAGATTGTTAAAATCAGAGCATTCTGGAACCAGAAATTATCTTAGAAGTGGTTTGGTTCAGATCCTACTTTTATAAAAGGTTTAAGGCACAGGGAAGTTAACTGACTTGGCCAAGATCACCTGGCAGAGCCAGGATTGGAATCTGGCCTTTAGAATTAATTCTGATGAAATATACTTTTACCAGATTGTGGCGGTTTTAGAAAATTTAGATTAATTATTAAATTTATCAAGGTTTTTCCTTGAATAAATTATTTTAAATTGTTAGAAGCCTGTTTTTTAAAGTCTACAAACTAACTGCATGTATTAAGCATAAGAATAACAGTTTCCCCATTTTAGACCTTCAATGATTTTTTAAAAGTTAATCATCTATCATGTCAAATATAGTTATCTCAATTACTCACAATACTTAGATGATTATTTACTTTAAGAATTATTTTTGACACATTTTTAAATCTTACACTTGATTCCTCCAGCTACTCAATACTTAAAAGGGTATTTTGCACATTTCTGTCACCCAAAAGGTCCTTAGAAAGTGGAAAACACTTAGTGCGGATTCTAAATAACACAAAAATTAGCTTGGTATGTCTGCTGCTGCTGCTGCTGCTAAGTCGTGTCCGACTCTGTGCGACCCCATCGACAGCAGCCCACCAGGCTCCCCCGTCCCTGGGATTCTCCAGGCAAGAACACTGGAGTGGGTTGCCATTTCCTTCTCCAATGAGTGAAAGTGAAGTCGCTCAGTCGTGTCCGACCCTCAGCGACCCCATGAGCTGCAGCCTATCAGGCTCCTCTGTCCATGGGATTTTCCAGGCAAGAGTACTGGAGTGGGGTGCCACTGCCTTCTCCTTTGGTATGTCTAGGAGGTATATAATATGTCCCAAAATTAAAAGACACCGGTATTGAGCACACTACTGATACTCTATATTAGTGCCCATAATCAATTACCACTGTTTTGAAGCGTACCTTTATTGTCTTAATTGTGCAAGTCATTTTAACTGGTATTTACAGAGCACAAACCAACTTGGCAAAAAGCATACTGAAAAGGTATATACAAAATGTGTAGTATAAACAATAAATACCTCGGGAAATCAGAGATATGTAAATACAACATGGACTCCACCCTTGCAAAACAGATAAAACTAGAATAGATGGAGAATGACATGGATAACTACAAGGAGACAAACAAATTTTTCACTCATCTTGGAAAGCTGGAGCAGATCATGGGGAGTTTCAAGACCAAGATGAGCAAGAGAAGTTCCTATGTTCACCCTAATAACAAGAGGGATATTATTTGACATTTCATTTCTAATTCTAAATTTCCATTTTTTTTCTTAAACTTTGGACTCTACTGAGGAAGAATTGTTGAAATATCTGTTTGTTCAACAATTGTTGAACTTAGTTTTCAAATTTTATAAAACAAGAAATACAACTTGGCTTAAATCTGAACGAATCCAAGGCACTATCTATGAGGGACAAGATGTAAGAATCTGGAGACTACCTCACACTATTCAACCGAATTATGAGGGAGGATCTTAAGAAACAAGTAATTTAAGTAGGCTGTTAAAAAAAAAAAAAAACACTATAAGCTACCCGATCCTAATCTATTATACTACTAATCATATTACTTTTCAAGCATTCCTTAAAGCAACCATCTCAACAGTTCAGTTCTTACAAGGAAAGTCCACAATTTCCTTCAAACAAAATTGACAATCAGATAGAATTGCATTTTACCTCTCTCCTCCCTCCTCCTCCCTTTTCTAACCAAAGTAATACATAGTTTGGTGTTCATATTCACCCATGGATTTAATAGCTTTAATAAAAGGCTTAGATGGCAGCATTCTTATTCAATTGTGTAAATGGACACTATCCAGTTTAGGAATTTAGTAGACACTTTGAGACTTTCAAGAGGTTTTTGTCTCCAAGAAACGAGAATGGTTCAATGGTTCAAGTTCGTATTTCCTCTCCTGCTTAACTACAAAAATAATTGTCATCCAAAACCACTGCCCAGAACTATCCACAACAATAAACAAACATTTAGTCACGCGGTTACCATTTAGCAGGTGCAACAAGAAAGTACCGTCTTTCTCAAACTCCATACCACCATCTCACATCTAAAGATTTGTCACTTAGGGAAAACAATACCACCACTGGCACGAACTTTCTCCTCTCCTGATGTCAGCGGCTGCGGCTTAACAGAACCGGCAGAAGAGCAGGATTCACCGGCCTAGCTCGGCGTCGCGGGATGTGGTGAGCATCAGCCTGGAAGTGGTAGGTGTACCCTGTTCACCAGTGAGCACCTCTCTCGCCCATCGTCCTGCCAAGGCCAGGCTGGAGCCCACCCCGGGACCCGGTCCTGCACTTACCGCCCCTCGCCTGCTCTTCGCCAAAAGCCTGCCCCTTGATAGACCCCAAAGAAAGCACTGCAGCGGGTGGACCGGAAAAAGGGACCCCGCGCCTCCAGCCAGAGCTGGAACCTACTCCCCACTGTGCCCGTCCATAGTGGAGCTCCTACCATCCTCACTGCTGGGGCAGGGCAGGCGAACTGAGCTTTATCTCAGGACCCGCCCCAGCCTCCCGATCCTCACCCACCTCGAGGCCGCCAGCTTTCCAAAGCCGGGTCTCCAAGCGCGAGGCTCCGCCTGCGGAATACTTGCAGGGAACAGGCTGGCCTCCTAAAGCCCCCAGCCGCCGGCTCCGCACTGTACTTCTACCCACGGCGCGCTCCCGCCTCCTTGCTGCCATGGCGACAGCCCGAGTCCCCAGCAGCCGCTGATTGGTCCCACCGGGAGGGTGGAAGGCGCCGATTGGCTAGGGCGGAGACCAGGCCGCGCCGGAGGGCTAGGGAGGCGGGCGTTGTGCAGCTCTAAGGCGTAGGAGCCTCGGGGAGGGTGAGCCAAGAGGGACGTGGCGCTCTGCGGCGAGGACTAGGAAGCCGCGCCCCCTTCCTTCTCGGGCTTTCATGGAGAATCCTGTGGAGCAGGATTTGGGTGGGTGAGGTGCTTACCCGGGACCGGGACCAAAAAACAGGTGTCTCCTCGCCCTCGGCCGCCGGTGCGCGCTGGCCGCGCTCAGACTGGTCGGGCGGTCAGGCGATTTTCGCCCGCAGGCCTTTTTGGGTCTAATACCCCGGCCTCCTCCTTGGCGGGAATCTTACCCGTATTTGTAACCTCACCTACCCCGGTTTTGTTATGCCGTGGGCCACTGGGGGCTTGATTGCTTTTTGTTTCACCTTCTCTCACACCTGTCTGCGGTATCTTTCTTTTCTCCGCACCCTCTTTCTTATAGAACTGAGACATCTGCTCCACATCCATCATTTTTAAAATGGGGAAACTGATCCTCAAAGATACTCGTGGCTCGAGGATTAGAGAAACTTTTGGAACCTCGAGGCTGGTTTCGATTGAGTCTGCTAAGTAATGGCATGTTTCTCTGAAGCTGTTTTCTTGCTTGTGAAAATGGTGTTTATCTCAGAGTTGTTAGTGAAGATTAGATAAGATTCCAGAAAACCAGTATAGAACCTGCTGCATATGTTAGTAATGTTAGCTGCTTTTTATCAGGAAATAATACAGGATAGTAGCTAAGTCACCTATTTGGAGCCCAACTGCCCACAAGAAACCAATTCCTTGAGTCGCCGAAGCGCTCTGTGCCTCACTTTCCTTGTCTGTAAAATGAGAATAATAGTATCCTCCTCTTTACAGCATAAGTAAATAGAAAAGTGACAGGCACATAGTAAGTGCTCAATAAATGTTAGTACTTCTCATGTTAGTGGCTGAGCCAGGACTGTAATTCAGCTCTCTAGATTCCAAGACCAGCGATCTCTACTCAAAAACTCTCATCTGTACACGAAGAACAGCGTCTAGAAGTTCAGCTTTTTTAAGGTTCAACAGGAAGTGCTTGTCCCTTTTCTTAAAATCTCAAACTATCTCCCTTAGAGTCATGAAAGTCCTTGTATGTTGTGACTGCCTCCACTGAAGGTTTAATAGCAGAGGCAAATGTAAGGAAAATAATCATAGTTCTGATGGAGAGATTGAAGAATGAAAGCACTGGAGTAAGAAAGGATGTTCAAGAAGTTATGGTGTAGGAACACTAAATCTCTATCTGAAAAATATAAATACTAATATGAGGGTACTGGTAATATTAATATATCATTAGTAACCAATGTTAGTGTTAGATTAGAAACAAGCCACATCCCATATCTGTGGAAAATACTAAATTGTAAATACATCAAAAGCAGGAAGTATCTTCCACTTTTTATTACCCATTATCTACCACAGAGCCAAACACATTGTGCTTGATCTAAGCCCTAACATTTGAGATAAATGTTTAAGGGGAAGCCATGAAAAATCTGGTAATTTTCTACACTATTATCAAGATAAATATTATTTATTATTATTATCTAGTAACCCAGTGGAAAATAAGAAATTGAATTAGTCCAACGACACAATGAAAAGAGAAAGAACCATACCTGGGTAACTGAGATGTCAGCAATATTCTCAGCAATATTCTAGGGTGAAGGAAGAAGGAAATAGGAAGACAGGGCAAACAGAGATGAAACAGCAAGATTCAGGATTAGGAGAGATCACTAAGGAAGATATTTCAGTATGTCATGTGCCTGTAAAGCAGGCAACAGCATCTATACTAGTAAAGATGCTTTTGTGATGGAGAAAAATAAGAACGTTAATCATGAACCCTGGAACTATGGGCTGAGGGACTTATAAGGAAATGTTACTTTATTTAATAGGTAAAACTCCGAACTTGGAGCTTTGGCACTAATGGAAAAATCTCCTGATGGGTAGGAGGATGGAAGAACACACTATTGTACTGTTCAAGGAAGAAAGCAAGGCTTTGGAGTCAAAACTAGGTCCCAACCCTGCCTAAATTAAAATTTTTAATTTAGGTGTCTTCTAAATTAAAGGGGTGTCCTCTGCCAAGTAACTTAACTTCTGTCCATAGCATAGCTTCCTTATTTATAACATGGAGGCAATAATAGTTCCCACTTCATAAATGTATGAAGATTAAATGAGTTCATATTTGTAAAGCAAAGGGGTGCTTGGCACATAGTAAGTCCACAGCCCATATATTAATGTTGGATAAAATACTGATATCAGTTTCTCTATCTGCAACCTGGGATCATAATAGTGAACTTACTATAAGGGTTCAAATGATGTATGTAAACTGTTAGAGAAGAGCTTCTCATAGACATTATTTCTCTGCCCCTCCATCCCTACGAGCCTCCAACCTGTTACCTCTGAACTCCTTTCTGATTCACACTGCCACTGGCATTAAAGGGCTATTGCTCAACCTGGTCTAAGCAAGGATAAAATATCATTGCATGATTTTTCTTGACTCAGGTGAAAAGCTCAAAATGAGTTTACTGGAGGTCAGAAGAAAATGAAAGGGAAAGAACTCCAGACAACCAGCTGATGTGAAGCCTACCCCCATACTTTGGGTCCTCCAGGAAAAACAAAAACAAAAAGGTGTCAGGGTGATTCTGGCTTTTCAATACTTCTACTTTCTCCTCATTTTTCTATGGTCCCTAAGATATAACCTGGCCAAGTTCCTCACTGCGTTTAGAATGGAAGAGAGAGGAGGTAGTAATACTTATAAGAGACAGTAATCTGAAAAAAGAAAACAACAGTACTCTCTGCATGGGCACCAAGATTTAGTAGTTTTATGCGGTCTAGGTCAGTGGTCAGCAAACTACAGCCCTTGGGCCAAATTACCCAACTGCCTGTAAGGCATAGTTCAGGCCAAGGCAGAAAAGGAGAGACGACCTCAATTGAAGTAAGTTACCTTTATTCAGGCAAGGAGGAGTGACAATCAGCCTAATGACCAAGGCTGAGTGCAAGAGGGATCAGGGAGGCTTCATATTTAAAGGGAGGTTTGTGGAAGCGATAAGGGAAACGTTAGTCAGGTGAGGTGTTTGGGGGTATTCTTTAGTTGAGATGGCTTTTGTAGTTGGGCAGGGGGTGATAAATCTCAGTTTGATACAACCGGCCTGTAGCATCAGTCAGTTCAGTTTAGTCGCTCAGTCGTGTCTGACTGTTTGTGACCCCATGAACGCAGCACGCCAGGCCTCCCTGTCCATCACCAACTCCCAGAGTTCACTCAGATTCACATCCATCGAGTCAGTGATGCCATCCAGCCATCTCATCCTGTCATCCCCTTCTCCTCCTGCCCCCAATCCCTCCCAGCATCAGAGTCTTTTCCAATGAGTCAACTCTTCGCATGAGGTGGCCAAAGTATTGGAGTTTCAGCTTTAGCATCATTTCCTTCCAAAGAACACCCAGGATTGATCTCCTTCAGAATGGGCTGGTTGGATCTCCTTGAAATCCAAGGGACTCTCAAGAGCCTTCTCCAACACCACACTTCAAAAGCATCAATTCTTTGGCGCTCAGCCATCTTCACAGTCCAACTCTCACATCCATACATGACCACAGGAAAAACCATAGCCTTGACTAGATGGACCTTAGTCAGCAAAGTAATGTCTCTGCTTTGAATATACTGTCTAGGTTGGTCATAACTTTTTTCCAAGGAGTAAGTGTCTTTTAATTTCATGGCTGCAGTCACCATCTTCAGTGATTTTGGAGCCCCCCAAAATAAAGTCTGACACTGTTTCCACTGTTTCCCCATCTATTTCCCATGAAGTGATGGGACCAGATGCCATGATCTTCATTTTCTGAATGCTGAGCTTTAAGCCAACTTTTTCACTCTCCTCTTTCACTTTCATTAAGAGGCTTTTTAGTTCCTCTTCACTTTCTGCCATAAGGGTGGTGTCATCTGCATATCTGAGGTTATTGATATTTCTCCCTGCAATCTTGATTCCAGCTTGTGTTTCGTCCAGTCCAGCATTTCTCTTGATGTACTCTGCATTTAAGTTAAATAAGCAGGGTGACAATGTACAGCCTTGATGTACTCCTTTTCGTATTTGGAACCAGTCTGTTGTTCCATGTCCAGTTCTAACTGTTGCTTCCTGACCTGCATACAGATTTCTCAAGAGGCAGGTCAGGTGGTCTGGTATTCCAGTCTCAGAATTTTCCACAGTTTATTGTGATCCACACAGTCAAAGGCTTTGCATAGTCAATAAAGCAGAAATAGATGTTTTTCTGGAACTCTCTTGCTTTTTTGGTGATCCAGCGGATGTTGGCAATTTGATCTCTGGTTCCTCTGCCTTTTCTAAAACCAGCTTGAACATCAGGAAGTTCACGGTTCAGATCAAGACCTAAAGTTCGGTTTTGTTTTCTCTGAAGTTAGATGATTCAGCAAGGGCCTTTGACACTGTTGTTTTCTCTTCTAGGCCTTCATTCCAGACCCTGAAATCATAAAAAATAGAGGAAAGGGTGCTGTATCTCTCTGGCTACTACCTGCTCGATAGGGGTGATGGTTTGGGGTTTGGAATGGAGGATCATCCTGGGGCTAAGGGTCTCCTTTTCCTGAGCTTGGGATGAGGCTCTTGAGAAGAAGAATGGTCTTGACCTGGTCTCAAGAGATGGCCTGAGTCAGTTCTTAGAGAAACCTTTGAAAGAGATTGAATAGACAGGGTCCAAATAAGAGGAATAAAATGATAAGTACCAGTCGTCCCAGGAAAGGGAGTAACCAAGGGAGGGCCTGTTGGAACAGGTTTTGGGGACTGTAAAGGTTTTGTAACTCTTTTCTGTAGCATTCAATTCTAAGTTCTTTGACTCTGCCCTGGACTATGCCCTTTTCATTAACAAAATAGCAGCAGTCCCCTCCTAGGGAAACGTAAGTCCCTTCCCTTTTCACGGTGAAAAGTCCAGGGCTCGCCTATTTTGTAGGGCCAAAGAAGCTAATGAGTTAATTTGTCTTTGACTGAAACGAAGGACTCCACTACCTGCTCCACGTCTTCATTAAGTTCTTGGGACAGCTTGTAGTAAAAATGGGCCGGGGTTGATATGTTCCCAATCCCAGTGCCTAGGGGTGCTGCCATGCTGGTACCAATCAGAAGGGGGGCCATGACAGCTCCTCTTTTCCTGTTGGAATGTTCCCCTTGCGGGTAGACTATTTGCTCTACTTCTTCTTGAGGAATGTTAGACTGAGGGTCAGGAAGACAAAGATGCAAGGTCCAGGGGGGTCCAGGGGAAGATATGAATATGCATAGGTCCTGCAGAGAATGAAGAGTCTTAGATTGGTGCAATTATTTGTGCTGTTCCAGAGAACCCAAGTGGAACAGAAGGAGGGAGCGGAGTTTTAAGACCAGTGTAACTGGGACTAGAGTAGTTGATACAGGTTAGGTTTGAAGAGGCTGAGAGTAGGACAGTGTCAGAGACTGGCCCAATGAGTTGTGTAGTTTTTTGTTGGGAAGGGGAGGTATAGTTGCCCTGTGACAGCCAAGTTGAGGGTAAGGGAATTTCTATGTGTGGTGAGGGAGACAGTGACATGCATATCAACACTGGGATGTGTGTTGTATGTAAAAAGAAGAGTTGAGAAGGCGGGTAAGGTGTTGGTTGCCAGAGGGAGGTTTTAGGAGAGGCCATAATTGGGAAAGGAGATCTAGGCATTTATAAGGTTCAGGGGTCGCCTGTAACCAGGAAATTATGTTCTTTATGACTTGTTCTTGTTTCTTTTCCCGATCTTGATCTAATACCCCCTACCGTCTGAGTACCCCCAGTGGGTAATGGGATAGAAGCATATGTTTCTTCCATTTGGCTTATGGCAGGTGCTCATGAATCTCCTCTTTTGTACTTTAACAGTGAGTAGGGATTTGGACTTCCCCCACCGAGGTTCATGGTGCATGGTCTTGGAGCCGTATTATAACATGAGGAATGAACATAAGAATAAATGTCTGAGCAGGGACAGGAGTAGCCAGAAGGCTGGGGAGTGCAGAAGAATAAGGAATGAGGGAGTCATGGGGCTGTTAGGCGGTGTGGAGGAAGTAGCACCTAGGAGTAGAACACAGCTAATAACGTAGGCGATACTGATGAAAAGATGAAGGACAGGTGACCAGTCCTGAGGGGAGACAGTTACTAGGCCTATAGCAAGGACTAAAATTAAGAGTGCAGTTATAGTTAGAGAGATGGAGAGAGGCCAGTCAGGGCGAGGGGCAGAAGGCCCCAAGTTGGTGGTTGCTTGAATCTGAGGAGGAATAGTGTTCATTAGGATGTAGAATGATGTAGAATGAGAGTAAAGAAATCAATTTTATCTGGAGTCAGGTCGTAGAAGTTTCCCTGAAGCCTTGAGACACCAGTTGAGACATCAGTTTGGTCAAGTCTTTGAAGGAGGTTCCTGTCGGGGTGCTGGCCCAGAGGTCTTGTAGTAGTTGGGTCAGGAACAGTTGTAGGTTGAAGAGAGTCCAGGTCATGCAGTGTCTTCTTGGATGGTTGACAGGGGTTGTCGCCGGGTGAATTTTAAGGAGGTGGGTCCTGTGAGGGAGACCTGATAGGGGTCAGTTAAGGAAAGCAGCTCAGGATTGGAGGTGACCCATTTTAGGTGAGAGAGGTGTACCCAGGAGGTGACCTTTTCTGAGTTTAGCTGCAGTTGGGGTAAGGAGGATGATTTTGAATGGTCCCTGCCACTTTGGGGTTAGGTCACCCTGGGGATTATCAGACAGATAGACCATGTCCCCAGTTTGTAAAGGGGGCAGGGAGGCTTGGGAGTCAGGGGCAGGCAAGTTGTGATTGATGTATTTCCAGAGGGCATTGCAGAGTTCCGCCAGCAGAGGGGAATGTAGGAGGCTTGGTATGGGGAGGAGATTCAGGGGGTAGTCCAGGAGGGAGCATGGGGCTTCCATACATTACCACAAAGGGGCTTGGCCCTAGGGACTTTCTGGGCAAAGCCTGTACTCTGAGGAGAACAATCTGCAAAAGTTTAGCCCAATCCAGATGTACCTCGAAGGTTAGTTTGGTAAGAGTTTCTTTGATTATTCCATTCATCCTTTCTACCTTTCCTGAGGACTGGGGACAACATGGAATGTAAAATTTCCAGGGTATCTGTAAGAATTGGACAAGTTGTTGGGTGACCTTGACGTAAATTCCAGGCCATTATCAGACTGTAGGGATGAAGGCAGGCCAAATCTGGGTATAATTTCTGTGAGGAGGATTTGGGCCATGGTGTGGGCTTTTTGTTTGTAGTGAGAATGCTTCTACCCATCCTGAAAAGGTGTCCACAAGGACCAGGAGGTATCTGACTCTCCAAACCAGGGGCATATGAGTAAAGTCTATCTGTCATTCCTATGCTGGGAGGCTACCTCACATTTGATGGGCTGGAAAGGATGTTGATTTAAGGTTGGAATTGGGATTAGTATGTTGACATGTTTGACAGGAGCAGAAAGATTATCTAAATATTGTTGGTCAGCAGTGGATATGGAAGTGGTTACAGAGGAACTGTTGGAGTGTCTTGGACGAGGAATGAAAGAGTGAGTATAAATAAGAGAGGATTTCTCTGGTGGTGGGAGGGTCGGATGGAGTCAGGGCTAAGATGACAGGCAACTGGAGGGAGGGATGGGACAGGGATATCTCCCTTGCCTTCTGGTCTGCAGCATTGTTGTAGGCTAATATGAGACTTCCCTTTGATGTCCCCTACAGTGGAGGATAGCGGCTTTGTTTGGTAAGAGTGCTGCCTCTAGAAGTTTGTGGACTGGGTCTGAATTAATAATGGGGGATCCCTTTGGGTTAGGAAACCTCTTTCTCTCTATATTAGGATGTTTGAGTGAAGTATGTTATAGGCATATTTGGAGTCTGTGTGGATGTTAACCCTTCGATTTTTAGCCAGAGTCAAAGCTCTGGTGAGAGCTGTCGGTTCTGCCTGTTGGGAGGTGATGTGAGGTGTTAGAGGTGAAGCTTCAATTGTCTGAGTCCCATGATTATGACGAAGGTCTCCCAGATGATGGCATATTGTGCCACGAAGGGTGGGGACTTTTGAGAGCTGCCATCAACGAACCAGTATGGGGTGTCTGGGTCTAGGATGGGCTGATCTGTTAAATGTTGGAAGGGGTTTCGGGTAAGATCTACTGTTAGGCTGCAGCTATGTAGAAGGGGGTCTGTTGTAGAGGATGTGGGGAACAAGCTGGCGGGGTTAATGAGAAAGTAGGGGGAAAATGAGAACTGAGGGTCAAGGAGAAAAGCCATGTAGGACCTGTACCCTGGAAGGGGGAAGAGAGAGGAAAGCCGGATGTGATAGTAAGTCTCGGAAGGTGTGTGGAGAACAGACTGTTAAAGGGGCATGCCTAGAGAGTTGATTTGCTTCAGGTACAAGGGCCGTGATAGCAGCCATGGTCTGTATACAGGGAGGCCACCCTTAGTCACCATGTCCAGCTGTTTTGATAGATAGACTATGGGAGCCCAGGTGTCTCTGGCCTGCTGACATAGATGTCCCAGGGCCTGTCCTTGGTTGGAATGGACAAAGAGAAAGAATGGTCTGGTGTGATCTTGCAGGTAGAGGGTTGGCACTCGGAGGAGGCTCTGGGTGAGCTAGTGAATGGGATTGGCCAGCAAGGAGTGCTTAAGAGGGGCTCATCCGGATATCCTTTAGTTGCTTCACAGAGTGGCTTTGTAATGAGGGAGAAGTTAGGGATCCAGATACGGAAAAAGTTTAGGAGGCCAAGGATAGACTAGAGTCCCCCCCCCCTCTTTTTTTTTTTTTGGAAGTGGACAGTTAATTAAGGCCTGGATTCTATCTGGGTGAATAGTTCTTTGTTGGTGGGATATGGATAGCCCCAGGTAGGTGACTTCTGTCTGGGTTATTTGGGCTTTGGATCAGGACACCCCATAACCCCAGGGTCCCAGGGCCCCAAGGAGTTTGGCAGTATGTTGGAGACAGAGTTTTCGGGTTGGGCTACAAAGGAGGAGGTCATCTATGTATTGGAAGAGATGACTCGGAGCTAGGGTCGAGTGTCTGTAGGTCCTTTTGTAAAGCCTGTCCAAAAGAGTGGGGGCTGTCTCTGAACCTCTGGGGGAGAACTGTCAGTGTTAGTTGTTGGGAAACATGGGTCTCAGAGTCTTGCCAGGTGAAGGTGAAAAGAGGTTGGGAGAGGGCGTGGAGGGAGATGGTAAAAAAGGTGTCTTTGAGATCTAATACCATGAAGTGGGTTGCAGTCGGAGGTATGGCAGACAGAAGGGTGTAAGGGTTAGGGACTACTGTGAATGTCGGCGTGATGGCCTCATTGATTTTTCGCAGATCCTGGACCATTCTTCAAGAGTTTGGCCCCTTTCTTACTGCCAAAAGAAGGGTGTTGTGTGGTGAATGGGTAGGAGTTAAAATACAGGCTTGAAGAAGACGGTCTATGATAGGCTTAAGTCCCTTGTGGACCTCCGGGGTGAGAGAGTACTGTTGTTGGGTGATTACAGTCGAGGGGTCCCTTAGGGTAATGTGGACTGGGGGATGATGTTTGGCTATACATTCGTGATCACTGTCCCAGATTTGGGGTCTAAAGCGGGTAGATCCAAGGGAAGGTCAGGGGTGAGAGATAGGGATGGTCCAGGTGCCATCTGCATGAAGAATATAGAGCCTGTATCAAAGTGCGGTATGGTAATAAAGACCCACATTTTGGATAACAAATCTCTCCCTAGGAGTGCCATCAGGCACTGAGGCATTATGAGGAATGAGTGTATGATGGTTAATTTTCCAAATTGACAGAGTAATGGAGGGCTGATTTTTGGCCTTAAGAGAACTCCAGAGACCCCTTTGATTGTGAGTTCTGAGTCTTGGGTTGGGCTAGAGTAGGAAGTTAAGAGAGAGAAAGCAGCTCCAGTGTCTACTATAAAGGAGGTCTTTTTTCTGGCCACTACCCTGTCTACCCTAAGTTCCAAGCTCGTGTCTGGGTCACAGGGTGGGGGCTGGAACCCAGGCGTCATCACTGGAACAACTCTTATAGGGTTGGGCTGGGGCTTGGGGGAGAAGTGGGGATCTCCCCAAGGGTGCCAGGGCGACCCTGTGGACATTTCACTCTCCAGGTCTGGAAGGAGGGGTCCTCCCCAGGGTTGTCAAGGCATCCCTGTGGACAGTCCATCTTCCAGTGTCCCCACTGACTACAGGTTGGGCATGCTTTTGGTGGAGGGGGGGTTTGCCACGGGTTTGGGCATGCCTTTGTCCAGTGTCCCAACTGGTTGCATCAGAAGCAGGGTCCAGGGGGCGTCTTAACCCCCATTCTGGGATGACTTGGGCCAGGATGATCTCTTCCCTTAATTGCTGCCACCAAAAAGGCATATTTAGTTTTTCTCTCTCGGTATTTTTCTCTCTTAGCCTTCTCCTCTCTATTATTGAACACCTTGAAGGCTACTTCTAGACTGTCTCTTTGAGGGGTCTCAGGGCCCTTCTCTAGTTGTTGAAGCTTGCATCTAATGTCAGGGGCTAACTGACTGATGAATTGAACACGAAGGTAAAGGAACCCAGCAGGGGTGGTAATACCTGGGTTGGTATACTTCTGGACTGCCTCTGTGAGGCATGCCAAGAATAAGGCTGGATTTTCATCTGCCCCTTGGGTGATTCCCCTGACTTTATCATAATTGACATGGATATGAGTATTTTTCTGCATTCCTTTTAGAAGGCAGGTAATCATATGATTGAGTCTCCTGAAAACTGGGTCACTAGGCTAGTGGGTCCAGTGGGGATCTAACTAAGGCACCGCCTCATCAACAACTGGGCTATCCCAGTCTTGGTTATGTAAGTGATCGGCATGGGCTTTCACTGCTTGCCAGATACGGTCTTTCTCATCTGGGGTGAGAGTGGCATTTAAGATATAATATACGTCACTCCACGTGAGGTTATAGGCCTGGGAAAGTCTCAAGAATTTTTTTTTCTGTATCTGGTAGGATTTTCAGAAAATGACCCTAACTTTTCTATCTGACTCATGTCTGACAAAGAAAATGGCACATGGGTGGGGGGGTCCCTAAGATGGTGGAGGAATAGGATGGGGGAGACCACTTTTCCTCCCACAAATTCATTGAAAGAACATTTGAACGCTGAGCAAATTCCACAAAACAACTTCTGAATGCTGGCAGAGAACATCAGGCACCCAGAAAGGCAGCCTAATGTCTTCGAAAGGAGGTAGGACATATTTTGTCTTTTATATTTTAAAAGATAAAACCAGAGACAAAAGAGTTAGGGATGGAGAACAGTCCTGGAAAGGAGTCCTAAAAGAGAAGTTTCCAAACACCAGGAGACCTTCTCACCAGCGGGTCTGTGGGGAGTTCTGGAACCCCAGAGGGCAACGTAACTTGGAGGTGGTGGTGGTGGTGAGTCGCTCAGTCGTGTCCGACTCTTTGCGACCCCGTGGACTGTAGTCTACTAGGCTTCTCCATCCATGGGATTCTCCAGGCAAGAATACTGGAGTGGATTGCCATTAAACCCACATACGTGCCTAATGGCAACTCCCAGCAGAGAAGTAGCCCAGACTCTCGCATCTGCCACCAGCAAGCAGGGGGCGGAACAGGGAGGCTCGAGCTGCACTACTTAGGGTAACTGGGCCTGAATGCCCTGAGGGCAATCTAAGGGAACTGATGTGAGATAGCAACCCTAACTGTGGGATAGCCAGAGAGAGAGAGAGAGAGAGAGAGAGAGAGAGAGAGAGAGAACTATCCCGGCAAAAGCCCTAACCTAAGTCACTGTCTGGCGCTCACAGAACAAAAGACTGAGCAAATAACAGAGGAGCTAGCCGCTGCCCATCCCCCGCTGGAGGGGAGGCGGGGGGGGTATTGGGTGGGGGGTGTGGGGGGCGGGCAGCCAGTGCCAGAAAGGGGCAATCTCGGCCCGAGAGATGGCATCCTCATACCAAACTGCAAGCAGGCTCCCGACTGTTAACCAAGACTTCTTGGGATTCTGAACGGTTGACATCCACCCGGAAGGTCGCAGCCAGAGATCAGCTCTCCAGAGGAGACACACGGCACATCTGAGACTGGCACGCCCACTGCCACCCAGGAAACCGAGCGGCTGGGACTGGGGAGGTGATAAGACACACTGCACCTGGGGAGAGTGTGCTTGCCAAGCACCTGGTCGCCTGAGCTGCTCGAACCTGGGAAGGGCACAAAATGCAGGCCCAACTGAGTCTGTGCTTTTGTGGAGTACCCGAAAACCTGAACCTGAGCAGCTTAGACTTGGGAGTGCACGCAACCCAGGGCCCGCCTCAGACAGTTCCCCGGCAGAGCAACCTAGAGCCTGAGAAGTTTAGACTGGGAAAGCACACATGCCGTGAGCAGGGGCAAACCCAGTGAGGCCAAGAAACTGCAAGCACTCCCCACATGCCAGTGATATTTGTTTGCAGTGTTCCTCCCTCCCCACAGCATGACTGAACAAGTGAGCCTAAATAAGTGACCACCTTCTCCCCCTTGTGTCAGGGTGGAAATTAGACACTGAAGAGACCAGCAAACAGAAGAAGCTAAAATAAACAGAGGGAACCACTTTGGAAGTGACAGGTGCAACAGGTTAAAACCCTGAAGTTAGCACCGACTACATTGGAAGGGGCCTATAGATCTTAAGAAGTATAAGCCAAATCAAGGAACTATCTGAAACTGAACTGACCCCAAACTGCCCACAACAGCTCCAGAGAAATTCCTAGATATATTTTTACTATTATCACTTTTTAAATTAAAAAAATTTTTGGTTTATTTTTAAGTTCTCTATTACTCCTTTAATTTTCATTTTCATAACCTATTATTACCTTTCAAAAGAAAAGACCCTATTTTTAAAGCAAACTTCATATATCTGTTTTATAATTTTTGTGATTTTGTTTAGTTTTTTTAAGATTGTATTTTTGAGAGTCTAACCTCTACTCTAGATTTTTAATCTTTGCTTTCTGGTATTTGTTATCGATTTTGTACCTTTAAGAATCTAATCTTAGGTACCCATTTTTACATAGGGGTGTGATTACTGGCTTGATTGCTCTTTTCCTTTTGATTCTCCTTTTTCTCCCCCAAGTCACCTCTATCTCCTCCCCTCCCCTTCTCTTCTCTACCCAACTCTGTAAATCTCCTTGTGTGTTCCAGGCTATGGAGAACTTTAGGGGACTGCTTACTGGCTAGATCGGTCTCTCTTCTTTTGATTCCTCCTTTTCTCCTCCTGGTCACCTCTGTCTCCTTCCTTCCTCTTCTCTTCTCTGTGGAACTCCATGAACCTCTCTGAGGAGTCCAGCCTGTGGAGCGCACTTAGGGAATTGATTACTGACCAGCTTGCTCTCTCCCCTTTTGATTCCCCCTCTTCTCCTCCTGGTCACCTCTATCTCCCTCCTCCCTCTTCTCTTCTCCATGTAACTCTGTGAACCTCTCCGGGTTCCCTAACTATGGAGAATCTTTTCATCATTAACCTATATGTTTTATTATCAGTGCTGTATGGATGGAGAAGTCTTGAAGCTACTGTAAGAATAAGACTGAAAACCAGAGGCAGAAGGCTTAAGACCAAAACCTGAGAACGCCAGAGAACTCCTGACTCAGGGAACATTAATCAATAAGAGCTCATCCAAAAGCCTCCATAACTACACTGAAACCAAGCACCACCCAAGGGCCAACAAGTTCCGGAGCAAGACATACCACACAAATTCTCCAGCAATGCAGAAACATACCCTGAGCTTCAATATACAGGCTGCCCAAACTCACACCAAACCCATAGACACTTCAAAACTCACTACTGGGCACGTCATTGCATTCCAGAGAGAAGAGATCCAACTCCACCCACCAGAACACTGACACAAGCTTCCCTAACCAGGAAACCTTGACAAGCCACTCATCCAACCTCACTCACAGTGAGGAACATCCACGATAAAGAGGAACCACAAACTGCCAGAGTACAGAAAGGCCACCCCAAACACAGCAATCTAAACAAGATAAAAAGGCAGAGAAATACTCAGCAGGTAAAGGAACATGATAAATGCCCACCAAACCAAACAAATGAGGAGTCTACCTGAAAAGAATTTAGAATAATGATAGTAAAAATGATCCAAAATCTTGAAAACAAAATGGAGTTACAGATAAATAGCCTGGAGACAGGGATTAAGATGATGCAAGAAATGTTTTAACAAGGACCTAGAAAAAATAGAAAAGAGTCAATCAATAATGAATAATGCAATAAATGAGATCAAAATCACTCTGGAGGGAACCAACAGTAGAATAACTGAGGCAGAAGATAGGATAAGTGAGGTAGAAGATAGAATGGTAGAAATAAATGAAGCAGAGAGGAAAAAGAGAAAAGAATTGAAAGAAATGAGGACAATCTGAGAGACATCTGGGACTATGTTAAATGCCCCAACATTCAAATCATAGGAATCTCAGAAGAAGACAAAAGAAAGGCCATGAGAAAATACTTGAGGAGATAATAGCTGAAAACTTCCCTAAAATGGGGAAGGAAATAGCCACCCAAGTCCAAGAAAACCAGAGAGTCCCAAACAGGATAAACCCAAGATGAAACACCACAAAACACATATTGATCAAATTAACAAAGATCAAACACAAAGAACAAATATTAAAAGCAGCAAGACAAAAACAACAAATAACACACAAGTTAATTTCCATAGAGATAACAGCTGATCTTTCAATAGAAACTCTTCAGGCCAAAAGGCAATGGCAGTACATATTTAAAGTGATGAAAGAGAAAAACCTACAACCCAGATTACTGTATCAGGCAAGGATCTCATTCAAATATGAAGGAGAAATCAAAAGCTTTACAGACAAGCAAAATTCAGAGAATTCAGCACCACCAAACCGGTTCTTCAACAAATGCTAAAGGATCTTCTCTAGACAGGAAACACAGAAAAGCTTTATAAGCTCGAACCCAAAACAACAAAGTAAATGGCAACAGGATCATACTTATCAATAATTACCTTAAATGTAAATGGGTTGAATGCCCCAACCAAAAGACAAAGACTGGCTGAATGGATACAGAAACAAGACCCTATATATGTGGTATACAAGAGACCCACCTCAAAACAAGGGACACATACAGACTGAAATTGAAGGGTTGAAAAAAGATATTCCATGCAAATGGAGACCAAAAGGAAGCAGGAGTAGCAATGCTCATACGAGATAAAATAGACTTTAAAATAAAGGCTGTGAAAGTGACAAAGAAGGACACTACATAATGATCAAAGGATCTATCCAAGAAAAGATATAACAATTATAAATATATATGCACTAAACAAAGGAGCACCATAATATGTAAGGCAAATGCTAACAAGTATGTAGATGACACCACCCTTATGGCAGAAAGTGAAGAGGAACTCAAAAGCCTCTTGATGAAAATGAAAGAAAAGAGTGAAAAAGTTGGTTTAAAGCTCAACATTCAGAAAGCTAAGATCATGGCATCTGGTCCCATTACTTCATGGGAAATAGATGGGGAGACAGTGAAAACAGTGGCAGACTTTATTATTTTAGGCTCCAAAATCACTGAAGATGGTGATGGCAGCCATGAAATTAAAAGACGCTTACTCCTTGGAAGGAAAGTTATGACCAACCTAGATAGCATATTCAAAAGCAGAGACATTACTTTGCCAACAAAGTCCGTCTAGTCAAGGCTATGGTTTTTCCAGTGGTCATGTATGGATGTGAGAGTTGGATTGCGAAGAAGGCTGAGCGCCAAAGAATTGATGCTTTTGAAGTGTGGTGTTGGAGAAGTCTCTTGAGAGTCCCTTGAACTGCAAGGAGATCCAACCAGTCCTTTCTAAAGGAGATCAGAGCTGGGTATTCTTTGGAAGGAATGATGCTAAAGCTGAAACTCCAATACTTTGGCCACCTCATGCAAAGAGTTGACTCATTGGAGAAGACTCTGATGCTGGGAGTGATTGGGGGCAGGAGGAGAAGGGGATGACAGAGGATGAGATGGCTGGATGGCATCACCAACTCTATGGACATGAGTTTGAGTGAACTCTGGGAGGCCTGGCGTGCTGCAATTCATGGGGTCGCAAAGAGTCAGACACAACTGATCGACTGAAAGGAACTGAACTGAACAAGTATGAAAGGGGAAATTAACAATAACACAATAATAGTGGGAGACTTAAAACCCCACTCACACCTATAGATAGATCAACTAAACAGAAAATTAACAAGGAAACATACCTATACACCAACAATGAAAAAAACAGAAACAGAAATTAAGGAAAAAATTCCATTCACCACTGCAATGAAGAGAATAAAATACTTAGGAATAAAGCTACCTAAAGAAACTAAAGACATATATAGAAAACTATAAAACACTGATGAAAGAAATCAAACAGAACACAAATAGATGGAGAAATATACCATGTTCATGGATCGGAAGAATCAATATAGTGAAAATGAGTATATTGCCCAAAGCAATCTATAGATTCAATACAATCCCTATCAAGCTACCAATGGTATTTTTCACAGACTAGAACAAATAATTTCACAATTTGTATGGAAATACAAAAACCTCAAATAGCCAAGGCAATATTGAGAAAGAAGAATGGAATTGAAGGAATCAACCTGCCTGACTTCAGGCTCTACTACAAAGCCACAGTCATCAAGACAGTATGGTAGTGGCACAAAGACAGAAACATAGATCAATGGAACAAAACAGAAAGCCCAGAGATAATCCATGCACCTATGGTCACTTTATCTTTGACAAAGGAGGCAAGAATATACACTGGAAAAAGACAGTCTCTTTAACAAGTGGTGCTGGGAAAACTGGTCAACCACTTGTAAAAGAATGAAACTAGAACACTTTCTAACACCATACACAAAAAAAGAAACTCAAAATGGATTAAAGATATAAACATAAGACCAGAAACTTTAAAACTCCTAGAGGAAAACATAAGGAAAACACTCTCTGACATAAATCACAGCAGGATCCTCTATGACCCACCTCCCAGATTAATGGAAATAAAAACAATAATAAACAAATGGGACCTAATTAAAATTAAAAGCTTTTGCACAATGAAGGAAACTATAAGCAAGGTGAAAAGACAGCCTTCAGAATGGGATAAAATAATAGCAAATGAAGCAACTGACAAAGAATTAATCTCAAAATATACAAGCAACACCTGCACCTCAATTCCAGAAAAATAAGCGACTCAGTCAAAACTTGGGCCAAAGAACTAAACAGACATTTCTCCCAAGAAGACATACAGATGGCTAACAAACACACGAAAAGATGCTCAACATCAATTATCAGAGAAATGCAAATCAAAACCACAATAACGTACCATCTCATGCCGGTCAGAATGGCTGCTATCCAAGTCTACAAGCAATAAATGCTGGAGAGGGTGTGGAGAAAAGGAAACTCTCTTACACTGTTGGTGGGAATGCAAACTCATACAGCCACTATGGAGAACAGTGTGGAGATTCCTTAAAGAACTGGAAATAGAACTGCCATATGATCCAGCAATTCCACTGCTGGGTATACACACCTAGGAAACCAGAACTGAAAGAGACATGTGTACCTCAATATTCATCACAGCACCATTTATAATAGCCAGGACATGGAAGCAACCTAGATGTCCATCAGCAGACAAATGGATAAGAAAGCTGTGGTACATATACACAATGGAGTATTACTCAGTCATTAAAAAGAATACATTTGAATCAGTTCTAATGAGGTAGAGCCTATTATACAGAGTGAAGTAAGTCAGCAAGAAAAACACCAATACAGTATAATAACTCATATCTAAGCAAGCCAGGCTTCAGCAATACGTGAACTGTGAACTTTCTGATGTTCAAGCTGGTTTTAGAAAAGGCAGAGGAACCAGAGATCAAATTGCCAACATCTGCTGGATCATGGAAAAAGCAAGAGAGTTCCAGAAAAACATCTATTTCTGCTTTATTGACTATGCCAAAGCCTTTGACTGTGTGGATCACAATAAACTGGGAAATTCTGAGACAGATGGGAATACCAGACCATCTGACCTGCCTCTTGAGAAATCTGTATGCAGGCCAGGAAGCAACAGTTAGAACTGGACATGGAACAACAAACTGATTCCAAATAGGAAAAGGAGTACGTCAGGGCTGTGTATTGTCACTCTGCTTATTTAACTTCTATGCAGAGTACATCATGAGAAATGCAGGGCTGGAAGAAACACAAGCTGGAATCAAGATTGCAGGGAGAAATATCAATAACCTCAGATATGCAGATGACACCACCCTATGGCAGAAAGTGAAGAGGAGCTAAAGGGCCTCTTGATGAAGGTGAAAGAGGAGAGTGGAAAAGTTGGCTTAAAGCTCAACATTCAGAAAATGAAAATCATGGCATCCCGTCCCATCACTTCATGGGAAATAGATGAGGAAACAGTGGAAACAGTGTCAGACTTTATTTTTGGGGCTCCAAAATCACTGCAGATGGTGACTGCAGCCATGAAATTAGAAGATGCTTACTCCTTGGAAGAAAAGTTAGGAGCAACCTAGACAGTATATTCAAAAGCAGAGACATTACTTTGCCGACTAAGGTCCATCTAGTCAAGGCTATGGTTTTTCCTGTGGTCATGTATGGATGTGAGAGTTGGACTGTGAAGAAGGCTGAGCGCCAAAGAATTGATGCTTTTGAACTGTGGTGTTGGAGAAGACTCTTGAGAGTCCTTGGACTGCATGGAGATCCAACCAGTCCATTCTGAAGGAGATCAACCCTGGGATTTCTTTGGAAGGACTGATGCTAAAGCTGAAACTCCAATACTTTGGCCACCTCATGCGAAGAGTTGACTCATTGGAAAAGACTCTGATGCTGGGAGGGATTGGGGGCAGGAGGAGAAAGGGACGACAGAGGATGAGATGGCTGGATGGCATCACTGGACTGGATGGATGCGAGTCTGAGTGAACTCCAGGAGTTGGTGATGGACAGGGAGGACTGGCGTGCTGCGATTCATGGGGTCGCAAAGAGTCAGACACGACTGAGCTGAAGGAATTTAGAAAGATGGTAATGATAATCCTATATGTGAGACAGCAAAAGAGACACAGATGTATAGAACAGTCTTTTGGACTCTGGGAGAAGACGAGGGTGGGGTGATTTGAGAAAATAGCATTGAAACATGTATATTATATGTGAAACAGATCTCCAGTCCAGGTTTGATGTATGAGGAAGGGTGCTCAGGGTTGGTACAATGGGATGGCCCAGAGGGATGGGGGTGGGGGAGGAAAGTGGGAGGGGGTTCAGGATGGGGAACACATTTACACCCATGGCTAATTTATGTCAATGTATGGCAGAAACCACTACAATATTGTAAAGTACTTAGCCTCCAATTAAAATAAATAAATAAAATTTTAAATTGGAAATAAACAAAGAAAAAGGCGCATGGACTTGGGTGGGGCCCCTCTGATCCTGACACCTCTCTCAGGGGAAACATGTGTTGGGTACATGACCATGTGAGGAGGGAGGGAGAGAAGGGGGAAGGGGGAGTCAGGGAGATGGGGTAGCGGGGTATATGGGGAGTCAGGAGGTTTTGCGGTCAGTAGGTGAGTTGGATGAGGGGGAAGGAGAGGGTTGGTGGGGTGGCAGGGTCAAATTCTGGGGGTGTGGAAGGTTGCAGTCGGCTGTTAGTTGAAGAAGAAGAGCCCTTTGCTTGGGAAGCAAGGTGCATAGAAGGACCTCCTGAGTGGGACAGGCCTTGCATAGGGAGGGCCTGCTCTGAAGGGCCCAAAAGGCTTGGGTATATGGGACCTCCGACCACTTGCCATTCTGTTTAAGGAAATTGGTGAGATTTTGAAGACTGTTAAAGTCAAATGAAGAACAGTGGTGAGGAGATACCCCTCGTCCAAGGAAAGGAGCAGCAGCTGTGCTTTGCTGGAGCAGCTGTGAAGAGATACCCCACGTCCAAGGTAAGAGAAGCCCAAGTAAGATGGTAGGTGTTGTAAGAAGGTATCAGAGGGCAGACACATTGAAACCATAATCACAGAAAACTAGTCAATCTAATCACACTGACCAGAGCCTTGTCTAACACAATGAAACTAAGCCATGCCATGTGGGGCCACCCAAGATGGGTGGATCATGGTGGAGAGGTCTGACAGAAAGTGGTCCACTGGAGAAGGGAATGGCAAACCACTTCAGTATTCTTGCCTAGAGAACCCATGAACAGTATGAAAAGGCAAAATGATAGGATACTGAAAGAGGAACTCCCCAGGTCGGTAGGTGCCCAATATGCTACTGGAGATCAGGGGAGAAATAACTTCAGAAAAATGAAGAGACGGAGCAAAAGCAAAAACAATACCCAGTTGTGGATGTGACTGGTGATAGAAGCAAGGTCCAATGCTGTAAAGAGCAATATTGCATAGGAACCTGGAAGTTAGGTCCATGAATCAAGGAAAATTGGAAGTGGTCAAACAGGAGATGGCAAGAGTGAAAGTCAACATTCTAGGACTCAGTGAACTAAAATGGACTGGAATGGGTGAATTTAACTCAGATGACCATTATATCTACTACTGCGGGCAGGAATCCCTCAGAAGAAATGGAGTAGCCATCATGGTCAACAAAAGAGTCCAAAATGCAGTACTTGGATGCAATCTCAAAAACAACAGAATGATCTCTGTTCGTTTCCAAGGCAAACCATTCAGTAGCACAGTAATCCAAGTCTATGCCCCAATCAGTAATGCTGAAGAAGCTGAAGTTGAACAGTTCTATGAAAACCTACAAGACCTTTTAGAACTAACACCCAAAAAGATGTCTTTTTCATTATAGGGAACTGGAATTCAAAAGTAGGAAGTCAAGAAACACCTGGAGTAACAGGCAAATTTGGCCTTGGAATACGGAATGAAGCAGGGCAAAGACTAAGAGAGTTTTGCCAAGAGAAGACACTGGTCATAGCAAACACCATCTTCCAACAACACAAGAGAAGACTCTACACATGGACATCACCAGACGGTCAATACCAAAATCAGATTGATTATATTCTTTGTGGCCAAAGATGGAGAAGCTCTATACAGTCAGCAAAAACAAGACTGGGGGCTGACTGTGCCTCAGATCATGAACTCCTTATTGCCAAATTCAGACTGAAATTGAAGAAAGTAGGGAAAACCACTAGACCATTCAGGTATGACCTAAAGCAAATCCCTTATGATTATACAGTGGAAGTGAGAAATAGATTTAAGGGCCTAGATCTGATAGACAGAGTGCCTGATGAACTATGGACTGAGGTTCGTGACATTGTACAGGAGACAGGGATCAAGACCATCCCCATGGAAAAGAAATGCAAAAAAGCAAAATGGCTATCTGGAGAGGCCTTACAAATAGCTGTGAAAAGAAGAGAAGCGAAAAGCAAAGGAGAAAAGGAAAGATACAAGAATCTGAATGCAGAGTTCCAAAGAATAGCAAGAAGAGATAAGAAAGCCTTCCCCAGAGATTAAGGCAAAGAAACAGAGGAAAAAAAACAGAATGGGAAAGACTAGAGATCTCTTCAAGAAAATTAGAGATACCAAGGGAACATTTCATGCAAAGATGGGATCGATAAAGGACAGAAATGATATGGCACTAACAGAAGCAGAAGATATTAAGAAGAGGTGGCAAGAATACACAGAAGAACTGTATGAAAAGATCTTCATGACCCAGATAATCATGATGGTGTGATTACTCACCTAAAGCCAGACATCTTGGAATGGGAAGTCAAGTTGGCCTTAGAAAGCATCACTACGAACACAGCAGGCGGAGGTGATGGAATTCCAGTGGAACTATTTCAAATCCTGAAAGATGATGCTGTGAAAGTGCTGTACTCAACATGCCAGCAAATTTGGAAAACTCAGCTGTGGCCACAGGACTGGAAAAGGTCAGTTTTCAGTCCAGTCCCCAAGAAAGGCAGTGCCAAACAATGCTCAAACTACCGCACAATTGCACTCATCTCACACGCTAGTAAAGTAATGCTCAAAATTCTCCAAGCCAGGAATCAGTAATACAAGAACCATGAACTTCCAAATGTTCAAGCTGGTTTTTAGAAAAGGCTTAGGAACAGAGATCAAATTGCCAACATCTGCTGGTTCATCGAAAAGCAAGAGAGTTCCAGAAAAACGTCTATTTCTGCTTTATTGACTATGTCAAAGCTTTTGACTGTGTGGATCACAATAAACTGTGGAAAATTCTGAAAGAGATGGGAATACCAGACCACCTGACCTGCCTTTTGAGAAACCTATATGCAGGTCAGGAAGCAACAGTTAGAACTGGACATGGAACAACAGACTGGTTTCAAATAGGAAGAGGAGTACGTCAAGGCTGTATATTGTCACCCTGCTTATTTAACTTCTATGCAGAGTACACCATGGGAAACACTAGGCTGAAAGAAGCACAAGCTAGAATCAAGATTGCTGGGAGAAATATTAATAGCCTCAGATATGCAGATGACACCACCCTTATGGCAGAAAGTGAAGGGGAACCAAAACGCCTCTTGATGAAAGTGAAAGAGGAGAGTGGAAAACTTGGCTTAAAGCTCAACATTCAGAAAATGAAGATCATGGCATCCAGTCCCAACACTGCATGGGAAATAGATGGGGAAACAGTGGAAACAGTGTCAGACTTTATTTTTCTGGGCTGCAAAATCACTGAAGATGGTGACTGCAGCTATGAAATTAGAAGACGCTTACTCCTTGGAAGGAAAGTTATGACCAACCTAGATAGCATTTTGAAAAGCAGAGACATAACTTTGCCAACAAAGGTCCGTCTAGTCAAGGGTATGGTTTTTCCAGTGGTCATGTATGGATGTGAGAGTTGGACTGTGAAGAAAGCTGAGCTCCGAAGAATTGATGCTTTTGAACTGTGGTGTTGGAGAAGACTCTTGAGAGTCCCTTGGACTGCAAGGAGATCCAACCAGTCCATTCTAAAGGAGATCAGTCCTGGGTGTTCTTTGGAAGGAATGATGCTAAAGCTGGAACTCCAGTACTTTGGCCACCTCGTGCAAAGAGTTGACTTATTGGAGAAGACTCTGATGCTGGGAGGGATTGGGGGCAGGAGAAGAGGATGACAGAGGATGAGATGGCTGGATGGCATCACCGACTTGACAGATGTGCGTTTGAGTGACTCTAGGAGTTGGTGATGGACAGGGAGGCCTGGCATGCTGCAATTCATGGGGTCGCGAAGATTTGGACATGACTGAGTGACTGAACTGAACCGAAAGTCAAATGTGCTGAATTCAGGCCAGAGGTCTTGCTTGTCTAATTAGTATTGAGGCCAGATATATATACAGAGTTGTTTTAAGTGGTTAGCTTTGAGTTCGGGTGAGTAAGAGCGATTTGAGATTTTTGAGAACATAGGTCAGAAGTGTATCATTTGAGACAGATTGGCCAGACTTCATAATGAAAGGCAAGCAGAGGCTCCTATTGGGAGTTCGAGTAGTCACCCGTAGTTGTAATAGGAGTTATGAGAAAAGAGTTCTGTGTCGAGGTGGAGCATCTTCCACCATCACCTACAGAGTGGCCCTAGACAGGGGGTCCCCAAGACCCAGAGAAGACTGAGTTCTAGGGCTCCTCTAGAACACGATCCAGATCTTACCTTAATCTAGGGGCTCGCTTGCATGGAATGTTGCATGTAGAGTGGTCGAATTCCCTATTCTGCACTCGTCAGAGAGAGAGAGAGAGAGGGAGAGAAAGGGGGTAGAGTCGAGGCCTGGGGGTACGCAAAGTACTGGTAAAGCCTTAGAACAAGGCTTGTATCACTCACAAAGGCACTAGGCATCCCCAAGGGGATCTTATGAGCCCTGGCAGAAAGTGAGCTCGTTGGGTGTTCACGCTCCCAGACTCCAGGAAAAGGGAAAACAATGAGAGGGAGGGAGAGTAAGAGTGACAGAGAGAGTGAGACGAATGTCTTGCCCTCTCCAGGGTTTTGGCACCAAGAATGTAAGGTATAGTTCAGGCTGAGGCAGAAAAGAAGGAGAGGGGACCTGAACGGAAGTAGGTTACCTTTATTCAGGCAAGGAGGGGAGACAGTCGGCCTAATGACCAGGCTGAGTGCAAGAGGGATCAGGGAGGCTTCATATTTAAAGGGAGGTTTGTTGAAGCGATAAGGGAAGCATTAGTCAGGTGGGATGTTTGGAGTATTCTTTAGTTGAGATGGCATTTGTAGTTGGGTAGGGGGTGATAAGTCCTCTGGGCAGGGGGTGATAAGACTTTGGCAGATGTAGAGGGTGGAAGGTTTCTGGACAGGGGTGATAAGTCCCCTGGGCCAGGGGTGAATAGTCTCCGATAGATACAACTGGCCTGGAGCATCACGGCGGGACCTAAAGTTTGGTTTTGTTTTCTCTGAAGTTAGAAGATTCAGCAAGGGCCTTTGACACTGTTTTCTTTTCTAGGCCCAAAGACTCCTTCACTGCCTGTTTTTTATAAATAGTTTTATTGGAACACAGCCATTCTCAGCAGCCACACTCATCTGCCGATGTAGTGTCTCTGATTACTTTTGTGCTACAAGAGTAGGGTTATAATGTAGAATGTATGGGTTTCAAAGCCAATATATTTACTACCTGACTCTTTACAGAAAAAAAAAAAAAATTGCTAACTTCTGATCCTGACAATTCACCCAGAATTAACATCAGTATCCTGAGTGCAAAAATTTTCACCTTAATCAAATCGCCTAATCCTTTGCTTCTCACATTTAAATGAACATACAGATTACTTGGGGGTCTTATTAAAAATGCAGATTCTGATTCAGTAGGTCTACAGTGAGGCTTGAGGTGCTGCATTTCTCATAAATACCAAGGTGATACCAGTATTGCTAGTCCCTAGATCAAAATGATCACCACAATGTCTAGCTAAATGTCCATCACCACACCTAGATAAGACTTTTTTCTTGTGATGAGACTTAAGATTTACACTCTTAGCAAATTTTAAATAAGAAATACAGTATTTTAAACTATATAAACAACTGACTATAGCACAGATAATTCTACGCAATAGTCTATAATTACCTATATGGGAAAAAAATCTTTTAAAAAAGTGGATATATGTATATATATAACGGATTCACTTTGCTGTTCACCTGAAACTAGCACATTATAAATCAACAAAACAACAGAATGGGAAAGACTAGAGATCTCTTCAAGAAAATTAGAGATACCAAGGGAACATTTCATGCAAAGATGGGATCGATAAAGGACAGAAATGTTATGGACCTAACAGAAGCAGAAGATATTAAGAAGAGGTGGCAAGAATACATGGAAGAACTGTACAAAAAGATCTTCACGACCCAGATAATCATGATGATGTGATCACTAATCTAGAGCCAGACATCTTGGAATGTGAAGTCAAGTGGGCCTTAGAAAGCATCACTACGAACACAGCTAGTGGAGGTGATGGAATTCCAGTGGAGCTGTTTCAAATCCTGAAAGATGATGCTGTGAAAGTGCTGCACTCAATATGCCAGCACATTTGGAAAACTCAGCAGTGGCCACAGGACTGGAAAAGGTCAGTTTTCGTTCCAATCCCAAAGAAAGGCAATGCCAAAGAATACTCAAACTACCGCACAATTGCACTCATCTCACATGCTAGTAAAGTAATGCTCAAAATTCTCCAAGCCAGTCTTCAGCAATATGTGAACCATGAACTCCCTGATGTTCAAGCTGGTTATAGAAAAGGCAGAGGAACCAGAGATCAAATTGCCAACATCCGCTGGATCATGGAAAAAGCAAGAGAGTTCCAGAAAAACATCTATTTCTGCTTTATTGACTATGCCAAAGCCTTTGACTGTGTGGATCACAATAAACTGTGGAAAATTCTGAAAGAGATGGGAATACCAGACCATCTGACCTGCCTTTTGAGAAATCTGTATGCAGGTCAGGAAGCAACAGTTAGAACTGGACGTGGAACAACAGACTGGTTCCAAATAGGAAAAGCAGTATGTCAAGGCTGTATATTGTCACCCTGCTTATTTAACTTCTATGCAGAGTACATCATGAGAAATGCAGGGCTGGAAGAAACACAAGCTGGAATCAAGATTGCAGGGAGAAATATCAATAACCTCAGATATGCAGATGACACCACCTTTATGGCAGAAAGTGAAGAGGAGCTAAAGGGCCTCTTGATGAAGGTGAAAGAGGAGAGTGGAAAAGTTGGCTTAAAGCTCAGCATTCAGAAAATGAAGATCATGGCATCCGGTCCCATCACTTTATGGGAAATAGATGGAGAAACAGTGGAAACAGTGTCAGACTTTATTTTTGGGGGCTCCAAAATCACTGCAGATGATGACTGCAGCCATGAAAATAGAAGACACCTACTCCTTAGAAGAAAAGTTATGACCAACCTAGATAGTATATTCAAAAGCAGAGACATTACTTTGCTGACTAAGGTCCGTCTAGTCAAGGCTGTGGTTTTTCCTGTGGTCATGTATGGATGTGAGAGTTGGACTGTGAAGAAGGCTGAGCGCCGAAGAATTGATGCTTTTGAACTGTGGTGTTGGAGAAGACTCTTGAGAGTCCCTTGGACTGCATGGAGATCCAACCAGTCCATTCTGAAGGAGATCAACCCTGGGATTTCTTTGGAAGGAATGATGCTAAAGCTGAAACTCCAATACTTTGGCCACCTCATGCGAAGAGTTGACTCATTGGAAAAGACTCTGATGCTGGGAGGGATTGGGGGCAGGAGGAGAAGGGGACGACAGAGAATGAGATGGCTGGATGGCATCACCGACTCAATGGACATGAGTCTGAGTGAACTCTGAGGGATGGTAATGAACAGGGAGGCCTGGTGTGCTGCTTTTTATGGGGTCACAAAGAGTTGGACACGACTGAGTGACTTAACTGAACTGAACTGAATACTCCAATTAAAAATAAAATAATAAAAATAAGCTATAGTCACCATGCTTTACTTGGCATCTCCAGGACTTATTTATTTTATACATGGAAGTTTGTACCTTTTAATTACCTTCACCCATTTCACCTGATCTTGATCCACATTGCCCCTGGCAACCACCAATGTGTTCTCTGTGAGTTCCTGTTTTCATGTTTGTTTTTAGATTCCATATATAATGAGATCATATAGTATTTTTCTTTTTCTCTCTGACTTATTTCACTTAGGATTATGTTCTCAGGGTTCATCCATGTTGTCACAAATGGAGGAATTTTCTCCTTTTTGTGGCTAAATAATATTCTATTGTTTTATATGTTTATTTTATTAATTCATTCATGTCATTCATGGACATGTAGATTGTTTCCATGACTTGGTTATTTTGAATAATGCTGCGGTGAACACGGGGGTGCAGATATCTTTTTCAAGTTAGTGTTTTCATTTCCTTTGGATAAATACCCAGAAGTAGAATTGCTGGATTGTATGGTAATTTGTATGGGGGTTTGTAACATTGTTCAGGAGGCAGTGATCAAAACCATCCCCAAGAAAACGAAATGCAAGAAGGCAAAATGGTTGTCTGAGGAGGCCTTGCAAATAGCTGAAAAAAGAAGAGAAGTGAAAGGCAAAGGAGACAAACAATATACCCATCTGAATTCAGAGTTCTAAAGAATAGCAAGGAGAGATAAGAAAGTCTTCCTAAGTGAATATTGCAAAGAAATAGAGGGAAACAATAGAATGGGAAAGACTAGAGATCTCTTCAAGAGAATTAGAAATACCAAGGGAACATTTCATGCAAATATGGGCACAATAAAGGACGGAAATGATATGGACTTAATAGAAACAGAAGATATTAAGAAGACATGCCAAGAATACACAGAAGAAAAATACAAAAGACTTCATGACCCAGATAACCACATGTTGTGATCACTCGCCTAGAGCCAAACATCCTGGAGTACAAAATCAAGTGGGCCTTAGGAAGCATCATATGAACAAAGAGAGTGGAGGTGATGGAATTCCAGCTGAGCTGTTTCAGATCCTAAAAATAATGCTGTAAAGTGCTGCATTCAATATGCAACAAATTTGGAAAACTCAGCACTGGCCACCAGTCTGGGAAAGGTCAGTTTTCATTCCAATCCTAAAGAAAGGTAATGCCAAAGAATATTCAAACTACCACACAGTCACACTCATTTCACATGCTAGCAAAGTAATGCTCAAAATTCTCCAAGCTAGGCTTCAACAGTATGTGAACTGAGAACTTCCAGATGTTCAAGCTGGTTTTAGAAAAGGCAGAGGAACTAGAGATCAAATTGCCAACGTCTGTTGGATCATAGAAAAAGCGAGAATTCCAGAAGAACATCTACTTTTGCTTCATTGACTACGCTAAAGCCTTTGACTGTGTGGATCACAAAAATCTGTGGAAAATTCTTGAAGAAATGGGAATTCCAGACCACTTTACCTGCCTCCTGCAAAACCTGTATGCAGGTCCAGAAGCAACAGTTAGAACCAAACATGGAACAACAGACTGGCTCCAAATTGGGAAGGAAGTATATCAAGGCTGTATATTGTCACCCTGCTTATTTAACTTCTATGCAGAGTACATCATGAGAAACGCTGGGCTGGAAGAAGCACAGATTGGAATCAAGATTGCCGGGATCAATAACCTCAGATATGCAGATGACACTACCCTTATGGCAGAAAGTGAAAAGGAACTAAAGAGCTTCTTGATGAAAGTAAAAGAGGAGAGTGGAAAAGTTGGCTTAAAGCTCAACATTCAGAAAACGAAGATCATGGCATCTAGCCCCATCACTTCATGAAATAGATGGGGAAACAATGGAAACAGTGACACTTTTCTTGGGCTCCAAAATAGCTGCAATTGGTGACTGCAGCCATGTAATTAACAGACGCTTGCTCCTTGGAAGAAAAGTTATGACAAACCTAGACAGCATATTTAAAAGTAGAAACATCACTTTGGCAGCCAAGGTTCATCTAGTGAAAGCTATGGTTTCTTCAGTAGTCATGTATAGATGTGAGAGTTGGACCATAAAGAAGACTCCATGCCGAAGAACTGATGCTTTTGAACTGTGGTGTTGGAGAAGTCTTGAGAGTCCCCTGCAGGGAGGTCAAACCAATCAATCCTAAAGGAACTCAACCCTGAACATTCATTGGAAGGACTGATGCTGAAGCTGAAGCTCCAATACTTTGGCCACCTGATACGAAGAGAGAACTCATTGGAAAAGACCCTGATGCTGGGAGAGACTGAAGGCAAGAGGATAAAGGGACAACAGAGGATGAGATGGTTGGATGGCATCACTGACTCAATGGACATGAGTTTGAGCAAGCTCCAGGAGATGGTGAAGGACAGGGAAGCCTGGTGTGCTGCCGTCTATGGGGTCACAAATAATTGGACATGACTGAGCAACTGAACAACAGAATGGTAATTCTAGTTTTAATTTACCTCCATACCATTTTCCATAGTGGCTGTAGCAATTTACATCCCCACCAACAGTGCACTAAAGTGAAAGTGAAAGTGTTAGTTACTGAGTCATGTCCAACTCATTGTGAGCCTGTGGATTGTAGCCCTCCAGGCTCCTCTCTCTATGGGATTCTCCAAGCAAGAATACTAGAGTGGGTTGCCATTCCCTTCTCCAGGAGATCTTTGTGACCCAGGGATCAAATCCAGGTCTTCTGCATTGCAGGCAGATTCTTAACAATCTGAGCCTACAAAGAAGCCCTAGGTACACTAGGGTTCCCTCTTTTCCATATCCTTACCAACACTTCTTTTTCTTTTTAACTGAAATACAGTTGATTTACAATGTTGTTAATTTCTGCTTTATAGCAAAATGCTGAAATTATATATATATATATATATATATATATATATATATCCTTTTCCTCATAGGATGCTGAACCAACACTTATTTCTTATCTTTTTGATAACACCCTTTCTATTAGATGTGAGATGATCTCATTGTGATTTTGATTTGCATTTCCCTGAAGATTAGTGATGTTGAGCACCTTTTCATATACCTGTTGGCCATTTGAATATCTTCTTTAGAAAAATGTTTACTCAAGTCCTTTGCCCATTTTTAAATTGGATTATTTGATTCTTTGCTATTGAGTTGTATGAGTTCTTTATATATTTGGATAGGAACCATTTATCAGATTTAGGATTTGCAAACATTTTCCCTCATTCCATAGGTTGCCTTTTTGTTACTGTTTTTCTTTTTGACCCTGCCACATAGCCTGTGGTTTCTTAGTTTCCTGGCCAGAGGTAGAACCTCTGCCCCTTGCAGTGGAAGCATGGAGTCTTAACCCCTCAACCACTAGGGAAGTCCCTGCAAATGCTTTTTAATTTGATATAATCCGATTTATTTATTGTTGCTTTTATTACCTTTGTTTAAAAAAAAAAACAATAAGATTGATGTTCAGGAAGTTACCACCTGTGTTGAAGTTCTTCTAGGAGTTTTATTGTTTCAGGTCTTACATTCATGTCTTTAATCCATTTTGAGTTCATTTTGGGGTATGGTGTAAAACAGTGGGCTAGTTTTATTGTTTTGCATATGGCTGTCCAGTTTTTCTGACCATTTATTAAAGAAACTGTCCTTTCCCCAATGCATATTCCTGTCTGCTTTGTAAAACTTAATTGATTATATACGCTTGTGCTTATTTCTTGGCTCTCTGTTTTCTTCCATTGATTTGTTATGTCTATTTGGTACTAATATACTGTTTTGATTGCTATAACATTGTAATATAATTTGAAATCAGGACGTGTGATGGCTTCAGCTTTGTTCTTCTTTCTCAAGATTGTTTTGGCTACTCAAAGTCTTTTGTGGTGGTGGTTGTTCAGTTGCTAAGTCGTGTCTGACTCTTTGCAGCCCGATGGACTGCAGCATGGCAGTCTTCCCTGTCCTTCCCTGTCTTCCAGGGTTTGCTCAAACTCATGTCCAGTGAGTTGGTGATGCCATCCAACAATCTCATCCTCTGTCACCCCCCTTCTCCTCCTACCCTCAGTCTTTCTCACCATCAGGTTCTTTTCCAATGAATCGGCTGTTTGAATCAGGTGACCAAAGTATTGGAGCTTCAACTTCAGCATCAGTCCTTCAAATGAATATTCAGGGGTGATCCCTTTAGGATTGACTGGTTTGATTTCCTTGGCTTCCCTGGAACTCATGATGAAGAATCTGCTTGCAATGCAAAGGCCTGGGTTTGATTCTTGAGTCAAGAAGATTTTCTGGAGAAGGGAATGGCTACCCACTTCCATATTCTAGCCTGAAAAACTCCATGGATAGGAGCCTGGCAGGTTACAGTTCATGGAGTTGCAAAGTCAGACAAAACTGAGCGAGTAACACTTTCACTTTCACTTTGTGGTTACATTAAAATTTTAGGATTGTTTGTTTTGTTCTATGAAAAATGACATTAGAATTTCATTAGAAATTGTATTCAATTTGTATATTGCTTGGGTAGTATGAACATTTTAATAGTATTAATTTTTCTAATTTATGAGCACAAAGTATCTCTGCATTTATTTGCATTTATGTGTATTTCCAGTTTCTTTCATCAGTGTCTTATAGTTGTCAGTAAACAGATCTTTAACCTCCTTGGTTTAGTTTATGCCTAGGTAATTTATTCCTTTTGATGCAACTGTAAATGGGATTGTTTTCTTAATTTCTTTTTCCCACAAATTTTGTTTTCAGTTCTCTCTTATTATTTCTCTTGTTATCGAGCTTAATTTCTCTGGTTCATCAACTCTTTTGCCTTTTTTTCCCTCTGTTGCTTTCACCTGACAAAAACTCAGCTCTGCATGAACCCCAATTATGCCTTCTCTTTATCTGTACCAACATAGCTCTACATAGCAGGAGAAATATCAATAAACGTTCCCCTGGAGAAGGAAATGGCAACCCACTCTAGTATTCGTACCTGGAGAATCCAATGGTTAGAGGAGCCTGGCAGGCTATGGTCCTTTAGGTTGCAAAGAGTCAGACACAACTGAAGTGACTTAGCATGGACGTCCCTAAATTCATAGTCACTGACCTTAGACAGACCCTCCCCATTGCTCCTCAGTCCTCCAGTTTCCTTAGCATGCCCTCTCTCCCACACTCTCAAAGTCCATTCCACACTTCCCCGTGCTGCTCAGACCTCCCATTCTTCCTTCCCACTCATTATCTGCAGATCCTATCAGATTTGTTGAGAACCTCCTTGGCCAGGTTAAAGAACTCTTGCTTTAAAGCAGATTTTTCAACAGCACTATTTATACTTTGGGCTAAATATGTTTTTGTTATGGAAGATTGTCGTAAGTGTTACAGGATGTTAGCAGCTTCCTGGTATCTACTCAAGATGCCAGTAATACCCCAGGTGTCAAACAAAAATATCTTCAGACATTGCCAGGTATCTGTTGAGTAGGGCAATCTCCCTAATCACAACCACTGGTTTAAAGCAACAGAAATCAATTCCAGCTAACTTCAAGAAAAAGAGGGACTTCCCTGGTATTCCAGTGGTTAAGAATCCACCTGCCAGTGCAGGGGACATGGGTTCACGGGTTCAATCCCTGGTCCAAGAAGATTCCACACGCCATGGGGCAACTAAGCCCATGTGCCACAAGTACCTAATCCCATGTGCCTAGAGCCTGTGATCTGCAAAAGCAGCTCTCATACTGAAACTAGAAAACAGCCTTCTCTCCCCACAACTAGAGAAAGCCCGTGTGTAGCAACAAAGACCCAGCACAGCCAAAAATAAATTTTAAAATTAATTTAATAAAATGGGAATTTATTGAAAAGGTAGAAGATTAATTCACAGACTGAATGGGAAAAGAATCCCAGGGCCAGGAGATCGTGGGTTTTCTTTCTAGAGGTGACAATTAGGTTGTATCCTTCTGTATTTTGGTGTTCCTGATTAAGTTCAAAATTCTCAGTAAGAAAAATCTAAGTCCTGTTAGGTCAGATAGTCACTCCTATGGCCTAGGGAATAGAATCTATAACCAAAATCAAGCTAGGTAGGGAGGGCTGTTCAGCAGAAAAGAATAGCTGTCACACACATCCCATATTCTGTATCTTTATTCACCTAAAATGATGGAAAACCTGGTGACAGAGGCTTCAGTGAATTGAAGTTTAATATTCTACCATAAAAGTAAGTCTGGAGGTAGGTAGTTGTTGGCATTGCTTCAGTTGCTAAACAGTATCATCACAGTCTTTTTCCCTTTCTGAGCTCTGGCTTTTCATCTTCAAGTTTATGGAAAGTTGAAAGATGGCTCTCGTACTTCCTGACATCATGAATCATGACCACATTCAAAAGTAGGAAAAACACAAGGGTGGAGGAAGCAACAGAAGGACCTTATGTGAGAAGTTCCCTCTCCTTTTATCAGCAAAGGAAAAGCTTTCACTGAAGCCCTCAGCAAAAAAACCCTTAAGATTTATTGACAAGAAATAGGTTATATGGCCATTCTCTTACCTTCAAGATATGATGGGAGAGTTAGTATCTGGTAGAAGGGAATGTAATAGTCATGCCTGACTTAGACCATTGTTAATCCCCCTGATCTGGGCTTGTTGGTGTCAAATTTTGGGTTCTATTAGCAATAGAAGAGGGTCTAAGCTGTTAGTTATGCATTGGTATCAGTTCAGTTCAGTCGCTCAGTCGTGTCCGACTCTTTGCGACCCCATGAATCGCAGCACGCCAGGCCTCCCTGTCCATCACCAACTCCTGGAGCTCACCCCAACTCATGTGCATCAAGTCGATGATGCCATCCAGCCATCTCATCCTCTGTCATCCCCTTCTCCTCCTGCCCCCAATCTCTCCCAGCATCAGTCTTCTCCAATGAGTCAACTCTTTATGTGACGTGGCCAAAGTACTGGAGTTTCAGCTTTAGCATCAGTCCTTCCAAAGAACACCCAGGACTGATCTCCTTTAGAATGGACTGGTTGGATCTCCTTGCAGCCCAAAGGACTCTCAAGAGTCTTCTCCAACACCACACTTCAAAAGCATCAATTCTTCGGAGCTCAGCTTTCTTCCCAGTCCAACTCTCACATCCATGCATGACTACTGGAAAAACCATAGCCTTGACTAGATAGACCTTTGTTGGCAAAATAATGTCTCTGCTTTTCAGTATGCTGTCTAGGTTAGTCATAACTTTCCTTCCAAGGAGTAAGCGTCTTTTAATTTCATGGCTGCAGTCACCATCTTCAGTGATTGTGGAGCCCAAAAAATAAAGTCTGACACTGTTTCCCCATCTATTTCCCATGAAGTGATGGGACCGGATGCCATGATCTTCATTTTCTGAATGTTGAGCTTTAAGCCAGCTTTTTCACTCTCTCACTTTCATCAAGAGGCTTTTAGTTCCTCTTCACTTTCTGCCATAAGGGTGGTGTCATCTACATATCTGAGGTTATTGATATTTCTCCCAGAAATATTGATTCCAGCTTGTGTTTCTTCCAGCCCAGCATTTCTCATGATGTACTCTGCATAGAAGTTAAATAAGCAGGGTGACTGTATACAGCCTTGATGTACTCCTTTTCCTATTTGGAACCAGTCTGTTGTTCCATGTCCAGTTCTAACTGTTGCTTCCTGACCTGCATATAGGTTTCTCAAGAGATAGATCAGGTGGTCTGGTATTCCCATCCCTTGAAGAATTTTCCACAGTTTATTGTGATCCACACAGTCAAAGGCTTTGGCATAGTCAATAAAGCAGATGTTTTTCTGGAACTCTCTTGCTTTTTTGATGATCCAGTGGATGTTGGCAATTTGATCTCTGGTTCCTCTGCCTTTTCTAAAAGCAGCTTGAACATCTGGAAGTTCGTGGTTCACTGAACCATGGCTTGCTGAAGACTGGCTTGGAGAACTTTGAGCATTACTTTACTAGCATGTGAGATGAGTGCAATTGTGTGGTAGTTTGAGCATTCTTTGGCATTGCTTTTCTTGGGGATTGGAATGGAAACTGACCTTTTCCAGTTCTCTGGCCACTGCTGAGTTTTCCAAATTTGCTGGCATATTGAGGGGAGCACTTTCACAGCATCATCTTTCAAGATTTGAAATAGCTCAACTGGAATTCCATCACCTCCACTAGCTTTGTTCATAGTGATGCTTCCTAAGGCCCACTTGACTTCACATTGCAGGATGTCTGGCTCTAGGTAAGTGATCACACCATTGTGATTATCTGGTAACAACAAAAGGCAATCCCTTTACCTGTACTCTGAATCCTGTTCCATTCCCTCAGTTCTCGAAGACTTATCATTTTTTTTCACTTGGTTATCCCCTTTCTTTCCTGTATCACTCATCTTCCCTAGCTATTGAATCATATTACAAGCATACAAACATGCTCCAGGAATGTTTTCCATCTTTAAAGATTCCTTCCTTATGGGTAGATAAAGAGATATGATAAAGCAAGCATGAAGTGAAGTCGCTCAGTCGTGTCCAACTCTTTGTGACCCATGAACTGTAGCCTACCAGGCTTCTCCATCCAGGGAATTTTCCAGGCAAGAATACTGGAGTGGGTTGCCATTTCCTTCCCCAAGAGATTTTCCCAACCCAAGGATTGAACCCAGGTCTCCCACATTGTAGGCAGACGCTTTACCACCTGAGCCACCAGCGATGTTAATTTTAGAGCTCAGTGAGACTGCAACATACTTCAGACTTTTCTGTATGTTTAAAACTTTTATAATAAAATATTTGAAATAAAATCCTTCCGTTAACTCCCAGTCACCTTCCAACTTGTTCCTCTGCCTATTACTTATTCAGATTCCTTTTAAAAGTTCTTTTCTCTGCTTGCTTCTCTCCCTTCACTCTCAGCTTATACCAGTTTGGCTTCCATCTCCACCACTCCTCTGAGATGGCTCTTACTAAGCTTGCCTTTGAATGGACTCTTTTCTGTCCTCATCTTATTCAACTGTTCAGCATCATTCTTGGCTGCTGACCTGTCTCTCCTTGAAACAATTTGTGCTCTTGGCATCTGACACCACTTGTTCTATTTTCTTTCTACCTTTCTATGTGCTCCTTTTTTGGTCTCCTTTGCCAACTTCTTCTCCATTGTTTTTTAGTTACTAAGTCACATCCAACTCTTTTGTGACTACATGGACTGTAGCCCACCAGGCTTCTCTGTCTATGAGATTTCCCAGGCAAGAATTCTGGAGTGAGTTGCCATTTCCTTCTCCAGGAGATCTTCCCCCTGCAGGGATCAAAGCCACGTCTCCTGCATTGGTAGGCAGACTCCTTCTTGCTGAGCCACAAGGGATCTTCTTCATTACCCAACTTCTAAGAGTTGGAATGTCCCAAGGGTTGGTTCTAGGACTACCTCTCTGTCTACAGCCAATTTCCCCACACAGGCACTTTTGACATTTTCTGTTGGATACTTCTTCATTGAGTAGGATTTCCCAGGCATTCTAGGATGTTGTCCAGTCCTAGGCCCTGTACACTAAATGCCAGCAGTATTCCTATTGTCCCTTGAGTCAGTGTGTCAACCCAAGTTGCCTCCTAACAGTCCCTAGGGAAGTGCTATTTCTCAAAGTTAAAAACTATTTTGTCTCTTAACAGGTGATACCAACCAGTCTGTGACCTTAAATGTCATATATATGCTAATTTTCAAGTATCTCTGGCCCAAACATCTCTTTTGAATTCTCAATTGCCTCCAATTATATGCAGGACATTTCTATTTGAGTGGTCTATTTAGAAGCTCAATAACTATTTGATGAGTGAATGATCTAATTAATTGTCTTAGTCCCTCCCTCCTATTGAAAACTAAATTCTTGATCTTTTCCTACCTGTTGTTCCCTGTGGGGATGTGGAGATGTGCTTACTCAAATCCCTCTTCAAGAAAGGACTGGCTGGCTGCCCAGCTATGAAGCATGTGGTTAGTTGACACCTTCCAGTTCTTACCTGCTTCAGAGTCCACATCACCTTTCAGTTCAGTTCAGTCGCTCAGTCGTGTCCGACTCTTTGCAACACTATGAATCGCAGCCAGGCCTCCCTGTCCATCACCAACTTCCAGAGTTAACTCAGACTTGCATCCATCCAGTCAGTGATGCCATCCAGCCATCTCATCCTCGGTCATCCCCTTCTCCTCCTGCCCCCAATCCTCACAGCATCAGAGTCTCCTCCAATGAGTCAACTCTTTGCATGAGGTGGCCAAAGTACTGAAGTTTCAGTTTTAGCATCATTCCTTCCAAAGGAATCCCAGGGTTGATCTCCTTCAGAATGGACTGGTTGGATCTCCTTGCAGTCCAAGGGACTCTCAAGAGTCTTCTCCAACACCACAGTTCAAAAGCATCAATTCTTCGGCACTCAGCCTTCTTCACAGTCTAACTCTCACATCCATCACATGACCACAGGAAAAACCATAGCCTTGACCAGACGGACCTTAGTCGGCAAAGTAATCTCTCTGCTTTTGAATATGCTAGAGCCACATTATATGCCATATAACTGATGACATGCTCTTCTTGGGGAGATTTCGAGCCAATGAATAAGCAAAGTGGTGGTAAAAGGACCTAAAGCAGTGTTAGACACCAAGCAGTCTAACAGAACTCTACTAACTAGCAGCCTTTGCTCTGGTACTTGCCATTGGGCTGGCAGAGACTTTGTCAGGTTTCATCACTGCCTGCAGCTTTCCCTGTACCATTCTGCTCCCACTTCTTTTCCTTTTACAAGTGTTGTTTCCTAAGAAACTTGTGGCACACCTAACTCTGTTTCAGCATCTGCTTTCCAGAGAACCTATTCAGAACTCTGTCTTTTACATTTCAGTAAATGGAATGTACCTAGTTGCTTAAGCCAAACCCTGTGAGTCATTCTGATTCTTAATGTACCTTCATACTAATAACTCATCAGCAAGTTCTGTTGACTCTACACTGACATACATAATCTACTTGTCTGTCTCCTCCCACCAAACCAATCCAAGTCATCATCATTTCTCACTAGAATACTGCTGCTGCTAAGTCACTTCAGTTGCGTCCGACTCTGTGCAACCCCATAGATGGCAGCCCACCAGGCTCCCCTGTCCCTGGGGTTCTCCAGGCAAAAACACTGGAGTGGTTGTCATTTCCTTCTCCAATGCATGAAAGAAAAGTGAAAGTGAAGTCTCTCAGTTGTGTCTGACTCTTAGCGACCCCATGGACTGCAACCTACCAGGCTCCTCCGTCCTGCAAATAGCTACAAAAGTCATGTCTGAAACTCACTCTGATCTCCTGTATCCCATTCTCCACACAGTAGATGTCGGGGAGTTTTGGGTGAGATGGGAGATGATCTTTAAAACGTAGCCTGGCTTTACTTGAAAACAATGGTTTCTAATTCAAACTCCATCCAGTATCTGTCAAGACTCTTCATGAGGTCTCCTAGCTTTCTGTTCAACCTTATTTGTCACCAATACCCTTCTCAATCACTGTACTCTAGCCATGTTTATTGTTGTTCTGAGAAGCCATTCCTAGGTGAAGCCATTGCCCAAGCTATACCCACTTCATAGCCCACTCTTTCCTCTACATTTTACATAGTCAGATCCTTCTTCTTCACTAGTACTCAAGTGCCATTGCCTCAGAAAAGCCCACTCTGACCTCTCAACTTACAGTAATTTTCCTCTCCTCCTTTCCATTATTCTTCCTAATAGTATACGTATAGTGCTGCTGCTGCTTCTAAGTCACTTCAGTCGTGTCTGACTCTGTGCAGCCCACCAGGCTCCCCCGTCCCTGGGATTCTCCAGGCAAGAACACTGGAGTGGGTTGCCATTTCCTTCTCCAGCGCATGAAAGGGAAAAGTGAAAGTGAAGTCGCTCAGTCGTGTCAGACTCTTAGTGACCCCATGGACTACAGCCTACCAGGCTCCTCCGCCCATGGGATTTTCCAGGCAAGAGTACTGGAGTGGGGTGCCATTGCCTTCTCTGGTATACATGTACATATGTATGAAATTCATTTATATATAGGTATACATATATTTGGTCTTCCCTGGTGGCTCAGTTGGTAAAGAATCCTCCTGCAATGTGAGAGTCCTGGGTTCAATCCCTGGGTTGGGAAGATCCCCTGGAGAAGGGAAAGGCTACCTAATCCAGTATTCTAGCCTGGAGAATTCCATAGACTGTATAGTCCATGAGGTCGCAAAGAGCGACTTTCATTCACTCATACATATAGATGTATTTTTTTCTTTAATTGTTCATTTTTATTTTATTAACTTATGTTTGTCTGTGCTGGGTTTTCATTGCTGCTCCACTTTTCTCTAGTTGTGGCAGGTGGGGGCTACTCTCCAGTTGTGGTGTGAGACTTCTCATTGTGGTAGCTTCTCTTGTTGCAGAACACAGGTTCTAAGGCACGTGGGCTTCAGCAGTTGCAGCACATGGGCTCAGTCGTTGTGGCTCCTGTTGTGAAGCACCATGGGGTTAGCTGCTCAGAGGCATGTAGAATCCTCCCGGATCAGGGATCAAACCCATGTCTCCTGCATTGGTAGGTGAATTCTTTACCACTGAACCACCAGGGAAGCCCCTCTTTAATTGTTTTTTGTCTGTCTCTCTCACTTGGCCAGAAAATCTGTGAGAATATGGACAATATTTTGTTTATCACCATTTACCCAGAGTCTGATACATATAATAGGCAATCAATATATATTTGTTGAATGAACAAATAAGTGAATAAAAGGAAAATTACCAAATTATCTTAGGTATTCTAAGGATGTTTTTCTCAGTATTTTGACAAATGGACTTGATTTTTGTTTTTATCTTTTTAAAATAGTTTATTTATTTGGTTGCACCGAGTCTTAGTTGTGGCATTCAGGATCTTTAATTGTGACATGTGGGATCTAGTTCCCTGACTAGGAATCAAACCTGGGGCCCCTACATTGGGAGTGTGGAGTCTTAGTCACTGGACCACCAGAGAAATCCCTGCTTTTATCTTTTTCCTTTAGAAAGAGAATGGAAATTGTATCTTCTGCCTGCTGATATTAGTGATCATCACATAGGAGACACATATTAATAAGAGTAAATCAAACAGTAAAAACAGTATCTAGATCCATGTTACAATGACAATAATTTCAAAAGTCCTTACAGTTCAGTTCAGTTCAGTCACTCAGTCATGTCCAACTCTTTGTGACCCCATGAATCGCAATACACCAGGCTCCCTGTCCATCACCAACTCCTGGAGTATACTCAAACTCATGTCCGTTGAGTCGGTGATGCCATCCAGCTATTTCATCCTCTGTCGTCCCCTTCTCCTCCTGTCCCCAATCCCTCCTAGCATCAGGGTCTTTTCCAATGAGTTAAGTCTTCGCATGAGGTGGCCAAAGTATTGGAGTTTCAGCTTTAGCATCATTCCTTCCAAAGAACACCCAGGACTGATCTCCTTTAGAGCGGACTGGTTGGATCTCTTGCAGTCCAAGTTTTACTTTAAAAATTAAACTATCTCTACTGAGAAAGTTTTATAATATCCTAAGAACAATAATTTTACTCCCACTTAGCAATCCTTGGGTTTCCCTGGTGGCTCAGACAGTAAAGAATCTACCTGCAATGCCAAAGACCTGGGTTCAATCCCTGTGTCAGGAAGATCAATTGGAGAAGAGAAAGGCTACCCACTCCAGTATTCTTGCCTGGAGAATCCCATGGACAGAGGAGCCTGGCGGGCTACAGTCCATGAGGTCACAAAGAGTCGGACATGACTGAGTGACTAGCACTAGCACTCCTCAAAAAAAAGGAAAGAACAAACTAGAGACAAAGTAGTATGAAGTATTTGTTCCATAGATTATAAGAAATTAGTGAGAAAAAAATTCAGTCATGCTGCAGTAAGGAACATTATCAAGTAGTGTGTGCTACATTCATACTTTTTGTTTCTGTTCAGCAAAAAAACTAAAATGTGCAATGACTATAATTATATAAATCTCATTCCCAATCACTAGATTTTTATTTTATGAAGTTTAAAAAAATATAACCTCTTGTTCCCCCTAAGGCATAGAATTCCAGAAAGCAGAGTCGCTTTAGAGATCTCCTGTAAAACTTCACGTTGATAGATGTTTACCTGAAATACTTGCAAAGCTGAGTTTGTACTTTTACTCACTTTAAATAGATCTGACTCACAGTGTTTACACATCTTTCTCTAACTTTTATGATTCGTTTTAAAAATATTTATTTGCACCAGCTGTTAGTTGTGGGACACAAGACCTTCAGTCTTTGATGTGGGATCTTCATTTGTGGCATGTGAACTCTTAGCTGCAGCATGTGGGATCTAGTTCCCTGACCAGGGATCGAACCTGGGCCCCCTGCATTGGGAGCATGGAGTCTTAGCCACTGGACCACCAGGGAGGTCCCTCTAAATTTTATGATCCTTTTAATGTAGACATTTTCTAATGACATCATGAACTTTCCCAAGCAACTCACCCTTTTGTGGTGCCATACGAATTTTATCTTTCCACATCCCGTCCTAGGCTGCAGTCCTGAACGAGGTTAATATATTGGACATGATACAAAGAAATCGGCAAATGATTGCAGTAGTATGAAGGCATTAGTTGACATTCCAAAGCAGTAAGGCAATTCATGATGTAAAGGGTGTGGCCAGACAAATTCAACAATGTAGAAGATTCTTAGTATAGTTCCTGCTATCACAAAAGAGGGGTAAAACTTGATGCTTAAAGGGGTGGACAAACTGAAATTACTAAAGGGTAGTACAAAATAATTATTCACAAGAGGAGAAGGATGAGTCCTTATTTGGGAAACCAGTAATGTCAGGAGATGGAATAGTCGTTTATTCCTTTAAACATGATATCATAGAAAACTAGAAAAGTTTTAGGACTAAGGTTACCAACTGGTGCCCAGGGGTACAGTTAGACCTATAGACACATTGTATTGGCCTGCCTACAGAGCTGGGGTTTTTCCCATCTAGTTACCAAATCACAAGTTTCCATAATAAAAATTAGAATGTCTGGCTTCTCTTGAAAATGTTGGCATTCTGACAATCCTTAGCCTGCATTCCTACATGGCAGCAACTGGCTGAAGCAAAGTAACAGCTTCTGTCTTTGGACAAGGCAGATAGTTGTTACAATCCCCACTTAGTCAGCTTCACTTACATCATCCACCTAGCACTTGTAGGCATTTAAGTGTGTGACACTGGTTTGGGGAATTCCATATAATAAAGAGATGAATCAATGTTGTAGGAGGGGAATCTATGGTATAAGATATACAGACCTTGGAAAATTCATTGCGACAAGAGTAGAAGCAGCAGAATGTTTATATCCTGCTATTTTAATCCCAATAGTATTCTTTTAAACCTGCAACTCTAACCTCAGAGCATTTGCCTCCATCATGCAGTCTATGCATCAATCAAGGAACTAAACTGGATCAATGAAATTTAATTTATATTTACTTTCCTCCCAAATTTACTAATACTGGCATGATTTTTATTATATGCTATTGTCAGGTGTCCTTTGTGTCACACATCTTTGGGTCAAGTTTAGAACAAATCTCATTGTCCTCAAGTGTAATAAACCATTATGTCTCCAAAAGATAACACATTTCAAAGCATCACCAACTATTTGTCCTTGGGGTGTCCTGTTCTCCTTACTGCCTGCATGCCTTGGCACAGACTGCTTTTCTTGTAATGTTTTTCTCTCTCACTAAACTCCTAGTCATTTTTTTAAAAAATAGTGGATAACTACACCCTCCTAGCATTAAAAAATAATTCCTCCATTAGGCTCTCAGATAAATTTTTTTTTTTTTTTAGGCAAGGAATATGACTTTATTTGGAAAGCCAGCTACCAAGAAGATGGCAGACTGATGTGTCTCAAAATGACCATTTTATCAGCATCTGGATGCCAGGTGCTTTTATAGGACATAAAGGAAGAAGAAAACAGAGGATGAGATGGCTGGATGGTATCACTGATGCGATGGACATAAGTTTGCACAAGCTCTGGGAGCTGATGATGGACAGGGAAGCTGGCATGCTGCAGATCATGGAGTCGAAATGAGTCGGACAGGACTGAGCAACTGAACCAAACTGAAAGAACAGCAAGTGAGGAAGTAAAGTGAAAATGTCATTAATTTTGCAAGTATCTTCCCGAATGGCAAGCTGTGGGGAGGGGATGTGTTAATCTCTTCTTTCTTGCATAGGCTCTCATAGAATTTTAAATTTTTTATTTATTTGTTTTTGGTTGTGCTGGGCCTTTGTTGCTGCATGACTTTTGTCTAGTTGCAGCAAGCGGTGCTCCCTATCTGGTTGTGGTACACAGGCTTCTCCTTGCAGTGGCTTCTCTTGTTGCAAAACACAGGCTCTAGGGTACTCAGGCTTCAGTAGTTGTGGCACACGGGCTCAGTAGTTTCAGCTTCTGGACTCTAGAGCACAGACTCAATTGTTGTGGTGCATGGGTTTAGTTGCTCTGTGGCATATGGGATCTTCCCAGACCAGGGTTTAAATCTGTGTCTCCTGCATTGGCAAAAATCAAATCTCTTTTGCTTATACAGTGGAAGTGAGAAATAGATTTAAGGAACTAGATCTGATAGAGTGTCTGAAAAACTATAGATGGAGGTTTGTGACATTGTACAGGAGACAGGGATCAAGACCATCCCCATGGAAAAGAAATGCAAAAAGCAAAATGACTATCTGGGGAGGCCTTACAAATAGCTGTGAAAAGTAGGCAAGTGAAAAGCAAAGGAGAAAAGGAAAGATATACCCATTTGAATGCACAGTTCCAAAGAATAGCAAGGAGAGATAAGAAAGCCTTCCTCAGTGATCAGTGCAGAGAAATAGAGGAAAAGAACAGAATGGGAAAGACCAGAGATCTCTTCAAGAATATTACAGATACCAAGGGAACATTTCATGCAAGGATGGGCACAATAAAGGACAGAAATGATAAAAACCTAAGAGAACCAGATGATATTAAAAAGAGGTGGCAAGAATACACAGAAGAACTGTACAAAAAAGATCTTCACAACCCAGATAATCATGATGGTGTGATCACTTACCTAGAGCCAGACATCCTGGAATGTGAAGTCAAGTGGGCCTTAGAAAGCATCACTACGAACAAAGCTAGTGGAGGTGATGGAATTCTAGTTGAGCTGTTTCAAATCCTGAAAGATGATGCTGTGAAAGTGCTGCACTCAATATGCCAGCAAATTTGGAAAACTCAGCTGCGGCCACAGGACTGGAAAAGGTCAGTTTCCATTCCAGTCCCCAAGAAAGGCAATCCCAAAGAATGCTCAAACTACTGCACAATTGCACTCATCTCACACGCTAGTAAAGTAACGCTCAAAGTTCTCCAAGCCAGGCTTCAGCAAGCCATGGTTCAGTGAACCATGAACTGCAGATGTTCAAGCTGTTTTTAGAAAAGGCAGAGGAACCAGAGATCAAATTGCGAACATCCACTGGATCATCGAAAAACCAGGAGAGTTCCAGAAAAACATCTATTTCTGCTTTATTGACTATGCCAAAGCCTTTGACTGTGTGGATCACAATAAACTGTGGAAAATTCTGAAAGAGATGGGAATACCAGATCACCTGACCTGCCTCTTGAGAAATCTGTATGCAGGTCAGGAAGCAACAGTTAGAACTGGACATGGAACAACAGACTGGTTCCAAATAGGAAAAGGAGTATGTCAAGGCTGTATACTGTCACTCTGCTTATTTAACTTAAATGCAGAGTACATCATGAGAAATGCTGGGCTGGAGGAAGCACAAGAGGAGTCAAGATTGCTGGGAGAAATATCAATAACCTCAGATATGCAGATGACACCACCCTTATGGCAGAAAGTGAAGAACTAAAAAGCCTCTTGATGAAAGTGAAAGAGGAGAGTGGAAAAGTTGGCTTAAACCTCAACATTCAGAAAACGAAGATCATGGCATCCGGTCCCATCACTTCATGGCAAATAGATGGGGAAACAGTGGAGGCAGTGGCTGATTTTATTCTTGAGGCCTCCAAAATCACTGCAGATGGTGACTGCAGCCATGAAATTAAAAGATGCTTACTCCTTGGAAGAAAAGTTATGACCAGTCTAGTTCAGTTCAGTTCAGTCGCTCAATCGTGTCTGACTCTTTGCGACCCCATGAATCACAGCACGCCAGGCCTTCCTGTCCATCACCAACTCCTGGAGTTCAGACTCATGTCCATCGGGCCAGTGATGCCATCCAGCCATCTCATCCTCGGTCATCCCCTTCTCCTCCTGCCCCCAATGCCTCCCAGCATCAGAGTATTTTCCAATGAGTCAACTCTTCGCATGAGGTGGCCAAAGTACTGGAGTTTCAGCTTTAGCATCATTCCCTCCAAAGAAATCCCAGGACTGATCTCCTTCAGAATGGACTGGTTGGATCTCCTTGCAGTTCAAGGGACTCTCAAGAGTCTTCTCTAACACCACAGTTCAAAAGCATCAATTCTTCGGTGCTCAGCCTTCTTCACAGTCTAACTCTCACATCCATACATGACCAATGGAAAAACCATAGCCTTGACTAGACAGACCTTAGTCAGCAAAGTAATGTGTCTCTGCTTTTCAATATACTAACTAGGTTGGTCATAACTTTTCTTCCAATAACCTCAGATATGCAGATGACCAAACTAGACAACATATTAAAAAGCAGACACATTACTTTGCCAGCAGAGGTTTGTCACATCAAGGCTATGGCTTTTCCAGTAGTCATGTATAGATGTGAGAGTTGCACTATAAAGAAAGCTGAGTGCTGGAGAATTGATGCTTTTGAACTGTGGTGTTGGAGAAGACTCTTGAGAGTCCCTTGGACTGCAAGGAGATCCAACTGGTTCATCCTAAAAGAGATCAGTCCTAAGTGTTCATTGGAGGGACTGATGTTGAAGCTGAAGCTACAATACTTTGGCCACCTGATGCGAAGAGCTGACTCATTTGAAAAGACTCAGATGCTGGGAAAGATTGAGGGCAGGAGGAGAAGGGGACGACAGAGGATGAGATGGTTAGATGGCATCACTGACTCAATGGATGTAAGTTTGGGTAAACTCCGGAAGTTGGTGATGGACAGGGAGGCCCAACGTGCTGCAGTCCATGGGGTCGGAAAGAGTTGGACACGACTTATCGACTGAACTGAACTAAACTCCTGCATTGGCAGGCAGATTCTCTACCATGGAGCCACCAAGGAAGCTCACTCTCATAGAATCTTGAAGATATCTTTATTAAAGAACTTATACCCTTTTAAGAATTTCAGTAGTTTTTTTTTTTTTTACTGTATTAATCTTTGGGGGTAGAATTAAAGACTGAGTTGCTTAAAAGCAGTATTTTAGTGTCTCCAGAACCTAGCAATCTAAAGGTATTTAATAAATATGTGTTGAATGAATGGTCATAAGCAGCTAGAGAAATCTACTAGGTCAGGTGTTATGGGATGAGGCCATAATGTGACATGCTATTATGTAATAAAAATTTGCCATAAGGGGATGAAGCAGAATATGCCATCATGAGAAAAAAGTCTGTGAGAATTTATCTGTTGACAATAGTCTGGAAACATTGACTACAACAGGAAGAGGAGTTGGACCATGCATTTAGCTCACTAGGGTGATGCAAGCCTCTCTGGAATCCTGCCATGCCCAGATAAGCATTAACACTTACATAGTGCCTGGAGCCTAGTTCAGTTCAGTTGTTCAGTCGTGTCTGACTCTTTGCGACCCCACTCTTAGCAGCACTCCAGGCCTCCCTGTTCATTACCATCTCTCGGAGTTCACTCAGACTCACGTCCATTGAGTCCGTGATGCCATCCAGCCATCTCATCCTCGGTCATCCCCTTCTCCTCCTGCCCCCAATCCCTCCCAGCATCAGAGTCTTTTCCAATGAGTCAACTCTTCGCATGAGGTGGCCAAAATACTGAGTTTCAGCTTTAGCATCATTCCTTCCAAAGAAATCCCAGGGTTGATCTCCTTCCAGAATGGACTGGTTGGATCTGCCTGTAATAAATACTTGTTGAATAAATTAATTTGTGAATGATCTGGGAATGATCTACCATATTCTGGACTCTGGGTCATCATAAATCAGATTTTTGTTCTATTGATAATCTGGGTTAGTCAAGGGTGGTTTGGTTTCTGTGTCAAGCTGGACTGGCATATAACTGTGTTTTGAGTTGGGCTGATCTCTTCACTGAGGACATGGTGGTCTATCTATATCAACACAACTCTGGATACTACATTGTATTAAGATGGTACCAGCTGTGATTCTGAGTGGATTGTAAACTAGTTTCTGAACTGATATGCTAGGATTGGTCAGCAGGTCTAATCTTGGATGTGAGGAGAAGTGAAGAAAAGGACAGAAGAAAGGAAGGAAGGCAGAGTGGAGTGCATAAACAAACAAGCAACTGTTAGAAAAGTTTGTCAGATGTACACACTGCTATATTTAAAATGGATAACCAATAAGGACCTACGGTACAGCACATGGAACTCTGTTCAATGTTCTGTGGCAGCCTGGATGGGAGGGAGTTTGGGGGAGAATGGATGAGTCCTTTTGCTTGTTCACTGAAACAATCACAACATTGTTTTTTGTTAATCAGCTACGTGCTGTGCTGTGCTTAGTCACTCAGTTGTGTCTGACTGTGACCTATGGGTTGTAGTTCTCCAGGCTCCTTTGTCCATGGGGACTCTCCAGGCAAGAATACTGGAGTGGGTAGCCTTTCCCTTCTCCAGGGGATCTTCCCAACCCAGGGATGGAACCCAGGTCTCCTGCATTGCAAGTGGATACTTTGCCATCTGAGCCACCAGGGAAGCCCAAGAATACTAGAGTAGGTAGCCTATCCCTTCTCCAGGGGATCTTCCCAAGCCAGGAATCGAATTGGGGTCTCCTGCATTGCAGGCGGATTCTTTACCAGCTGATCTACCAGAATAGCCCATTAATCAGCTATGAAAGTGAAAGTGAAAGTCACTTCGTCTTGTCCAACTCTTTGCAATCCCACCAACTATAGAGTTCATGGAATTATCCAGGCCAGAATACTGTAGTGGGTAGCCTTTCCCTTTTCCAGAGGATCCTCTTAACCCAGGGATCAAACCCAGGTCTCCCACATTACAGCAGGATTCTTTACCAGCTGAGCCACAAAGGAAGCCCATTAATCAGCTATACCCCAATATAAAATAAAAAGTTAAAAAAAAAAAAGAGAGAAAAGCTTGTCATGTCATCAAGTAGTCTTCCAGCTGAAATCTCCATAAGAAAAGAAACAAGTAAAATAAATAAATTAATTAAAATTTTTAAAAGAAAATAAAAAGAAAAGGAACAAGTCTCTCACAAAAGGGCCTACCTTATTATCTTCACTATGCTCAGTCACTAGCTAGGGAATCACGGACTTGTGAATTGCTAAGTACAGCAGCGGAAGCCTACAGTCAATTATGCTCCCTGTAGCGAGAGACCTAAGAGGCACTTTCTTATCGTTGCCATAGTCCACCCATTGTACCATGCAGACCCACTTGTCTATTCAGGTTCAGGGTCGCCTCCTCCATGCTGCCCATGGATCTCTCTTCTTGAGGGAAACTTCCTTCCTGTGGGAAGTGTGTTGGAAGAACTACAGCATCTATTCCTGCATTTGATCTCAAGGCCTCAACTAGTACTCATCCTCTCCTTCCTCCATTTTGAGTTCTAAGTTCCCCTCACACTCAGTTACCACCTCAGCTGGTCTGCATGGCTTTCCTGATCCTGCAACTCAAACTTCTATGTTTGAGGGTCCTGAACCCATTGATAATCATACCCCTCTCAGTCCAGGTTGCTACATGTAACCATTCGTAGTTATAATGGAGCAAAAGGATTCCAGGAGGTGCTCAAGGTGATAGAAGAGGCCTGATACACTCAACTTGCCCCAAAATGGCTGACTGGTCTCTTGGAGGAATAATATAAAAGCAAGCAGTTCAAGACGGGGTGAACTTCACTAAAGCCCTCATCCATTTCACAGCTTCTTTTCAAACTCAAGTAGCATAAATCAAAGTGCTGTGGTCTGAATGATATATTGTGCCTTCCCCCCACCCCCAGAATTTATATGTTAAAAACCTAACACCCAAAGATGAGAATATTTTCAGAGCTGGAAATGTTGAGAAGCACTTAGGGTGGAACGAGTGCCTTACGAAAGGGACTCCACAGGGATCCCTGGCCCCTTCCACCATGTGAGGACATAGGGAGAAGGTGCCTGCTAATGAATCAAGAACAGGGCCCTCAGCAGAAAGTGACTTTGTTGGCACTTGATCTTGGACTTTCCAGCCTCTAGAACTGTAAATAATAAATTTCTGTTGTTTGTAAGCAGCCTAGTATGTGGTATTTTGTTAAAACAGCCTGGGTGCACAGGCAAATAAAATTAATTTTTATGTTTTGTTCTACATTATGCCATTTAATATTCTGGAACTAACTGACACTCTAATAATGTTTAGTACAGTTGTTCTGTCTTGAATCCATGAGATCAAAGCTATTTTATGGTAATACTATGATGTTATTTACATTATCATCCATGGAGTCATCATTGCTAAATCAATCAATCAATGAAAAGGTCTTTAAACTTCTTTTGGTTTCATTTCCAATGTGCTAAGTGTTCAGAAACCTGGAGACCAAAAAACTAGAGGACTTCTGCTTTAGAAAAAAAGCTTTTTCATTTTCCCTTTGAAAAACAAAAAGACATTCACAGTTTTATTTCTCTATTACTACTGCTCATAGAATGCTGCTGCTGCTAAGTCGCTTCAGTCGTGCCTGACTTTGAGCGACACCATAGATGGCAGTCCACCAGGCTCCACCGTCCCTGGGATTCTCCAGGCAAGAACACTGGAGTGGGTTGCCAATTTTAGTCCCAACCATTTATGTTGACTACCTTTAACCACAGCAACTAATTTCTGTTGTACATACAAAACCAGTTCAGTTCAGTTCAGTTGCTCAGTAGTGTCCAACTCTTTGCGACTCCATGAATCGCAGCACGCCAGGCCTCCCCTGTTCATTACCATCTCCCAGAGTTGACCCAGACTCACGTCCATCGAGTCCGTGATGCCATCCAGTCATCTCATCCTTGGTCGTCCCCTTCTCCTCCTGCCCCCCAATCCCTCCCAGCATCAGAGTCTTTTCCAATGAGTCAACTCTTCACATGAGGTGGCCAAAGTACTGGAGTTTCAGCTTTAGCATCAGTCCTTCCAAAGAAATCCCAGGGCTAATCTCCTTCCAGAATGGACTGGTTGGATCCCCTTGCAGTCCAAGGGACTCTCAAGAATCTTCTCCAACACCACAGTTCAAAAGCATCAATTCTTTGGCACTCAGCCTTCTTCTCAGTCCAACTTTCACATCCATACATGACCACAGGAAAAACCATAGCCTTGACTAGACGGATCTTAGTCAGCAAAGTAATGTCTCTGCTTTTTAATATGCTGTCTAGATTGGTCATAACTTTCCCTTCCAAGGAGTAAGCATCTTTTAATTTCATGGCTGCAGTCACCATCTGCAGTGATTTTGGAGCCCTCAAAAATAAAGTCTGACACTGTTTCCACTGTTTCTCCATCTATTTCCCATAAAGTGATGGGACCGGATGCCATGATCTTCGTTTTCTGAATGTTGAGCTTTAAGCCAACTTTTTCACTCTCCTCTTTCACTTTCATCAAGAGGCTTTTAGTTCCTCTTCACTTTCTGCCATAAGGGTGGTGTCATCTGCATATCTGAGGTTATTGATATTTCTCCCTGCAATCTTGATTCCAGCTTGTGTTTCTTCCAGCCCAGCATTTCTCATGATGTACTCTGCATAGAAGTTAAATAAGCAGGGTGACAATATACAGCCTTGACATACTGCTTTTCCTATTTGGAACCAGTCTGTTGTTCCCTGTCCAGTTCTAACTATTGCTTCCTGACCTGCATACAGATTTCTCAAGAGGCAGGTCAGGTGGTCTGGTATTCCCCATCTCTTTCAGAATTTTCCAGTTTATAGTGATCCACACAGTCCAAGGCTTTGGCATAGTCAGTAAAGCAGAAATAGATGTTTTTCTGGAACTCTCTTGCTTTTTCCATGATCCAGCAGATGTTGGCAATTTGATCTCTGATTCCTCTGCCTTTTCTAAAACCAGCTTGAACATCAGTGAGTTCACGGTTCACATATTGCTGAAGACTGGCTTGGAGAATTTTGAGCATTACTTTACTAGAATGTGAGATGAGTGCAATTGTGTGGTAGTTTGAGCATTCTTTGGCATTGCCTTTCTTTGGGATTGGAATGAAAACTGAACTTTTCCAGTCCTGTGGCCACTGCTGAGTTTTCCAAATTTGCTGGCATATTGAGTGCAGCACTTTCACAGCATCATCTTTCAGGATTTGAAACAGCTCCACTGGAATTCCATCACCTCCACTAGCTGTGTTCGTAGTGATGCTTTCTAAGGCCCACTTGACTTCACATCCCAAGATGTCTGGCTCTAGATTAGTGATCACATCATCATGATTATCTGGGTCATGAAGATCTTTTTCATACTGTTCTTCCATGTATTTCTGCCACCTCTTCTTAATATCTTCTGCTTCTGTTAGGTCCATAACATTTCTGTCCTTTATCGATCCCATCTTTGCATGAAATGTTCCCTTGGTATCTCTAATTTTCTTGAAGAGATCTCTAGTCTCTCCCATTCTGTTCTTTTCCTCTATTTCTTTGCACTGATTGCTAAAGAAGGCTTTCTTATCTCTTCTTGCTATTCTTTGGAACTCTGCATTCAGATGCTTGTATCTTTCCTTTTCTCCTTGGCTTTTCGCCTCTCTTCTTTTCACAGCTATTTGTAAGGCCACCCCAGGTAGCCATTTTGCTTTTTGCATTTCTTTTCCATGGAGATGGTCTTGATCCCTGTCTCCTGTACAATGTCACAAACCTCATTCCATAGTTCATCAGGCAGTCTACCTATCAGATCTAGGCCCTTAAATCTATTTCTCACTTCCACTGTATAATCATAAGGGATTTGCTTTAGGTCTTACCTGAATGGTCTAGTGGTTTTTTCCCTACTTTCTTCAATTTGAGTCTGAATTTGGTAATAAGGAGTTCATGATCTGAGCCACGGTCAGCTCCTGGTCTTGTTTTTGTTGACTTTATAGAGCTTCTCCATCTTTGGCTGCATAGAATATAATCAATCTGATTTCGGTGTTGAACATCTGGTGATGTCCATGTGTAGAGTTTTCTCTTGTGTTGTTGGAAGAGAGTGTTTGTTATGACCAGTGCATTTTCTTGGCAAAACTCTATTAGTCTTTGCCCTGCTTCATTCCGCATTCCAAGGCCAAATTTGCCTGTTACTCCAAGCGTTTCTTGACTTCCTACTTTAGTATTCCAGTCCCCTATAATGAAAAGGACATCTTTTTTGGGTGTTAGTTCTAAAAGGTCTTGTATGTCTTCATAAACCATTCAACTTCAGTTTCTTTAGTATTACTGGTTGGGGCATAGACTTGGATAACTGTGATATTGAATGATTTGCCTTGGAAATGAACAGAGATCATTCTGTCATTTTTGAGATTGCATCCAAGTACTGCATTTTGGACTCTTTTGTTGACCATGATGGCTACTCCATTTCTTCTGAGGGATTCCTGCCCGCAGTAGTAGATATAATGGTCATCTGAGTTAAATTCACCCATTCCAGTCCATTTTAGTTCACTGAGTCCTAGAATGTCAACATTCACCCTCGCCATCTCTTGTGTGACCACTTCCAATTTGCCTTGATTCATGGACCTCACATTTCAGGTTCCTATGCAATATTGTTCTTTACAGCATCGGATCTTGTTTCTATCACCAGCCGCATCCACAGCTGGGTATTGTTTTGCTTTGGCTCCATCCCTTCATTCTTTCTGGAGTTATTTCTCCACTGATCTCCAGTAGCATATTGGGCACCTTACTGACCTGGGGAGTTCCTCTTCTGGTATCCTATCATTTTTCCTTTTCAAACTGTTTCATACTATCCCACATTGAAGGTCAGGAATGGCGGTGATAAGGAGATACCCCACGTCCAAGGTAAGGAGCAGCGGCTGTGCTTGCTGGAGCAGCCGTGGAAAAGAGAAACCCAAGTAAGATGGCAGGTCTGCAAGACAAAACCAGGGGATGGGTAAATGAGAACTGCTTCTTGTATAGGAGCATTTTAGCAGAGGAGCAAAGCTCATGAGCACACATAATACAGCTTTCTACAACCACATACATCCTTTTTCAGCTTCCTAAAGTGGCAAAGTGAACATATTTATTATCATGACCCAAGTTATAACCTCTCTACAGCACATAAAAATAAGCAAAACTATGTATACTTAAAACTATGGTTAGTAATAATCAACAATCCAGTATTCTACATTACTGAGAAGTTATCTAGGTATTCAGTGATTATCTATTAATTTATCTAATACCAGTCCAATGTTTTTGTTTGTTTGCTTTTTGTGTGTGTTTTGTTTTTGGGCTGCATCTCATGGCTTTCAGGATCTTAGTTCCCTAACCAGGGAACAAACCTGTGTTATCTGCAGAGGAAGCACTCTGGAGTCCTGACCACTGGAATTCCCAGTCCAATGTTTTAAGCTAAAAGAACTTAATCATTAACTTCAGGTTACTACCAAACATACATACTACAAAATGTAATTACTATTGAAATGAAAATGTTGTCAGTGTGATGATTCAGTTTATTTGATTACAAATCTACATTTCACAGTCTTAAATATCATTTATGCCCTTCAGGCAAAGACCATCAGGAACACTCCTGTAGCTGAGCAAGTCTGGTTTATAACTCACTGAAGCAGAAGAGAATATATACCATAGGGAACTGAGGGGCAACTCAGTACAAGAGGGTAAGAAAGGACTTACAGTAGTAGAGATTTGGTTGGGTGATTTCGGAGAAGGTACAGGAAGAGAGGGTTTACTCTAGGTGAAAGTGGGGACAAACTAGGATCATCTCAATACCTCTTATTCCTAGGGAGGGCACACTAAGCCTAGAGCTATCACTGGTAAAGCAGCATCAGTTACTCATACTAGCTGGTACAGGGAGATATTTGGTATTTTACAGCTTGGACAATATTCTTGTTTTGTCTGTCTTCCGACATTATTGGAATGGGCATGTTGTTGTACTAATCCATCCTGGTCACAGGGTGGTCTTGTCTGTTGTTCATGTTCTGTGAAATTATTCATGTCCACCAGGAGCACATTAAGACCTAGCTGTGAGTGCCAAGCCAAGCTGCATTGGCAGGCGATTCTTAAACTATAGATTTAAATCTAATATTTCAGCTGCAAGTCAAGAGTAAAAATAGAAACCAAAAAAACTTACTAGTTTGGATGTCAAAAGCTGTTTCCCCTTCCTGGTTTACATGGTCTTAAGATGGACAAATAGATAAACAAATATGACTAACAAAATTTGGGTAATAACTTAGCCATAAGCAATCCAGAAACAAAAATAAATCACAGTACTAATAGTGCCTACAAGATACTAGAGAAACATATGTTACCTAACTCAAGTTTGGCTGCTTGCCACTCAAAAGCCAATTCTGAAGAGACAAATGTTGGCTGGAAAAGAAAGATTGCTTTATTCAGGAGGCCAGCAACCTGGGAAGAAGGCGGACTCACATCTAAGAACCAATTCTCAAGATTCTGCTTGACCATGAACGTTTTTAAAGAGATAAAGGGGATTTAATCACAGTTAATCATTTAGGGAGGGGGTCAGAGTCTTTTTATCGTCCACTGTGTGCAGATTTTTTTCTGGCTGGTTAGTGGTGAGGTAACAGGGTAGTGCCCCAGGAATCTTGTACTCAGATGAAGTGTACTCACTAGGTTGGGAGCCTTAGCTCCTGCTGAAGAAGCTGAATATATTGTCATATATATTCTTTGAGGAAGAACCAGGATGATGCTTTTTTATCACACTCTTGTTTCTTGACTGCTGCTCATTTGTTTCTTCACTCCCTCCCTTCCCTGATAAGCAACTCTTTCAATCTGCCCTTTGGTACTCAGGGAAGGTCTAAGAGGCTGAAGCCTCTTAAAAACAAGAAATGGGGACATGGATAGGATTTGTACCTGGGAGAGCTCCATAGTGTCCATATCAGTTCTGCATAGTGGCAGCAAAATTAATGTTCTTTTGCCACTTGGCATTCATCTCTAGAAGCAAAAAAAAACAAGTGTCCTTCTCCAGCAATGTAATACACCTGGCCCTTTGATGTTAATGCACTGGACATCATGGTGGACAACCTCCACAGCCTGTGGCACAGGTTCAAATCCCTTGTTGAGGAAGTAAGATCTTGCAAGCCGAGTAGCATGCCAGTTCAGTTCAGTTCAGTTGCTCAGTCGTGTCCAACTCTGCAACTGCATGGACTGCAGCACGCCAGGCCTCCCTGTCCATCACCAGCTCCCGGAGCTTGCTCAAACTCATGTCCATTGAGTCAGTGATGCCATCCAACCATCTCATCCTCTGTCGTTCCCTTCTCTTCCTGCCTTTAATCTTTCCCAACATCAGGGTCTTTTCCAATGAGTCAGTTCTTCTCATCAGGTGGACAAAGTATTGGAGTTTCAGCTTTAGCATCAGTCCTTCCAATGAATATTCAGGACTGACTTCCTTTAGGATGGACTGGTTTAATCTCCTTACAATCTAAGGGACTCTCAAGAGTCTTCTCCAACACCACAGTTCAAAAGCATCAATTCTTCGGTGCTCAGCTTTCTTTATTGTCCAGCTCTCACATCCATACATGACTACTGGAAAAACTATAGCTTGCCCCATCCCCCAAAAAAATTTGTATATGATATTACCATATTTATCATATACCATATGTGATATACTATATTTCTTAGACCCTGAGGAAGGGAAGCATATCTTACTGTCTTCAATAATATGACTTTGTGCTATTCCTGTCTTCATTAGCTTGATTTTGTTATTCTTCTGTGTTCATGAGCATCACTTAATTTCCAGGAGTTTCCCATCCAGACGAATGGCTTGATTGTTCATTATAGTAACTTCTTGAAAGAGCCATCAGTACTTTGATGGAAAGCATCAATAGTTTGCCCCTTAAGATTCTTTGAATTCCTCCCCTCAAAATTCTCCTCTTGGCTGTTTCTACCATTCCTCGACTGTTATATCATGATCCTTACCTAATTGTAATTAAGCACTTATTTTGAAAGACTCACCCTAAATCAAACCTCCAATTCTCCATAAAGTCTGTCCTTGCTTTCTCCCTTCAAAATACTGCCAAAGCTTTTTGAGGTGGTGTTCTGCTTTATGCAATAAGCTCTACTTTTCTTACCATAGATTGTATTGGTGGTATATGGGGAGCCACAGGTAAAATGCACATATAAAAGCCATCAGGAATACTGAAAAGACTCATTTAGTAAATGCAAAACTGACTTCCTCCACAGTGGAGCAGGAAATTGAGTGAACCTCTACCTAACAAAAGTAATGAACAAAACAACAAAGGTCAACAATCCCACATGCAGCAACTGAGACCTTGTGCAGCCAAATTAATAAATGAATAAAATTTTAAAATTCTATATTTAAAAAAAAACCTATACACCAGGGCGTCCCTGATGGCCCAGTGGTAAAGAATGCACCTGCTAATGCAAGAGACATGGGTTCAGTCTCTTGTCCAAGAAGATCCGCGTGTTGCAGAACAACTAAGCTCACATGCCACAGCCAGTGACCCAGCACTCCAGAGCCTGGGAGCCTTAACTGCTGAAGCCCATGTACCACGACTACTGAAGTCCTTGCCCCCTAGAGCCTGTGCTCCACACCAAGAGAAGCCACCGCAATGAGAAGCCCATGACTGCAACTAGAGAATAGCCCCTACTCACCACAACTAGAGAAAATCCCGAGCAGCAACGAAGACCCATCACAGCCAAATAAATTAAGTTACAAAAAATACCTATACACCAAAGCAAACTCTTTACAAAAAGCCTTGAAGATTTTCTGATAGTTGCCACCTCGCTTCTGAGTCTCACCAGCTTCTCTCTTCTGCTTCCTGTGCCAGACACCTTCCTCTGCAGTAAAGTCTTGCACTTATACTTACCTGCCAAGCTTGCTCATGCTTCCTTCCCTTTCCTTAAATGTATCATTTTGCCCAAGATTCTCTCCACTCTTCTTTCAATGCATGTTCTTTAGAGTTTGCAAGGCTGATTTCAAAATTAATCCTTTACAGGAAATCATCCTTGATTGACTCATCCCAAAGCCCTCCTCTGTATTCTTCTTGGTGGTTTCTCACCTTATCAAGTCCAGCCTTCATACAATTCTTAGTCTTCTTGGCCTCTTGGCAGCATTTGACGCTTTTGGACGGTCCTCTCTTGGCATTCTCTCCTCCATTGGCTTCCTTAATAGGGCATTCTTCTTCCTTCCCTGACCTTTCTCCTGTTTCCTAGCCTGCGTTCTATTACTTAAATGGAGAGATTCTCCAGTGATTTGCTTGAGTTGAGCAGACTTGTTTATCTGCAGTGCCCGGCACCTCACTCAACCTCTTTTGCATTATTTGTACTGTCTCCAGTGTTCACCACACTCATCTGGCAAAGAAAGAGACAGACTAAGAGCAAACATGGACGTCCACGTTGTACTGAGACTTGCCTTAAGAAATGCCCCATGGAGCCCTTGTTAGGGCTGCAGCGTGGCGTGCATTGGCCAGTGGGGAAAGCACCGCCTTTGTAGGGGAAGAAACACTTTCCTAGGGTCCCTGGCTGGGTCTGAAAATTAAACTGAAAAAGGCAGACTAATAAGAGAAAAGCAAACTAACTTATTTGGTATTTATGTGTCGCAGGAGCCTGCATAAAGAAATGAAGGTTTAAGGAAACAGAGCTGAATATTGTATGCTAGGTTTGATGGAGCAAGGACCATCATGAGGAATGTGATAGATTAAGGAGTATGAGGTAAGTATAGTAAACTGGGAAAAACTTAGCAAGGCCTGTTTGTTAGGATGCTTCTTGGCATCCCCTTTTCTTCAGGTAAGGATGCTCCTTCCCTCTGAATATAAGGAAGGTAACTCTCACATGAGTGTTTTATGACATTTTAGGGGGAAAGGATGAAGGGAGGGTCAGAGTGACCTTCCTACTTCTGTCATTTTCTCAAAACTCCTTCAGTTTAAAGTATTCAGGATGCTAAGGTACCATATTTTGGGGTAGTGTGTCCAGCATCCCATCGCCTTCCATGGGTTAGACTTGCCAGTACTTCTCTAGCGAAAGAAGTGCGTGTAGCCAAAAGAACAAATGTCCCCTCTCAGCACTTGCTTTATAGTCCTTTCTTAAGGAGACAGCAAAGCATGGACTTGGGAGAAGACTATATGGACTCTGCCACTTACTAGCTGTGTGATCTTGGGCAAGTTACTTATCTTTTCTGTGCTCCAGTTTTCTCATCTATAAAATGGGGATAACAGCAGTGATGATATCTCATAGAGTTGTTACAAGGATTAGATGACTTAATATTTATTTGGAAAGTACTTAAAACAATGCCTAGCACATATTAAGCGTTATATAAATATTATATAAACATACGTGAATACTTTTGCTACCTAGTTAATCCATTTTCAAGTACTATGTTCAGGTACACTAATGCTAAGTATAAAGTGAAGTGAAAGTGTTAGTCGCTCAGTCACGTCCGATCTCTGTGACTCCATGGACTGTAGCTCACCAGGCTCTTCTGTCCATGGGATTCTCCAGGCAAGAATACTGTAGTGAGTTTTGCCATTCCCTTCTTCAGGGGATCTTCCTGACCCAGGGATTGAACTCGGGTCTCCTGCATTGCAGGCAGATTTTTTTACCACCTGCGTCACCAGGGAAGGCCAGGTACTAAGTATTATGAGAATGTTAAAACTTTCTCAAAGGAAAAGGAGTGGGGAGGGACAAAGTTTATCTACAAAAAAATGCATGGGTATTTAAAAACAATTTTTTTTAATTTGGCTAGGCTGGATCTTAGTTTCAGAGCTCAGTGTCTTTGGATCTTCATTGCGGTATACAGAATCTTTAGTTGTGGCATACGGGATCTAGTTTTCTCACCAGGGATCAAGCCCAGGCCTCCTGCAATGGGAGCGTGGAGTCTAAGCCACTGAATCACCAGGGGAGTCCTAATGGGTTTTTTTCCCACCACCACCCCTCCCCTATTCCCTGGTTGTGAGTAACTTTTGTTGAGAACACCTGACATCCTTGCTCACATATCTGTGCAGAGGACTTGTTCAGTTCCATTGCAAGATCTTCCATAGCCTGCTTTGTCCTCCTGAAAGTAACTCCTTTCAGTTCCTCTCCCTAATGCTGCAGACCTGCTCCTTTGCCCCAGCCCTGCCCCCCTGTGCCTCTGAACTAGGGAGAGACTCTGCTAGATGCAGAATGCCTGCCTGGCTAACCACACAGATGCACCAGACATGGCCTTGGCCTTCCGGTCACTCACAGACCAAGAGGATCAGTACTGTGAAGTCTTGAAACTAGCCATTTTGGTAGTATACGAGAACTTAATTTGCTTTCATGTGGTTCTCTAGCATAATTTACATACACACCTCTGACCATAATCAGTCAGTTATGACTTACATTAACTTACCCAGAAAAACACCCACTTCCTTAGAGGAAATTATGTTAGACCAACGTCTTCTGTGGTTTTTTTTTGCCGATTGCATTTTTAGTTTAATTACTGAGAAAGAAGTTCACCTCTGAAAAGAATTTTAAGTCACTTGACTTTGTAGAAAATTTCCTGAGCTGGAAGTCAGGCATTTTGAATTATAATCCTTGTTCTCCCCTTTTAGCACCAGGAGTGAGTTGCTTCACCTTTTCAGGTCCCCATTTACTGAAACATTCAGTGGTAAAGAAAACAGCAAATGTTTTTTGATGCTCTTGCAAAATCAAGCTTCTTCTGTATCAGTGAAGCACAGGGACTGGATACCAACTAGTCTAATCTCTCATTTTACAGAGGATTAAAATGAGGCTTGATACTTGATAAAGTGGCTTAACAAGGTCAGACATCTAGCTAAGATCAAAGACAAAACTGTGTGATGAAGAACTGTCTTTTGTTCTTTGCTAGATCTCAAGCCATTGTGTGCCTACTGGTTATTATGTAGCAGCAAACAAGAATATGCTTAGATTAAAACAGTTTTCTTCTTTTATCTAGACAGTTTCCTTTGAAGGAAATAAAGTCCTTGCATTCACTGTGGTGTACTTTGAAGGATTACAGCTTTTATCTTATATTGTTGATTGTAATAATTAAAACTTTGAATAGCTTTAAACATTATTTGTGGGATACAGAAAAAGTAAAAGTTTAAGATGAAAAATGTTTAATTTTGTAACTCAACAAGATGCTTAGCCTGCAGAAAAAAGAGAATGTTAAAGTATCTTTATTTGAATATAAGAATTATAACAGGATTTCCTTTGTGAGAGAAAAAAACATAGGGACAAGTTTTAAAGACTTGAAGCTTTTTTGATAGTTAACAGAGTGGTAATTAATTTTCCTTTCTTGCACTTTATTCCTGTATAATAACATTCATCTAAAGATTATACATGAGTTTTAATCTTGTCTATACTTAAGTTTTATGTAACCGCTTAATTTTTTATTGAAGTATAGTTGATTTACAATGTCGTGTTAATTTCTGCTGTACAGCAAACTGACTCAGACACATATATACATTCTTTTATTATATTCTATTCCTTTATGGTTTATCCATAACCTGTTTATTTTATTTCTCTTAGTTTTCAGATAAGCAAATCAAAAATTTCCAAAGCAAGATACTCTCAAAAGCCCTGCATTGCCTGTTTCTTGCTTTAACAAACTCACGCCTGGGTATGACTTGATTCAAATTTAGCCTTGCCTGTTATAGGAGTGACGATTCCATCATGCAGCCTGCAAGTTCAGGATTTGCCAGATAAGCTGAGATTTCCTGACTCCTAAGCGATCACCTACAGGTTCTCTTCCCATTCCCTCAAATAATTTTACTTCAGCTCCCCCTGGTTTGCCTTCGGGCTTCCTGTAGGACTCCAGTGCAAGCACCTTTTTCTCTCTCTCAGCTTCAGTCCGCCTCAGGCAGGATACCTGGCTAAAACAGCCTGAGCTACTGCCCTGCCCTGGGTAGAGAGAGGAGATTGTGTAACTGACTTATAAGTATCAAAATTATTTAGGAGTTACTCAGAGATGTCCCCCAAGCGTTTACTTTTTCTGTATCCCGCAAATAATGTTTAAAGCTATTCAAAGTTTTAATTATTACAATCAACAATATAAGATAAAAGCTGTAATCCTATTTTGCCGAGTGTATGAGGCAAGGTATGCTCATAACTCTAAGTATGAGGAAACAAGAAGAGGAGGCAAGTCAAAGACTTGCTCCAGGAACTTCCCTGGTGGTCCAGTGGCTAAGACTCCATGTTCCCAATGCAGGAAGCCTGGGTTCAATCTCTGATCAGGTAACTAGATCCCACATGCCACAACTAAGAGTTTGCATGCCACAACTAAAGACTTCTCCTGCTGCCCGAGACCTGGTGCAGCCAAATGGATGAAAGCATTTGAAGACAAAAACAACAAAGGCGTTCTCCAGGCTCTAGATGTAAAGTACTTAGGCAGCAAGCGTTAGGTTCCGGGTTAGAAACTTACAACCCCCAAAAGAAAGAGAAGATGATAAATACTGTTCCTAAATTCTTGTAGAAAGCAGAAGTGCACTGGAAGAGGGAATGTGTTTTCAGCAGCGTTGTTACTCAATGTGATCGAGGGACCAGCAGAATCAGCATCATCCGGGAGCATCTCAGGCCCCACTCCAGGTCTTCCGAACCCACATCTGCATTTTAATAAGACCTCAAGGTGATTGGTATGCACACTGTCTAAGGTGAGTCTGGCTCCATCTGACCTTTACTACGAAAGGCCTCAGAATGCCCAGGGCTGAGAGACAGACTTGGGCACCTCAACATGTACCAGAGTCAAGGGCTAATCTAGTCATCCACAGAGAGACTCACTGCCACGGGGCTTACATACTTGAAGGCTGAGTGCCTGCTTATTTCTCCCTATTGGCAAACTTAACCTAGGCATCTAGATCCTCATCAAGTTACTGGGAGAACCTGGGATATTTACTCTCCCCTCCTAAATTATTCAGTGTTCCACCAAATACATTATTCCCAATCTAAGAACTTTTCAGTCTCCTTCGTTCACTTGTGAAAAACAATTGTACTTTGCCTCATTTTCTCAAGCTTGGGGGACATCTCTGAGTAACTCCTAAATAATTTTGATACTTATAAGTCAGTTACACAACCTCATTAAATCCTTATAACAGCCAAATATTCAATAGGTACTGTTATCCCCATTTCACAAATGCAGAAACTGAGGCTCAGAGATGTTAAGCAACAGGTTCAAGGTCACACATCAGAATCCTAGCTGATTCCAAAGTCAGTGGTTTTAGCATCTGCAACATACACAACCACCTCTTTAGCCTTTTCCTCAGACAGGCTCCAAAGCTGTTTTGCAAGCTGTTCTTTACAGACATATGACTTGTTTTCCTGCTCCTTCGTGTGGTTCATATGTCATGTGTCAACCTCTTCATTATAAATACCGTCATTGTCATCATCATCAATTAACATGAGTTGAAAGCTGTTGTGGTGCTGGGCACTATACTTTTAACTCCCTGTCTGCAGTCTCTACCTGTACACACTTCCTTTTAAGTAACCATATTGCTAGGAATATTTTCTTTTGAAACTGTGACAAAGCATGCAGATGCTGAGGCACCCGTTTTAGTGCTGGAAACTGGAGGAAAAAAGACATTTTCTGAGTTATGCACTGTGTACAAAATCTGAGCAATTGATATCTGCTTTCACACTTCATGTTTGATGACTTCAAAGATCAAGATAAATCCTTTCAACCAGAGGAAAAATAAATCCATAGGAGCTTAATCTGTGGTTTATCACTGTTCAGTGTCGAACTTGTATGCTTTTCTTCTGTTCTGATTTATTTTTATTTTTATTGGAGTATAGTTGATTTCCAATGTTGTGTTATTTTCAGGTACACAGCAAAGTGAATTATACACACACTTCTGTGTGTGTGCACATTTGTGAAATTGTGTCCAACTCTCTGTGGCCCCATGGCATGTAGCCCGCCAGGCTCCTCTGTCCATTGGATTTTCCAGGCAAGAATACTGGAGTGGGTTGTCATTTCCTTTTCCAGGAGATCTTCCCAACCCAGGGATCAAACCTATATCTCCTGTGGCTCCTGCATTTGCAGGCACATTCTACGTGTATTCAGTCTGTTTTAGATTCTTGTCACATATAGGCCATTATAAGTATTGACTTACATGTGAAATGTACTGGGTAGAGTTGCCTGGGCTGTATTTATTTTTAATTTATTTTTCTTCTAAGACTGTGGAAAATTCTGAAAGATATGGGAATACAAGACCACTTGACTTGCCTCTTGAGAAACCTGTATGCAGGTCAGGAAGCAACAGTTAGAACTGGACACGGAACAACAGACTGGTTCCAAATAGGAAAAGGAGTACGTCAAGGCTGTATATTGTCACCCTGCTTATTTAACTTCTATGCAGAGTACATCATGAGAAATGCTGGGCTGGAAGAAGCACAAGCTAGAATCAAGATTGCTGGGAGAAATATCAATAACCTCAGAGATACAGATAACACCACCCTTATGGCAGACAGTGAAAAGGAACTAAAAAGCCTCTTGATGAAAGTGAAAGAAGAGAGTGGAAAAGCTGGCTTAAAGCTCAACATTCAGAAAATGAAGATCAGGACATCTAATCCCATCACCTTATGGGAAATAGATGGGGAAACAGTGGAAACAGTGTCAGACTTTATTTTTGGGCTCCAAAATCACTGCAGATGGTGACTGCAGCCATGAAATTAAAGACGCTTACTCCTTGGAAGAAAAGTTATGACCAACCTAGATAGTATATTCAAAAGCAGAGACATTACTTTGCCAACAAAGGTCCGTCTAGTCAAGGGTATGGTTTTTCCAGTAGTCATGTATGGATGTGAGAGTTGGACTGTGAAGAAAGCTGAGCGCCAAAGTATTGATGCTTTTGAACTGTGGTGTTGGAGAAGACTCTTGAGAGTCCCTTGGACTACAAGGAGATCCAACCAATCCATTCTAAAGAAGATCAGTCCTGGGTGTTCTTTGGAAGGAATGATGCTAAAGCTGAAACTCCAGTACTTTGGCCACCTCATGCGAAGAGCTGACTCATTGGAAAAGACCATGTGATTAGGGGCAGGAGGAGAAGGGGACGACAGAGGATGAGGTGGCTGGATGACATCACTGACTCGATGGACATGAGTTTGGGTGAACTCCGGGAGTTGGTAATGGACAGGGGAGGCCTGGCATGCTGCAGTTCATGGGGTTGCAAAGAGTTGGACACGACTGTGTGACTGAACTGAACTGAAGACATTTTATTTTATTTTTATTCTCTCTCTCTTTTTTGAACTGAAGTATAGTAGCCTCCTACGTGGCTTAGTAGTAAAGAATCCATCTGCCAAGTAAGGAGATGTGGGTTCAATCCCTGGGCTGGGAAGATACCCTGGAGAAGGAAATGGTAACCCACTCCAGTATTCTCACCTGGGAAATCCCATGGACAGAGGAGGCTGGTGGGACCATGGGGTCCCAGAAGAGTCACCCACAACTTAGCAACTAATGAACAACAACAACAATCCAAATGTAGGGGAAAAGTTGGGTGGGTGTACAAGTGAAACAAAACTGGCTAATGTGTTGATAATTGTTGAAGCTAGGTGATGAGTACCTAGGGATTCATTATACTAGTCTCTCTACTTTGGTATATCTGAAATTTTTCAGTAAAGAATGAAAAAAAAATCCTCATAGGTCCCATGAATATCAGAAAATATATGTGAAAGTGCTGTAGTTTGGAATAATACCATTTTCAAACACTTATTGTGTGCCTTAAGCCACAGAACACTTTATGTACATTATTTCATTTAAGTATCAGAACTGTTGCATGAATTAAGTAATTGTTATTATCTGCATTTTAGAGATGAGGAAAAGACATAGAATCTAAGCAAATCACCCAAGGTCACATAGCTAATAAGTACCAAAATCAGATTCAAACCTTAGCTGACCTCCAGAGCCCATGCTCCATTGCCTCTCATCTGATGAGCATTTCAGTAATAACCAATAAGAGCTGCCATTTTTTGTGTTCCATCTGAATGCCTCCTCGACATTATCTCTGACTTTTTCACTTTTTCCCTTTTCTTGCTTATGCCCACTGTTTAAAAGTATCTGTCCTAAACAGAGGAGAAAAAAAATAATTTCCTTGACATCATAAGTTAACAATTCAGGAGTATTGATCGAGAATGTTATATTTCTCAGAGAAGAAAAGGTCAGTAAGGCTTGAAGAAGTAAGAAAAAACCCTTTTGGACTTGGAGCTTCAGCATCCCACAGACCCACTTTGAGAACCTGAGAAATCTCTGGACTTTCTCCCCAGAGAAAGCACACGTATACATATACACACGAAATTTGCATTCTATATCAAGAAGCTTGGGAATTCCCTGAAAGCCATCTATGAATCCCTTGACTAGGTAAGTGAGGGGAGAATATTCCAGGCAGAGGTCACAGTACTATCAGTTACAGGAAGATAAGGGGAACCATCTGCTACATCGCTTAGTGCTTGTAAGGAAATAGGAAATCAGACCAGAGAGGGCAGAGAGGTAACCAGGCAAAGAGGACACTGGAGAGCCCACTGTTCTTACACTTGGATCACACCCTGCGAATTCATCTTAAGAAAAATTCATATAATCATTATTTACAACACTAAAATATCTACATAAGATAGTATCACAATACAATTTAATACTGTAACTAAGAAAAACTGGAAGCAACCTAAATTTTGATAATGGAAAGATATTAAAAATTAGGGTGCTTCAAATTGCTAGAATTATGTTTAGCCATTGAACACAGTAATTCTAAATCCTTTGTATAAGTAAGTGTCTAGAAAAATTGGCCAAGATTTTAAAATAGGCCGAAGAGATTACTGGCATGCTTTCTGTGAAGTGCTAGGCATTATCTAGTGAATCAGCTGAGGATAAATAGATTCTATAAGAATGGGCACTTCCAATTGTCCTTCTTCTAACTAGGCTATTTTACAGTTCTTTGGGAAGTTAAATTATAGAAAACAGATAAAATGCACATGGATTTTGTTGATAGAAATATAATTAATTTCCACTCTGTAAGCAGATGACCCAAAACATTATATTGCCCTGTAAGATATTAATCAGATTGGCATCTCTTAGCAAATTTATTTCAGCATTCTTAATTGCCTCTGTTTATCTACTCTTCAAATTCTCCTTTGAATTGGTCTTAATATCTTACTGATCATGTTGATTAACTAGGTGAAAAATCTTTAGCATCTGTGTTAGTTATTTATTGATTCATAACAAATAACCCCCAAACTTAGTGGCTATAAGTGGTGTGTGCTAATTTGTTTCAGTCTTGTCCGACTCTTTGTGACCCAATGAACTGTACCGCACAGGCTCCTCTGTCTAAGGAATTCTCCAGGAAAGAATATTGGGGTGGGTAGCCATGCCCTCCTCCAGGGGACCTTCCTGACCCAGGGATTGAACCTGTGTCTCATTTCTCCTGCATTGGCAGGTGGATTCTTTATCACTAGCATCACCTGGGAAGCCCAGTGGCTAAAAAGCAGCTATTTATTATGTCATAATTCCTATGAAGCACAAGCTGGAATCAAGATTGCCGGGAGAAATATCAATAACCTCAAATATGCAGATGACATTATCGTTTTGGCAGAAAGCGAAGAAGAACCAAAGAGTCTCTTGATGAAAGTGAAAGAGGAGAGTGAAAAAGTTGGCTTAAAACTCAGCATTCAGAAAACTAAGATCATGGCATCCAGTGCCATCACTTCATGGCAAATAAATGGGGGAAACGATGGAAACAGTGAGAGACTTTATATTTTGCGGCTCCAAAATCACTGCAGATGGTGACTGCAGCCATGAAATTAAAAATGCTTGCTCCTTGGAAGAAAAGCTATGACCACCTTGTTAGTATATTGAAAAGCAGAGACATTACTTTGCCAACAAAGGTCCATCTAGTCAAGGCTATGGTTTTTCCAGTAGTCATGTATGGATGTGAGAGTTGGACTATAAAGAAAGCTGAGCACCAAAGAATTGGTGCTTTTGAACTGTGGTGTTGGAGAAGACTCTTGAGAGTCCCTTGGACTGCAATGAGACCAAATCAGTCAATCCTAAAGGAAATCAGTCCTGAATATTCATTGGAAGGACTGATGCTGAAGCTGAAACTCCAATATTTGGTGACCTGATGTGAAGAACTGACTCCTTGGAAAAGACCCTAATGCTGGGAAAGGCTGAAGGCAGGAGGAGAAGGGGATGACAGAGGATGAGATGGTTGGATGGCATCACTGACTCAATGGGAATGAGTTTGAGTAAGCTCCGGGAGTTGGTGATGGACAGGGAAACCTGTCATGCTGCAGTCCATGAGGTAGCAGAGTCGGACATGACAGAGTGAATGAACTGAACTGAACTAAACTTCTGTGAGCTAAGAATCTGCAAGTAACTTAGTTGGATGTGGGTCAGGGTATCTCATGAGACTGCAGTCTTCTCAAGGCTTGATTGAGAAAGGATCCGATTCCAAGCTCATTCATGCATTTTTTGACATGTCCCAGAAGATCTGCTTCTAAACTCAGTCATGCGGGCACCTTCACAGTGCTGTCTCATGATATGGCAGCTTGCTCCTCTCGGAACTGAGGAATCCAAGACAGACAGACACACAGAGAACACACCATGTGAAAGCCACGGTCTTTTTATAACCTGATGTGACATCGTCATTTCTGTCATATTCTATTCCTATGAGGCTTCCATCTAAAATTTGTTTTGAGCTGAAGATATTTGATAATAAACAGATTCAAGAAGAGGTTTTTTTCTCCCTAAACTCCCTTTGTCTGCCTAAAACCACAGCCTCCCAATAGAAGCTCAGCTGTCATACATCCTCTCCCAAGGAAGACGACTAACCAGGGAAGGTTGACCCTATCACCAGAGAGGGCTGACAGCACCAGCATAAGAGATTACCTAAACAGACATTTGATAGATTTTATTTTCTTGGACTCCAAAATCACTGCAGATGGTGACTGCAGCCATGAAATTAAAAATGCTTGCTCCTTGGAAGGAAAGCTACGACAAACTTAGTTGTGTGGCTGTGCTTAGTTGCTCAGTCATGTCTGACTCTTTGAGACTGCATGGACTGTAGCCCACCAAGCTCCTCTGTCTGTGGGATTTTTCAAACAAAAATACCAGAATGGGTTGCATTTTCTTTTTTTAATTGGCCATGCTGTGCAGCTTGCAGCATCTTAGCTTCCCAACCAGGGACAGAACCCAAGCCCACTGCAGCGGAAGCACAGAGTACTAACCACTGGACCACCAGGAAATCCCCTGCTTCCCCTATTAAGATGGTATACAAGCTCCAAATTCTAACTGCCTCCTTGAGTCACATTTTCCTGTGTGCCCCTGCAAATATATGTGATTTAGAATTTGTCTTTTCTCCCGTTAATATGTCTTTTATCAGTTTAATTCATAGGCTCCCAATCACTAAATCTAAGGGAATGGAGGAAAAGTTTTTCCTTCCTGACACTTAGAAGCCAGTCAATAAGAGCAGCCAAGCTCAAGGTGAGGGACTATAGAAGGTCATGACAAGTAGGAGGCAGAAATCATCAGGGTCATTTTAGAAGCTACATCACAACACGTTTGCATAAAAGTCAGGCTTTTAAGTCTGAAAACAATACTGTAGCACAAAGAAAAGATTTATGATATAAAATCACACAAAAAGAACAGACGGTGAAAATGAGTATATATCATTATTTCAAACATTGAAATAATACTATGCCTATGGACAAGTACTGGCAGAGAAACAGAAAAAGAAATATCTAAGAATATAACGGCTATGTGAGAGTGGAGTTTAAAATCTGGGGCTCTTTTTCATTCTTTCATTAGTTCTCTTTTTTTCTTTAAAATTATTTCAAATATTATTTTGTTTTCAACTCAAAAGCAAAAATCAAAAGAAGGCTTGATCTTATCAGGATAGAAAATATGAAGTCCTAAATTGATCAAACAGGAATCCATCAGGATGAAAGCAAGATTTCATTAAGTGAGAAAAAAAGAAACTGTGTATTTCAGGAAAGCAATCAAAGGGTAGTCACTTGAGATTTGAATGTGAAAAAAAGAAAATGAAAAGAGAGTTCACTGTACTATTGGAATCTTTATTCTTAGCAAAGTTTGAGTCAGAACGATAGGCAGATTGGAATAATTGAGAGGAAGGAGGTCCCCTGGGGAGCTGCTTCAGTCTTAGAGAGCCCAGGCTCTGAGCCTCAGCACATCTGTGATCACCTGTGACACATTCTCCCACCAAAGCTGCAGAAGAAATCCAAGCCAGGAGATGGAAATCTTAATTATTCAAGCTGTGAAAACAGCGAGTCCTTTGAAATCTTCTAATTGATTTGCATACCACTGGGTTCAGTGAGTTTAAGATACATAGCCACCATTGCTGCTCCAAAGCCAGTTTTGAATAAAGGAATTGGCTTCAATTTCTGTTGCATTTTCTGTAAATTAATAAACTGAGGCAAATTTAGAGCCAGAGGGACTAAGAACTCAAATCTTTTGAATAAGTGAGTGGCATGTTTGGTCTGCTCCCTAGCCAACACATCGGTAATGGATAGAGTGCTTGTTCATAGTTAACAGCTGTTTTTCTGAGATGTGGAGAGAGAAAAGGCCTGAGCTGTAGCATTTGCTGGGATAATACTCCTAGTAAGGGCATGTTTGCAAAGTCATTGAGTGAAGAACTGGGGAGAGATATGCCACCCTTATTACACACTTTTGTCTAGGACTTTTACCCTACAGAATTAGCCAATATAAATAATTTCAAGAATGTAGGTAATGGCAATATGTAGCAGAATAAGGAAGGGTGAGTTTTGATTATTTTTTGGCCTTTGTTTTTGATGTAATTATTTAATTGTAGGTGTATGTAAGTTAATTTTTAATAATGCATTGTTTAATAGCTGGCTCACAAAATTCCTGAAAATTGAACAGTTGGCTCTCTTGAACTGTTATTAATATAGAACAGTTCTGACATAACAGTAAAGGCCAAAAGTTTGCTCTCTATCAGTTAAGTAATAGTGAAAGGTAAGTGGTTATTTCCAGCAAAATTATTGGCCTAAAATTGGGAATTTGCAGAAGACAGTTTTTTGAATTATAAATATTTGATATTTTTATTGTGATATAATTGACATTTAACATTATATAGCTTTCAGGTGCATCAGTGATTTGCTGTATGTACTGCAAAATGATCACCACAATTTAGTAAACATCTGTCACTGCACACAGTTACAATTTCTTTATGAGAACTTTTAAAATTTAGTAACTTTCAAATATACAATGCAATATTATAAGCTATAATCACCATGTTGTTTTTTTTTTTTACTTTACAATATTGTATTGGTTTTGCCATACATCAACATGAATCCACCACGGGTGTACATGTGTTCCCCATCCTGAACCCCCCTTCCCACTTCCTTCCCCTTACCATCCCTCTGGGTCATCCCAGTGCACCATCCCCAAGCATCCTATATCCTGCATCGAACCTGGACTGGTGATTAGTTTCTTAATTTCTTATATGATATTCTACATGTTTCGATGCCATTCTTCCAAATCATCCCACCCTCTCCCTCTCCCTCAGAGTCCAAAAGACTGTTCTATACATCTGTGTGTCTTTTGCTGAGAAAACAGTTTTATCACCAGATTTTTAAAATTAAGAATTAGTTTCTCAGGTATAAATACAAACGTATGTGTTGATCTGAGACTTCAGTTTGGAGGAACTTGTGAGTGGAGACATGAATGACTTTAGATAAAGGTAATTTCTGCTAGAATCTAACAACCAAATGGCTCTAAAATACAGCCCATCAAGAGATCTAAATAGGAAGTTCATAGAAAAGAGCTAGAAAGGCCCTTCATCACATAATAAAAAGACTCATCTTTCAAGAGAATGAGAAGACAAGCCACAGAGTGGAAGAAAAGATTTGGAAGAGACATATCTGATATAGGAATGTTACTCACAATATACAAAGAACTCTTTAAACTCAACAGTGAGAAAACAAACAATCTAATTTAAAAATGAGCAAAAGACCTGACAGCTCTCCAGAGAAGACATATAGATGGCAAATAAGCATGTGAAAAGATGCTCAACATCATATGTCATTGTGAAGTGAAAGTCGCTCAGCTGTGTCCTACTGTTTATCGACCCCATGGACTATACAGTCCATGGAATTCTCCAGGCAAGAATACTGGAGTGGGTAGCCTTTCCCTTCTTCAGGAGATCTTCCCAACCCAGAGACTGAACCCAGGTCTCCCACATTGCAGAGGGATTCTTTACCAGGTGAGCCGTAGGGAACTGCAAATTATAACATCAGTAAGATACTATACTATACACCTGTTAGAACAGCCAAAATCCAAAACACTAATAACACCAAGTTCTGAAAAGGATGTGGAGCAATAGGAACTCTCATTTATTGTGGTGGAAATGCAAAATGTTAAGTCATTTTGGGAAGACCGTTAGAAAATTAAATGTACTCATCATATGATCCAGCAATTGAATTCCTTATCAAAATGAGTTGAAAACTTATGTTTGTACAAAACCCTATATGCAGACATTTCTAGCAATATCATAATTTTATTCATAATTGGCAAAACTTGGCAGCAACCAAGATATCTTTCAATAAATACATGAATGAATAAACTGTGGTACATCCAGACAGTGGAATGTTATTCAGTACTAAAAAGAAATGATCTATCAAGCCATGAAAAAATAAAGAGATATCTTAAAAGCATATCAGTTTATGGGGAAAAAGCTAATCTGAAAAGGCTACATACAGTGCGGTTCCAACTATGTGACATTCTGAAAAAAGCAAAACTATGGACAGAGTGAAAAGATCAGTGGTTGTCAGAGGTTCAGTTCAATTCAGTCGCTCATTCGTGTCCAACTCTTTGCGACCCCATGAATCGGAGCACACCAGGCCTCCCTGTTCATTACCATCTCTTGGAGTTCACTCAGACTAACGTCCATCGAATCGGTGACGCCATCCAGCCATCTCATCCTCGGTCATCCCCTTCTCCTCCTGCCCCCAATCCCTCCCAGCATCAGAGTCTTTTCCAATGAATCAACTCTTCGCATGAAGTGGCCAAAGTACTGGAGTTTCAGCTTTAGCATCATTCCTTCCAAAGAAATCCCAGGGCTGATCTCCTTCAGAATGGACTGGTTGGATCTCCTTGCAGTCCAAGGGACTCTCAAGAGTCTTCTCCAACACCACAGTTCAAAAGCATCAATTCTTCGGAGCTCATCCTTGTTCACAGTCCAACTCTCACATCCATACATGACCACAGGAAAAACCATAGCCTTGTCTAGACAGACCTTAGTCAGCAAAGTAATGTCTCTGCTTTTGAATATGCTGTCTAGGTTGGTCATAACTTTTCTTCCAAGGAGTAAGCGTCTTCTAATTTCATGGCTGCAGTCACCACCTCAGTGATTTTGGAGCCCCCAAAAATAAAGTCTGACACTGTTTCCACCGTTTCCCCATCTATTTCCCATGAAGTGATGGGACTGGATGCCATGATCTTCATTTTCTGAATGCTGAGGTTTAAGCCAACTTTTTCACTCTTCTCTTTCACCTTCATCAAGAGGCCCTTTAGCTCCTCTTCACTTTCTGCCATAAGGATGGTGTCATCTGCATATCTGAGGTTATTGATATTTCTCTCAGCAATCTTGATTCCAGCTTGTGCTTCTTCCAGCCCAGGGTTTCTCATAATGTATTCTGCATATAAGTTAAATAAGCAGGGTGACAATACACAGCCTTGATGTACTCCTTTTCTTATTTGGAACCAGTCTGTTGTTCCATGTCCAGTTCTAACTGTTGCTTCCTGACCTGCATACAGATTTCTCAAGAGGCAGGTCAGGTCATCTGGTATTCCCATCTCTTGAAGAATTTTCCACAGTTTAGTGTGATCCACACAGTCAAAGGCCCTGAGGAGCCACCCCGAGCCCGAGGCCAGGGGCAGCAGCTGGGAGGAGCCACCTGCCCGAGGCCAGGGCCAGCAGCCAGAAGGAGCAACCCGAGGAGTGGTGGCTGCGCAGGCGCAGGAGGGCCTAGAGGAGCTATCCCACATTGAATGTCAGGAACGGCAACGGTAAGAAGATACTCCTCATCCAAGGTAAGGAGCAGCAGCTGTGCTTTGCTGGATCTGCTGGATCAGCAGTGAAGAGATACCCCACGCTCAAGGTAAGAGAAACCCAAGTAAGATGGTAGGTGTTGCAAGAGGGCATCAGAGGGCAGACACACTGAAACCATACTCAGAAAACTAGTCAGTCTAATCACACTAGGACCACACCCTTGTCTAACTCAATGAAACCAAGCCATGCCTGCAGGGCAACCCAAGACAGGCGGGTCATGGTGGAGAGGTCTGACAGAACTTGGTCCACTGGAGAAGGGAATGGCAAGCCACTTCAGTATTCTTGCCTTGAGAACCCCATGAATAGTATGAAAAGGCAAAATGATAGGATACCAAAAGAGGAACTCCCCAGGTCATTAGGTGCCCAATATGCTACTGGAGATCAGTGGAGAAATAACTCCAGAAAGAATGAAGGGATGGAGCCAAAGCAAAAACATTACCCAGTTGTGCATGTGACTGGTGATAGAAACAAGATCCAATGCTGTAAAGAGCAATATTACATAGGAACCTGGAATGCGAGGTCCATGAATCAAGGCAAATTGGAAGTGGTCACACAAGAGATGGCAAAGGTGAACACTGACATTCTAGGAATCAGCAAACTAAATGGACTGGAATGGGTGAATTTAACTCAGATGACCATTATATCTACTACTGCGGGCAGGAATCCCTCAGAAGAAATGGAGTAGCCATCATGGTCAATGAAAGAGTCCGAAATGCAGTACTTGGATGCAGTCTCAAAACGACAGAATGATCTCTGTTCGTTTCCAAGGCAAACCATTCAATATCACAGTTATCCAAGTCTATGCCCTAACTAGTAATGCTGAAGAAGCTGAAGTTGAACGATTCTATGAAGACCTACAAGGCCTTTTAGAACTAACACCCAAAAAAGATGTCCTTTTCATTATAGGGGACTGGAATGCTAAAGTAGGAAGTCAAAAAACACCTGGAGTAACAGGCAAATTTGGCCTTGGAATACGGAATGAAGCAGGCCAAAGACTAATAGAGTTTTGCCGAGAAAATGCACTGGTCATAGCAAACACCCTCTTCCAACAACACAAGAGAAGACTCTACACATGGACATCACCAGATGGTCAACACCGAAATCAGACTGATTATATTCTATGCGGCCAAAGATGGAGAAGCTCTATACAGTCAACAAAAACAAGACCAGAAGCTGACTGTGGCTCAGATCATGAACTCCTTATTACCAAATTCAGACTTAAATTGAAGAAAGTAGGGAAAACCGCTAGACTGTTCAGGTATGACCTAAAGCAAATCCCTTATGATTATACAGTGGAAGTGAGAAATAGATTTAAGGGGCCTAGATCTGATAGATAGACTGCCTGATGAACTATGGAATGAGGTTCGTGACATTATATGGGAGACAGGGATCAAGACCATCCCAATGGAAAAGAAATGCAAAAAAGCAAAATGGCTGTCTGGGGAGGCCTTACAAATAGCTGTGAAAAGAAGAGAGGCGAAAAGCAAAAGAGAAAAGGAAAGATATAAGCATCTGAATGCAAAGTTCCAAAGAATAGCAAGAAGAGATAAGAAAGCCTTCTTCAATGATCAATGCAAAGAAATAGAGGAAAAGAACAGAACGGGAAAGACTAGAGATCTTTTCAAGAAAATTAGAGATACCAAGGGAACATTTCATGCAAAGATGGGCTCGATAAAGGACAGAAATGATACGGACCTAACAGAAGCAGAAGATATTAAGAAGAGGTGGCAAGAATACACAGAAGAACTGTACAAAAAGATCTTCAAGACCCAGATAATCATGATGATTTGATCACTAATCTAGAATCAGACATCTTGGAATGTGAAGTCAAGTGGGCCTTAGAAAGTACTGTCAGAGGTTAGGAGGGTGGAAAGTGAAAGTGAAAGTGAAGTCGCTCAGTCATGTCCGACTCTTTGTGATCCCATGGACTGTAGCCTACCAGGCTCCTCCCTCCATGGGATTCTCCAGGCAAGAGTACTGGAGTGGGTTGCCATTTCCTTCTCCATGGAGGGTGGAAGGGATGAATTAGCAGAGCACAGAGTATCTTTAGGGCAGTGAAAGTACTCTGTAGGATACTATAATGGTAGATGCATGTCATCATAAGTTTGTCCAAAATCAAAGAATGGACAAGAGTGAACTAGAATGTAAACTATGGAATTTAGGTGATGATGTGTCAGCATGTATCAGTTGTAACAAATGTATCACTCTCTTGGGAGATGATGATAGTGGGGTAGGCTATGCCTCCCTGTGTGGGGGCAGGTGATATAGTGTAATGGAACTCTGTATCTTGTGCTCACTTTTGCTGTGAACCTAGAAGTGTTCTAAAAAATGGCTATTTAAAAAAGAACTCATCTAGACTCATAATAGACATCAAATTAGAATCATTGAAATGTTATCTCCTACCATCTGATTAGCAAAAAAACAGAAAGTTTGATAACACACCATTGGTGAGTCTGTGGGAAAACAGACACTTGCTTACTCCACTGATAAGACTGTCAATTTCTATAACCCCAGCGGAGGACAGCCTGGCAATAACTCTCAAAATTACAAGTTCGTGAACCCTTTGACACAACAGTTTCATTTCGGGGAACTTATTCTAAGGCTCTGCTCCTCCATGTGTGAAATGACGATGGACAAAGGTATCCATTGCAATGATTTTTGTGGTGGCAAAGACAAAAGAGATAACGTGTTCATCGTTAAATAAAGTTCAAGTAAAACTTCCCTAGGAATGCAGAAGCTTTTAGGTACTAAAACAGAAATATTTCCTGGATGGATTAATAGAAAAGAAGAGGCAAAACTGAGTGGTTATCTGTTTTAAGTTGAAAAATGAAACACTAGAAGATATATTCACATTATTCTATATTATCAACATAAAGAATATCTCTGGAAAGATATACAGTTAATAATAGTAGTTACCTATTGGGAAAGTGTGGGGATTGAACAGATAAGGCAGAGAGAGAAAGAAGACTTCTCTGTATTTTTTAAAATCATGTGAATATACTTAATATGCAATAAAGTAAATATATAAGCACAGACTCAGAAAAAATATACACATAGCCCATGCCCAAGCCGTAAATATATATGCCACCCCTAATAAAGTGGAAAGCATCTCAAATATCAGTTTTTGTTTGAATTTTATAGTTGGAATTTTGGATGATTTTCATAGACATATGCATGTATACTTATGCACACCTGTACATACACACATGCATACATATATATAGGTTTAGAAAAGAAAAAAAACATCCCTTGACATCCAGGAACTCATCTGGTACTGCCAGCTGCTGGACCTTGGAGTCAGTAATACTATGAGCTGGGCTGACACTCACAGCTAGGTCTTAATGTTCTCCTGTTAGACATGGACTATTTCATAGAACATCAACATCAGACAAGGCCATTCTATGACCATGATGGATTAATACAAAAACAGGACCTCTCCATAACCAAGTCTGAGCACAAACAAAACATGAACACTATCCAAGCTATAAAATGCCACACATCCTCCTAGCCTGGCTAATGGATGCTGCTGTTGTTCAATCGCTCAGTCGTGTCTGACTCTTTGCGACCACATGGACTAAAGCACTCCAGGCTTCCCTCTCCATCACCATCTCCCGGAGCTTGCTCAAACTCATGTGCACTGAGTCGGTGATGCCATCCAACCATCTCGTCCTCTGTTGCCCCCTTCTCCTCCTGCCTGAATCTCTAGGCAAAGTAGGGTATTTCTTCTTCACTGATATAATTTCAAACAACGACATTTTGGATACTCTATGATGTTAGAAAACAAGGTTTTTCAGTAAGAAAACAGTGGTCACTCCAGAACGGGGAGCATTATAACACTTTGTAATTACAGCGTGTTCTTGGGAGAAACTATGGTTCTTGCCAACTTTGCAGCAAGCTTTATCTGTGTCTATCCTCTCAATCCCCACCTTGCCCGTTAGCTTGATGAGGTACAGGACAGACTGACTTTCTCAGATTCCATCTGTGCCTCTGACTACACATTTTCACACAAGTAGCTTGACCTCTCATACTTCAGTTACTTCCACTGTAAACTGAGGATACTGACTAGATAGGATTGAGAATTAAACAAGATAATGTTTGTAAAGAGTCTAACATGTTACATGGATATACTGTATACTCAAAAAAGAAAAAAATCATCTGTCTCCACATACTTAGTGGCTGAACAACAACCACAGAGGTAGACTTCCTAGGTCAGATAAGTTGTTAAATCCTGGTCTAGGATATAAAAACAAATACTGTCTAATGAGAGTCTGTTAGATTTCATCCTGCCATATGATACTCTGTTTATTGAGTGCCTACACTCTTGCCAGCAATGAGGAGAGAAACTTCATTACACAAGAAAAAGTTCAGCCCTTTGTCAGAGCCATCAATACACTCTGAAAGGTGAAGAGTTTACCACTCAGGGAAATGATGGATGCAGGATTCTTTCTTTTCTTTCAGTTTTACTGAGATATAATTGATATATAACACTTATTCATTTTCAGTTCAGTTCAGTTGCTCAGTCATGTCTGACTGTGACGTCATGGACTGCAACATGCCAGGGCTCCCTATCCATCACCAACTCCCAAACTCATGTCCATTGAGTCGGTGATGCCATCCAACCATCTCATCCTCTGTCGTCCCCTTCTCCTGTCTTCAATATTTCCCAGCATCAGGGTCTTGTCAGATGAGTCAGTTCTTCGCATCATGTGGCCAAGTTACTGGAGTTTCAGCTGCAACATCAGTCCTTCCAAAGAACAGCCAGGACTGATCTCCTTTAGGATGGACTGGTTGGATCTCCTTGCAATCCAAGGGACTCTCAAGAGTCTTCTCCAACACCACAGTTCAAAAACATCAATACTTCGGCGCTCAGCTTTCTTCACAGTCCAACTCTCACATCCATACATGACCACTGGGAAAACCATAGTCTTGATGGACCTTTGTTGGCAAAGTAATGTCTCTGCTTTTTAATACGCTGTCTAGGTTGGTCATAACTTTCCTTCCAAGGAGTAAGCATCTTCTAATTTCATGGCTGCAGTCACCATCTCAGTGATTTTGAAGCCCCAAAAACAAAGTCTGCCACTGTTTCCACTATTTTCCCATGTATTTGCCATGAAGTGATGGGACCAAATGCCATGATTTTCGTTTTCTGAATGTTGAGGTTTAAGCCAACTTTTTCACTCTCCTCTTTCACTTTCATCAAGAGGCTCGTTAGTTCTTCTTCACTTTCTGCCATAAGGGTGATATCATCTGCATCTCTGAGGTTATTGATATTTCTCCCAGCAATTTTGATTCCAGCTTGTGCATCATCCAGCCCAGCATTTCTCATGATGTACTTTGCATATAATCTAAATAAGCAGGGTGACAATACACAGCCTTGATGTACTCCTTTTCCTATTTGGAACCAGTCTGTTGTTCCCTGTCCAGTTCTAACTATTGCTTCCTGACCTGCATACAGGTTTCTCAAGAAGCAGATCAGGTGGTCTGTTATTCCCATCTCTTTCAGAATTTTCCACAGTTTATTGTGATCCACACAGTCAAAGGCTTTGACATAGTCAATAGGCAGAAGTAGATGTTTCTCTGGAACTCTCTTGCTTTTTTGATGATCCAGCGGATGTTGGCAATTTGATCTGTTTCCTTTGCCTTTTCTAAAACCAGCTTGAATATCTGGAAATTCACAGTTCACTTATTGTTAAAGCCTGGCTTGGAGAATTTTGAGCATTGCTTTACTAGCGTGTGAGATGATCATGAACTCCTTATTGCAAAATTCAGACTTAAATTGAAGAAAATAGGGGGAAACACTAGACCATTCAGGTATGACCTAAATCAAATCCCTTACGATTATACAGTGGAAGTGACAAATAGATTCAAGGGATTAGATCTGAAAGAGTGCCTGATGAACTATGGATGGAGGTTCGTGATATTGTACAGAAGACAGGGATCAAGACCATCCCCAAGAAAAAGAAATGCAAAAAAACAAAATGGCTGTCTGAGGAAATCTTACAAATAGCTGTGAAAAGAAGAGAAGTGAAAAGCAAAGAAGAAAAGGAAAGATATATGCATTTGAATGCAGAGTTTCAAAGAATAGCAAGGAGAGATAAGAAAGTCTTCCTCAGTGATCAGTGCAAAGAAGTAGAGGAAAACAATAGAATAGGAAAGACTAGAGATCTCTTCAAGAAAATGAGAGACACCAAGGGAACATTTCATGAAAAGATGGGCACAATAAAGGACAGAAATGGTATGGACCTAACAGAAGCAGAAGATATTAAGAAGAAGTGGCAAGAATACACAGAAGAACTGTACAAAAAGATCTTCATAATCCAGATAATCACAATGGTGTGATCACTCACCTAGAGCCAGACATCCTGGAATGCTAAGTCAAGCGGGCCTTAGGAAGCTTCACACGAACAAAGCTACTGGAAGTGATGGAATTCCAGTTGAGCTATTTCAAGTCCTAAAAGGTGATGCTGTGAAAGTGTTGCACTCAATATGCCAGCAAATTTGGAAAACTCAGCAGTGGCCACAGGACTGGAAAAGGTCAGTTTTCATTCCAGTCCCTAAGAAAGGCAAATGCCAAAGAATGTCCAATTCCTATTCATTTTAGGTATACAGTATAAACATCAGTATTCTGATTAATAACAGTTTAGCACAACTCCAGTTCCAATAGCTACTAGAATTTACGTTATATGCTGTTTTAAGTGGGGTTTCCCAGGCAGCTCAGTGGTAAAGAATCCACCTGCCAATGCAGGAGATGCAGGAGATGCAGGTCTCTGGAGGACGAAATGGCAACCCACTCCATAATTCTTGCCTGAAAAAAATCCCATAAACAGAGGAACCCTGGGGTCCATAGGGTCTCAAAGAGTCAGACAAGACTGAGCACGCATGCGTGCTGTTGAAATTGGTAATAATATGTTGTTAAAAGAAAGAGAGGGAGGGAGGGAGGAAAGAAAAGAGGAGGGAAGGAGGAGAAAGGAGGGAGGGAGACTGTAAACACAAGCCCAGAGATGGATTTTCTTTGTGATGTGCTAGAAGGCAGAGCACTTCTGAGCTGGAGATAAACTTGTATCTGATCCTACCTGTAACACTTCTGAACCACTTTATCTTAAGCATCTTCTAAGATTTGATCTTTTTCTTTTTCTCCTGAACTGTACATAATTAAATCTGGATGACCTACGACCCAGCAATCCCACTGCTGGGCATACACACTGAGGAAACCAGAATTGAAAGAGACACGTGTACCCCAATGTTCATTGCAGCACTGTTTACAAAGCCAGGACATGGAAGCAACCTAGATGTTCATCTTATCCAATGGACATCTATTGGTTGTCCATCTAAAACATCTATTTCTGCCATACATCTAGATGAATGGCTAAGAAAGCTCTGGTACATATACACAGTAGAATATTACTCAGCTATTTAAAATGTGCATTTGAATCAGTTCTAATGAGGTGGATGAAACTGGAGCCTATTATACAGAGTGAAGTAAGTCAGAAAGAAAAACACCAATACAGTATATTAACGCATATATGCGGAATTTAGAAAGATGGTAACGATGACCCTATATGTGAGACAGCAAAAGAGACACAGATGTAAAGAACAGACTTTTGGACTTGGTGGGAGAAGGCGAGGGTTGGATGATTTGAGAGAACACTGCAACATGTATATTATTTTATGTGAAATAGATCGTCAATCCAAGTTTGATGCATGAGACAGGGTGCTCAGGACCGGTGCACTGGGATGACCCTGAGGGAGGGGTGGTGAGGGAAGTGGGAGGGGGGTTCAGGATGGGGAACACATGTACAACCCATGGCTGATTCATGTCAATGTATGGCAAAAACCACTACAATGTTGTAAAGTAATTAGCCTCCAATTAAAATAAATAAATTAATTAAAAATAAATAAATAAACCTGGATAACTGACCATTCAGTTCTTTAATACTAGCTGCATTCAAACATAGCCAGTAAAAAGTACAAAATACATCAAGACCACTTAAGAATGATTGTCAGATACATCTTTGAAGAAAACTCATCAAGCACAAAAAAACCCCACCTTCTTTCAGCCTTAAAAATAGTTATATCTTTTGACTTAATAAAAATATATCTGAAGGAAAGAATTACAACTATGCAAACACTTTTATGACAAAATATTTACCAAACATTATTTATAATATTACCAATGGAACATTGGTAACAATCTAAAGATACAACAGTAGAAGATTTATTAATTAGGGTACTTCAACTTCATGGGCTATTATGCAGCCACTTTTTAAAGTTTTATTTCTGAATAATTTATAAGCTCCTAGGAAAATGCTTATATAAAATTGTTATTTAAAATGCAGAAAGTAGGGACTTCTCTGGTGGTCCAGTGACTAAGACTCGGTGCTCCCAACACAGGGGGAGCAACCCTATGAACTGTAGCCTGCTGGACTCCTCTGTCCATGGGATTTCCCAGGCAAGAATACTGGAGTGGGTTGCCATTTTCTTCCCCAGGGGATTTTCCTTGACCCAGGGATCGAACCAGTGTCTTAAGCATTGCAAACAGTCTCTTGCATTGCAGGCAGATTCTTTACCACTGAGCCACCAGGAGGGCTGAGATTATGTCCCTCATTCTTTCCACATTTTGGTATTTTTGCAACTTTTTTTGTGATGAACACACTATATTTTCCTCTTTCTGTTTCTTCATCTATTTTTTATTATCCTTACATAACTCTTAGAGCCCTGAGCAACAGCACCCTCAAGGAGTTGTGCTGTGGAGGAGTGAGTACAATACTAAAGAAATGGAGGCTAGAACTCACCATCCTAAGAACTCAAGTAGGATGCAGCCAAAGCTAACTAATGTCAGACATTGTTTTTCACATGAGATTTTAATTTGCTTAGAATTTTTAAAGTTACTGTAATTCCAACTCCCAGAGGGAGTTAGAAGGGAAGTCTAGATAATAAATATGTAGCAGGCTTATAAAACAACACATCTAGATTGGAAGTGTACAAGAACAGGATGCTCCAGGAGGAGTATCTCCAGGAAAGCACGGAGATCATGAGGTGTCTGATATGTTTGGTTCTATAAAATCTTATAATAAAAAGCTGTTGTAGTATATGGCAAGAATTAACAATTGATATACAGAAAATTGAGCAAACAAAAAAAGATAATTATTAAATCTGGAAAAAGAAATATAATCAGAAAAGAAACATAATTTATGTATAATTCATGCTTCAATAATCAATTATACTTAGTCATGTTGGATTAACTAAACTTGTCTACATAATTACATTGGAACGATGGGAGGAGTAGAAGAAGAAAATAGTTGAAGAATGCTAAATCTCTGCTGCAATTGCAAACTAATGTAATAATAATAATAAGTGAAACAGATAAATCAGGAAATAACAATCTTAGCATATTATTTAGGACTATGGAGTTGAGGACCAGAAGAGCAACTGAAATAGATGGGAAAAAAAGTTGGTCTAATGAGCAAGATTGGGGCAGAAAGGGATGGGATAGTAATGAGGACATTAAACCCTTTTAGAATCACATTATTTGACTTTTTAACTTCATACAGCCATTAAAAATGTTTTTTTAATTAACCACAGAACCACAGTGAGATATTACCTCATACTTATTGAGACGGCTACTATAAAATGAACAAAAGCAATTAGAAAATAACAGGTGTAGCTGAAGATGTGGAGAAATAACTATCCTTGTGCCCTCTTGTACACTGTTGGTAGGAATGTAACATGGAGCAGTCACTATGGAAAACAGTATGGCAGTTCTTCAAAAAAATTAAAAATAGAATTACCATATGATCCAGAAATTCTGCTTCTGGATATATAACCCAAAAGAATTTAAACCAAGGTCTCAAAGAGATATTTGTATATGCATGTTCACAACAGCAGTATTCACAACAACCAGATGGGGGAAGCAACCCAAGCATCCATAAATGGGTAAATAAAATGTGCTATATACATACAATTGTAAATTCAGCCTTAAAAGGCAAAGAAATTCTGACACATGCTACAACATGGATGAATCCTAATGACATTATACCAAGTGAAATAAGCCAGTCACAAAAAGATAAACACTTCTGTATCATTACACTTATATGAGGTTCCCAGCGTAATCAAATTCATAGAGACAGAAAGCAGAAAGGTGGTTGACAGGAGCTGAAACGAAGGGGAATGGTTAGTTGTCATTTAATGAGGGTAGATTTCAGCTTTGCAAGATGAAAAGAGCTCTGGAGATTGATTGTACAACAGTGTGAACATACTTAATGCCATGAACTATATACTTAAAAATGGTTAAGATAGTAAATGACATGTTATGTGTATTTAGCTGCAATTAAATTTTTTTTTAATTAACCAAAGTAGTTGGAATTCAGACTGCATAGGATTAAGATATGTGCTCTGCGGTTATACTCTCCTGTGGAGTGTGATAATCTTTAGCTGAGCTCTGGAATGCAACTGCACATATTAAGACAGTAAGAAATTATAAACACAACCCAAGAGAATGCAATATATTTTCCTTTTAAATGATGAATAGGTTTAGAGTCAGTTCAGTTGCTCAGTCATGTCTGACTGTGACCCCATGGACTGCAGCACTCCAGGTTTCCCTGTCCATCACCAGCTCCCAGAGCTTGCTCAAACTCATGTCCATTGAGCTGATGATGCTATCCAACTGCCTCATCCTCTGTTGTCCCCTTCTCCTCCTGCTTTCAGTCTTTCCCAGCATCAGGGTCTTTTCCAATGAGTCAATTCTTCATATCAGGTGGCCAAAATATTGGAGTTTCAGCTTCAACATCAGTCCTTCCAATGAATATTCAGGACTGATTTCCTTTAGGATGGACTGGTTTGGTCTCATTGCAGTCCAAGGGACTCTCAAGAGTCTTCTCCAGCACCACAGTTCAAAAGCATCAATTCTTTGGCACTCAGCTTTCTTTATGGTCCAGCTCTCACATCCATACATGACTACTGGAAAAACCATAGCTTTGACTAGATGGACCTTTGTCAGCAAAGTAATGTCTCTGTTTTTTAATATGCTGTCTGAGTTTGTCATAGCTTTTCTTCGAAAGAGCAAGCATCTTTTAATTTCATGGCTGCAATATCATCTGTAGTTATTTTTGGAACCCAAGAAAATAAAATCTGTCATGATTTCCATTGATTCCCATCTATTTGCCATGAAGTGATGGGACCAGATCTTAGTTTTTTTGGATGAGTTCTAAGGCAGCTTTTTCACTCTCCTCTTTCACTTCCATTAGGAGGCGCTTTAATTCCTCTTCTCTTTCTGCCATAAGGGCGGTGTCATCTGCGTATCTGAAGTTATTGATATTTCTCCCAGCAATCTTAATTCTGGCTTGTGCTTCATCCAGCCCAGCATTTTGCACGATGAACTCTGCATATGAGTTGAATAAGCAAGCTTACAACATCTGACCAAATTTAGAATGTAAAAGGAAGTAGTTTTAGTCATCCTAACTAATACCTGGAAACTAGCTTGACATCAGGCTAACATCAGTGTCAAATTAATTGATGGATACCTTCAATATACCACTGACGATGTGCCAGGCACTGTGCTGGACACTGAAACTATCTTGTAATTCATGAGCCAAGTTAAGAAAGAGAGTGTAAGTCAGGAAGAGCAAGGTCTGAGTGCCTATGGGGTACCAAGCACTCTGCCAGCTTTATACACATTATCTCCACTAAGTTATACTCCATGATGTACATGGAGTTACACTTCATTAGCTATCAAACTATAAGCCAATCACTTTTATGCAATAAGCATCCTGAATGTCTATGATATTTTTTCCAGTCAACATATAATGGATTTATCTATTACTGAAGAACACATATCTAAGTATGCCCCATCTTTCAAACCACATTTACCTTAATGCCTTTCTGGTTTTCAGGTTGACAGTTTCTGCTTCAATAACTTTTCTTCGTAATCCCACCACAGTTCAGTTCAGTTCAGTTCAGTCGCGTCTGACTCTTTGCGATCCCATGAATCGCAGCACGCCAGGCCTCCCTGTCCATCACCAACTCCAACCACAGCTCCTCCTTAATTCGCATAGCTGGATGTTTTCACACTTTTGTGTTTTATAGTTTTGAATCTCCTTTTCGTTTTGCCCCTGAGTTGCAAGGATCAGGGGTTGATGTGTTCACTGCAAGTGTCTAATCTCACAGAGACAAACTAATTGTTCCATTTTGCCCCAGAACTGAACTGGTTCTCAGGTCATGACTCAGCTTTAAAACTGAGAAAGTACTTGGCAAACTCACTTTCAGCCAAGTGAAGTCCCATGTTCTGGGAACCCCTTAGTCCTGAAGTTGGTCATCCTGACTCAGTTTTCTCTTCTCGTTGTCTGTCTTGATCTTGTGTGTGTGTGTGTGTGTGTGTGTATGTGGGTATATTTATATAAAGTCAAAGGCTCAGCAGAGCAGGAGAGAACTGAACTACCAGATGTTCAGAGTGCTCAGTTAAAGCAAGAAGCTATTAATGAAATAAAAATAGAAGTCAAGCTTTTCATCACTTACTGTGATATTATAAGCAAGAGACTAAAACCAAAGTTCTGACTCCCTCTCCTTGCATTTTCCCCAGTGGAACATAACAGGTCAGGTAGATCAGCACAGATATGGGGTGAGGAGTAAGGGGGTTTATAGGATGGCTAGGAGTGGAAAAGTACTGAGTCATAGTGGGCAAGTACCAGTACTGAGTCAGACGGGAGAAAGTCTCTTCACCGCCTCTCCCTCCCACTTTTCTCACCAATAAGGAAACCTAAGCAAAGGCTCAAGGAAAATCTTAGAGAAAAAGACCTCCAAGTGATGGCTCCTTGTCTAGAAAAGCAGATATGTAAAACCATGGACAGCTCATCCTTGACTAAAACTCCTTCAGAGGCTGCAGTGTCCTGCCTGTGCAAGTCCAGTAGGGGACAGTATTCCCCTCAAGACTTGCCAAGTAAGACCTTTGCAATTGCCTACAGCTGGGCCTGGGGAAAAAAATTACACACAAATTTTTGGCCAAGAGCTGGAATATTAGTATATCTTTCTTTCTCTCTATGACCCAGTTAAAAATGGACAAAGATTATTATCAAATGGTACACACACACACACACAAAAAGTTAGAAAGTGAAGTCGCTCAGTCGTGTCTGACTCTTTACGACTCGGTAGACTGCAGCCCACCAGGCTCCTCTGTCCATGGGATTCTCCAGGCAAGAATACTGGAGTGGGTTACCATTTCCTTCTCCAGAAGATCTTCCCGACCCAAGAATCAAACCCAGGTCTCCCACATTGCAGGCAGACACAGGCAGATGCTTTAACCTCTGAGCCACCAGGAAGCCTTAAAAAAAAAAGTTAAATAATTCTTAAATACATGAAATGACATTTAATCTCATAAAAGTGATGCAAATTAAACCTGCCCTGAGATAATAATTTTTCACTTAACACACTGTGATGGTAAAGAAATGGGGAAACAGATACTCCTATTGTAGGAAGGCATATATACTGGTAACCACTGCCTCTACTTAGAGCAATTTCACACCTTCAGTCAAAATTACAGATTCAGGTATCTTTGACCAGTAAATACATTCTAGGCATTTATCCTGCATATAGGCCATACCTGTGGAAGATGACATATACACGAGTCTTTCCTTGCCATTTATTGTTTATGATAGCAAAAGGTTGGAAGAAACTTAACAGTTAGGGACTGGTAACACACAAATATAATATATCCATACACAGAACTACTGCACAGCCATTCAGAAGATACGGTTTTTAACTGATTTTTAACTTTTGGCTGCACTGGATCTTGTTGCTGCACGGGCTTTCCCTGGTTATGGTGATCAGGCGCTACTCTGTAAGTTGTGGAGCATTGCCCATAGGGCGGGTGGGCTCAGTAGTTGTGGCCCACAGGCTTGGTCGCCCTGAGCATGTGGAATCTTCCCAGACCAGGGACTGAACCAGTGTCCCCTGCATTGGTAGGCAGTTAACCACTGGACCACCAGGGAAATCCTATCATTATGATTTAAAAGCAAATATGAAACTGTATGTACCATATACACAGTTTGTGTGATAATACGGAGGAAATAACATGTATTTTCTGTTTGGATATAGAAAGATACATAAGAAACTAATAGCAGTGGTTTTCCGGGACAGAACTAGGTAGCTGGCAACAATAATGGAAAGAGCCATTTCACCATATACTACTTCACACCTTTTGAATCATTTTGAATGTAAATCAGATTTTAAGGAATCTCCTTGATGGTCCAGTGGCTAAGACTCCACACTCCCAATGCAGGGGGCCTGGGTTTGATCCCTGGTTAGGGAGCTATATCCTACATGCCTCAACTAAAGATACCATATGCCACAAGTAAGACCCAGCACAGCCAAGTAAACAAATAAATTTTGGAGAAGGAAATGGCAAACCACTCTAATGTTTTTGCCTGGGGAAATCTCATGGACAAAGGAGCCTGGCAGGCTACAGTCCATGGCATCTCAAAGAGTCAGACACAATTTAGCAACTGAAAAACAACAACAACAACACAGAATCAGGCAGATTGTGATTTGGGAAAATAGTTCTTGATGGAAATGTGGCATAAAATGGAGAGTGAAATGACCTAGCAATATGGAATATACAGTTTTGTAAGAAATTAAAATCTGTGTATAGAATAATAGTTGCAAATATTCAAACAATAAAATCCATGGCTAACAGGGGAAAAAAAGAATTTAAACAACAGCAACCAGCAAACCAACCACAAAAACATGGGCTCTTGTGTCAGACTGCCTAGTTTAAACCTTTCTCTATCACTTACCAGTTGTGCGTGACCTTAGGCAAATTGCTTAACCTTGTTTTTCTTTCCACATCTACAAACTAGGTATAATGATAGCACTTGCTTCAAGGAGTTGTTGTGAGAATTAAAGTTGATCACGAGGGTCAAACATTAGATCAGTGGCAGAGACTCTGGAGCCAAATTTCAGGGCTCAAATGCCTGCTTCACTCCTCCTATGCTGCGTGACCTTGGGCAAGTGTTCAGCCCCATTTTTTCTCAGTTTCTTCATTTGCAAATGGGGATAATAATTAGATTGTGTGAAGATTAGATAATACTTATAAAGTACTTACAACTGCACTTGGAATATATTAAGTGCTATGTATGTATTTGTTGAGTATTAAATATTTATTTAACACAAATATTAGTTATTACAATTAGCTATTATCCATCATTTTTGGATTAAACCCTTCTTAGGTTACTTTTTAGAATTATCTTACCTACTCTCAACCTTGCTCCTCTCCTAACTATAATTCTACAAATACACTGCATCTGTTATTTGCTCATATTATTCTGATTCTGGAATGCCATTTCCAACCATGACCAACTGAAGAATGCTAAACTTTCCTTCAAAATCCAGTTCAAAGGTCTTTTCCTTCCTGAAGGTGGTAGGTCTCTCCTGTGAACTGCCCCATCACAGATCTCTAGTCTAATGTTTCCCACTTGGCTGAATCACCTCCTGCCCCAGACCAGCAGACAGAGCAAGCAACAATTCATGCCTGTGGGGATAAATGGGTAAATGGAATACTGACATTTTCAAAGGAACTCAAAAGGTGAAAGTTTTCTGTTGTGACACATAACAACTTCATTATTATGCCCCAAAGTCTCTGACTGAGAAAACAGAAAGAGCTGTTCAGGGACGTTTAAAGGAAAGTGGAAATAGAATACTTTGGAAACTAGAAGGTATTTTTTTAGGTGACTTTTTTGGGGGCTTGGGGCAGGTTCTGGTTTGTTCTTTGCCTTTGATCAACGTGGACCTGGCTCCCCCTGCTGGATTTAAAGTAAAATATGAATGGACTTGGAGCGTATTGGTGAAATGTCAGACAAATACTGTACGATATCACACATAGAATCTAAAAAATAAACTAGTGAATATAGCAAAAAAGTAAATAAAGTCACAGATATAGATAACAACGGAAGGGGGAAGGGCAAAATAGGGCTGGGGATTAAGAGATACAAACTACTATGTATCAAATAAGTAAATTACAAAGATATATTGTGCAGCACAGAGAATATAGCCAATATTTTATAATAACTATAAATGAAGCATACAATCTTTTAAAAATTGTGAATCACTATGTTGTATACCTGAAACTTGTATGATATTGTACATCAACTATGAAGTGAAGTCGCTCAGTTGTGTCCGACTTTTTGTGACCTCATGAACTGTAGCCTACCAGGCTCCTCCGTCCATGGGATTCTCCAGGCAAGAATACTGGAGTAGGTTGCCATTTCCTTCTCCAGGGGATCTTCCTGATCCAGGGATCAAGGGATCGAACTCAGGTCTCCCGCACTGCAGGCGGATGTTTTAACCTGTGAGCCACCAGGGAAGGCCACCAGGGAAGCACCAGAGAAGTACATCAACTGTACTTCAATTTAAAAAAATCAATTCATTTATGTAAATGAAGGCAAAGGAAGCAAAACTTGCAGCATATTTAAAGTAGTATCTAGAGCTTTCACCAAGGTTCTTATTACAGATGACATAGTTGTAGCTATGACATTCCAGCATTCCCATAATGACTGGCTACATAACAATTACAGTTACCTCATGTAACTAGGGGCGAGAGGTGTGGCGTTGAAATCTAAGCCCGGGACTGCAGGCCAGGAAGTCCTGAATGTACATCCTGCTTTGACAACAACTGCAAAAAGTGGCCTCTGGCAAATAATTTAGCTTGGTTTTTTTTTTTTTAATTGCACTGTTAATTTTTATTTTACTGTCTGAGTGATGGGCATAAGAATGCTAGTATCATTTTGTTACCACTGGAGCACTTGAATGATATCAGTTGTCAATTGAATACAAGATGTCTCCTATGTGCACAGCAACACTCAGAGCCCTGAGGAATGCAAGAGCAGTCCAGTGTTTCTCCTCTCAAGGATCTGTGTGTCCTAAGGGAACTCGGAGGCTGTACATGGTGCTTCGAAAGGTATCTGACGTACAGCAAGTCTTTGAGAAACATACATCCACTTTCTTCTTCCACCCTTAAATCTGGCTTCTGCTCGGAGCTAGAATCCCTGATTCCGGGCCTGATAGAACATTTTTTGAGATGGATTCCACCCATCTAGATTGTTTAGATTGACGAGATTGTCAACGCCATGAGAACAGGAACTGGGTCTTATTCATGCTCCATTCCTAGTACCAGGACAATGGCTGGCACATGAAATGTGCTCAGTACATTTTGTTGAGTGAATGATTTTCCAAGGAAACTCATTCTATTTTTGGCTTACTCTCATTATTAAAGAAATGAGCTGAAATCTGCCTCCCTGTCACTTGCCTTCACTAGTTCTTATCTTCCCTAATCTAAATAGTTCTCAATAAATGTAAGCTCTCTTTCTACCTCCCCTTCTTGCCTTTCTGTCATCATTCCCCTCATGAATATCACAAGAGACTGTTCAGAGCCCTTGCTAAAATCTAGATACTACTGGCTATACCTCCAGTGTTCCTCTAATCCATTAGCCAAATAATTTAAAACTCACAATATAATTGAGGAAATTCATTCTGAAACATGAAACAAAGAGGAATCAAAGCCCTTAAATGTGATGAGTGATTGTGGTCAGAGAGGAGTAGGAGTCCGGAAAATGAAACTATCCTTAAGTATAAAAGTGTGAGAAGAGATTTTCTGCAATTTTGGTGCTGAAACATTTATTCATTCATCTTAAGACCTAGATGAAGCAAACAACACCGTATGTCCTCTCACACGTTCACTCTCTATTGGAGGAGACAGTTAACTAGCAGGAGAATTAATAAAATGAACTTAAAAGGTGGTGCTATGAAGAAAAAGGCGGCATGCTGGGAGGGAAAAAAAATGAGGTGAGGTAGGTAGGGAAAAAACATCAGCTTTAGAAAGAACAGGGATCAGAAAGCCTCTCTGAGGAGCCATCAAGAAGGAGCCTGAAAGACTTCCCAGGTGGGTGGTCCAGTGGTTGAGACTTTGCTTTCAATGCAGGGTGTGCTGGTTAGATCCTTGGTCAGGGAGCTGAGAGCCCACATGCCTCCTGGCCAAAAAACCAAATCATAAAACGGAGGCAATATTGTAACAAGTTCAACAGAGGCTTTAAAAATTGTCCACAGCTAAAAAAAAAAAAAAAAATGAAGCTTGAGAAAAAGCAAGGGTGGGAGAGATTGAAAGCTTAAATTAGACAGATATTAGAAGCAGTCAAGTATAAGAAAAGAAACAAACATGAATTCCAAGAAAAACTTGTATGTAAGCAAATATCTAGTTCAAAATCTTTTGTTTGTTATTGCAGATATTTGAGCATGCCAATAGTTTATATGCTCCCAAAACAATTTGAAGAAACTTATAGAAATATAACAGGAAATTATACAGAAATTAGGATGAAGGTAAAAAGTAAAGACAAACAGAAGAAAAATAAAGTCAGTTGTTAGAACTGACAGACAAAAGTGCATATTATGAAGTTCTAAACAGTGGCTGGGTCTGGGCTGTATATTTGATTCAGAGCTTCCAGGAACAAAGCAATAGGGAAATACGAACAATTATGAAATTCAGTGTGCTGGTAATAAAAAAAAAAATGAAGTAGTTCTTAAGAGAATTATAACTTCCTGGTATTAGTATCTGAGAGAAATGTTCCTGCATCATGAGTCACTCTATGACATAATGGTCAAAGTCCTTGAAAAAGCCCCACAATAAACACAACAGCAAGATTCTTAGGACCATTTCTCAGAACTAGCTTCAGTACATAAAACCAAAGAACAACTAAAGTAAAAGCATGTCTATGGGAGACCAGAGGCAGTCCAGCTACACAGCTTATAGTAGCTGCTGTGAATCAGGGATAACATTTAGAATGTCTAGAAAAATGGATGGATTACTTATCTTTCAAGTTATCCTTAATGAATATTACTTCTTTTACCTGAACTTTTGATGAACAATGTGTAGTAGAGAATTTGAAGTCATTTCTCTGGCAAGAAACTAGAAGAATGGAAATGATCTTGCTGCTAATTAGTAATTGTTTTGAAAATCAGTGGAACTGACTAACATTTTTCCAGAAAAGTAATGGGTCTAACAGTGCATGAGATAGCTTGAAAAAATGCCATCCTTTTGCCATTTGGAAGTGGACCTAACGTATTCCTCAAAAATAGATCTGGACCCACATAATCACATGGGTGGAGGAGGGGATGGGAACTCACTCCAGTATTATTGGTCTGGAGAATCCCATGGACAGAGGAGCCTGGTGGGCCACAGTCCATAGGGTTGAAAAGAGTCAGACACAACTGAAGCAACTTAGCATGCATGCAATCACATGGGCAGATAATGCCTCAGGCTCCAGAGTTCTTCCACTCACATGTGGTCGAGATCATTTTAGCCTCTGTTAGTCAAGAGAAAACCTTAGTAAATTGGTTAAGAAATTTTACTTTCCAGATAGCTGCATAATTTATGTGCTGATAAATTTTTTGGCAATAAATCAATTAAATGTTGGAAAATAGCTACCAAAAACAATATTCAATTGTAAGAAGAGCTAATCTCAAGCCATGCTTTCTGACAGTAATTATATAGAGGAAATCAGAGCCTGCTTAGTGGTAAAAATACAGTATCATTAGCATAAAGGTGAATAATTATCTTTCCTTTCTTAAAAAAAAAAAAAGCCATGCACTAAGCTCATTTAAAAATGGTTTTAGAGGAGGGAGGAGCTTCTCTGAAGGGTCAGTGGTGAAGACTATGTTCAGGGGTATAGGTTCCATCCCCAGTCCAGGAACTAAGATCCTGCATGCCATTCAACATGACCAAAAAAAAAAAAGTGGTTTTAGTTCTTAATGAGCACATTTTTAAAGAAAAAACGGAAGCTTTCTGCTTGAACCAATAGTTATCTGATCTGTTGGCTTGACAGAGACTGGCTAGCTTGTTGCTGTAGCCCACCAGGCTCCCCTGTCTATGACATTCTCCAGCCAAGACTACTGGACTGGAGTTGATTGCCATGCCCTCCTCTAGGGCATCCTCTGGACCCAGGATTCAACCCCTGTCCCTTACCTCTCCTGCAATGGCAGGCGAGTTCTTCACCACTAGCACCACCTGGAAAGCCCTTAGTTCAACTAAATTTCCCAGCATCCCTTGAAGTTAAGTTTAGGCAAGAGAATTCTGGCCAGTTGAACTAGATGTATTTCACCTTCAAGATGATGCAAGAAACCTCAGAGTGACTTTGGATGCAGTGTATCAAAGATGACAGACCTTTCCATCAGCCTGAATCACTTAACACCCAAGCCCTCATTGAGCTTATGTGAGAAAGAAATAACTTTATATTGTGTCAAGCCACGAGATTTCAAAGTTGACTGTTAACAGCAGCTAGTGTATAGTCAATACAGCATTTAAATCAAATCATGAATATGCTGCTACCTTTCTGTGCCTCAGTTTCCTTGACTGTAAAATGGAGATATTAATAGCATTTACCTATTAAATTTGATCCAACAAGTGAATATGTTAATGCATGTTAAGGTTTCAAACTGTGTCTAGCACATAGTAAACAGTCAATTCATGTTAACTATTATGGTTATTATCATTACAAATTTTCCTGGTACTATTAAAATGCAAGTTCCATATAACTCAGATTTCCTTTGACCATTCAGAGTGTTGTAACAAATGATGTCATGTTTATGTTACCGACTGCACTGTGCTGATCTATGCCCCCATCACTGCGGGGTTCAGTACATTTCTTGGTCCCCGTGGGTTGTCCTATACATGCTCTGAAATCATTCTCCTCTGATCTCCATTTTGTTGTCTGCTAACCACTGTTGAAGTTACTGGCAAGGAGGGGTGACAGAATGAGGAAGGCTTGCTGTCATCGTGTGGTGATCCTGTGGAAAGCACTGCCTCTCATTTGTCCCAAAGCTGTAAACCCTCAAAATGCCAAAACAGACTCCCATCCATTTGTTTATTTTTTTAAATTTTATTAAATTTTCTTTAATTTGTAAACTCTGTGAAATAACATACTGCATTTCAGGAAATGTCAGAAGCACATTTAAAGAGTTGTTCGCAAACATCACAGAACAAGGTTTAATTTATTTAATTTTCCATTGTCAATCAATGTCAATCATTCAGCCCACACCACTGAATCCATGAATTCTCAGTCAGTTGCCAGGGCCTCTTTTTAACCCACTTCTTGTCCATACAGTAGGTCATCACAGTATACCCAGAAACTGCTGTTAGGTTTGGCTCACAGGAATTTTTAAACTGACGCCCACAGACCTCCCTATCCAGCTGAAATAATCCTCAGGATATCCATGGACAGAAATCAGGAGGCCTGTAATCTTGGATGAGGAAAAAAAAAGTCACGTTTTAACTTTTACTAATCTCTAATAGAAATTTAGCAATTCCTTTCATCACTAATGAAAGCAACATTATAGTATATTACCAGTATCTGTGACTTTATCACCAATAGTTATACCGATAGATATGTCTATGTCATATTATAGCAGTTAAAAGTGTTTTGAAAGATCACTTACGCTCACACTACTATGAAATTACAGCAGTCACTAGAGTTGCCACTGTCCTTCCATTTGTCTTATTTCATACATCAGTAAGGATGTATATTATTATAGCAAGGGCTGGTTAATATTCTGAGAACTATATTTTAATTTAATTGGCTTCCAGATGTTTGTATGTAAAAACATTATTCTGGGAAAGGAGTCTATAGACTTCACGTGACTGCCAAAAATGTCTACAGTACAAAAAAGAATTTTAACTCCACATGCCCATGTCTTTTTTTTTTTTTATTTTTTTTTTTTTAGATTGAGGTAGCCAATTAACAGTGCTACAATGTTTCAAGTGAACAACAAAGGGACTCATACATAAACATATATCCATTCTCCCCCAAACTCTCCTCCCATCCAGGCTGCCACATAACTTTGAGCAGAGTTCCCTGTGCTATACAGGAGGACCTTGTTGGTTATCCATTTTAAATATAGCTCGATGTGTACATGTTGATTCCAAACTCTCTAACTATCCCTTCCCCTCATTCCTCAGCCCCTGGCAACTATAAATTGGTTCTCTGTGAGTCTGTTTCTGTTCTATAAATGGGTTCATTTGTATTATTTCTTTTTAGAGTCCTCATATAAGCAATCATCATACAAGCAATCATCATGTAATATTTCACTGCTGAGTTAGTATGACAATCTCTAGATCCATCCATGTTGCCCCATGCCTTTTTCCTTACTCACTCTCCTCTAGTCTCAAAGAGGACTGTGCTGGTAACAGACACTCAGACACATTGAAATGTCATGCCCTAGGAGAGCGTGGTAGGTGACTGAGTTTGGGCACTTGAGTCAACTTATTCTGCTCCAGCATTTATTAACTGTGTGACCCAGGGCAAGTTACTTAACCTCTCTGTGCCTTATGTCTACAAAATGGGAATTATAATTGCTTCCTCCTCATAGGGTTATTGTGAAGAGTAAATGAGTTGATCCATTAAATCTCTTAGAGTCTACCACATAGTAAGCTCTCAGAAAATGTTGGCTGCTCTTTCAAGTGCCTGTCACAGCTGCTTCTTTATGATTTTTAGGGAAAGGAGAAGAGGAGAGAAAAGAATAGGCTAGCCATTCCTCTTGTGAGTCATAGCCTACACATAAAATAACGTGTATGATGCACAAAATTGATATCTTTTTAAAGCACACAAAGGAAACTGTTGATAGTTCTTCTTTGAAAAGTTTCCACTTTAATTTTATGTTCTATATAGTTACTCCCAACTGAATTCTTTTTTTTTTCCCAACTGAATCTTTTTTTAATGCTTCAGAGGCAGTACAAATGTTCCCTGCCTTTGATTTACAAAGCAGGGCTTATATTTAGACAATATTAAGGTTGGTACAAAAGTAATTGTGGTTTTGCATTGCTGAACGTTGCTATTGATATTGGAATACATTCTTAAACAAATGTGGTATGTTATGCATCATATTAATGTACATTTCTTGCTTTATTTTTTTGCTAATGACATTACTTGCTGTGTATTTTATATTTATTTTAGACTATGGAAATGATGTTAGACAAAAAGCAAATTCAAAGGATTTTCTTATTTGAATTCAAAATGGGTTGTAAAGCAGCAGTGACAGCTCACAACATCAACAATCCATTTGGCCCAGGAACTGCTGATGAACGTACAGTGCAGTGGTGGTTCAAGAAGTTTTGCAAAGGAGATGAGAGGCTTGAAGATGAGGAGAACAGTGGCCAGCTATTGGAAGTCGACAACAACCAGCTGAGAGCATCATCTAAGCTGACCCTAAGCTGAGAAATTGCTGAAGAACTCAAGCTCAAGCATTCTAAGGTCGTTTGGCATTTGAAGCAAATCGGTAAGCTCAGTAAGTGGGTGCCTCATGAGCTGGCCAAAAAAAAAAAAAAAAGTCATTTTGAAGTGTTGTCTTCTCTTATTCTACGCAAAACGATTAACTGTTTCTCAATTGGATTGTGATGTGCGATGAAAACTGGACTTTATTTGGCAAATTCTGATAACTAGCTCAGTGGCTGGACTAAGAAGAAGCTCCAAATCACTTCCCAAAGCCAAACTTGCACCAAAAAAATGTTATGGTCACTGTTTGGTGGTCTGATCCATCCCAGCTTTCTGAATCCTGGTGAAACCATTATATCTGAGATGTATGCTCAACAGATCGATGAGATGCACTAAAAAGTGCAACGCCTACAGCCAGCATCAGCCAACAGAAAAGGCACAATTCTTCTCCATGACAACGCCTGACCACATGACAGCCAAGGCTTCAAAAGTTTAACAAATTGGGCTACGAAGTTTTGCCTCATCCATCATATTCACCTGACCTCTCACCAACTGACTACCTCTTCTTCAAGCAACTTTTTGCAGGGAAAATGCTTCCACAACCAACAGGAGGCAGAAAATGCTTTCCAAGAGTTCCTCCAATTCCTGAGGCATAGATTTTTCCACTACAGGAATAAAATAACTTATTTCTCATTGGCAAACATGTGTTGATTAAAATGGTTCCTATTTTGATTAATAAAGATTTATTTGAGCCTCATTAAGATTTAAAATTCATGGTTCAAAACTGCAATTACATTTGCACCAACCTAATGTTAGTCTTTCAAAATTCATGCTCATTTCTAAGCCCTTTAAGTGGTGAATATCAGCTATGGCATTTTACCTGAAGGAGAGAAGATACTAAAAATAAATGGAAGTAGATTCATTCATTTATGCATCTAACAATTATTACATTCCTGATCTGTGCCAGGCACTGCTCTAAATGCTAAGGAATTAGTGATACAAAGTTGCCACTGTCATTGAGCTTACATTCTAGTGTGGACAGTGAAAAGTATTAGGAGGTGATCAGTGCTTCACAGAGCATTAAAATAAAGTGATGTTATATGCATAAGAACCAGGTGGTGATTTTAGTCTGCGTAGTCAGGTATATTCTCCTTAATGAGGTGTTAAGCAGATCTCTGAAGAACAAAACAGAGCTAGCCAGCAAGGAGACAGCATTCCAGGCAACGGGGAATAGTGCATATTCACTGGAGTAGGACTGAGGTTACCTATTCTTATCTCTTTAGGAATGTAGAGAAGGCTGATATTGCTTCCCAGGTGGTGCTAGGGGTAAAGAACCCACCTGCCAGTGCAGGAGACATAAGAGACATAGGTTCAATCCCTGGATCGGCAAGATCCCAAGAGGAGGAATTGGTAACCCACTTCAGTATTCTTGCCTGGAGAATCCCATGGAGAAAGGAGCCTGACAGGCTACAATTCATGGGGTCGCAAAGAGTTGGACATGACCGAACACACAAGCATGTTGCTGGAACAATAAGTTCCAGCAAGGGGTGGAGCCATTCAGGAGAGGTGAACAGATCAGAGAGTGTGAGGTTTTGCAAGTAAAGGCAAGGTTTATTTTCAGTGCAATGGGAAGCTACTGCAGAGTTTTAGTCAGAGGCAAGGTGATCTGATGTGCCATTTTAAATCACTCTGAGATAGGGAAGGAGGGTTGAAAAATAAATAAAATAGACTCCCAGTTACTCATGAGGAATGGATTTAGTGGGGCAAAACTAGATATGGGAAGGCTGGATAGATGGTGGTTTAGACCAGGATTACAGCAGAGAGATGGCAAAGAGGGTCAGCTTATCGATTAGAGTATATTTTGGAGGTAATGCCAGGAGTATTTACTGATTGGGATGTGAAGAAATGAGAGGAATCAAGGATAACTCCTGAGCTTTTAGCCTATATAACTGTATTGATGGTGCCAAATAGAGGTGGATAAATCCTGGGAGGATGAGAGGATGAGGAAGTGAGAACAAATGTGATGTAATGAGTTGCAATCTCTCATTTTGTGCTCATCTTAATTTTCAGTTGCCTATCAAGTATCCAAATGGAGATATCAAATATACAGTAAACACAAGTTTAAAGTTCAGGGGATAAGGCAGGGGCTGGAAACATCAGTTTAAGAATCACTGGCCTAAGAATGGTATTTAAAACCAAAAGAGTTGAAGTGTCTAGGGCACTCCTAATTTGATAAAGGGGAAGGAGCTGATAAAAGACTAAGAAATAAGCAAAAAGACAGAAGGAAAACAAGAGGAACCTGGATTCATGGAAGCTCTGGGAACAAAGTGCTTCCAGGAGGGAGTGATAACTACTGTCAGGAAATGCTGAGTGGTTCCGTCTTTGGCCAGATGTATGCCAATGGTGACTTGGTAGATGTTTCAGTATATGGAGGGGATGAAAGTCCAGTGGGATGAGCAAATAAAAGTCAGCAAATATAGATAGTTCTTTTGAGGCGCTGAAATCAGGGGGAAGCTGGAGTTGGTGTCTGATCAAGGGAGAGAGGAAAGTTATGTGTACAAGGGGATTACATGAGGAGGGCTGGGTAGAGAAGTTGTGAAAAGGGAAAACAGATCTAAACTTTATTTTCTGCCCTCAGGAGTTTATTATCTTATCTGGGAGAAGTTGAGGATAGCATTGGTCAAAACGTCAAAGGATAGCTTTGGATTAAATATGACAGTATCCATTAACGCTAAGCATGATGCCTAACAGTAAGAACTCAATAGATGAGAGGAAGCTATAATTACCTAACAATTTGAAAACACTCTAAGACACGAGGTAATTAAGGATTAAACTGGGTAATTAAATGTTAGGATTCCAGAAAATGGAGAGATTACTGTCAGCCACAATGATGGAATTCCCCAGTGAAAAATCAGAATCTACCATATGATAGTGGCTTAAAAAAATCTGTAACTATACGTATGTGTACAAATTTGCAAAGCTCTACAGACTTAGAACATTTTCAGCCACCTACTTAATTGCCTTTATTGGAAATATTTAAATTTCATGTATCCCCAAATACCCTGAGCCTTTTTGAGGCCCCTGCACCTGTGCTCATGCTTTCTCCTCTGCCTGAAACCCCATTCCCCACTTTTACCTTTCTGACTTCTGCTCCTCAGGGCTACTTCCCCTGGGAAGCCTCCCTTGCCCTGCCCTCCCCTCCAGCAGGGCTGGGAGGTCCTGTGTTGGGACCTTGTGTGCAGTTTTACCATAGCTTGTACCACAGTGTATTGACATGGTGTATTTGTATACCTGTTGTGTGTGTGTGGTGTGAGTTTTTTTTTTTTTCTGTTGCTTTGGGGTTTACCTGACAGCAAGCTTTCCAAGGGCAGTGTCAAGATTGTATTCACCCTTGTTTCCCTTGCACCCAGCCCAACTTCTGGATGGTCTCAATCAATGTCTATTGAAACCAACTGATTACTGTTAGGACTAGGGTAGAATATCCTGGACACAAGTCCCTGAAGGACCGATAACTAACTTCACCCCATGTAATGTTATAACAGGTTTATAGCATGAGACCCATTCAGGACCCCATCCTTCATCAGTCCCTCTGAGTCTGCACAACTCCACATGCTTCTTAAGCTGTTTTATATCACTTCCCAATAAATTTTTTCAAAAATTCTATTCTTTTATTATTCAACTTCTAATCAAAATGTATTAACATTCAGTGCAGTCTAACTATACTTCATGTTGTTAAAGTTGCAAAGTTGCTAAGCTCTCTTATATTTTTTCTCCCCTAATTTGAAAGGAATACATGCTCATAGCAACAAAGCTAATCTGTATGAAAGGAATATATAGTAAGAAGGAAGGCTCCATCCTGTTTGTTGATCCATAGCCTGCCAGGTCCTCTTCATAGAGACAGCCACTACTACAAATTTCTTGTGTATCCTTCCAGAGGTACACTATGCCATTACAACACACTCCATTTTTTAAAACATAAGTGCTATCATTGCACAGATTATTTGTAACCTAGCATTTTCCTTTAACAGAATGTACTGGAGATTATTCCATATTGGAGATATTTCCTTACTAGTACATATTTTCAACACCTCCATAGTATCCTAGCTCCCATTTTATGACATATCAAATCTAATTTGACCCATTCCCTATTGATGGAAATTTAGGTGGATCTCACTCTTTTCCTACTATGTGATTATTATAGATTAACTTGTGCTACCCCCAAAATTCATGTGTTGAAGTTCTAACCCTTAGTATCTCAGTATGTGACCTTATCTGGAGATAGAGTCATTATAGTCAAGTTAGAATGAGGTTATTAGGGTGGGTCCTAATCCAATATAACTGATGTCTTTATAAGAAGAGGAAATTTGGATGGAGACACTTAGGAAGGAAGAGATCTAAAGCCACAGGAAGAAGATAGTCATCTACAAGCCAAGGAGACCTAGAACATATCCTTCCCTCACAGCTATCAGATGGAACCAACTCTGCCAGCACCTTGATCTCAGACTTCTGGCCTCTAGATTGTGAGACAATAAATTTATTGTTTAAACCACTCAGTTTATACTACTTTGTTGTGGCAGCCCTGGCAAACTGATAACAATGATGCTTTGATGAATATCTTTGTACATGTATTTACAGAAGCAAATTTATCATCTTTCAATCATAGCATTTTATCTCCTGGTCAATTTCTTTAACTGAATCAGTGATATCCCCTAAGTCCACATCACCTGCTCATGGAATGGCCAACAGCAGACCCTTGAACATGTGAAGTTCTTTCATACCTCTGAGTCTTTGCACATATCCTTTGCCTAGAATGCCCTTCCTCTTGAGATGTTCTTGAAAAACTCTAATACAGTCACTTCAAGTGCTGCCTCCTCTGTGAAACCTTTAATCAGCCTCTGGGATGGCACCCTATGATTTCCACCTCCTAATAGTCAAGCCTTTGTGTATTCCCCATCTTTGTGTATTGCCCTTCTCTTTATTGTGGACTGGACTTACTGCCTCACTTTTAATGAATCGAGTACGGCAGAAGTGATGGGACATCAATTAGATTACAAAAAGGCCTTGGCTTCTGTCCAGAGGTGATTGCTCTCAAACATGCTTGTTCTTTTTTCCTCTTTATTGGTCACTAACACTGAGGGGAGCCTGATGTCATACTGTGAGGAAGCAGCTTTGTGGAAATGTTCTTGTTTCAAAAGATCAAGTCCCTTTAACAACCACATGAGTGAAAATGGAAGTGGATCTCTCCTCTCATTCAAGCCTTTAGATGAAACTGGACACAGATAGCTTGCCTACAACCTCATGACAAAAGCCTTGAGGCAAAAGTCCCACCTAAGTCATACCTGGATTCCTGACCAAAGAAATTATGAGATAGCAAATATTTGTTGCTATGAACTGCTAAGCTTTGGGATAATTTGATATGCAGCAGTAAATAGCTAGTCTACTTTCCATCCTCCTGTCTTTTCCCCAAGTTCCTTAGATGTATTTCCAGTAATGCTCTCAGTACACTACAACATATTTGTTTTGAAATCTTTTCCCCCTAATTGTCTAACTCCAAGAACAGGAATCCTGGCTCAGTTAGCTTTATATTTACACTCTTACACAAAGTTCAAACTACCATCATCACTTCCCTAGATTGTTGCAATAACCTCCAAACTGAGCTGTCCAAATCCCCTCTAGCTTCTGTCAAATCCATTCACTACCCAGCACAAAGAACCTTTTTAAAATGCAATTTGGAGGGGGAGGCAAGGAGAAAGTGGGGGCGGGTCACCCCTCTCCCCCCTGCCCCCACCCCCTCACCAAAGAAAAAAAATAAATACAATGCAATTTGGGTTATCTGAGAGCTTAAAATCCTTCTCCTCATTCTTAGGATAAGGACCTAAATTTGTAATACAGCCCCCAGGCCTGGCAGGGTCTGCCTGCCTCACCACCACATCCAAAGCCACTTCTGCATTGTTCCCAGCACGACAGCAACACTGGTCTTTCGGTTCCTCAGTTGAACCATGCTTCTTCCTCCCTTGCTATCTTTGCTCACACTGTTCCCTCTGTCTAGGATGCTTCCTCCCCGCCCCCTCAGTTTCTACTCATTCTTTAAATCTGACCTCACTACCTTTCTGCCTTCCCTTCTAAATCAAAGAACCCTGTAGTTTTCCTCCATATCACTTTTTACAATTGAGATTAAATGACTTTAATTAGATACCTGTATCCTGTGTTGGACTCTGAGTTCTATGAGGGCAGAGACACCTTGTCTTGTTCACTACTGTATCCCTAGCACAGACCATGGTGTCTGACCTATTGAAAATAAGGGCTCGGTAATTTTTTTCCCTCTATTTTTTGCTGAATGAAACACAGAACAAACACTTCCTATTTTTACACAAATTTGAAATCTTTTCATCATCTACACATTTAACCTTTTGAGTGTCATCCCTCTATGCAAACAAATAGAGGAAAACAATAGAATGGAAAAGACTAGAGATCTCTAGATACCAAGGGAACATTTCATGCAAAGGTGGGCACAATAAAGGACAGAAATGGCAAGGACTGAACAGAAGTAGAAGAGATTAAGAAAAGATGGTAAGGATACACAGAAGAACCATACAAAAAAGGTCTTAATGACCCAGATAACCACGATGGTGTGGTCTCTCACCTAAAGCCAGACATCCTGGAGTGTGAAGTCAACTGAGCCTTAGGAAGTTTTACTAGGAACAAAGCTAATGGAGGTGATGAAATTACAGCTGAGCTATTTCAAATCCTAAAAGATGATACTGTGAAAGTGCTGCACCCAGTATGTCAGCAAATTTGGAAGACTCAGCAGTGGCCACAGGAGTGGAAAAGGTCAGTTGCCATTCCAGTCCCAAAGAAAGACAAAGCCAAAGAACACTCAAACTACTGCACAGTTCAGTTCAGTCTCTCAGTTGTGTCCAATTCTTTGAGACCCCAAGGCCTGCAGCACACCAAGCTTTCTTGTCCATCACCAACTCCTGAAGCCTGCTCAAACTCATGTCCATCAAATAAGTGATGACATCCAACCATCTCATCCTCTGTCATCCCCTTCTCTTCCTGCCTTCAGTCTTTCCCACCATCAGGGATTTTTTCAGTGAGTCAGTTCTTCACATCAGGTCACCAAAGTATTCGAGTTTCAACTTCAGCATCAGTCCTTCCAATGAATATTTAGGACTGATTTCCTTTAGAATGGACTAGTTGGATCTCCTTGCAGTCCAAGGGACTCTCAAGAGTCTTCTCCAACACCACCGTTCAAAAGCATCAATTCTTTGGTACTCAGCTTTCTTTATAGTCCAACTCTCACATCCATACATGACCACTGGAAAAACTATAGCACTGACTAGATGGACCTTTGTTGGCAAAGTAATGTCTCTGCTTTTAACATGCTGTCTGGGTTGGTCATAGCTTTTCTTTAAAGGAGCAAGCGTCTTTTAATTTCACGGCTGCAGTCACCATTTGCAGTTACTTTGGAGCCCAAGATAATAAAGTCTTTCACTGTTTCCATTGTTTCCCCATCTATTTGCCATAAAGTGGTGGGACTGGATGCCATGACCCTAGTTTTCTGAATGTTCAGATTTAAGCCAACTTTTTCACTTTCATCAAGGGGCTCTTTAGTTCTTCTTCACTTTCTGCATAGGGTGGTGTCATCTGAATATCTGAGGTTACTGATATTTCTCCCAGCAATCTTGATTCCAGCTTGTGCTTCATCCAGCCTGGCATTTTGCATGATGTACTCTGCATATAACTTAAATAAGCAGTATGACAATATACATCCTTGATGTATTCCTTTTCTGATTTGGAACAAGTCCATTATTCCATGTTCAGTTCTAACTGTTGCTTCTTGACCTGTATACAGATTTTTCAGGAGGCAGGTAAGGTGGTCTGGTATTCCCATCTCTTTGAAAATTTTCCACAGTTTATTGTGATCCACACAGTCAAAGGCTTTGGCATAGTCAATAAAGCAGAAGTAGATGTTTTTCTGGAACTCTCTTGCTTTTTCGATAATCCAACAGATGTTGGCAATTTGATCTCTAGTTCCTCTGCCTTTTCTAAATCCAGCTTGAACATCTGGAAATTCATGGTTCACATACTGTTGAAGCCTCACTTGGAGAATTGTTTCATGTCCGGTTATAACTGTTGTTTCTTAACCTGCACTACTGTACAACTGCACTCATTTCACATGCTAGCAAGGTATTGCTCAAAATCCTTTAAGCTAGGCTTCAACAGTTCATGAACCAAGAATTTCCAGATACTCAAGATGGATTTAGAAAAGGCAGAAGAATCAGATTAAATTGCCAGCATCTACTGGATCATAGAAAAGTAAGGTAACTGCAGAAAAACATCTACTTCTGCTTAACTTACTATGCTAAAGCCTTTCACTGTGTGGATCACAACAAACTGTGGAAAATTCTCAAAGAGATGGGAATACCAGGCCACCTTACCTGCCTTCTGAAAACCTGTATGCGGGTCAAGAAGCAACAGTTAGAACTGGACATGGAACAATGGACTTCTTCAAAATTGGGAAAGGCTGTATATTGTCACCCTGCTTATTTAACTTCTGTTCAGAGTACATCATACAAAATGCCCAGCTGCATAAAGCACAAGCTGGAACCAAGATTTCTAGGAGAAATATCAACACCCTAAGATATGCAGATGATTTCACTCTAATGGCAGAAAGGGAAGAGGAACTAAAGAGCCTCTTGATGAGGGTGAAAGAGGAGAGTGAAAAAGGGGCTTAAAACTCAACATTCAAAAAACTAAGATCATGGCATCTGGTCCCATCACTGCATGGCAAATAGATGCAGAAAAAGTGGAAACAATGACAGATTTTATTCTTTTGAGCTTGAAAATCACAGCAGATGGTGAATGAAGCCATGAAATTAAAAGACGCTTGCTCCTTGAAAGAAAAGTGATGACTAACCTAGACAGCATATTAAAAAGCAGAGACATTACTTTGCCAACAAAGGTCCATCTAGTCAAGGCTGTGGTTTTTCCAGTAGTCATGTATGGATGTGAGAGTTGGACTATAAAGAAAGCTGCGTGCTGAAGAATCGATGCTTTTGAACAGTGGTTTTGGAGAAGACTCTTGAGAGTCCCTTGGACTGCAAGGAGATCCAACCAGTCAATACTAAAGGAAATCAGTCCTGAATATTCACTGGAAGAACTGATGCTGAAGCTGAAACTCCAATACTTTGGAGACCTGACGTGAAGAACTGATTCACTGGAAAAGACCCTGATCTGGGAAAGACTGAAGGAGGGAGGAGAAGGGGATGACAGAGGATGAGATAGTTGGATGGCATCACTGACTCAATGGACATGAGTTTGTGATGGACAGGGAGTTTGTGATGGGAGCTGGTGATGGACAGGGAGGCCTGGCATGCTGCAGTCCATGGGGGTCGCAAAGAGTCAGACACAACTGAGCAACTGAACTGAACTGAACTGGAACTGTCATGGCACCTCTGGGTGTGTCACTTCACTTAGTGACTGAGGATCAAGGTCTAGTCTTGTCTGCCATCTTGGTCCCATTTGATTCTAATCGGTTTATGTTGTGTCCTTGGGCTATATCATTCTTTCAAAAGTTGTGCCCTGCCCCTTTCCCTCCTGTTACAGCATCACTGACTTAATGGACATGAGTTTGAGCAAATGCTGGGAGACAGTGAAGGACTGGGTAGCCTGGCATGCTAAAGTTCATGGGGTCGCAAGGAGTTGGACATGACTTAGCAACTAAACAGACTATTGAATAACTGTGTGAGGTGAGGTGAGGTGAAGTCGCTTAGTCGTGTCCGACTCTTTGCAACCCCGTGGACTGTAACCTACGAGGCTTCTTCGTCCATGGGATTCTCCAGGCAAGAATACTGGAGTGGATTGCCATTTCCTTCTCCAGGGGATCTTCCCGACCCAGGTATCGAACCCAGGTCTCCTGCATTGGAGGTAGACACTTTAACCTCTGAGCCACCAGGGAAGCCCCAAGTAACTGTGTAACCCTGGACAAATTATTTATGTCCTCTGTTCCTCAAATTCCTCAGCTATAAAATAAGGATAGCATAATTGTACCATTTTATAAGCTTGTTGGAGGGATTCTTGTAATTTCCTCTCCATGACTTATAAAGTACTGGCGTTCAAAAATGCTCAATAAATGTCAGTCAGTATTTTTACCTGTGGCAAAACAGGGTTGCCCATTTCTCATTTAGTACTGAAAGAAGTTTAGGGATATTTATGGTGCTGTGATGTTCTCGGTTAGGACTGGAAGGTTAAGGAGGTTAGGATTGGAACACTTAAAAATATAATGCCTCCTCATCAATTCTTTCCTCTACCTTTAAATCCTAATATAGAAGCCAGTGGAAGAAGGGAAAGAGGAGAAATGGTGCCAGCTATGTCCTATTTGGTTCCAAAAGATAGCAGCATCAGTTTGCACTTTCTCCTAGAAGTTTGTTCACACACACATCTTCATATGCCCATTGTCAGAGATGAGATAAACTAAGAGAGGGCTACCATTTCAGATACTTGGCAGTTTGTGATTGCTGCTTTTTTGGAATCTGGAGAACCATCAAGCTGCCTTTCTTATTATTAGGACCCTTCTGATTGATCAGAGCCTATGAAGGAAGTACTGGCTATTCAAGAGCCATAATAAAATAGTAGTAAAATAATGAAGTCTGAATTGCAACAAGGAGCTCACTCAAGCAAGGGCCCTCTGCTGCTGGGACCCAGAGAAAATATTTCTCATAAGAAAAATATAAGAAAGATACAAAAAGTCAAACAGATAACCTTCCCTCAAAACATGTAAGAAAGATACAAAAACGTCAGATAATCTTCCCTCAAAACACAGTGTTCTCTAAAGTCCCCTTCCTTCTTTTAAAAGGCACACTCAGTTCTGGAGCAGAAGCTAGGAAACCAGCCTGAGACAATTGGTTTTCCCCTCCCCCTTTTAATCCCTTGAGAAGGAGCTGCCAATTCTAGAAATTCCTCCTTTGATCAGAAGATAAAGCAGAACAATGCTGTAGCACTAAGCGGATTCCTAAGGGACATTTTTCAAGGGTGTGTAAAGCCTGCCTGGAAGTGTGTATACAAGGAGGGAGAAGGGGAGTTGGTGGAAATGGAGGAGTGGGTAGACTAGAGATGATAGTCACAGCGAGAAGGAATAATCATACAGTTGCTTCTAGACTCCATAGAGGAGCAACTCCAGTCAGGCTTATTTCCTGGGAGGCATAGGCATATATATTACAATGATTAAAGGGCTTCATCTAATTAACATCCTCCCTCCAAAAAAAAAAAAAAAGGAGGGGGGGAGAAAAAAAAATCAGATTTTTCACCATTTGTTGGAGGTGACTTTTGTTCTTGTTTTTACTGAGAATTGCAAACTAGTCTATCACATTAAGATTGTGAATCTCTGGAAGAAGGTCCGTTTAAAAGATAAAAATACTATGGATTACAGCTAGGACTAAGTTTGAATCATGCCGCCAGCTTCACCGCCTGTAAAACGGGGGGTAATTTTCCTATCTGTTTAACATGGTCACGTAATTTTATTTTTAATGTAACACTTGAAGACTAAATATTTTATGAGCATAAGCTCATTCAGTTCTCATGAGGAAGGTATTATTATGGAGATTGTATGTAAAGATATTTTGTGATGTAGAAAAGAGCCGTCTGGTTCTGAGTTATCATTGGGCCACCTTCTCACCTGGCTCTTGAGAGGATTAAATGTGATGCGAAAGCACTTTAAACACTCCACGTGATAGGCGGACTACTAATTACACACCCCCGCAGCACCTGACCCACTGTGAGGAAACGGTAGACGCCGGTTGGAGTGAATGATTTTATATCTTCCCAGTTCCTTTCAATCCTCCAATCACAAGCTAATCTCCGCAGGCCTGCGGCCAAAATCACGAATCTGGGAGCTGCAGTCTGCAAGGAGGCGAGCGCAGAGTCCCAGAAGAGTGCACGGGAACAGTAAAGTAGTTCGGTGGTTGGGGGCGCTTTGGACGCTGGGCTTGTGAGGTGGCCGACTGGGCTCCCCGGAGTCCGTCTCTTCTGGTCTGGGGCTGCACAGAGACGTCCCAAGCGGGCTGGGCACTATACCCCGGGAGCCGGACTCACCCGCAGCCAGCAGTTAGAGCCTCACGCGACCCACCCAAGCCCCGCCCACTACCTCAGGTAGGCCCTCCGCACCAGCCAATCCGAAAGAAGCCTGAGTGCAGAAGGCGGGGCTTTACCGACCGGAAGTGACGTCTATGCTTGGCTGGCCGCAGAGTCCGCCGAAGCTCTCGGCAGCGGCTGAGGCGACTGAGTGGAAAATGGCTCGGATTTTTGCGGCTGTGGCGCCTTGGGTTGTGGTGGAGGCAGAGGCTCAGGCAGCGTGAGGTGAGGAACAGTAGGTGCGGCGGGGGCCCGGAACCGGGGACCTTGCTCTCCAAAGGCGCTGAAGGGCCCCCTGGGTCTTGGATGGGAGGGTCTCTTGCCGCGGCCCCAAGTCCCCCGGGTGTCCGCTTCTGACCCTCCATCCTGTACTCCTGGCGCTGCCCCAGTCCGACTCACCTCTCCCTGGGCCTTGCTTCCATCCCGGCCGTTGCCAGCTTCCCCTCCGAAGGTGCCCGCATCCCACCAGGACCCTCTTGTCCGGGGTGGTGGGTTGGGGGCTCCTGGGAGTTAGTATTGTCCGAAAGGGCAAGGGGAAGCCACCCCCTTGTTCTCGGGACCGGGCTGGAGCCGCGGTGGCGGGTCCTATTCTCTTGTCGAATTGTTGAATTCTGCCGAGTGCGTGTGTTGCACTTCTCAGTTGTGAACCGTCCCCGCCCCCTCCCCGCTTCTTTTCGCCTCCTTGTCCCATCTCCGGCTTTGAGGGCTACAGATCCTTTTTCTTCTCCACCCACCCACCCCTCCCCGGTTGCTTTTTTTTTTTTTGCCGCGAATCCACTTGCTTCAGGAAGACAGTATTATTTCTGTGTGTATTTAGCGCATCGTCTTTCTGGGAGGGCGGTCAGATTAAAAATACTTGCCTAAGTTTTCCTGAGTGACGGAGGAACAATAAATAATTGAAGGGAAAAAGCGCATGCTTATTTTCTTCTTTAGATGGTTTGGCTTTAAAAACGAGATTCTGCAGCTTTGGAGTTTTTTGGGGGCTGGTGGAGCAGGCATTGAGGAGGGAAATGAGAAAGGAGAAAAATAAAGAGTAAAGTCTGGAGATAAGGAACGTGGAAGAGGGAGCCTGTGCTAGTTCTTCGGTTAGTCTGATGGAAGTTCAGGTTGTAATTATATTTTTATTTTGAACAGTGGGTGCTGAATTGAGTGTAAAGGAGACCTTTGTCTTTGAACAAGAATTATTTATTAAAGCAGTACCCCAAAATCTTTGCAGGTGGGTGTCAGGCAGAAAGATACTGTTGGAAAAATTGTGTAATATTGGAGCAGCAAAGCCACAGATTAGAAGATTTTCAGAAAAAAGAAAGCTATTCTTAAAAGAGTGGTGGAGACTTATTATGAAAAGAAGGAAGGCTGTAGGGAGATCCAGGAACACTGATTCCAGGCTAGACTTTGTACCTTTGCCTCCTTGGCTTGTGGTTAAGTTTCCACATAAGACGCCTCTCAGCAACTCAGCCAGGGCTGGGGCTGATGCTCTTGTTCAGAGGAGCAAATTAGACCGAAGTGCTTTAGTTGAGGTCTGTACTGTTGAAGATAACTGCTTGTTTAATATTATGATAGTCTTTAAGTACTGAAAAGCATTTTGACTGGATTATTTAACTCAAACCTATTTCAAGAGTGATTTTACATAGGTACAAAACACATATAGAGCTGCTTCAAGTAATTTTGCCCAAATTAATAGATTCCAAACCAGTTTTTGCTTAGGAAAGTCTCTGTTGTGATTGTGTTTTGTATGCATGTCACTTGCAGTTTTTCTTGGCAAGCAATATATGTACATTGTTTTCATCCATAGGTTTTACAGTTTTTCTGTTTCATGGAATATAAAAGTTGGCATGCTTGCATTTAGGAATTCTAGAAACTATAACTTTATGTAATAATTAGTTGTATATTAAGCATATGATTCATTGTTTTTCCTTCTGCTGTAAATGATTCTAAAATTTTCAATTAATTGAAGATTGCTACATCAGTTCCCATGTCCAGGAATCGTTCTTTAATCTAGCCCAGTGTTTTTGCACTTAGTAAGCACATTCAGTAAATGAACTTATACCTAACCAAGAATGTTGAATTTCCCAAGAGTTCAGAGTTCTTATCAGAGCATCTGACCAAATTTTTCAGAGCAACAGGGCGAAGCAATTTTTTTATGCTGTGTAACTTGTGTTTCTTTGATAGTATAAATTACCCATTTTATTGTATTTGCCATATTCCAAAAATAATTTAAGGTATGTAAATTATAAAGGTGAATGTTTCAATACAGTTCATTTACTTGATTTGTTGTACCTGACTAAGGCTAAAAGTCCATCCTATGGAAGATCTTGTTGTATCCAGAGGGCCTACAGGGTGCCTGGTACAGCAGTGGTTCTAGAAATAGAAAAATGAATGAGATAGTCAGTGCACTTCCAGTTCAGTTGTCACAAAGCCACTAGGACCTTCAGTTCAGTTTAGTCACTCAGTCATGTCCTCTCTTTGCGACACCATGAATCGCAGCATGCCAGGCCTCCCTGTCCATCACTGATTCCCGGAGTTCACTCACACTCATGTCCGTCGAGTCCGTGATGCCATCCAGCCATCTCATCCTCTGTCGTCCCCTTTTCCTCCTGCCCCCAATCCCTCCCAGCATCAGAATCTTTTCCAATGAGTCAACTCTTCTCATAAGGTGGCCAAAGTACTGGAGTTTCAGCTTTAGCATCATTCCTTCCAAACAACACTGAGGACTGATCTTTAGAATGGACTGGTTGGATCTCCTTGCAGTCCTCAATAAGTTCTCTAGTCCATCTGGGGAGACAAACACAAATAACAGTTTGGTTATAATGGCATGTAAGGATGGTGGATCTAAAATACTAAGAATGATGTGATCACCTGGCCTGAGAGATGGAGAGAGAATGAGTGCATCTGATGAGGATGGAGGTGCTCAAATTGAGTCTTAAAGGATGAATTCTTTTTATTAATGAGGGAAAGTTAGACGTTATCAGCTTCCAGACCCTGCTGAGATACTACCAAGCTGTTTAATATCTCTGGTATCTTGTTTCTTTCATGTGAGAGTTGGACTACGTCTATATCACTGCTGTTTAGTGGAAATATTAAATGAGAGCCACATATGTAAAATATTTTACATTTTCTTGGTAAGATATTTTACATTTTCTTGGTTAATCTTTGAAATCTGGTGTTCATTTTTACACATAGAACACATCTTACTTTGGACTAACTACTTGTCAAGCTCTCACTAGCTGTTGTGTTTATTGTTTAATTGATGAGTCGTGCCCCGGACTCTTTTGGGATCCTGTGGACTGTAGCCGGCCAGACTCCTCTGTCCATGGGATTTCCCAGGCAAGAATACTGGAGTGGGTTGCCATTTCCTTCCCCAGGGGATCATCCCTACTCATTGGCAGGTGGATTCTTTACCACTGAGCCATCTGGGAAGCCCTGTTTGTGTTTAGCATATACAATACTGGACAATACAGTTCAAGAGTATGAAAATTCTACTTTTCTGTCTTGGATTCTTGCTTGAAAAGGAAAAACAACTCCTATAAGAATTGTATAAATGTAGTCTTTATAATTTCTACTGCTTTTGATAGTATTCATACATGCCTTTAGATTGGAATTCCACTCGAAAATGATTTGCTGTAGGATATCGTTCTGGCTGTTCATAGAGTTTTTGTTGGGACTGTTTTCCCTGAGTCTGGTGCAGTCACATTTTGAAATATCTTTATTTTATGCTTTTATATATACTTTGTATCTCTCTTGGTCTCTGTAGTCTGGTCTTTATAACAAGTGATGGATTCAAAACACAGTGAGAGAATGTACATGGACATTTTAGGCAGTTAAAATGGAGATTTGTACAATGTTAAACAACTTTCTGGATTTCTTAAAAGCATTTAAAAAATATTTTTTAAAATTTATTTTTGGCTGTACTGGGTCTTTGTCGCTGTGCGAGCTTTTCTCTATTTGCGGCAAGTGGGAGCTACTCTCTAGTTTCGGTGCAAGGGCTCCACACTGCGGTAGCCTCTTGTTGCTAAGCATGGGCTCTAGGGTATATAGGCTTCAGTAGTTGCAGCACATGGGCTCAGTAGTTGCAACTCTGGGGCCTAGGGCATAGGCTCAATAGTGGCACACGGGCATAGTTGCTCTGCAGCATGTGGAGTCTAACTGGACCAGGGATTGAACCTGTGTCTCCTGCATTGGCAGGCAGATTCTTTACCACTAAGCAGCCACCAGGGAAGTCCAGAATTTCTTAAATTTTAAAATTCAGCTATTTGGGTACAAAAGTGAATGAGGTATTTAAACACTCATGATTTTAATAAATTTGAAGGCAATTATCTAGCAGAGTATTTATCTTTTCATCTTGAGAATGAATTAATATACTATAAAATTGACAACCCTACTGTTAAACACATAGCTTTCATTACTCTTATAAAACAAAAGTTACATTATTGATGAATAAATGATGTACAATGCTGATTCATTTAATTTGTTGTGCATTGAGTTTGGTTTTAAAAAAGAGGCTTATTTTAGTCATGATAACTGACAATGACAAAGTAAACAACGTCCTTACATTTGTGTTGATTGATGATTATAGAGCCTGTAATTCTCCCCCTCCACCAGCCTTATTCTCTGTGAAGTAAATAGGGCAGGTTTTTTTTTTTTTTTTTTCTTCATTTTCTTGAAGAGGAAAATGAGACCCAGTGAAGCTGTGACTTGTTTTGGATAATACATTACAGATACTGCTTGAACATAGCAGTCTTACAATGCTAAGCCTAGAGTTCTCTTCACTGCATCTCTTCTGTGGTGCTCGAGTGTTTAGGTACATAGCCCTTAACAGATTTTGGAGTGTATTGATGGGTAATTCCTGCCTTGAAGCAGAAAGTAGTTTAGTTCTTAAAAAATTATTAATGGGAAAGAAAAATGTAAGGGATGATATTGTTGTTTAGTCGCTAAGTCGTACCCAACTCTTTTGCAACTCTATGGACTGTAGTCTCCCAGACTCCTTTGTCCTTGGGGTTTCCCAGGCAAGAATATTGGAATGGGTTACCACTATAGTTTAGTTACACTTAAAATTGGGCTTCCCTTGTAGCTCAGTCGGTAAAGAGTCTGACTGCAGTGCAGGAGAACTGGGTTTGATCCCTGGGTTGGGAAGATTCCCCTGGAGAAGGAAATGGCAACCCACTCCAATATTCTTGCCTGGAGAATTCCATGAACAGAGGAGCCTGGCTGGCTCCAGTCTGTGGGATCGCAAGAGTCGGACGTGACTGAGCAACTAAGCACACGCACACACACTTAAAATAGATGAGCGTTAACTAGGCAAGAGTTTTTATTTTGAGCAAAGAATTTAGATTTTAAACTAGTATTGTAGGAAGAAAGTGATGAAGTGTCAAGGACAGAGCTATTTCAGTGTTCAGGGAACAACTTGTGGAAAACTTAGATAAGAGAAGAAACTTAGCTTTAAGGAAGGATTTGCATGGCTCATTTAAAAAGATAAAAACAACACAGGTGAAGTAGGAGATGAGAATAAATAGACCTCTGCAATAAATATTTAGAGGCCAGTGGTCAGAATTTTTATATTATTTGGAAGATTCAGGAAATCTTAGCACATACTCTAAACTTGTGGCTTGAGTAGTGTGGAAGACATGGCTAAGAGTATGAAAAGTGAGGTTGTTGACTAATGAGCAGCAGAGTAATTTGAGTTCCTATTGTGAAATCAGTAGGGATTTGATAAGAATTTTATTATGAGAAAAGAATAGGCAGCGTTCATAAAGGAAGAACTGGTTTAAAAATTGCAGTATGGGAAATTCTAATTGAAACAGGTAATTTTAAGAAGTATTTTCCTATTAAAAAACTGAAATTGACATTTACTTTCAGAAAATGCTCAGAGAAACAGGAAGATGTTAAGTATTTTTCAAGTTCTATTGTGAAGTGAGAGGAAAAAGCAGACAGTCTTTCTAGATAAAAGGGTGGGGAAAATGAGAAGAGACAATAGAAGGAAGTCAAAGATAAGGGATACTTACCTTCTGGTGAGGTGGGAAAAGAGCTTGAGAGATACATCCCATTGGGCTTCCCTTGTAGCTCAGTTGGTATATAGTCTGAATGCAATGCAGGAGACCTGGGTTCCATCCCTGGGTTGCAAAGATTCCCTGGAGAGGGAAATGGCAACCCACTCTGGTATTTTTGCCTGGAGAATCCCATGGACAGAGGAGCCTGGCAAGCTACAGTCTACGGGATCGCAAGAGTTGGACACGACTGCGTGACTAAGCACAAAGCATGAATACCTGTCTAATTAAGGAATGGGAGAATACTTTTTCAAATGTTTTATTTGCAGTTTTGGAAATCATGCAAAGCAGGTATACACTCCACCCCAGCCCCCATAAACTCTGAAGGAGTTACCTGTAATCAAAACCATAGTGCTGTGAGTAGCCATAACCAGATTGATTTATTAAATCACCTTATATGTATATGTGTTCATAATGTAATTTATAACTGTTCTGACTTTTCTTTTTTGTTTAGTGTGTACATGGATTGAGCAAAGCATGCTTTGGCTTGAGAGTGTAGCCTGCTTTCATCTGAGTAGATTGCATGATGGTATTTATCAGACTAGAATTCTGCCTATATTAAAACACATGACATGAGATTGTAGCTGTTCAAGTTTTTTTTTTTTAAAGATAGTTATTAATATATAATTTACTTATAGTAAAATGCATCTGTTTTGGGTGTACAACGCTATAAATTATAAGAAATAGTGACAGTATGTAACTGCCTCTACCACAATTAAAATATGAAATAATTGCATCACTTTAGAAAGTGTCCTTTTGCCCTTTGTAAATTGGTCCCTCCCACTCACCCTCCAGTCTCTGGCAGCAACTGATTTTTCTTTTTCATTTCTATAGTTTTGCATTCTAAGAATGGCATATAAAATTGGCATCATCCTAAAGCTATAGACTTCTGAATCTGGCTTCTTTCACTTAGCATGTTTTGAGATTTGGTATACCCTTTGAACAAAAAGCCAAATTTTTATAACAGTTTTATACTACAGAAAAATTGTTAAGATAGTACAGAATCCCAACAAACTCTTTACCTGGTTTCCTTATTACTTTTTATGTATGTAAACTATAACATACATAAGCTATGTTATGTAAACTAATTGTCAAGAAGAATTAAGTTTTCTAAAAAACTAGAATTAAGGTTTTTTTGTGGAAGATGTGTGAAGGTTTCTGTCAAGGTAACGATCTAATAACTTTTTATTGTAAATTATATATACCAAAATTTGTCAATTAACCATTTTTAAGTGTATATTTCAGTGACATTATATTTACGACGTTAATGCAGCTGTCACCACTTTCTGTTTCCAAAGTTTATCATCACCCCAAACAGATACTCTGTACCATTAAGCAGTAACTACCCAGTCCCTTTCTTCCTGCTGCTGCTGCTAAGTCACTTCAGTCATGTCCGACTGTGTGTGACCCCAGAGACAGCAGCCCACCAGGCTCCCCTGTCCCTGGGATTCTCCAGGCAATTGCATGAAAGTGAAAACTGAAAGTGAAGTTGCTCACTCGTGTCTGACCCTCAGCGACCCCATGGACTGCAGCCTTTCAGGATCCTCCATCCATGGGATTTGCCAGGCAAGAGTACTGGAGTGGTTTGCCGTTGCCTTCTCCGCCTCTTCTTCCTAGCTCCTGGTAATTGCTAATCTACTTTTCTGTCTCTTTGACTTTACTTAATTGCCAGGATATGGACACAACCTCAACTGCCAGTCAACAGATGAATGGATAAAGATACTGTGTGTGTGTGTGTGTGTGTGTGTGTGTATACACACCATGGAATACTACTTGGACATAAAGAAGGAAATTTTGCCATTCGTAACACCATGGATAGACTTGGCAGATATTATGTTAAGTGAAATAAATCAGATAGAGAAAGACATATATATATCACTTAAATGTAGAATCTAAAAATACAACAAACTATTGAATACAACAAAAAAAGAAGCAGACTCACAGATACAGAGAACAAATAAGTGGTGAAGGGCAACATGAGGGTAGAGGATTGAGTGGTACAAACTATTATGTATAAAATAAGCTATGAGGATGTATTGCATGATACAGGGAATATAGCCAATATTCTATAATAACTATAAATAGAATATAACCTTTAAAAATTGTGGAGACTTCTCTGGTGGTCCAGTGGTTTGGACTCTGTATTCTGCTTAGGGCTCGGGTTCAGTCCCTGGTCAGGGAACTAAGATCCTACAGACCACACAGATTTTGGGGCCAAAAAAATTAGGAAAAAACGTTGTGAATCACTATATTGTATATCTGTAACTTATGTAATATCATACATCAACTATACTTCAATTTTTTAAAAAGTGTTAAAATGTGGCTGTAACATTTTATATTCCTGTTGGCAAAGTGTGAGGGTTTCAGTTTCTCTATATCCTTGTCAATGCTTCTTTTCCTTTATTTATTTAATTATATTGAACTATAGTCGATTTACAATCTTGTGTTAACTTCAGGTGTATATGGTTATCTTCCCTGGTGGCTCAGCAGTAAAGAATCCCCCTGCCAACACAGGAGACGTGGATTTGATCCCTGGTTGGGGAACATCCCTTGGAGAAGGAAATGGCTACCCACTCCAGTCTTCTTGCCTGGAAAAATCTCATAAACAGAGAATCCTGGTGGCTGCAGTCCATGGGGTTGCAAAGAGTCAAACATGACTTAGCGACTAAGTAACAATGTACAGTTATACACACACACACACACACACACACACACACACACACACACACACACACACACACACACACACATATGTATGTTCTTCAGGTTCTCTTCCCTTATAGGTTATTAAAAACTATTGAGTATAGTTCTCTGTGCTGTATAAGTAGGTCTTGGTTGATTATCTATCCTTTTTAAAAATTATAGTCATTCTAATAGGTCTGAAATGGTATCTCATTGTGGTTTTGATTTGCATTTGGGTAAACTCCAGGAGTTGGTAATAGACAGGGAGGCCTGGCACGCTGTGATTCATGGGGTCGCAAAGAGTCAGACATGACTGAGCGACTGAACTGAATGAGTAGTGATGTTGAGCATCTTTTCATGTGCTTATTGGCAATAAGCAGCCCCCTTTTTTTTTTTTTTTCGGAATCTTAACCACTGGACCTCCAGGGAAGTTCCTAAGCTACCTTTCAGGTAGCTGAACTAAGCTACCTTTGTTCTAATATTTGAACAGATGTAATGTATTTTTAAATGCCTGTTATATACATTATATATGTATCTAATAATATTATATGTATATTATTTTATTTGATCCTTACAATACTATGTATCTGTGCTTTACATATGAGAAAATGGAGAAAAAGGCAGATTAAGTAAATTATTTAGGAATACACAGTTAATAAGAAGGAGGTATGATATTTGAGCTTGGGTCTACTAAAAAAAAAATGCTACTTCATTTTTTCTTGTTATCACTTTTGCTTTATAAAACTAGTAATTTTCATGCATTTGATGTCATGTGAAAACAAGTTTTTATTAGCCATAGAAATTGACAGTTTGGGAGAAAAATTTTAGAAGTATTCATGTCATTTTCATTATTATTATTCCTTATTTGGGGGTTCTCAGTTGTATTTTTCCTACCTTAAACCATGTTGGAAATGGAAGCATATACCATAACAACACAAAAAGCTTACTGTTATTTGCCATGTTGGAATTGGGGTAATGTCAGAGTTTATTTAATGATTCATGTTAAATGAATGAACAATAAAGTCGTCCGAAGTTCACTAATTATCTTCACAAAGCAGTACTACTGTTGGGATTCTGGGTTAGATTGAAAACTGCTTTGTCAACAAAATGTCTTTGTAGGACCTCTTGCTATTAACGGTATTTCCCTCTCTGTCCCCCTCCCAAACACATACAGTGACACACATATGCAGATACAGAAAGTTGCTCTGGGTGAATGCTCTGATTGTGAATCTCTTATGTGTAGAATGCTGCGAAGGGCTGAAGGTGATAGAATGACTGCTAGTGCTTATTAGACTCCAGTGTAGCTGTTGCTTTTTGTCAAAATGGAAGAATTAAGCCCTTTATTAGTTGCTTATAATCCTTGGGCAAAGCATAATTATAAGTGTGGTATAGAGGTTAAAGAATACAAGATCCAGGCTAAGGCCATACATCTTTAAACTTGTGGAGAACCTTGGGAAGACTGTTAACTTTTTTCCCCATGACTTCACTGTTTTCTTAAGTCCAGATTATGGCTCCAGTTTCATCTTTTCCCTCATTGCACCGTTAAAAATATTATCCCCTATCTAAATCACTCTCTATCACACTACTTTTTCCCCCACTTTATTTACTGTCTAAACTTACTTTCATTTGTTTAAATGAAGCCACTTATTTCCAGTGCTGTCATTCTAATTCAGGTTATTGCTAATTCTTTCCTATACCGGTTCAGTTGTTTGTTAATTGGTTTCCTGGTTTCTGTTTTTGTTTTTCTTACATCTGTTTTTTGCAGAGCAAATAGAGATCTTTGAACAATGCAAATCGGATCATATGAATGTCTCTGCATAAAACACACCTTCAGCTTCTTAATCTAATAATTGAGTATACTGGTTTTCCCCTCCTTGGAGGTATATTAGCTATAAAAGTTCATATTGGTAGATGGAAATTTTAGGTTTTTTGTTTGTTTGTTTGTTTGTTTTAGAGAAGATTTTTAGGTGGAGAGGAATTGATCTTGATGGTTTAACTTTTTCTTAATTTTTATCAAAAAACATTTCACTAAAAATCTACAGAGTAAAATTAAGTTATGTTTAAATGAAGAAGTTTGATTGTGGCATACCTCAAACCTAGAAATATAACTCTACACATTTAACATATCTAAATTTGGAGAAAAATGATTAAACTGTACAAGAAAAATTATTATTGAACCCTCCCTAGTTTCTTTAGGAACAGGCTCTGTAGATAACTATATTGAGTTGACCTAAACTCCACCAATGTTAGTAAAAACTGAAGCCATTTCTTTCAAGTAGTTTAATCTACAATACCCTACAACCCCATTAGGTTAATTCTCTGGTATATTTTTATCCTATTTGGGCTTCACTCAACTTAAATTTGATGACCTGCTTCACTTATAGAAAGTTCTTGGTCATTTTCTCTTCAAATATTTGTTCTGTTCAGTCTCTCCTTGTCTGGGACTCCAATTACATGTGAAGTGAAAGTTGCTCAGTTGTGTCCAACCCTTTGCGACTCCATGGACTGTAGTCTACCAGGCTCACCTGTCCATGGAATTCTCCAGGCAAGAATATTGGAGAAGAGAACTGGGTAGCCATTTCCTTCTCCAGGGGATCTTCCCAACCCAAGGATCGAACCCAGGTCTCCTGCATCTCAGGGGGATTCTTTACTGTCTGAGCTACCAGGAAAACTTAAGAATACTGGAGTGGATAGCCGTTTCCATCTCCAGGGGATCTTCTCAACCCAAGAATTGAACCCAGGTCTCCTGCATTGCAGGGGGATTCTTTACTGTCTGAGCTACCAGGAAAACCTAAGAATACTGGAGTGGATAGCCATTCCCATCTCCAGGGGGTCTTCCCAACCCAGGGATTGAACCCAGGTCTCCTGAATTACAGGCAGATTCTTTACTAGCTGAGGTACCAGGGAAGCCCCCGATTACATGTATGTTAGGGCTTCCCTGGTGGCTCAGAGGTTAAAGCGTCTGCCTGGACTGCGGGAGACTCGGGTTCGATCCCTGGGTCAGGAAGATTCCCTGGAGAAGGAAATGGCAACCCACTCCAGTACTCTTGCCTGGAGAATCCCATGGAGGGAGGAGCCTGGTAGGCTACAGTCCATGGAGTCGCAAAGAGTCAGTATGTTAGACCATTTGAAATTGTCCGGTAGAATTCAGACATGCTAGTTTACTTCTCCTCCTCTTTTTTCTCTTTTAGTTGGAATATTTTCTATTGATTTGTCTTTGAGTTTACCAGTCGTCTTTGTTGCTGCTGCTGCTGTTAAGTCACTTCAGTTATGTCCAATTCTTTGTGACCCCATAGATGGCCTCCTACCAGGCTCCTCTGTCCCTGGGATTCTCCAGGCAAGAACACTGGAGTGGGTTGCCATTTCCTTCTCCAATGCATGAAAGTGAAAAGTGAAAGTGAAGTCGCTCAGTCGTGTCCGACTCTTAGCTACCCCAGGACTACCCTGGTGGACTGCAGCCCACCAGGCTCCTCCGTCTTTGTTAAGTCCATGTAATTAATTCTTCATTTCTGATACATTTTTCTTTCCTAATATATTTTTTGGGTTCTTCCTTAAAAATTAAAAAGATTTGTATTACTCCACTGAAATTCTCCCCTGCTTCATGTGTATCATCTACCTTTTCTGCTAAATTTAGCATTTTCATCCAGATTACTTTAAAAGTTCCCATTTGACAATTTCGACATTTGGGCCTATCTGTGTCTGCTTATTTTGACTGCCTCTTCCATGGGCCACATTTTCTTGTTTGTCTCGTAATCTTTGATTATATGCCAGACAGCTTATCTAAATTTGGATCCTGATATTTATTTATTACTTACTTAATATTTACCTTCAAAATACTCTTTATTCTGTCAGGCCACTAAATTGATAGTCTGATTTAAAAGTCAGAGGGGTCTGTGCTTTGTTGCAGCTTTTAATTTGATTCGGTTCACCACTGCATTGAAATAGTTTGGGGCAGAATCATAACTGTCTCTTGAGTAGTATTTGAAATCTGAGCATTGACTTGATTTCAGAGATTGGTTTTGTAGCCTTGCTGCCAGCTGTTTAGGTTGCTGGGAGTTTCTGTTTTCTAGTCCTGCTTTCTGTGTTTCATTGGATCTCTGCTTTGCTTCCATTATCCCAGCTTCTGGAGGGCAGCTGTCTTAGAGTATGTAAAAGTCTGGGATGCCTTGGAGGCCTTTTTTCTTAGCTCTCTGCCATGTCCAGAGCCACCGGTAGCTGGACACTTGGAGAGCTCTGATTGTTTTCTCCCTGCTCACCTCCCCAGTCCTTTTGGCAAGTGACTGCCTTGTACCTTAGGGAGGTGCACACACCTCACCGGGGGATCTCTTTCAGGTCTTCTGTCCTGCTGGAAGCTTTCAGTGTGCTACCTATGCATGTAGTAAAGCCCCGTGGGAAAGAGTTGATGAGTGGATATAGACTTGTTCCATGTCTGGAGTTTCTTGTAATTCTTTATCTAATACTTTAGACCACTCTGCCTTGCCTCTATCACTCCTCTGAATTCTAACCTGTCATGCTAGCTTCCATGTGATTGTTAGAAGTCTGGCTTATTTCACTTTAATTCTGTCTACAGTGCATTCCTTCTCTTCCTGCTGTGTTAGGGTTGAGAGTAGCTGATGGGCCTGATTTGAAGGGTTTATCACCTTCTGGAATTTAATTCATTTGGTTGTTTAATGTTCTCTACTCTGATGTCTTAAAGCTATTTTTTTAAAGCATTTTTGGCTTGTTTTTCGTTGTTGGGGTGAGAGTGACAGTCTCTTGCCACTTTGTATATTCTAGTAAGAGAAAATTGATATTACATATTTATGACATTCATTCTAAAATAGTAAAGCTTGAAATATCTAAAATTCTGCCAAGGTTTAGGTGAAAGTGAAGGTGTTAGTCGCTCATCACATCTGACTCTTTATGACCCCATGAACTGTAGCCCACCAGGCTGCTCTGTCCATGGGATTCTCCAGGCAAGAATACTGGGTTGGGTTGCCGCAGGCAGGTTCTTTACCATCTGAGTCTACTTTCTATCATTGGCTCTTCGCAGTCCTCCATTTTTAGGTATTCACTTAGTAATTCCTTACCTCTGTCACCTCAGTCTGCTAAGGTAACTCTTCCTTTCCAAGTCATACCCATGCATCTATGCTTCTGATTCTCGTCTGAGCTAGTATTAATATTTATCTTCTATCTCTTGTGCCTTTCAGTCTTTGTGCCCTGAATCCTCTTCAACCTACCAGATGTTGAAATCGCTTCCCATTTTCAACAGCAATTCCTGACACCTCCTCCTGTCTACCTAGTTCCCTTTACTATCAAAGAATATGCCCTTTTTACATGTAATTCTTTACTTTTTCAGTTTTCATACCTGTCTAAATCACTAATGAGAGTCTGAGAGTGGGAAATGAGTGACTGCTAATGGGTGAGAGTACACTGAGGGTTGATGAGAATGTTCTGAAGTCTGATAGTGATGATGGTCACACAACTCTGAATATATCAAAAATAACTGTATGCTTTAAGTGGATGAATTTTATAAGTCAATTACATATCAGTAAAGTTGTTAAGATAATCCCAAATGAGGTCTTAAATCTAGTTTTTCCAGTCCGCATCCTGTATCGGTCTCTGTAGCTTCTCCATTTTAGGACATCCTGTTCCCTTATTTTTCTGTTACCAGTCTTTACACCTATCTGTTATTTTCTTTGGACCTTTTGTTTTCTGTTTAAGTATTTGTGGCCCTCATGATTTCTCTTTTTCTCTCTTCACCCTGTACATTATCTCCGTGCAGTCTCAATTACTTTCATGACTTCAGGCCTTTAGTTTTACATAGATAACAACTAAAGGTCATCTCTAAATTGCTCTGTTGAGCCCAAGGCCAGTATTTTAAGTCGGCAAGCAGACATGAACAGTATATCCCACATGTACTTAAAATAATAATGTGTTTCAGTCTGTCTAAAAAGCATGTGGCTCTGAAGAACAGTTCTGAAAATGTATACACATGATTTTCTTCCCTCAGAGAAAGAAATTCATGGTTGTTATTTGGCACATTTGAGATGATTTCTAAGTACTTTAAATGAAAACAAATGCAACAAGAGTGGATATAAAGTGTTTCTTTTGAGTATATTTTTGTGTACTCTTGAGTTTGTTACAGAATACCGAAGACACTCCCCAGTGAAGAACTGCTTTCCTGCTTGTTCCAAGACTGTTCTAGGTGCTTAGGGATACAAATGTGAATCCAGCAGTTAAATTCCAGCTTCATGAAATTTGTAGTCTAGTGGGAAAACATAGATAATAAAATAAATAAAATATGCAGTATATTGGATGGTACTGTGTGCTAAGAAAAAAATAAGTAAACTGCATAGGCAGTTGAGTTAGAGAACATTGTGATTATAACTAGGTTATCAGGGAAGACTTTAATCATATGTTACCTTCTCGATGGAAGACTTGAAGGAGGTGAAGAAGGAGCCATTCAGCTCTCCAGAGGAAAACAGTCCAGTCAGAGGAAGCAAAAGAGCAAATGCTCGGAGTGAGAGGCATATATATTTGAGGAACGAGGAGACCAGTGTGACAGTAGCAGAGAGGTGAGTTTTAGGAGAGAAGAAATAGGGTAACTAAATTTTAGAGTGCCTATTGGACTTTTACAAAGATTTTATCTTTTCTCTGAGTGAGATAGGAACAACTGCAAGTTCTCAGCATAGGGGTGAGATGACCTTTTTCAGTATCATTCTAGGTGCTGTGTTGAGAATAGTGTGAAGGGGTAGGATCGAAGGGTTTTGGAGACAGATTGGGAGGCTATTTCTCTAATGCAGGCAAGAGATGACGGTTGGTCTAGGATGGTAGCAAGAATACAATGGAGAAATGCCTAAATTCAGAAATACTTGAAAGTAGAGCCTCTAAGATTTTATACACATATCCATAACTATTTCATAGAGCCACCACCAAACATTACTGCCTTCCTGACATGCTATAATTGAATTAAGACTTTGTAGTTTAATTCAAATAAGAAGCAAAATAAATATACTGGACATGCATACAATGGTGAGGGTATGCATACGAATATCTTACTGTGTGTTTTTAAATGCAGTTAATATTTTTAAGTGCATTGATCACATTATGTGTGCAGTGCCTATGAAGTGATTCACAGATGGTGAAAATTTGAGAAACCATATTTTATAAGTTTATTGTTTTCTTTTATGCCTTAACACTTTCTCCATATCCCTTAATGACTTAGAGCAGTATCATTAATCTAGCCTAATAGATTGGCAAATGAAAAAGGATAGTATAGCTGTTACTTGTATTTTTTTATGGCATCACTAAAAGGTGAACTTCTTGTGTTCACATAATTTGCCGTGTGGGGTAAGGAAAAAACTCATATGCAATTCATAATGCAGATGTTCTTTATTTTTTGCATACCATGTATAATATAGGAAAGAAAGTTCAGTATTTTAAATATGTGTGAAGTGGATTCCTTTTTATTGTGAAATAACAGAAAAAAGTTTACAAATTGTCTATGATTGTTTAACAAATAGTAGTTGTAGAACAAACTCTTGTGTAACCAGTTGTGACTTTACAGACTAAAATACTGCTGGTATTCTGGAAGTCCCCAGTGTGCTTCTCCCTTATAAATCTCTCCATCCCTCCATGAGTAAACACTTTTCTAACTTTTGATAATCTTTTCCTTTTCTTTGAGGTTACACTGTTTCGTAAGCATTCTTAAACACTAGACAGTACAGTTTTTCATATTTTTGAACTTTATGTGGATGAAATTTTTGTATTTTTGTCTCTCCCTTTGCCTCTTTGGTGGCTCAGATGGTAAATAATCAGGCCTGCAATGCAGGAGACCTGGGTTCAATCCCTGGGTTGGGAAGATCCCCTGGAGAAGGGAATGGCAATGCACTCCAGTATTCTTGCCTGGGATATCCTCATGAACAGAGGAGCCTGGTGGGCTCAAAGAGTTAAGAGGTGACTGAGCAATTAACACTTTGACTTTCACTTTGTTTAACATCATTTTTCTAAGTTTTATCTTTTTTTTTTTTTTTTTAAGTGTTTGTTCTGAGGTCAGCTATACTGCCAGTCTCACAGAACTCCTTCCCTCACACTTTTTATAGACTCTTGTGACATTGGCTTCACTTGCCTTGGGTTTAATTCTCTTGCTCCTTGAAGATAGGGACTGTATTTCTTATGTGCCTCTTCATATTATATCCATTGCACCTTGTACAATGCCTAGCAGTGGTGGTGGGAAGTCGCTAATCCTGTCTGACTCTTGCAGTCCCATGAACTGTAGCCCACCAGGCTCTTCTCTTAATGGGATTTTCCAAGCTAGAGTACTGGAATGCATTGCCATTTCCTTTTCAAGGGAATCTTCCCTACCTAGGGATCGAACCCAGATCTCCTACATTGCTGGTAACCTCCTGCTTTACAGGCAGATTCTTTACCAACTGATTCTGAGCCACCACAGAAGCCCTTATCCATTTTTTTATAGTTCTAATTCATTCTTTGGCACTGATGTACAGAATTCAGTTGAATGAATTACAATATAAAGAGAAGTAAATATTTGGTCTTTGTCCCTAGTTCCTGTCATGCAAATCCTAAAACTCTTGGAATCTCCAGACGATTTTCTTTCGTATACTAATAAGATGACTATTGTCTGGGATCCCTGGATAGTTTCTGAATGAAGGCTAGTTGCCAGGAAGACCAAGGTGAGACTGCTGGGTTGGAACTTCCAGCTTCACCCCCTGACCTCTGGGGAAGAGACTTTCCACAGCTGGAAACTGAACTAATCAACGGCCATGCCTGCTGCTACTGCTGCTGCTGCTGCTGCTAAGTCACTTCAGTTGTGTCCGACTCTGTGTGACCCCATAGATGGCAGTCCACCAGGCTCCCCGTCCCTGGGATTCTCCAGGCAAGAACACTCGAGTGGGTTGCCATTTCCTTCTCCAATGCATGAAAGTGCAAAGTGAAAGTGAAGTTGCTCAGTCATGTCCAACCCTTCGCGACCCCATGGACGGCAGCCTACCAGGCTCCTCCGCCCATGAGATTTTCCAGGCAAGAGTACTGGAGTGGGGGTGCCATATCTCTGTAAAAGCTCTATACAGTCATCAAAAACAAGATCAGGAGCTGACTATGGCTCAGATCATGAACTCCTTATTGCCAAATTCAGACTTAAATTGAAGAAAATAGGGGGAAACACTAGACCATTCAGGTATGCCCTAAATCAAATCCCTTACAGTTATACAGTGAAGTGACAAATAGATTCAAGGGATTAGATCAGATAGAGTGCCTGAAGAACTATGGATAGAAATTCATGACATTGTACAGGAGGCAGTGATCAAGACTATCCCCAAGAAAAAGAAATGCACAAAGGCAAAATGGTTGACTAAAGAGGCCTTACAAATAGCTGAGAAAAGAAGAGAAGCTAAAGGAAAAGGAGAAAAAGAAAGAAATACCCATCTGGATGTAGAGTTCCAAAGAATAGCAAGGAGAGATAAGAAAGCCTTCCTAAGTGATCAGTGCAAAGAGGAAAACCATAGAATAGGAAAGACTAGAGATCTCTTCAAGAAAATTAGAGATGCCAAGGGAACATTTCATGCAAAGATGGGCACAATAAAGGACAGAAATGGTATGGACCTAACAGAAGCAGAAGATATTAAGAAGAGGTGGCAAGAATATACAGAACTATACAAAAAAGATCTTTATGACCCAGATAACCATGATGGTGTGATCACTCACCTAGAGCCAGACACCTGGAGTTCAAAGTCAAGTGGGCCTTAGGAGGTATCACTATGACTATAATTAGTGGAGGTGATAGAATTCCAGCTGAGCTGTTTCAAATCTTGAAAGGTAATGCTGTGAAAGTGCTACACTCAACATGCTAGCAACTTTGGAAAATTCAGCAGTGGCCATAGGACTGGAAAAGGTTAGTTTTCATTCCAATCCCAAAGAAAGGCTATGCCAAAGAGTGTTCAAACTACCACACAATTGCAGTCATCTCACATACTAGCAAAGTAATGCTCAAAATTCTCCACGCGAGGCTTCAACAGTATGTGAACCATGAACTTCCAGATGTTCAAGCTGGATTTAGAAAAGGCACAGGAACCAGAGATCAAATTGCGAACATCTTTTGCATCATTGAAAAAGCAAGAGAGTTCCAGAGAAACATCTTCTTCTGTTTTATTGACTATGTCAAAGCCTTTGACTGTGTGGATCACAACAAACTGTGGGGAATTCTGAAAGAGATGGGAATACCAGTCCACCTGATCTGCCTCCTGAGAAACCTGTATGCATGTCAGGAAGCAGCAGTTAGAACCAGGCATGGAACAGCAGACAGGTTCCAAATTGGGAAAGGAATACATCAAGGCTGTATATTGTCACCCTGATTATTTAACTAATATGCAGAGTTCATCATGCAAAATGCTGGGCTGGATGAAGCACAAGCTGAAATCAAGATTGCTGGGAGAAATATCAATAACAACCTCAGATATGCAGATGACACCACCCTTATGGGAGAAAGCGAAAAGGAACTAAAGAGCCTCTTGATGAAAGTGAGAAGAGGAGAGTGAAAAAGCTAGCTTAAAACTCAACATTCAAAAAACTAAGATCACGGCATCCAGTCCCATTACTTCATGGCAAATAGATGGGGAAACAATGGAAACAGTGAGAGACTGTTTTCTTGGGCTCCAAAATCACTGCAGATAGTAACTGCAGGCATGAAATTAACAGATGGTTGCTCCTTTGAGGAAAAGCTATGACAAACCTAGACAACATATTAAAAAGCAGAGACATTACTTTGCTGACAAGGTCCGTCTAGTCAAAGCTATGGTTTTTTCCAGTAGTCATGTATGGATGTGAGCGTTGGACTATAAAGAAAGCTGAGAGCAGAGGAATTGATGCTTTTGAACGGTGGTGTTGGAGAAGACTCCTGAGAGTTCCTTGGACCCTTGCACTGCAAGGAGATCCAACCAGTCCATCCTCAAGGAAATCAGTCCTGAATATTCACTGGAAGGACTGATGCTGAAGCTGAAACTCCAATACTTTGGCCACCTAATGCGAAGAACTGACTCATTGGAAAAGACCCTGATGCTGGGAAAGATTGAACACAGGAGGAGAAGGGGATGACAAAGGATCAGATGTTGGATGGCATCACCGACTCGATGGCCATGAATTTGAGCAAGCTCTGGGAGTTGGTGATGGACAGGGAAGCCTGATGTGCTGCAGTCCATGGGGTCACTGGGAGTTGGACACGACTGAGTGACTTGCACTGAACTAAGAAGCTCTTAAAATGATGGGGTTCAGGGAGCTTCCAGGTTAGTGAGCACACTGAGGTGCTCTGACATGGAGAGCACGCCATGGAACCTTCAAGCACTTCCCTACCCCCAACTTTGTCCTGTACGTTTCTTCCATTGGCTGTTCCTGAATAGTTTACTCTGTAATAAACTGGTAATGGTAGTAAGTAAGCTGTTTTCCTGTGTTCTTTGAACCTTACTAGCAATATATCAAACCTGAGATGGGATCCTGGGAACCCCTGATTTGAACCTAGGTTGAACAATAATGTGGGTAACCTCGAAATCCAGTACTTGAAACTGCCTTCTGCAGTGAGAGCAATCATTGTGGAACTACTGTGCCTGTAAACCTGTGGATTCTGACGTTAACTGTGTGTAGGTGGTATCTGAATTGAATTGTAGAACAGCCAGTTGGTGTATGGAGAGTTGGAGAACTCTTCAGAGTGGGAAAAAACCCCACATATTTGGTGTTCGGAGTGATGTGAGTAGAAACAGACCATGAACGTATTCTCTTTCATCCATGTTTGGATTGGTGAAAATTAGGGTGGCTTTTTCCTGTTTGGGGCTATTATGGACCATGTTATTTTAAAGTCCTTATGCATATATTTTGTGCACATATGTGTGAGCTACTCTAAAATATGTGCACTGGAATGTAATTACTGGGCCTTAGAGTAAGGACATCTTCAACTTTTCTATATGATCCATGTTTTGTTAAACAACGGTACCAATTTACATTCATCCTAGCAAAGTGTCTGTTTTCCTGTTGTTTCACATTCTTGTTATCACTTTAGTATTATAAGATTTAAACTTTTCCCCAGGCTTATGTATGTGTCATGGTATCTTACTGAGGTTTTAATATGCATTTCCCTGTTTACTCCTGAGATTTAGCCTTTTTTTCATATATTTATTGGTTATTGGATTTCTTTTTCATTAAGTTTTTGTCTTTGCCAGTTTTTCTTTAGATCATCTGTTTTTCTTTTAATTTGTCAGAGTTATTTAATCCAGGATTTGAATCCTTGGGTGCTTAGTCACTCAGTCGTTGTGCTACTGTCTGCTACCCCATGGACTGTATAGCCAGCCAAGCTCCTCTGTCCCTGAAATTTTCCAGGCAAGAATACTGGAGTGGGTTGCCATTTCCTATTCCGTTGAATCGTTTGGTTGCATGTTAAAAATATTTTCCTTTCTGTGGCTTGTTTTTATCATTCTGTTTTTTTGTGTGTGAAATACAGTTGATTCATAATGTTGGGTTAGTTTCAGGTGTACAGATCTCCTTGGTGTCTTGATGGATGAAAGTCATGGATTTTACTATAGTCAAATTTATTACTTTTTTCCTTGTGGTTTGTTCTTTCTATATCTTATTTAAGAAATTTTTCCTTTCTCTGATTTTAAAAACTTTTATAGTTTTTCCTTTCAAAGTTTGGTATTTGGCTTCCCTTGAGTTGATTTTTTTGCTTAAGGAGTTCAGGAGGAGTCCATTTCATTTTTCCTGCATTTCTTCTAGCACCATTTATTGAAAAGACTGTTCTTTCTAGTGCTCTGAAATGCCTTTTTTTTTTTTTAATCAGACATCTGTGTATGTGTGTCTGTTTCTGGGCTCTTAACATGATATTTAGATTTATCTCTTCCTGCATAAATACCATACTATCTTTAGTAAAATGAGCTTTGTAGTAAATCTTTAATGGATAGCGTAAGTCCATTCACTTTGTTCTTTTTCAAGAAAGTCTTGGCTGTTTTGACCCTTCTGGTTACTGTATAAATTTCAGAATCATCTTGTCAAATTTTATATTAACAGACTGCATTTTGATTGGGACTGCATTGAACCTGTAAATCTGTTTCAGAAGTGGCATCTTTATAAAATTGTCTTCAAATCTGTAAATATGAGAAAATATCCATTACATTGAAATAGCCAATATTTGTCAGTAAACTTTTATAATTTTCCCTACAACTTGTGAATTACATATATTATTAGTGGGTTTCATGTGTGTGAACTTATTAGTATAAATACTGCTTTTTTGAAAATTGCCTTTTCTAGCCATTCCTTGTGGTTATATGGAAATATAATTAATTTCAATATCATTTCCAGCAACCTTGCTAAGCTCTGACATGTAATTCTATTAGTTACCTGCATATTCTTTGGATTTATTGCTTTATCAGAAAACAATATTTTGTTTCTTCCTCTTTGATCCTGTCATTTCTTTTTCTTGCCTTTCTGTGCTGTCTCAGTTCAGTTCAGTTCAGTTGTACATTAAGTTTTCACCTTTCTACTTTTCTAGCATCATTTAAAACAATAATTTTTCCTTTATCTGCTGTTATATGTATCTAACAAGTTTCGGTATGATGAATTTTTTCCCCCTCTGTGTGTTTGTTATCAGTTTGATATAAAATTAGGTTTAGTATAAAATTGCTATTACCTCAACATGAGTAAGGGTAAGTGTCTTTACTTTTTGTGACCAGCCTATTCAAACTTTTTGTCCATTTTCCTATAAGGTTGTTTTTCTTTTATGGCTTTATGTTATGAAAATAGTTCTTTCTCTGTGACATAAGTAGCAAATATTTTTCCCCAGTTTGTTCTTTCATTGACATTCTTAATGGTTATGTTATTCTTATGTAACTGTTCAGCACCTAGAACAGTGCCTGGTGCATAACATACACCTAGTGAATATTTATTGAAAAGATGAATAAATTCAGTGGTGCTTGAATGACAAATAAAAGTTATTTTTTAAAATATGTATTTGAATATTCTCTCATGACTTCTATGTTTTTAAATCATATTACTAATAGCACCCTGTCTTATGTTGATGTTATGTAGGAATTCGGTGTTTCTTCAGTCTTATGATTCTACGTTTTAAGGTTTTTTTTTAAAGATTTTTTTCATTTTTTAATTTTTTTTTGGCTGTTGTGGGTCTTTGTTGCAGCATGCAGGCTTTCTCTAGTTGTGGCAAGTGGAGGCTGCTGTTTTTGCTGTGTGTGAACGTCTCATTGCAGTGGCTTCTCTTGTTGCAGAGCTTAGGCTCTAGGCACTCGCGCTTCAACTGCTGAAGCATGTGGGCTCCGTAGTTGTGGCACACAGGCTTACTTGCTCCGTGGTATGTGGAATCTTCCCGAATCAGGGATCAAACCAGTGTCGCTTGTGTTGCAAGGTTGATTCTTAACCATTGGACTACCAGGGGAGCCCCCTATGATTCTGTTTTTTTTTTTAAAACAGTTAAATATTTAATCTTTTGTAATTTATCATGTGTGATCAATTGTGAACATGTTTCTCTATGAAATGTTAAGTTTTCTAATTGTAAAAGGCTAATTGGAAATTATATACTTTAAAAATAGAAAAGTTGCAAAGGATGATAAGATAGTCCTTAGTAAAACATCCCATTTATATTTTTCATATTGATTATCTCTTGAAATAATAATATTCTGGATATAATGGATTACAGTTTATTAAAATTAATTTCATCTTTCTTTTAATTAATGTGGCAATAAAAATTTTAAATTCCATATGTGACTTGCATTCTATTTCTGTTGAACTGTGGTACTCCAGCCAACCATATCCCTGAACACTGTGTTGTGTTTTTGTTTGGTCTTTGACAGATTTATATAGTGCCTAGTACCAAAGTACTTGATTTTTTTTTTTATTATTATGAGACTTTTTCCCCCTCCATGAATCAGTTAGATAGGAGAGTATTCTTTTTTTCATACTATAAATGTTATTGAAGTTCAGTTCACTTGCAGTGTTTCAGCAAGGTGATTTGGTTATACATATGCATATGTATTATTTTTGAAATTATTTTTCATTATAGATGATTACAAGATAGTGACTATAGTTCCTTGTACTATGCAGTAAATCATTGTTGCTTGTTACATATCTATTTTTTTAAAATTAGAAATCTAGAATTCTACTTATATTAAGTGAAGTGGAGTCAAAATGTCAAATTTTTAGACCAAAATTTGCAAGTTTTCTGAGGTATATGTTATACATATTGTTCATATGTATGTATATAAAAGCTTTACTACACTTGATAAAGGCTTGAGAAAGAACATTTAAAAAGGATGGAAAAATTGGAAAACATAAACTAAATGAAATGGGAGCACTAAACATGAAAAAGTGAAACAAACTAGATAAAAGTAAAAGATCATCATATAGCCCAATTCTTTTTAAACATGGCTAGTCATTAGAAAGATATCTGGAGCTTTGGAGAAAAAAAAAAAGTGGTATCTGGGCATTTGTATTTTTCAAAAAATTCCAAGGTAATTCTGATACATCTGGATTTAAAAAGTGATTACAGTTTTTTCTATTAAATGGTAGTTTTGGTGATATAGAATTCTGTTATTTTTCTGTTGACCAATCATCATACAATGGTATTGAGTAATAGTTGCATACTCACAATAGTAAAAGGTGTTTATCAGTTTTCACAATCAATAGCCAGACAAAAAATAAAAAGGTAATTACAATTGCAAGCCATAATGGGGGCTTGATTAACCTAACAATATAGAATAATTACATGCAATTTGGGGTGGGGATCAAGCAGAGTGATGTGGTGAGTGGAGGTGCGTACATGCACATATTTTCATCCAGCCAGCCAGTCTGTGTCCTTTGGTTGGTGCATTTAATCCATTTACATTTAAGGTAATTATCGATATGTATGCTCTTGTTACCATTTTTTTCAACTGTTTGGGGTTTATTTTCTGTAGGTCTTTTCCTTGCCTTGTGTTTCCTACTTTGAGAAGTTCCTTTAGCATTGTAAAGCTGGTTTGGTAGTGCTGAATTCTCTTAACTTTTGCTTGTTTGGAAGGCTTTTAATCAAATCTGAATGAGAGTCTTAACTGGGTAGAGTATTCTTGGTTGTAGGTTCTTTTTCATTACTTTAAGTACATCATGCCATTCCCTTCTGGCTTGCAGAGTTTCTGTTGAGAAATCACCTGAACCTTATGGGAGTTCCGTTTATGTTATTTGTCATTTTTCCCTTGTTGCCTTTAATGTTTTATCTTTGTCTTTAATTTTTGTCAGTTTGATTACTGTGTCTTGATGTTTTCCTCCTTGGGTTTACCCTGCCTGGGACTCTCTGTGCTTCCTGAACTTGGTTGACTTTTCCTTTCTGGTGTTAGGGAAAATTTTCATCTATTATCTCTTCAAATACTTTTTCCAAGTCCCTTTTTCTTTCTCTTCTCCTTCTGGGACCCTTATAATGCAAATGTTGGTGTGTTTAATGTTGTCCCAGAGGTATCTTAGGTTGTCTTCATTTGTTTAAACTCTTTTTTTTCTATATTCTGTTCTGTGACATGATTTCCACCATTCTGCCCTCCAGGTCATTTGTATGTTCTTCCCCCAGTTATTCTGCTATTGAGTCCGTCTCATGTATTATTCATCTCTCTTTGTTTGTTCTTTAGTTCTTGTAGGTCTTAGGTAAACATTTCTTGTGTCTTCTCCATTGTTTTCCCTAGACTCTGGGTTATCTTCACTGTCATTATTCTGAATTTTTTTCTGAAAGTTTGCCTGTCTCCACTTCATTTAGTTGTTTTTCTGGGGTTTTATCTTGTCCCTTCATCTGGGAAATAACTTTTTGCTTTTCCATCCTGATTAACTTTCTGTAATGTTGTTTTTGTTCTAGCTGTAAGATACTGGTCTTGCTCCCTTTGTCTGCCCTCGATAGAGGAAGCTAAGAGGCTGTGTAAGCTTCCTGATGGGAGGGACTGGCAGTGGGAAAAACTGGGTCTTGATCTGGTGTGCAAGGCCTTGCTCAGTAAAGCTTTAATCAAATTATCTGCTGATGGGTGGGATTGCGCTCCCTCCCTGTAAGTTGTTTGGCTTGAGGTGACCCAACCCTGGGGTCTTCTGGCCTCTATGGTAGGGTTAATGGGGACCTCAAAAGGGCTTCCCTGGTGACTCAGACAATAAAGAATCTGCAATGTGGGAGACCTGGATTCGATCCGTAAGTTGGAAAGATCCCCTGGAGGACAGCATGACAACCCACTCCAGTGTTTTTGCCTAGAGAATCCCCATGGACAGAGAAGTCTGGCGGGTTATAGTCCATGAAGTTGCAGAGAGTCGGACATGACTGAGCAATAATCACAGTGCCCAAGACGGCTGAGGCCAGTAGGACTCCTGCTGCCAGCCCCTCATCCCTGTGGTGAGCCCCCTGCCGACCCGTGTCTCCACAGGGAGACCCTTCAACACTAGCAGGTAGTTTTGGTTCAGTCTCCTGGGAGGTCACTGCTCCTTTCCTGTGGGTCTTGGTGCATGTCAGATTTTGTTCGGGCCTTCCAAGGCTGGAGGCTTTGTTTCCTCCTGTCCTGTGGAAGTCCTACAGTCAAATCTTGCTAGTCTTCAAGGTCAGATTCCCTGGGGATTCCCAGGTTAGGAAGCCTGATTTGGGGTTAGAACCTTCACAACAGTGGGAGAACTTGTTGGTATTATTATTCTTCAATTTGTGGGTCACCTCCCAGCAGGTATGGGATATGATTTTACTGTGATTGTGTCCCTCCTGCTGTCTTGCTGTGGCTTCTTCTTTGTCTTTGGCCGTGGGTTTTCTTTTTTGGTGGGTTTTAGTGTCCTCCTGTCGATGGTGGTTCAATAGCTGGTTGTGAGTTTGGTGCTCTTACAGGAGGAGATGAGCACACGTTCTTCTGCTCTGCCATCTTGAACCAAAAGGAGGAGAGTATTCTTTTCTAGTGCAGTTTGTTTTTAAGCACAGATGGAGTTCCTTTCTCCTATGTTTACTTTTCTATTGCCATCTCTTTCCCTCCTAGTTTTCAAGATAATTTTTCTCTCACCATGTGATTTTTCCATTTCAGCTGAATTATTAATAAATTAGTTCTTTTAGTCTGTTTTATTTATTTGTTTCAGAGTTTAGTTTTTCTGATAAAAGATATGGTGTCTTAGGTTCTCTAATCATTAATGCATTATGCGTTCATTCAGCAACTGTAGAGAGTAAATAAGATAGGAAACCAATGAAATTGTAACTTTGCTAGTCATCTGGTGATAATAAATTAGCTGATAAATTGATGCATCAGTTCAGTTCAGTTACTCCGTCATGTTCTGTTCTTTGCAACCCCATGGACTGTATAGCATGCCAGGCTTCTCTGTCCATCACCAATTCCCAGAGCTTGCTCAAATTCATGTCCACTGAATCCATGATGTATGTTACAGCTAAAAAGCAATACTATCTACTACATGATAGAATTAAAAGAAACAAAATTTATTAATGCAGACAGAAATATCCCTAGGATTGAGAAAGAAAATTGGTATTTTTAAAGGATAAGATATGTCTGGACACTTACTGATTCCATATAACTGTTAACATAAAAATACCATCTGAATTTGAGTCCTAATTTCACCACTTGCCTAGCTGCTATGAGCTTGGGCACATTATATTAATACAACATTTGTATACCAGGGATAGTAGTAGCAGCTGCTTAATGGAATTTGTGAAGGTTAAATTAGTTAATATATTGCTTAAAGCAGTGCTTGACATATAGTATCTGTATATCTCCAATCACAGGTCTATGTATTTGTTGTTGTTTAGTCGTTAAGAGTCAGACAGGACTGAGCTGACTTCACTTTCACTTTTCACTTTCATGCTTTGGAGAAGGAAACCCACTGGCAACCCACTCCAATGTTCTTGCCTTGAGAATCCCAGGGATGGGGAACCTGGTGGGCTGCCATCTATGGGGATCGCACAGGATCGGACGTGACTGAAGCGATTTAGCAGCAGCAGCAGTCACTAAGTTATGTCCAACTCTTTTGTGATCCCATGAACTGTAGCCCACCAGTCTCTTCTCTCCATGGAATTTCCCAGACAAGAATACTGAAGTGGGTTGCAATTTCCTTCTCCAAATCTTTCCAGCCCAGGAATCGAACCTGTGTCTTCTGCGGCGGCAGGTGGATTCTTTACCACTGAACCACCAGGGTAATCTAGGTCTCTGGGTAGGTGGAGCTGTATAGATATTTTCTAGAATTAAAAACAAAACAAAACAAAAAACATTTAACTGCAGTCTTCATAATTTTATTTTTAGTAGTGGCATAAATTCATTCCATGGAGGTACCATAACTTATTTGTCTTTGATATTCATTTTCATTTTCAAGGAGAATATTTGTATTGTTGAATTCAAATCATTGTTTTTCCATTTTCTTATGTATTTTAAATTTTAAGATCAGAAAGCATGCAGGACTGACTTGTTTTATTTTTGTCTGAGATTTAAATTTAAATTGTAAATGAGTGTCAGTAGAAGCCAACAGCTTTTTAATTAATTCCTTTGGGTCTGCGAATGGTTTCCAAAAGTTTAACTGAATAGTTTAATTGCCCTCTTTTAAAGAATTTCAAAGTATCTACAGCCTTGTGATCTGCACTGAGTTACTTTATGTTGGAAAATTTTTGGCAGATGTTATACAGTCATCATTCAAAAACAAGTTACATTGTCTTTCCCAGCTTGAATTAGTGGAACATTAGCATTGAACTTTTCATTTTGAATGAGCATGTTGGAAATTATTTCCTGCTAAATGTTTGTCATCAAGTGAAGTTTTATTTTAAAAATTAATGGAGCATATCAGTACAGCAGCCTTAGAAAAATAGCTGAGGCACAGGTTACTCTTGGACAACCTTTTAAGTTCCTTATTATCATTTTGGTATACATGCTTAATAATCTTCTGGGAAACTAAAATATGTTATTTTTTTAAGACCAAAACCTTTAAAATATGGTATTTAGCTGCTAACAGATAGCTGTTAATGACTACTTAGATTTGTATTTACTTTCTGGGTTGGAACTAGGGATAGAGCAAGCAAATGAATTGATAATGTGAGAAAACACCACGTTCATTGTTAAAATATATTTTAAAGTATTAGTTTTATACCTTTATCAGTAAATGAAAGATGACATTAATTTGAAATAATTGGAATAAGTGTGCAATCTATTGAATTAACTGTGTCTCAGATGTACTTAAAATCCAGATTCCCTCTTTGAGAGCAAGTCCTATCATTAGCAAATAGGGTAGCCAGAAGAATACTTTAAATAACAAATTGGCATTATGTTTATGGAAGATGAATTGAATTCCCTCGTAGCTCACTCGGTAAAGAGTCTGTCTGCAGTGCAGGAGACCTGGGTTCCATCCCTGGGTTGGGAAGATCCCCTGGAGAAGGGAATGGCAACCCACTCCAGTATTCTTGGCCTGAAAAATCCCGTGGACAGAGGAGCCTGGTGGGCTATAGTCCATGGGATCGCAAGAGTCGGACACGACTTAGTGACTAAACCAAACCAAACCAAATCTTTATCTTTCAAAGTGTTGTTTTGTTCTAATCCACCTAGCTTTGTGAAAAATAGGCAGTGTGTTGTGTTGGATAACAGGTAGTTAAATTTGACTCATTTTTCTCATCATATATCCATATTTCTGTGCCATCTGAAATCTCTTCTTTAAGAGTTTTTAATAGCTTTCGTTCCTTCCTGTTAAAACACATGCTCATTACATTAAGTTCCATATTTATTAAGCAAAGTGCATTTAAATGTAGTGGGGAGGGAAAATAAGCAAACTAGGCCTCCTCACAAGCTTATTCTAGTCTGTTTGGGTAGACATACAGGCTACAGATTATGTGTTAAGATACTTTTGGTTATCATGGCAAAAAGTAATTTTAAACCAGCTTAAGCAAGGAGAGGGATTTATGGGCTTACATAAATGAAAGATTGGCCTTGGACATGGGTTAGATCCAGATACGTAATGTAACATGTAGAATTTATCTCATTATCTTAGCTCTACTTTCTTCTGACTTGGATTCATTCTCAGGCAGTATCTCCTCAAGTGGTGGCAAAGATGGCCCAAACAGTGCCAGGCTTACATCCTGTCACCCAGCAACCTCAATAATAAGCTTCCTTTCCAAGTCTGGTTTGGCCACACTTGAATCTTTTGGAGTCGGGGTACCGTGGGGTGGGGGGTTGGGGGGGTGGAGTGAGGATGGTCTAGCTCAATTCAAAGTAGATGAAACAAAGACAAATAGTTTCCAAAAAGGAACTTACAAATTCTGCTACCAGAAGGAAAGATGCTGAGCAGGCAAGAGCAGTATAAAAGTAAAGATAAAAATTTTTAGTTGAGCTATAATAAAAGATAAATTCTGATAGAAGGTGCTTAAGTAAAGCTTCAGATAGGAGACTGTATTTTGAATTGGGCTCTGAAGGGCAAGTAGAATTTTTTTAAGGCAGAGTAAAGAAAGGACTTTCTAGGTCACTCATTCGAGAAGCTTGGAATTGAAAGGAGAAAAAAACGAAAGCTACTAGAGTGTAAAGGGAATGTTCAGATATTTCCCCCTCAGTATGGAGAAAATTTGAACATTTTTATGGTAGAGGAGCAGAAGCAGGTAAAGGAGAAATTAACAATGCAAAGGGGGCAGTCATTGATAAAGAAGGGAAATTCAGTAGGATCAAGGATATAAGTGGAGATGACCCTCCTTAGGAAAAGGGATTGTTTATTCTCTGAGGACATGTAAAGGAAAGTAGTAATGGTGACTACGGAAGTTAAAACAGAAATTTGTTATTAAATATGTAAGTGGCTGCAGTTTTGTTTTCTAAAAGTAAGGAGAAAAGGTTTACCAGTTATCTATTGCTAAGTAACAGACCATTCCGAAATGATTTTTTGTGTTAGCAATTGGACTTGAACTCAGGCTGGGTAGTTTCTTCTGCTGGCCCTAGGTCACTCGTGGTTGTGGTCATCTCAGCTGTGGATGGATGGTCTGTGATGGTGGCTGCATGCACACTCTTGTTGGTTGATGCTGGCTGTTACCTGGACCTCTCTTTGTGCTTTCTCATCCTCATGAGCATTCACATGGCAGTGGCTGCACTCGGAAGAAAGAGCTGAAGCAGTCAGCCTAGATGATAGACTTAGATATGAAAGATCTACGATGGACTTAAAACTCCCACAGTGTCACTTCTTTCACATTCTGTTGGTCAAAGCAAGTCACAAGGCCAGCTCAAATCAAGTAGAGAAATAGACCCCACCTCTTTATGGGAAGAGTAATAAAGTTGCATTGCAAAACAGATGTGTGTATGGAATGGGAGGAATTTCTGCCTATCCCTCCCCCAACATTTTATTGTGAAAATTTTCAGTCATGAAGCCAAGTTGAAAGAATTTCGAAGTGACTATCCACATATCTACCCCCTAGATTCTATTGTGAACATTTTACTATACCTGCTTTATTATATATTTATCCATCTATCATTCTTTATCAGTTTATCTTATTTTTTGATGCATTTCAAAATAAATTGTAGATATTAGTTCTTTTCTCTTAAGTACCTGCTGTGTGTATTTAGCAAGTCAATATTCAGTTTTTTCTTTTGATAAAAGACATTTACATACAGTGAAGTGCACAGATGTTAAGTGTACATCACACCTAGTTTTGTAGCCTGGCAGAGAAGGGGAAAATTTGGGATACCTTTTCAGTGAAATGACTCAAATTCAACTATAGTTGTATAGAAGAATTGCAAAATATATCTTTCTTGAATACCTTTCTTCATATCCTTATTGCTAATAATTTATTCATTTAATGTATCAACACTTAGGATTTGCATTTGTGTTACAATACTAAAATTTCTCCTTTATTTGAATTCACTTTGGATGGTTCTCTACCTCCTTACTAAACATTTATAAGGATATAAACAGACGCTGTCTTGCTTTATAGGTATTCAAACTATGTGTATCTCAAATCAGGTTAGAGTAACAGTGCCTACCTTCTCAGTCATGTCCGACTCTTTGCAACCCCTGGGACTGAGCCCACCAGGCTCCTCTGTCCCTGGAATTTTCCAGGCAAGAATACTGGAGTGGGTTGCCATTTCCTACTCCAGGGGATCTTCTCAACCCAAGGATTGAACCTGCGTCTCCTGCACTGGCAGGCGGATTCTTTAGCACCGAGCTACCTTGAATACAACTGAGTGACTAAGCATTCATGCATGCATGAAAGAGTTTTAATAAACTATCTTCTATTTTATGAATAGTTTAGCAGTATGAAAAGGAGAAATTTTAGTATTGTAACTATTGATTTAACTTCAGATAATCAGAATAGAAGTGTGATCAGAACTATGTGGCAAATTCAGCTATAATTTAACCTTTGAGTGGAGTAATAGAGCTTCTTACAACCTTAACACTTATTATTCTAATCTATGTTACCGTGTACATTTAAAAAATTTCTAGAATATTATAAGTCTTTAGTTTTTCATATGATGATTTGATAAAATAATAGTTACTTTATTTATTAGGTGTTGAATACTTTTATTGCTAATTGGCTTTTGAGCCTTTTTTGTAATAGCCTATTTGTAATAGCAAAAGATTGGAATCATTTTCACTTGCTCTTTGCATTCCAGTAAACCCTGTTAGAACTCTTGAAAATATGTGACTAGCACTTAAGCCATTTCATGCCAAGAATTCTGCCAGAAATGCAACTGGTTAATGACACTCAGTGTGACAACGAAGGTGAAAGCTTGAGTTCATTTACTGTGTTAGCTTTCCTGATGGTCAGGGAATGGGGTAAAGTCATGTATGTCTAAACATCTCTCTTAACAATGTATGAGGTGTTTTAAAAGTGTTCCTTAACCCAGATTTTCTCTATTTCATTTCATTTCATTTCATGGTGTAAATGGCGTGACATCCTAAATCATATGTGAAAGTGAAAGTCACTCAGTCGTGTCTGACTCCTTGCCGCCCCCCATGGTCTATATAATCCATGAAATTCTCCAGGCCAGAATACTGGAGTGGGTAGCTGTTTCCTTGTCCAAGGGATCTTCCCAACCCAGGCATTGAACCCAGGTCTCCTGCCTTGCAGGAGGATTCTTTACCAGCTGAGCCACCAGGGAAACCCTAAATCATACGTGCTGGGTTACAAACTAAACAAATTTATTTGTGTTTTAAAAATCTAATTTAGTGTTATATTTATTTTTATGTACAGGTCTTGCTATTTTGGAAACTACAAGAGAAAACTAGATTGGGGAGGCTTGGATTTGTAAGTGGACATGGCTCAGATATCCAGCAACAATGGATTTAAGAAATGCTCATCTTCCCTCCGGAATCAACAAGAACAAAAGATGTGGACAAAGAAGAAGCATTACAGATGGAAGCAGAGGCTTTAGCAAAACTGCAAAAGGACAGGCAGGTGACTGATAATCAGAGAGGCTTTGAGTTGTCTAGCAGCACTGGACAAAAAGCACAGGTTTATAATAAACAGGATTATGATCTCATGGTGTTTCCTGAATCAGATACCCACAAAAGAGCAGTAGATATTGATGTAGAAAAGCTTACCCAAGCTGAACTTGAGAAACTATTGCTGGATGACAGTTTTGAGACTAGGAAGACACCTGTATTGCCAGTTACTCCTGTTCTGAACCCTTCATTATCAGCACAACTCTATCTTAGACCTGCTGTTCAGAGAGGACAGTGGCCACCTGGATTATCTGGACCTTCCAGTTACACTTTACCTTCTATTTATCAGTCAACTTACAGTACTAAACAGACTGCATTCCAAAATGGCTTCAACCCAAGAATGCCTACTTTTGCATCCACAGAACCTATATATTTAAGACTTCCAGGACAGTCTCCATATTTTTCATATCCTTTGACATGTGCCACACCCTTTCATCCACAAGGAAGCTTACCTATCTATCGCCCAGTTGTCAGTCCTGACATGGCAAAGCTGTTTGACAAAATAGCTAGCACATCAGAATTTTTAAAAAATGGAAAAGCAAGGACTGATTTGGAGATAAATTCAAAAACTACAATCAGCAATCTGCAGGTATCTCCAAAGTCTGAAGATATCAGTAAGTTTGATTGGTTAGACTTGGATCCTCTAAGTAAGCCTAAGGTGGACACTGTAGAGGTAGAGGACAATGAAGAAGAGAAAAATGTACCAGATTTGCTAACAGACGATCCTTGGGATGCTGTTCTTCTTGAGGAAAGATCACCAGCAAGTTATCACCTTGACAGAAAGGTGAATGGAAAATCTCTTTCTGGAGCAACAGTAACAAGAAGCCAGTCTTTAAATATTCGAACAACTCAGCCTACAAAAGTCCAGAGCCAAATATACCAGGTATAGTCTTTTCTTACAAACTTCTCAAACTTAGTATAATATAGAATTCACATTTGTGTACATAATTTATTAGGTGAAAGAAATATTTTTTGAGTTTTGTTTTCTTTTATTCTTAAGTACATTGTGTATCTTAGATTGTGTGATAAAGGATTAAATGTATTTAGGCCAACTGAAAAATGAATTGCTATTAATATCTTTTTATAGGATTGTGAGTTTTGAAAACCAAAGGATCTGGCTGTTGCTTATAGGTGTTTAGGATAATTTTTATCTATCTCTCCCTCTTCATTCATTATATGTGGTCCTACTTTCTTTGCTTTAACACCTTTATTTTTCAGAGTAGATGAGGAATTTTGGTTTTTAACTGCTTTATAGAAATTCTAATGTATATTGTTTTATTGTTTTTAACCATGAAGGAATAGAAGAAAGGAGAGAGAAAGGGAGGTGAAAAAGGAAGAAAGGAAGGGAGGCCTCAGAGAGATGAGAGAAAAGCTATTTAAAGGACTCTCTTTAAACACATATATTGATGCAAGTGAAGAATAGAACTATAATCTATATAGTATATTTGCTGAGTTCATATAGTCTTACTGTCTGGAAGAATTAGATAAGGGTGCATGGGGCAGAATGTCTTCTCTTACAAGAGGGGCCAGTAAGGTTTAGACTTTTCCTTTCCATATATAGTATACCACTGAAAATTTTTATTTTGCTTTTATATCATCTGTGGATTCTAGGAATGTTTAAGCTTCATTCTCACCTTAATATGAATCATATCATTCCGTTAATTAGATCAGCATTTAACTATTCTTTAGGCAGTGAGAATCAACCAGGATTTCGGGAAGGAGAAGCAAATTTTGCATGATTTGGATGGGTTTATATTGAATTGTTGATTTCTAAAAGCTGTTTTAGATGTCTGGGGAAAAACAGTAGATATTAAGGGTTTAAAAAAAAGAATGAGGATGTTTTTGGATAACATGATCAGAATCCAGAAAAATCTTAACCAGTGCAGTGTTTTCCAAATACATTTTGACTGCAGCTCACACTGAGAAATACATGTTCTTAAGTTCTTGTCAGCCTTTCAATACTACTTGCACATTTAGTAACATAATTTCTTAACACCTTTCAATTTAAAAGTCACAGGTTAATTTAACATTTTAAATTGGAATCATAAGTATAATATCAGATTATTTTCTCTTAATATTCTGTGTTGTCTTGTCTTGGTTTTTGTTTTTACAAAGCATCTGTCATTTCCTAAAATATTTGTAAGGAGAAGAGAAGACTAAGCCAAATCAAAAAATGTGGGGAAGGGAGCATATACCTAGGAGTGGAATTGCTGGCTAGTTTATGTTCAGCTTTTTGAGGACCAGCAAACTGTTTTCCACAATGGCTGCATCATCCCTTTTCCAACCCCCACAGTATATGAGAGTTCTAGTTTCTTTACATTCTTGTCAACACTTGTTATTTTCCATTTTGGAGGTTATAACCTTCCTAATGGATGGGAAGTGTGAAGTGGTATCTTATTGTGATTTTACCAAGGGAACATTTCATGCAAAGATGGGCTCGATAAAGGACAGAATTGGTATGGACCTAACAGAAGCAGAAGATATTAAGAAGAGGTGGCAAGAATACACGGAAGAACTGTACAAAAAAGATCTTCATGACCCAGATAGTCACAATGGTGTGAACACTCACCTAGAACCAGACATCCTGGAATGTGAAGTCAAGTGGGCCTTAGAAAGCATCACTACGAACAAAGCTAGTGAAGGCGATGGAATTCCAGTTGAGCTATTTCAAATCCTGAAAGATGATGCTGTGAAAGTGCTGCACTCAATATGCCAGCAAATTTGGAAAACTCAGCAGTGGCCACAGGACTGGAAAAAGTCAGTTTTCATTCCAATCCCCAAGAAAGGCAATGCCAAAGAATGCTCAAACTACCGCACAATTGCACTCATCTCACATTCTAGTAAAGTAATGCTCAAAATTTTCCAAGCCAGGCTTCAGCAGTACATGAACTGTGAACTTCCTGATGTTCAAGCTGGTTTTAGAAAAGGCAGAGGAACCAGAGATCAAATGCCAACATTCGCTGGATCATGGAGAAAGCAAGAGAGTTCCAGGAAAACATCTACTTCTGCTTTATTGACTATGCCAAAGCCTTTGACTGTGTGGATCACTATAAACTGTGGAAAATTCTTCAAGAGATGGGAATACCAGACCACTTGATCTGCCTCTTGAGAAACCTGTATGCAGGTCAGGAAGCAACAGTTAGAACTGGACATGGAACCACAGACTGGTTCCAAATAGGAAAAGGAGTATGTTAAGGCTGTATATTGTCACCCTGCTTATTTAACTTCTATGCAGAGTACATCATGAGAAACGCTGGGCTGGAAGAAACGCAAGCTGGAATTAAGATTGCCGGGAGAAATATCAATAACCTCAGATAAGCAGATGATACCACCCTTAGGGCAGAAAGTGAAGAGGAACTAAAAAGCCTCTTGATGAATGTGAAAGAGGAGAGTAGAAAAGTTGGCTTAAAGCTCAACATTCAGAAAACGAAGATCATGGCATCCGGTCCCATCACTTCATGGGAAATAGATGGGGAAACAGTGGAAACAGTGTCAGACTTTATTTTTGGGGGTTCCCAAATCACTGCAGATGGTGACTGCAGCCATGAAATTAAAAGACGCTTACTCCTTGGAAGAAAAGTTATGGCCAACCTAGATAGCATATTCAAAAGCAGAGACATTACTTTGCCGACAAAAGTCTGTCTAGTCAAGGCTATGGTTTTTCCAGTAGTGATGTATGGATGTGAGAGTTGGACTGTGAAGAAAGCTGTGCACCGAAAAATTGATGCTTTTGAACTGTGGTGTTGGAGAAGACTCTTGAGAGTCCCTTAGACTACAAGGAGATCCAACCAGTCCATTCTGAAGGAGATCAGCCCTGGGATGTCTTTAGAAGGACTGATGCTAAAGCTGAAACTCCAGTACTTTGGCCACCTCATGCGAAGAGTTGACTCATTGGAGAAGACTCTGATGCTGGGAGGGATTGGGGGCAGGAGGAGAAGGGGATGACAGAGGATGAGATGGCTGGGTGGCATCACTGACTTGATGGCCTTGAGTCTGAGTGAACTCCGGGAGTTGGCGAGGGATAGCGAGGCCTGGCGTGCTGCGATTCATGGGGTTGCAAAGAGTCGGACACGACTGAGCGACTGAACTGAGTGAATTGCCTGATAACTAGTGATGTTGAATATCTTTTCATATGCTTATTTGCAATTTCTTCATCTTTTTGAAGAAATGTATATTTAAATCATTATTCCATTTTAAAAATTGGGGTGTTCATAGCAGCTTTATTCAGAAGAGCCAGAAAGTGAGACAACCCAATGTCCATCAGCTGATGAATAGGCAAGCAAAAATGTGTCCATACAATGGAATATTATTCACCCATACAAAGGAAATAGCATAGATGAACCTTGAAAACACTGTAAGTGAAATAAGCCAGACACAAAAAACATGTAGATTCAATTTATATGATATGTCCAGAAAACACAAATCCATAGAGGAAGAAAGCAGATTAGTGTTTGCTGAGGGATTGAGGGAAAGAGGAAATGAGGAATGATTGCCTAATGGTACAGGGATTTGGGGGACAAGTGATGAAAATGTTTTGAAATTAAAACATGGCAGTATTCTTACCATGATAGTGGTGGTTCATACTCCATTATGAATGTATTGAGAGCCAACGAATTGTACATTTTTAATTGGTTAATATGGCAGATTTTATTTTCTATGAATTTTTACCTTAGGTTTTTTGTTTGTTTGTTTGATTTTTAAAGAAAGACACTGGTCCCCCGATCCTCCTGTTGTGCTTAGGCCACGTTTCTGCTTGATTCATATTTGGGTCAGTGTTCCAGTAGAGAGATCCCTCTCCAACTTTTGTTCTCGTTTTTATGAACATAACCATGATGGCATGTGTTTGACACCGTGTAGTCTGGATTAGGGATATCAGCTGTTTAGCTGCCTAGAACCTGGAGATCTCATGACCTGTGGAAAGTCGCAGTCTCTGCTGTCAAGGATAGTGTCTCCTCTGGTCCTCTGTGGAGCTGAGTTTAGACTCAGGCCTCCCATTGGTGGAAGGCAGAGCCCCTGATAGTCCAGACAACCCAGAGTGAGCATCCAGGTCACTTTTAAATAATGTTCCTGCTTCTTGCGTCATACTTCATATGTATGTGTTTGCACCTCTATGTATATGCATTGTAGCCACAGGATAATAGATTATCTTGAATTTAATAAAATATTTATAAATGACTTTGGTTTATTTCATTTTTACAATCACTGAGACAGTAGAGACTTCCTTAGAATCCTATGAGATCAGAGCGATCATGCCTATTTCACTGTTGAGGAAACTGAAATGTAAAGAAGTTAAGTAATTATTAAGTTTTTCATGTAATAACAGTATTATAATTAGTTAAATGAACTCATTTTAGATATGTGTAAGATGATAACCATAGTCATCTAGTGTAACCAACTTCATTTCATGGATCCAGAAACTTAGATCCAGAGAATGACTTATCTCCAGTTAATGTCAGTATTTTCTTTTTCAGCTTCTTCGTGACTCAAAGCCATGGCATAGATTGACAGTGCTTTTGCAGCAAAGCACAGCTTCCTTTCCTTTTGCCATCTATGGTTTAGACTGGTCATTTCTGGTTCAACTGATGTTTTCTCCACCCTTTCAGGGCTGTGATACTCATTTATGTTTTTTTCATTTTCTCTGTGCATACATCTTTTCCTACTCATTTTTAATATTTGTCACAGTATCATGTTGATACTTCCCAATTTGTGGTGCTTTCAGAAATCATCTTGCAGGACTGATGAGGACAGGTAGTTTTCTAAAGATAGGTTTCCCCCAGCAAGATCTGTGAGTTCAGATCACATGGGAGTGCAGAGAATTACTAGTCACTCAGACTCTAGGAATTAACTAGGTTTCTGGGCAAGTTTTAGCAGAAACATATTCTTGGATTCTTTAAAATATAGGGGAAAGGATCAAGGAGAAAGCAGATTGGTTGCAAGAGGCATGAGTCAAAGCCAGGTAAGCAAAAATACCATGACTTGATCAGCTGATCAGTCAGTGATGGGAGCTAGATTATTACAGTTTACGTCAGAACTGTACTAAATGACACAGTGTCTGAATTGAGGTAGCTTAGGCTTCTTAATGAGAAGGCAGTGCCACTCCAGTCAGTCCAGTACTCTTGCCTGGAAAATCCATGGACGGAGGAGCCTGGTAGGCTGTAGTCCATGGGGTCACGAAGAGTCGGACACTTACTGAGCGACTTCACTTTCACTTTCCACTTTCATACATTGGAAAAGGAAATGACAACCCACTCCAATGCTCTTGCCTGAAGAATCCCAGGGATGGTAGAGCCTGGTGGGCTGCCATCTGTGGGGTTGCACAGAGTTGGACACGACTAAAGGGATTTAGCAGTAGCAGCAGCAGGCTTCTTAAAGGAGTCTAACTGTGGCATTGTGAGGTGTTATATAGTTGTTGATCATTCTGTTATATTCTACTCTGTTAATACTTAACGTTTGACCACCACATTCTAAGAGGGACCAGTGAGAATGTGTCTTGAAAAGAAAAAAATTACAATGTTCAGGATCTAGAAGTTGTGCTATTTAAGGAGTTGTTGAAAAGATTGGACATATTTTGCCTGAAGAAGAGAATATTAATTGGAGATAACTCACACTCTGAATCTGAGTTTCTTCGTCTTTGATATAAACCTGGTTGGACTATATGATTTCTGAGATCCTTTCAGGAATAATATTTCAAGTAGTTGAAACTTTTCTTTTAAAGTTTTACATTTTGGACATATGTTCTCAAAACAGTTCAGGAAATAGACTATCTGAAAATCATGGTATTCTTGTAAAAAGATAAAATAGTTATGTACTAAATTTTCTAATTTATTGTGTTGCATTGTACAAATTAAATAGCTCTTTGTGCTAGATTTTAATAGATAAGTGGTAGCAGGTACTGAAAGTTAAAATACCTTTTATAGAAAGCTTAAAAGTATACCAATCCTATTTGTTTATTTTTTCTGTGAATTGAGAAATTCAGTTTAGTGTAGTTTTAAAATTCATTGTTCCAAAAAGTAGAACAAGGACCAATGGGGAAGAAAACTCAAGGAAGCAGGTTATATAAATATCAATAGCAAAATTTATAAATAGCCATTTGGTAATGGCTGCTCTCAGGGGGTCAGTGTATAGTTAGTTATTGGAGGTCTTCAATCAGAGGTTTAGTGTGAATTTGTTACAAATGCTATAAAAGGGATTTTGTTAACTCTTTAAGATTTCTCATTTTGTTTGTATACATGAAGATTAAGTTTGGTTTAATTTAGGCCAAAAGGGTAAACAGAATACTAATAGTAAGCTGGCTTTGGAAGTCTGTGGCACAGACATTGGCATGGAACTTTTAATTTTCACACACCATTCATTTCTATTCAATAAACTTTTCCCTGAGATTCCTGTTTTTTACTGTGAAATAAGATTACAGTGCCTATTCTTTATAATTACGTACGTAAGTATTCATTTCCTGTAAGAATTTTATGCTTTGTGGTAAAAACTCTGAACGGTGTTTTTCTTCTCACTCAGCAGTCTTACTTCCTATTTCCTTCTAATGTCTTTTGTTCATAATAATCTAAATACTTTAGTTCAAATTTTTGTTTCATAAAGGAAAAGACAAAGTACTTAAAACTGTCTTCTGGTAATTTAAATTTAAATCACATTTTTAGTTAATAGCTGTAAATTTAGCTACTTTGAGTAGATTTAAAAGATTTTAGTAATGAATCAAATTATGTTCATAGAAATGGTTTTGCAAAGTTCTGTGGGTATTAACTCTAAAAATTGATTATATTAACATTATAGACATTTATATCCTAATTAGCACAATGTCTAACAGTACTTTTGAAGATGAAGTAAAGTTGAATAAAATGTGGTATTCCATTGTATGTAATACAGTTTTTGAATAGATTACTGAAGTCTACAAACATTATTAAAAAAATTTAATTAAGGAAATAAACAACTTTGTTCTGAACAGCAACTGATAAGTTTATATTTAATGCTTAAAATATGTTTATTGAAAACTTGGTGTTCCATCTAATCTCTGGGATAAGATGGCATGAATCTGGAACTTGTTTAGATGTAAAGCTTTCCCTTATTCTTATAACTACTTTATAAAGTATGCATTGGTAAGTTTTCGTGAATTATTTCAAACCTGTATCACTTTCCTTAAACCTTTAATTTACCTTGTCAGAAAACTGAATTATAGTTGATCTATAACACTGTTAATTCCAGGGACACAGTATAGTGATTTGGTATTTCTATACATTACAAAATAATCACCATACCATAATAAGCCTAGTTACCATCTGTCACTAAATAAAGTTATTACAGTATTATCGATAGTATTCCTAATGCTGTCTGTTCATCCCCATGACTCATTTAGTAACTAGAAGTTTGTACCCCTTAATTTCCTTCACCTGTTTCACTCCCTCTACCCCCATCTGTTCTTTATATCTATCAATCTGTCTTTTATTGTATTCATTTGTTCATATGTTTTTATATTTCACATATAAGTGAAATTATATGGTATTTTTCTGACTTATTTCACTTAGTATAATACCTTCTTGTCCACCCATATTGTCCCAAATGGCGAGATATATTTTATGGTTGAGTAACAGTCCATTGTGTGTGTGTGTATCCTGTGCCTTCTTTATCCATTCGTCTGTTAGTGGACATTTCAGTTGCTTCCATATCTTGGCTGTTGTAAATAATGCTGAAATGAACATAGGGGTGCATATAACTTATCAAATTACTGTTTTTAGTTTCTTCAGAAAAATACCCCAAAGTGGAACTGTTGAGTCATAGGGTAATTCTATTTTTAGTTTTTTGAGGAACCTCTCTGGTGGCTCAGACTGTAAAGAGTCTGCCTGCAGTGCAGGAGACCCAGGTTTGATCCCTGTTTTGGGACGATCCCCTGGAGGAAGAAACAGCAACCCATTCCAGTATTCTTGCCTGGAAAATCCCATGGATGGAGGAGTCTGACAGGCTCTGTCCAGTCCATGGAGTTGCGAAGAGTTGGACATGACTGAGTGACTTCACTTTCCATATTGTTTTCCATAGGGGCTACCAATTTACATTCCTACCAATAGTCCAGTAGAGTGCCCTTTTCTCCACATCATCACCAACACTTGTCATTTGTTATTTTTTGACAATAGCCATTCTTACAGGTATGAGACGATACCTCATTGTGGCTTTGATTTGCATTTCCTGATGATTAGCGACGTTGAGCATCTTTTCATGTGTCTGTTGGCCACTGTATATCGTCTTTCAAAAAATGCTCATTTTTAAAATCAAGTTGTTTTTTGATAGAGTTGTATGAGTTCTTTGTATATTTTGAGTATTAGCCCCTTATTGGATGTATCATTTACAAATATCTTCTCCCATTCAGTAGACCACCTGTTCGTTTTGTTGATGTTTTCTTTGCTATACAAAAAATATTGCTAAGATTAATGTCAGAGAGCATACTGCCTGTTTTCTTCCTGGAATTTTATGGTTTCATGTCTTGCATGTAAGTCTTTAATTCATTTTGAATTTACTTTTCTATATGGTATGAGAAAGTCCAGTTTGATTCTTTTTTTTCTGTAGCTGTCCAGTTTTCTCAGCACAGTTTATTGAGGAGTCTATCTTTTCCCTATTGTATGTCCTTGCCTCCTTTGTCATGGATTAATTCACTGTGTAAATGTGGGTTTTTTTCTGGGCTGTCTTTTCTGGCCCATTAATTGATATGTCTGTCTTTGTGCTAGTACCATACTGTTTTGGTTACTGTAGCTTTGTTGGGTGGTTTGAAAGCAGGGAGCATAATACCTCCAGCTTTGTTCTTCTTTCTCAAAATTGTTTTGACTATTGCAAGGTTTTTTTGTGTTTCCATACACATTTTAGAATTGTTTGTTTTAGTTCTGTGAAGAATGCTATTGTTTGTGGGTTTTGTTTTTTTTTTTGGGTTGCATGGCATATGGGCTCTTAGTTCCCCGACCAGGGATTGAACCCATGCTCCCTGCAGTGGTAGTGTGGAGTCTTAACCACAGGAGAAGTCCCACCATTGGTATTTTGGTAAGGATTGTGTTGAATCTATAGATTGCTTTGGGTAATAAGGTCATTTTAACAATATTAATTCTTTAGTCCATGAGCACACTATATCTTTTCATTTGTGTTGTCTTCACTTTCCTTCTTCAGTGTCTTACAGTTTTCTAAATACAGGTCTTATACCTGTATCAGTTAAATTTCTTCCTTGGTATTTTGTTATTTTTGATGCAGTTGTAAATGGGATTATTTTATTAATTTCTCATTCTGTTTTTGTGTATAGAAATACAACAGACCTCTATATATTAATTTTATATCCTGCAAAATTCATTTGTATGCTACTGAAATCATTTATTAGTTCCAGTAGTTTTCTGATGACATCTTTAGGAATTTTTCATATCCTGTCATCTGCAAACAGTGACAGTTTTACTTCTTCCTTTCCAAATTGGATTTCTTTTCTTTTTCTTGTCTGATTTTTGTGGCTAGGACTTCCAGTTGCTTGTTTTTTTTCTTTTTTTCTCTCTTTTTTATATAGTGAGGTCAAGCTTATTCTTAGTATGCACTTGTCCACCTCACATTTATTTGCCTCTTCTTTCTGGTTTGGAGGGAAGAGATAGAGATTCCTTCTCTTTTCTCAAATGTAACTCGTCTCTCTTTTCTTGTTCTTGTCTCCCCAAAGTATTTTTCTACCATTATTCTTTAAAGAGGAATTTGTACTTACTGTTTTCCCAGTTCCTCACCATCCTTTCTTGTTCCTATCATATTGCAGAAAGTTGTTCCTAGGACTATGAATACTAATTTTTAATACAGTGACCATACTTACTGTCCAGCCTTATTGCCTCATTTGCAACAATGTACCATATTTTTTTCTTGAAACTTCTTCCATTGCCCTGGTTAAATCTACTTACTAGTTTTCTTCCTATAATCTTTGACTTCTTTTACTTGTCTACCTTCTAAACATTGGTATTCCCCCAAGGTTTTGTTCTTGGCTGTCTTTAATATATCTTATTTGTTCTCTTTTAGTCAGTACTTTATTCCTGAGGCTCTGAGATAGATACAGAGTTTGAAAGCTACTAGTCCAGATCACTTGGCAGCCTTTATAATCACATGAGCTAATTTCTTATAATAAATCTCTCTTTCTCCATTCTTATATGTATAAAAAGATGTCCCATCTTGTTGCCTAGTAAGTATAATCACTTATGTATCCCTCAGCCTCTTAAAGAAACTGTCTCCTATTGGTGGAAATTGAACCCAAAATCCTTTGGTTTGCCTTGGTGATCCTGATGGTTGCTGACAGCAATTAGCAGAGAGAAATTTCCTTGTAGAAAATTGCAGAAATTGGATGATTCTCAATTCAATATGTTTAACTCTGGAATAGAAATTTGTAATAGAATATTTCTAGATGATGACCAAACATCCATCTGGATTTCCAAATCCATAATATTTATTAGAGAACTCAGTATCTTCCCCCACAAACTTTTCTTTGTTTCGTATATTGGGTAATGACACTAGCAGTTTTTCTTGCTATCATTTGCCTCTTTCACTCATAGAAAAACACTGAAGGACAAAATGTGTGGGTTAACAAATAATGACCATTCTTAGATCTCATCCTTAAAGAACTTGGGTTAGAAGGGGAGACAAGATGTGTGTATATAAGTAGAGTATGAAAGCCTTGATTGCTGCATAAAAGTTTGTGCAAGACCGTTGAAGAAAAGAGATGATTGATGCTTAAGTTGTTTGCAGTTTGAGGAAGGGATTGGGAGCAAGAGTTGAGGGAGTAGGTGTGAAATTGAAAAAAAAAATTTTTTTTGGTTTCAGAAAGAGTGGAGAAAAACAAGAAAATGGTGACATTGAGGTAAAGATGAAATCATTGGGAGCCCAGCTATTTTTTACTTTGTGGACAGAACATTGAGTTAATTTTCCAGGTCTATTATTACCTTAATGTATGACTAGATAATTGATTATTATAATCTGTTTTTGCCACTGTCAATTGAAACTCATAACCTGCTTGAAAGGAAGGAACTAATACATGAAAGTCACTGTAAAAGTATTTTTTTATTAAAAAAAAAAAAAAGCATCTGCTGCTGCTAAGTCACTTCAGTCATGTTCGACTCTGTGCGACCCCATAGACGGCAGCCCACCAGGCTCCGCCATCCCTGGGATTCTCCAGGCAAGAACACTGGAGTGGGTTGCCATTTCCTTCTCCAGTGCATGAAAGGGAAAAGTGAAAGTGAAGTTGCTCAGTCATATCGGACTCTTAGCAACCCCATGGACTGCAGCCCACCAGGCTCCTCCGTCCATGGGATTTTCCAGGCAAGAGTACTGGAGTGGGGTGCCGTTGCCTTCTCTGAAAAAGAAGCATCTACGAATGCCATTAAGGAGATTCAAAATCTGTTAATAGGTGGAACATGAAAAACAGAGATAAGAAAAAGATAGTTATAGGTCAACAAAAATACATTTAAAAAAATAGCATTGCTGTACTAAGGTCTCAATGCTGTCTTTCTCTCTCTTTCTTTTTAAGAAATATTTATTTATTTATTTGGCTGTGCTGGGTCTAAGATGTGGCACTCGGGATCTCTAGTTGCAGCATGAGGGATCTAGCTCCCCGACCAGGCCCCCTTCATTGGGAACACAGAGTCTTAGCCACTGGGAAATCCCTCTCTCATATTTTAGAGGGTTTTTTTTTTTTTTTTAGGAAACTTTGTTGTGAGGTGATTAAGCTAGATTGTGAGGTAATTAAGCTAGGTAGTGATTAAGCTAGGTTGCCTAGGTTGAAATATTAACATTTTTTTAGCCCTGTGACCTTGTTGCCTCTTTAACTTCTCTGTGCCTCATTTTTTAATGTGTAAAATGGGGATGATAGTCATGTTACACATCTACTAGAACTTTGTGAAAAATAAATAATGCATACATATGTACATAAATGACTAAGTTTCTCACAGCAGAACCTGGCATGTAAGAAATGCTCAGTAATTGCTAGATATTTTCTTATGTGGCATTTCACTGTATTTTAGGTATTATAATAATTATGAGACTTATTTTATAGAATACATTAATTATGAAAATTACTGCTATTTTAGGAAATCATTGAAGGAACTACCTAGTGCCTTAAAATTTTTCAGTGTTTTATGATCACTATGGCAAATTCACTGCTTATATGAAAGTAGCTTTCAACTTGTTTTTAGTGGGAACAAAACATTTAACAAATTAAACCAATGGTTGATTGCCTTTTGAATTGGATATAAAGTTTTAAAAAAATACGAAATTCAAATTAAATTTGATTCTTGTATTCAAGGAGCTTTCATATTAGGACAAGTATAAAACAGGATGTAATGATATGGTATTTGGTTCAGACTAAGTACTTAGAAATGTTAGGAGGGAAGAAATGCTCCATACTAAATTCTCATAGAAGACAGTGTAGGTGAAGTGGAATTCCACTGGGCCTTAAAAATTACTGGATCTTGCACTTGTGCTCTGAGGGAAAGTTAGGAGGAAGCTTTGAAGACAAACAGCAAGGATTTAGAGGCAAGATAATTCAGTTTGTACTTTATAGGAACAGGATATGATTCAGGTTCACTTGAACATAATATTCATTTGGGAAGTTCTGGGAAATACAACTGGATTAGATTGTGGCAGACTTGGAGTGGCAAACCAGAGGCTTTGTTTAGAATGCTTTTTTCTAACCTGCAGAAAATATTTATATATTTGTTCTCTAATCTTGCTTGTTATATCATCTCTTACATCTAAGTAGGATAGTATTTTGAATGCTAGAAAGAGAATTAAGTCTCTGTATAACAAAAAGGGACAATTTTCTTTAAAACAACATTTATTTATTTATTTTTGGCTGTGCTGGGTCTTCAGTGCTCTTTGGGCTTTTCTCTAATTGCAGGGAGTGGGGGCTACCCTCTAGTTGCAGTGCCCAGACTTCTCACTGCAGTGGCTTTTCTGGAGCATGGGCTCTAGGCCGCCTGGGCTTCAGTAATTGTGGCTCCTGGGCTCTCGAGCACAGGCTCAGTAGTTGTGGTACGTGGGCTTAGTTGCTCTCAGGCATGTGGGACCTTCCTGGGCCAGGGATCAAGGCAGATTCTTTACTACCAAGCCACCAGGGAAGCCGGACATTTAAACCATATTGTTCCTTGGTAATAGAGTATTAAAAGTCTAGAAATATAAAAATCCATTCTTAGAATAGTAAGGTCTATTTGCTATAATACTTTTTTTTGTAATACAAATTAACTTCTGTAACTGGTACCTATGGTATTGATGTCAGTATAATGGGGAAATAGCATTTGTTTTAAAATCATCTTTCCCAGAATATTAATACTTCAAAGCAGTCAAGAACAAACTTCAGGAAAATACCAGAAAAACACTGAAAGTTCCACAGAAGTAAAAAATGGTGGCTTCAAGAACAGTTTCACATTCCACAGGGTTAAGCATTCTGGTGAAGCAGTGAGTGTAGACAGAGAAGCTGTAAAGACATTTCTTTTTGCATTAAGAACTTTGGTGAAGAAGGCTACATCCTGGATTGTATTTTTAACATCATTGAAATTCTGCTCTTCAGAATGCATATAACAAAGTAGGAAGCAGGAGCTCCAGGATTTAAAGAGGCTTCAAAGATCATAATTGTAGGTGCAAATTTAAGTAGAGATATAACTGTGCTAGTATTTTTTTAGGGACTTCTCATTGTTTTAGTTAGGACTTTGATTACACTGACTTTGAGTAGTCTATCCATGAACTCTGTTATTTGTAGTAGCAGCTTTTCTAGAACTCCAGGCTGGTCACTTCACCATATATATATCATATTATAGCAGAAAAGGCTCTACCATGTTTTAAAAAGCAGTAAATTAATAAAGGAATTGTTGCCCTGAAGTTTCAGTTTAATTATCTGACAAAGCTTTGTGTGCTGTGGTTATTGAAATCCACCACAACTCTTGAAATTTATACATGGTGTTTTCCTTCACTCAATTTCAAGTTGAGAATGTTTCCATTCTAATTTTAAGGGAAATTTACATTTGAAATTTGTGCTAAATCAAGTATTTTTATGTAGTAAGTCAAAACACCTCTAAATGGACTCTGCTGTTTGACTATAACTATGCTTGGGTAGTGAATTTTTGTCCTTAAATGTTTTTGATCAGAAATTTGATCGCAGAAATTTTGGTCAGACATAAACTTAACTTTTGAAACTGTCAGGATGTTTGTACAAGTTTATTAACATAGAAAATACCCACTCACTCCTAAAACTCATTCTTTATTAGAGGAGTCCCAGTTCCAAATGGGCTTGATCTCTTCCTTTTCATAAGACAGAGTGTAGTCCTTTAATTTCATTTAGCTGTTGACTTTCTAAAGTTTTCATTTCTGAAAGATTCTGAATAGAAATGTATTTAGCATTCCATTCTTACTGACCAATACTAAGTACAGCCTATTTCTACTTTTCAACAAATAAAACCAATGAACTTTATACTTTTTTTTAATTTTTTTTCCAGTGAACTTTAAAATAAGGCTTAGTTGGCATTGCTTTTACAGGGATAGAAATCCATACTTTAAAATTTTGTTACTGATATTTTTGTACATATTTTCATAAAAATACATTTGTGCTATATTGATATTTAGCATTTTGGGGATCTTTTATTTTAAAATAAAACACTATTTTTTTTCATTACAGAAAGACCCAAATGGGACCAGTACTTTGCCAACTGAAAGTTCTCTTCTACAAGAAATTGAAGTACAGAATGAGGAAGTAGCAGCTTTTTGTCAGTCCATTACAAAGTAAGACATTGTTCTTTATAAATTAAAGATTATTTTTATTAAATAAGTTTTAAAAATTTAACTTCAAAACAAGCTTAGTGCTAAAAATTCTAAGATTTTAAAGTATTTTCTCTCTGTTGCTAAAACATCAAGACAGTTAATTGGTACGTTAACACAAACTACACTTGAACCTGTTAAGTTTCTGAGTATTTAGAAAGAAAAATTAAGGTCAGTCAGTAGACTTCTGATAACTATATTGCTGAGGGAATATATGGCTTAAATGTAGAAGTTTCTTTAGAATTAGAAAATGTCTTTTTGTTGTTGTTACAAGGAGACTTAATTTGGCTTTGAACTTTCTATCATTCAAAATACTGTCCTATTTAGATGTAAAAGATGCTATAATAAGCAAGATTAGAGAAGCAAACATATTTTCTGAAGATTAGAAAATGCCTTTCTGAAATATTCTTTTAATCTTAAATGTGTCCAGTGTTCTTAGTATATGAAGAAACTGAGACTTGGAGAAGTTACCTACTAAAGTTTGTATTACTCAGCTAGTTGTAACAGAACCAGGTCTCCATCCTCCAGTTCAATGTGTTTTCTTTCCATTATATTACTATATTAGTCAGTGCAAGAAGCCCACCTTAAACTAGCATAAATCAAGAAAGGTTATGCATTGATTTACAAACCCATATAGTAGAAAGGGGATGGGGCAGAGCTCAATGACAGCAAGATCCAGGAATTCACACACTGTAGTTGATGCCTCCTCTCTTTGGACTTTGCTTCCTCCCTTTTCTCCCCGTGCCCTTTCACCATGCTTGTTTACTTCTATTACAGATGGGGTTTTGAAGCCACTGATAGCTTAGACTTGGTATTCTAGTGGTCTTGCTGGCAGAAAGGAAAGAGTCCTTTCAGCCAGCACCAGATAGAAAAATCCCACGGAAGGAAAGAGTGGACAACAGACATTGCAGCCAACAGGGTGAGATCTGTTATCAGAAGAAGGAAAAGTAGATCACTCCTGGAAGATTTATTTATTTATTTATTTTAATTTATTTTGTATTGGAGTATAGCCAATTAACAATGTTGTGATAGTTCCAAATGAACAGCAAAGGGACTCTGCCATATATATACATTCTCCCCCAAATTCCTCTCCCATCCAGGATGCCGCATAACATTGAGCAGAATTCCATGGGCTGTACAGTAGGTCCTTGTTGGTTATCCATTTTAAATATAGCACTGTGTACATATCCATCCCAAAGTCTATCCTTTCCTCTCAACCTTCCCTTCTGGCAACTGTAAGCTCATTCTCAGTCTGTAAGTCTGTTTCTGTTTTGTACGTAAGTTCATTTGTATTGTTTCTTTTTACATTCCACATATAAGGGATGTCTTATATTTCTCCTTTAACTTACTTCACTCAGAATGAAGCTCTCTGAGTCCATCCATGTTGCTGCATATGGCGTTATTTCATTCTTATTAATGGCTGAGTAATATTCCATTGTATATATGTACCATATCTTCTTTAGCCATTCCTCTGATGGACATTTAGATTGCTTCTGAGCGATTTATTTTGAATCCAGTATTTTCCCATTGTGATTTAAGCAAAGCAGAGTTTGAAGTTCCTAGATCTTTTTGAGTGTATTCATCATTTTTATTATAAGGGGCTTATTAATATTAAACTAGACTTTCTAGACTATTGGTAATGTTTGATTACAGTTCTGTCTTTCCTGTGTATCACTTTCTAACTAGCATTCTTTTTCTTCACAATACTTTAAGGGAGAAAGAAGAGTATCAGTAGAGTCACTGTTTCTTTCCTGTGCAAAGGTTACTCTTAACTGGATTTTTAAACTCACATTTTTCAGTAGACATTTAAAATAGACATTCAGTGACTTAGAATGCAAATTGCATGTATCAGAAATTACCTATGCCTTTTTGCCACATATACATACCATTATGTGTGTGTGGTTAAGAATTTGGAAATAATCTTTTAATGGTTTGAAATTAATCTGATAAATGTTCATCCAGTTCCTTTAATTTTCTCTCCACGCAAGCCCTATTAGACTGTGTTGAGTGACTATTGCATTTAAGTTTTGCATGTTGAGAAATTAGGCTTTCTGTGATCTGCCTTTTTTTCCTGCATTTGAATATTATTATTTATATAAACTCTGCCACTAAGCTGATCTTTTTTATTTACATGCATATGCACACACACAAACACAAATGGCTTATGAATATTAAAACCTCAGATGAATTAGAATGTTATTTCTGTTAGAGTGGGATTGTAACAAATATTTCACAGAAGTAAGAGGCAGAGGTGTTTTGAAGTTATGTTCTAGAAAATTCTCTGTTCCCCTCTTGACTTTAGAGATTGGAGTCAGATATCACTTGAAGAAATTAATGGCACTTTCTATTTTTTCCAATATGCAGATTTTAAAAACAAGTATTTATACTCTTAGTTACTCCTTATTTTTTTGAAATCTCCTAAAATGATTATTTTAATTCAACTGTGATATTAGTGTGAAATTGTCATTATGGTATTTGTTTATAGTTAAGCCTACTATAAATAGAATTTAGTGCCAGTTCTAGGCCTTGTTTTTTGGCTCCTGTGAAATTAGGGAGTTGGATTAGTGATCTCCAGGTAGCTTTCAGTTTAAAGTTCTGTGAAATACTTTGATTCAGGACATTGCATTTTTAAAATTTTTATTTCTTGTTTTCATGACTTTCACACTTGTCATAATTGACAGAGCTTGCTGTATCTACCAGTTACTTAGGTCTCCAGAGAAAGTACTGAGAGGAATGTTAGATACCAGTGGAAATTTTTGCTGCTTCATTTATGGTCTTCTAGGACAAGATGAGTACTATACTTTACACTTGTCATTCTGAGTAGCCTTTAGTTTCCTTTCTTCATTAATCTGATATTTATAATCTAAAAAGTGTCTTGAACCCAAGGAATCAAAGGATTTTACCTCTGCATTTAGTTTATTTTATTCTAAATAATGCTGACTCAACTTATAAAGTAATATCAATTCAATTGAAAACCCTCACTTTTATATTTACCTTTTAAAACCCTCATTTTTATGTCTTCTGTCTTTCTGGTTTGGCTCTGTCTATATGTAACCTTAACTTGATAGCACATAGTATGAAATAAACCATAAAGCATTTTGGTATTTGCATAAAGATAATTAATTTCCTGAGCTATAGAGCCACATTAAGCAAACAAAGCCATTGCTTTGGTGATGATAGGGAAATAGACCCTGAATGTTCATTGGAAGGACTGATATTAAAGCTCCAATATGTTGACCACCTGATGCAAACAGCTGTTTCATTGGAAAAGACCCTGATGCTGGGAAAGATGAGGGCAGGAGGAGAAGGGGGCAGCAGAGGATGAGATGGTTGGCTGGCATCACCGACTCAGTGGACATGAGTAAGTAAACTCCAGGAGATAGTGAAGAACAGGAAAGCCTGGTGTGCTGCAGTCCATGGGGTTGCAAAGAGTTGGACACAATTTAGTGACTGAACGAGGAAAATGGATGGTTTTAAAGAAAATGAAAATTAGTATTAAAAAATGCAGGTAAGTAGGTAATTACTTAAGAACATGAAATGACAATGTGTGGTTTAGAGTATTCATAAAATACTTTATCTAGTCTGTTATATATAAAGTGAAAATTTACTCAGCAATTATCAGTTTACTAATTGACAATTAGTAATCTTCTTTTGTATATTTAAAAGTTGAGTTACAAACAGAACAAAAGAAGCCACAACTTGAAGCAGTCTGTTACCATCTTAGTGTTTTCTCAGTTTTCTTTTTTTTAAGATTTATTTGTTTATTTCTGGGTCCTCATTGCTGCACTGGGGCTTTCTCTGGTTTCAAGTGGAGGCTGCTCTTTGTTGCGGTGCGTGCGCAGGCTTCTCATTGTAGTGGCTTCTCTTGTGGAGGAGCACAGGCTCTAGGGCGTGCAGGCTTTAGGCTTCAACAGTTGGAGCACATGGGCTCTAGAGCACAGGCTCAATAGTTGTGGCACATGAGCTTAGTTGCTCTGAGGCATGTGGGATCTTCCCAGTTCAGGGATTAAAACCATGTCTTCTGCATTGGCAGGTGGATTCTTTACCTCTTGGCCACCAGGAAAGCCCCAAGTGCAGCTTTTATCATTATAATTTTTGTTTAGTAAATTCTTGTTTTCTGAGTTATCAGGAATTTCTGATTTTTCTTTTATTATCCTTAATGGTTTCTGAAAATTGAAGGCTTCCTTGGATATAAAAGTTTTTTTTTTTTTTACCATTACATATATAAGTTAGCAGGAGAAGGCAGTGGCACCCCCACTCCAGTACTCTTGCCTGGAAAATCCCATGGATGGAGGAGCCTGGTAGGCTGCAGTTCGCGGGGTCGCTAAGAGTCAGACACGACTGAGTGACTTCACTTTCACTTTTCACATTCATGTATTTGAGAAGGAAATGGCAACCCACTCCAGTGTTCTTGCCTGGAGAATCCCAGGACGTTGGAGCCTGGTGGGCTGCTGTCTGTGGGGTCGCACAGAATCGGACACGATTGAAGCAACGTAGCAGCATATTAGTTAGCTATGGATTTGCTGTGAGTATCTTATTTCATATTGTAGGAAATGAGAATACCAAATACGTGAGAAAAAATGAAAAAATCTTAGGCTGGATCCTATGAAGGTTTTGTCGTGTTGCAGGGGCACGTGTTGCTTGACAAGAAGCAAGTATTTGAAGATAACGTGTCCACATCTAAAGTTGCATTTCTAATATCAATTTAAGTTTATTACTTTGTTACCTTTTTTTCAGTTATTTCTTTTTAATATTGGAGCCTTTGTGGCACTTAAGATCACAGTACAGAAACCAGATTTATTCATTCACTCATTCATTAATTCAACAAGATTTTTATAGCACTGACCATATACTAGACACTATTCTGAATGTCCTTTAAAACTTAATTTACATAATTCTCACAACAAACCCATGAAGTTAGTATTATCCCCAGTTTATAGATGAGGAAACTGAAGCAACAAGGTGATTTGTAACTTAAGATTACACAGCTAGTAAGTAGTAAAATCAGGATTTCAAGTTGAGTAGACTGATTATAGAAGCTGTGCATGACTATAGAAGCTGTGCAACTTACACTTGTTGCCTCTTCAGAACCTTTCTTATTGTCAACTCAGACTATTTTATTCTGTTCCAATCACTTGATTATTTTAATCTCTACATGGTAGTGAATAGATGGAACTTACAGCATTCATTCCATTTACAGCCCTATGAAAAGAAGATGTGAGGATTGGAACTTGTCCTATAACTTCCAGAAGAAAGTCAGTTAAAGGAAGTCCCCAAGTTTAAAGAGGCATCAAATCCTCCTTTGTCTTCAGATAATAGAAGAGCTATCTGGAGATGAGCTGTACATCTGGCTCATATATTTAAACTATTTTGCTACTGTGAATACCAAGAATACTTCACAGACAATTTTTTGCCATTCCCTATTCACTTTGAGGGAATAAAGCCCTCACAGCACAGTACAAACCCATTGCCTATGTTCTTCTATCATGCTAAACATCCAAAATCAATATGTAAGAGAAAGGATGTTAGAAGAAAAGATTTTTAAAAGACAACAAATTTTCTATCCTTCTGGCAATTACAGTTTAGGGCTATCACCTATATCATGGTTCATTAAAAACATATCATTTTGTGAAATTACACTGCTTAACAAAAAATCAAACAGAGAAACTCATTTAATGTTGTGTATCCAGTGTGTGCTTGGTTAATGTTGATAGCATTATGTTGAAGTACTTAATCTCTTTTCTTGGATTCCTTTCATTTAAAAGGCAGACAGGAGTCCATTCATTGCATTTCTCCTGAGCTGCTCTAGAATTGGACAAAAACACAGAACTGAATGGCTGTAAGCATGCAAAGCCTTATTCAGGGCTCTCAAATGCAGCTTTCAAAAGAGAATTTAATTTCTTCTTTTTGTGACTAGATTGAAGACCAACTTTCCATATACCAATCACTGCACAAATCGGGGCTATTTGTTAAGTCCAGTCACAGTGCAAAGAAACATATGTGGAGAAAATGCTAGCGTGAAGGTCTCCATTGAAATTGAAGGATTTCAGCTACCAGTTACCTTTACATGTGATGGTAGGTTCATAGTTCCCGAACCATCTTGTCTTGCTCTTGTTAGGAAGAAAATGTTTAATATCTTAATGTTATTCTTTTAGTAAAGGGACTCTTTTATCATTAGGGTTTTTTTTTTTTTTCAATGTGTGTGTGTATGTGGTAAAATACTTAATATGCATTAGTTATCCTTTTCCAGAAATTGGCATTCATATGGGTAGTTTTTGGTATGGATTAGTGAGAAAGTCTACCTTTACAACTACATATTTCTTAGAAAAGTGTTGAGTATCTTGGTTAATCAGTGGCTCTTGGCCAAAACCTGAAAGCATTAGCTAGAAAGGCTAATTCCTTATATTCTAAAAGAAGACTTATTCTTTTTAAACATCTCTTAAATTTTGATTTAGGGAATCATTAAAGTATTCAGTAAGAATTAGTACTAAAATTGAAGGAAATAATGGTTCATAACTTCTCAATTGAAATAAGCATTGATAAGCCTTGAGAGCAAGTGTTTTAATTTGTATCAAAGTTTTACTTGATATATCAGGATTTGATTCATTTTAAAAATATATCAAATGCCTATTGTTTGGCTCTATAAATGTGCACTTTTGTAATGACATTGTTAAGTAATGTAACCACATTATGGTAGAAGTGCTTTGTGTGTTTAAATGATAACTGTTACAATACATATAAATGTGTTCAGAAATGTATCTATTGTATTAGATAGAGGTTTTATAGCCTTTTCTGTCAAGCTATTGATTTTCATGAATTTTGAATACAGTCATTGTCTTCTAAAATAAGAGCTCTAAGTATAGAAATAGGTTACTTTTAATGGTTTGTAATCTTGGTATCCAGCTGGATAGATACTTGCTTGCTGGATACTGTTAAGTGTTATCCTCTTTGGAGTAGTCTGTAAAACAGAGGTGGCTTTCTTAGCTTAGATCTGCCCTGTCTAATAACCACTAGCCACATGTGGGATTACTTGAAATATGGCTAATATAAATTGAGATGTTCTATAAGTGTAAAATACACACTGGATTTCAAAGACTTAGTTTGAAAAGAGAATGTAAGATATTCTACTAGTTAATTTTAAATACCAGTTGCTATATATTGAAATGACATTTTAAATATATTTGTTTAAATAAAACATATTATTGAAATTAGCTTATTCTTCTGTTTCTTTTTATTTTCTTCAATGTGACTACTAGAAAATTTTTAAATTATATATGTGACCTGCATTATATTTCTCTTATACAGTACTGTTTTAGACTGTGAGAAATAGTCTGAATAGATATATACTTAAGAGTTAAATGAATAAAATGAAAATAATGACTAACTCTTTTACAGTGAGTTCTACAGTGGAAATCATTATCATGCAAGCCCTTTGTTGGGTACACGATGACTTGAATCAAGTAGATGTTGGCAGCTATGTTCTGAAAGTTTGTGGCCAAGAGGGAAGTGCTACAGAAGTAAGTTTTTCATTTAATTACTGAGCAACATTTTGGAAATTTCATTTTAATAGGTTAGATTAAAATTTTTCAAGTTAAATTTATAATCTAAAGCCACATTGGGTTCCAGTGAATTAATTTATTGGGTCAATTAACTTATATTGAGATATGCATTATCTGACATGATCTTGCCCTTAGTCTTAGATGGGAAGAATGGTGGTAATTGGTTGACAGATGAATTTAATTTTTTTCTTTCTGCAGAGAGGCAATAGTTACTTCATTATGAACTCCATTTTCCTTTTGTGGCACGTAGTATTTCTTTAGCCACAATGTTTCACTGTGATTTCCTTTTAGTTGCCTGAAAATATCATTATATGAATCTTTTTCTGAACCTACCAGAAATTCTCTGTCCCTGTTTTTTTCCCTTCTTTGTCTTCATCTTCTTTCTTCTTCGCTTTAACTCTTCTCATGTAGAATTATTCCTCTATTTAAATGCTCATATTTGATTTAAAAATCTTCATTTTGTCATCCTCTTCAATTTCTGATGCATAAACAATTTATATTTACTCTCTGTCTATTATTTCTAATTTGAGAAGAATAGTGCTGATAAATAACTAATATATTTTAACAGTAATCATTGTCTTGGAAGTCATGAACATATTCAAAACTGTCGAAAATGGGACACAGAGATTAAACTGCAACTTTTGACCTTCAGCGCAATGTGTCAAAATCTGGCCCGAACAGTAAGTGTATAACCTATACTGAATTTGGTTCAGTTTGGTTAAATCTGAATAACTTTGTTAATTAGCCAGGTTGCAGTTTGTACCTTCTTTAAGAGATTTGGGTTTGACTGCGAGTGAGGACCTCTGTCTACTTCCTATGGAAGTCTTTATAGCAGATGGGGAAACTTTGAATCATTGAGGTTTAGGCAGCATAATACTCAGAGCTGGAGGCCTATGTGAAAATTAAAGTTTTATAAGAGTTTGACTTGTAATAGTTTTACACAAGTTGCACAGTGAAAACATCAGCATCAGTCAAGGAGAACTGACAAAAAGATTTTGAATGCTAAATATGGATTGGGGGAGAAACAGATACATACTGACATTTGCACCAAACTGAGGAAAATATATTATTTTTCACCACATAAAAACTAATTCTCTATTCTAAAAGTATAGTATTTTATTTTGAGGTTAAAGCAAAATAGAATATAAGAATTTAGGCCATTTTATTTCTTGATGAATTTTAATATGTAAAGAGATAATCTTTCATCATTTGGTAGAATTTGGGGAAGAAAAATATCTGTCATTTCTGCTTTCTCTTTTCTTTATTTTCCTCAGTTTTGCTCCTATGTTATGTAGAGTTTATTTCACTTGGGTGAAAATTGTTTCACAAAATTCAGTACATTTTATCATATCATTAGTAACATTTCTTTTTAGTTTCCTAAGGAGCGATGTTCTTGAGTACTTTGCATAGTAAGGGTTATGGTTGAAAAGACCAGAACCTCACTTATTGAGGGTGCTGCTGCTGCTGCTAAGTCGCTTCAATCATGTCCAACTCTGTGCGACCCTATAGACGGCAGCCCACCAGGCTCCGCAGTCCCTGGGATTCTCCAGGCAAGAACACTGGAATGGGTTGCCATTTCCTTCTCTAATGCATGAAAGTGAAAAGTGAAAGTGAAGTCACTGAGTCGTGTCCAACTCTCAGCGACCCCATGAACTGCAGCCTACCAGGCTCCTCCATCCATGGGATTTTCTAGGCAAGAGTACTGGAATGGGGTGCCATTGCCTTCTCCGTATTGAAGGTGAGGTAGAAGGAAATTTGTTTATCATTAGAAAATATAAGGCAGAAATTTAGATAATCTCTTCTCATCTGGTTCCTACCTCACCTTCATTTGACTGTCAGCCATCTTTAAAAGTGTTTTTAGCTCTCCATTCTCTCTCTATAGAACAGAAGTGGTTTTCCTTTGAAAAAATTACATATCAGAAACTAGACTTCAAAGAATTTATGGTTTTTCCACTTAAAAAAACAAGTTTTTAGAAGACAGTCACTTTTCTGAGTCAATTATAAGTATTTAAAGCCTCAGTTCTGAAAAATCACTTTCTTTTCAAGAGTTTATCATATGCTTAACCCTGTTTAATTTGGCAACAGAATAACTAATGGATTTCATTATTTGCTAAATATTTGTCTGTATGTGTTTATTTAGGTGGAAGATGATGAAACACCTGTGGATTTAAACAAACACCTGCATCAAATAGAAAAACCTTATAAAGAAGTCATGATGAGGTGTGGCATCTAAAACATTAATTTCATATTTTCAAACTTTACTTTTGGATGTGAATGCATTTATTTTGGTAAATAAAACAATCATTCTTATATATACTATGTTTCAGCCACAATAACTGTTTTTCATTTTAGACATCCTGTTGAAGAACTTTTAGATTTGTATCACAATCAAGTGGAGTTGGCTCTTCAAATTGAAGTAAGTTCTAATTCATATTTTGGCATGATGGTTTAAAGATTCTTTTCTCTGTATTCTCTTAAATACTAGTGTTGAAATTGGATTAAATATTTTAGAAGGACTATTTAAATTATATTCTTGATGTTGCTATTTGAGAACTTGTTTTCTGATCCAACATATTAATAGAAATTTATTCATTCTTTACCTCTTAAAAGGCATATATATTTTTCCCTACTGATAAATGAACTATTTTATCTGTAAGTAGACATATGAAATATTACATTACAAAGACAGATCTAACATCATAGCTCCAACTGTTTCTTTACTACTACCTCTAACAAACAGGTTCACATTTTTACTTTGTTGTTCAACTTCTCCACCTAGCCAAGACAAACTGCCTACCTTCCTCAATACTTTACATTTATCATTCCACCCTTCTCTCTCTAGAAATGATTGTAACATTTCTTCAACATCCAGTTCAAAACTTCATCTGTTTTGTTGGAAAATAAATTTTACATAATATACCTGAAAAAAAAAAAAAAGAAATTTAGTACTTGGGTTACTTTATTACTAAGAGGAATCTTCAGTTCAATTCAAAAGCATTTATTGAATGCTTGCTAAATGCTGGGGTTATGAAAATGAATGACCTGAGCCCCATCTACCGGGAACTTAAACAGGCTTAAATAGAATTTCAGTATAATAAATGTAGAATAGAGGTATGCATTGAGTTTTTGAGAGATCAGACAAGTGCACTTTTCCAGTCAACTTGAGAGTTCAAGGAAGAGGCCTCTAAAAGGGTTGTTGCCAAGTCTTAAATGGTATGAATTAGCTAGAAGATAGTTGGAAAGGGCATGTGAACAAAAGTATATAGGTGTGAAACATATGGGGAAGTATAAGCACTTATCTAATACAGAGTATGAAGTGAAGATTGAAAGATGACATTGGAGATAGGCCAATATAAATTACCACCCTGTAATCCATATTATGTTTTACTTTATTCTCCAGATCAGGGGGCCATGTACAGTCCACTTCCAATTCTTGTAAATAAAATTTTGCTGGGGCACAGCCACATCCATTTGTTTACATGTTTTCTATGACTGCATCTGTGCTCTAATACTAAAGTTGAGTAGTTGGGACAGAGACCATATGCCCTGCAAAGCCTAAACAAGTTACTATTTTCATCTTATAGGAAATGTTCGCTGACCCCTTCTGTAATCATTTAAGATGTTATTTAAGGTGTTTTAAGCTGAGAGTAGGAAGTGGAGTGGGGTAGAGTGGTTGACTTGTTTAATCTTGAACTTTGAAGTCCCTCTGCCTAGACGAAGTTAAATTTAGGGTTGCCAGGATTGGTCTCAGGGAGACCACTTAGGCAAGACTTTTTATAGGTCTAGGTAAAAGACAGGCTTCCCTGGTGGCTCAGTGGTAAAGAGTCCACCTGCCAATGCAGGAGATGTCGATTCAGTCCCTGGGTCAGGAAAATCCGCTGGAGAAGGAAATGGCAACCCACTCCAGTATTCTTGCTTGAGACATCCTATGGACAGAGGAGCCTGGTAGGCTGTAGTCTGTGTGGTCATGAAAGAGTCGGACATGACTTAGAGACTAAACAACAATAGCAGGTAATATATAATGAGTATGGTGGCAGTAAAGAGAAGGGACTGATTAATGATATTTAGGAGATAAAATTGGTTAGATTTTGATAGATAATGAGATATAAGTGAAGACAAAATAGTGTAGGATGACTTCCAGATTTCTAGCTACTAGTAAATATTTTTTATCAGTATATAATTATGTCAGTTTATTTAATAGATATTTACTGAATTCTCTCTCAAGTCACTGTTGTAGGTGTTGAGCATATAACAGTGGACAAAAGAAACTAATCCTTGCCCTTTAGAGAATTTACATTCTAGTTAGAGGAAACAAAAGTTTAGTAATAAACTGGCAAGGTATATATCAGGTGGTAAGTGCTATTAGAGAAAAATAAATGGGGAGGGTAATGTTACAGTTTCAAATAAGATAATCAGAGAAGGGCTCATTGAGAAAACGAATTTGAGTAAATTATCGGAGAAGAGAGGAAGAAGCTACCTGGTTATCTGGGGAAGAGGTATGCCTGGTATACAGAAGGTCTGCCAGGCTAGACTAGAGTGAGCAGAGGGGCAAGAGTAGAACCAAATCAGTGAGGAGAGAGTGATGGCTTAGACCAGAGTGATAGTAGTAAAAGTGATGAAAAGTTAATGCTCGGAGGATTTACCAATAGATTGGATGTAGAACATGAGAGAGAGAGATGCGCAACTTCAGTATTTTCTACCTGAGCATTTTGGAAGTTTGGAGTTGCCTTTAGTGAGAGGTAGAAAATTGAGAGAGCAAGTTTATGGGGAAGATCTGAACTCGGTTTGGACACTGTTTGAGGTAACTGTTATTCTTCCAAATAGTGATATTGAGTAGATAGATGGATATGAATCTGGAATTTATTGTAGGAGATCCAGGCTGGCGATAATAAACTGGGGAATCATCAGAATATAAATATTTTGCAGCCCTAAAACTGGATGCCGGGTGGGATTGTGGACAGGAGGAAAAGGGGAACGACAGAGGATGAGATGGATGGATGGCATCACCAGCTCGATGGACATGAGTTTGAGTGAACTCCGGAAGATGATGATGGACAGGGAGGCTTGGCATGCTGTGATTCATGGGATCGCAAAGAGTTGGACACGACTGAGTGACTGAACTGAACTGAAAACTGGATGAGATCACCAAGAAAACCATTGCAGGCAGAGCAAAAAAAGTTAAAGGACTGAGCCATGGGTGTATCTTCCATCTTAGAAGAAAACAAGAAGTCCACATTCCTCTGTAGCAGTCACCCAACTTAGCAAACCTATTGAAAGTTAATGTTTTTTCTCCTTACACTTCCTCTCTTCTCATTTTCTTGTGTACCCACTCCAATCAAGCTTTCATTCTCAACAGTTCTCTGAAACTGCACTTAAGATCATCAAGGACTTCAAGGATCATGGTTCCAGTAATGAGTTCCTAGTCTTTCTTTTTCTCTACTTTTCTATAGTGTTAGAGTTGATTGTTTCTTCCTTCTTGAAATACTCATATGGCTTCTGGGATATCACATTCTTGGTTCTCCTACTTCCAGTGTCTGCTCTGTTTTCACTCATACTTGTGGCTTTGTGATCTCCTTATCTTCCTGACCTGTAAACATTAGAATGCCTGGGGCTCTCAGTTCTAGGACCTCTTTTCTTCTCTCTGTATTCCCACTGTAGGTGATCTTTTTTTAATCTGTAGGTGATCTTTTTAGGCTTCCCTAGTGGCTCAGACAGAAAGAATCCACCTCAGTTCTGTCAGTTCAGTCACTCAGTCATGTCTGACTCTTTGCCATCCCATGAATCGCGGCATGCCAGGCCTCCCTGTCCATAACCAACTCTCAGAGATTACCCAAACTCATGTCCATTGAGTCGGTGATGCCATCCATCCATCTCATCCTCTGTCGTTCCCTTCTCCTCCTGCCCCTAATCCCTCCCAGCATCAGAGTCTTTCCAATGAGTCAACTCTTTGCATGAGGTGGCCAAAGTATTGGAGTTTCAGCTTTAGCATCAGTCCTTCCAGTGAACACCCAGGACTGATCTCCTTTAGCATGGACTGGTTGGACCTCCTTGCAGTCCCAGGGACTCTCAAGAGTATTCTCCAACACCACAGTTCAAAAGCATCAATTCTTCAGCACTCAGCTTTCTTCACAGTCCAACTCTCACATCCATACATGACCACTGGAAAAACCATAGTCTTGATGGACCTTTGTTGGCCAGGTAATACCTCTGCTTTTCAATATGCTATCTAGGTTGGTCATAACTTTCCTTCCAAGGAGTAAGCGTCCTTTCATTTCATCACTGCAATCATCATCTGCAGTGATTTTTTTTGGAGCCCCCCAAAATAAAGTCTGACAGTGTTTCCACTGTTTCCCTATCTGTTTCCCAGGAAGTGATGGGACTAGATGCCATGATCTTAGTTTTCTGAATGTTGAGCTTTAAGCCAACTTTTCTACTCTCCTCTTACACTTTCATCAAGAGGCTTTTAGTTCCTCTTCACTTTCTGCCATAAGGGTGGTGTCATCTGTGTATCTGAGGTTATTGATATTTCTCCCAGCAATCTTGATTCCAGCTTGTGCTTCTTCCAGCCCAGTGTTTCTCATGATGTACTCTGCATATAACTTAAATAAGCAGGGTGACAATATACAGCCTTGCCTTGACGTACTCCTTTTCCTATTTGGAGCCAGTCTGTTGTTCCATGTCCAGTTCTAACTGTTGCTTCCTGACCTGCATACAGGTTTCTCAGGAGGCAGGTCAGGTGGTCTGGTATTCCCATCTCTTGAAGAATTTTCCACAGTTTATTGTGATCCACACAGTCAAAGGCTTTGGCATAGTCAATAAAGCAGAAATAGATGTTTCTCTGGAACTCTCTTGCTTTTTCCATGATCCAGCGGATGTTGGCAGTTTGATCTCTGGTTCCTCTGCCTTTTCTAAAACCAGCTTAAATACCTGGAAGTTCATGGTGCATGTATTATAGATGCCTGGCTTGGAGAATTTTGAGCATTACTTCACTAGCATGTGAGATGAGTGCAATTGTGCAGCAGTTTGAGCATTCTTTGGTATTGCCTTTCTTTGGGATTGAAATGAAAACTGACCTTTTCCAGTCTTGTGGCCACTGCCGTATTTTCCAAATTTGCTGGCATATGGAGTGCAGCATTTTGACAGCATCATCTTTCAGGATTACCCTAGGGGCTTCCCTAGTGGCTCAGATGTAAAGAATCCACCTAGAATGCAGGAGACCTGGGCTTGACCCTGGGTTGGGAAGATCCCCTGGAGGAAGGACCGTCTACCCTCTCCAGTACTCTCGGCTGGAGAATCCCATGGACAGAGGGGCTTGGTAGGCTACAGTCCACGGGGTCGCAAAGAGTCGGACACGACTGAACAACTAACGCTTAAATACCCTGCCTAGGTTGATCAGCACTTCAGATTCAGATGTCTGATACTTAACTTTTTATATAAATGTCTAACATCTCAAATTTAAGATGTATAAAACCATGTTTTTATGCTACCCTTTATATCTGTTCATCAGTCTTCCCCTTCTTAATAAAATGGCCACTCTGTCCTTCCATTTGCTCAGGCCAAAACTTGAGTCATTTTTGATTTCCCAAGAAAAAGATATTTCACATCTCACATGCAGTTCCATTTCTGTCAACTTTTCTCTCAGAAATACATTTAGAATGTGGCAGCTCTCTACTACCAGAGCTATATTCCTAGTCAACCACAAGAGTTACCAGCGATTGCCTGCTGGTCTTCCAACTTCTACCTGTCCTTCTATAGCCTGTCTTCAATAGGCAATCGAAATTATATTTTAGAAACAAATCACTAAAATGCAGTGTGGTATCTGGATTGTATCATGGAATAGGAGAAATACATTTGGAAACACTGGTAAAATCTGAATAAAGTCTGCAGTTTAGCTAATAATAATGTAGTGAGTGTTAATGTCTTAGTTTTGACAAATTACTTAACAAGTACAATTACAAGTTACTTAACCAGTTTCCTTTAATGTTGAATGAGAACTCTCTGTACTATTCTTGTAAATCTAAAATTGTTCCAAAATAAAATTATTTTTAAAAATGAATATAAGCACAGAAAGCAAATGTAAAATGAGAGAAAAAGCCAGAAAATGATTGTTTGAAAAGATTAATCAAATTTATAAACCCTTAAGAATATTAAATCATGCCACTATTTTGTTTAATATCCTGTTTACCATCTCAGTGAAATTTAAATCTTAATTATGATTTCAAGGTGGCTTAGATGGTAAAGACCCAGGTTTGATCCCTGGATTGGGAAGATGATCTGGAGAAGGAAATGGCAACCCACTCCAGTATTCCTGCCTGGAGAATCCCAGGGACAGAGGAACTGGTAGGCTACAGTCCATGACACGACTGAGTCACTTCATTTCACTTCACTTCACTTCATTTCACACATTCTGAGCTCTCTGGCTTCCTACCCCTTTCTTGAAATGTGTGTGTGTATATGTGTTTTCTTTTTTAAACTGGAGTGGGGTTGCCATTTCCTCCTCCAAGGGATCTTCCCAACCCAGGGATCAAACCTGCGTCACCAGGAGTACCCTAAATAGTGTTTTTTAAAAAACATATTTTATTTATTTTACAGTACCAGATCTTAGTTGCAGGATATTGCATGTTGTTTAGTTGAGGCAGGCAGGATCTAGTTCCCTCTCAGGAAATGAGCCTAGACCCCATGCATCCCTGTTTTGGAGCATGATGTCTTAGCCACTGGACCACCAGGAAAGTCCCTTCTACCCCTTTTCTTCCTTTGTTCTAGTTGACCTGCAGGTATGCTTCCCAACTGGGACCTTTGTACTTGTTCCTTCTTCTTGTAATACTATTTCTCCAGATAGTTGAGTAAGTTATTTCAGTTCCTTAGGGTCTGTGCTCTGATGTCTGAGAGCTCTTCACTGACCATCTAATTGGAAATAGCAACTCTCTGTCTTACTTATTCTCCATATTTTGTATTGCTTTATTGAGATACAATTTATGGATCATAAAATTTATCCATTTAATGTGTACCAGTGATTATTTTAGCAGATGAATCAGTTCAGTTCAGTCGCTCAGTTGTGTCTCTTTGTGACCCCATGAATCGCAGCACACCAGGCCTCCCTGTATCACCAACTGCCGGAGTTCACTCAAACTCACATCCATTGAGTCGGTGATGCCATCCAACCATCTCATCCTCTGTCGTCCCCTTCACCTCCTGCCCCTAATCCCTCCCAGCATCAGTCTTTTCCAATGAGTCAGCTCTTCACATGAGGGGGCCAAATATTGGAGTTTCAGCTTTAGCATCAGTCCTTCCAATGAACACCTAGGACTGATCTCCTTTAGGATGGACTGGTTGGACCTCCTTGCAGTCCAAGGGACTGTCAAGATAGAGTTGTATAATTGTCATTACAGTGGAGTTTTAGAACATAAGTTTTCATGTGCTACTTTCCACTCATTCTCCCATTCCCATCCTCAGCCCGAGACAACTACTAATCTGGTTCCTATCGCAATAGATTTGCCTTTAATGGAGATTTCCTGTAAATGGAATCATACTCTGTGTAATCCTTTATATCTGATTTCTTTTACATACCATAGTGTTTTTTATAAATTGGAGGATAATTGCTTTATAATGTTGTGTTAGTTTCTGCTGTACAACAATGTGAATCAGCTGAAAGTTTACATTTATCCTCTTCCTCATGACCCTCCTTCCCCCTTTCTATCCTACCCATCTAAGTCATCACGGAGCACTGAGCCAAACTCCCTGTGTTATACAGCAGCTTCTCACTAGCTAACTGTTTTATACCTACCATATTGTTAAGCTTTGTTTGTGTAATGTGTATCCATTGTTTTGTTTTGTTTTATTGCTGAATCCTTCTGTTGTTTGGCTATACCATGTTTTATTTATCTAGTCACCCAGTAACTGACATTTTTAACTATGTACTTTTTGCTTTTATTTTTTAAAACTGTTTATTTAATTTTTGGTTGCTTTGCTTGGGCTTTCTCTAGCTGTGGTGAGTGGGGGCTACTCTCTAGTTCTGGTCCTTGGGCTTCTCATTGCAGTGGCTTCTCTTGTTTTGGGGCACAGGATCTAAGCACATGGACTTCATTAGCTGTGGCACACTGGCTTAGTTGCTCTGCGGCATACGGAATCTTCCTGGACCAGGCAGATGAACTCGTGTACCCTGCATTGGCAGGCAGATTCTTATCCACTGTACTACCAGGAAAGCTCCTAGTTGCAGTTTTTGATTATTATGAATAATGCTGCTATAAACATTCATGTGTAAGTCTGTGTAGATGTATGTTTTAATTTCTCTTTAGGCAGGTTTATGGGAGAGATCAAGAAGTTGCAAAAGTTTTGATTCCTCCTAGTCTTAGTTTTCGAGGGATAAGATGTTAATTTATTTCATTAAAATGAAGCTAGATGTTTTGAGGTAAGGAATAATGGTTTAGCTTCATAGTCTAAGGGAAATAGGAAATAAAGCTGACCAAGGGCTTGTAAAAGGAATGTTAAGTGGCATGCATATGCCTGCTGAAATCTGAGATGATTGGATCTTTAGGATTGTGAACTATTCTATAGATGTACATGCTTCCTGGTAGAAGAAGTAGAGAAGTCTCTGAGCTTGGAGAATAGATTTGGTCAGAATGAGAGTGTGTGGGCTGGAAGCAAAGGAGACTGTGATCAGAATATGATGCTGTTGTTAAGATTCTGATAGGGCACACAGTTTGGGGGTTGAAAATGTTGTGAATTTGCCACATGAACAGTTAACTGAGGCTTCTTTTTAGGGTATAGGATAGAAAGTCAGATAAATGTCCAGAGCAAAAATAAGGCAGATAGTAGAGGAAATAACCACATGCCAGTAGCAAGGCAGATCAGTCAGTCATGGGCCAAGTCAGGCAACAGAAAGTATAGTAGATGTTTGAACAGGGAAACTTAAAGAATTGTTAATTAGTAAAAGGTAGTTAATTACTATAAGGGATAAAAGAGGGCTAAAGCGAGAGTTGCATATTAATGCCAAATCTGGCCATTAACCCAGTTTTGTAAATAAAGTTTTATTGGAACACAGCCATGCTCATTAATTTATATATTAGACAGCGAAAGTGAAGTTGCTCAGTTGTGTCCGACTCTTTGCAACCCCAGGGACTGTAGCCTACCAAGCTCCTCAGTCCATGGGGTTTCCCAGGCAAGAATACTGGAGTGAGTTGCCATTTCCTTCTCCAGGAGAACTTCCTGACCCAGGGATTGAACCCAGGTCTCCCATATTGTAGGCAGATGTTTTATTGTCTGAGCCACCAGGGCCTCAATTTATATATTACCTATGTCTGTTTTCATGCAGAGTTGAATTGTGACAGACTATTTGGCCTACAAAACCTAAAGCATTTGCTCTCAGGTCTTAAAACAGTGCCAGCCTTGCTCTAAGAGGTCCAGAAGTAACAGGTGTCAGGTGCAAAGAAGCAGTCATCAAGTACAGGTTGAGGAACAGTGGATAGTGAAGGAACTTTGAGGATTTATGATAGAGCCTCTTCCCCAACCCCAGGCTGAAATTCAGCCTCTTTGAAGTGGGTATGGCTGTGTTGCCTATGGCAAAGCAACTTGTTAGTGCTCTCTGAAGGGAAGAGCGTGGCCTGAGGGTGCAGCTGGAGCTGATCTTTGAGGACCACTGGGCTTCCATACTGAATTTTAAAATGGAGGACTGGAACCCTGAGGAAAATATCTTCCTGCTGCTCTTGCCTTTGAGTATCCTTTCACTGCTCTCTAGTCACAACACCTAACATTGTGCTAGCTGGCAAGGAGGATTGTTTATAAGGTCTAGTTCTAGAATTAAAAGTTGAGCAAAGGGTAGATTTGGAATTGGCACACAATAAATTGATAACTGCCACATAAAAATGATGAAGAATAGTATAGGAGAATGACATGAGCCTCAGGTTTTTGCATGAAAGTGGAAGAATAAAAGAAAGTAGAAATACGAGCAAGCAAAAGCGGAAGCCTTCAGGATCTGAGGATTGCAAGGTAATTAGGTATTTGAGAAAATGAGGTGGTTTCATTTAAGCATGCACACAGAGAACATTTGGTGTAGCCAAACCCCAAAGCTGGAAAATTTTAAATTTTTAAGTGATTGTGAGCACTAACAAAGTACTGAGTTTCAGTCCTTTCTAGCAGTACTTGGCACTTAAGTTTGACATAAATATTTTATGAATTAATTCATTATATAAAAATGTTTCTTAATGAGGTGTACTCTAAAACAATGATGGGATAGTGGAGAAGGATTTTTAAATCATCCTCATCATGTAAATTGTTTTATAATGTATTTGTACATGTATAATGGTACTTTTGATTCATGGTAAAATGGACTGTGGTTGAATAGAAGGATTGTGCTCACAAGTGTTTTCATCAGATAAAACTTAGAAAGTGAATGTTGTATAGATTTAAATGTTGCTGAAAAGTTGACTGCTTTTATTAACTCTAATCTCATTAGAGATTGGTCACAAATTAATTGGTCTCTGTGTGGGGTTTTCTTTTTTTTTTTTTTTTGTCTCTGGTTTTTGATACCAAAATTTTGCAGGAGAGCAAGAACTGTTTTTAGTGTGGAAATTATTCTCAAATGAAAATTAAAAAGATGACTCAAGTTTTTTAATGATTTCAGAGTTTGTTAGTAATTTATTGCTTTTGCTTCTGATTCTGATAAGAAATTAAAGCGATTTGCATGTGAACAGTTATATCAGGCAAAGTGAAAATTAACCAGGCCTGCTTTTTCCTACTTCAAAGTAAAGCATGCAATTAGCACTTCCCTGATAGTTCAGTGGTTAAGACTTAGTGCTTCCACTGCAGGGTTGTGCAATCCCTGGTGGGGGCAGAGGGTGAAAACAAAGTTAATTATGTAATTGAAAAGCTATCTTGTTTCTTTTCTTTTTTATCATAAAAGCGTAAAGGATACCTGTTCTTAGGCACATCTAAAATGTTTGCTTTTTCCCTCATCCCTAAAATTGATCCTTAAAATTCCACATACTTATGTTTATTTTACTTTTTATTTTCAAAGAATCAGCACAGAGCAGTAGATCAAGTAATTAAAGCTGTAAGGAAAATTTGTGGTGCTTTAGATGGTGTGGAGACTCTTGCCATTACAGAATCGGTAAAGAAGCTGAAGAGAGCAGTAAATCTTCCAAGGAGTAGAAGTGCTGAAGTGAGTATTTTTAGTAGTTAGCTTTTTATCACATGCAAATATGTACATAAGTCAGCATCTGTCATTTAAACTGGAAGATTTTTGCTTTTGCTAGACAAAATTTTACCATTTTAACTCCAGCTTTTACTTTTGAGCTGATTTGGTCACTTATTTGGTAAGGTGAGGGAATTTCCAAGAGGAGATGGACAGCCTTGAAGAACTTTGTGAGAGTTGACATTGAATAAATGAATATCCAACTGAACTTTTTGTGTGTAGAGGAGAAACTCTGGCAAAATGAGTTGGTCAGAGATTTTTAAGGTAATACTGCCCTTGATGGAGCTGGATATTAATAGCTAACATTCTCTCTCTGGATGAAAATGTCCATGGTTGTCAATGGGGAAGTTCTGCTTTGGAGTAAACCTCCTTCCTATTGGAAAGACCCAGAAGTCTCAGTAATAGTGACTTAAATAGCCTCAGAAGCAACCAGATTAGGAGCCCTCACTTGATATCATACTGTTGCATTTAGTAAAAGTCCTCTGTGTGGTATTTTCCACGGGGATTTAATTAACTGTTCAGAGGGATGTTCATAGCTCTTTTGGAAGGATGAAAGAAGGATCACAAGACACGATAAATTTCAAGAAAGGAAAAGTTATGTTGATAGTATGTTTTCTTCAACAGATATCTGGGAAATAGCTCAATCCATTTCTTGTCTCAAAGACCCTATCCATATGGTATACAGAAATTTGAGTCTCTCATGTTTTGTTAGTTTGTTCTTATTATGTACTTGTTTTTTAGAAATTAAAGAACATCTGAAATCATTTGGAAGTGATAAAATGCTATGGTCCTAATGCTGTCTGAGGCTTCTATTCATTGTATTCATTTGCTGGGTAAATGAGCAGAGAGTAGGAGACAAACTCAGTTGAAATAATTATAAGAGCTCTTTTGAGACACTAAATGGTAGTAAGTAGATTTCTAGTTTCTTTAAGGATATACTTATGCTAATTGTAGAGCAAGTAATGAAAATAAAATACTGTATTAATATATTTACCACATTTGAGTTTCAAATAGTAGTTACCAAAAAATGGTTTGATGAGGCAGATTTTGCTGAGTTTATTTTGCAGTACTTTTCATTTATTGCATGATTTTCTTGATATTGAAAGTATCTTTTTATTTGGTTTGGGACTTTCACTTTCTTTTGCATTCTTTTTATTGTTTTATTAATTCTTTAGACACTTGGGAAGTTTCTCCAGTGAAGGATTTCTTTGATATAGAGTTTAATAAGTGTATTGAAATTAAAAGTAAACATTTTATATTCCATCATGGGTGATTTTCTGACTAATTTGTATGTGTGTAAGCAGGCGACTTCACTGTCTGGAGGAGGAGACATTAACAGGAGTTCAAGCAGGGGTATGTATTTAAGTTCCTTAAATTTTAGGAGTAATTGTGACTGAGCGACTGAACTGAACTGACAGAGAATTATATTAACAATTTCTTTAAATCTAGGCTCACTGAATCCTGAAAATCCTTTTCAAGTAAGCATGGACCAGTTAACTGCAGCAATTTATGATCTTCTCAGACTCCATGCAAATTCTGGTCGAGGTTCTAGAGATTGTGCCCAAAGTAACAGGAACATTAAGGAAGCGTGGACTACAACAGAACAACTCCAGTTTACAGTTTTTGCTGCACATGGTATTTCGAGTAACTGGGTATCAAAGTAAGTAGCTATTTAGAAGATATGTATAACTTTACCTGGAGGCTAATATAGCCTTGTAAACCATCAGCATCCACTGTTATCTTGGTCTTTAAATGGATACTTGATCCACCAGATACCTTTGTGTTTTTCCTAAGAATTACAGAGATGTTTGATGCTGTTAATAAATATTACTATCACTCCCACTACGTGCAGAAAAGGCAGGAAAATATGTTTAAACTAACAAGGGCGAATGTTAATAAATTAGTTAATTTATGACTGCTGTTTCCGGCTTGCCTTTAGGACCAGGGTAGTGGGACTAGACTTTTTAGCACATTTATTTTTCCTCTTTAGTAGTTTTTACAGTTTACTCTTGTTAGACTTTGAAGTCTACAAGGGCATATTCTTTTGTTGAATTTTTAATACGTGTTTTTCTTTTGATTTTTTTTTTTTTGTCAATAACAAAAAGTTTGCCACCTTCAGCTTATCTGGAAATGACTAGTATAAACTGAAAAGTCCAAATTGAATATATTTAGTGGAATAATTTTTATAATAGTTTAATGCCATAAAATAAAGCCAAGTTGTTGCTGTTGTTCAGTTGCTAAGTCACCTCTGACTCTTTTCGACTGCATGGACTGCAGCATGTTAGGCTTCCTATCCTTCAGTATCTCCTGGAGTTTTCTCAGATTCATGTCCATTGAGTCAATGACACTATCTAATCATCTCATCTTCTTCCACCTTCTTCTCCTTTTGCCTTCAGTCTTTGCCAGCATCAGGATTTTTTCCAGTGAGTCAGTTCTTCGCACCTGGTTGCCAAAATATTGGAGCTTCAGCTTCAACATCAGTCCTTCCAATGAATGTTCAGGGTTACTTTCCTTTAGGATTGACTGGTTTGATCTTCTTGCTGTCCAAGGGACCCTCAAGAGTCTTCTCTGGCACCACAATTCAAAGGCATCAATTCTTCAGCACTCAGCCTTTATGGTCCAATTCTCACATCCGTACATGACTACTACTGCCACTACTTCCAGTCTAGTTTTGAGACACCAAATGTAAATTCTGCTTTAGAACAGAAACTGAACATTAGACACTGTATAATATAATGACTTGAAAGTGGTATATTAATTCATTCAATAAATACTTACTGAACACCATCTGTGGGCGGTGTTCTTAGTATTAGGGACTCGGCAGTTAAAAAGACAGCAAAAAATCTTTGCCCTCTTGGAACTTGCATTTTGATGGGTACTATTACTGTCTTAAGGTATTTCATTCTTTTAAATAGTTACAGGGATAATATTATCCACATTCTTCATACAAAAACATGTATATACACAAATTTAGGGACACTGATGAAAACAAATACTCAGCAGAAGACAGTGGAGTGATAATTAAAATGAATGTTTGTTTCCCCCTGTGCTGTGTAGCTTTTGAGATCTCAGTTCCCAGACCAGGGATTGAACCCGGGCAGTGGTAATGAAAGCCTGTATTTGAAAATACTAGGCCAGCAGGGAACTCCCAATACAATGCTGATTTTAAAAGTGGTTGAAAAAAACAATCAAATAGCTATGTGAACCAGTGAGATTAGATTTGAAATATATTTTGAAGGATAAACAGATTGTATGAACAAAATGGATGAACAAAATATTTAATGGGTAAGCCTAGCAGTAAGTTAGAATACAGTTTTATTGAACCCGAAACTCCTTACAAGATTGCCTGACTGTATGTTAAGCAGTTCAGTAGTTGTGGCAGTTAGGGACTAAATCATTGCTTTCCATGAAAGATTACAGTAGCATCTGTTCCCATGGATGGTGCTGCTGCTGCTGAGTCGTGTCAGTTGTGTCCAACTCTGTGCGACCCCACAGATGGCAGCCCACCAGGCTCCTCTGTCCCTGGGATTCTCCAGGCAAGAATACTGAAGTGGGTTGCCATTTCCTTCTCCCCATGGATGGAACCCTCCTAATCAGAAAGATCAGCTCAGTGCAGCTCAGGCCCATGTACCATTAATATGGTAAACTGACTCTACTTCAGTGGCTCACCAAAATGGCACCTAGGGAACATAAATGCTTATACTGTTACTTCCTAGAATGAATATACCTAGAAATGAGGAATTATTCAGTGTCACTTAACTAAAATTTAATGCTGGTAACTAACTGTTACCAAATTGAGATAAATTCTCCAGTTGGTATCAATATAGCTCCTTTAGACTGACACCTGGGAATATATGTTCTTTCTGTATTCCCTCTGCTCTGCCTCTATTTTTGTAGGATTTGCAATCGTTAAATTTTAGATGTTTTTCCAAAATTCACTGATATAGTAACCAAATAATTTCAGATAATAGTTACTTAGGGAAGAATGGCTAATGATATATATATATATATATATTTGGTTAGTTAACTCATTTCTGTTGTCAAATAAAAATTAAACCCTTTTATTTTCTCAGTTATGAAAAATACTACTTGGTATGTTCCCTGACTTACAATGGAAAGGATCTTTTTAAACCTATTCAATCAAAGAAGGTTGGCACTTATAAGAATTTCTTCTATCTTATTAAATGGGATGAACTGTAAGTGAGATTTTGGCTTTTTATTCTTTTAGTATGTCCTGTTCTTTACCTTTTTCCATGTATGCTTCCAGCTTTCATTTTTAATTACAATTTCAATTAAAATTAATTAAATTCTTACTGATACCTTAAAGAATCTTCTAGATACAATTTTATAGAATGGACTGAAGGTCTCATTTAAAATCTGAAATACTTGAATATTAATATTGTTAAATTGCAGAACCATGCTGTCAATTCTTCCTAGCCTTTGTAGAGTTAAAGTCATGTGTAATTCTGGTGTTTTATAATATTGCTTTAGTTTAGTATTTATTCTGTAACAATGTATTTAGGAAGCCTAGTTCTTGGTTAACAGATTTTAAAAATTATCTTCAATCTGTGTACAAGATGATATTTTGAACTTAATATTTTTAAAATATTATCTTTAAACTAAGGGAATGCTTTCATTATTTAGGCAAATAGGCAATTGCAAAACTTTATTCTGCATTTATTAAATAGTTTCCTATTTTTCTTTTTTAATTACAAAAGTAGCACATTTTTGTGAAAATAGTCAAATAATATAAAAATGCATATAGGATGAAAAATGTCATTTTACTTCCAGCACTTAACCATCTCATGACTCCTCAGAGTGACCACTCTTGATCTCATGTGTCCTTTCAGGTCTTTTTTAAAAAATAAAAAAGCACCAGTAAACATATATGTCTGTCTGTGCATGTATGTGCACACAAACATCTAGAGTCAGAAACACTCATGAACATTCATCTAGCTTTTCCTATAAAGATGATGGTTATCTTGCCTAAAAATTGACATTGTAAGTCTTAAATAAAAGGATTAACAAATTTTTGAAGAGAGAAATGTTATATATTTGAAATTTTAATGAAATTTATTTAAGATTTTTAGTATTTGTTAGCCAAGCTTGCTACTTACTTACATAAAGTTTACTCAGAATTAAAGATTATTTGAAGAATCAAATAAAATACCTAAAATTGTCAGTTTCGTTAAAGGGTTAAAGTTCATATTCAATCTAATTTATTTTTTCTATTAATACATTTCCCCCCATAGAATCATTTTTCCCATCCAGATATCACAATTGCCGTTAGAATCACTTCTTCACCTTACTCTTTTGGAATTTTAAATCAGAGCAGTGGAAGTTCCCTGATTCTAATAAGCAGAGAAAAGGGCCAGAAGCTTTGGGCAAAGTTTCTTTACCTCTTTTTGACTTTAAACGGTAAGTGTTACTGAGTTGTAATGGTGAGTTACTGTGGACACCCCTGCAGTATCAGTATTGGCTAGAGAATGGAATGGGGAAAACTGACATTCATGATGAGATAATGAGTTGTCACCATTTCCCAGTGTGATTAAAAGAGGTCATTTCAGAGATACAGAGAAAACCAAAGTTGTTCTGCTGTCATATCTATATGGGTTTTCAAAGGATTGTTCATTGCTCACTGTTCCAGAGTAGCAGCCAATTCATTCTTTTTTTTTTTTCAATTCATTCTTTGTCATTTATGAAAAGCATTATGTTATTGACATAATATTCATGGTCTTAGAGCTCCTCTGATTAGAACAACAAAACTCATTTTACATCTTCTCATCCTTTCCCCATCCTCCTCCTTTCTGAGTGTACAGCTGCATATTATTCCCTTCTCTTTACCTGACTGATCTCCCCTTACTGTTACGGGCCCCTGGCCTGTAATCTTCAAAAGTCCCACATGTATGCAAAACTTGCTGATCCTTAGGGTAAAAGAAATTCCTTTTGAGCTTTGTGTCTACTAATAGCCTTTGGGATAGTATAATATACCTGGCTTTTCAGCTGACTGTTTTGATTATGTTTTAAGTAATAATATGTTCCTTGAGACCATGAAGTGTCTTCTAAAATGAAAAGAAAAATCATTGACTAAGTTTGGGATGCTTGATATAGAACATGATAACATTTTAGAGAGTGATAATGGACATTATCATATTGGAGTATTTAAGTTCTGCAATCAAGCTACTGTGTTTAATAATAATATTACTGTAACAACAAACACATAGTTTGCACTCTATGCAAGCTATTAGTCTGAATGCTGTATACATAGCCTTACATACCTCAGAACAACCCTATGAAGTTAGGTATTATTATCCCTTTTTACAGGAGGGAAATCAAAGTGTTTTGCCCTTGGGTGCATAGTTAATAAATGGTAGAACTGAGTCTGAATCTAGGGAATCTGGCCTCAGGGTCTGCATTCTCAACATTAACCTATATTGCTATTCTCAGATTTATTTGATACCATGATACTTGTTTTGATTTAAAATCCATCTTTGAAACCATTTTGGGAAATGATTTAATAATTGATCTATTTAACTTACAAGGGAGGGGCTGCTGGAAAATCTACTGGAGAAGGGATAGGCTACCCATTCCAGTTTTGTTGGGCTTCCCTTGTGGCTCAGTTGGTAAAGAATCTGCCTGTAGTGCAGGAGGGAGACCTGGGTTCAATCCTGGGGTTGGGAAGATCCTCTGGAAAAAGGAAAGGCTACCCACTCCAGTATTCTGGCCTGGAGAGTTCCACGGACTCTATACTCCATGGAGTCACAAAGAGTTAGACACAACTGAGTGACTTTCACTTTAACCTACAATAAAATGATTAAAAAATATTCTTTTCCCATGTACTTAAATATAGCATTTTTTCATATATATTTTTTTCTTTTGTCTCTCCCCCATATTTGAGAAGGTCATATAAGATTTTTAATTATATACCTTTTGTTCGGCTCCAAATTTATTTGACACCTGACATAATTCTGAACAGACAAACACTAGAGAAGAGCAGTTAAAGAGATTGCTATTAATGATACATGTTTAGAACTCCTTGCTAAATACAGTCCATAACTACTATAAAACAGAATATTGGCCACATAAAGAAGGGAGATTGTGTTCTCAATTGTCTTTCATAAATAAGTGTCAGGTAATAGTTAATGTGAGAAAATTAAATGTAATTGTGTCTATCAATTTTCATAAATGAGTCAGTTTTGAAATCCTTCATGCACTTGAAAGCAACAAGAGTCTGCTTCATTCAAGGAGTATTATCACTTTTTACCATTTTATTTGCTTATTAATAAGTGTTTTTGTTGAATTAACGACTTTCTTTCAAGATTCAAAAGAATAAAGGGAAGGGCAGTTGACTTTCGTTAGACAATTAAATAGTTTGCATGTATCCAGTGCTCAGCGGTTTAAAAGAATGAACTGATGTCGTTAAGCTTGAGAGTTTGCCAAGCTGTGTAGTCAATCTAGATAATGTTAAGATTTAACATTCAAAAAATGCTCAGAAATTAAGAAGGAAGATGACTTTATATATAAATACATAGAGAGAAACTGTGTTAATGATTTAGTTGTGCTCATGTGCTGTAGTATAATGATCAGAAGTCCTGGTCTAGAAATTCTTTTAAAATTAATTATGTTTAAGCTACAACCTGCATACAGCCCGATGAAGTTATTATAAGAGCCAAATGATTTACAGGCATTTCAGTCAACCTCAGCAACAAATGAGTTCTTAACTCATTTTTAAATAAATGGAATCAAGTGTTTAACCTGCTGTTCCTTTATAGTTGAATCTCATGATTACCAAATAATTGATGTGAGAAGGTTCTTTGTAGAAAAATTTCAGCTAATAGATGCAGAAAGAATGACAGAATATCAGAATTTTGCAATTTCTGTTGTTATTCAGTCGCTTAGTTGTGTTCGACTCTCTGCGACCCTGTGGACTGTAGCATGCCAGGCTTCCCTGTCCTTCACCATCTCCTGGAGCTTGTTCAAACTCATGTCCATTGAGTCAGTGATGCCATCTAACCATCTCATACTCTGTCATCTCCTTCTCCTCCTGCCTTCAATCTTTGCCAGCATCAGGGTCTTTTCTAATTGAATTGGCTCTTCGCCTCAGGTGGTCCAGAAGTATTGGAGCTTCAGCTTCAGAATTGGTCCTTCCAGTGAATATTCAGGGTTGATTTCCTTGCTGTCCAAGGGACTCTTAAGAGTCTTCTCCAACACTACGGTTTGAAAGCATCAATTCTTCGGAGCTCTGCCTTTATGGTCCAACTCTCACATCCATACATGACTACTGGAAAAACTGTAGCTTTGTTTGCCGGAAAATTAATATCTCTGCTTTTTAGTACACCGTTTAGGTTTGTTATAGGTTTTCTTCCAAGGAGCAAGTGTCTTTTAATTTCACGGCTGCAGTCACCATCTGCAGTGATTCTGGAGCCCAAGAAAATAAAGTCTGTCACTGTTTGCATTGTTTGCCCATCTTCTTGCCGTAAAGTGATGGGAGTGGATGCCATGATCTAGGTTTTTGAATGTTGAGTTTTAAGCCAGCCTTTTCACTCTCCTGTTTCACCTTCATCAAGATGCTCTTCGATTCCTCTTCACTTTTTGCCATAAGGGTGGCATCATCTGCATATCTGAGGTTGCAATCCCTACTGAAATAATAGATTTAGGCCAGGAAATCTCAATCTTGGCACTGTTGACATTTTGAGCCAGATGATTCTTTGCTGTGGGAGATTGTCCTGTGCATGGCAGGATTTTTGCAGCACCTTTGACTTCTGCCCACTAAATGCCAGTGGTACTCCCTAGTTGCCAACCAAAAAGTCTTGAGACATTGCCAAATATCTAGTAGAGTGAAAAGTGTTCTTGGTTGACACTGATTTAAGTCAGTTCAGTTCAGTCGCTCAGTCATGTCCAACTCTCCGTGACCCCATGAACCGCAGCACGCCAGTCCTCCCTGTCCATCACCAACTCCCAGAGTTCACCCAAACTCATGTCCATTGAGTCGGTGATGGCATCCAGCCATCTCATCCTCTGTCATCCCCTTCTGCTCCTGCCCCCAATCCTTCCCAGCATCAGAGTCTTTCCAATGAGTCAGCTCTTCACATGAGGTGGCCAAAGTACTGGAGTTTCAGCTTCAGCATCAGTCCTTCCAATGAACACCCAGGACTGATCTTTAGAATGGACTGGTTGGATCTCCTTGCAGTCCAAGGGACTCTCAAGAGTCTTTTCCAACACCACAGTTAAGAAGCATCAATTCTTTGGTACTCAGCTTTCTTCACAGTCCAACTCTGACATCCACACATGACCACTGGAGAAACCATGGCCTTGACTAGACGGACCTTTCTTGGCAAAGTAATGTCTCTACTTTTGAATATGCTATCTAGGTTGATCATAACTTTACTTCCAAGGAGTAAGCGTCTTTTAATTTCATGGCTGCAATCACCATCTGCAATGCTTTTGGAGCTCCCAAAATAGTTTGACACTGTTTCCGCTGTTTCCTCATCTATTTGCCATGAAGTGATGGGACCGGATGCCATGATCTTCATTTTTTGAATGTTGAGCTTTAAGCCAACTTTTTCACTTTCCTCTTTCACTTTCATCAAGAGGCTTTTAGTTCCTCTTCACTTTCTGCCATAGGGGTGGTGTCATCTGCTTATCTGAGGTTATTGATATTTCTCCAGACAGTCTTGATTCCAGCTTGTGGTTCTTCCAGCCCAGCGTTTCTCATGATGTACTCTGCATATAAGTTAAATTAGCAAGGTGACAATATACAGACTTAACGTACTCCCTTTCCTATTTGGAACTAGTCTGTTGTTCCATGTCCAGTTCTAACTGTTGCTTCCTGACCTGCATACAGGTTTCTCAAGAGGCAGGTCAGGTGTTCTGGTATTCCCATCTCTTGAAGAATTTTCCACAGTTTATAGTGATTCACACAGTCAAAGGTTTTGGCATAGTCAATAAAGCAGAAATATATGTTTTTCTGAAACTCTTGCTTTTTCGATGATCCATCAGATGTTGGCAATTTGATCTCTGGTTCCTCTGCCTTTTCTAAAACCGGCTTGAACATCTGGAAGTTTGTGCTGAAGCCTGGCTTGGAGAACTTTGAGCATTACTTTACTAGAATGTGAGATGAGTGCAGTTGTGCAGTAGTTTGAGCATTCTTTGGCATTGCCTTTCTTTGGGATTGGAATGAAAACTGACCTTTTCCAGTCCTGTGGCCACTGCTGAGTTTTCCAAATTTGCTGGCATATTGAGTGCAGCACTTTCACAGCATCATCTTTCAGGATTTGAAATAGCTCCACTGGAATCCCATCACCTCCACTAGCTTTGTTCATAGTGATGCTTTATAAGGGCCACTTGACTTCACATTCTAGGATGTCTGGCTCTAGGTGAGTGATCACGCCATCGTGACTATCTGGGTCATGAAGATCTTTTCTGTACAGTTCTTCTGTGTATCTTGCCACTTCTTCTTAATATCTTCTGCTTCTGTTAGGTCCAAACCATTTCTGTCCTTTATCGAGCCCATCCTTGCATAAAATGTTCCTTGGTATCTCTAATTTTCTTGAAGAGATCTCTAGTCTTCCCATTCTATTGTTTTCCTCTATTTCTTTGCATTGATCACTGAGGAAGGCTTTCTTATCTCTCTTTGCTATTCTTTAGAACTCTGCATTCAAATGGGAATATCTTTCCTTTTCTCCTTTCCTTTTCGCTTCTCTTCTTTTCACAGCCATTTGTAAGGCCTGCTCAGACAAGCATTTTGCTTTTTTGCATTTCTTTTTCTTGGGGATGGTCTTGATCCCTGTCTCCTGTACAATGTCACGAATCTCCGTCCACAGTTCATCAAGCACTCTGTCTATTAGATCTAGGCCCTTAAATCTATTTCTCACTTCCACTGTATAATCATAAGGGATTTGCTTTAGGTCATACCTGAATGGTCTAGTGGTTTTCCCTACTTTCTTCAATTTCAGTCTGAATTTGGCAATAAGCAGTTCATGATCTGAGGCACAGTCAGCTCCTGGTCTTGTTTTTGCTGACTGTATAGAGCTTCTCTATCTTTGGCTGCAAAGAATATAATCAATCTGATTTTGCTGTTGACCATCTGGTGATGTCCATGTGTGGAGTCTTCTCTTGTGTTGTTGGAAGAGGGTGTTGCTATGACCAGTGTCTTCTCTTGGCAAAACTCTCTTAGCCTTTGCCCTGCTTCATTCCATATTCCAAGGCCAAATTTGCCTGTTACTCCAGCTGTTTCTTGACTTCTTACTTTTGCATTCCAATTTTCTGTAGTGAAAAGGACATCTTTTGGGGATGTTAGTTCTAAAAGGTCTTGTAGGTCTTCATAGAACCGTTCAACTTCAGCTTCTTTAGTGTTACTGGTTGGGGCATAGGCTTGGATTACCGTGATATTGAATGGTTTGCCTTGGAAATGAACAGAGATCATTCTGTTGTTTTTGAGATTGCATCCAGTTACTGCATTTTGGACTCTCTTGTTGACCATGGTGGCTACTTTGTTTCTTCTAAGGGATTCCTGCCTGCAGTAGTAGATATAATGGTCATCTGAGTTAAATTCACCCATTTTAGTTTATTTTAGTTCACTGATTCCTAGAATGTCAACTTTCACTCTTGCCATCTCCTGTTTGACCACTTCCAATTTGCCTTGATTCATGGACCTGACATTCCAGGTTCCTATGCAATATTGCTCTTTACAGCATTGGACCTTGCTTCTATCACCAGTCACATCCATAACTGGATATTGTTTTTACTTTGGCTTCATCCCTTCATTCTTTCTGGAGTTATTTCTCCACTGATCTCCAGTAGCATATTGGGCACCTACCGACCTGGGGAGTTCATTATCCTATCATTTTGCCTTTTATGCTGTTCATGGGGTTCTCAAGGCAAGAATACTGAAGTGGTTTGCCATTCCCTTCTCCAGTGGACCACTTTCTGTCAGACCTTTCCACCATGACCCGTCTGTCTTGAGTGGCTCCACACGGCATGGCTTAGTTTCATTGAGTTAGACAAGGCTGTGCTCTGTGGGATCAGATTGGCTAGTTTTCTGTGAGTATGGTTTCAGTGTGTCTGCCCTCTGATGCCCTCTCACAACACCTACTCTCTTACTTGGGTTTCTCTTACCTTGGACATGGGGTATCTCTTCATGGCTGCTCCAGCAAAGGCAGCTGCCGCTCCTTACCTTGGATGAGGGGTATCTCCTCACGGCTGCCCCTCCTGACCTTGAACATGGAGTAGCTCCTCTCAGTCCTCATGCGCTGATGCAGCCGCTGCTCCTTGGATGTGGAGTTGTTCCTCTTGGCTGCCGCCCCTGACCTCGGACAGGGGGTAGCTCCTCTTGGCCGCTCCTGCGCCGTCACAGTCTGGCGCTCTCGGCCACTGCCCCTGACCTTAGGCGTTGGGTATCTCCTCTCTGCCGTGCTTCTGCACTATCCATTGCCTCATGATTTAAGTAATGATTTATTAATGCCTGTTTAGAAACCATTGTGATTAACTTTTCTGGAACTTTATAATGAATGGTTTAGACTGATAACACTTGAACAAATTTAATTATCTTAATATCACAGAAGGAGAGATACACCAAACAATGCATGCTTTATTTGATGCATCAGGAAGTAGCAGTGTACAATTCCAGCTGTAAAACATTACGTATTCTTGCCATATTACTAACCTTGAATCAGCTCAGTTCTTTAGATCTAAATATTACAGAAAACATAGGAGATAAAGGGACGTGCTAAAATGATACCAGAGGAATACGGTCAGTAAAGAATACAGAAAAGTTTTCACAACAAAAGACTTGGATTATTGAACAAGTAATGGGATGAAAAGGAGCAATGTATAGGTTATAACAAGAGTTGGTAACCTTCTGTAAATAGAACTAGTCAGTAGTAGTTGAGACTTTGTATGTCATGTAGTCTCTGTCGCAACAACAAAAGCAGTGATAGGCAACATGTCAATGAGTGAATATGGCTTTGTTCTAATACAAGTTAACTTACAAAAGCAGGTGACAGTCTGGAATTTGACCTTTGACTTAAAAGATACTTAAAAGACCTATCACCCAACAGGCATGTTGGATCTGCTTGTATCCTAATTCAAACTAGCTATTTAAAAATTTTTTAGAGGCAGTCAGAGAAATTTGAATGCTGACTGTATAGCTGATACCTTTTTTAAAATGTATTATTAATTATTTGGCTGTAGTGGGTCTTCGTTGCTGTGCACAGGCTTCTCTGATTGTGGTGTGCATAGGCTTCTCTGATTGTGGTGAGCAGGAGCTACTCTTGTGGTGCCGCGGGCTTCTCATAGCAGTGGCTTCTGTTGCAGAGCACAGGCTCTAGTTGTGTGGGCTTCAGTAGTTGCTGAGCCTGGGCTTAGATGCCCCATAGCATGTATAATCTTCCCAGAATAGGAATCGGACCCCTGTCCTCCCTGCATGGCCAAGTGGATTCTTAACCATTAGACCACCAAGGAGTCCCTAGCTGATAACTTACAAGTAGTTATTTTTAATTATTTTGTTGTAATTATGTTTAAGTGACAGTATTTATCATTTAGAGACTCATAAAAATATATACAAATAATATAATCAGAATTTGCCTTCAGATAATCTAGCTGAGGGTGAGGGTGGCTCTAGAATAGAAAGAATATAATGTCTGAAGATCTTTTTTTTGGCCACCTTACATAGTTTGCAGGGTCTTGGTTCCCCCACCAGGGCTCGAACCTAGGTCCCCTGCAGTAGAAGCACAGTCTCCTAGCCATCAGGGAATTCCTGTGCCAGAAATTTTAAAGCTGTTAACCTGCTAGAGAAAACGTAAACTGGAGTCTAGTTTTGGAAAGGATATTTACTATTTGAATAAAATGAACAAAGTTTGGTGAAGTTTATAGTTTCCTTCTTTTATATATCATGTTATTTTTCAGAAATTTCATCCGTGGAAAGATATATCAGTATTTTTATTGGTAAATGTTTCTAATTTCAGTAGATTATAAATTGGTAGTTTAGGGCAAGTGTCAGCGTACTCCAGCTCACTGCCTGTTTTTTGTTTTGTTAGAACACAGCACACAGTTTTAAACTGTATTATTCATGGCTTCTTTTGGCCCTGTAATAGGAGAGTTGAGTCTGACAGAGATTATATAGCCCAGCTGCTACTTCTACTAAGTTGCTTCAGTCGTGTCCAACTCTGTGCGACCCCATAGACGGCAGCCCATCAGGATCCCCGTCCCTGGTATTCTCCAGGCCAAGAATGCTGGAGTGGGTTGCCATTTCCTTCTCCACAGAAGACCCGAAATGTTTGCTGTCTGGCCCGTTATAGAAAAAGGTTGCTGACCCTTGGTCACAAACAGATTAAACTTCTCAAGTCAAACAATCAGTACTTTCACACAAAATAGATAACTAGTTTCCTTAACATGTGTTTTTATTCTTATGGTAGAATTCAAGGAGCGGTTATGAAATCCACCACCTTGAGATATGTTTCTCTGTAGATGATGTTCAACACTGTCCTATTTGTAGAAGTTGTTTTGGGGACAGGTGTGTCTCTGAGACTTTACCCATCTTTTCTTCTGTCCCGAGCCCCATTTCATCTTCCCTTCTTTTGTTCTAACTTCCATACTTCAGTACATTTACCCAAAGTGAAAATACACTATAGAGAGTGACTCCTTCTAATATGTTCTTTCTATATAGAGGATGCTTAATAAATACTTGATTATTAACATTTCAAATACATTACCATGTGTTATGAGTTTTTTAATTATTAAAATGAAAACCACAGTATTCTTCTGTTTACATTCATGAAGGTTTTTAACATGTGGAACTAAGCTTCTGTATCTTTGGACTTCATCACATACAAATCTTATTCCTGGAACAGTCCCCAAAAAGGATATGTGATGGAAAGAATAGTGTTACAGGTAATGATACTTCCTGACACGTGGAGACGTTTAAGTTTGAACTTCTTTATAAAGAATATATGTATACCATGGTCTTAGTTGTTACTAAAGGAGTCTAATTGATCTTGTTTAGATCTTAGGATCAATATTTAAGTGTTAATAAGCCATTTCTTAGTTCTGAGAAATAGTAAAAGATGCACTTAAACCAGTCCCACAGGTATATGTGCTATTGAGTAGTACTAATAATGGTAATTACTCTTAATAAAAGGACAGAAGCATTAATTTAATATTTGATATTTTCACTCTTATGGCTAAGACAAATCAAAAATAAGTAAATGTAGCAAATATGTGGACTTTTCAGCTGTAATTTGATCAATTCCTATTGATTTTTAAGGTTGATTTTCCTTCTCCTACATTTGATATCATTTATACCGCTCCTCAAGTGGACAGAAGCATTATACAACAAAACAACTTAGAAACGTTGGAGAATGATGTGAAGGGGAGACTTCTTGATATTCTTCACAGAGACTCATCACTTGGGTATGCTCCTTTAAGTTTCTTGCCTGATTATCTCTTACAATGTAAAGTTCAAGTTAATGGTTTATTAAATGTCCTAATTTAGTTCCTGATATGGAAAGTTTTCTTTTTCTGTTTTTAGTTGTATAAAAGACTGTATAACTGCATAAAATTTAGAAATTTGTGTAAGTCAAACTTTCTACATAATCAAATGCAAATAACAGATTGGGGACTATAATCTGTTTCCTTAATATGTGAAGAACCTTTTTATGTAAGTAGAAAAACCGACAACACAGTGGTAGACAAAGAATATGACTAGGTTTTTCTTTGGAAAAGAAATACAACCCTTTTAAACGTCTGAAAAAAATGTTCAGCCTCTCAGTAATCAAAGAGTTTTAAATTAATTCAAGCTACCATTTCACACATCAGATTGTTGAAAATTAAAATGTCTCATTATATGAGGTATTGATAGAATATAGCAAAAAGGGTTAGACTGTGGGCAGAACTCTAAAAGCTTTGGGAGAGCAATTTGGCAAAGTCTATTAAGGTCATTAAGGTCACAGTGTCCATAATCTGTGACCTAACAATTCCACTTCCAGATATAGTATTAAAGAAAACCCTTTTATATTTGCTTTGAAGACAAGAATATTTCTTGCAGTATTTATTTGGGTTGTTGTAAAATTAATATTCATGTTCATTAATGGGTTAAATTATGGTACATTTATCTAACATCACTATGTAACTATTAAGAATGAAGTTATGGCTGTTATTAATATATAAGATATTAAATAGAGAAAGCAAGTGGGATAGTATGTATAGTGTGTTCAGTTCAGTTTAGTCACTCAGTCGTGTCCAACTCTTTGCAACCCCATGGACTGCAGCACGCCAGGCCTCCCTGTCGATCATCAACTCCTGGAATCCACCCAAACTCATGTCCATTGAGTCAGTGATGCCATCTACCGTCTCATTCTCTGTCGTCCCCTTCTCCTCCTGCCTTCAATCTTTCCCAGCATCAGGGTCTTTTTCAGTGAGTTAGTTCTTCTTATCAGGTGGCCAAAGTATTGGAGTTTCAGCTTCAACATCAGTCCTTCTGATGAATAGCCAAGACTACTCTCCTTTAGGATGGACTGATTGGATCTCCTTGCGGTCCAAGGGACTCACAAGAGTCTTTTCCAACACCACAGTTTAAAAGCATCTATTCTTCGGTGCTCAGCTTTCTTTGTAGTCCAACTCTCATATTCATACATGACTATTGGAAAAACCATAGCTTTGACTAGATGGACCTTTGTTGGCAAAATAATGTCTCTGCTTTTGAATATGCTATCTAAGTTGGTCATAACTTTCCTTCCAAGGAGTAAGTGTCTTTTAATTTCATGTTATTATTAACATAAAGGAAAGAAAGAGAATTCTATATATACACCTTTGTATATGCTTCTATAAAAATAGACTAATTCTGGAAGAATATACTAGGTGAGGCAGTTGCCACTGGGAGAGCAACCGGAAGGAGAGAAACCTAATTGTGTGCCTTTTTGCAGTATTTTAAATTTTTCTTCATGTTCCACGTGAAATGAATACATTTCAGTTCAGTGCATGGATTATAAACACAAAGGTAGATAGATGGGTAGTGAAATACTTCATTCACATAAACATTTTTCATTAGGGGGTAAATTGAAATCTCCAAAACAGGTTTTTATTTTGAATATTCCTCAAATGAGCTCTATATTCGTTGTCTAAAATTTTGTAGTAGTATTTGATTTTGACACAACTTTTGATTTTACTTGTACAAAATGATGAAATCCTTGCTTTTAGAGTAGGTTCTCCTTATTCAACTCTAATTTCTAGTGCCTGGCATCTGGTTAGAGCTAAATAAATTTTATTATGCCGAATTATCCTTCAGTTTCTTAACTAAGACTCTTCTCTCAAAGTAGAATGATTTCTTTCTATCCCCCAAATTAGGGTAAATTAGTGGTTTGATGTACATTGTGTTTTTCTATCCCAAATTAGTATTAATGATTCTACCAAGAAGTGGCTGTCCTAAAAGGAATGAATTTCTCCTTTGTATTTTTAATCACTGAGATTTTATAACTGTCATTATGGTATCACTGAGAAGTAATTTAATTGTATTATGTATTTAGACTTTCTAAAGAAGATAAAGCCTTTTTGTGGGAGAAACGTTATTATTGCCTCAAACACCCAAATTGTCTTCCTAAAGTACTTGCAAGTGCCCCAAACTGGAAATGGGTTAATCTTGCCAAAACTTATTCATTGCTTCAGCAGTGGCCTCCATTACATCCATTGACTGCCTTGGAGCTGCTTGATTCGAAGTAAGTTAACTATGGTTGAATTTATTTGTTCTGTTTTACTGTTGTTAATTTTTCTGGCAAGATATTATTTACAGGATTAGTTCCCTTTGTTTTAATGTGAAAGCAGTGTAATATAAATGTGTGAATGCATATTTCTATACACATCTTTTGTGTTCAGGTTATTAAAAAGGGATGTCATATCATTGAAAACTAATCTAGAGAAGTTGTAAATTTTGAATAATGTTTTATTTTTATGATATAGGTCAGAATTTATTTTCATGATCTTAAAGGTTTCTAAACAGTCACAAAATTGGATTTGTGTATAGGACAATATGATTTTTTCCTAAGGAAAAAGATGAAGCACATTGCTTTTCAATAGCTAGTTGAGCTTTCTTTGTCAGGAATAAATTGAGATTGTGTCTTCAGGGAAAAGAGGTTCATTAGAAATCATCGTCAAATATTGGTTTTGTGGTATGCTTCTAGATTTGCTGATCAGGAAGTGAGGTCCCTAGCTGTGACCTGGATTGAGGCTATTAGTGATGATGAGCTAACAGATCTTCTTCCACAGTTTGTGCAGGTAAGTTTTTTACTAGGTTATCTACCCTTCTTAAGCTCTCTCCAGGTTTTATGAATAGGGAGGGATCTTGCTAAGGGATCTCATTTCTGTTTTGATTAAAAGTATTGAATACTTTTGTTCAGTGGGGATGTTAAAGTGCGTTGCATTTGAATTTAGTGTGAAATTTTTTCTACTATTGTTGGCTGCCTTGCTTGAATACTATATATATATGTATCTAGAATTTTAATTATCAGAATAAACCAGACTTGAGGTTTTCTTTCTTTTTTTTTTTAATTGGCCACTTAAACATAGCTAAATGAATGTTATTCCCAAGTCAGTGTACTTTTCTGCTTGATTTCATTAATTTCACCTAAATTAATTAATCTGTTTCATTTTTATTTGTATCATCTTTCCTCAACAAGAGTAATCTTTGATTTATATAGTTTATATTTTGATAATTTTATCCTAACAATGTAGTATGGGTTTGACAACTACTGATTCTTATTTTTCTTTGCATGTAGGCTTTGAAATATGAAATTTACTTAAATAGTTCATTAGTGCACTTCCTTCTGTCTAGAGCGTTGGGAAATATACAGATAGCACACCATTTATATTGGTAAGATTTAAATTTTCTTAAGTACTTTATTTCTGTTCCTATTATTTGTACAAATGACACTCAAAGTCTAAATAGTATGCTCAGACTATTTGCTTTTGATACCAGGTGTTTTATTGAAGTGACTATTGTAAAGAAGCTAAGTTTTTATGTGTTTAGAAATAACACCAGAAGTAACAGAACCCTCTTTTGCAGAATTGATTTTCATGTTAGAGCTCTGTAATATTGAAAGAGTTTTTCTTGCTTGTATAGCTTAAAATTAATTCCTAGATACCCCAAATTAAACTTTTTAAGCTGATTTTTGAGAGACATTAATCTAGTTCTTAGAAGTGGCTGACATAAATATTTTGCTGTATTAGGCTCCTCAAGGATGCTCTTCATGATGCACAGTTTGGTGCCCGATATGAACATGTTTTGGGTGCTCTCCTCTCAGTAGGAGGAAAAGGACTCAGAGAAGAACTTTTGAAGCAGACAAAGCTTGTACAGCTTTTAGGAGGAGTAGCAGAAAAAGTAAGACAGGCTAGTGGATCAGCCAGACAGGTATGTACCCACAGAGGGAACATAAATGTTTTGATGTTAAAGAGTCTTTGCAGTGCTGACAAATTAAGCTTTTATTCTTTTGCAGTAGACATCCAACAGAACTCACCTATGCTCTCTTAAGCAGATTAATTCAAAGGTTGCTTAAAATCTATTGGAAAAGATTTTATATCCTAAATTCCGTTTCATTTCCATGCTTATTAATTTCTTTCCGATCAAAATTGTTCTCTTGAGTTTCTTTCTCATTGTTTTGCTTTTTAATTTTTTGTGATTATAAAAGTAATAAAAGTATGAATTGATGCTACTGTTGAAGAAGTTCAAATGAATAAGCTTATAAGCTTACAGAGTAAAAAAATCAGGACATTTCCATTTTGGTTTTTCCCTGTGGGTATCTTCTTCATAGTTTATGTCCTTCTTGGTCATTTTATATGGCTTTATACATATATACACTTAAGTATATGTACAAGTTTTTGGAGTTAAAAAATTATAATTATAGAAACATATATATATATATATGTATATATATGGGTTTTCTTTTTAGCTAAAATTCACTATTTTAACCAAAGTGTAGTTCATTGACTGTTAGTACATTTATAGTGTATTGCAATTACCAGCACTATCTGTTCCAGAATATTTTCATCACAACAGAAAAAGAGCCTGTATATCCCACTAACCCCCTCACTCCTTACTCCTCTCTCCTCCCAGGTCCTGTTAAGAACTAATATGTTTTCTTCTCTATGGATTTACCTATTTTGGACATTTCATATAAATGTAATCATGAAACAGGTGGCTTTTTGTGTCTAATTTCTTAGCCTAATGTTTTAAAGATTCATTTATATTCTAGTAGGTGTATTTAATAGTGTTCCTTTGTATAAATAATAGCACATTTTCTTTATCCATTCATCTATTGATGGACATCAAGCTTGTTTCTATTATGTGACTATTACTGAATAGGGCTGCCGTGAATGTTTGTGTGTAAGTTTTTGAACATCTGTTTTCACTTTGCCTAGGAGTAGAATTACTATATCGTATAGTAGTTCTATGTTTTTTGAGGAACCACTGAACTGTTTCCTAAAGTAGCTTCACCATTTTATAATTCTGGTATAATATTTGTAAAATATGAGAGTTCAGTGGTAAAGAATACGCCTGCTAATGTAGGAGATTTAGGAGACATATGGGTTCAGTCCCTGGGTCGGGAAGATCCCCTGGAGAAGGAAGTGGCCGCCTACTTCAGTGTTCTCCCCTGGAAAACCCCGTGGACAGAAGAGCCTGGCAGGCTACAGTCCACGGCTTCCCAAAGAGTCGAACATGACTTAGTGGTTGAAGAACAAAAAAACAAATGAGGGTTTCATTTTCTCCATATCCTCACCAAAATTTATTTTTGGTTTTTTAAACTATAGTCATCCTGGTGGATGTGAAGTGGTATCTCATGGTGGTTTTGATTTGCATTTGCCTAATGTCTAATGATTTGGAGCTTATTTTCATTTGTTTGTTGGCCATTTGTATATCTTCTGTGGAGAAGTTTTTGAGTCCTTTTTGATTGATTTGTCTTTTTGTTGTGAATTGTTGGAGTTCTTTATGTATTCTGGACACTGTCAGATACACTGCTTGTAAATAGTTTCTCCCATTTTGTGTATTTTTATTTCCTTCATATGTACTTTGATGCACAGAAGATTTTAATTTTATGAAATCTAACTTTTTCTTTTGTTGCTTGTTCTTTTACTATCCTATCTGAGAATTCATTGTCAAATCCAAGGTCACAGTGATGTACACTTACGTTTCTAGAAGTTTTATAGGTTCACTTTTTAAAAGTCTTTGATCCATTTTGAGGTTATTTTTATTGTTGTTTGTTAGCTTTGTTCTATGAGCCGAGAGTCCCAACTTCATTCTTTTACATGTGGTTATGCAGGTGTTGCTGCACCATCTGCTAAAGGAACTGTTCTTTCCTATTGAATAAACTCAGCACCGTAGTTGAGAATCAGTTGACCATAGTTGTATGGGTTTATTTCTAGACTCTCAGTTCTGTTCCATTGATCTATATCTCTGTCTTCACACTAGACTTTTTCATTACATAGCTTTGTAGCAGGTTTTGAAATCAGAAAGTGTGAGTCCTCCAACTTTTTCTTTTTCAAGATTGTTTGGCTGTTTGGAAGTCCCTTATAACACTATACAAATTTTAGTATCAGCCTTCCCATTTCTGCAAAAGAGCAGTTGGAGTTTTGATAAAGATTGTGTTGAATTTGTAGATCAATATTTGGGAAATACCACCATCTTAGTAATTAATAAGTCTTTTTAGTTCATGAACATGGGATATCTTTGATCTTTAATTTCTTTTAGCAATGATGCTTTTTTTTATTTGTAAATTGCTTTTTTTTTTTGACTTGGAGAATTCATGTCAGTACATATAATTATACTTTTTGTTTCTTAATGAGAACATAGTATTATAAGGTATGGTAGCATCAATTATGAACCATTACATCTATGCAGGTTGTTTATACATTTTTCTTTTCCTGAACAGTTCTGTGATGAACTTGAATGTGTAAGTGTTTACCCCTTTGCTAGTATTCATTTATAGGATAATCCTACAGATGAAATAATTCAGTCAAGAGGTATATACATTTTCAGTTATAATAGTTTATATTAAATTACAGTATCAAAAACAAAACCAGTGAAGACTCCACTCTCCACCAATAGATTATGAAAGTATCTATTTCCGACCCTGTTTCCAGCACTGAGTGTTATCTTAAACTTTTCATCTGTTAGATAAAAATTGGTATCTCGTTATTATTTAATTTCTATTTGTTTATTTTACTGTTAGTATTAACAAATATGTTAAATATGAGCATATGTACTTCCCCCTTATGTTTATAGTTTTTGCTGTAAATTTTATTTTTATAGTAAAATTAACTTTCTTTAGCAACAGCTGTTTTTGACCACATGACAGTTGGCATTTAAAAATTGGGTCAACATCATGCTTTTGTTGTCTGAAAAACAGGTCTTCATTTTCATTATGTACTTACAATATCAATTTCTTTAACTAGGTTGTCCTCCAAAGGAGTATGGAACGAGTACAGTCCTTTTTTCTAAAAAGTAAATGCCGTCTTCCTCTCAATCCAAGTCTTGTGGCAAAAGAATTAAATATTAAGGTGACATAAAACACTTTAGTTCATATTACATTTTCAAATATTGTGTAATAAAAAGGCAGGTGGGCAGGTATGCTTAAGGCAAATGCATTGTGTAGGTTGGTTATAAGTGCATAGGTTGGTTATAAATACTTCTGGTTGTGTGTTTATGTAAGATCTGTTTTTATCTCAGTGTATGCTTATCTAATTACCATTCCTGAATAAAAAAGCAGGATGAAATTATTTATTGATTTGAATAAATTATTTTTGCTATGGTATAATAGTTGCATATGTTATAATTCCAATGGTAAAACTCCCCAGTCACAGGTAGGCAGTTTTTTAACTTCCTTGTTAATGGCCATGTGGACTCTTCAAAGGATTATAACACTTTTTAGAGTCATTAAAAAGTAGTTGTAATATCAAAATTGAGTAATTGTATTTTTAACTGGGCTAATAATAATACAAATAGTGGATTTTTCTCTAACATGAGTTCAGCAAAAGCAACCAGTTAATTCACCCATTAGCGTCTGTTATTTTGAAAGGAGTCTCAGATTTAATTTTTTTTTAAGTTGACATATGGCTACTCTTGGACTATAACAGGGGGTGACTGGGTTGTATAATTATGTCACTGAAGGTGGGGGTAGTGGGGATTACATTTTCCCTTTGGATTTTGTTTGTTGTTTTCTTTAAATTACTCTCACAGTCTTAAATTAGTTTTTAACCAGTTTAATTTTAAATTTGATGTCTGCTAATGAGTTTGTTCAGTTTATTTTCATTTCAGTGTTATCATTTTAATGCTTAACATATTGTATTTGTAGTCATGTTCCTTCTTCAGTTCTAATGCTGTGCCCTTGAAAGTCACAATGGTGAATGCTGATCCAATGGGGAAGAAATTAATGTCATGTTTAAGGTGAGCAGAATAAGGTGACTTTGTTTGTCTGTAATTTAAAAATTCTTTTCTCAAATTCCTTTTTCAGAATTGGAAAAGTAATTTTATTTAATGTTTAATGAAATTGAATAACTGTGAAAAATTATTACTGCTATAAACTGTTTTCAAATGGATTTGGGAACAAGTGCAACTCTGGGCTAGAGCTGCTGCATATGGCCATCTTATGCTAGTTGAGTATATATATCACAGCTCCAGGTAGTGCCTTTCACCCAGACTCTGATGTAAATGGTACACCTTAGAGGTGTGCAGAGTAAAATTGCAAAACTATGAACTGGCACTGTTTTTGAAAGCATTACCTGTGGGAATCTGTTACCAACCAGAGCTTCCAGGTGCATGGTAAAGGGGCAGCAGTAAAGAATCTTCCTGCCAGTGCAGGAGACTTAAGAGACATGGTTTGATCCCTGGGTCAGGAAGATCCCCTAGAGAAGGACATGGCAACCTACTCATTTTTCTTGCCTGGAAAATTCAATGGACAGAGGAGCCTGGCAGGCTACAGGCCATTGGATCGCAAAGAGTTAGACACAACTGAGCATGCAGACACATGCATTAGCAATCAAAGTTTTCTTTGTTGCAGTCACAGTTAGTATTATTTTTAGGAAAGAATGTAGAGATTTAGTTAATTCAATGAGTTTGATTAGTCAACCACCTTTGATATATATAGCAAGTTCCCATATACTCAGATCTGGTTTTGGACTCCATTTTATTTTACTGATGTCTTTGCCTTTTCCTAAAACAGTCTTATCTTTTTGAATACACTTTGTATGTTGTAACTTTTTTAAGACAAATTACCTCTTTTTTTTCCCCCATAATTTTCTTGGCTCATCTCAAAAATGTATTTATCATTATGTGTTTTAAACTTATTTTATCCAATTTAAGAAGAAAATGAAAACTTAATGTAATTCCAGATGAATTCATTTTTGGAGAGCTAACTTTTTTTAAAATAAACTGATCATTGTAGATTCATAGTTCCCTTTAAGAAATTACACAGAAATCCTGTGTACCCTCTACACAACGATATTATCTTGAACAATGTTGCAGTTAGGATGTTGACATTAATACAGTCAAGATATGAAATATTTTGATCATCAAAAAGATCTTCCATATTGCCCCTTTAAAAAATTGAATATAATACTCATACTATAAAACCTAGTCTTTTAAAGTGTACAGATCAGGAAATTGAGACGTAAAGAAGTTAAGTAACTTTCTCTGGGATGCTGCAGAAGAATAAAAACATGGTTCAGTTCATTTTATTCTTTACTCTTTTCTCTATTTCCTTCTCCCCATTCCTCCCCCGTTTTTTATATGTAATCTATTAAGGCTTTTGGAAATGTACAAGTTTCATTTTGCTTCCTTGATTTCAAGGTTGGTGAAGATCTTCGTCAAGATATGTTAGCTTTACAAATGATAAAGATTATGGACAAGATCTGGCTTAAAGAAGGACTAGATCTGAGGATGGTAATTTTCAAATGTCTCTCAACTGGCAGAGATCGAGGTAAATCTGTTAGACGTAGTCTTTTTTTTTCCCTTGGATAATGCTCACTCTTTTTTTTTCCCTTGGATAATGCTCAGAGTGTTCATGCTCTAATGGTCCTGATGCTGGTCTGTGATCTCAACCATATCACTTTGCTTTCTCGGGTTAGAATTTATAGACTTTATCTTATCAAAAGGAAATCAGGTCAGAGACTTACCTCATGGTCCAGTGGTTAAGACTCTGCCTTTCCTGTACAGGGGGCACAGGTTTGATCCCTGGTCAGAATAATTCCTCAAATAAGGGGCAGTCAAGTCAATTTAAGAATTCTTGCTGATATTCTATAATAACTCAATGAGTAGCCCTAATCTTGTAAGACAGTACGTCTTATAAAATGGGAGTCACTTTATCAAGAGAGATTCCTCAACATGAGTCTGTCATTTGCTTGGATTAGTTTTTCTGTCACCATACTTATTTCATATAGTTGAACTCTTCTCTCTTATGGAATTCTGTGTAATTTTGTAGGCAATGAACTTCCTCCTTTTTATGTTGTTTCTAACTGATGGTTGAGTGCTTACCTTGTGCCTTGCCTTGTGCTAAAGCTTTGCATTTGTGTTATCTTTGTGTCCTTATTTTTCAAATGAAGAAACCACATTCACATGGTTAAAAACTGAAGTTTTTAACAAGCACCTTAGCCTAAAATAATCAGTGTACAGTAATCCTCCCTTCTCCAGGTTAAGCAGTTGTCTTTAATACTTACCAGACATTGCGTCTTCTCTGCTGGATTTATTTTAAGTTCCCTTAGAGGATAATTGTACTTTGTATCATTATGAACTTTTATCCACTGTTTTGTACATAGTAGTTTGTATGTGTGTGTGTTTGATAAAGAAATTAGAAATTTTTATGTATATTAAAAATTTGATTAATCATACTCATAAAATCGGGATGTGGATATTCATTGAAAAAGGATGTCACTGTGAACTATAAATCAGATGATGTAATTAAGCAACATAAAAGATTCAAATGAATTCACTCTGCCATGTGTGACTAGAGTACTGGGATTACAACCTGTCCCTGAGTGCTTTCTTTTGAATGCCTTCTTTTGGAATGGCCTGGAGGCCTTAGCCTAGTCCTTTGTTCAAAGAAGGTCTCTGTATCTGTATCTTTTATTCTGTATACACATACAGTAAAATGTCCACATAGCCTGTAATAGAATAAATTGGAATCTAAATCTTAGTTTTCACCCACACTTCCTTGGCAGCCTGGCCCCAAAATATAACCATTTACATAGGTTTCTGAGACTACTTTTTTTTTTTTTTTTTTTTGCCATATCGCATAGCATGCAGGAGTCTTAGTTCCCTGACTAGGGACTGAACTTGTCACCCCAGCAGTGAAACTCTGAGTCCTAACTGGACCACCAGGGAATTCTCTTTCTGAGACTATTTTGTGTCTGTTCCAACATGCATAATAGTCTTTCTTTTAAATACAAAAGGTACAGTTCTCTATGTGGATTTGTGTTTAAAGACATATATATTTTTGAGATTTTCCACATAAGTTCAGCATTTACATTCAGTAAGGAAGAGAAAACAAGTACCTGAGACTCAGACACATCACAAAGACCATCTTAATCTGTTCTTCCCTTTGAAAGGGCTTCCTATACTCTGGAACGCTCTTACATTGCCCAGATACATGCTATAGAGAAGGTTCTTTTGTACTGAAATGGGACAGTCTGTATCTTATAAGTAGCTTTATTAGTGGAATCAGTTTTACCTAGTTTGTAATTAAAATTGTTACTCTTTGTGGGGGTAGCACATGGATATACAGATATAAACTCTCAAATAGTCAAATTCAATTTTATATCTTGGGTACTTCTGAAAATAAAATTCATTTTTATATTGATAATTTTGATTGTTCACACTTTTGGTATGGGCTGCCAGAGTTGATTTTTTAAAAATGATTATTCTTAACTGGTATCTTTTGTCAAACAGCAAAAGCTGTGCATTTGCAGGGACACATTTTCACATGTCTTAATGCTTTGTTGCTAAAGGCATGGTGGAGCTAGTTCCTGCTTCAGATACCCTCAGGAAAATCCAAGTGGAATATGGTGTGACTGGATCCTTTAAAGATAAACCGCTTGCTGACTGGCTAAGGAAATACAATCCTTCTGAAGAGGAATATGAAAAGGTAATTAACTAGTCTCCATATTCTCAACTGCTTTCATTTTCCAGCTCTTGTGACTAGTTATTCAGTTTTAAGTTGTGAAAACAGCATTTTTCTCCAAGTAAAGAAAAGAATAATAAAAAACAGAATGCTTTTAATGGCAAGGATCTGAGTGAAACCAATGCTAAATTACAAAAAAGAAAAAAATTCCAAACATATATTTAGAGGCCAGCAAAACCAGAGGTATTTTTATAAACCAGACTGTTGTATTTCATGAAAATATGATAATAGAAGATTGTGAAGAAGAAGTAGAAGATTCAAGCTCTCTGAGCTTGAATTCAGGTCCCAAGTCACTCACGAACTATAAGAATCGGTTGACTTAACCTCTTGTGCTTCAATGATCTTTGCTATAAAACAGTATAGTATATATTATGACTGTAAAAATAATGTATAAGATAATTGTGAGAATTAAATGAAATAATATATGTAAAGCACTATATAAAATAAATTCTATAATTGATATTCTCCCTGTAGGAGGCATTAAATTTTTGTTTAGTATACTTTTGAATTACATAATAGGAAAGGGAAATCTCTTAAAACATAAGGCTTCTAACAATCCTAAATTGGTCTAAGGAAGACTTAAGAACACTTTCAGTGGTGATACAGATCTCAGTTTTGATGAGATCATAGTTTATGTCAAATCATTAATATATTACATTTGTAGATATGTACAAATGCTACCGCTTGACCCTATGAAAGTAAAGTACAGAAATCTTGTCCTCTGTTGGTCTTTACACTATTTAAGAGCTCTCTCGTAGTTTGGGACAAGAAGCCAGTGTTTATTTATAGTAATACTAGCTCTGTGATTCTGGATAAGTTGACACAAAATAATTGTCAAGTTGTTGTTGTTCAATCACTAAGTCATGTCTGACTCTTTGCAACTCTGTGGACTTCAGCATGCCAGACTCCCTGTCCATGTTAAGTGGGTTTTGTGCACTTGGCTCTTTTATGTGCTTTGCTTAGTAATAGGGAATATAAGACAGTGGAATCTCATTAGTTCAGTTCAGTCACTGAGTTGTGTCCGACTCTTTGTGACCCCATGAATCGCAGCATGCCAGGCCTCCCTGTCCATCACCATCTCCTGGAGTTCACACAGACACACGTCCATCGAGTCAGTGATGCCATCCAGCCATCTCATCCTCTGTCGTCCCCTTCTCCTCCTGCCCCCAATCCTTCCCAGCATCAGAGTCTTTTCCAATGAGTCAACTCTTTGCATGAGATAGCCAAAGTACTGGAGTTTCAGCTTTAGCATCATTCCTTCCAAAGAAATCCCAGGGCCGATCTCCTTCAGAATGGACTGGTTGGATCTCCTTGCAGTCCAAGGGACTCTCAAGAGTCTTCTCCAACACCACAGTTCAAAAGCATCAATTCTTAGGTGCTCAGCCTTCTTCACAGTCCAACTCTCACATCCATACATGACTACTGGAAAAACCATAGCCTTGACTAGACGGACCTTAGCCGGCAAAGTAATGTCTCTGCTTTTGAATATGCTATCTAGGTTGGTCATAACTTTCCTTCCAAGGAGTAAGCGTCTTTTAATTTCATGGCTGCAGTCACCATTTGCAGTGATTTTGGAGCCCCCAAAATAAAGTCTGAGACTGTTTCCACTGTTTCCCCATCTATTTCCCATGAAGTGATGGGACCGGATGCCATGATCTTCATTTTCTGAATGTTGAGCTTTAAGCCAACTTTTTCACTCTCCTCTTCCACTTTCATCAAGAGGCTCTTTAGTTCTTCTTTACTTTCTGCCATAAGGGTGGTGTCATCTGCATATCTGAGGTTATTGATATTTCTCCTGGCAATCTTGATTCTAGCTTGTGCTTCTTCCAGTCCAGCGTTTCTCATGATGTACTCTGCATATAAGTTAAATAAGCAGGGTGACAATATACAGCCTTGATGTACTCCTTTTCCTATTTGGAACCAGTCTGTTGTTCCATGTCCAGTTCTAACTGTTGCTTCCTGACCTGCATGCAGATTTCTTGAGAGGCAGGAATCTCATTGCCTGGGTTTAAATCTTGACTCTGCCACTTAACAGTGATGTAATCCTGGGCAGATAATCTCTGTTTTCTTCAGTTTCCCTTATGTGTAAAATGGCAATATTAGTAGTATTTACATCACTATTGTAAAATTTTAAATGAATTTAATATGTACATATACACACATACACACAGTTTATATGCATGTTTGTGTGTATATGTCATATTGAATTTAAAATCTTATAACAAAAGAATGATGTAAATACTATTTACACTAATATAAATAGTATGTGTGTATGTAGAGACTAGTGCAATGCCTGGTTTGTGATAAGTGCTGTGTAAACATATGCTCTTATCATCATCATCATCATCATCACCACTAATAATTTCTGCAGAGTTATGGAGTAAAATTAATCCCATGAGCATGTAGTGCCTTATGATTTTCACTCAGAAATGTGGTGTCTTGAGAATAAATGCATGTGCTTTTAACTCAACATTAATAAAACTAAGATCGTGATATCTGGTCCCATCACTTCATGGCAAATAGAAGGGAAAAAAGTGGAGGCAGTGACAGATTTTATTTTCTTGGGCTCCAAAATCACTCAGATGGTGATTGGAGCTAGCAAATTAAAAGGTGCTTGCTCCTTGGAAGGAAAGCTATGACAAACCTTGGCAACATACTAAAAACTTTTTAATCACATCACTTCCCCCAATGTTCATATACTCAAAGCTATGGTTTTTCCAGTAATCATGTATAGATTTGAGAGTTGGACTATAAAGAAGTCTGAGTGCCAAAGAATTGATGCTTTTAAATTGTGAAGCTAGAGAAGATTCTTGAGAGTCCCTTGGACTGCGCAGAGATCAAACCAGTCAATCCTAAAGGAAATCAATCCTGAATATTCATTGGAAGGGCTGATGCTGAAGCTGAAGCTACAATACTTTGGCCACCTGATGTGAAGAGCCAACTCATTGGAAAAGACCTTGATGCTGGGAAAGACTGGAGGCAAAAGGAGAAGGGGGCAGCAGAGGATGCAATGGTTAGATTAGTATCACTGACTCAATGGATATGAATTTTAGCAAACTCTGGGAGATAGTGGAGGACAAAGGAGTGGGATGTGCTGGATTCTGTGAGGTCGCAAAGTGATTGACAGCAACATGTGCTTTACATTAAAATATGCATTGTATACAATTGTATCCTTCTATGTGGTATTATATTATTAATTTAATCCCTAGGACAGGCAAGGCTAAAATGAAAGTTCTTCTAGCTTTGAGAAACTTGATGATGACACAGTCACTAAATGGACGACAAAGCACACTCATTATTAAGTGTTTAAAGATAAAAGCTTACTTTCTTTACACATGCCATTCCTACAAGCCAAAAAGGATAAAAAAAAATTCCTTTATTTAGATTTATCTTTGTCCCAATGTTAAACAGCTTGTCTTAAGGAGCAGAGCCTGTGAAGAGCAGGGTTCCACAAGCACGATGCTTAAAAGATGTTGAAAGGCACATTATACCCTAAGTAGAGACTGGCAGAATCTCTACCTGCTGTGAAACAGAAAGCTAGACAGAAGGGGCAATAACTCTTAGAGGGGTCTTAGAAGGGTGTTTACTTTTGAAAAACTGGTATCTGTTACCATAACCCAGTTTACAAACTATTGAGAAAGTAAAATAGAATTGTGTTCTCAATGAGTGATAAATTACTTTAATCTTTGTAACCCTGCCTCCTTGAAAAATAATCTTTTTCCTAAGATAATTTTATTTTCCCTTTATTTTTCCTTCCTAAGATAATTTTATCTTTCCTAAGATAATTTATCTTTATTATAGGCTTCTGAGAATTTTATCTATTCTTGTGCTGGATGCTGTGTAGCCACCTATGTTTTAGGCATCTGTGATCGACACAATGACAATATAATGCTTCAAGCACAGGACACATGTTTCATATTGACTTTGGAAAGTTTTTGGGCCACGCCCAGATGTTTGGTAGCTTCAAAAGGTACTACTATGGTTATTATTGCTAAAGAAAATAGAGGTACTTCTTATTTCACAAATTAATGTCTTAAACTATTATCGTATAAAATAAGCTACAAGGATATATTGTACAACATACAAAATATAGCCAATATTTTATAATTATAAATGGAGAATCTTTAAAAATTGTGAATCACTTTATTCTATACATGTAACATAATATTTTATATCAACTAAACTTCAGTTTAAAAAAATTTTCTTGCTGTTCTTTGCCTTGTTGCTCCCTTTTAGCATAACTAGGGATGAAAAAGGCTTTAAAAGATGAGTTTACCATGTAATAGAGAAGAATGTATATGTGTGTGTAACTTTTGTTGAAATGAATTAAGGTGTATTTTGTCTTATTTAGTTAGGGTACATATTAGAAATGTTCCCAATTGTATAATGGCAACAAATAGAAAGTTTTCTCTATATTCATTTGTACGTACTGTTTGATCTCTGGTTGCATGTAGACTGATAATCACCTTGGAAAATATCATATATTAATTCTACCCAAATAATGAGATTATATGATGGCTTTCCTTGAAATGTGAATTTTTAGAATTATGTAAATTCAGAATCTCCTGATATTAAGTAATCCAGTTAGAAATTGCTATGGCTCAGGTAGCTTTAGTTCAATAACCATGTAATAGCAATAGCACTTATTTGCATATCTTCTGTAAATAATACTTTGTGTATACTTTGTTTTCTTTTTTTCTTTTTACTTTTAAAATAGGGATCGGGCTCCTTTTGTGCTGACCTCTGACATGGCATATGTCATTAATGGGGGTGAAAAGCCCACAATTCGTTTCCAGTTGTTTGTGGACCTCTGCTGTCAAGCCTACAACTTGATAAGAAAGCAAACAAACCTCTTTCTTAACCTCCTTTCACTGGTAACTCTGTTATTTACAAGCATTTAATTAATTTTATATTAATTCTTCTAAATGTTTCAGTATCTAAAGATAGATACTATGTGATTTTTGGAATAAAATTTATTCTGGTTTTAAATGTCAGGTATATTATTACTGAAATATTACAAATTGTTGCTATGTGAAATATGCCAGACACCATTTATATGTCCATGCAATTAAAAAAGGACCCTCAAGTAGATACCCTGGGGATAAGCGGTAATAGTATCTGAAAGGGACCCTGCAAGTGTCATATGGGATGGTGGTGAACATTTTTTGTCTTTACCTGTATATGTTCAGATTTTGGATATTCATTAAGCTGTGCTCTTTAAGATTTTTGTGTTTTTTGGATGTATATTGAGAACCCCCAAAAAAAAACTATGATTATTGTGACTGAAATTGATATAGAAACGGAAGACTACACAGAAGGTTTGGATTTCACAGTTTTTATTCCATAGACTGTGACTTCCAACAGTTGACCTCCTTGGCCAAGATTTTTCTTATTTCTGAGAGATTTAGGTCCCTAAAATACTAACAAACTCCTCAAAACTCTGAGTCGTTTATTTGCTTTTTTTTCTGATTACTTGGTCAGCTTTTAGGGAAGGGTGCGGAACAGACTTGTAAAAAATTTGAGTCACAAGCCCTTTTTCCTTTCTGTAGATGATTCCTTCAGGGTTACCAGAACTTACAAGTATTCAGGATTTGAAATATGTTAGAGATGCGCTTCAGCCCCAAACTACAGATGCAGAAGCTACAATTTTCTTTACTAGGTAAGGTATATTTAAGTATGTTAGAGAAGACACACCCTGTTTAGCTTTGATTTGTTTTCCTTAGTTTAAACAAATGCTATATATCAAAATTCTGACTTAACAAGAAAAAATTGTGATTCACAGTATTAGCAAGTAGTAGGTTTATCAAAAGTTTGTTTCAAAAGTTTATTTACTGAATAAATGTGACGGATTGGCAATAGCACTTTAAAAATACATTTGTTTTGGAAATTGCCTGGCGGTCCCGTGGTTACGACTCAGTGCTTTCACTGAGTCACCCAGTGGTGACCTGGGTTCAGTCCCTGTTCAAGGAACTAAGATTTTGCAAGACATACAGTGTGCACACCCCCCCAATTATTTATCTCAAAATATGATCTTATGTTTAGAATATATATGATTTTAATTCTAAACATTGCATTTATGAACGGTTTTTGCAAAACATTTTCTACAGTGCCAGATACAAGGGTTTTTCCTAAAATGATATCTATACCACTATATCTTTTAGGATTCTGCCATGACAATTTTCATGGATACTATAAGTGCTTAAAACAGTGAACTCTGGGACACTGCTGTTAAATTGTTATTACATGATGTAGTGCTTGAAACACATATTCCAGTGTCTGGTATTTGAACTTGTGATTATTACTTTTAAAGAAAATCTTCCTGTAGGCAAATATGTTCTACAGGTCTGGTGACCAGGTTGGTCACAGACTGGTGGTACCACCTCATTATATGCCACAGAAGGGAGGAGGGAGCACATAGCTCATGTTCTTTTCTTTCCTTTTTCTCTTGCCTTATTCCTCTCAGTGGAGAAGAAGTAGAATACACTGGGCTGGACTTTCCTAGTCTCATGAGTCTGGGCTGAGTTGAATTGAAGGAAGCTGTCTTTTGTATAGCCTTCCAGACTAATGCTGATAATTTAGGTATTGATGAGGGTTTTTTTTTTTTTTTTTTTTTTTTTTTGAGACTTGTTGGCTCCCTTGGGCCAAACTGTAAAAGCAGGCATGTAAGTGTTAGTCAGTTGGCCTGCCATACCAATATACCATATACCATAGACAGGGGACTTAAAGGAAATGAATCTTCTCATCGTTCTGGAGGCTGGGAAATCCAAGATCAAGGTGCTAGCCAGTTTGCTTCCTGCTGAGGATTCAAGCTTGAAGACGACTGACTGCCTTCTCACTGTTTTGTCGCATAAAGGAGGGAGAAGAGAAAGGAGGCAGAAAGTCATTATAATAAAGACATTGTCTCCATAAAGGCCCTATGGAGTTAGGGCTTTGGTATATGAATTTTGGAGGACACAAACATTCAGTCCATAACAAGGACAAACTCTTTTGTATGAGTTTCCCTCACACAAGAGAGTTTCTTTTGGCAGTTTCCTCTTTGTGTATTCCTTTATTCTGTTTTCCTTTGCTTGTCTAAAATGATTTATTCAGGCCTGCCTTCCAAATTTATCCCCACCAAACTCAGCATCTTCTCAAGACTTCTTTTTCCAACTGAGAGAAATGATAACTTTCTGAAGAAGGAATAAGATACCAGATTCTACTAGTCGGCTATTTGATAGAATGGGGTTTTGGAATTTTGGATTACTTTGGTTGTTTCCTTGTATGTCTGTTTAGTTACTGCCTTTCATATTTATTAAAGTGAATAAAATGAACTGTCTTTTGGCATTATACCAACCATCTTCTATCCCTAATAGCTTTTAAAATTAGTATTGGACCCCACAGAGCTTAAGAAATACAAGCATCACTTCTTAGAGACCCTGGGATGGAATGGAATGGAGACTTTCCTGTGCTAAAATATTTTTGTTGGGTGAGATATATTGTAACAGGTTTGGGGCCTATGGGGCAAAGGGAGTCCTGACAAAGTAAGAATCTACTTACTATTTTTAAAAGGAATGGAATTGTTTATTTAAATAAAAGAGAATGTTTTCTCAGTTTGTTAACACATTTTATTTTGTAGACTGATTGAATCAAGTTTGGGGAGCATTGCCACAAAGTTTAACTTCTTCATTCATAACCTTGCTCAGTTGCGTTTTTCTGGTCTTCCTTCCAATGATGAGCCAATCCTTTCATTTTCACCCAAAACATACTCCTTCAGACAAGATGGTCGAATCAAAGAAGTTTCTGTTTTCACTTACCATAAGAAATACAACCCAGATAAACATTACGTAAGTTGGTTTGGTATCAGTAGAAACTCATGCATGCAGTCTTGTTCTCTCCTACTTCCTTCACTGACTCTGCTAAAGTTCAGGCATTTGTTCTTTTCATACTTCTTTCCTCCGTGGATGGTCCAAAACCCCTAAATGTACTTGGAGCATCCCTAAACTGTTTTTCGGTGTTTATTTCTTGATAAATTTGCTCCAAAGCCGTGAGGGACCAATGTTACTCTTCTTTTCAGAGACAAGACTGAAAGGGTGACGCTATTTTACTTTTCTCCTTATGTTCAATTTGTTCTTAATTTCAAAGGTAAAGCTTGCTCAGTGTAACAGACTCAACCAATATAGAAGTATATAAAATAAAAATCTTAAGTTCTCCTTCTACTCTCTAGGGATGAAGTATTATAAAATATGCACATAAAGTTTGTTTTTTTGAACAAAACAGAATCTTTCAGTGTGCTTTTTCCCCCCTTCAGTAGTATAATATTACTATCTTTTTGCTGTTATTTTTGTGCTAATATTTTTGCTGGATAATATTTTACAGTACTGTCAGCCTTTAAATTTTTGACATTGTTAGAGTTTAGAAAGTGACTTCACTCGTATTTTGATTTTCAGCTGTTATTAGTAAAGTTTTATATGTTCACAGAATATTTTAGGACACCATTTAATTGAATAATTCATTGTTTCCCCCAATGATTTACAATACCTTCTTTAAATATACTGAGTTTATATCCCTGAATTTATTTCTGGTCGTCTGTAGATATAAATGACTTTGTGCACCAGTATTTTACTCTGTAAAGTATGTTATAATGCAGTTTACATATCCAGTAAAACAGGTTTTCCCCATCTCGCTGTCACACTATGTTTTGCCTTCTCCTTTGCTCTCCTAATGAAGTTACTTGCTAATATTTTCATTGAAAATGCACTGCACTTGTAAATTTGGAAAGTACCTTTATTTAATCCGAGTGCCTTTCATGTTTTAGTTCTTATTTATTTTAGACAATAGTTAAAGATAACTCTTAGAAGGTAATTAAATACAGTGATTTTTCTATTTGTTATTTCCTACTGTGACACACATATTACAAAGTGAAGAGCCCTTGGTACATATAATGATCAAGCTGAAAATTTTCTATCAAGAAACGTTACATTATAAATTTATGTTCGGGATGTGATTTCCTTTCAGATTTATGTAGTCCGAATTTTGAGGGATGGACAGCTTGAGCCATCATTTGTGTTCCGAACATTTGATGAGTTTCAGGAACTTCACAATAAGCTCAGTATTATTTTTCCACTTTGGAAGTTACCAGGGTATGTTCTCATTCTTGTTAATTAATGTTGTTTTAATAGGAAAAATTTTCTTTATTACTAAGTACAGGTCAAAAGCTTTGTGTTAAATTAGTGTAAAATGGACTATGTATGACTACGGATTGTGTGTGACTAATTTTCCTTGGTATCACAAGAGCCTAATATGTACTAGACATAAACAAGGAACTAAGTTTTTCTTGAATGAATAAATGATCACGATCTTAAAATATGGGATTTTCTAGCTTTCTAAATCACTGCAGGAATAATTATTGTGGTCATACTGAGCTTCTCTGAAAAATAAGAAATTGAGACATTGCAGTAATCAAAATGTTAGTGTGTAGGTTTGTTTTTGATGCCCTTTGGAAACCTTCAGTTTTTAATGTAGGTAATGACCAGTAAATTCCTGTGTTGAATTACTCACATTCTTCTGAGACTAGATTTCAAAAATAAGGTGGCAGAAAAGTGGGTTTGAGTTTCTTTCCATGTACAGTCTCATTTTTCTGATGCCACCAAAATTAGCAGTTAAGATAATTTGAGCTCTGTGGCATTTTACTGTTATCTACAATAGCTGTGATTATTGAATAATGGTTGTTTTGGAGGATAAGATCTGCATACTTGTGAATGGTTAATCTTGAGAAGAAATAAGTAGGAAATAAGTAATAAATATAGTGTGTTAAGAAAACAATGTTCCTTTTGTACCAAGGTCGTAAAAGGATGATGTATACTTGAACTATTTCATCTCCAGTACTTAGAAAAGAAATCAAAAAATTATAGTGAATTAAGGTTCCACTTTGTATTTCTGAGTATTGATTCTATAAATACTCCCAAATGAAATTACTTAAATCCCACTTCTTTTTGTCTTTCTTTTGTAGCTTTCCTAATAGGATGGTTCTAGGGCGAACACACGTAAAAGACGTAGCAGCCAAGAGAAAAATTGAATTAAACAATTATTTACAGAGTTTGATGAGTGCTTCAACGGATGTAGCAGAGGTGACTGTCCTAACTGAAACATAATAACATACTTTTTGTGTGCTGCATAATATTTAAATTAATGAATCTTTCTTCTCTTCCACTTTAGTGTGATCTTGTTTGTACCTTCTTCCACCCTTTACTTCGTGATGAAAAAGCTGAAGGAATAGCTAGGTCTGCTGGTGAGATTATTTTTTCTTTATTGATAATTCATGGCTCCCCTATGACCTGCAAGCCTGTAACTTCTCTGTGGATGTGGTGGAGTGACAGTGGGGTTACTGTCTGTAACCAGTGAGAATGAGATTTCCTCTAGCATGTAAGGATCCTGGAATTAAAGCAGAAACTTTGGTTGCAGCTTGAACCACTGCAAGCAACATCACATAAAAATGAACATCTTTGTATTTTCAGATGCAGGTTCCTTCAGTCCTGCTCAAGGCCAAATAGGAGGAGCAGTGAAATTATCTATCTCTTACCGAAATGGTACTCTCTTCATCATGGTGATGCACATCAAAGATCTTGTGAGTGATTGCAAATAATGATGATTGTAGAGGAAACCTATTCTGTGGTAGGAAGCAGCACTGTTAAGGGAATCCGTTTCTTTACAGGTTACTGAAGATGGGGCTGACCCAAATCCATATGTCAAAACTTACCTACTTCCAGATACCCACAAAACATCCAAACGTAAAACCAAAATTTCACGAAAAACTAGGAATCCAACATTCAATGAAATGGTAAGTTAAAAATCTATTAAACTCTGCTAACTCTTAGTCAACTACTATTTGAGCATAAACACCACATTATTTATGTATGTTAACATTGTATCCACATAAAAATATCTGGATAGGGATTTGAAAGCAAAATAATACTGAATTTTCATCAAGGATGTAAATTTATGAAAACGATGGAGTACCCTTTCAATACTTTAAAAGCATATAAAATGTTTGGTGAAGATAGTTGGTATGATTCTCACAAAGTAGTATTGTCTTTTTCTAGTTAGTGTTATATACTTTCACGAAACTGAAGTATGGTCAGTTTTTCAGTTTTCTTAGTCAAACAGAGAGGACTTGATTAAGGAGATAATGCCCAGAAGTTATGGTGAAGCGCTCTTGAAAAAAAAATTTGTGCTGAATGCAATGTTTGAAAGACAGTAGCTTTACAACACTCCAGATTTGCTATAAACTGTATTTGTAGTTGGCAAGTTTGCACTGAATGATGGATAATCAGAAATTGTCACCTCATGGTATATAAAATCCAGAAAAAAGACAATCTCCTTTTGGAGATTGTAATCGCTCACTTTTATAAAATTACTACAGTTACTTTTTCCAAACTTGCTTCCTTCTACTCTTTTTCTTCCATTCTCTTCCTTCTATTTCTCTTTTAAAGATGATCTATTAAATCATCTTAAGGCAGGCTGCTTTGTAATTTCCCTTCCCCATACCTCCATTTCAGAGAAACCATGTTTTTAATTTTTAGCCAATAGTAATTTTCTGCTTTGTGTATTTGAATGTCAGATGCTGGGGGAATGTCACTATGATCCAAGACTCCTGAAATACAACATGTGCATCTAAAGTATGAGACAAATGCTACCAGATGTGTCATAATCAGTGTTATTAATTGAAGTCACTCTAATAATCTCTTATGTTTTTACATAAAATAATCCTAAAAACCAGACAAATAATTTGTAATCTGCTATTTCTTTTTGTCTTTGCTATAGCTTGTGTACAGTGGATATAGCAAAGAATCCCTAAGACAGAGAGAACTTCAGCTAAGTGTACTAAGTGCAGAATCTTTGCGGGAGAACTTTTTCTTGGGTGGAATAACCCTGCCGTTGAAAGATTTCAACTTGAGCAAAGAGACGGTTAAATGGTATCAACTGACTGCAGCAACCTATTTGTAAGTTAGTGAATTTCTGAACTCTGGAAGCAAGAACAGTTATATAAACATGGGTACACACACACATGTGAACTTTGTATATTTTTATACCTGGACAGAAATTATACAGTAAATGTACTTGCTGCATTTCAACACATCTGGTGGACCAACAGTCACTTAACTAACTTTTATGAATTTGTTGACATCATTGCTGTTTTAAAGTCATTGTATAGAATGCTGTAAATCTTAAACTTTAATATATAATATGTCCTAAAAAAGACTTCTAGTTGGTGAAGGAATTAATCCTTTCTTGAGTAATTGAGTAATAGCTTTAGTGTGGTCTGATACTATTTTGTCAGTTCAACCATCTATTTTGTATTGTTTCTTACACAACACAGCACGTTTGTTTTCCTGTTTTGCACCTTTGACAGCCTTACCACTGTGTATGTTCATAAACACCAAAGGAGAGGAAAGGTGCAGGATGTTACCATAAAATGCAGCTGCTATTCATAGGGCCGAAAAGCAAAGCACAAATAATAAATAGTTAAGAACTACTAAGTAGTTTATAGAGTAGGGAAAATAACACTGCTTTTTATTATTCATGTCTTTCAAGCCTTTTTCAGAATAAGTGCCAGTCACCGAAGTTGTAAATAATGGTGCCTTAACTTCATATGTTTCTCTGGTACTTCATTCTGAGTTTTTTCCTGACATGATAAATAGTTCAGTAGTTTTCACTCACTTTTTACTAAAATAAGAAGTTATATACACTTACTAATGTTTTTCCCACAGATAGATAATTTTCTATACTTCAGGTGTATAGCTTATTTAAACATCAGCCATTTGATACATGTTTTTATTGCCCAGTAACTGAATGAAATTCATCAACATAACTGTACACTAAATTCCATCATTCCATTATAATCCTACTTTTATTCCCAGAGTGTGAACTGAAATTCACCCCTGTGTATCTAGACTCCACTCTCTCATTAAACAAGAGAAAATGTGTGCACCCAGGTGTCCATTCCTGTTCTGTAGAAGAACTCCACAAGTAGGGCAGACTCTTCACAAGAGGCCTAGGACAAGAACTCCAGGGTCCTCACTAAATTTTAATGTGTACCTGTATGGCACAGTTTGTCTGATTTACTCAAGGAATGTAAACATTTTACATTTGCATGAATTACTTTCCTTAATACAATATTTAGAATCATTAGGGACATGATTGAAATCATTCTATAGTAACCATTAAGAATAGGGTTCATTTTTATTAGTTAATTCAACTTCACACATAAATTGTTTAGTTTGGATAAAAAGGTATATATAATATTAATTCTCATGGCTAGAATAGGAATTCAAATACTTTTAAGTAGTAAGAGATTGTAGCAGTCTAGTTGCTGTGAGATAACTGATAAAATATGTAATGAAAAATACCAAGAAAGGAAGGACAATCTCTAATTCAGTTGCCCAGAACAGAATTTTTATAAACTGTGCAGATATTTAATGTAAATGGTGATACCTGCAGAGCAGACATAGAAGAGTTGAGATGTATCAGTGGGACAGGTTAAAAAGAAAACTTGAATTTTTGGTGCCTAACACTAATGGTCCATTTGTAGGATACCCCATATATGAATGTCTTTTTTATATTAAAATGTGTTGTCTATTTAATAAGTTAATTAAAATGCAGATCAGAGCACCATTTATTTGCTTTTTCCATATACAGTTATCATTTCCTTAAAGTGTGTAAGTAGCTTTGCAAATGTAAAAGTACTAGATATTTTCACTTGTTTTTAAGAGCTAATTCCATTCCATGAATTGTCACTTAGCCACTGTTAAAAAAAAAAAAAGTACTGTCTTGGTAAAAGGTCACTGTTACTTGGACTCTGTATACTGCCTATTTGCAGTCTTGTTACGGCAGTGTCTTTTACAAATAGTAGAGCTAGAGAATGGTATGTCACTTTTCAATTATAAGAAATATGGGTTCTTATCCAAAAGTGTATATTATATACTCTGTATAGTTAACCAGAGTTCAGACAAGTGGTAATGTTTCTCTTAATTTAACTCATTATGTGCCTTCTTTGGTCATTAAAAACACAGATATTAAATGTATTTTAAGTATAAGTTATTTCTTTGTGAACGCTAATCGTCAGCCCTTACCAAAAAATAAATTGACAGAGGCACCTCTTTGCACTACTTACTATCAATAAACTTTAAATTGGTTGTTTTTTGAAACATTTTTTTGAAGCTTGCATTAAAGTAAATCTGAAACAAATGTTTAAACAAACTAGCTAAGACACTAATTTTTATGTATAATCACAATGTTTCACACCTATCTTTATTGAGTAAAAATAGTTATGCTACATGTAAGACTGTGTGTAAAGAATAATGGAGCTAAAAATACATTTTGTAATGATCATATGTAACTGAAGCAGAATTTTTTCCCCTTGCAGTGTTGGAATTTGAAAATAATGGTTTCTCAAAGAATCTATTATTTTCTGTACTGAGGAATCCAAGACTTGCACTGATGTTTTTATTACTGCCTTTATAAGAATCTATAGGTATCTCAATGTTAAGGCATGTATGATCTTTGATAAAAAGATATTCTCTTTTCAAATTAATGTTGTATGAAACTTTCAATATTTTGCCTTAAATTGGTTGACTGTTTTTTCTATGATTCACGTGGCATTTAAAGAAGAAAACATTCAATTTGATACTTAAGATTAAAGATCACAGATGGATAAAGTCCCACTACCATAGTCCATGGATTTACTTACATGCTGTTTGACTAGCAGTGCAAATAGGAATATATATGGCAATTAGTCTCATCTATAAGAACCAAATAATTTAATTATATTAAGGTAGTGAATAAAGATGTATAATATTTTTATTAATACCTTAAATATATTCAGTGGATTGAATGTGACTTCATAACTGTACTATGATTATATTAAAATATTTCTGGAACAAAGGAACTGTGCTGTCATTTTCTTCCTCAATATGTTAACACTTTTGGTTTCAAACTTTGATAATGAGCTCACTGTTGCTCTCTGGAGTCTCACCCAGGAGTTTATTAGCTTCAGGTAATCCTGAATTTACGAACTGGCCTGTGATTTGCCCTTAAAAGTGTCCAGAGAGTGTCTAACATTTGAGTGTGGTTCTTGGAAGGTCTGGATTGCCACTTTGTTAGAGTTCCATCACCATTTCATTGAAGTGAAATGCTTCTATTAGTATGGTCCCTGCCTTTGGTAGTTTATTTAAATACTAAAGAGTATAGTGACAGCCATGCTGTAGACATATCTTCAGAACAGAGAATGTAGTTCTTAATACCATACCTCCATCCTGGAATGATACCAGTGCGATTGTGGTTCTCTAATTCTAGAGGTAACATGTAAAAGAGCCAGAGACCATGAAAGAGCAGTAACTTAATTACAGCCAGTTTATTTTTTGAAACACTTTGTCATGCAAATTATAGACATACAAAGTTAGACAACAGTTTAATGAACTCCATGAATGAATCCCACCACAGTCCTTCAACAGTTACTACCTTAGGGATAATCTTGTTTGGTCTGTACTAATGAATAGACACCTTTTTATATTTTTCTCTTTAGGATTCTTAAATATATGGATCAGTAACTTTCTTCAGTTCAGTTCAGTTCAGTTGCTCAGTTGTGTCCGACTCTTTGCGACCCCATGAATCGCAGCATGCCAGGCCTCCCTGTCCATCACCATCTCCTGGAGTTCACTCAGACACACGTTCACCAAGTCAGTGATGCCATCCAGCCATCTCATCCTCTGTCGTCCCCTTCTCCTCCTGCCCCCAATCCTTCCCAGCATCAGAGTCTTTTCCAATGAGTTAACTCTTCGCATAAGGTAGCCAAAGTACTGGAGTTTCAGCTTTAGCATCATTCCTTCCAAAGAAATCCCAGGGCCAATCTCCTTCAGAATGGACTGGTTGGATCTCCTTGCAGTCCAAGGGACTCTCAAGAGTCTTCTCCAACACCACAGTTCAAAAGCATCAATTCTTCGGCGCTCATCCTTCTTCACAGTCCAACTCTCACATCCATACATGACCACAGGAAAAACCATAGCCTTGACTAGACGGACCTCAGTCGGCAAAGTAATGTCTCTGCTTTTGAATATACTATCTAGGTTTGTTCTGAATAATTTATTATGAATTCTTTTCCAATTCACTACTTCTCTCTTCAACTGTTTAACCCCAACCATTGAGATTTAATTTTGGTTTATTATATTTTTCACATCTGTTTGGGTTTCTTTTTGTTTGAATCACAAACCAAAAGACAAAGGACTTCCAGGATCAATGAGGAAAGAGTAGTAGTTTTTTTTTTTTTTCAACAAACGGTGTGAGGACAACTAGATAACCATGTGCAAAAAATAAAGTAGGACTCTTAGTCCATAACATTTAATTCAAAGTGGATCAGAAACTTAAACATATCTGAAGTTAAAAGTCCTAGAAGAAAACACAGGTGTACATCTTTGTAGCCTATAATTAGACAGGTTTTTTTAAAGTATGTTACAAAAAAGGACAGGCAACAAAAGAAAAACAGACAAATTTGGTTTAATCAAAATTAAATACATATATGCATAATAAAGTAAAAGGACAACTCACAGAATGGGAGAGAATGTTCACAGATCATGTATCTGATAAGGGCCTGGCATCTTGAATACATAAAGCACTCTTAAAATTCAAGAGAAAGCAAAGAATTTTTGAATAGACATTTCTTTGGCCAAATATCACAGGAAGAGATGCTCCAGTCAATTGGGCTTCCCCGGTGGCTCAGATGGTAAAGAATCCACCTACAATGTAGGAGGCCCGGGTTCGATCCCTGGGTTGGGAAGATCCCCTGGAAAAGGGAATGGGAACCCACTCCAGTATTCTTGTCTGGGAAATTCCATGAACAGAGGATCCTGGCGGGCTATAGTCCATGAGGTTGCAAAGAGTCAGACATGACTGAGTAACTTTCACTTCATCTCAGTCTCTAGGGAAATACAAAACAGGCTTGTGAAAAAATGCTCAACATCACTAATAGTTTAGTTCAGTCGAATCCAACTCAGCAACCCCACAAACTGCAGCACGCCAGGCCTCCCTGTCCATCACCAACTCCCAGAGTCCACCCAAACTCATCTCCATTGATTCGGTGATGCCATCCAACCGTATCATCCTCTGTTGTCCCTTTCTCCTCTCGCCCTCAATCTTTTCCAGCACCAGGGTCTTTTCAAATGAGTCAGCTCTTCACATGAGGTGGCCAAAGTATTGGAGTTTCAGCTTCAGCATCAGTCCTTCCAATGAATACCCAGGACTGATCTTTAGGATGGACTGGTTGGATCTCCTTGCAGTCCAAGGGACTCTGAAGAGTCTTCTCCAACACCACAGTTCAAAAGCATCAATTCTTCGGCACTCAGATTTCTTCACAGTCCAACTCTCACATCCATACATGACCACTGGAAAAACCATAGCCTTGACTAGACGGACCTTTCTTGGCAAAGTAATGTCTCTGCTTTTTAATATAGCCATCATCAAAAGCCTACAAATAAATGCTGAAGAGGGTATGGAGAAAAGGGATCCTTCCTACACTGATAATGGGAATGTAAATTGGTGCAGCCATTATGAAAAATAGTATGGAGTTTCCTTAAACTAAAAAAAAAAAAAATCACCATATGATCCAGCAGCCCCACTCCTGGGCATATATCCAGAGAAGACAAAGGTTTTAATTTGAAAAGTACATGAACCCTAATGTTCACTGTTGTTGTTCAGTCTCTAAGTCACATTAACTCTTTGAGAACCCATGACTGCAGCATGCCAGGTTTCCCTGCCCTTCACTATCTCATGAAGTTCGCTCAAACTCGTGTCCATTGAATTGGTGATGCCATCTAATCATCTTATTCTCTGTCACTCACTTCTCCTCCTGCCCTCAATCTTTCCCAGCATCAAGGTCTTTTCCAATGAGTCCATTCTTTTCATCAGGTGATCTAAGTCCCAGAGCTTCAGCTTCAGCATCAATGCTTTCTATGAATATTCAGCATTGGTTTCCTTTTGGATGGACTGGTTTGACCTCCTTGCAGTCCAAGGGACTTTCAAGATTCTTCACCACCACCACAATCAAAAAGTATCAGTTCTTCACATTTAAAGAAGCTCAGCCTTCTTAATGGTCCCACTCTTGTATCTTTCCAGGACTACTGGAAAAACTATAGCTTTGACTATATGAATCTTTGTCAGTAAAGTGATGTCTTTACTTTTCAATACACTGTCTAGGTTTGTCAGAGCTTTTCTTCCAAGGAGCAAGCATCTTTTAAATTTCCTGGCTGCAGTCACTGTTTGCAGTGATTTTGGAGCCCAAGAAAATAAAATCTGTCACTGTTTCCACTGTTTCCCCATCTATTTGCCATGAAGTGATAGGACTGGATGCCATGTTCTTAGTTTTTTGAACGTTGAGTTTTAACCCAGCTTTTTCACTCCTTTTTCACTCTCTAGTTCCTCCTAGCTTTCTGCTCTAGAGTGGTTATTATCTGCATATCTGAGGTTATTGATATATCTCCAGGCAATCTTTCATTCAGCCCTGCATTTCACATGATGAACTCTGCATATAAATTAAACAGAGTGACAGTATACACCCTTGACATATTCCTTTCCCAATTTTGAACCAGTCCATTGTTAACGTTCAGTTCTAACTGTTGCTTCTTGACCTGCATACAGGTTTCTCAAGAGACAGGTAAGGTGGTCTGGTATTCCCATCTCTTTAAGAATTTTCTTGTTGTGATCCACACAGTCAAAAACTTTAGCATAGTCAATGAAGCAGAAGTAGATGTTTTCCTGGAATTCCCTTGCTTTTTTTATGATCCAACGGAAGTTGGGATGTTAGCAATTTCATCTTTGGTTCCTCTGCCTTTTCTAAACCCAGCTTGCACATCTGAAAGCTCTCAGTTCCTGTACTGCTGATGCCTAGCTTGAAATATTTTGAGCGTTACATTGCTAGCACATGAAATGAGCACAATTGTATGGTAGTTTGAACATTCTTTGGCATTGCCTTTCTTTGGGATTGGAATGAAAACTGACCTTTTCCAGAGTGGTACTATTTCCAGTAGTCAAGACATGGACACAACCTAAGTGTCCATCAACAGATGAATGGATAAAGAAGATGTTGTGTACATCCTAGCTCAGTTGTGTTCCACCTTGCAATCCAATGGACTATAGCCTGCCAGATTCCTCTGTACATGGAAGTCTCCAGGCAAGAATACTGGAGTGGGTAGCCATTCTCTTCTCCAAGGGGTCTTCCTAACCCCAGGATCGAACTCATGTCTCCCACATTGCAGGCTGAATCTTTATCACTGAGCCACCAAGGAAGCCCCAGTGTGTACTACTCAGCCATTAAAAGACTGAAATAATGACATTTCAGCAACAAGAATGGACCTAAAGATTATAGACAGATAAATAGTACATTACTTTGCCAACAAAGGTCCATCTAGTCAAAGCTATGGTTTTTCCAGCAGTCATTTACAGATTTGAGAGTTGCACCGAAGAACTGTGGTGTTGGAAAAGACTCTTGAGAGTCCCTTTTATCAGTCCTGAACATTCATTGGGTGTACTAATGCTGAAGCTTAAGCTTCAATAATTTAGCCAACTGATGTGAAGAACAGACTCATTTGAAAAGACCCAGATGCTGGGAAAGATTGAAGGCAGGAGAAGGGGCTGACAGAGGTTGAGATAGTTGGACGGCATCACCAACTCAATGGACATGAGTTCGAATAAATTCCCAGAGATGGTGATGGACAGGGAAGCCTGGTGTGCTTCAGTCCTTGGGGTCACAAAGAGTCTGACACGACTGAGCGACTAAATTGACTTATATATGGAATCTAAAAAATAGTACAAAGGAACTTACAAAACTGACTAACATATATAAAACAAACTTTGATTACCAACAGGGAAAGAAGAGGACGGATATGACTGTGAAATGACAGAGAGGTCAGGACCAGACAACTTGTAGTCAGGGATCCCTCCCCTGAAAGATTACAATTAGAGATAAGAAATGTTACCAGTTGGCTAGGGGCAGCCCTTATCGTCACGCTATTGTAAGCTTTTAAGCTCTTTTTTTTTTTTGGCCATGCTCTGCAGGCTTGGTGGATCTTGGTTCCCTGACCAGGTATCCAACTGAGGCAAGAATCATAACCACTAGCTGGCCAGGGAATTCCCCCTTGTGAATATTTTAAGGGGAGGGACACTTGAGGTAACTAGTGTCAAGACAAGCCTGGGCGCAGCTGAGTGGATGAGCAATAGTGTATGGGTGAACTTTGCCGCCCAAACTCGCTGGGCCACGGGACGCAGATAACCACCTTGCCCAAGGCCGGGGAACCCCTGCAGCTCTTTGTGCTCCAATCGCACTCCCAGTCCAGCAGCAAAATCCACAGTGTCCTGGGTAAGCAGTGTCTCCAGAGACTCATCTGGATTCAACTGCCCAAACCGGAGGCGGATCCTTTTTCCTCTCCGGCCTAGTGCCGTCTCAAACACCGATGCCTCCCGGGAAGTGTAGTCCACGTCGAAGTGCATTCTGGGACATGTAGTCACGCGGACGCCGGGAACCGCGCAGCGAAGCTCCGCCTCCAGAAGGGGCGGAAGCCAGGACGTGTGAGGCCACTTCCTGCGTGGAGGGTGGCTTCCTGCGGCTCTTCCGCTCTCTCTCTCCTTTTGCTACCACACCGCCGCCATTATGGGTCGCATGCACGCTCCCGGGTGAGCTAGGGTTTATGAGCAGGTTGCAAGGCTGAGTCTAGGGGTGGAGGGAAACGAAGGAGCGTAGGCAGTGGGTCGAGGGGGTAAAGTTTGGGGTTGCTGTGGCGGGGCTCGCTTCCTCATCCCGATACTGCTTTTCTCTCCAGGAAGGGCCTGTCCCAGTCGGCTCTGCCCTACCGCCGCAGCGTCCCCACCGTAAGTACCGTGCGGGTACCGAGGCGAGGCCGGGAGGCGGGCGGGGGCTGCCATCAGTTGCTCGGAAGATGGGGACCACGTGTGCATGAGCGCAGTTTTAAGGGTGGATAGGGCCGCTGCGCTTCGGTTCCATCCCGGATTTCTCGTCTTAAGGCCGCTTTCTCTCCTGCGAACAGTGGCTGAAGCTCACTTCTGACGACGTGAAGGAGCAGATCTACAAACTGGCCAAGAAGGGCCTGACTCCCTCACAGATCGGTGAGTGGGCTGTTTAAGGTAGCCCCTTCCGCCTGACCTCGTGTACCGTGCCGAAAAACTGGAGTTAAATGTCTCACATGAAAACTTCTTGCTCGTTTTCTTGACTTTACCGTTGACCGAGGCCTAGCCCTCCTTTGCTGAACTCTGAAGCTCTTATTTGGAAGATGGGAAAATAATTAAAATGCGCCCCAAAGTTTAGTGAGTATTTTCTGTGGGCTGGGCACTCTTAGGTGCGTGGTTCTAAGCGCTTTCCGTTTTATGACATGAGTTAATTCTGATAGCCATGGTTTCAAATAAATAGTAGACGTTTTCCTGAAGTTGGGGGAACTGAGGCACGTTGGAGCTATATAAACAAGCCTCAGATCACATAGCTGTTAGTGGAGAAGCTGGGACTGTCTGCTGTGAGTGCTCATTACTTTCTCACAGGTGTGGTTTGAACCTCAGCTGTGTGACTTTGTGCAAATGGCTTCATTCTGCAACTGTTTGCCACCTGTGTGATCCCTGATCCTGAGAATACAGTCATTGTAAAAAAGCACCGTAGCCTTCTGTTGAGGGTATGGTCTAGTGGAGATGTTATACATAATCAAGAGGTGTGTGTGTATATAGAGAGAGACACTCACGTAGTCAGATGGTGCTGTTTAGACGACTCCTTGATTTTTTGGTAGCCTGTAATCTAGCAAGCTCACTATGATGATGGTCTTCCAACATTCGCAGTTTCCACCAGAAAGGTTTTCCTTAGTGTTGGGTAAACCTTCCTTGGATGTCTGAGTGAGCTTCGCTTGTGCATTCTGTCCTTGGTGTCTGATGAATAAAAAGTAAGCTGTGTTTTACGGATGGGAAACTTGGAAAGTGACCTGATCTCAGTCTTGACATAACATGCTCCAGTTTGTATGTATGGTGTGGGAATTTATATTACTCCCTTTCCAGGTGTGATCCTGAGAGACTCTCATGGTGTTGCACAAGTACGTTTTGTGACAGGCAACAAAATCTTGAGAATTCTTAAGTCCAAAGGACTTGCTCCTGATCTCCCTGAGGATCTCTATCATTTAATTAAGAAAGCTGTTGCTGTTCGAAAGCATCTTGAGAGGAACAGAAAGGTAAGAGGATGAGACTGCTTGTACTAAATTCATATCAGTAAAATATAGTGCCTCTGATTTGAATTATCCAAGGGGCACAAACAAATCAGTGTTTGCTTTGAAATAAAAGTTTCACCAGAAGAGATTTCGGTGGTGGGGGTTAATTCCCTTAAGGATCTAAGCTAGTCACACAAACCCTAGGCTCTGGTTCTAGTAACAACACTAAGCAATTTTTCATTAAAGTGCATGGTGTCTATACATTCTTCTGTTAAAATGATGTTTAAAGTGGTTTTCCTGAATTCTATCAATTTTATTTTTAGGATAAAGATGCTAAATTCCGTCTGATTCTGATTGAGAGCCGTATTCACCGGTTGGCTCGATACTACAAGACCAAACGAGTCCTACCCCCAATTGGAAATAGTAAGTTATCAACCCTTTTTGTTGACAAAAATAGGAGTTGGCCACGTATTAAATAGAGTAGTAATTATAGTAAAAGGACTGATCATAAATGTTTTAGATTGAGCCTCTATGGTCTTTCAGTTCTTAATTATAGCAAGAAAACAATCATAGACAGGTAGAGCGGTTGTGTTTTGTTGATACAAAGAGTGGTACTTCTGTAGCATATAGAGCACAAACATGCTCTTTAAATCACTTTCAGATTGTGGGTAAAATTTAAGTTCTTCTGCTCCCACGTGCTTATGTTGTTTTAATTTTCGAATAGATAGCTCACTATGATGATTAATATCCTAGCAGTCACAGTTTCCACCAGAAAAGTTTTTCCTCATGCTGGCCAGTTCTTGGAGGCCTAAGTGACCATCTTCATATTATGGTTGATCACAATGAACTGATTTCAGGAACTGATCTGTTCGGTGCATTTTATATATTGGGGATTTTAACTGTTAGGAAATAGCTGTTTTCAGAGATTGTGTGAATATGGAGGACTTTTCTTTTTTTAACAGATTATGTATAAATATAGAGGACTTTTACTAACCCAGCTCTCCCCCACCCCCCCTTTTTTTTTCCTTTCAGCGAGTCATCCACAGCTTCTGCGCTGGTTGCATAAATTTGTGTATTCTACTAAAGCAATAAAATCACTGTTTAACAGAACCATGTTTTGTAACCTTTTTTGGTCTAAAAATGTGTCTGTTTGCGTATCTCTTTAATGTGGACATGTTTTCCAGCATTAGAATTGTGTGATTCCATAGGGAGCAATAGGATAGCATCTATCCATGTTATCTACAGTGTAGTATCAGAAATAGACATGAAAGTGTCTCTGGACGGGAGGGCATCTCTAGTATGGAGGGATCCCAGTCTTAGGAGTGATGCTCAAACATAAGAGCTTCAGGGAACAGGAAGAACTATGAGATGAGCGCAGCTCCACAGAGCTGGCAACTTTTGCATGGGTTATGATAAAAATTACTTAGTAGGGTGTTGTCAAAGTATTTACTTCTTAAAACATAGTGAGAGTCGCTCAGTCATGTCCGTCTCTTTGCAATGCCATGGACCATAGTCCATGGGATTCTCCAGGCCAGAATACTGGAGTGGGTAGCCTTTCCCTTCTTCAAGGGATCTTCCCAACCTGGGGATCAAATCTAGGTCTTCCACATTGCAGGCAGATTCTTTACCAGCTGAACCACAAAGGAAGCCCTTTGAGTCAAAAAATTCAAGTCATATGTTGTACCACTTTTTTGGTGTTTATTACTTGAATAAATGTTCAATCCCTTAAGCTTTAACCAAAGCAGTAATCAAAGTTATGTTCAAAATCACATGGTCAGGCAAAGCCCTTTGTTTTTAAGAGACTAGTATCATAAGTAGCATTGATGTCTTTCTTGTGGGATGCTGGGCTTTGGGGGTAGAGACACCCACTTCGCCTTGTTCTTCAGAACACTGCACATAACTTGCCTACCAGCTCTGTTGGGTATAAACTGACTCAGCCCCACATCCTAGTGGGGAGAATAGAGGAATCACAAATAGGGGAAAACGTGGAAATTCTACTTAGTTCTTTTTTAAATTTATTTTTAATTGAAGGATAAATGCTTTACAGTATCGTGTTGGTTTCTGCCAAACGCAATTCAAGTGCTACTGCTACTGTTAGATGTAATTTTCTAATCCTTGTGCTGCTGTGTTTATGTCTTAAAAGTGGCTAACTGTCATAAACTAAGAAAGAAACAATGTAAGGCAAACTTTTTCCAAGAGTAACAACTAAGCAAGGTTAACAGCAAGATCTTTGTGAACTCTAGGTAAGGTATGCAAAGTTGGGTATTGATGGCTCTGGACTAAAAACTAGTTGGTAGTATGTGGAGCATTTGATGTATCAAAGCATCTCTAAGTTTTCTTTTAATTACATGAAGTATTTACATATTTATGATTTTGCCATCAAGCCAGCAGTTTACTGCATATATTAAACAAGACTGTGTTCATAAGAAGTAGATGGGGAAAGAGTGGAAACAGTGTCAGACTTCATTTTGGGGGACTCCAAAATCACTGCACATGGTGACTGCAGCCATGAAATTAAAAAGACGCTTACTCCTTGGAAGGAAAGTTATGACCAACCTAGATAGCATATTAAAAAGCAGAGACATTACTCTGCCAACCAAGGTCTGTCTAGTCAAGGCTATGATTTTTCCAGTGGTCATGTATGGATGTGAGAGTTGGACTGTGAAGAAAGCGGAGCGCCGAAGAATTGATGCTTTTGAACTGTGGTGTTGGAAAGACTCTTGAGGGTCTCTTGGACTGCAAGGAGATCCAACCAGTCCATTCTAAAGATCAGTCCTGGGTGTTCATTGGAAGGACTGATGCTAAAGCTGAAACTCCAATATTTTGGCCAGCTCATGTGAAGAATTGACTCATTGGAAAAGACCCTGATGCCGGGAGGGATTGGGGGCAGGAGGAGAAGGGGATGACAGAGGATGAGATGGCTGGATGGCATCACCAACTCAATGGACATGGGTTTGGGTGAAATCCGGGAGTTGGTGATGGACAGGGAGGCCTGGCGTGCTGCAATTCATGGGGTTGCAAAGAAACAGGACTGAGTGACTGAACTGAACTGAATGTGTTGGGAGGTATTTTAATTCCTTCAAAATAATGTAAAAACCACCTGCAGTCTTTTTGACTGGGCAGAAAATTCAAATTTGGCTTTCAGACACAGTCCTGCTACTTGTGGCCATGTGGTTTGGGGAGGTCCAATCCCATGAATCTTATGAAAAGTTACTGTGAGGATCACATGAGTTTTTAATATGTGGCAGTCACGCAGGGCTTCTCTGATGGCTCAGATGATAAAGAATCCACCTGCTGTGCAGGACACCTGGTTTCCATCCCTAGGTCATGAAGATCCCCTGGAGAAGGGATGGCAACCGACTCCTGTATTCTTGCCTAGAGAATCTCCATGGACACAGGAGCCTAGCGGTCTACAGTCCATGGGGTTGCAGAGTCGGACACAACTGAGCAACTAAGCAGTTGAGTCATGCAGAGAAAACCCTAAGTCTCTCCAAATCACTACGCGTTATTGAGACACTTGGCACATGGACATCGTATCAGGCTGCAAATATCATCCCATAATCTTTTTACTTGTTATGTCCTGGTTGTGGGTTCTTATTCCATAGGAGATGTTATGTACTCTAATTTGCCTTGTAGTTACCTTGAGATACTCACAGATGTTACTCTCTTCTGTTACAAATATTTCCCCCAATTTATTCTCTGCCTTTTGATTTGTGTTTATGGTATTTTTGCTATAGAAGCTTTAAGATGGACTGTCTCTGACGTTTTCCCTAATGTTCGTTTTCTTTTTAAGTGGATTAGTCTGTTTAAATTTTTTTTCTGTTTTTCCCTTCTGTTAAATACAGTGTTGTCTGTTTTCTTCTGTCTTCCTGACTTAGACATTTATTCTTTCTTTTCAAAGGTTCCCATATGCTTTTTCTTTGTAGTATCTATTTTGACAGAGTTGGGATCAGCATATGGATATAACTCCAGATCTACCCATACATGAGCTCCTAGGATTTCAAGGTTTCCTTCAACAACTGTTCTCTTTATTTAAAAATCATCTGTTTTCATTGATCTTTTTAGTTGAAGTTATCCATATATCTGGTTTTAAAAGTCATATACCATTTTATTGGACTTCACTATAAACAGCCCCTTCCACTTTGCAGTATAATGTCTAGGACAACCCCTTTCAGTTTTCCTGACATGTAATGTGCTGTGTGATTTCTAAACATTGTTTTTAAAAATTGAGGTGAAATTGACATATCATAAGATACATCATTTAAAAGTGAACGGTTGTGTGGCACCTAGTAAAATCACTATACTCAAAAAGCACTCTATTCTCTCCCTGCAGCTCCTGGCAATCACCAGTCTGCTCTCTGTAAGGGTTTACCTATTCCGGATATTTCCTATAAATGGAATCATACAATGTATGACCTGTAATGTCTAGTTTTCACTTAGTATGGTATTTTGGGAGCTCATTCACCTTGTAGCATGTTATCTAGGTTATTAATTTTATGGCTGAATAATAGCCCACTGAATAATAAGGTATGTATATACCATGATTTGTTTATGTGTTCATCAGATGATGGATATTTGGATTGCTTCCACCTTTTGATATTTCAAGTAGTGCTGTTAGGAACATTCACGTACATGTGCTTGTTTTCAATTCTTTTGGATGTATATGTGCTGTAACATTTTTCTTTTTTGTTGTTGTTAGTGGTGGCATGTAGGGTCTAGTTCCTGGCGAGGGATTGACCCTCCCTTGCCGCATTGGAAGTGCAGAGCCTTAGCCGGTGGACCACTAGGGAAGTCCCAGTCACATTCTTATACTATGATTTCTTTTCCTTTCTTTTTCTTTTTCCTGGCCATGCCACACTGCTTGTAGGGTCTCAGTTCCCTGACAAAGGACTGAACCTAGACCTCAATAGCAAAAGCCCGGAATCCTAATCACTAGGCCACCAGGGAACTCTGTTATGATTTCTTGATTTTTAATTTATACCTTTTCATCTGGAATTCTCACAGTTAGATAATGTTTTATATAATATGTGTAATTTATACTTAAAATGTTAGTAATTACCTTGTTCTTCCATCTGCTTAGCATTCTGTGTTCCTGTCTCTAATTCATCGCCAGATGTTGAACCATAGTTTAAATTTCAGTATGTTCAATCAGATTTACTTTTGTTTTTGTTTTGATGATATCCTTTCCAGGGCACTCATCCTCTAACTCCAGCTAGGTTACTCTTGAGACCTGTAGCTCTGGAGTCTCCTTTGCTGTCAGTAGAAGATTCTTTCTGCCTCTGGTGTCAAGAGCCCCCAATTCCACATCATGTATCTTCCTCTTTTCTCGTTTACTCCTTCTTTTTGGTGAAATATCCTCTGGTAGCTCTTGAAGACGGCTCCATTCATCCTCAGACCAAAATCCTAAATCATCCTTGCCTTTTTTTCTCATACCACATACCCACTTGGTCACCAAATCCTCTTGGCTTGATCTTAATAATATATCCCCCAGTTTGATCACTTATAACCTCTACCACAAACACCCCAATCTGAGTTACCTTCTCTAACCCTTACTATTGTGAAAGCCCTTTCCTAACTGTTCTCTTTACCACTTGTGATCCCCACCAAAGTCTTTACTATTGATACACCAGCATGTAGAATGGTCTTTGTCCCACAGACTCAAAAATCTCCACTGGTTTCCCATCTTCAGAATAAAATTTAAAGTTTCCTTATTTTGCTCTACAACGGAGTGTTAGGATCCTGGCAGGAAAATAGGTGGATATCACACTCAAATTGCAGGATTTGGAGAGTGTGTATTAAAGGAACTCTTCCCAGAGGTGTGAGGGGTTTTGGGAAGCCACCAGGCTCACTGCGTGCCATTCCCTGGAGCTGGCAGCCCTGGAGAGGTATTAGGCACCCGCCCCACCCTCACCCCCCACTTCCAGCCTGAAGTGCACAGGGCAGCTCCCAGCTGCTGAAGGTCATCTGACAGAAGTGGGATTCTCAGTAAAAGACATCCGCCCTCTGAGTTCTTGCAGGTGCCTCCCATTGGCCAAATCTCACAGGAAGCCACAGGTCAAGGGAGCTTGTTGATTGAGCCATAAACAGCTTCCCAGGGAGCAGAGAAGAGTGGAGAGTGGGTGTGAGGACAAAAGGAAAGCAGCCAATACAAGGGGCACCGTGATCTGGCCTCTACTCCTCCTGCCACTCTTCCCAGTCACACAGGCCTCCTTCCACACTTGCCCAGGTCGTTGCCCTTGTTCATCTGTCTGGAAGGCTCTAACCCCAGACTTCAGCATGGCTTGCTCCTTTGTTGAGGTCTCTGTTTAACTGTAACCTCAACCAGAGGCCCTATCTAACAGAGCTCCCTGCCACCCTAGCACTCCACCCCCAAGTCCCTGTTCCCCAGAGTACTGATTACTACCTGATGTGCTGTGTGATATTTTCAGATTATGAGAAAGCCCCAGTACAGCAAGGACCTTGTTTGTTCACTGCTGTATCCCTAGAATTGAAAATAATGTCGGGCACATAGTAGGTTCTCAAACATTGGTTAAATGAATGTATGCAAGGGATGAAAAAAACTTTAAGTCAGATGTCATTCTTTTCCCCATGCTTTTGTTATAACCTTTGTTGATAGAGACCATAAACAGCTTCCTGGCAGCAGAGCAGAGTGGAGGGCGTGTGGGAGGACAGAAGGAAAGTAGCCAACACCACTTTCTTTTCTTGACCTGGTTTTTTTTTAGGATCATCTCTTTATTGCTTAGTGTTCTGAGATTTGCAATAATGCCTTGGTTTAATCTTTTTACTTGTTCTGCATGGTACTCAGTGAGCTATTTGTTTCAAAATTTTCTTGCAGTTCTGGGAAATTTTCTTGAATTATTCCTTTAATATTTCTTCCACACTGTTTTCTGTGTTCTCTTTCTAGAACTCATTATTTGCACATTAGATTTCTGGACTGATCCTCTAAACTTTTTATCTCTTACCAACTGTTGTCCATTGCTTTTCCTACTTTCTGAGAGGTTTCAACTTTATCTTTCAATCTTACTAAGCTTTCCATTTCTACCTTTATACTTTTGGGCTGTGTGTGTGTGTATATATATATATATAAATATATAAAATATGACATTTATGTATGTTGGTAAATGTTTAACTCTCAGGGAGATGTGGAGGGGAAAACCTGATCTATAGCGTTAACCAACTCTGGGATGTAAAATCTCCCACTGAAGGAGATCAACCCTGGGATTTCTTTGGAAGGAATGATGCTAAAGCTGAAACTCCAGTACTTTGGCCACCTCATGAGAAGAGTTGACTCATTGGAAAAGACTGATGCTGGGAGGGGTTGGGGGCAGGAGGAGAAGGGGACGACCGAGGATGAGATGGCTGGATGGCATCACTGACTCGATGGACGTGAGTCTGAGTGAACTCCGGGAGATAGTGATGAACAGGGAGGCCTGGCATGCTGCGATTCATGGGGTCACAAAGAGTTGGACACGACTGAGCGACTGAACTGAACTGAAAACTGAAAAAGAATTACACGTAAAAAGGGCATATTTTTGACAGTAAAGGGAACTAGGTAGATAGGAGGAGGTGTCAGGAATGGCTGTTGAAAATAGGAAGCGATTTCAACATCTGATAGGTTGAACTGAACTGAACTGATGGCTGACTCCAGACTACCAGTGGGATGTCAGTGTGGAGCTGGGAAACGTTGCTTAGTAGTATACCAACTATATATATTTTGACTATATAAAAACAATAAACATAAATGACTTCGCCATAAGTGATAACAAAACAATATAAACTAATTGATGTAAACTAACTGGGAAGTGATGAGCTCTGAGTATTTCTTACGTTTGAATATCATTTATCTTTCAGTTTATATAATTTAATTTTTGATAATGCCCTGCACCTAACTGTTTTGCAAAATTTCTCAAAAAGTAACAGCTGGTTCTTGAGAGCTCTTTTGAGCCAGATCCAGTTCATCACTGCTCAGAGCTCATCTTTGTTCCCTGAGGTTTCAGAGATACATCTTCTTATCTCTGAATACACTAATGATAATCTTAAACTTCTTGTCCCTGTATGTTGTCTGTTTTCTCTGAGCTCATTTTTTGTTTGCTTATCTTTTACATTAGAGGTTTTCTTCAAATGTTTAGTAATCCTTGTAAGGATCTGAATTGTTGATGCCCACTATGCAGTATAGTATATTGTCACTATAGTATAGTATTGCAATATAGCATATTGTCAGTCACTAAGTTGTATCTGACTCTCTTGTGACCCCATGGATTGCAGCATGCCAGGCTTCCCTGTCCTTCACCATCTCCTGGAGTTTGCTCACACACGCGTGCATTGAGTCGGTCAGGCTGTCCAACCATCTCATCCTCTATCACCTCCTGCCCTCAATCTGCCCCAGCATCAGGGTCTTTCCCAATGAGTTGTATCCAAATGCAGTTACTCTTTTGACCACAAGGGGCATTCGTGCTGGCGAAACTAACTAGCCATTCATAATTTAAAAGCATTCTCACATTTGTTGTTTGATTTTCACAACTTCCCAAAAGTTTATTCTAGACTTCTTTGGAAGAAGATTTGGAATAAATTAATTTAGTTAAGAAAATTACCCCATTTTAAAGATGAGGAAGTTGGGGCTCAAAAAGGATAACTCAAACTAAGGCCCTTTGGATGTTTGGTCTTTGGTCCTCCATGCCTCTTATCCATTTTCTCATTTTTTTAAAAAGAGAAGTGCAAATAATAAAGACCTGTGTTCTATATTTGAAAATTATTAACTAACACTTTTGCTAATTCCTAATATATGACAATATAAAGGCAATGGCACCTCACTCCAGTACTCTTGCCTGGAAAATCCCATGGACGGAGGAGCCTTGGTAGGCTGCAGTCCATGGGGTCGCTAAGTCGGACATGACTGAGCAACTTCACTTTCACTTTTCACTTTCATTCATTGGAGAAGGAAGTGGCAACCCACTCCAGTGTTCTTGCCTGGAGAATCCCAGGACGGGGGAGCTTGGTGGGCTGCCATCTATGGAGTCGCACAGAGTCGGACACGACTGAAGTGACTTAGCAGTAGCAGCCATTAGAGAAATCAAAAATTTAAATCTCTAGAAGTCTGTTAATTTAAGTACTTTAAAATATTGTTTCTGTCTTTATTATTATTATTTTTGCCACACTGCGTGGTTTGCAGGATCTTGTTTCCCAACCAGGGATTGACCTGTGCCCTCAGCAGTGAAAGTACAGATTCCTAACCCCACTGGACCACAGGGAATTCCCTCCCTCTTATTTTCTCACCTGTGAGTAAAAATTAGTGTTCTCTTAAACTAAGGATAAGCGTGGCCTTTCAGCTCTAAACTGGTGCTGGTCCCAGTTCCCAGCCTCTCCTGTAGTCACACTCCTTCGTGCACTACTACCTGTTGCCGTGACATGTGTAACAGTAGATTCAGAATGATAACCCCCAAATCAAGACAGTGATTCCTCCAGGGGGAAGGAGGTGGACAAGATTGGGCAGGGCTGCACAGAGTGTTTCCACTGTGTCTGTCATATTTATTTCATAAACTGGGTGATAGGTACAAAGGGTTTTGTTACATTCTATGTTTTGTATGCCCAACATAATTCATTTTAAAAGTTTATGAGGTCTAAGGTAACAAACACAGTTCATTCACTCCACAAATATTTATTGAGCATTTTTGTGACAAGCATTCTGCTAGGTAGTGATGAAGAGCAATTTAGGGTCTCGATTTACTAGTTCATTCAACAAGCATGTGCTATGCCAGCTATTAGTAAGATGACTCACACCTGATCCTGCACCTTCAAAGACTTTTAGACTAGCGTGAGGTAGGGCACATTAGTTACTATGCGTGCAAACCTCGCAAAGTTGAAGTTAGTTTCAGAACAGAGGTGCAGTGGTAAAGAAAAATCAGAGAATTTGGGAGGGCTTCACAGAGAAGACGGCAAGTGACTGGATCTGGAAGGAGCCGCTGAGAAAGTGGGGAGGAGTGCACTCGAGGCAAAGAGCCTCCTCTGGGAACAGCTGCGCAAAGCATGGAGGTGGGAATGTGTGCACTGTGAGGGTCCAGTGAGCGTTCTGGTTTGGCTGATGAACAAACTCAGTGGTAGGGAGAAAAAAGGCTGGGAAAAGAGCTAGCCACGCTGCTGGACTATTCTGTAGGAGACATGGAGGTATTTGCTGTTGGTGAGGCCAGGAAGGCAGGGGAGTGGTGGGATGCTCATACAGCCTGGGTGGATGCAAACAGGACTCGGAGAAACTTTAGAAGCAGGTGAGAGATCAGAGGACTGGCGTCCACATGACCTCCTGTTTCATTTGGGCTGGGATCTCCTTCAGTTTCTGCTTGAACTCTTCCAAGGATGGGAAGCTCACCACTCGAAGTTTAGATGTTGCTGCTGGGTAGCAGTTCCCCACGTGTCTACTGGGCCTCACATGGAGCTCCACTTCACAGGCCGTGGTGCAGGGGAAGGAGATACAAGAGGAGAAAGAGCCTGGAAGCACAAAGCATGCTGTCCCTCCAAGATGGCTGTCCTCTCTGCTGCTGGCAGTCAGCGTGCCTGAGGGGAAGCTGGGCTGGGGGAGCTGAGCAGGGAGAGGCTGCCTGGGGCTCTGCTCTTCTCACTGAGGCCTGGCCAGCGGCCTGCAGGTTGGCCTGTCTGGGTTGCCTTTGTGGTGTCCCAGTGGGATGCCACGATGCTGGACCCGGAATTCAGGGAGGACAGAGAGACCATCTGGTGCTGGACGTGTGGGATGCTCCTGTGTCACCTGGGGTGACAGCCAGCCTCCACTCTTCCAGTCCAGGGAAGGCACTTTGGACTGATCGGGATCCTTTCAGCTGAGGCCATCAGTGCCGGCCCTCACACCCTGCCAGCACGGCTTTTGGCTCAAAGACTGGGACAAGAGTGGTCCTCGTGGAAGACTGATTGGGTACCCTACGCTTTCTCAGATAGAAACCCACCCCCATCCCGCACTCCTGCATGTTCCCAATTGCCCCAAATCTCTCTAGCTAACCTGTTGCAGTGTCTGAAATCCCATAATTGGAGTAGCATATACATCTCCAGGTGTCTCAGTAAAGAATCCCCCTGCCAACGTAGGAGATGCCAGAGACATGGGTTCGATCCCTGGGTCAGAAAGATCCCCTAGAGAAGGAAATGGCAACCCACTCCAGTAATCTTGCCTGGAAAATTCCATCAACAGAAGAGCCTGGTGGACTAGTCTGTGGGGACAAAGAGCCTGACATGACTGAGCACGCACGCACACATACATCTCCTAGAGGGTCTAATGTGTTGAGAGTCAACACGAATACAGTTATTTAATAACAAATTCACAAAGATTCAAAGGGCCCGACTGCTTCCGAAACTGTAAAGCCCTACACTAAAACAAAGAAAACAAACTAAAGTGCTATCATTTATGCAAATTACCCCAAGTGCTAACCACCTCTTAACTTAGGATCAAGCCCTTACAATCACACTTTTGCCTCCATAGTCTCACTGGACCCTTACGGCAACCCTGTACCTCACAAATTATTAAACTTCTCTTTGTCTCGGTTTCTTCTTGTAAAATGGAGGCAAAGTCCCATGCTCAAGGTCACATGGCCAACATGAGGCCACCCACCAAGACTGGACACTAGATTTTAGAAACAAAGTCTCATTTCTTCCTGTTTTTTCTAAGCAGCTTGAGGCGTGACATACTCAGCATTGCAGAAGGATTACTGTCTGAGCAGGACAGGTCTCTGACCTTTGAAAACAAGATAAGGAGTGGTTGGGACTGGGAAGGGAAGTCAGGGGTCACCTGATGTGTATGGCAGGAGCGTCCCTGAGGAAGCTGCACTGGGACTTGGCTGTGGTCAGTTAGCCCTTTAGGTGATGAGACTCGGGTCCCCTGTACTGCAGGGGGACGAGCCAGGGACGGGGAGTCTGCACACAGCCGAGCCGGGATGGAACCCCCGGCTGCTGGTGCCTGAGCCTGGCCTTCTCCATCTCTGCACTGTCTCCCACACTGCTGTGTGAACTCCGACAAGTCTCACTGCCTGGCTGACCCTTAGAGAAAAGAAGGAGGTTGGACCAGCTAGGTTCCAAGCCCGGTCCCTGGCAGTGCCATGCTAACACAGGTGAAACTCTTCAAGCAGGAAGAGTTGAAACTAAAGCAGGTGAAACTCTTCAAGTCTCCAGCACCTTCAAAGAGAGGCCCTGGGGCAGGGAGGATGTGTTTCCAGTCCTGACTGAATTGCTTTTTCTTACATCACAACAGATTCCTTTCTGGTCCTGCACCTGCCTGAAGGTTGGAAAATCAGCTGTATCTGTGAGTCATCTCCTGGGCTCTGCCTAGCCTGCCCTTTTATTTCTTCATTCAGCAGCATCTTCAAGATGCTAACAATGGCCCTGGCCCATCTCCTCTCTCATCCATCCATCCATCATTCCAGTCAACAAATATTTACTGAACCGTGTGTCGACTGCTATGTTAAGGTTTGAGATGTAACAGTGAGCATAACCAATATGGTCCCTGCTCTCATGGAGCCAACGGGGTTTTGGAGGGAGAGATATTAAAGAATCACTATACAAATGCAGGTGCCAGTGGTAGCAAGTGCTACAGAGGAGCCGGGCCCAGTGCTGTAACAATTGAGGGTGGTGGTGAAAGTGAAAGTCGCTCAGTCGTGTCCAACTCTTTGCAACCCCATAGACTACACAGTCCATGGAATTCTCCAGGCCAGAATATGGGAGTGCGTAGTCTTTCCCTTCTCCAGGGGATCTTCCCAACCCAGGGATCAAACCCAAATCTCCCCCATTTCAAGTGGATTCTTTACCAGCGAAGCCACAAGGGAAGCCCGAGGATGGTGGTAGGATGGGTGAATTTCACCAAAGAGGGCAAGAAGGTTTCCCTGAGGAAGTGGCTCTGGAGCTGTTATTTGATGTAAGAGGGAGTGAAAAGTGGGGATTGTAGTGGGCATTCTAGGCACAGGAAATAGCCTTTATAAAGGCCTTTTGGCAGAAAGAGCCCAGTGAGTCGGGGAGGGAAGGACGGAGGCAGGGGCCAGATTCACAGGACTTCATAGGCCTTTGAAAGGAACTGTTTGAGTTTCCCAGGTGACTCAGTGGTAAAGAACCGCCTGCCAGTGCAGAAGACACAGGAGACATGGGTTGGATCCCTGGGTCGAGACGATCCCCTGGAGGAGGGCATGCAACCCACTCCAGGATTCTTGCCTGGAGAGTCCCACGGACAGAAGAGCCTGGCAGGCTACTGTCCATAGGTCACAAAAAGTCAAACATGTCTTAGCACAAACACATGCTGCTTATCTGACCAGAAAAGTAGCATCATCCTCACATGCAAGACTATAAAACGCAGGTATAGACATGGAAGTAAATACATGATGAAATAGGCCTCCAGGTGGTGCCGTGGTAAAGAATCTGTGTGCCAGTGCAGGAGATGCCAGAGATGTGATGTCAACCCCTGGATTAGGAAGATCCCTTGGAGTAGGAAACAGCAACTTGCTCCAGAATTCTTGCCTGGAAATTTCCATGGACAGAGGAGCTGGGAGGTGGCGGGGGCGAGGGGGAGGGTGGCTACAGTCCATGGGGCCACAGAGTCGGACACAGCTGAGCACACACATCTTTTCTTTAGAGCAGCAAGGATAAAGGGTTTTAATCAGGGTAAGTACTGTCATCAACTTTACATTTTTAAGGTATTCTGGCTGCCCACTGGGTGAAGAATGGATGAAGGGGAATGGAAGGGGAAGTAGACCTAGTGTATCTGAGAGACCAGAGAGGAGGCCAGAGTCCAAAGCAGAGATGACTGTGGCTTGGACTAAGGTGTTAGTATAGAGAGGAAGAAGAGTAGAGAAGCTGGAGAAATATCTAGACAGCAAACCTGTCAAGACTTGGGGTTGGGTTGGATGTTGGGAGTGAAAGAGACAGAGGTATGAAAGATGATTGCCAGTCTCTGGCATGGGCAGGAGGAGGGGGTGGGGGTCTATTCAAGAAGACAGGGAACTCTGGGTGGGCACAGGTGTGAACAGCACATTATGAGTTCAGTTTTGGAGAGGTTGAGTTTGAACTGTCTATAAGATACTCAACTAGGTCAAATAATAGTAAGTAACACTGAGCACTTACATGTGTGAGGCATTTCATGAAAGATATTCTATTATCTCATTTAATTCTTTTTTAAAAAATATGTAATTTATTTTTTGGCTGTGCTAGCTCTTCTTAACTGCATGGGCTTTCTCTAGTTGCCCTGCACAGGCTTCTCACTCTGGTGGCTTCTCTTGTTGCAAAGTGCAGGCTCAATACTTGTGGTGCATGGACTTAGCTGCCTTGCAGCATGTGGGATCTTCCTGGACCAGGGATGGAACCTGTGTCCCCCCACACTGGAAGGCTGATTCTTATCCACTCGACCACCAGAGAAGTCCTATCTCATTTAATTCTGGTGGCCACTCTATTAATAGAGTATCAGCATCTCAATTTTCCAAAAGACACCAGGGCACAGAAAGAGAAAGCAGGCAGGTAGTTGGACATACAGGTCTGAAGCTCAGAAGAAAGCTCTGGACTAGAGACGTAGACTCTTCAGGGAAACTGAAGCCACAGTCAAGTGAAACTGCCCAAGGAGAGACAAGTTCAGCTTCTCTCCCATCTTACCTCCACCCATGTCTAGCTGCTCTCCGCTCAGGTCCACGGCCCTGTGCTGGGTAGGGAAGACCCACACTCTTCATTCTCTGCTCAACAGCTGGGGTCTAGTTGTCCTCCCCATCAATCTGCCAGGACTGTAATTTGCTTCTAAATAATAGAATTCAAACAGAGTGACAGTTCAGACTTCTGAAGCTAGGGCAGAAAAAGTCTTGTTACCTGGGACACTCAGGTTCAGGGTAGGATGGTTGACCCTGAGACTTCCAAGCGGAGAAAGCCGAGGCCACACAGAGGCCATGTGCAGGTGCCCTGGAATCCAGCCACACTGGAGGCTTGCACACCAGCCAGCACTACCTGGGCACCTGGGTGAGGGTGTCTCCACGTGACTCCTGGCCCAGCCCTGAAGTCTCCTGTAGCCATCCAGCCTTCTCAGCCTGAGCCAGTCCCACAATAGCCTATCTGAATTCTTTTCTTAATATTTATTATTGGCTGCATTTCAACAGTACGTGAACTGTGAATTTCCAGATGTTCAAGCTGGATTTAGAAAAGGCAGAGAAACCAGAGATCAAATTGCCAACATCTGTTGGATCATAGAAAAAGCAAGAGAGTTCCAGAAAAACATTTATTTCTGCTTTATTGACTATGCTGAAGCCTTTGACTCTGTGGATCACAACAAACTGAAAATTCTTAAAGAGATGGGAATACCAGAGCACCTGACCTGCCTCTTGAGAAATCTGTATGCAGGTCAGGAAGCAACAGTTAGAACTAGACATGGAACAACAGACTGGTTCCAAATAGGGAAAGGAGTACATCAGGGCTGTATATTGTCACTCTGTTTATTTAACTTATATATGCAGAGTACATCATGAGAAACGCTGGGCTGGAAGAAGCACAAGCTGGAATCAAGATTGCAGGAGAAATAACCTCAGATAAGCAGATGACACCACCCTTATGGCAGAAAGTGAAGAACTGAAGAACTTCTTGGTGAAAGTGAAAGAGGAGAGTGAAAAAGTTGGCTTAAAGCTCAATATTCAAAAACTAAGATCATGGCATCCGGTCCTATCACTTCATGGCAAATAGATGGGGAAACAATGGAAACAGTGGGAAACTTTATTTTGGGGGCTCCAAAATCACTGCAAATGGTGACTGCAGCCATGAAATTAAAAGACACTTGCTCCTTGGAAGAAAAGCTATGACCAACCTAGACAGCATGTTAAAAAGCAGAGACATTACTTTGCCAACAAAGGTCCATCTAGTCAAAGCTATGGTTTTTCCAGTAGTCATGTATGGATATGAGAGTTGGACTACTAAAGAAACCTGAGCGCCAAAGAATTGATGCTTTTGAACTGTGGTGTTGCAGAAGACTCTTGAGAGTCCCTTGGACTGCAAGGAGATCCAACCAGTCCATCCTAAAGGTAATCAGTCCTGAATATTCCTTGGAAGGACTGATGTTGAAGCTGAAACTCCAATACTTTGGCCACCTAATGTGAAAAGCTGACTCATTGGAAAAGACTCTGATGCTGGGAAAGATTGAGGGCGGGAGGAGAAGGGGACGAGAGAGGAGGAGATGATAGGATGGCATCTCCAACTGAATGGACATGAGTTTGAGTAAACTCCAGGAGTTGGTGATGGACAGGGAGGCCTGGCATGCTGCAGTCCCTGGGGTCGCAAAGAGTTGGGCACGACTCAGCAACTGAACTGATTGGCTGCATTGGGTCTTAGTTGTGGCAGGCAGCATCTTCACTGTGGTGCAGGATTCTCTAGTTGAGGCGCCCAGGCTCAGTAGTTGTGTTGCTCAGTTTTAGTTGCCTGTTGGCAGGTGAGATCTTAGATCCATGACCAGGGATAGAACCCATTTTCCCTGCATTGGAAGGCAGATTCTTAACCACTGGACCACCAGGGGAGTCCCCTATCTGAATTCTTGGCTGCAGAATCCTTAGAATAATTCAGTGATTGTTTTAAGGTACTAAGTATTGGGATAATGTGTTTCATGGCAAAAATAACAGGCGGGAACATTTTACTGAGGATGGGGAGGCCAAGTTTCTACAGCTTCCTGGCTGGTAGAGGGACAGGACAGTGGGTTCCCGGCCATTCTACACTTACCATGACTCCCAGTACTCGCTTTGTCTCACCCTGAACTGGAGTCACGTGCGGATGGGTCTGTCTGTCTGTCCTATATGACTGGCTGTGGCCCTGCCCAGGGAAGACGGCAGGACCTTCCAGTTGCCTTGAGTCTTCGGTGTCCAGCACAGAACCTGACATGAGGGAATCAGTAAGTGCTCGCCTGGTACCTGCAGCCCACAGTTGGTCTGACGCTTATTTCACCAGGAGCGGGGATCTCAAACTTCGTCCTTGTTCACCAGGAGCAGGAATCTCAAAATTCTTCCAGGGACATGGGATGCTAGATGGAAGCTCTTCCTGGCCACCTCACACAGAGATATGGCATTGTGCTGAAGGCAGTTTTTCTAAGAGCATTTTTGTGAACACAACATTTTGATTGAAACAATGACCTGATCAAAAATGAGTCTTCCCCAGTTGCTGGGTTTTTTCCTTTTCCTATAGTGTTGGTGATTTTTTGCTTCCTACAGCAATTTTCAACTGTGTAATAATTTTTAAGCACTTTTGTCCATTTTCAGAACTTTTTCAGGATTTTTTAACCTATTTGTAATTTGCTTTTAGCCTATCTTACTGCTTTTCAATATTTAAAATAGTTGGAAGTTGTAACTGTCTAAAGGTCTCACTGATGAGGGGACTGCTTGGGCCTATGGACTCAGAATCACAGAGGAAGAAAGCCAGAGGAGGCCCTTTACTGGGGTGCTTGGTTTGCGGATTCTTTACTGTCTGAGCCACTGCTTTGTGTATGGACGAGGCTCTGAGAAGGGGGTTGTTCAGGGTCACACAGCTGCTGGCCTAGAGCCCCTCTGCCCTGTGTTCCTGTTCCATGTGTGAGCAGAAATGGTCTCTAGGTGGGATTATGTGAGTTGTTTAAATCTCTCTTTTGCATGTTTTGTATTTTCTGATGTTTATGTAAGAGCATGAATTGCTTTGGGTACAAGATAAAAATGAAATAAGTGCAATTGTACAGTAGTTTGAACATTCTTTGGCATTGCCTTTCATTGGGATTGTAATGAAAACTGATTTTTTCCAGACCTGTGGCCAGTGCTGAGTTTTCCAAATTTGCGCTCATTTCACATGCTAGCAAGGTAATGCTCAAAATCCTTTAAGCTAGGCTTCAACAGTATGTGAACCGAGAACATCCAAATGTACAAGCTGGATTTAGAAAAGGCAGAAGAACCAGAGATCAAATTGCCAACATCTGTTGGATCATAGAAGAAGCAAGGAAATTCCAGAAAAACATCTGCTTCATTGACTAACTAAAGCCTTTGATAGTGTGTATCACAACAAACTGTGGAAAACTCTTAGAGATGGCAATACCAAACCACCTTACTTGTCTCCTGAGAAACCTGTATGTTGGTCATGAAGCAACTGTTAGAACTGGACATGGAACAATGGACTGGTTCCAAATTGGTAAAGGAGTAACGTCAGACTATATATCATCACCCTGCTTATTTAACTTATATGCAGAGTACATCATGTGAAATGCCAGGATGGATGAAGCTCAAGCTGGAATCACAATTACTGAGAGAAATATCAATAACCTAAGATATCCAGATAATACCACCCTAATGGAAGAAAGTGAAAAGGAACTAAAGAGCCTCTTGATGAAGGTGAAAGAGGAGAGTGAAAAAGCTGGCTTAAAACTCAACATTCAAAAAACTAAGATCATGGCATCCAAGCCCATCTCTTCATGGCAAATAGATGGGGAAAAAATGGAAACAGTAATAGACTTTACTGTTTTGGGCTCCAAAATCACTGCAGATGGTGACTGTAGCCATGAAATTAAAAGACACTTACTCCTTGGAAGAAAAGCTATGGCAAACCTAGACAGCATATTAAAAAGCAGATATATCCCTTCGCTGACAAAGATCTGTATAGTCAAAGCTATGGTTTTTGCAATAGTCATGACTGGATGTGAGAGTTGGATCATAAAGAAGGCTGAGCACTGAAGAATTGATGCTTTTGAACTGTAGTGTTGGAGAAGACTCTTGAGAGTCCCTTGGACTGCAAGGAGATCCAACCAGTCCATCCTAAAGGAAATCAACCCTGAATATTCATTAGAAGAACTGAAGCTGAAGCTTCTGATGTGGCCACCTGATGTGAAGAGCCTACTCACTGGAAAAGCCCCTGATGCTGAAAGATTGAAGGCAGGAGGAGAAGGGGGTGACAGAAGATGAGATGGTTGGATGGCATCACTGACTCAATGGACATGAGTTTGAACAAACTCTGGGAGATAGTGAAGGACAAGGAAGCCTGGCATGCTGCAGTCCATGGGCTTGCAAAGAGTCAGACACAACTAAGCTACTGAACAATACAACACAATGCAAGATTAAACAACAACAACAACAACACAGTAAAAGAATGAAAGAATTCTATTAAAGGTATTTCACCTGAAGCTCCCGCCTCATCCCAATACACACACACATATACACACACACACCAGTATCACACACACACACACATCACACACACACACATCACACATACACACCCCAGTATCACACACACATACACACCAGTATCACACACACACACCAGTATCACACACACACACCAGCATCACACACACACACACACACCAGTATCTCACACACACATACACACACACACCAGTATCACACACACACACACCAGTATCACACACACACACACACATCACACACACACACACCCCAGTATCACACACACACCCCAGTATCACACACACACCCCAGTATCACACACACACACATACACACACACACCCAGTATCACTGACCTCCCTTACAGCACTGACTCTCTGATGGTAATGGCTTTTGGCACATTTCTGCCTCAGACTCAGGGTCACACAGATCCCAGCCTTGAGCCACAGGGTCCAGGGAAAGCCAGTATGTTGTGGGTACACAGATCTCTTGGACCTGCCTGCCCAAGTGAGCCCCAGTTCCCAGAGATTTCGTGGGACCATGAGTCCCAGGGAGTCCCACCAGAGGGCAGCAGGGAGCTGGCTGAGGCTCTCATGAGTCCCTCCGCTGAGAATGTCCCTGAGGGTTCAGAGGCTCCTTGGAGAATTTAGGTTAGATTCTGAAGGAATAGGGTGGGAAACTTGCTTTAGGCTTGAGTGGAGGGATGGCCTGTATAGAGCTAGGGAGGCAGGAATTAACAGGTCAGAATTGGCAGATGTGAAGATGGGGACTAGATGCTCCATGCAGGCAAGGAGGGATAGTGTTTGTTTTATGCAGTCACCTACAGGTGTAAGTACCCTTAGACCTGTGCCTGGCACGTAATATGTATTGAATTAATATGTATTGATCAAATGCACAGATGAAGATACTGTTGGGTGGGACAAGGGAGGAAAGGGAAATGGTAGTAAGTGTTTGAGTCGGAGACAGGAATTTTTACTTATTGAGCACCTTCTGTTTGTTGGGCCATATACTAATAATAAGCTCTTTAGGGACTTCCCTAGTAGTCCAGTGGCTAAGACTCCATGCTCCCAATACAGGGGGTCCAGGTTTGACCATTGGTTAGGGAACTAGATTCCAAATGCTGCAACTAAAGATTTTGCATGCTGCAACTAAAACCTGGTGCAGCCAAATAAATAAAATACTTTTTAAAAAGCTGATGGCTTAGTGATATGTTATTTCAGCAGAACTGTCTTATATATAGGCCTTCCCTAGAACCAGTTAAGAGAAAGAAACTGTGAAAGCGTTAGTTGCTCAGTCTTGTCTGACTCTTTGCAGTCCCACAGATTGTACGTAGCCCAGCAGGCTCCTCTGTCCATGGAATTCTCAAGGCAAGAATACTGGAGGGGTTGCCATTTACTTCTCCAGGGGATCTTCCAGACCCAAGGATCGAACGTGGGTCTCCTGCACAGAAGGCAGATTCTTTACTGTCTGAACCACCAGGGAAGCCTCTGGACAAAAGCTCTTCTTGTCATGGGTGGTGGTGATTTGTCCTGATAATTAGGTTGCAAAGGCCCTTGGACAGATGTAGAGAGGTGTGCTGGTGGAGTCTAGGCCAGGCCATGTTACTAGCTACATGGTCTTAGGAGACCCAGTTGCTCTCTGGGGGCCTCTGTATCCTCCTCTCAAAAATGAGGATTAAAAACTGTTGCCCTGCCCACCTCCTAGAGATGCTATGATCAGAAAAGGTGAGAAAGCACACAAGACTGCTGTGTTTTAAATTCCATCCAGTTCAAATATTTGTAATTGTACTCAGCCAAAGAGCATGTAAAACTTAAAAAAAAATCAGTACTTTGTTTTTATAAACTGAGAAATTTGCCATGACTAAGGAAATTGGCTGGGAAAAATTCACATCTTGTTTTGATCAATTACAGGAGGTATTGATCCAGAATGGAACTGGCACCATGTCTTTACGCTGAATTCAAATGTTACTTCTTAGCCTGTAGAGAGCTTTTTCTTAATTATATAAAATGAAAAATTTGCAAAAGAATTCTTTAGGGCCTGATAGCTTGGTAGTGGTGCTTGATAGTCAGTAGTGGTGCTTATTAATCTTGGGTGTACATTAGAATCACCTGGGGAGTTTTAGGGCCATACCAAAGCACCAAAACCAATTATTTATATATATATATATATATATATATATATTTAATGCCTTATTTATTTATTTTTGGCTGCACTGGGTCTTTACTGCTGCCTGTAAGCTTTTTCTGGTTATGGCGAGCAGGAGCTACTCTAGTTATGGTACCTGGATTTCTTGTTGTGATGCCTCTTCTTGCTGAAGAGCACAGGCTCCAGGGCGTGTGGGCTAAGTAGCTGAGGCATATGGACTTAGCTGCCCTATGGCATGTGGAATCTTCCCAGACCAGGGATCAAACCCATGTCCCTGCATCGACAGGGACAATTAACCACTGGACCACCAGGGAAATCCAATACCAATTATATTGCTTGTGGTAGGGTACAGGGATTTTTGTTAAAGTTCCCAAGTAATTCTAACAGGCAGTAAGGTCCACAGGTACACGAAAGCATGATCCGAGAAAGCTAAAATGGGGGAGTGGCTAAGGTATAGAGTTTGAAGACCCTGAGCTCACCTCTTCTCTTGGGCACAGCAAAATTACAACTATTTGCAGGGCACTGGTGATGAGAAAGACCTGAGATCTAGCAGAAATGGTCTTCTACAACTCAAAATGTAAAGAAGGAACCACCCACAACAAGATAGCTAGGAGGGGTAGAGTCAGAGGAAAGTCAAGATCCCCAGGTGGGCAACCCTCAAACAGGAGGAGAACTACAGTTGCAGAGGTTTCCTCAAGGAGTGAGCAGTCTGAGCTCACTCAACCTGGGGAGTCCTGCACCAGGAAGACAAGACACTGGAACATTTGGCTTTGAAGGCCAACAGCGCTTGCTTTCAGAAGAGCCAGAGAGCTGTAGGAAAGACACTCCACTCTCAAAGCGTGTACAAAAATCACACTAAGTGTAACAGACAAGCAAAAGCTAACAGTTTAGAACCATGAAACTAGCTCCATAAGAAATATTAAAAAGCAGAAAAGGTCACTACTAAATATATGAAAAGGAAAAAAAATCTCATTGGTAAAGGCAAATGTAAGTGAAAATGCTTCGACTATGCTGACAGAGGTCCATATAGTCAAAGCATCTTCACTGTACATTTGCCTTTACCAATGAGATTTTTCTTTTCATTATTATTATTATTATTTGGTACAGTGAAGATAATAAATCAGAATAAAGCTAGAGGAAGGTTAAATGACTAAAGCAATAAAATCACTTATGTCTGCAATAAGTAATTAAAGGATAAACAAACAAAAAGATGTAAAAAGTAACGTCAAAAACAGTAAATGTGTGTGTGTGGGGGGGACTCTGTGGAAGAGTAAAAATGCGGGTTGTTAAAACACATTGAAATTTGAGATCAGCAACTTAAAATAATAACATACATATAAAGATTGCTATATATAAACCTCATGTTAACTACAAACCCAAAATCTATAACAGATACACACAGAAAAGAAAGGAATCCAAACATAACACTAAAGATAATCATCAAATCATAAGGGAAGAGAACAAAAGAAGAAGAAAAGAGCAGAAGAAATACAAAAACAACCCTCAAATTAACAAAATGGCAATAAGTACATACCACTCCTGGGTATTTATCCAAAGAAAATGAACACACGAAGTGGAAAAGATATGTTTACCCTTGTGTTCACTGTGGCATTATTTACATTAGTCAAGATATGGAAGCAACCTAAGTGCTCACCAATAGATGAATGGATAAAGATGTGGTATATATAAATACAATGGAATATTACTCAGCCAGAAAGAGGAATGAAATCTTGCCAATACTGATGATATGGATGGATCTAGAGGGTATTATGTTAAATGAAGTATGTCAGACAGGGAAAGACAAATCCTGTATGATTGCACTTACATGTTGAATCTAAAAACAAATGAACAAAGACAACAAAACAGAAACAGCTATAGAAGACAAGAAAGTGGTTGCTGGAGGGAGGGGACCCCGGTAGAGGAGAAAGAAGTAAGGGAGATTAGGAGGTACAAATTTGCAGTTGCAAAATAACTGAGTCAGGCATGAAATGTGCAGCGTAGGGAAAATAGTCAATAATCATGTAATATATTTGTATGGTGACAGATGGTAACTAGACTTACTATGGTGATCATTTTGAAATGCATAGAAATATTGAATCACCATGTTCTATAACAGGAGCTCACATAGTGTTTTCGGTCAATTATACTTCAAAAACAGACAAACGACTCATAGAAAAGAGATTAGATTTGTGTTTACCAGAGGCGGGTGGTGGGAGGAAGGGGGATTCCATGAAGGCCTTCAGAAGATACAAACTTCCATTTATAAGATAAGTAAGGTGATGTAATGTACAACATAATAAATACATACAACACTGTTATATGAAACTTAAGAGAGTAAAATCTAAAAGTTCTCACCACAAGGAAAAATACTATTTTGTATTTAAAAAATTTTTATCTGTATGAGATGAATGCTTATTAAACGTATTATAATCACCTCATGATATGTCTAAGTCGAATCATGCTGTATACCTTGTCAATTATATCTCAGTAAAACTGCAAAAAAACAAGAAAAAGCTAGGAAGACACTGTCTAATTGAAATATAAGCCACAAAATGTTAACTTGAACTTTTGTAATAACCACTATTTTAATAATATATTTTATATAACCAACATATCCAAAATATTACTTCAACATGTAACATTATAAATAACTAAGAATGAGGTTATAAAGAACTAAGTAATAACTATAGTTATAACTAATAACTAAGTTATTATAAATAACTAAGAACTATGGGGCTTCCCTAGTGCCTCAGACGGAAAAGCACCTGTCTGCAATGCAGGAGACCCAGGTTCGATCCCTGGGTTGGGAAGATCCACTGGAGAAGGAAATGGCAACCCACTCCAGTATTCTTGCCTGGAAAATCCCATGGACCATGGAGCCTGGTAGGCTACCCTCCATGGGGTCGCAAAGAGTCGGACACAACTGAGCGACTTCACTTTCACTTTCAAGAACTAAAGAGCCTCTTGATGAAAGTGAAAGAGGAGAGTGAAAAGTTGGCTTAAAGCTCAACATTCAGAAAACAAGATCATGGCATCTGGTCCCATCACTTCATGGCAAATAGATGGGGAAACAGTGGCTGACTTTATTTTTCTAGGCTCCAAAATCACTGCTGATGGTGATTGCAGCCATGAAATTAAAAGACGCTTACTCCTTGGAAGGAAAGTTATGACCAACCTAGACAGCATATTAAAAAACAGAGACATTACTTTGTCAACAAAGTTCTGTCTAGTCAAAGCTATGGTTTTTCCAGTGGTCATGTATGGATGTGAGAGTTGGATTATAAAGAAAGCTGAGTGCCAAAGAATTGATGCTTTTGAACTGTGGTGTTGGAGAAGACTCTTGAGAGTCCCTTGGATTGCAAGGAGATCCAACCAGTCCATCCTAAAGGAGATCAGTCCTGGGTGTTCATTGGAAGGACTGATGTTGAAGCTGAAACTCCAATACTTTGGCCACCTGATATGAAGAGCTGACTCATTGGAAAAGACCCCAGTGCTGAAAGATGGAAGGCAGGAGAAGGGGACAACAGAGGATGAGATGGTTGGATGGCATCACTGACTCAATGGACATGAGTTTGGGTGAACTCTAGAAGTTGGTGATGGACAGGGAGGCCTGGCATGCTGCAGTTCATGGGGTCACAGAGAGTTGGACACAATTGAGCAGCTGAACTGAACTGAACTGACTGAAGAATAAGGTATTTTACATTTTTATACTAAATCTTCAGAATCTGCTGTGTATTTTATTCTTTTAAAAATATTTATTTATTTGGCTGAACCGAGTCTTAATTGCAGCATGTGGGATCTTGTTCCCTGATCAGGGATCAAACCCAGGCCCCCTGCTTTGGCAGCGTAGAGTCTTATTAGTCACTGGACTACCAGGAAGTCCCAGTTTTATTCTTCAGAGCACTTATCAATTGAGACAATGCAGGCTAGCTACAATTCAAGTGGCCAATGGCTATTGTTTGAGGTAGTACAGACCTAGAATATATAATCATTTTTCCTAATAATTTATTGGATTATGTTACTAGTAATTGCTAGAATTTCTAAATCTTACAAAAACAATTAGAATACATTTATTGCTTTTATTGTTGTTTTTACACTTACAAGTTTAAATCTAAAACAAAGTTGTTATAACACTATCAGTAAACCTTTGTGGTTTTCATCATATAGGTTTTATGGATAGGTAAATATGGGTTTTATATTTCCATAGCTTTACAGATATGTTTTGCATATATCTTTTCTTTTGCATATAGATTTTCTTTCATTTCTAAATTGTTCATATCTTTGCTACTATTATAATGGGGGAAAGAGTTCAACTGCTTATTAAACTATTAATTTTGTGATATTAGCTTGGACCTGAGTTCCCTTATTAATTTTAAGTGTTTGAGGTTCTCCATGTTTTAAGACATTATGCCCTATTGCCTGCAAATGAAGATAATTTTATTTCATTCCCAATACTTAAATCTTTTATTTCTGTTTCAGGTCTGACTATATTGGCAAGAACTTCTAAAACAACATTAATAATAGCATCACTATAGGTATGCTTGTTCTTTTTAAAAAATGTTTATTTTAATGAGACTATCTTTAAATGTTTCATTGTTAAAGAATGTGTATGCCAGGACTCATACATACACAGTGGTCCCTGGTGGTTCAGTGCTTAGGACTCTATACTTCCACTGGTGGGCGGGGGGGATAAAAAAAGTGTGAGTTTGAGAGAAATACTCTCAAAAGAAACATTTGGTTATTTGTAATTTTCTAACACATTTCTTAAATTTTTTATTTTGAGATAATTATAGATTGCAAACAGAAGTTTGCAAAGACAGTAAAGAAGTCTGTATTTACCTTCCACCCAAGTTTACCAATGTTTACATTTTATGTAACTGTGGGACAATATCAAAATTAGAAAATCCACATTGGCACATTGGACAATAATGTGTGCATTATTCTACAGTCTATAGAATACAGACAATTTCATTCTGTTGTCATTTTACTTTATTACCACTTAAATGTTTTAAATTGAAGGATATTTGCTTTATAGAATTTTGTGGTTTTCTGTCATACATCAAGAATCAGCCATAGGTACACCCATATCCTCTCCCTCCCAAACCTCCCTTCCTTCTCTCTCCACATCCTACCCTTCTAGATTGTCACAGAGCCCCCAAAATACATAGCCAATGGGAATTTGCTGTTGTCATTTTATCGATCTGTATAACCACCATTGCAATCAAGATACAAACCATTTCGTCACTACAAAGATCTCCTTCATGCCACTCCTTTATCCATATCTGTCCCCTTCCCATCACCATCCTTCACCACTGGCAACCACTGATCAGTTCTCCATCTCTTTAAGTTTAAAAATTTGAGAATGTTATGGGATCAGACAATGTGATCTTTTCAGATTGGCTTTTTTTTTCACTCACAATAATGCCTTGAGCTCTATTCAAATCGTCATGTATCAACAGTTTGTTCCCGCTTATTACCAAGTGTATTCCATGGTATAGATGTACCACAGTTTTTAAAACAATTCAACTACTACAGGACAATTTGTCTGTTTCCAGTTTGGTTTGTTGTTCAGTCACCCAGTTGTGTCCAACTCTTTGCGACTACCTGGACTGCCGCATGCCAGGCTTCCCTGTCCTTCACCCTCTCCCAGGGCTTGCTCAAACTCATGTCCACTGAGTCAGTGATGCTATCAAATCATCTTGTCCTCTGTCGTCCCTTTCTCCTGCCCTCAATCTTTCCCAGGATCAGGGTCTTTTCCAATGAGTCAGCTCTTCGAATCAGGTGGCCAAAGTATTGGAGCTTCAGCTTCAACATCAGTCCTTCCAATGAATATTCAGGATTGATTTCCTTTAGGGTTGACTGGTTTGATATCTTTGCAGTCCAAGGGACTCTCCAGTTTGGGGCTATTACCAAAAGTTGCTATGAACAATCATATACAAGTTTTCATGTGGACATGTTTCATTTTTCCGGGATATTCAGGAGTGAGAATGCTGGAACATGCTGGAATGGTAAGTGAATGTAAAGTTTTTGAGAAACTGCCAAACTGTCTTCCAGGATGGCTATACCATTTCACATTCCCACTAGCAATTTGTGAGAGAGACAGCTTCTCTGCACACTCACCAGCATTTGATATTGTCACTATTTTTCATTTAGATTCTAACATAATTTTTAAAATGAGTGATGGCTTTCTCAGATACATCTGATATTTATTGAGTTATGTATGCATACATAATTCCATTGTATCTCTTACTGGATCTCTTGGTGAATTGCATGATTTTATCCATAAATATACAGATATATTTTTCCCTCTCAACAATGCATTTTAATTTTGGGGGAGTAAGGGAGAAAAGCAGGGTCCCACTGGAGTTTACAAAGAGTATGAAACTAGTCATATAGGATGGGAAGGCCCCCAAGATTCTTTTTTTACTGATTTCTATAATCTAATGAAAATATGACATATGTAAGTGCCTATTACATTTGTTGTTCAGTTGCTAAGCTGTGTCTCTTTGTGACCCCATGAACTGCAGCATGCCAGGCTTAACACATAGTATTCAATAAATGTCAACTGCCTTTTCTAGCAGAATTCTCCACAGGCTAGGCTGTACCTGGACATAATTATCTTTCTCCTTTCAGGGAGTGAAGGTCACCTAGAAAACCAGGCAACTGAAAGTGCAGCCCGGTTTGGGCAATGCAGTTGGCTGGCTGACTCAGTGCATGGTCTGTCTCCCCATCTTCCCCACTCCACTGGGTCAGGGAGGGGCTAAAAGTACAGTTTCCCCAGTGTTTGAGCAGAGGCCTAGCCAGCCTGTCATAGTAGAGTCCATGTGGAGGGCTGTGGGCTGCAACGCTCTAGTGCACAGTCCCCTTTTTCTGATGATGTTAATTGTACAGAAAAAAAGCAGACGTGCATGCTGGCTTCGCCAGCTGTCTTCAGGATCTCAGTAGCCTTGCTGTGCTCAACATTCTGAAAATCCACATCATTCACAGCTAGAACTTGGTCCCCTTCCTGAAGTCCTGCTCAGTGTGCATCAGAATCAAGAATCACCTTGGAGATGAAAATGTCTTGCTGGGAGGCCCTTCCTACTCAGATGTGAAATCCCAGCGGAGCCCAGGGGGCTTTTTCAGTGTGGCCATTTGGGGCAGAAATTGGGACAACTCATTGTAGTCTGTGTGGTATACTCTCTCATGAGGAGGAATCCATGCAGGAAAACTACTAGGTAGTCATCGGAAGGAATCTGGCTGTTTATCTCCAACAAAGCTCCACGAACAGGCCTCAGCCACTTCAGGGTTGGCTCACTGCCAACTCTACATATAGGTTTTCTTTCTTTATTTTTTAAAAACTATTTATTTATTTTTGGCTACACGGTTTGTGGGATCTTAATTCCCTGACCAGGGATTAAACCTGTAGAAGCACTGAGTCTTAACCACTGGACCATCAGGGAAGTCCCTATAAATAGGTTTTAATTGGTAAAAAAATCAAATAGTACAAAAAGGAACACAGGAAAAAGTAAATCTCTTCCTATTGCTGTCACTAAAACAATCACTTTAATCTTTTTTCTTGTGTTTTCATCTAGGGACTGTAACATATATATGTATATAATGTATATATACATATATATATTCCAGTTTTATAACATTGTGTAAGTTTAACAAGTAAATAGATGGGGGAAAGAGTGGAAACAGTGTCGGACTTTATTTTTTGGGCTCCAAAATCACTGCAGATGGTGACTGCAGCCATGAAATTAAAAGACGCTTACTCTTTGGAAGGAAAGTTATGACCAACCTAGATAGCATATTCAAAAGCGGAGACATTACTTTTGCCAACAAAGGTCTGTCTAGTCAAGGCTATGGTTTTTCCTGCGGTCATGTATGGATGTGAGAGTTGGACTGTGAAGAAGGCTGAGTGCCGAAGAATTGATGCTTTTGAACTGTGGTGTTGGAGAAGACTCTTGAGAGTCTCTTGGACTGCAAGGAGATCCAACCAGTCCATTCTAAAGGAGATCAGTCCTGGGTGTTCTTTGGAAGGAATGATGCTAAAGCTGAAACTCTAGTACTTTGGCCACCTCATGCGAAGAGCTGACTCATTGGAAAAGACTGATGCTGGGAGGGATTGGGGGCGGGAGGAAAAGGGGACGACAGAGGATGAGATGGCTGGATGGCATCACTGACTTGATGGACATGAGTGTGAGTGAACTCTGGGAGTTGGTGATGGACAGGGATGCCTGGTGTGCTGCAATTCATGGGGTCGCAAAGAGTCGGACATGACTGAGCGACTGAACTGAACTGAACTGAAGTTTAACAACTACAATGTGCTGATCTGATACACTTACATATTGTGAAATGATTACCACAGTTCAGTTGGTTAATACCTCCATCACCTTTCATATTTGCCAATTCTTTTTTGTGGTGAGAATATTTAAATTCTAGTCTCTTAGCAACTTTCAAGTATATAATCCAGTACTATTAACTCTAATCACCTTGCTGTATACTAGATCCCCAGAACTAATTCATCGTATATAATAACTGTATTAATTGTATCCTTTGACCAACATCTCCCCAATTCCCCATCTCCCAGCCCCTTGCAACCACCATTCTACTGTTTCTATGAGTCTGGCTTTTTTAGATTCTATATATAAGTGATATTATGCCACATTTGTTTTTCTCTGTATGACATTTCACTTACATAATACCTTCAAGATCTAACCATGTTGTCACAAATGGCAGAATTTCCTTCTTTTTCATGACTAAAATTTTAAAATATATATGTCTCACAACTTTTATTCATTCTTCCATAGATGGGCAGTTTGGGGTGTTTGCATATCTTGATTATTGTGAATACTACTACAAGGAACATCAGAGTGCAGGTATCTCTTTGAGATCCTGATTTCATTTCCTTCGAGTATATACCAGAAGTGGGATTGCTGGATCATAAGATAATTCTAAGGAATCATCATACTGTTTCCCATGGTGACTACAAATTTAAATTCCCACCAGTGCACAAAAGTTTCCTTTTCTCCACATCCTCATCAACACTTGTTATTTCTTGTTTTCTTGATGCTAGCCATCCTAACAGATGTGAGGTGTTATTTCATTGTGGTGTTGACTTACATTTCCCTGATAATTAGTGATGTTGACCATCTCGGCCACTTGTGTATCTTCTTTGTCCATGGAATTCTCCAAGCAAGAATACTGTAGTTGGTAGCCGTTCCTTTCTCCAGGGGATCTTCCCAACTCAGGGATCGAACCTGGGTCTTCTGCATTGCAGGCAGATTCTTTACAGTCTGAGCAACCAGGGAAGCCCATATCTTCTTTGGGAAATGTCTACTCAGTTCTTCTGCCTATTTTTAATTTCTTTTGGTTATCGAGTTGTAGGAGCTCCTTACATATTTTGGATATTAACCTTTTATCAGATATATGATTTGCAAATATTTTCTTCCATTCTGTAGGTTGCCTTTTCACAAAATTGACTGTTTCTTTGCAGAAGCTTTTAGTTTGATGTATTCTTCTTTATTTTTGCTTTTGTTGCATATGCATTTGGTGTCATCTAAAAAGTCATTGCCAAATCCAGTGTCAAGGAGCTTCTTTCTTATGTTCTCTTCTAGTTTTATGATTTCAGGTCTTATGATTAAGTCTTTAATCCATTTGAGTTCATTTTTGTGAGTGGTTTATGACAGGGGTCCAATTTCTTTCTTCTGGGGTGACTATCCAGTTTTCCCATTTACTGAAGAGACTGTCCTTTACTCACTGGGTCTTCTTGACTCCCTTGTCAAATATTAGTAGACAGTTTATGTGAGGGTTTATTTCTGGGCTTTCAATTCTGTTCCATTGTTTTTGTGACATTTTAATGGCAGTGCCACACTGTTTTGATCACTGTAGCTTTGTAGGATAGTTTGAAATCAGAATGTGTGATCCATCCAATTTTGTTCTTCTTTCACAGGATTACTTCAGCTACTCAGGGTCTTTTGTGGTACCATATGAAGTTTTGGATTTTTTTTTTCTATTTCTGTGGAAAATGCTATTGGAATTTTGCTAGGGATTGCATTGAATCTATATATGGCTTTGAGTACTGTGGACATTTTAACAGTATTAATTCTTCTGATCCATGACCAGGATATCTGTCCATTTATTTGTGTTTTCAGTTTTCTTTTGTCAAAATCTTATAGTTTCCAGTGCACAGATCTTTCACAACACTGGTTAAATTTATTCCTATGTATTTTATTGCTTTTGACATTACTGTGACTGAAGTGTTTTATTTCTTTTTCAGACATTTTATTGTAGTATATAGAATTGCACTGATTTTTAAAATTTTATTGTAGTTGATTTATTTGATTTACAATGTTGTATTAATTTCTGCTATATAACAAAGTGACTCACTCATATACACACAAATATATATACATACACTTTTTCACATTCTTTTCCATTATGGTTTATCACAGGATATTGAATATAGCTCCTTATACCATATAGAAGGACCTTGTTGTTTATCAATCCTATACATAATAGTTTGTACCTACTAATCCCAGATTGCCAATCTTTTCTTCTACCCCGCTCTGGGAAACTACATCTATCCTCTACGTTTATGAGTCTGTTTCTGTTTTGTAAATATGTTCATTTGTGTTGTATTTTAGATTCCACATATAAGTGATATCATATGGTATTTGTCTTTCTCTTTCTGACTTACTTTGTTAAATATGTTTTATTTTTTGGCCCAGCTGCACAGCTTGTAAGATCTTAGTTTCCTGACCAGGGATCGAACCTGAGCCCTCGGCAGTTAGAGTGTAGAGCCCTAATCACTGGACCTCCAGGGAATTTCCACCAGGCATTGTTTTCTAATTTTTCAAACTTTTTTTTGATGTGGACCATTTTTAAAGTCTTTTTTGAATTTGTTACAATATTGCTTCTTTTTTCTTTTTTTAATGTTTTGGGTTTTTGGACACCAGATTTATGGGATATTAGCTTCCCCCAGACCAGAGATTGAACCTGCACCCCCTGCATTGGAAGACTGAATCTTAACCACTGGACTGCCAGGGGATTCACTATTTTTTTTTTTTAAAGCTTTCTGCCTCTGTCTCCCTCTGGAACTACAATAATTCACACATTATTTCTTCTGATAGTACCCCATAGATGAAGTGGACTTTCTTTACTCTTTCTCATTCTTTTTGTTGTTGTTCTCCTCTGATTGGATAATTTCAAAATTCCTATTTTTCTATTTTTCAATTCTTCTAAGAAAATTCCTATTTTCTAGCTCACAGATTCTTTCCTGTATTTGATCCATTCTGTAGTTGATGTTCTCTGTTGAATTTTTTTTTTTTTTAATTTCACTGTATTCTTTAGCTATAGAATTTCTTTGTGGTTCTTTCTTTTCTTTTTTTTTAAGTTTCTGATACAGCATTATAATTTGATTGCTATTACACTATAAAGTGATTACCTTTTAAGTTATTTTTCTTATTTCTATCTGGTTAAACTTCTCATTTTGTTCATGTATTGTTTTCCTGATATCACTGAATTGTCCTTCTGAGTTTTCTTGTAGCTCACTGAGTTTCCTTAAAACAGAGAGATTTAGAATTATTTATTGGGTAAATTGCATATCTCTGTTTTTGACATTGGTCACTAGAGGATGATTGTGATTCGTTGGTGGTATCATATTTCACTGATTTTTCATGTTCCTTTAAGTTTTGAGTTGCAGTCTTTGCATTTGAAAGACCATCTCCCTTCTCTAGTTTTTACTAACTGCCCTTTTCAGTGCATCCAAATTTGTATTTTTTGCTCCAGTGGTGTTTTGGAACTTCACACCAAACCTGAACTTCCATGAAGACCCTCTTGTCTGTGGGTGATTTTCTAAGACAGTGTTTTCCATGACTCCTGGACTGTGTCTGAGAGGGGCTACAGTTGTTTCATAGGCCCCTCAAGGGTCCACAGCTGGGATCAAGATATTATTGACTGAACTATATGTAGGTAAGACTCCTCTTGGGTCCCTTGGCATACGATGCTAGGTCCCACAGCTCCCATAAAAGCACTCCTTTCTGTGGATGGATGCCATATTGTTGTTGAAGGTGGGAGACAAATAATCAGCCATGATGTACCCTATATGTTAATAGTAGCATATCACATACATAGTTCTGCATTTTGCATTTCACTTAATATCTCAGAGACTATTCTGTACCAGTACATAGAGATCTATCTCATTCTTTTAAATAGCTGTATAGCATCTTATTTTAGAAGTATGGCGTAATTCAACCCACTTAAAAAACTGGGGTGTAACTGACATACAACATTGTATTAGTTCCAGGTGTACAGCATAATGATTCAATGTTTGTATATATTGTAAAACATCACCACAATATATCTAGTTAACATCTGTCACCATACAAACCCATTTTGGGGGACAGACACTTAGGTTGTTTTTGGTCTTTTGTAACTATTGAATACTCTATTCCAGTGAATACGCTATTACACATGTCTTTATGCCCCTGTGTGAGCATTAACATAGGCTAAATTTCTAGTAGTGGAATTCCTAGGGCAAAGATACATGCATTAAAAATATGCATTTAAATTAGAATAGCTGTTGCCAAATTGCCTTCAAAAAGACAACCATTTTATAGTCCCACCAACAATAAACAAGAATGTCTTTCTTTACAAGGTGCACTTTTGTCAGTCTGATACTAAATAATCTTACCTTATTTTAAACCTGCATTTTACCTCTCCTATGAGGTGGTTGAATATTTTTCATTTGTTTAAAAGTATTTTCTGTGAACTGAGTGTTCATGTTCTTTGCCCATTTAATGCATTCTTTTAAATTAATGTTTAACAACAAAGACACTGCTTTCCCCTTGTGATTTGCTCGTCTCCTCAAAGGCAGGAGGCCCTGAGACAGGTGTTCAAGGTCCTCCACTATCACACAACTCCCTCTTTTTATCTCATATGGGCCTCCGTCTCCAACACTACTGTCTGCTCCCAAGGAAGGGTACCTTGATGGTTTCCTCATATCTCATACCCCTCCCACAATCCTATGTTTGCTCTCCCCATCCCTCCTCTCAGCAGTGCTCTCTTCTCAGTCAAATCTGACCAGTCCTTCAGGGTCCAGCTGAATTCCACCTACCTGAGATGCCTTTCTTTCTCTCTTTTCCGCCACTGTGCATGGCTTGTAGGATCTTAGTTCCCTGACCAGGGATCAAATTTGAGCCCGCAGCAGTGAAAGCATGGAGTCTTAACCACTGGACCACCAGGGAATTCCCCCTTTTAAAAAAAAAAAAAATTTTTTATTAGAGTACAGTTGATTTACAATGTTGTGTTAGCGTCTACTGTATAGCAGAGTGAGTGAGTTATACATATATACATTCTTTTAAATTCTTTTCCCATATAGGTCATTACAGAGTATTGAGTAGAGTTCCCTGTGCTATAATGTAGGTTTCTGTTGCCTGCTGAGTCACTTCAGTTGTGTCCAACTCTTTGCAACCCCATGGACTGTAGCCCTCCAGGCTCCTCTGTCTGTGGGATTCTCCAGGCAAGAATACTGGAGTGGGTTGCCATGCTCTCCTCCAGGGGATCTTCCTGACTCAGGGATCGAAGCAATGTCTCTTATGTCACCTGCACTGGCGGGCAAGTTCTTTACCACTAGCACGGCCAAGGTTCTTATTAGTAGGGCTCCTTTCTGAATCTAGCATACAGTTTCACTTTTAGATGAGTTTCATCCCATCAATTACAGCCTTCCCAGAGCCCATCTTCCTCTCTGTCCACTCTCAGTGTGTAGGGCAGTCAGGATGGAGTGTGTCTCATGCACTCAACCTGCATTTATTGTATACATCAGTCGGGTACTATTCCAGGAACTGGGGATATGGCAGTGAGTGAGACAGAACAAGCACCTGCTCTTATCCAGCTGACATTTTACCGGTGGGTGTGTTCGATAATATACAACAAACAGGCAATAAACAAATAAGAATGTCAACTAAGGGCAGAGAAGTAAAGGAACAGACAGTAAGGGGAGGGAAAGGGTCTCTTTTAGACAGGTCAGGGCAAAGAATCCTCATGAGATGAGATGAGAGCGAAGACCTGAACATGAGAAGGCGACGGCCACAAAAAGCAGCTTCCAGAGCCCCCACTAGAGGCCCTGCCTGGGGGTGGGTGGGGTCTGTGCTTCTAAAGATGGATGAGAACAAGCATGGCTTTCAGCACCTATCACTTGACAAGAACTGAATGAAGGTAGAGACCCGTAATCTCCGCATCTTCAGGGTTCCGTGTTTGGTGTGTCTGGGGAAGGAAGACCCGTACCCTCCTGCTTCATCTGCCTGCTGCAAACTTGGGAAAATGATATCATGCCTGACCTGGGATTAGCAGAGCACCTATAGGTGCCAGGGTCCATCTAAGCACTTCACATCACTGCTTTTTGATCTACCGTCCTAAACCATGTGGTATTTACTGCTAACTTTTTACAATGGAAGAAACCGGGGCTCGGAATATGGGAGTAACCTGTTGAGGTTTACATGGTTTAGACAAGAAGTACAGTTCCTGGAGAGTTGTGTCGCGGGGGTCCGGTGGGCTTCACTGGGGCATTCGGGGAGTTTGCCTGTTTCAGGAGTTTGCCCGCCTCGCCCCGAAGGCGGCCCCCGCCCCGCTGCGGCCTCAGGGGCCAAGGGGCACGCGGCGGGCTGGGGGCGGGGAAGGCGCGGGGACAAAGGCCGCGGCTACCGCGCCGCGGAGGCGGGTGCGGCAGCGAAGTCCCGCCGCGGTGCCGGGACCCGGCGAGCCCGGGCTCTGGCCGCGCGCCCGCGCCGCTAAGAACCAGCGCCTCAATGGATCGCCCGGGGGCGCCGCCCGGGCCCGCGCAGGCCGAGCCCGCCCGGCCGCCGCCCGCGCCGCCCCCGCCCCCCGCCCCCTCCTCCTCTCCCCGCGGCGGCTCCGCGCGCGGCGAACATGGCGGCGGCGGCGGTCGGGCGGGACACTTTACCTGAGCACTGGTCCTACGGCGTGTGCCGGGACGGCCGCGTCTTCTTCATCAAGTGCGGCGCGGGAAAGCCAGCACGCGGGCCGGGGCGCGGGCGGGCGGGGGTGCGGGCCGGGCGGGCGCCCCGGAGCGGCGGCGGCGCTAACAGGTGCACCTCTCTCTCCCCGCAGTGATCAGCTCCGCTACACGACCTGGCTGCACCCGCGCACCGGGGAGCCCGTCAACTCCGGCCACATGATCCGCTCAGGTGGGCGCGGGGCGGGAGGAGTGGGGCGCTTGGAGGGGGGCGTGCGCTTGGGTGGCCCAAGTTTGATCGGACTTTTCTCGCGTTCCCGCAGACCTGCCCCGTGGCTGGGAGGAGGGCTTCACGGAGGAGGGCGCCAGCTACTTCATCGAGTGAGTGTTGGGGGCCCCGCGCCCGCACCTGTGCCTCGAGGGTCCGATCGGGTTTCCGACGCGCCTCCGCTCCCTCCCCCGCGCGGGTCCCGGCGGGTTGGCGCGCAGTGAGCCGTACTCGTGTGAGGTCTTTTTTTGTGCCTGGTTTGTGTGGTGGGCTCCAGGGGGAGGCAGGGTGGAGGCCGTATCTACACAGGGGGATTCCGGAGTAGGGCCCGATGCGGGCGCTGGGGGCTTCAAACTGCGCCCTGGACACCGCGACTGGGCGTGATTCGGGCGCTGCTGCGATGGGATGGACACACCCCCTCACTGGGGTCTCCGGCTGCAAGGAACCTGGCGCGCGCCGGGTTGGGGAGAGCAGAAGTAGGAGTTCTGGTCCGGGTCCAGCAGCTGGGGTTCGGGAGGGAGGAAGGGAGACGGTCTGTGCCTCGTCTGGGGGAGTTTTATCTTCGGGGGCGCGATCTCTCGTGTGGTTGGTGGAGAGTCGGAACCGCACTCCGCACAGCTCCAAAGCAGGGGCCTGAGGGGGAGAGAGAGGGTGGGGAGGGGACGGTCCGCCAATTACGTTCCTCGAAGACTATGTATATCTTCAGCTAGTGCTCTACCAGGACTTTCACTCCTGCCTTTGGTAGTCAATCAGCTTTTCCGCAAAAGCTCGGGAGCCCCAGTCGACAGGTCCCCTAGACCTAGGAGAATGAAATCGAGGCCCAGGGAGTTCAGGAGCCCTTCCGACGCTAACACTGGTGTAGTCTTTACTTTCTCACTCTGAGTGTGGACCTGGGTTGCAGCGTTTTTTTGCAGCCTCCTGCCTGCTCGCAGGAGATCAGAAACTGCTTTTGATCCTTTGCCCCAGTGCCTGGCACAGAATAGGTACTCGGTAAATGTTTGCTCACAGAATGAATAAACTAGCCAAAGGATGGACGCGGGTGTATGTTAAGAGACGACTGTGAGTCAGAATTCCTTTCTTCACCAACTGAAACATTGCTAGTCAGTAGTGGAGCGATATATTTGAAACTCGAATGGTCTAAAATATCCCAGAGCCTCCCTCCTCGTTTTTGGGCTCTGGCAGTTGGTTGAAATTCTGTTGGATGAGATTTATCGTAACGACCAATAGGTGTTTTGCTGTTCTGCCTCACATTTGTGTTTGAGAGAAGTTGGGGAGCTGGCTGGTATCAACTTGAAAAATAGTCACAACCTAAAAGTTGAGAGTTATGGTTTATTCGGTGGAAATTTTTAGGTCTTCAGACTGGGAGGCAACATGTCAAGTAACCCTGAGAGAACTGAGGTGAGGGGAGGAGCCAGTTTTGCAACAAAGGGCAGGTTGTCTGAACATCAAAAGATTATTGTTAATTGAAGAAAACCATATATCCCAAGTTAAGGAATTTAGTGTCTTCTGTGTATGGGAAGATACAAGCGTCTGGACTCAATGAAATAATTTTTTTCCTATGCACCTCAGCTAGGATCCTGGTTTTCACATCCTGAGCTTCCTTTCCTCAAAGGCTTATGGTAGGAAGTGGTTGTAGTCTGAGGGCTGCTAGATGCCAGGTATTCTCCTTCCTGAATTTCCTTAGGGCTGCAGCCGCTAATGACTGTGACGTCCTTGTTTCCTGATATGGCAGGAAATATTCTGTTTCTTACCGGGCCTCAGACTTCTTGGTCAATGTGCTTCTCTGGCTCACAACTGCATTTGTTGATGATATGAGATTTCTCCTGTGTATCACACATTGTTCTAGGCATTGCAACTACGGAAGTGTATGAGGCAGACACTGGTCGGGTACTCGGGGAGTTTGTAGTTGAGTAGGGGAGGGGAGGAAGCAGAAAAACAAGTAAAAAGACAAGAGTAATGTCAGACAGTGGTAACTAGCATGCAGCAAATTAAAGATGATGTGGTAAGTAACTGGGCGGTTTGGTTAGGTTGGAGGTTAGTGTAGGAGTTCTGAATAGGTGACATTTAAGGTATAATTTGAATGACCAGAAAGAGCCATCTTTGTGTTGATGAGCTGGTAAAGCATTTCTAGAAGAGAGAAACTGCCAGTGAAAGGGCTTTAAGGCACAAAGAGCTTCAAGTTCAAGGAGCAGAAAGGCCAATGTGGCTGGAAGGAAGTGAAGTCGCTCAGTTATGTCCAACTCTTTTCGACCCCGTGGACTGTAGCCTACCAGGCTCCTCCCTCCATGGGATTCTCCAGGCAAGAATACTGGAGTGGGTTGCCATTTCCTTCTTCAGGGGATCTTCCCGACCTAGGAAGTGTGGCTGGAGTGTGGTGCAGTAAGGGAGAAAGTGGCAGGAGAAGAGGCTGCAGGATCTTAGCTCCCCAACCAGGGATGGAACCTGGGTCCAGGCAGCCGCTGGACGGCCAAGGAGTTACCTGATTTACATTTTCAGAATGATTGCTCTGCGTGCTTTAGTGTGGGCGGTAGGTGGCCAAGTGCAGGGACAGTGGTGGGAGGCTGTTGCTGTAGTCCAGGCAGGAGTTAATGAAGGCCTGACTGAGGGTGGTAGGTCGCACTGGAGATGGAGAGAAGTAGTCTTGGTGATTGGGTTGCAGTTTGTGAGAGAAAGACAAGGGTCAGGGATGACTCCCAAGGGCTTGAGCACCTGAGTGGATGGTGCTCATGTCCCTGAGATAGGAAGGCTAGGAGCAGGTTTGAGGGGTGGGGAGAGCATGAGATCTTGTTTTGCCATGTTACATTTTGATGTGACTATATCAGTTAGTCACATGTGTGAATCTGGGCCCGGGAGAGAGAAGACTGGAGATATGCATTTGGGCATCATAAGGTTATTCAAGGCCTAGATTAGATGGAATCACTCAGAAAAGAGTTTAGAGAAAAGATCACCTAAGCCTTGGGAGAGAGTAGCATTTAGAAATCGGCAAAGAGAAGGACTGAAAAGGTAGGAGAAAGCCCAGGAGAATGAGGGGTCCCACAAGCCTAAAGGACAAATCCTGAGTGAAGTAAGCAGGAAAGAATACATGGGGTGAGGAAATAGTAAGTATAGGTGAATCTTTCAGGTGGTTTTGATGCAAAGTGGAGTAGAGGAACTGAGAACTGGAGAGGATGTGCATTTGGGGGTGCATTGTTGTAGAGGGAGATTATAGAGCATGTTTTCTTTGGATGGGAATGATCCAGTAGAGATGGAGAAGTAGATGATGCAAGAAAGAGATGGGACAGTTACTGGAGCAGTGTTTCAGTGACAGTGGGAGGGAAGGCATCCAGGACTTCAGTCTCATTGGTGTCAGACAGGAACCAGGCCTTTCAGCCATTTGCAGAAAGGAAGGGGCTGAGTGCCAGAGCTGATATAAGGAGGTTGATAGGGTCAGTGAGAGGAGAGGTAGGTATTCCTGTCTGATAGGTTCTGTCTTTTCCATGAGGTATTAGGCAAAGTCTTGGGCTGGGGGACTTAAAGAGTATGTAGGACTCTATAGTCACAGCCTCCCAACCTTCCAGTCTTTTGCTAACTCTTCTCCAGTAACTGTTATCAAGTCCCTGGTGATCATCTTACAGCAAACCCTGACTCCCTACCTGGCTCTCTAACTCCTAGGGCCTTGACTGAGTCCTCCCAGGCCCAGGAGAAAGCAGTATGTGAAAGTGTCCCTGCGCTCAAAGGTGATTTACGTGGGGAAGCTGAGACCCTATGGCAGCCGATTATATTTCCTACCTCCCTGACAATTTCTTGAGAGGCTAAGGGTTTGCAAGTTACTGTTCTCCTTTTCCCCACATAAAAATATTCTTTCAGTCTGCTTTCTTAGATGTGCTATGAGCATTTCTGAGTGTTGTATTTTTATGGATCCTCTTCCAATAGGGCTCAGTTAGAGGGAGGAAGCACTTGTGCAGCTGCTTGTATTTTCCCTACTGGATCCTCAGACCAGAGAGTCATGTGAATTTTTAGGATGCATCAGTAGATTTGGCAGATGTTTGAATACTTCCCAGAGGAAAATTTCTTGAAGCAGAAAACCTTGAGCTAAGGCAGGTAGATTTTAGTTTGATTTCTGCACTTTTGGTTTGTTTTGGGGTTAACGTGGGACAGAAACAAGGACTCTACTGGTTCTCCCAGTTCTAGACTCCATGATACTGGTATTCCCTAGGAAGGCTTCCTGTAATCCAATGCCTCTTTACTTTCTCTTAGCCAGAGACCAAGTTATGACCGTAATTGGGATGGTAGTGTCAGAAATAGCAATGGTAGTAGCAATTATGTAATGTTGCTGCTGCTAAGTCACTTCAGTCGTGTCCAATTCTGTGCGACCCCATAGACGGCAGCCCACCAGGCTCCTCCGTCCCTGGGATTCTCCAGGCAAGAACACTGGAGTGGGTTGCTGTTTCCTCCTCCAATGCATGCATGCACGCTAAGTTGCTTCAGTCGTGGCCAACTCTGTGTGACCCTATGGATAGCAGCCCACCAGGCTCCTCTGTCCACAGGATTCTCTAGGCAATCTAGAGTGGGATGCCATTTCCTTCTCCAGCAATTATGTAATAGCTTCATCTTTTTGAGTCCTTGAAAAATCCCAGAAACTGTTTTTGTAACTATTATCTGATTTAATTCTCACAACAACTTGATGAAGTAGGAACTGTTACTAGTTCCATTTTGCCAACGAGGAATCTTGTATAATCCTGGGTATTCAAGTGGAAAAGGGCAGTTGATGTTCTTCAGTGCCTTTTCTTTTTGAAATGTTATTTATTTTTGGCTGTGCTGGGTCTTTGGTGGAGCTGCAGTGTGGTCTTTTCTCTAGTTTTGGGGACCGGGGCTATTCTTTGTTGCACTGTGTGGGCTTTTCATTGTGGTGGCTTTTCTTGTTGCAGAGGATGGGCTCTAGGGCATGTGGGCTGCAGTAGCTGCGACTTGCAGACTCTAGAGCACAGGCTCAATTAGTTGTGGCACATGGTTTCAGTTGCTGTGTGGCATGTGAGATCTTCCTGGACCAGGGATTGAACCTGCATCTCTTGTATTGGCAGGTAGATTCTTTACCACTGAGCCACCAGGGAAGCCCCATCCAGTACCTTTTCTTATTGATCCTTCTAACAGGCCCTTGAAGTGGCAAATCATGGATTATCCTGTTTTACGGATGATGAAATTCAAGTTCATGAAAGTTCAGTTATTTGGCTAAAGTGTTAGAGCTGGGAGGTCTTCATGGTCACCGTGGTGGTGGTGGTGGCTTCTCCCCCAGATCACCAGTGAGAGCTCGTGTTGATACTTGAAGCAGCCTTATACCATGTGTCATCACTCTGAGTCAGGCTGCCCAGGGCTCACGTGGCCACACCCTTTCTTTGTTTTACTGGGGACTGAGGTGCCTTGAATGGGCAGCAGCCCTTGGTATCCTGTGCTGACTGGTGGTGGTGGTGCATGTCTCTGATGAGTAAGACATGGAAGACATTATTTTTTTTTTCCTGCACTATATGGCTATTGGGAATCTTAGTTCCCCAACCAGAGATGGAACCCATGTGCCCTGAGGTGGCAGTGCGGAGTCCTAACCACTGGTCCACCAGGGAATTCCCCATTAACTATTACTTAAGGCAGTGGCACCCCACTCTGTACTCTTGCCTGGAAAATCCCATGGATGGGGGAGCCTGGTGGGCTGCGGTCCATGGGGTCACTGAGAGTTGGACATGACTGAGCAACTTCACTTTCACTTTTCACTTTCATGCACTGGAGAAGGAAATGGCAACCCACTCCTGTGTTCTTGCCTGGAGAATCCCAGGGACGGCGGAGCCTGGTGGGCTGCCGTCTATGGAGTCACACAGATCGGACACGACTGAAGTGACTTAGCAGCAGCAGCAGCAGTGAAAATAGTTTGACAGACACACCCTTTTCAAACATGAAACCCATGAGGGAAAAGTTCTAGAAGAGGCTTTGGGAGCTAGAGTATTACAGTGGGCTGGTCTTCAGGGGTTTCATGGAACCCTGTAAGTTGGGTTCTCCCCTACAGCAGCCTTTGAGTAGATCTTAAGTTGACAAGCAGGATGAATGGCACAGAGGAGGGGTCCTGGCTCCTCTGAGACTTTCATGCCCAGCACAGCACTGGGCAGAGTAGGCGTTGGTATTTATTGAAGTAGGTCAGGGGTGTAAAGGAAACTGGGCAAGTTGAAGGAACAAAGCCGTCGGAAACCACACGTGTCAAGGCTGATGCCTGGACCTCAGGCTTCTTGGATGTTGTTGCTTGCTGTCAAGAACAGCACTCAGTGCGGGAACCTGGCGTCCTTTGGCTTCTTCACCTTATAACCTCATGCTGTGTGTCTGGGGAGCAAGACGTCTGTTGGTCTTTGGACCAGGCCTCCCATCCTCCCTGGTTACCAGGCTTTAGTGTCTGCTGCAACTTGGCTTCAGGGTCCTGGTGGGAAACCGATGATTCCACAAGGTCTCTTCTAGCTTGAAGGCCCTCAGTTTTAGCTTTCGAGCCTTCCAGGGCTGTCCTGTGTAGGTGCCATTCTCCTTGTGGGTGCCCATTGGCTTAAGGCCAGTTTCTCCTCCCAGCCCTTAGGACTGCAGCAGGTCCCAGGGCAGGACTGGAAACCTGATTTGCAGTACCCTGTGCAAAATCAGAGTGTTTTAAAAGCCATGCAAAAAGTACCATTAAAGGTATTAAAGTATAAAGATCCTTTCTTTGCTTCTGCAGGCTTTCCCTCCACTTGTCATGGCATTTCTACTTGCTATTGATATTTAATGTCATTCTAAGTTTAGAAAAATAAAAATTTAAATTCTTGGTGTGAATCTTGTGGTTCCTTTCTGTACTGTGGAATATAAAGTTTTCAGTGCCAGCATTAGGTCTTTGACCTCACAGGCTGAATCGCCACCATCATGCCCCACTCCTAGACACCACAGGGCAAGAGCGCTGGTGCTCAGAGCCCCTGGACAGGAGTGGGGCGTAGCAGCGCTGGGCCCAGCTGTGTGCTGAGGCGGCTGGGAGTGGACAGGTAAAGAACCCATCGCATGGAGGCAGGGAGTGGACACCAGGCGTGAACCAAGGCTTCAGGCCTCCTTCAGAAGGATTACTCCTCTAGAATAATGCTGAATATCTAGAGTGTGTGATTTTATTCTACAAATACAGTCTGAAATTAAAGGGAGAGAGGAGGAATTGGGGAGTGAAGGTTGAACCAGGGGTGACAGGAAGTCCAGGTGGGGACCCCAGTCGGCTCTAGGCACTAGGTATAGAAGCCTGTGAATACAGGATGGCCCAGGAAACTGCCCTCTTGAAGTTTAATTAAGCCATCAGCCAAGGAGAGTCTTCCAGGGCGCCCCTAGGAAGAAATCTGTCCTGTCTGCCACGTATTCCTCCCCAGACAAATGTTGAAGTTCATGGTGGTGAAATTTGTCTTGTACCATGCCAGCCTATTCATTCAGGTATTTGTCATCTTTCTCATTGAGGGATTGCTGGGAACAGCAATCCCAGCAGTTCTTTATTTCAAACCAGAAAGCAACAGTTCCACAAAGAATGACTGGGAAATTAGCAGCTTACATCTATTTAGAAGGGAAATTCTGAAACCTCTTGTTGTTGAAGGTTAAGAAAAGGTTCTCCCAGCTTGCAAGCCTTGGCGTAATCCCACACTTTATGTTTCATTTCCTGGTTGCTTTATCAAGGGTGAAAACTGGCTCATAGATTGAAATGTTAGGTTCTGTGTGAAAGGAACAAGAGCGTTGTTGTGTAGAGAGCTGGGGAAGGATTAAGAGCCGTGATTTGTGCCACGGCCTCAAAACCAACCCAGAAAAGATCTGGCAAAACCTCTTTAAGACAAATGGTGGCAAGTGGCTTCTTAAGGCTCTTATTTTCAGAGAAAGGATGGGTAGATGATTTGTGGTGCAGTGTGTGTGTGTGAAGAGGGTGGGTGTAGATCTCATTCTCTTGATATTTATGGGAGTAAATTTTGGGCTTCCTAAATGGAGGACTTTGGGAAAAGGAGCTTATTTGAGAAAGCAGTTCATGATGTGAACTGTTTGGTGATTTAGTGAGGTGCTTACTCTGGTTTTCTGTGTCTTCAAAAAGAGCATGTAAGAGAACAACATCTCTCCGAACTGGCAAGGTATCGTAAGTAAATATTGGCAGAGGAAAAAACATGGGAAAATATGGGTTTTTAATCTGTTGTTTTTAAATGAGTGTCAAAACATTTACTTCCAAAACACTGAGAAGTGTTTTGGGTTAATGATTTTTGCTTATGGAGCGCTTCATCAATATTATCAGGTTGGAGGCTCACAATTATGGCAGTTTAAGTGCAGAGATGTGAGCTCAGAGGGATACAGTGAGTTCCTAAAGTCAAGTGCTGTATTAACTCAGCCTTTTCAGGGTTCTTAGAAGCTGGTCGGCATGTTGTCCCAGCCCAGGGCTTCTCAGACCTTCAGCCACAGCTCTAATGTCAGAAGCGTGCCTGCTAAGTTGCTTCAGTCGTATTTGATTCTTTGTGACTCTGTGGACCAGCTCCTCAGGCTCCTCTGTCCATGGGATTCTCCAGGCAAGAATACTGGAGTGGGTTGCCATTTTTCCTTCCAAGGGATCTTCCTGACCCAGAGATCAAGTATCTTTTATGTCTCCTGCATTGGCAGGCAGGTTCTTTACCACTGGTGCCACCTGGGAAGCCCAATGACAGAAGGGTGAAGGCCACCTCTCTTGGGAGACCGGGTGGTGGATAACATCCTCAAAATGACTCTGTTCAGAAACTCAAATAGACTTTATCCTCAATTTAAGTTATTAAAATAGTCCCCTCCCTCGTCTTCCATTAAGATCAGCTCTTTGTCAGGAAGCATCGTGTTTGGTGTGCAGCTCTGTTTTCCTAAACATGAACTTGTTCCTGCCGGCCTCCATCAAGACATCAGCAGCTTTTGGGACTTCAGGTCCTTTTTTGGCTAGACTGAGTTGTGCCAGGACACCTTCCTCTCTTGAATCCGGCCTCCTCACAGTCACTGGGATACTGGCCTGGCATCAGAGTCGGTTTTTCTTTTTATTTATTTATTTTTAACTGAAGAATATTTGTTTTACAGTATTGCATTGGTTTATACCAAGCATCAAACTTTTCTTGAAGCAGAGCACAGGTGGGCAACTTTATCATGCAGAAAAATGCGTGGTGGTTGTTAGGTGGTGGTAACCTGTGTAAGGAGGCAGTGACTTAGTGTGTGGGCTCTGGAATCTGAGTCGTCAGATTCCAGGTCCTCCATGTACAGCTCCCTAACCCTGGCAGGTTACTACTCCCCGTAAGCCTCATTTCCTTGCCAGTAAAATGGGGATAAATGTGAGAAGTATGTGAATTAATTGATAAAACGGGTTTAGCAACTGCCTGACTTGTAGTAAGTGCCAATAGATGCGAGCTTCTCTTCCAGGTATCCACTCAGCTATCAGGTGAGGTAGAGACATATGTGATTTCTGAGTCCTGATCATATTCAGCTGCTGCTGCCAGAGTCTGTTGCCCTTGAACTGGGATTGCCTGGCTTGGAAACCAATGATAGGACTCAGCTCAGGAATTGGTTTAGACTAATAAAAACTGTATAACCATCATGGTTACTGAAAAGATGCGCTTGCTTTGGCAGCACATATACCAAAATTAAAATGATACAGAGAAGGTTAGCATGGCCCCTGCACAAGGATGACACACAAATTCGTGAAGTGTTCCATTCATGAAGCAAATTTCTTTTAAAAATTACTTGCTTACAATAAAATACAACTTGAAAGTAAGGAAGAAAAGATGTCCTTAAAGTATTTGCTTTAACGTGTTTGACAAAAAAACTCAAAAATATCCATTTGTGTATTCAGGGGAGTAGAATATACTATTGAGAGCAGATGGGGCAAATGTTAACAGCGGGTAAGTCAGGGTGAGGGGTATATGGACATTCTTTGTACTAGACTTGTAAATTTTCAGTAGGTTTGAGATTTTTCCAAATAAAATGTTAATTAAAAAAAAAAAAACACTACATAACCTTGTCCAACAACAGCTATGCTGTCCCAAGGCCATGGGTACCTCGTCCAGGCTATAGGGACCTGGGGACCAAGAGCCCTGGGTAATGAGGTGTGAAGACGGCTCCCGGTTTGTCTCCCTCCTGGGCATTTAGAGGGCTGCACAGATGTCCGATCCTTAATCTGGGCGGCCGCCTGGTTATCAGCTCTGACTGCTGAAGGACAGACATTGACTGGTGCTGCCTGGGCCACAGATGTCAACAGTAATCATCTCCGTGGTGCTTGATTGTTGAAAACACATTCCTTTTTAGAAGCAGGTATTTTTATTATTTTATTGTCCTCATTTTACAGATCAGACAAGCATCTGAGGCACACGGTGGGAAAAGGGTTAAAAGATCTTTTCAAAGCCAGAGGGTTGGTGGGGGAGCTGGGACTTGAACCAGGGTCCTTTTGGCTACAAATGTGTGTATTGTTTCTACCGAGGTTCGAGGTATCTTCTGGCTCCCATCACCTCTCCCTCTGTCCCAAATTCTCTCTGTTCAGTCTGTGCCCCAGAACTCGTCCCCTGTGCCTTCGCTTCCTTGAGGACCCCGAGGCAGAAGTCTCCTTGGGCCTCCCTCCCAGGATACAAGAGTGATGGGCCAGGTAGATAGTTCCCAGGCAGGGCAGTGGGTTGGGTCCCTGGTCTTCTGGGGGAGTAAGTCCCCTGACCTCCCTGCAGATGTCAGCTGATCGCAGCTTAGGGGCTGATGAGCCTCTTAAGCCTGCTTAGAGCCCGGCTGTCTCTTTCAGCTTCTGCCGGAAGAGCATTTCCGACGTCACAGCCAGGGTTCTCAGGGTTTTTCAGGGGCTTTTCCTGCCAAGGCAGAGCCCTCAGCCTTGTGAGGTCTGACAGCTGGAAGTTAGATACAGGCTCCTCCAGGAGCTGCTGGCTACCTCCTGTGCTTCCCTGGAACATTGCAGTGTGGGATGGGGGTGGAGAGAAGGCAGGAAGGAGGGCAGCGTGCTAGGGGTATGGAGCGGGCAGAGATCCCATTTCAGCCCTATGCCTGGGCCCCTGGTTGCACGGCTCCTGTGTTCTCACCCCCTTGGATGAAATAAAGATGAGACTCTCCTTCCCCGGAGGCGTGGAAGCAGAGCAATGTTGTACGTTAATGTAGTAACCTCTGCAATAAGCCTGTCCTCTCCAAACCGAGTTCAGAGCATGTCCACAGAGAGCACCTTCCTGGGGGAGCATTTAACCAGAGGCTAGCTTTTGACCCAGGATTCATCTAGACTCTGATGAACATCCACTGCATGCCAATCTCCACACTGGGTGAAGTGGAGCGAGATGGAGGTCCATGTCTCCGCCATCCAGCACCGTCCAGTCCTAGAGAGGAGAGGGACACTGGGTAGTTTCAGTGTGGGTGATGAGGCTGGCAGCCTGTGAAGAGAGCCCTCCCGGAGGATCAGAGGGTGAATGGGAAGGCCAGATCACTGTGGGGCAGAGCAGAGGGCAGCCTGAGGCTGGAGAGGCCCGTGGAGGGAAGGCGAAGGGGCTGGGGCTGAGGGGGTGTGTGTGCCTGTCTGCGCCCCTAGGAGGCTGGCACTGAGGTTAGTAGGAACTGGGCCTGGATACCACCTTTTACCAGTAGCTGGGCTTTAGGAGAGTGACATAATTGTGACATAATTGGGGGTTTTGCCTTGGGATTCCCCCAACTTCTATATCTGAGGGGTGGTGCTGTGGAGGAGTTGCTGCTGCTGCTGCTGCTAAGTCACTTCAGTCGTGTCCGACTCTGTGCGACCCCATAGACGGCAGCCCACCAGGCTCCCCTGTCCCTGGGATTCTCCAGGCAAGAACACTGGAGTGGGTTGCCATTTCCTTCTCCAAAGCATGAAAGTGAACAGTGAAAGCGAAGTTGCTCAGTCGTGACCGACTCTGTGTGACCCCCATCGACAGCAGCCCACCAGGCTCCCCCGTCCCTGGGATTCTCCAGGCAAGAACACTGGAGTGGGGTGCCATTTCCTTCTCCGATGCATGAAAGTGAAAAGTGAAAGGGAAGTTGTGGGGGAGTTACAGAACGCAAATTCCGGGGTCTGAGTGCCTGGGTTGTAGTCTTGGTGCTACTGCCCGCTTGAGCAGGGCACCTAAAGCTCTGTGTCTTCAGATGTCTTTTCATCTGTAAAATGGGGAAGATGCCTGTGCTGCTATCTTAAACGGTGCCTGGCAGGTCGTGCACGCTGTGTAACTAGCATTCCAGCCCTTCCCATGAAGGGAGCCTCCTCCTATGGTATAAATGCAGCACGATCAGCAGATAGATCTTGTCCCCTTGGGGAAAATCTCCTGAGATCAGGCTAACAGGAGGGAGAATTGTGCTTTCTTATCTGTAAAAGAAAGGGCACTAAATGGCTGTTGCTAAATATCAACGAAATAATTCCTCGAAGCTCTGTGTGGCTGTGTCCCACCTGAGAGAAGATGAACAGGTTTCTTGTTTGACACATTTTCCAAATGAACAGTTTTGATTTCCTCCCCATCCACCACCACCGCCACGGAGAGGGCTCCCAGGTGTTGGCATTAGTGTCTGCACTGCCTGGTTGGGCATCTAAACTCTTTGTTTCAGAAGCAGTAACCGTGGTATGTGTATTAGAGCACTCGATGAGGGAGCAGGGAGGGTCAACCCGAAGTAGAAGCTGAGGCATAACTTCTAGGGAGTGGACTGGGAATCCGTGTCATTCTAAGCTCTGTGGGTGCTTATAGACCCTGGAAATGAAAACATCTCAGAGCTTCAGCTTCCCCATCTGTGCAATGATAGGAGCTGTTACTTGCGAATGAAACGTGATGGCCTAGCTGAGCCTCCTGGCGTGCTGTTTGGCACATAACGGGCCTGTAGGCCTTGTGAGCCTTTTCATTTAGAGAGGACATCCATCAGGATTCATTTGATGGAGCTGTGAGAAAGGCCTTGAGCGAGTCAGTGGGTACAGCTCTCCATAATGCCCAGCCTGTGACCCTGCTTAGATCCTGGAGGGCCAGGCTCCCTGGGGTCTCTGGTTTCCTCTGTGGAGTTTGGGAGTTCTCTTTCTTCCCCACTGCTCAGATGCTGCTGCTGGTGGCAACACTGGCGGTGGCTGGTCTTTCTGGATGACCACTGAGTAGGGGCTGTGTCTACCTGGTGGACGGGCTAGCCATTCTACATCTCAGAACCCTACGATCACTCAGAGATCCTCCTGAGGGAGGAGGAGAGGGGCAGAGTGGCGAATGGGTGGTTGTGAGTGATTGACATTGCCAGCCAGAGCAGGCAAGCAGGCTGCAGTTAAGTTGAGAAATGGGGTTGCTTCCTCTGTGTGGGAGAAGAAATGTGTTCCGGCAGACAGTTGTTTTGATGAGTCCTAGAGGAGTCTGGCGTTACAGTCTTTCCTAAGCTGGTCCTGGGGAAGATGGGGCGGGGGGCAGGACTGTGACTCAGCGCCGTGAGTGGCTCACCAACTCCCCGGGGACAGTGTCAGGCACTGAGTCAGTGTTCAACCGAATCAGAGTGGCTTTGTAGACTTGACGTTTGACTTGACCCTCTCGACGCTGGCAGGCACACAAGGAGAGAGGGTTGGCTGGAATTAGCGGTAAATTGGGGTTGTAAACTGAAGGGGTGAGGAGGGATACAAAGTCAGGGTCCCAGGGAGGGCAAATGATTCCCTCCCCTGCCCATGAAAGCATTTGGAAAGGTTTCTTTTCTCAACACATCCTAACCTGGGGAGTTTAAAAAATAGACACATGAATGCTGTGAAGCTAAATATCTATAATCACTGTACCCATTAATCCTTTTCTAAACAGAATTGGCGGTACCTGAAATTACATCCGCTTGCTGAGGCTTTGAATAATCACATTTTTTTAGCACTGGTGTGTAGGTGGGAGCTGGGGAGAGCTCAGTTGGCCTCTGCTTCGACTCTCTCCAGCCCTCTTCACCTGAAAATGCATGCGTGTGTTGGTGGGTTTGACACTATATGGTTTCTAAAACTCGGGCTAGGGGGATAGTAGTTCTTTGGGGGAGGATTTTGGTGGGGGCGGCTTCCTAGTCTCTAAACAGGTAGATATTTAAATTAAAACCCAAAGCACATTCTTTTTATTTCAAAAACCCCATGTATTTTGAAATGAGGAGCACGGTGATTTCAGAAGTAACAATTGTGTCATGCAGTGCTCTTGCTGGGCTTTTTGAAGCTGCTCCTTGGGGCAGGGAAGACCTGGTTGATGCAGGATTGCCTCCTTGAGTTCATGGAAAGGTTCAAGAATATTTTTCTTTCAGGCCTTTGTTGGATTTTTCTTGGTTTGGGGGTACAGTAAGCTGAACGCTGGGGCAGGAGGACTGTCACGCTGAGAAGCCAGCTGCTTTTGTTGAGTTCTTATTTACTTTTTGTTTTATAAATGTTTATCTAGTGCACACTGACACACAGTGTGCACTGTGATGCTGGATGGCATCACTGGTGCCATGGACATGAGTTTGAACTCTGGGAGATGATGAAGGACAGGGAAGCCTGGCGTGCTGCAGTCCACGGGGTCGCAAAGAGTTGGACACGACGGAGCAACTGAATGACAATGTGCACTGCTCTAGGGACTTAACAGACGTGAGCTCATAGTCCTCGTACCAGCCCTATGAGGCAGGTCCTATGTCTATCCTCATTTTATAGACAAGGCGGGTTTCAGAACGCACAGCACGGGTGTTAGGTGGCAGGAGTGGGATCAGCCCCAGCTGTCCTTCATTAGGGTCCTCACCATCCTTTTGTATCTGTTTGGCCTGTCTCCACTGTGCTCCATGGTGAGCTGGGTCTGGGAGAGGAAACAGATCCTTTAAACCAAAAGCCTTTGCTTCGGACTTGCCTTCTTTTAGGGATGGACACTTCCCTCCCCTAGTCCCACCCAAAGTGGAAAGAAGATTTTGAAAGTCAACTCCTCTTCATTGTGAAAAGGTTTGGCCTTTGGAGGAGAGTGAAAACCTCACATCTAGTTCATTCCCGCAGCCTGCGGGTTATTGCTTGCGTCCCTGTCCTGGGACATTCCTGGTGGGAGGAAATGGAGACAGCCTGTGGACTGAAGCAGGGAGAAGGTGACTGGCTTTCCTTTTTCCATAGTTGCCTCAGGGTTTCATGAGGGAGGTGGTGATGGAAGCCCTGGCCACCTGGAGGAGCGAGCAGAAATGTCCTTGACTCTTCCCAGTTGGTAAAGAGTCCGCCTGCAATGCAGGAGACTTCGGTTCGATTCTTGGGTCAGGAAGATCCGCTGGAGAAGGGAAAGGCTCCCCACTCCAGTATTCTGGCCTGGAGAATTCCACAGACTGTATAGTCCATGGGGTTGCAAAGAGTGGGACACAGCTGAGTGACTTTCACTTCACTTCAGAAGCAGAGGGGCAGGGGAATCAGTGCCTGTGTGATGGCCTGTAATTCGGCTATTTCCTGCAGACTGATACCGCACCCCACCCCCAGCCCTCTGAACCTTTCTGGAGCTCGTTGTGGCCCAGGCCTATTCCCCTCCTGGTCCTGGTTGTGTCTGCCTGGGGAGCAAGTGGGGTCGGCGGAGGGATCCCCTCCCTGAGTGTCGAGTGCTTCCATCTGGGCTCAGCTCTCACACATGGCTCAGCTGTTCCCCTCCGGACTTCAGATATGGCAGCCCTGGGGTTGTGGGTGACCGCCCAGGCAGCACAGCTTTGTGGCCCTGTCGTTTTATTTAACCTCTAAATAAAATGGGGCGATGCTGGCATCTGCCTCCTGGGAGTTTTGCACTGGTCACTTGAGAATAATACATGTTATTACTCAGTCCCCAGAACACTGTATATTTCAATAAATTTTAGCAAGTATTTCCAAGGAATTTGTCTTTTTTTCTGTAACGGCTGTGCTGGTCCAAGTGCATTTGAGTGATTCCTTGACTTACATCCTGCAAGGACTCTTGTCTTCTGACCCACACAGAGGGTACCTGTGGATACTGCCTCGCTCAGATTCTCAGTTATGGGCATTTTCTAATAGAGGGCATTGAATGTGCATTTTGCCCAACCAGTTAAAAATGGCCAACTCTACTTGCAGATTTTAACCATTTGTTGTTTAGTTGCTAAATTGTGTCTGACTCTTGCAATCCCATGAACCTGTCAGGCTCCTCTGTCCATGGGATTTCTCAGGCAAGAATACTGGAGCAGGTTGCTATTTCCTTCCCCAGGGGATCTTCCCGACCCAGAGATTGAACCCACGTCTCTTGCTTGGCAGGCAGATGATTCTTTACCACTGAGCTACCTGGGAAAGCTACACCCTAATTATGACTTTGGCTTATGGATTTAGGCAGTTTGGATATAGTTGCAGCAGAGATTGTTTCTGACCAGACTGTGGCTTGCTTCCCCTGGGGAAAGGGAAAAATAGCTCCAGTGATAATGAAGAAATGGAGAGGAGAGGCAAGATTCAGTTTAGCATTTCTGTGTCTATTTGTGCTGTGTGTGCCTGGCACCATACTGTTTGTATTCTGGGGGATATCAGGGAGCTCAGGGAGCTGGCGAAGTAAGATGTCCACACAGATTCAAGGATGGTCAGGTGGTGTGTGATGAAGTGTCAGCTGAGTGGTGTGGGAACGGCATGGAGAGGAGCATCCAGGGAAAGCAGTTCAGTGGTGAACGTGTCAGGGAAGGCTAAGGAGTCTTATTTGCTGGAGTGAGTGAGGACTGGAGGAGGAGCGGGTGCCTCCAGCGGGGGAGCCAGCTTCCATAGTTCAAGGAGATCCTTTCATTTAGCAGACCTTTACTGAGCCTCAGTGTGCCAAGCCCTGGCCTGCAGGCTGGGGATATCAACATGGGTAAAGCAGAAAAGAGAAAACAGCCTTGAGAGGCAGAAAGGCCCAGTGATTGGGAGCATGGTCCAGCACAAGACTGCCTGGATTTGAACCCCAGGCCTCCCATTTACTAGCTTGTGGATCCTGAGCAAATTATCTAATATGGAGCCTCAGTTTCTTCCTGTATAAAATGGGGGTACTAGTAATTGTGGTGGGGATTAAATGAATTAAGATTAGTCAGAATCGTCTTGAATGTATGAAGTACTCTAGAGTGTTGGCTATTATTATCACTAGAATATGGGCTCCATGTGGGTAGGCATTTTGTCTGTTGTGCTCACTAGCTGTATCACTGGCTCTCAGCAGGTATCTGGTATACCTGAAGATCGTAGGCATTAGTTGAGGAATCAGAGTGCCACTGGTGTCCTCGGGGAGCCTGAAAGCCTGTTCTCTGGTGGGGACACAGATGTGTCAGTGACTGGAGGAGAGTCTGCAAGTGACTGGGTAAAGGGAAGCATGTGGACTGGAGAGGCACAGAGAGGGGTGGCTAGGGAAGGCTTGCTGTGGGAATGGGGGAGCCTGAGCTGGACCTTGAAGAACAAGCAGGGAATTTCCAGGTGATAACAAAGTTTGGATGTTCGGGGAAGAGAAAACAGAGTGGGCAGAGCTAGCTAAGAGCATGACATGTTTAAGGACATCAAGAGAGGAAGGAGGCTGCTTTGAGGAGTTGGGGGCTTCATCCTGAGGGTGGCATGGATCTGGGCTTAAGAAGGGGTGGAAGGCCTTCCCCCACCCCCATGGTTGTGGGGGAGGAAGGTGGGATATCCTGGGTGTGCTGGTCATTCTCCCAAACTCCAGCTCAGGAGTCCAAAGAGGTGAGGCTGGAGGAAGCGTGTTGAAAGCCTGTGAGGCATCCCAGCGATCACCTGGCAGATGAGGGCTTGGCCTCCAGAGGAGAGGCTGGGAAACCCACACCACTGCCTGGCAGCACTCCTGCCTTAAAATAGAAGGAGATGGAGATAAAGAGTGAGAGGTGGTGTGAGTGTCTAAGGGGTGACCTAGTTAAAACCTGAGCCCCTGGAAGTGCGAGAAGCACTCTCACCTTCATTCACATGCCACGGCCTTCCAAGGGGTAGCTGCCAAGGGTGGCCTTACCTTCCTTATCTTGTCCCTCCTCAGCCCTGGGCCTTGTGCAGAAGTCCTGTCGCTGGGGACCTCAGCCCCACCCCCACTGACAGAGGAAGTTTGTTTCCAGGCCCGTGTGCTGCTGGTTGAGGGTATGGGAACTGAGAGTAAGAGAAATATGGGGGTGAAAAATGGGTGAATGGATTCAGGTTAATGAAACCTGCGCATTTAGTAACTCCAAGCGAAGAAGACTTGGAGGAAACACTCTTCACATTTAGGCTTTTGTTGCCTACAGTGTGTCATAATTCCTCATAAACTCAGTTATCTGACAGACAGCAACACCCTGAGACTCCCTGGTTCCTCTTCCCCCAGCTCCCTAAATCCCGCCCAGAGATAGTAGGAAAGAGGAAAATGGAGAAGGCTTTTACTTTTCTTTGCCTTCTTCTTCGTTGGTCCATCCTGATTTCTCTGAGGCCTTCAGGACTTATTTCCTTGCCTAGTAATTTCTGTGCTGAAGGTCCTTGCATAGGACTTTTAACCTTTAACAGAAACTGTGGGTGGGATGGAAATTGTGTGGAGCTGCCGTTTGCAGGAATGTGAGCTGAACCATCTCTCTGTGGCCCCGGGCAGTGTTTTTTGGGTCTGCGATCCTGAGTCAGGAGGGCGCCCCAGGATGACCACTTGCTCGGTACCTACTGTGTGCTCACTGGCCCCTCACCCGAACGGCCCTAGAAGGCCGGTGTCGTCCGCGGGGAGAACCTTCAGAGCTGAGAGAGCAGGAGCCTCCGCAGGTGACTCAGGGTGCCGACTCTTTCTGGTGAACTGGAGCCTGAGGCCACATTTAAAACTGCTGGGAACGCTGAGCCTGTAGGAGTGCCTCACAGCTGGTTGACAGCCGTTGAGGTGCTTTTCTGTGATCAACACTTTTTATGGATTATTTGCTTTGATCCTCACGGTAGCCCTAAATGATGTCATTTTCCTCCATTTTATAGATGAGAACTCAGAGGACCAGGGAGGCTCTAAGTCCAAGGTTAAACAGCTGGAATGGCTGGTATGTTATGATTCTAAGCCAGCTTTTGCAGAGCATGGTACTTATAATTCACTGAAACCTCACAAGAACAACCCCCACCCGCCCCTGACAGGGTAGTGTATTGTGATTCTCATTTACGCATGTGGAACTAAGATCCAGAGGAAAATGATTTACCCAGAGTCACATAGCGGAGGTGGGGTGGGGTTGAGGGGGTGGTGGTAGGAGCTGGTCTTGGACCCGCGGACCCCAAGTGCCTCACTGGGCTTCCTTGACTTCTCCTTCCACCTTGAAAAGCCAGGAGCAGTTTGCATTTGCGTCACCCAGCCCTTCAGAGGCTGGGGGTGGAATGGGATGGAGTCTGAAGGGAGGTGGGAGTAGTGGTGAGTCCTGCCGGGAGAGGCCCCTCCTGGCCAGGTGACAGCGTCCCCAGCTCCCTTGGCACTCACACAGGGTCACGTGGCTTCCTGCCTGAAGCCCTGCACTGATGCACTTTCCATACTTGTTGCCCAGGCTGGGGCTCAGTAGACCAAATTCAGTTTGTCTTTTGGTCTTCCCACTACAAGCAGCTGGTAAAGCCCAGGACTACTTGGCAATAGACACATTTCCAGGGAACTTTTACAAATGGAATGGCTCTACTTTGATGTCAAGAATCAGACCATTCCCATGGCCTCTTATCATCCTGGTTCTCACCACTGTCATCTGTTGCCTGCACTGTCCCTTGCCCTCTAGCTGGGCCCTGTGTCTCCCCCTCCCCTGCTACCGTATGCTGTGCCTAGTGGCTCAGTTGGATCTGCGACCCCATAGTCTGTCACCTGCCAGGCTCCTCTGTCTATGGAATTCTCCAGGCAAGAACACTGGAGTGGGTTGCCATTTCCTAGCCAGAGATTGTTCTTCAGTGGAAGCTGGATCAGCTGAAACCACCTAAGGGCTCCCATCTCACACAGGGACTCCAAACTCACAGCAGAGGCCCTGTGCCGCCTGCTCCTCACCCCCACGTCACCTCACTTCCTTCTGTTCTCCTCGATGCTGTGCTCCAGCCTTGCTATTCCTTAAACATGAGAGCACAGCCAGCCACAGGGCCTTCACACTCACTGTTCCCTCTTTCAGGAATGTTTTCCTTCATATTTCCCCATGGCCTGCTGCTCCCATATTGTCTTCAGGTCTTGCCAGGTGTCACCCTTCATGGTGGCCTTTCTTGAGTCCTCTCCTCCAGCACAATCTATTTCCTTAACCCTACTTTAATTTTTTTTTTTTTAAGAATTCTCAACATGATATGGATATATTACAATTTTCATTTGTTGTCTCCCACTAGAATTTAATGTCTGTGATGACACAGAATAGTGCCTACTTTGTTAAAGGTTGTACCTCTAGTGCCTAGAATAGTGGTTGGATCAAGTAGGTGTTCAGAAAAAATTTTTTAGCTTGTTTGAGGTATGATTGGGGGCTTCCCAGGTGGTGCTAGCAGTGAAGAACCTACTTGCCAATGCAGGAGACGTAAGAGACACAGGTTCGATGCCTGTGTTGGGAAGATTCCTTGGAAAAGGAAATGGCAACCTGCTCCGGTATTCTGGCCTGGTACTCTGTCCCATGGACAGAGGAGCCTGATGGGCTACAGTCCTTGGGGTCACAAAGAGTTGGACACAACTGAAGCAACTTAGCATATATGCACAAGATATGATTGACAAATAACAATTATATATATTAATGCCAAAGAATGTTCAAACTACCACACAATTGCACTCATCTCACATGCTAGTAAAGTAATGCTCAAAATTCTCCAAGCCAGGCTTTAGCAATACATGAACTGTATTGAACATCTTCCAGTTGTTTAAAAGGCAGAGGAACCAGAGATCAAATTGCCAACATCCGCTGGATCATTGAAAAAGCAAAAGAGTTCCAGAAAAACATCTACTTCTGCTTTATTGACTATGCCAAAGCCTTTGACTGTGTGCATCACAATAAACTGTGGAAAATTCTGAAAGAGATGGGAATACCAGACCACCTGACCTGCCTCTTGAGACACCTTCACGCAGGTCAGGAAGCAATAGTTAGAACTGGACATGGAACAACAGACTGGTTCCAAATAGGAAAAGGAGTACATCAAGGCTGTATATTGTCACTCTGCTTAAATAACTTATACGCAGAGTACATCATGAGAAATGCTGGTCTGGAAAAAGCACAAGCTGGAATCAAGATTACCAGGAGAAATATCAATAACCTCAGATAAGCAGGTGACACCACCCTTATGGCAGAAAGTGAAGAGGAACTCAAAAGCCTCTTGATGAAGTGAGAGAGGAGAGTGGAAAAGTTGGCTTAAAGCTCAACATTCAGAAAACAAAGATCATGGCATCTGGTCCCATCACTTCATGGGAAATAGATGGCGAAACAGTGGAAACAGTGTCAGACTTTATTTTTGGGGGCTCCAAAATCACTGCAGATGGTGACTGCAGCCATGAAATTAAAAGATGCTTACTCCTTGGAAGGAAAGTTATGACCAATCTAGATAGCATATTCAAAAGCAGAGACATTACTTTGCCAAGAAAGATCCGTCTAGTCAAGGCTATGGTTTTTCCTGTGGTCATGTATGGATGTGAGAGTTGGACTGTGAAGAAAGGTGAGCGCCAAAGAATGGATGCTTTTGAACTGTGGTGTTAGAGATGACCCTTGGAGTGCAAGGAGATCCAACCAATCTATTCTAAAGGAGATCAGTCCTGGGTGTTCATTGAAAGAACTGATGCTAAAGCTGAAACTCCAGTACTTTGGCCACATAATGCGAAGAGTTGACTCATTGGAAAAGACTCTGATGGTGGGAGGGATTGGGGGCAAGAGGATAAGGGGACGACAGAGGATGAGATGGCTGGATGGCATCACCGACTCGATGGACATGAGTTTGCGTGAACTCCGGGAGTTGGTAATGGACAGGGATGGCTGGTGTGCTGCAATTCATGGGGTCGCAAAGAGTCGGACACGATTGAGTGACTGAACTGACTGCCTGAAGATGTACTACTTGATGTTTTGATATATATACACGTTGTGAAATGGTCACCACAATCAAGCTAGTTAACAGATGCATCGCTTCACATGGTTCCTTTTTATGTGTGTGTGGTGAAAGAAAATAATTGTTGAATGAATTTATTCAATAGTTCAGCGAACTCTATGATAGTCTTTCTTCAGTACTCTACCTGAGAAGCCCATCAGCTACTAAGTGACGTCTCCCTGCTTGGCCCCAAGAAGCAGAGGCCTTGGGTGCTCTGCCTCGGGTGTCCCTAGTGTCTCCTTTCTAGTGTGGGGATGGCATGGTGTCCCTCTATTTCTATGTTGGCTTCCAGTCACCCCTTGTGGAGAATTACCTGAAAATGGACATTTTCTATCATGCTTGTCCACATTGACCACAGGGGATTAAAATGGGTGGGCTTACCAGCTAACCACCAGTGGTATTCGAATACCCACTGAGTTCTCAGAGCCAGACAAATACTTGAAGTGGCTGGAGGAGATTGCGTCCATCTCTTGAGGTTCTCTGCAGAATTCGAGCTGAGCCACGTCTGGGACAACAGTGTGATTCAGGGCCCAGGATATAATAGACTGGAAGGAAAGAAACCAAGGTTGAGTGAACTAACATCTGTAGTGTGATGCACATGGCCGAAATGCTTATTTCACTCTGAACCATACTCTAACCTTGAGGTTGATGATTGTGCCCCTGTGATGCGATGGGGAAATTAAGGCTCAGAGGTGATGTAATCAAGGCTCTCACTGGCCCTAGAGCCTTGGAAATAACTAGACAAGGCTCTAAAAGGGAACTCACAGCAGGCTGTAGAGAATTGTTAGTATTTGGGTCACAGGGGCCGTGTGGCATCAAGCAGTGACACAGATGGGGAGATAGAAGTGCTCTCTCTTTAGTGTGGCTTGGATGGTTTTGAGATAGCCTGTTGAATATGAACAGATTTCCCCCACCCCTCCCCATTACTAATTGCTTGAGAATAGGAAGAAGATAGTTTTAATAAAGCCCTGGCGATCTGGGGGTGGAGAAACCCTGGCACCAACCTTCCCCCACATAGGACCTATGCATCTCAGGGACCATCCCCCAAAATGCTCATGTAAGTACATTCAGCTCAGCCTGGCTCCAGGACCTCACCAGTCTTGGAGATTTTGTGATTGGGGAAGGCAGAACTTTATTATATCCTGGGTAGGGGAGGAACCCGAGGAGAGAATGGGGCTGTGAAATGGGCTTCCCTGTTCTAGGGGGCCAGGTACTGCTGGCATGATTCAGAACCTCAAAGCCCTTATGAAATGAATCCTTCTTACTACCTAGTTCCTGGTGATGGGATTGGGGCCTGTCTTCTTGACATCAGCTTAATTAATTTCTTCTAATTCGTTTATCAGCATTCATTAGCTCCTACTCTTTACCATGCCAGATTCTGTGGCTACAAAGACAAGGATGTTGTCAAGGAATTTACCATACAGCAGCAGGGAGACAGACAGACCAAAGATGATATTTAGCGTGGAGAGGCTGTGGGACAAAGAAAACAGGGCGAGGCTGGAGCGTGATGCCTCAAGCCACAAAGCTTTGACTCTTACCCCAACCCTGTCAAGTACTTGACCTTGGGCAAGCTCTCGTTCTGGGCTAGATGGTTCCATACCTTATCTTATTTATTCCTAAGATCAGCTTGCTGAGGTAAAAATGTTCTCCCGTTTTGTAGAAATTTGGAGAGGGTAAGTTGTCTGGGTCACTAGATAAATAAGTGGCCAGATCAGGATTCCAGCCCAGGTCTCACTCCAAAGTTCCTGCACTTTCTTTTGTATCCAGATGATGAAAATGAGTTTCATCCGTGACCCAGCACGGCCAGGGCCCTCTGGAAGGTACAGCACTGGGCAGAGGGGTTGAGTGACCTTGGACTCCATAGGAGTCAAAGGGATGATGTGACCAGCCAAAATGCTAATTTTGCTATAGCCTGCATGGATGGATGTGTGATGCTTATGACATGGGGGAAGGTGGTGCTTTTCTGCTCAGGGGAGGTCACACGTGGAGTATTGGGGTCCTTTTGGGATCACCCTTATAAGAGGGATGTGACTAGGTGAAACCTTTCCAAAGGGGTGGCTGTGATGGGCACAGGAAACCTTGCATCCTGGAGAACATCTGCAGGAACCAGGAACATCTGCAGTATTTCATGTGAGCAAGAGGAGGCCCCCAGGGAAATGAGGGCTGGCTACAAATATTTGAAGGACTGTCATGCAGAAGAGTCTTATTCTCTGGGAAAGCTACAGAAAGAAAGGCTTGGTTCGAGGTTTTAACAGAGCCTTCTAACATATCTCGGGACATAGTGAGATACTGTCACCAGAGGTAATCAAGCACGGATGGAAGCAGTGGAGAGAATGGAGTGAATGCTGTCTATCATTCCTCTGCTCCAGAGCCCCTGACTGTGGCTGTGTCTCTGCTGTTCCAGGTGTGGGTCCTGGGAGGTGGTACAGAAGGGAAGGGTTTAGGTTTTCTCTTTCCCAAATCCAGGTCTCCTCAGCAGACTCCAGGTTACAGGTACCTCCAGGGCTGGTGGAACAAACACAGGGTTAGAATCAGAACTAGAAGACCAAGGTTTGAGCCTTGGCTCGGCCCCCTACAGCTGTGTGACCTTGCATAATGCATTTGTTCTCTCTGTAAAGGTCATGTCAGCCCCTCACCTGTTGGCCTTTCGTCAGGTAGTAAGTGACAAAATGCTTTGTCAAGGAGAGAGGGTTAAATTCTGGTCGGTAACAGGTGCAGCTCTGACCGCTAGGAGCATAGTCAGTTTCAAGGGGCTTGGGCGTCCTGTGACTAGGAAGCTTCACCCGGCGGTGGTAGAGGACCTGTCACGCGCCAGTGTTTTGGAGACCTGGCTCCAGGTTTGTGCACAGTCTTCCCATCACTAGTGATAAGCAGGAGAGTCCTCTGCCTTCAATCAGAAGGAGAGACTGGGACAGGTGTTGAGAAGAGAGGGATCCAGGAACCCTTCATGGAGGAAGTGACATTTTGAGTAGGACCTAGACAAAGATTTCATTATGCGAGGAAGGTGGCAAAGGCCTGGGGGAGTCAAGGGCGTGTGTAGGGCACAGATGACATGAGGGGAAAGACTCAGATGCTGGGGTGGGCAGGGAGTCCTTATTGGGTGGGGTGTTGCCCCCTAGCTGGAGGACTCTTCTGTTCCTGGCAGTAGAGCGCAGAGCTCTCTGGTGGTTGAAGGAAGCAGGTTGACTGCAGTTTGACAGAATGTGGGTCAGAGAGGGGCAGGGTGAGAAATTTGGGGGAGGCTGTCTTACATTCCCTTCATGTCTCGGGGGAAGGTGAGGCCCACATGGGAAGAGGCTTTACTGGCAGGTTTAGGGTGAGCTGACGTTAGAGCCAACGCCTGACACCTTGCCCAGGTTTTCACCTTGCCCCATGTGTGAGTCGGCATACGGCAGAGATTACATTTTTTCTGGTTCTGCCTCTCAGCAGGCTATTCCTCTTAAGGTAAAAGAGGAGAGAGCCGAGTTGTATTTACCAAAGGGGCTGGTTGGGCAGGTCTTCTTGCTAAGACCCATGTCTTAGGCCAAGGTCAGCTGCGCTGGCTCCTGGTGGGTGGAGTCAGGCCTTGGCCAGCCCCCAGCTAAAGGGCTTTTGGTCGGGAATGACCACTGCTGGCAGGAACTGAGGTTTTATAAGGCATTGCCCCTGAGAACAGTGGGCTGGAAAGATTACAGCGCACACATTCTTTCTCAGGAGATTAGGGCCATGGGAGATTATGGGATACACAGGAGGCTGTAGGAGGGCTGTAAATTTCCCATTTGGGGCAATTAATCTGATGGATGGTAAAACAGCTCTCCACTTCCTCTCCCCCGTCCCTGGACTGGGCTGGGCAGTCAGGCTGGCTGGAGAATGCTCTCCCTGGATTCCTGCCCTGCCTATTTGGGCCCCTGGTTGAAACCTTCCCTGGGGGCAGAGTCGGGGCCTGTCCTTTTCCTGCCCCCTTTGGAACAAGGAAAAGCACACAGTAGGTGCTTTATAAAGTACCATGCAGAGCCCCTACCTACTTGATTGGAGCCTGGCTGTTAGGGGCTGGTTGGACTGGGGCTATGGGTGGGGAAGCTGAGCCCCAGGGTAAGATCACTTGCCCAAGGTCACTCAGGTCATTGGTGGTAACTGGGAGTGCAGCCAGGTTTCTCCACTTCTGGGCCTGGGCATGTTCTTCCCAGTTCCGTGTTTGAAGTGAAAGTGAAATAGATGGCAGGCGTTTTTTCTGGTTTCTCTGCTCCGACTTCCTCATTGCTCCTGGCCAGTCACAGGGTCCCTGGTGTGGTGACTGTGTACAAGGTGTGACACGGTCCTGCTCTGTCTCCCCAGGCAGTTTTGCAGCATTCCTGGGCTGCCCTTCTCTCACATGCTGACTGTGTTTTGGGGGCTCATTTTGGCCGTCTGCCTCCCCAGCATGGCCTGACACCTGGGGTTGGTGCAGGTTCCTGCACAGTGCCTTGCCCTGTGCCTCCTGGGCCCTGCCATGAACCAGCTTGAACTCAGGCTAGTGTACTTGGTCCGACTGGTTGTCCTGTTCTCTCTCCAGAGGCCCAAAGACCTCACACCATATCATGCCTTCAGATCAGGGTCTTCCAAGGGGTTCTCAACTTGGGGCTTCTCTCTATGTGGTCTGCATCCTATCCGATCACAGTGATCACTTTGGCCTGAACACAACCCAACCACACCATAGTGCTTCTAGCACTTTCTTCCTTCTGTGCCTTTGCTGTTGCAGTTCCTAATGCATCCTTAAGACATTCTCTTAGGAAACCTCCCCTGACCCCCTTTCACTAAGGCTTTGTGACATCCTTTTATTGGTGCTTTCATTCATTTATTCAACAAGTATGTTGTGAGAGGCTGCTATGGGCCTGCAGTGTTGTGAAGGCTGGGGGCCACAGCCGTGAATGAAGCAAAATTGTCTGTGCTCATGGAACTCACACCCAAGCATCTTTTCCTGCCGCCTTTCACCTTAGTTTACACTAAGGTTTCTCTCTCTCCACGTTAGCCTGTGAACCTGTGAGTGGGGCAGAGGCATCTGCATTGAGAAGCTCAGACTAGACTAAGGAACATGCAGACCCAGGCTATTTGTGGTGTAGGAGGCCCAGACTCTTCTTTTGGTCAAAGAAGATGCCACCAGAGTTAGGAGGATGTCAGATAGGACTTTTAAAAAAGTTTTATCTTATTGAAGTATCATTGATTTATAATGTGTTAGTTTCTGGTATATAGCAGAGTGATTGAGTTGTATGTGGATTCTTGTTCATGATTTATCACAGGATGTTAAATGTAGTTCCCTGTGCTATACAGTAGGACCTTGTTGTTTATCTATCCTGTATTTAATAGTTTGCATCTGCTAATCCCAAGCTCCCACTCCATCCCTCCCCAACTCTTTCTCCCCCTTGGCAACTACAAGTCTTATCTGTTCTGTTTGTTCTGTATATCTGTAAGTCTGTTTCTATTTCATAGGTGAGTTCATTGTATTATAATTTAGATTCCACGTATAAGTGAAATCATATGGTATGTCTTTCTCTTTTGATTTTAGTATGTTAACCTCTAGGTCCACCCACATTGCTGTAAATGAAATTATTTAATTTTTTTATATGGCCGAGTAGTGTTCCGTTGCGTGTGTATATATACATACACCACATCATCTTATCCACACATCTGTTGATAGATATTTAGGTTTCCTTCAAACAGGACTGGTCTTTAATCTCCTATTGTCCCTTACTATCTGTTTGACCTTAGACAAGTGAGTCAACTTTTCTGAGCTTCTGTTTCCACATGTGTAATAAGGGGTTAGTGAGAGCACCTATCTCATAGGGGCTTTCATTCACTCATAAGTGTCTCTCCTCCCTGTCTCCACCCCCAAAATCTCAGACCTTTATGGAAAAGTCTTGGCACCCTGATGTGGTCTCTGATGTAGTTTATCCATTCATCCATACATAGATCCCTTTAGCAGTAGCGCTGATCAAATTGCTTTTGATGAATTCCTTTGGCCAACAGGAGAGCTTGCTCCCTAACTAGGCAGCCCCCCTGTAATTGTCACATCTTCATCGTTAGAAAGTTTCCTTCTAGGTTGAGTTGAAATCTTGTAGGCTCTGACTTCCCTCATTGCTTTTAATTCTGAAGTACAGGGAGTTAGTTGTTTTCTCCCACCCCTCTTGTCCCCTAGCCCTCCCGGTTAGGAAAAAGTTGACTAGTGTCCCGGTAGGCTCTTTGTAGGTCTTGCTTTGTTACTCAGAGTGACCAGCCAGCTGGGAAGGTCAAGGAGAGGTTTGTAGAGTACAGGATGTGGGGGTGGGGTCCTGGGGTGAGGAGTCAGCCAGATGAGGAAGGGGAGAAAGCCTTGAGGCAAAAGGTAAGACTGTGTCGTCTTATAATATGTAGAGTCCAGGAACTCTAGGTTCACAGGAATAGTGGGTGGAGGGTGGGGTGTGTGTGTATGTGTGTGTGTGTGTGTGTGTGTGTGTGTGTGTGTGTAGGGGGAACCATGAGAGAGGTGGAACTGGAAAGGTAAGCCAAAGCATGAAGGAACACCTGTGACCTGCCAAGGGTCATGAACCTGAGGGGTCAGAGGGCTGCCTAGGAGAATGGGTTTTAAAAATGGGTTTGTTGGGGGGGCCTAGGTAGCACAGGTTTCACATTCTCCTAGAACCAGCGAATAGATTTGTGAGCACCTCAAACTCTCCTTGCTCTGTTCTGGAGTTACTGATTAAACCTGTCCTTGGGACCTCTGTTGAGCAGAGCAGGGGTAAGTCAGCACCTTGACTGTGCCAGTCACCCTTGCTACCATGTTTCTGAGCTCAGCGCACTGGGTGAGCCTGGCTCCAGGGCCCCGGCCTCTGAGCACCCCTGGTTGGGGTGGAGGCTGGGCACGGTAACCATGGCCGGCGGCTGGCCTCAGCTTGCCTCTGCCCCAGAGCTGGCTGGACACACAGCCCTGTCTCTGCCCTGCAGGGTTTCTCTCTATGCAGGGGCCCTGCCTGAGTAACGCCTGGACTCTGAGCCCTTGGCCAAACATTCCAGATTCTTTGGGCATAAGGATGTTTTGAAGGGGCCTGGGGCCCTTGCAGGGCTGTTTATGCCCCACGCCGATAGCTGTTTGTGTCTGATTTTTATATATTCCCAAAGGTACTTTCCGAGCTTCCTGGGGAGGCTTGTTTCTCCCAGGCTGGCCGGCTCGCTAGGAACCTTCTGGCAGACACGCCTCGCACTGCCGGCATATGGAGTGTCCTCCTACCACCGTCTGTCCTTCCCCAGGGTCTTGGATGCTGAAGGGCCGAGGGTGGAGTGCGGCTTTTGTTTTGGTTTTTAAATAGGGGCGACATGGGTAAACAGAGCGGCGTTTCTGGTGCTGTCTGAGGGCCAGGACCCCGCATTCCGGCTCCATGACGACAGCCTGTTCCGTTGCCGCGTGCTGGGCCGTGGGCAGCAGCAGCTTAGATGGGAACAATGGGGGCTCTGTTGCGTTGCTGCTGCTGAGCTGGGGCAGAATACATTTTAATTGAACACTTTCTACCCTGAAATCTAGGGGATCTGGTGGCCCACTCCTCCTCATTCCTTCATTTTCCCTTTGCTGCTCAAGAGCCAACTTATCGCAGCTCCTTCCCACCCCCCTCCTCTAATATTACCAGCCTCTTGGGGATAAATGGTGTTTTCAGCCTGGGATGTGGTTTGCATTTGGCTGACTTGGTGGTGGTGAGAGAGGAGTGTGGGGTGAGGGGCTGGAGGTGGCTGGGAGAAGTCCCTGTAACCCAGCTGGAGTGTCATCACAGGAGCTATGTCTAAAGAGCTCGTCCTGCCTTCAGATAGGGCTGCCTGGGACTTAGGAGGACTGGGTATAACGTCAGGCCAGCTGGGCTGGAGTCCCAGTGAAACATTTCCCACTTGGGGCTCAGATTCCCCATTTGCAAAATGGGGATAAGACTAGTGTCTAACCCATAGGCTTGCCATGATAATTAAAAGAATTTGACATATATAAAATGCTAAAGGTAATACTTGGCATATAATAAACACCCCCAAATGCATTTGTTATTATGTCATTTTAATGTTATATCCTGATCATCATCAATATTTCATTTACCCTTCAAGACTTCATCTGAGATTACAAGATGAACAGAGCAACATTCTTTTTAAAATGCAAATTTGATTTTGTCACTCCTTGGCTTAGAAAACCTAAATGAGTTCCCACTGATCTTTCTGCACAGGAGAAAGGAAATTTTATGTATTGAAAACCTACTGTTAAGTCCTGGCCACTGGGTGCACTTCTGCTCATTTAGATTAAGTCCAAAGTCTGTAAGACCCTTTATCAGCTGGCTCTATCTTGCTTGTCTTTCCCCCTACCCACCTATACCAAGCCAAAGAAAAACAAAACTCTACCCCAGAGGACAATTTTCTTCCCTGCTGTTGCACTGACTTTTATCCTCCATGCCTTTGTGCATGTACTGCCTTTTCCACCAGGAAACACCCTGTGAGTGGTAGCTCTGGGCCTGGGGGAATAGAGCGCACAGGAGAGAGTTTGGGAATTCCCTAACCACCATCCCTCGAGGACCCAGGCTGTGTTTTTCTGTTTGGAGTCTTTCTGTTTCTAGGCTCCACAATGGACTGATTTCTTTTGGGGTGACAGGAGTGGAAGAGGTACAGTGGATCAGGGAGGTTTCAGCATGGGTTCCTTGCCGTGCCCAGCACTTTCCGCCTTGCTCCAGGCAGTCCCCGGCAGGACCCCTTGCTTTCCAGCCACTGACTAAGCTTGTTGATGTGGCCTCTCCTTGTGGTGGCAGATGGGTACCTTACAAGGTAGCCTCACACGATGCGGAGACCCCATGTATACAACCTGCTTATGGATAGACTTGCCTGCCCGTGAATGGATATCCAAATAAGAATCATCTGTAGACAAAAAAATTGCTCTGGTTTGAGACTATCTACATAACCAGTCTCTGGTCAAGAAAGGGAGAATGAATTTTTTTTTTCATCTTGATGAATTTATTAGGGCCAAGTTCTCAGAGACTATTTGGTGAATACCTCTCATTGAAAACAATGAAAATGATGAAAGACCTTAGAAAGAGAAAAGAATGGAAGATTTAGTTTCAGGGAGCTATGGCAATGCATAGTTTGTGTCCCCTCAGTTCTCTGTTGGACTCAGTAGTCAGGGGAGCTGGGGCTTTATCCCAGTTCTGTCATGTGATCTTGTGACCTTGAGCCATGTTGGGCCTCCAGTTTCCTATCTCTAAAATGGGAACTGTGGTGTTGGAGAAGACTCTTGAGAGTCCCTTGGACTGCAGGGAGGTCCAACCAGTCCATCCTAAAGCAGATCAGTCCTGGGTGTTCATTGGAAGGACTGATGCTAAAGCTGAAGCTCCAGTACTTTGGCCACCTGATGTGAAGAGTTGACTCATTGGAAAAGACCCTGATGCTGGGAGGGGTTGGGGGCAGGGGGAGAAGGGGACCACAGAGGATGAGATGGCTGGATGGCATCACCGACTCGATGGACGTGAGTTTGGGTAGACTCTGGGATTTGGTGATGGACAGGGAGGCCTGGCGTGCTACAATTCATGAGGTCATAAAGAGTCGGACATGACTGAGCGACTCAACTGAACTGAACTGAATTGAAAATGGGAATAACCATGTAGAATTGTTGTCAGGAATTAAAGATCACATGTTCTTGTGTTTATTCATTTAACCAACCAGCCTTTGCTAGAGCTCCTATGTCCCAGAGCCAGGCATCTAAGGATGGATAGAATATAGTCTCTTTCCTCCTGGAGCCCAGAGATGGAGGTGAAGGTGGAAGGATGTGCGAGTGGATGGACTTCAAGAACATGGTAATCAGGCCAGTGCTTTGCTAGAATCACAACAGAAGGTATATTGGTACTCAACTCTCTGGAAGTCAGGGAGGCTTCCCAGGTAACACTTGAGTGGGGCAGAGATAAGAAAGGTAGGGGTACAAGGCAGGGTCACCAGGTAGAGGCAGACACACCTTGGCATTATAGAAACGGGCTGAGGGGTGGAGCTGTGGCTGTTGGCATGTGGAGGAGAGGCCACCCTGTGGACCAGGCTGGAGGTGAGCTCAGCTTTGCCCTGAAGGTACTGGCCTGGGGGCGGAGTGACTTGAGGCAGTGGAGTGCAGAATCTGGTCAGTAGTTTACAAGTCTCCTTCTGGTGTCCATGGGTGGGGGAGTCTTAGCCAATGGCGGAGAGACCTGCTAGGGGACTCCTGGGATGGTCTAAGAGATGATGCAGACCCGAACAGGGCACAGAGGAAGACACCAAGGTTTGTGTGTGTACACGTGTGCGTGTTTATATGTCCTGGGAAAGGTTGCTGCTGCTGCTAAGTCGCTTCAGTCGTGTTCAACTCTGTGCGACCCCACAGGCGGCAGCCCACTAGGCTCCCCGTCCCTGGGATTCTCCAGGCAAGAACACTGGAGTGGGTTGCCATTTCCTTCTCCAATGCATGAAAGTGAAAAGTGAAAGTGAAGTCGCTCAGTCGTGTCTGACTCTTAGCGACCTCATGGACTGCAGCCTACCAGGCTCCTCCGTCCATGGGATTTTCCAGGCAAGAGTTCTGGAGTGGTTAAAACCCTCTATATGCACATAGGATATATATTTTTTAACGAGATAATCAAAAATATAGACACCCAGCAAAGAGTTCATATTATGGCTCTATCCTTCCAGGATAAGAAGACAAAACTGCAGATGTTCATGTTCCAGGATATTCATTGCAACCTTGTATGAAACACTTGGAGATTGAAAGCAATCTGTCTATCAGTTGGGAACCAGATAACTAAATTATGGAGCCATGCAATCCCAAAATGAGGCTGCAGGTCCTTTTTACTGAAACAGCAGATACATAACATGTATCCAAATGGAAGAATGTAAGAAATTATACACAGCATTTAGCTTGCTACCCCATTTTTCTCCATGACTTGAATGCCTGTCAAGGTTGGGTTTGCTTTTTTTCCCTGTCTGTGACTTTCTGTCTTATGTTACTTCATAACTGTTTTCTGTCTGGATCTCTGTGAATAAGGACCATGCTTGTTTCTCTCAAGCAACAGGAGTAGGTGGTGGCTAATTACTCAGAATTTAATTGAGGGATATAAACAAAGGGCCTGTTATCACCATTAAGTGATATTAAGCTGTAGGCTGATTCTCCTTCTGTGTTACAAACAGAAACAGTATCTGGCTCATAAAGAAGCTTTAAAACTAAAGTTGTCTTAACAAAGACCTCTTCCAGAGACCTCCCTGCTTTAGTGGGGTGGGGGTGGGGGGTTGTCGGAATAAATTCAGGCTTTGTTTCCTGTCTTCCGGAGCCAACTGGAGGTGAGGGGGGATGAGGTGTGCCTGCTGTCCAACCGGTTTTCATGCAGAACATCTGAGCCAGTGTGTTTTTGTTGGGGGTGGCAGAGGGGGAGGGGAAAAATTTGCATTACATCTATTGGGCGCTAGCACATTATGTTACCTTGTTTCATCCAGGAAATAGTCTCCCTCATTTTGCAGACAAGGCTACCAAGGCTCAGAGAAGTTGAGTAACTTGCTGAGATTGCCCAGCTAGGAACTAACAGAACCAGGATTTGACCACAGGACTATCTGCCCTTGACCCCCTATGTTTGCCTTCAGTTCAGTTCATTTCAGTTCAGTCGCTCAGTTGTGTCGACTCTTTGTGACCCCATGAATTGCAGCATGCCAGGCCTTCCTGTCCATCACCAACTCCTGGAGTTCACACAGACTCACGTCCATTGCATCCTCTGTTGTCCCCTTTACCTCCTGCCCCCAATCCCTTCCAGCATCAGAGTCTTTTCCAGTGAGTCAACTCTTTCCATGAGGCGGCCAAAGTACTGGAGTTTCAGGTTTAGCATCATTCCTTCCAAAGAAAACCCAGGGCTGATCTCCTTTAGAATAGATTGGTTGGATCTCCTTGCTGTCCAAGGGACTCTCAAGAGTCTTCTCCAACACCACAGTTCAAAAGCATCAATTCTTCAGCGCTCAGCTTTCTTCACAGTCCAACTCTCACATCCATACATGACCAGTGGAAAAACCATAGCCTTGACTAGACAGACCTTTGTTGGCAAAGTAATGTCTCTGCTTTTGAATATGCTATCTAGGTTGGTCATAACTTTCCTTCCAAGGAGTAAGCATCTTTTAATTTCATGGCTGCAGTCACCATCTGCAGTGATTTTGGAGCCCCCCAAAATAAAGTCTGCCACTGTTTCCACTGTTTCCCCATCTATTTCCCATGAAGTGATGGGACCGGATGCCATGATCTTTATTTTCTGAATGTTGAACTTTAAGCCAACTTTTTCACTCTCCTCTTTCACTTTCATTAAGAGGCTCTTTAGTTCCTCTTCACTTTCTGCCATAAGGGTGGTGTCATCTGCATATCTGAGGTTATTGATATTTCTCCCAGCAATCTTGATTCCAGCTTGTGCTTCTTCCAGCCCAGCGTTTCTCATGATAGAAGTTTCTCATGCATAGAAGTTAAATAAGCAGGGTGACAATATACAGCCTTGATGTACTCGTTTTCCTATTTGGAACCAGTCTGTTGTTCCATGTCCAGTTCTACCTGTTGCTTCCTGACCTGCATACAGATTTCTCAAGAGGCAGGTCAGGTGGTCTGGTATTCCCATCTCTTTCAGAATTTTCCACAGTTTATTGTGATCCACACAATCAAAGGCTTTGGCATAGTCAGTAAAGCAGAAATAGATGTTTTTCTGGAGCTCTCTTGCTTTTTCTATGATCCAGCGGATGTTGGCAATTTGATCTCTTTTTCCTTTGCCTTTTCTAAAACCAGCTTGAACATCAGCGAGTTCACGGTTCACATATTGCTGAAGCCTGGCTTGGAGAATTTTGAGCATTACTTTACTAGCATGTGAGATGAGTGCAATTGTGCAGTAGTTTGAGCATTGCCCTTCTTTGGGATTGGAATGAAAACTGACCTTTTCCAGCCCTGTGGCCACTGCTGAGTTTTCCAAATTTGCTGGCATATTGAGTGTAGCACTTTCATAGCATCATCTTTTAGGATTTGAAATAGCTCAACTGGAATTCCATCACCTCCACTAGCTTTGTTTGTAGTGATGCTTTCTAAGGCCCACTTGACTTCACATTTCAGGATGTCTGGCTCTAGGTGAGTGCCACCTCTTCTTAATATCTTCTGCTTTTGTTAGGGCCATATGATTTCTATCCTTTAGCTAGCCCATCTTTGCATGAAATTTTCCCTTGGTATCTCTAATTTTCTTGAAGATATCACTAGTCTTTCCCATTCTGTTGTTTTCCTCTATTTCTTTGCATTGATCGCTGAGGAAAGCTTTCTTATCTCTTCTTGCTATTCTTTGGAACTCTGCATTCAGATGCTTATATCTATCCTTTTCTCCTTTGCTTTTCGCTTCTCTTCTTTTCACAGCTATTTGTAAGGCAGCACGAGGTGGTGAGGGATAAATAGGAGCAGAGAAAACAAGAGGCGAAGGAAGTCTGAAAAGAGGCAGCTGCAGGACTGAGTGGGCGGGGAGAGAGTGGGAGGCGTGAGCAATGGTGTGAAGACGGTAGGTCTGAGCTGAAGTGGAGGTTTCTTGGAGGTGAGGAGTCGGTGGGAGCTTGGTTGGGAAGCACAGAGGGTGGTGCGTTGGAAGGCTTAGATGCTGGACTGAGGAGCATTGCCTGATCCTTTGGGTGACAGGGAGCCACTGAAGGCTCTTGAGGTTCTAGGGCGATGCACCTAGCCCTGCTGTGAAATGTGGGGTGATGGAGGCAGGGAGGAGGAGCTGCCCATCTCTAGAATGTTTACCTGCCTGCAAGAGCAGTGGTGGAGGGGTGGGGGTCCCCAGCTGGTGTAGACTGGGGCTGTCAGATCTGCTTTGACATGGGTGTGTGATGGTCCCAACAGTAGACGGAAACAGATAGCTGTGTGCACTCTGGTCCAGGGGGAGGGAGGGCACCTTGCAGGTGCTCAGCTTGGCATGAGTGTGTGCATTAATTCAACAATTATTTATTAAATATCTACCATGTCACTTAAGCTAGGCATATGGTAGTGAGCAAAACAGACCTGATCCACTCCTTGGGTCTGACTTTGAAAGTATATGTCATGTGAGAAAAAAAAAATGATGGGGAAAAAAAAAAAACCTGAGCTACTCTAAGAAAACATTTTGCCCTTTGGCCTGGTTGCTCCACTAGCATGAAAACATTGCTTCTCACTGCAGAAGTGAGATCTTATAGAGAAAGTTCCTGGCCAGAGTTTGCCCAGAGGGATGAGGTTTTAGCCTTCAGCTCTCCTTTCTTAGACGTGAGTTGAGCAATGGGGCCACCAAGAAATTGGGGGAATTCCTTGGAGCTGAACAGCACGTTCCTGTCCGTCCTTCTTCCCAGCATTCCTGCCCAAACCATGTTGGCCCTTCTCTGGCTGAGCCAGTCTTTCCAGGCTGCTTTCTGCCCTTGGGTGGGAAGAGGAGGTGGAGGAGAAAAAAGGGGATAGGATGAACATTCAAAGTAAAACAAGAGAAATGTTTCACACAGGACAAGCTCCAGGGAAACCGCCTCCCTTCCTCTGTGAGCCAGTGAAGCCCCAGATCAGAAGTTCCGAGGCTCCGGCCGGGCTCAAATTTTCCCCATTTGCCACGGTTCGGTAGCTCATCTCCAGGGCTTATTTCTGAAGGCCTCGGTGGTGGGGGCCAAGATGCCATTCACTTCAGAAGGCCAGATACCTTGCCAAAATTCCAGAGGCTTTCCCTTGAGCCTTGGGGTTCTGGCCAAACAGATCCTGGTGTGGTTGCAGCCTCAGGTCCTTCTTAAGCACCTGTGTCCCACACCCACTAGGAATGACCCCAGGGCCCAGGGAGGCAGGTAGCAGGGCGGCCCCTGTCTGAGGTAGGGTGGGCCGGCCTGCAAGCAGCTGTGCTCACCTGTGAATGGAACCACCGGACATATTTCGCTAGTGGGAGAAGGACACGGTTTCAGTTAGAAGCTTTAATGGTGGCAAAATTGGAGCTTTACTCCAAGTATTTAAAAAATTACTTTTTTGTGTTATAAAGTTATCCATTGTTCATTTGTGGAAGTTTAGACAGTGCATTTGAGCAACAGGAAGAGAATAAAAATTTCTTGTAAACCTGTCACCTAAAGATGAGCATTTTGTTATTTATCTATATGTGTCTGGTGGGCAGCCGTCTATGGGGTCACACAGAGTCGGACACGACTGAAACGACTCAGCAGCAGCACTCTATGTATATGTGTGTGCGTTTTAAGAAAACTGGGATAATACTATAAACTATTCTGCATTTTTTACCTAATGATATGTTCTATATCGTTAATTAACATTTACCTCATCAGTTTTAATGGCTGTGTAGTATTTCCTTTTGATGCTTTTGAACTGTGGTGTTGGAGAAGACTCTTGAGAGTCCCTTGGACTGCAAGGAGATCCAACGAGTCCATCCTAAAGGAAATCAGTCCTGAATATTCTTTGGAAGGATCGATACTGAAGCTGAAACTCCAATACTTTGGCCACCTGATGTGAAGAACTGACTCACTGGAAGAGACCCTGATGCTGGGAAAGACTGAAGGCAGGAGGAGAAGGGGACGACAGAGGATGAGATGGTTGGATGGCATCACCAACTCTATGGATGTGAGTTTGAGTAAACTCTGGGATTTGGTGATGGACAGGGAAGCCTGGTGTGCTGCAGTCCATGGGGTCGCAAAGGGTCAGACACGACTGAACGACTGAACTGACCTGCACTGAGTATTTCCTTATACAGTGGCATTGTGATTTACCAACTAGTAAATGTATGAGACTTTGGGGGGTTGTTTTCTATAAGGGAGTGTCATTCCTTGTGGTAGCTGGTTATAAAATAAACACACGAATTAGAGTTTCTGGGGGCTGAGTCCCTGGCATTGTTCTCTGTAAGCTGCCAGTGGTTTTAATGCACAGCCAAGGTTGAGAACCATGTGGTGAGACCGTGGACACCTACGCTGGTTCTCTTACCCCAGGATTCGGCACAGGGTGGGGCACCGAGGCCAGGCGCAAAGAGAAGCCTCTCCCTTCGCCTCCGTGCTGCCGCCTGTGAGCATGAGGCCAACATGAAGGTGGCCGATCGGAGGCCTTCCTGCCGTGGTCTCCGCTGAGTCTGCAAGCTGATGACCCTTTCACTAGAATTCTGGCCCCCATATCTTCTCTTTACCTTGTGTGGGGATGGTTGCTAGTTTTAAACCTTGCAGTGGACGGCTTCATGTGACCGAAGCCCTCAGCCGCCCAGGGGGACAGAGGGGCTGATGAGGACCGGAAGAGAGCAGATTGGGGCCTGCTAAGTGTCTGGAGGGATTGGAGGGAGACTGTGATATTCTCTGCACACCTCTGGTGACTTTCAGGTCACGGGGTGCCTTTAGACATGGGGTCACCCAGTCCTGCCAACCAGCTATAGGGCAGATGGCCCAGGCGGTCTTATTCCTGTTTTATAGTTGTGGAAACGGAGGTTCCAAGAGGGTCTTTGATCCAAAAGAGTGAGTTAGAGTTGAAACCTCTTTCTTTTGACTATCAGTTTGTTTTGCTTTTTTTTTTTTTTTTGGTAGAACCATCTGGGTCTGTAGATTTGCTAAAGACCTTGGGTTTATGCCTCTCTGGGAAACCATTTTATAGCACAGTGTATGGTTACTGGCCAGAAGTTTTCTAGTTTTTCAAGCATTTATGAAAATTAGCTGCTGAGTAACAGCACATGTGTTTGGGTATGTTACTATCCATTCATCAGAGTGTTTGGAAAACAAGAAGGAGGCAATTTTAAAATGTAGCCATAACAGCATTTTCCCCCTGGTTTCCAGAGAAACATTTTCAACAGCCTAAGACAGTTGGCAGAACTTGCATTTCTGACGGGAACCTGAGTGGCAGTAGTAAGAGTAGCTGCGGTGGTAATAATGGCTTATGTTTATTGAGTGTGCACCACACTCTGACACTTGGAACACCTAAGCTCAAAGGGTTAGTGAGGAGATTAACTCTTTCTAGGTCAGAAAGCAAACCAAGGAAAAAACTTACCACCCCTTGGTCATATTAACTGTACTGCCATACAGTGAACTGCCATGCATCTATTTTAAATGGTGCTGTAAAATATTAACCAGTGATGTGGAAAGTATTCCCTGTGCCTGCATAGATAAAAAGAAAATTATGAAACAGGCTGGCGTCTGGAGGCTCTCAGTGAATGTTTCAATCCGTGTGCACACAAACCAGTACCGTCACCCGCCTCATGTTCCTGGTAAGGAAACTGACTTGCCTGAAGGCCACACAGAATTTTGGATCTGGGTCTTTTATAAGAATCCAGTGTGTTTGTCATCATCCCCAGATGCTTCTGTTATTTAAAAAACAGAGTAGGATATTCTGTAATCAAGCATTAATTGCTATCTTTAGAGCAAGAAAGACGAGTAAAGCAGAGAGACCTGTTTGACAATCCTGTTACTTTATTCTGTAGTTCTTTACGGTTAGTCAAGAACTTTAAAGCACATACAACTTTTCCCTGGGTTTAAAAAGAAGATGTATTTAGATAAACAAGGATTTACTATATAGTACAGGGAATGAGTCAATATTTTATAATAACCTATAATGGAAAATAATTGAGAAAAAAGAATATATGAATAATATATATATATGTTTGGAGAAGGAAATGGCAACCCACTCCAGTGTTCTTGCCTGGAGAATCCCAGGGATTGGGGAGCCTGGTAGGCTGCCATCTATGGGGTCACACAGAATCGGACACGAATGAAGCAACTTAGCAGTAGCAGCAGCAGCAACAGGGAATGATTCAATGTTTTATAATAATCTATACTGGAAAATAATTGAGAAAAAGAATATATGTATAATATATATATATGTTTAACTGAATCACTTTACCTATACCTGAAACTAACACAATATTGTAAATCAACTATACTTCAACAACAATAACATAATCAGAAATACATGTTTATTATAGAATTAGGGAAAGTAAAGAAATGCCCAGAGAAGGAGAAGTATATTTCTAATTCCTGAGGGATAATGATTGTTAATATTTTTTCTTCCTCTTTCCTCATTGCAGAAATATTATGAATTTTGTGAATTTGGGATCATGTTGTACCTATGGTTTTCATTCCTGCTTTCACTAATCTGTTGCAGACCCTTCTCTCTGTCAGTGATTGATCTTCTACAACATGATTTCCAGTGCTGTCCAGTGTCTAGCTTTTATGAGTGATTCTGAATTGTTGGACACTAGGTGGTTACTGATTTTTCTCTTTATTGCTAATAATACTGCTATAAATACCCTTGTCTTTACAAACATCTGATCGTGTCCTCAGGATAAATTCTTAGAAGAGTCATTTGTGGGTCCTAGGATATCTGCCTCTGGTAATGCACTGTTCATTTACATGTTCTCCTTTGATCCCTAAAATAGCACCCCGAAGCTGGTCTGGGAGGCTCTATTATCCCCATTGTACACACTGGAAGTTAAGGTTTTTAAAAGCTGCAATTTGCTCAAGATAAGAAACTGCTTTGGAATGATAAAGGGAATGGCTTTAATTCAGTGAGACTGAAGGAATAGAGTAGGAAACAAGTTCGGATTCGTCATTTTGTTGTATTAATCAGACTCCCTAGAAATTCTGCTTTCCATAACTTCAGCCGATGCTTTGGGTCTGCCCTCTGGCCCAGCAGAAGATGTCTTCTTCCTCTCAGTATTTGAAGAGGCCCCTATGTGGCTCTAAGCTTTTCCTTTTCCAAATCGTCTTTGTTTCTTTTTTTTTTTTTTTCAATTTACTTATTTTAATTGGAGGACATTCACTTCACAACACTGATTTTCCACTAGCCTACTGTCTTGGATGGCTCTCTGGGCATATTCCACTTTATCAGTGTGTGTGTTAGTCAGCTCTTCAGGTTGGAAGTGACAGAAACCCAACTCAAACCAGCTTAAACAGACAAGGAAATATATTGGCTCTAATAATTGGAAACTTCAAGGGTAGATCTGACCTGGCTGAGGCATTGTTGGACCCCAGTGCTCAAAGGGCATTTTGATAGCTTTGTTCTCTCTCCTTTCAATTCTGCTAACCCCCTTGTCAGAGAAATTGTCCCTCTTTCAGGGTCTATAGATCACTTTTAGAGAAGATTCTGGTTGTCCCTGCTTGGGTCAGGGGCGCCCCCCTGGGAGTGGTGCATGCTGGTTGACTGTTATAACATAGCAGGATGGGGAGATATGGCTTTCCCCTAATGAAGGGGTGCATGTGAGCGATGCAAGCCTATTGTTTTGTGGTATATGGAATCGAACTGTGTGCCAGCTGGTGTCTGGCCAGTTCAGAGGAGAGTGGGATTATCATCTTTCTTTTGCTTGACATTATACTTCTGTTAATGTAGCCTGAAGTCAAAATAGTTTCCTTTTTACTATGTAATCATATTACTGGGTCATCAAAGATTACTGCTCTGCTTGTCTCTCCCTTCTTGTGCTACCTCTGCTGGGCGATTTTGGACTCAATATTAGGTCTTAAAGCTTATCCCTGTAGATTTTCTGTGGCTGTATATGGCCCAGAGGATCAGCCTGTTCAGATCTTTTAACCCCAGCTCCGTCATGGGTCACAGTGGTCTCCCTCCAGCTCAGTGCTCTGTCAGGTGACAGACATTTGGTGGGGTGGGGTGGGGGTGGGGTGGGGGGAGGGGGAAGAGATGAGGGAATGAGATAGCAGTAGGCAATTACTTGCATCAAAAGGGCCAGAATCTTCTCCTCCTTCTCCTGTCTGCCCCAGACCTCTAGAGTTTCCTTTGCCTGTCCCGTACAGTCAGTCTTGCTAGTTCATAGTGTGTCAGAGATCACCAGAAAGGGCATCAAGCATCAGCTTTTCTACTGAGACCCCCAAATGAACTTAAGTTGAAGTAGGAAGGAAAGAAGACTGAATGCCAAAGAACAGATGCTTTCAAACTGTGGTGATGAAGGAGTCTTGAGAGTCCCTTACACTGCAGGAAGTTCAAGCCAGTCAATCCTAAAAGAAATCAGCCCTGAATATTCATTTGGAAGGACTAATGCCGAAGCAAGAATTTGGCGACCTGATGTGAAGAGCCAACTCATGTAAGGCAGGAGGGTCAGCCTGTCCGTCATGGGTAACAGTGGTCTCCCTCCCAGCTCAGTGCTCTGTACAGTCAAGTGTAGATATTTGGTGGGGTGGGGTGCGGTTGGGGAAGGGGAGGAGATTTAAAGATTTAAGGCAGGAGGAGAAGGGGACGACAGAGGATGAGATGGTTGGCTGGTGTCGTGATGCAATGGACGTGAACTTGGGCAAACTCTGGGAGATGGTGAGGGACCGAGAAGCCTGGCCTGCTGTAGTCCATGGGGTCGCAGAGTCAGATAGGACTGAGCAACTGAACAGCAACAGAGGAAGGATCTCAGTTCGATGTCAATCACTTCTTGTCATGGTGAGTAGGGAAGGCATTCTGCAGACAGTGGTAGGTCTGCTTCCAGAGGCTGTCAGGCGGTAGCAGGTTCCTGAGAGGTCTGCGGTGCTGTGGGGGTGGCCAGCAGGGGGCTGGAAGTCCCTCTGAGCCTTGTTTGGCTTACAGGTCCAGCATGCCAGCCTCTGCATGTGGGCATTCTTGGTAACTGGGGGGTGGCATGGGTGTGCCGGGTGGCTTTTGGCCTCTATCGCTCTATTGAAAACTCCAAACTGTGTTGCTCAGCTGCAAAAACAGTTTTCTTCCCTTGCTAGCGAGAAACACAAAGCGGCCCTTGACAGAGGGTGGGTGGGCGTGCAGTGGTTCTGGCAGTGTGTCACACTCATCCGAAGCAGCACAGGGCGAACCACCCCAATCCGGATGGCCTGGCAGAAGCAGAGCTGGATGGCAGCATCAGAGGAGCCCTGGGGAGCAGAGGGCATGGTGGATGCTGGAGGGATGCTTGCCTGGGAAGGCCCTGAGACCACAGACGACGTGGAGGAGGCCTGATCTAGGCTGGGCAGGAGTGAGACCGAGACTGGCCTTTCCCATGTGGCCCAGTGGGCCTGCTAGAGCCTCACGTGCGCTGGGTTTGTGTGTCTTTGTGTCCAGATCTGAGTCTAAGGGCGGTTTTCCCAGTGGTTGTCCAGGAGGAGAAGGAGGCAAATCTGTCTGCTGAAGAGCGTTAGGGGTGCCTGAGGCCTGCTTACCTCAGGGTGGGATTGCCAGACCACTCAATACTTTGGTGGCTTGTCTTTTGACATCCAGGTGAGTTCCTGTGGGTCGAGCCCAGTAGTTCTGTTTCCTCTGCCTGCACCAGATTCCCACTGGACTGGTTATTTTGGCTTGGCCTGAATGGGATTCTGTCTGCTTGTTCTCTGTCTTGGCCTCTCTTTTCCCCTCCCTTTCCTTCTCTCTCCTTCCTTATCTGCATCACTTCTTTCCCCTTTTCCTGCATGCCCTGAGCCCCCATTTTACCCCAAGGGAGGTTGGGTGGGACTAGGTTAGTTTTAGATAGGGAACAATGTCTTACTATTTAGATGAGCCCCACTTCCTGCGCAGTTGGTCCAAAGAATGATCTAGAGTCCAATGCTGTGATTGACTGCTAAGGGGAAAGCATTGAGGCAGCAGGCTGGCAGTGGCAAGTGTGTGTATCTAATGCAGATGCCTAGTTTACTGGGATCTGGAGGGCACAAGACACATGCTTGTCTGCATCTCGTTCTGGGCTCCTGGCCTGTCACAGCCGAATGCCTAGTTTGGAGAACACCTATACATTGGAGAAGGGGATCTAGTGGAGGGAGCCGGAGCAGAGGTGATAGCAGGCTCGCCACTCCTCTCCTGGCAGGAGAGGCCTTGTGTTCACAGTATGGATTGTGAAGGGTGGGCCCGGGCATGGAGGGCTGCCAGGCATTAGGCAGCGCTGTTTCTCTCTCCCCTTCCCCAGATGGATAGAGTCATAGCGTCAATGTCTTCAGTGCTTGTCCTTGATCAGCACTGCCCAGACTTCTGGTACCCAGCCAAGGGTCAATTTGAATTGTCAAATTTTTCCTTATCTCTACTACAGGAGAATAGAAGCCAACCTGGGGAAATCCATGGGAGGAAGCAGGGGTGCTAGTTGAGATCTGCCCTGATGAAATGCACTCTAGGCTATTCTTGGGGGTTGCTGGAGAAATTAGATTTTAATAGGAATGTTCTTTTCTAAACTTTAACAAAGCCATAGAAGTGTTTGCAGTTAATAATGTACCTGGCGAGTTGTTGAGCTGAAGTTTAACAGCTGATTTAAAAAACAAGGTTGGGAATTAAAAAAATAAGACATCGAGAACATGCGTGTCCTGGAATGATCTCGTTGTTTCGGTTGGAATAAGTGGTTTTGTGCAGACTGGGAGGGTTTCAATGGCCCTCTTATCATTAGTGACCTTTCCAGGAGGCCCTGATGCCAGACTCCCTGTCCCTGAAAAGTAATCTACTGTGTTGCCCATCAGTAGATGAACCAGGAGGCCATCTCACCACCGTGTAAAGCTCCCGAGCTGGGGCAACTCTGCCCCTGCTGGGATAATCCAGGGAACGTGGCTGGGCAGGAAAGGGAATCACCATGTGGGCAGATGCTCCAGGCACACCACTGTGATAAAATCTGCATGGCCGAACTGGGGTGGAGCTGACCCAAGAGATAAAGAAGGGAGTCCAGTGTCTGAGATGACAAAGTGCTTCTGAGGAGTTTGCTTTGGAAAAGAGAAGAGGTTAAAAAAATCTCTGAATGGAAAATTTAAGGAAGCTGAAACAAAGGCTCCTCTTGGATTCTGAGTGGTGTGTGTTACCGCAGGAGATTGTACCTTTTGTTAGAGGCCCTGCATCGCAGGCCCTCCCTAGCTCAAGCTTCTGATTTTACAGTCACACCCTGGCTAGTGACTCTGAGTGTCCCTGTGCCCTGCTTTCTCTCTCTGGTGCCCTGGTGGGCTTGTGGTTCAGTGTGGCCCACAGAAAAAATGAGCTCAGAGAGTGGGCTGTGCCTGGCTTGTTCCTATCTCCCTTGAGGAGCCCAACCCAGTGGTCACTTGATGGATGTTTGTGGAGTGCGTGGGGTGGTTGTGTAAAGCTGTGCACACACATGCACACACACACGCGCTGCCTCCGTCCTCTCCCTCTTTGTCCTCACTCGTTCAGCTCCAGGCTCTTTCTTTTGCCTCTTGTGTGTCCTCATTCTTATTTGTTTTATTAGGAGACCCAGTATATATGCCAGGCAGGCATTGTACAGTGCTTTATGTCAGCTGTCTCACTGACTCCCCGTAGACACCTTATGAAGTTGATGATAGTATTATGTTGCCATTTTACAGGTGAGAAAGTCAAGGTCAAGATAGGTGAACTTGGTGATACCTCTGCATCTCCTGAGTTGGCAGGTGGATTCTTTACCACTGAGTCACCAGGGAAGCTTATACCCATATGAATGAAAGCAGGGATTTAAGTAGATATTTGTACACTAGTGTTCATTGCAGCATTATTTACAGTAACCAAAAGATAGAAATAACCCAAGTATCTGTCTAAACCAATGACTGGATTAATAAAATGTGATATATGTATATACACACACACATAATGGAATATAATTCAGCCATAAGAAGAAATGAAATTCTGATATATGCTACAATTTGGGAGATCCTCGAAGACATCATGCTGCCAGACACATCATGCTGCTGTCCATTTGTTCAGACACAAATGAACAAATATTGTATGATTCCACTTATACAGGGTACCTAGGATACTACTACTACTAAGTCGCTTCAGTCGTGTCTGACTCTGCGCGACCCCATAGACTGCAGCCCACCATGCTCCGCCGTCCCTGGGATTCTCCAGGCAAGAACACTGGAGTGGGTTGCCATTGCCTTCTCCAATGCGTGAAAGTGAAAAGTGAAAGTGAAGTCGCTCAGTCGTGTCTGACTCTTCGCGACCCCATGGACTGCAGCCTACCAGGCTCCTCTGCCCATGGGATTTTCCAGGCAAGAGTACTGGAGTGGGGTGCCATTGCCTTCTCCAACAGGGTACCTAGGATAGATACATACAAATACACAGAAGCAGAAAGCTAAGAGACTATAACCAGGGGTTGCTGCTGCTGCTGCTAAGTCGCTTCAGTCATGTCTGACTCTGCGCTACCCCATAGACTGCAGCCCACCAGGCTCCGCTGTCCCTGGGATTCCCCAGGCATGAACCTGGAGTGGGTTGCCATTTCCTTCAACCCACTCCAGTGTTCTTAGTGGAGGGGTAATGGGAAGTTATTGCTAACAAAAGATTATAATAATTTTGATTGGGGTGATGAAAATGTTTCAGGAATAAATAATGGTGATGGTTATGCAACACTGTATATATAATAAGAAAAAAAAAAAACTTTAAGAGGAAGCAGGAAAGGAGAGAGACAGGCAGTTAATTCCCTTGTCTAAATGTGTTACAACTGCTAGTCCGATGCCAGGCTGTCCCTTTCTGTGTGGGCCCCTGTGCCCGGCCTTATGGGACACCTGTGGCCGTGCCCTGGCCATTCTGTCTAGCTGTCCAGACAGGTCTCCAGCCCCCGGGGGAATGGTCATCAGGATTTAGGCCGTGAAGCGGGGCCATTTGTCCCCCTTCTTTGCCCCGTCCCCAGTCACCTGATGAAGCTCCACAGCCCAGCACCCTGCAATCCAGGACACACCTCGCTGGGTGTTCCATTGCCAGAGCTCTCAGATTTTCAGAAGCAGGTAATGGTTTTTCTCTGTGGGCTGGAATCATGAAGTAGGACAGACAGGTTTCTTTGGAGTTAAATTTAGGGCTTAGAACCCAAGGGTGGCTGAGAAAAGCTGTATTTAACAACTACCCCACCCCCTCAAGAAAGAAAAACAATGTCCTAAATTAAGCAAGGTACATGGAATCTGAAGATACCTCAACGAAACTGGAACACGTACCTCTTATAATAAAAGATGCTGAAATCTGGAAAATACCAAATATGACTGCTTAATCAGGTGCTTGCCTCTCTGCTTTTCTATTTTTGCCACCCCCATCCCAGCTCTGCAGCTGCCCGGGGACAACGTCACCCAGAGGACTGGACTGTGTACGAGGCCTTGTCTTTCATGATGCATGGTCCCTGGGGTGGGCAGTGGAGGCTGCCTGTTCTGCAGGTGGGGATGTGGAAACAAAGAGGGGCCTTGGCAACTGCCTCCACATCGCAGGGGCTGCCCCTGCTCCTCATTAGCCCCCTCCCAGAATGTCCCTTTAGCCCTTGGTTCTTCTGGAGGAGAAGTGGCTGCCTTTAACTCGGAAACACCCTTGGTGCCACCTCGTTCCCATGGCTCCAGCGGCCAAGTGCCACATCTTGGGCACTTGATTTTTTTGTTGGTCCTGGGCACTGGGCAGACCTGGTGCATGAGAGATTCGTAGGAAAACAGGTTCAAGGGCCATATCGAGGTGCCTGTTCCCACAGGGAGAACTTGAGTTTGCAGGCCTTACAGTTGTTTTAGGAAGTGGGTATGTACATGGAGACAATAACAATGATAAACAGTGAAAAATATTGGGCACTTACTGTATTTCAGACCTGTCTCCAGGGATCTTTATGCAGACACCAACCCCATGAGGTGGCTACTATGATCATGTCCAGTTCTATGAGAAATCTTAGGCTAAGGACCACACAGCCAGCAAAAGGTAAAGAGGGGCTTTGAACCCACGCAGTCTGTCTCCAGGGCCTGTGCACCTTGCTACGTGTAAGCCGTCATTTGTGTCAGAGCCACAGGGCCGCCTCCTCACCTGGGACACAGGGTCAGGGCTTGGGGCTTTGCTGCTCCTGCCACAGCCTCCTGTTTCGGGAAAAAGGACAGAAAACAAGTTGCTCCAGTTCAGTCGCTCAGTCGTGTCCGACTCTTTGCGACCCCATGAATCGCAGCATGCCAGGCCTCCCTGTTCATCACCATCTCTCGGAGTTCACTCAGACTCACGTCCATCGAGTCCGTGATGCCATCCAGCTGTCTCATCCTTGGTCGTCCCCTTCTCCTCCTACCCCCAATCCCACTCTCCCCTATTTGCTCCGCTGCTGGAGTTGGGTGATGTCAGCCTGACTTAGGCATGCAGGCTCCTGCTTTCTGGAGTTTACATTTGGTTGGGCCCACCACAGACATATTTATCAGATGCCTACTATGTGCCAGGCCCTATGTCACGTGCTTTACTCATAGTCCCTCACAATAGTCCTGGTAACAGTTAGGTACTGCTGCTGCTGCTGCTAAGTCACTTCAGTCATGTCCGACTCTGTGCGACCCCATAGACAGCAGCCCACCAGGCTCCCTGTCTCTGAGATTCTCCAGGCAGGAACACTGGAGTGGGTTGCCATTTCCTTCTCTAATGTGCGAAAGTGAAAAGTGAAAGTGAAGTAGCTCAGTCGTGTCCGACTCTTCGTGACCCCCCATTTACAGGTCAGAAAGCTGAGGCTCAGAGAGGTGAATGACTTGCCCAAGTTAAATAACTAATTCATGGCCTCAGTTTGATTTCCAGGACCATCTGATTTTAAAAATCTGTGACCACCCTCTTCCAAGAGGGTGCGGTGGGCTGCCATGATGGTCCACGCTCGTGGATTTGCAAAAACTTGGCTCTGGCTTTGAAGATGCCAGGGTAGGTCTGAGAGCCAAGGTTGAAACGGCACATGCTCTTTTGGGAAAGATAGTGAGGATAGAGGTGGGGGTGGAGGGTCCTCTCGTCTCCCCTGGGTATCCTGCAGATCTGCCCTGGGGAGACTAACAGCTAGGATGCCCCCTTTGGATGTCGCCAGGGGTGGGTGCGGGGCTCAGGGCCTCTTTTCTGGGCCACTTCTCCGGTTGCCTATGCTGTAACTATAAACTCCCTGGATGGCACTTTTGGCTGCTGGCTTGGAAGCCGAGGCAGGGTCAGAGCTTTTGAGGGGCCAGGACAGGTGTGAGAAGCAGGTGCTCTTCTGCCTGAGACTCGTCCTCCCGTGAGCTGCGGAGCCTGGCATCAGGGTCACCTGAAGGAGCTGGAGTCCTCCCCACAGCCTTGTCTGGCTGAGCTTCTGAGATTCTGTCATCTCTTGAGGAGCCTCGGGCATCCTGGTGAGTGTCAGAAACCAGCCTGGGGCGTGGGTGGTTTGGAGACCTTGCCGAGGAAAAACTTTGCTGGATGACCTGATTTTTCTAAAACTTGATGGCTTTGTGTTTGGGGTTTGGAAAAAGCTGTAGTCAGGAAGCGGGGAGTAATATGATTCAAAAGTCCGGCTCTTCAGCCTGAGACCTGTCTCCCCACAAAGGCATAGCAGCAGTGAGCTTCCTGCAGGGGTGCAGAGAGGGGTGCTGCTGTGTCTGTTCTGGGCAGGACAGACTGAGACCTGGGCGGCAGGGACTGACGGGGTGCAAGGAAGCTGAAGTTTGAGGACAAGGTTGGGTTCAAGGAGTTGACAGATGGCTGGAGTGAGAGCTCCTTTCTTGGCCTGGGCAGCCTGCTATGAGCCTCAGTGTCCCCATCTATGTGTTGGGGGTGAAGTCCCCTGGAGCATCGGAGGCCTCAGCCTCAGGGTGCAGCTGTTATGCTGTCGTTGTTGTTATTTATTATTTAGCACCTCTCGTGTGACTGAGCCAGGGCCTGTGAGTGGAGTACCATCTGGGCTGCGGGAATGCTTGCTCCTCTGGACCCTATTGTAGTTAGCATCTCAGAGAAGACAATGGCACCCCACTCCAGTACTCTTGCCTGGAAAATCCCATGGACGGAGGAGCCTGGTAGGCTGCAGTCCGTGGGGTCTCGAAGAGTCGGACACGACTGAGCGACTTCACTTTCACTTTTCACTTTCACACATTGGAGAAGGAAATGGCAACCCACTCCAGTGTTCTTGCCTGGAGAGTCCCAGGGATGGGGGAGCCTGATGGGCTTCCATCTCTGGGGTCGCACAGAGTCGGACACAACTGAAGTGACTTAGCAGCAGCAGCAGTTAGCACCTACTGCTCACCTGGACTGCATCAGGCTTCACATGGGTTAGTCCTGGAGGCCGAGGAACCTTCCTGGAATGCCCAGGGATGCTCTGCCCCCTCTTGTGGGCTCCTGCAGCACTTGTTTCTGCAGTGGGGGTGTGCATGTTCCCCTCTCCTCGCCTCCTCCTGTTCTTCCCCCTCTCCAGGTGGCTGATCATCTTGTTCCTGGTGCCTGGCTCCCGGGTTTCAGCAAACACTTCAGTGAACAGGCAAAGGAGGGCTTGTGCGTGCAATCTAGATCTGCAGTGGCTTCTCCTCTTTCTCTTTGCTGCTCAGCTCAGGCCCTGGGTGCAAATGCCTTCTGCTCTGGGTGCTCCTTGGTGGTTGTGCGAGCTTTCTCCTAGGGCTTGAGGCTGTGATGGCTGCAGCAGTGGGGTCAGAGGGGCTGCCAGTGGCTGCGTTCCGGACAAAGGGGAAACAAGACTCAGCGTCCAGGAGTGAGGTCCCATGGGTACTGAAAGGACGTGTGGCCCAAGGTGGACAGGGGAGTCAGTTTCCAGCAGGGGTTGTGGGTCAGCAGAGCCACGCAGGGGGATGGAAGCTGGGGGAGAGGGTGTGTGTATGTGCTTGATCTAGGCAGGAGAGTATGAGCCTGGGACATGGGGTGCTCAGGAACCAGGACACTCATCTTCTTGTCATCGATTGGTCTCTTGCACGCAGTAGGTTTTAGCTCTAAAAATCCACTGTGTCACTTGGGCTCCTCCCCCTGGGCTTGGCCTGGGTGAGCCCCTTGTGGAGGTTCAGGCCTCTCTGGCTTCCAAGCTTCACTCCACCGAGGAGCCACGTTTTATGGGAGAGCCAGAGCCAGGAACCGCACACTGATAAGAAATGTTTTCATTCTTGGGGGCATTAATTAACACAGATTAGATTTCAATTGAGTGGGCCTTTTGTTGCAGGAGCCTTTCTAGTCAAGGTAGTTTCAATGCTGCTGTGGTTTCACTGAACCAGTTCAGATTCATTACTTTGGTCTGTTACCACCCCAGGTATTCAGCCCTGATGTTATTACTTATGGGCCCACTGGGTCCAGTTTTTCAAACTTGATTTAACTACTGGCCTGGCATCTCTCTCAGATATCACCCTTGTAGGGTGCTGAGCCTGGAAAAACGGTAGCCCAAGCATGTAGGCACATTATCTTGGCTCTCTGAATTTTATTAAACATTTACAAACGTGTTTTCTTCGGTTTCCTGAGGTAATCTGGCTCAAACCAGATGGGCTTCGAATGTTCTTTCCAGTTGTCATGCTTATGAATAATTCCATCAGTTTTCACTGGATGGAGAGGGGCTGGAAAGGCATCTGACAGTGGTGGAAGGGAAGCCAGGCTGAAAGCAGGAAAGGAAGGCTGCCACGCCTGGCGGCAGGTCACTGCGTGTAAAGTCAGGGAGCTTCTCGGCTCAGGCAGGGGTTTGGGGCCCCCTCCCCTTCCCTCCATCCCCCAGCCTTGACGCGTCCTTTCTTCAGTGGACGCTGCTTGTTCTTCTGGGTGAGAGACTTCATGATTCTTTTTCTTTTCACTGTTTTTTTCTCTGGTTATTTCTGCTGTGTGATTAAGGATTTAGCAAATAAGAAAATGTTACCCTGCTCCTGCCACTCCAAGATAATGACACTAAAGTTCTTGCCATTCCTTCTAGATTTGGGGAGACATTTAGAAATATTTATTGATGTCTACACTCTTCATATGTAAGTCTATACATCTTGCAGGATAGTTATTTCTTTTTATGCATATTTGATTGCAGAAAATCTGGAAAATACAGAGGAAAAGCACAGAGGGGGAAAAATAGAAACTGCACTAATTATTTTTCCATCCAGAGAACCACTCTTTGTGACTATTTGCATGTATACACTGCCAGTCTTTCTTTTCTCAAGCATATACACACATCATCTCACACCACAGATTGGGGTCATGCATATACAGACACCCTTTCTTTTCCCTTCTGGCTTAAAAATGTCCCATGAATGTATGTTATGACATGATGTTTTGCTTTGAGACATGATTTTTAAAAATAATCTGTTTTCGTGAAGCTTATGTGATAGAAAATTAACTGTTTTAAAGTGGGCAGTTCAGTAGTATTTAGTATGTTCACAATGTTGTACTATCTAGTTTCAAAATGTTTCCATCCTCTGAAGTAACATTCCTTACCATGAAGCGGTTTGTGCCCATTTCCTCCAGCCTCTAGCAACCAGCCAGTCTGCATTCTGTCTCTACAGACTTTATCTGTTCTGGATATTTCATATAAATGGAATCATAAGGGAGACGTGAGTTTTAGTGGCTGCATAGTATGCTCGTATGGATCCGTTTGAACAGGCCTGGGATCTTCAGCGTAAGATGTTATCGCCTCTGTCATGTGAATACACTATAATTTACCTAGCCTCTACCTTTTTGGCGGGGGGGCACTCTGGGTCTTTGTTGCGGCGCGTGCGCTTTCTCTAGTTACAGTGCTCGGGCTTAGTTGTCCGGTGGCATGTGGGATCTTAGTTCCCTGACCAGGGACTGAACCCTGGTCCCCTGCATTGGAAGGTGGATTCTTAACCGCTGGATCACCTGGGAAGACCCTAAACCCTTGTATTTGGCCCCGAGGTTGTTTGCATTTTTAAAATGCCTACAAGTAAATTGCCTCCCAGGTGGCGCTGGTGGTAAAGAACCTGTCTGTCAGTGCAGGAGACCTAAGAGATGAGGGTTCAGTCCCTGTGCTGGGAAGATCCCTTGGAGGAGGAAATGGCAACCGCCTCCAGTATTCTTACCTGGAGAATCCCATGGACAGTTTATAGGGTCGCACAGAGCTGAACAAGACTAAAGTGACTCAGCATGCACAAGTAATAATGTGTTGAACATCTTTGTACCTAAACCTTTTTAAAAATTTTAAATTGGCAAGGACAGACATTCTTGAATATCCTATATAATCTAGTTTGCAATAAACTTGGTTTTTTTGTCTCCTCGAATGAAAGACTCCAACTTCTAACCTTTGGGCTCCCTGTTGCCTTTTTGACAGTTTTATCTCTGACATCAAAGCTATTCCTTGGCAAAGGAGACTAATGCTACTTTCAACCATGCATGGTGATAATGCCTCACATTACACAGAGGTACCCCTTAAGAAGGTAGCATTTAACCTGCCACTTCAGTTTGGACCATCTGGGCTGTTTTTGCTGAATCTTTCTGCTCTTCATGGGCAGCATAACTTTTGGCAGAGACTGGTTAAACTGCTTTAGACTGAGTTAACAGGGCTGGCCAGTGTTTGTGGAACTTGTAGCTGCCAGAGACCTCAGGTAAGAGCCTTGCTATTTGTTGCTTCCTGTCTCTCATCCAGGTACAGGAAGTGTCAGAGTAAGACTGGCTGTGAGATGCCCTGTGTAGACAGATTGTGGATTACTGTTCAGCCAGGAGCAGAGTTCCCAGAGAGACTTCAAATCTCCTGTGAAATCCAAGTCTGGCAGGATGCCCCTTTATCCCTGTCACAGGCCTGAATTAGATGATATTACAATAGGAGCTAACCTTTGACTCTTGTGGCATTGTGATCATGGGGTCACTGAAGGTCTGTTGACTGTTCTGTGAGGGGAGAGAGAGCGCAAGAACGTGCACACCACAGAATGAGCTGATGGGAGAAACACCGAAGTGAGGTCTAAGCTTCACTATGCTGTTAGTTGTGTGACGCTGAGCAAGACTCTACCCTCTAGGGATCAGGTTGTCTATAGTTATAGGTGCTGACTTGTTCTGGACATTGGTGCTTCCCTTCAGAATTGCACTTGCTAGACTGTCCTTGATGACTCTTCCCTCTAAGCCTAGCACACAGTGCCTGGAGCAGAGTGAGCCTCACTGTGCACGGGTGTGGGCACACAGGCACACACACACACTTTCCTCTGAGCTTCTCCTTTATGATGATAGAATGTAGCTGTTTGCTTAAGTGTATACATTGTCTTCTCTATTAGTCTGTAAACATCTGACTTATTCAATCAATTCAGACTTTAACTGAACCCCTACTGTGTGCCAGGCACTATCCTAGATATCAGGAAATCAAAGATAAGTCAATCATGGTCCCTCAAGATGCCCCAGTCCAGTGGGGATGGGCAGATATATAAACCGTAATGTGAGGAGTGTCCTCATATGGATTTGTATGGAATGCAACAGGAACACAGATGGGAGGGCAGTCCATTCCCTGGACAGGTTCACTAGGAAGCAACATTGAAATGGGCCTCAAAGAATAGGTAGAATATTGCCACATGGATGGGTAGGAAAAGGGCATTCTGGGAAAAGCCTTTCATTCCATTTACTTGTTTAGCAAGTCTGTCCTTCTGGCCTGCCACAGTTCAGGCACCTTGGTTTGTTAGGAGTTTAGATTCTTTTTTATGTTATCTAGGCTGCCTAGCATAGTGCTTTGTATAACAGTTGTTTAGGAAATATTTGAGAAATTAAAATCTATCTGATAGATAAGAAGTAAAAATTACTCTGACGTTTGCAGAAACTGAATTTCAAATGAAAGTATGTATATGGAAATAAAACGAGACAACTTTAAGGTGTGTACCTAATATTTACCTCTCTTATTAGCTGTTTCTATTTTATTCTCTTCCCAAGAAATTTATCTGGAGAATTCCTGTGACCTTTCAAGTAACTATCTTTTAAGTCACTTCAGTTGTGTCCAACTCTGTGCAACCCCATAGACGGCAGCCCACCAGGCTCCCCCATCCCTGGGATTCTCCAGGCAAGAACACTGGAGTGGGTTGCCATTTCCTTCTCCAGTGCATGAAAGTGAAAAGTGAAAGTACAAGTAACTATAGCATCCTATAATTGTTACTTTTTAATTCTGTGGTCTGATAGTGCTGGAGAAGAGAACATTTGTGGTGATGTTTTTATTTCATGATTATTTTGTTATTGTTAAAACATACAGGGCCAGAGACCCTACAAATCCCTCTTAACTTGTGAAGATCCCTTGTCTTTGAGTTAAGTTTGCTTCTTACCTACTGAGGGAAGCCCTGAACATCCTTCTGACTCCTTCATTCAGTTTACTTCCTGTGGGTCTGAGGGGTCACTTTCTGAACTTTATGTAAGTTTATGTGTAGTGAGTCAACTTTCTGATTGTGACAAAGGCCAAATTATTCTTTTATAAACCTTTGTGATTTGTCACATTCTTGTCTTTCCAGTTTCTTGAGGAGGAAGGGAAAGAAAAGCAAAAACGCCCTCTCTATAGGCTTTGCATTTTCCTGCAGAGTAGGTAATAGACTTTTCAGTTGTTTGAACAACAAAAGTAAAATAAACACAAACTAGAAAAAACGTCATCCAGGTAAATATATCTTTAGGAGGTAGCTTAAGTTGTAGCCCTTAAATGCAGTACTGTTTAGTCAAACATTAAAAGTTAAGCAGTGAAGAGCTCTGATCTAAACTTTGTCAGGGTAGGTTCTTCTGTCTATTTTGGTGCAAAAATTGGTAGAGCATAAAATGAAATCTATAGAGCATAAAATTTCAATCATGTGATCAGAGGTCTTAGTTTATTACCATTCTGAAGAGCCCTGGTCCTCACTATATGGTCTAGCTTATTTAACTTTTAAGTTGGGATGGTGTACATAATTGCTGTTACTCTTTTTTTTTTTTCAACTTTATGGTGACTTGTAGATTACAGTCACTCTAGACCTCACAAGAACTTGCTGATAACTTTCTTTGATCCGTATATTTTTACATGCATTTAGTCATTTAACCAATGCAAGATATTTGGGTGGTTATTATGAAGAAGACCAAGTTTTAAGAATAGTCTATGAGAATGTATAATCTAGTGGGATCTAATAGTATCATCTCCATGCCTCTGCATAAGCTGTTCCCCTCTGCCTGGAGTGCCCTTTCTTTGTCCCCTGTTGTACATGTGGCAACTTAATCCTTAGCCTTCAAGCTTCCCTGTCTTGTTTAAGGACAGTGGATCCCCAACCTGGGGCTGTAGATTCTTTGAGGGGAACCTCAGAATTATTGCAGTAGTAAGTAAGTAAGTAAGTGAAGTCATTCAGTCATGTCCGACTCTGCGAACCCGAGGACTGTAGCCCACCAGGCTCCTCCGTCCATGGGATTCTCCAGGCGAGAATGCTGGAGTGGGTTGCCATTTCCTTCTCCAGGGGATCTTCTCAAGGTCAGCAAATTCACATGGATGCTAAACATTATCTGCAGGCTGAATAACCATGTCGTTTGTCAAAATATTATTTTCAAAGGTACATAGATGCCATTATGAAAGGTGAAATTAAATATCTGAATTTAATTTAAATACCTTACTGAATTCATAGATGCTCTATGTCCTTTTGTATTTTTACAGTCAAAAATAAAAGGCATAACTCTTATGGGCTTCCCCTATGGCTCTGTGGGTAAAGAATCCACCTGCAATGCAGGAGACACAGGAGATGCAGCTTCAGTCCTTGGATCAGGAAGATTCCCTGGAGGAAGAAAAGGCAACCCTCTCCGGTATTCTTGTCTGAAAAGTCCCATGGACAGAGGAGCCTGGTGGGCTACAGGCCATGGGGTGGCAAAGAGTCGGACATGACTGAGCAGCTAAGCACACGTGATAACTGTTATAATGGAGGTCTATGAATTTTTTAAGTTAAAAATCATTATTCTTATTTGTCTTAGGGTTATGCTTAGTTGCAAATCATAGAAAACCTGACATAACAGAGACTTACTTAAAGAAGTTTATTTCACCCTAAAGTCTGGAGATAGTCATCTCAGTTAGACTGGTCTCAAAAAGTCTTGTGGGCCCCAAGAAGTTTAATCTTGCTCTGCTTTGCTGTGCCATCCCTAGTACATGGGCTTTCATCTTAAAGCTCAAGATGGCTGCTTGAACTCCAGCCATTCTGTCTGTATTCCAGACAACAGGGGGTAGGATCATCTCCCTGCCCACCCCAGCCCAAACACACCCGAGTCGTGTCTTTAGGAAGATAAGGGGGAAGCTTTTTACCAGGAATAAATAGGTCCCTGAAAGCTTCCCAGAGTGGGCATCTCTTCCCGTCACTGGTGTAGGAGCTCTTCCTCCATGCCTTCGAGGGCTACTCTGCCTCCACCCGGGATGTCAGCCTGGTAGTCAGGGCCAAGCCCACTGGTTCTCCATAGTCTCACCTCACAAATGCTAAGGCATGGCCTACAGGAAACGAGGAAGCCCCTCTCGGCCTGTGGGAAATCATTCTTAGCTCTCTGCTCTCCCTCCCTTTTCCGTGGTCCTCTTCTGCTTCCACTCACTCACTCACTCTAAGAATTTGCGGTCTGATTTTCACTCTCCGCTCTTTAAGGTCTGCTTGGCTTCCTACTCACCAAATCCAAAGGCCATTGTCAGCCTGTTTCCCCCTACTCTTTAGAGAATTTGACTTTAATGACCAGAATCTCTTTCTCAAAACCTCATCTTGCTGACCATTCAGGATGCTCACCTTCCCTTACCCTCTGTCTTCTGTTTGGCTGCTTTCTCTCCTCTGAATTTCTGTGGCTCATGATCTCCATACTTTGATGGCATTTGCTCCTTTCTTTCTTGTGCTTTGGTTTACTTTGTTAATTTATGTTTCTCTTTTTAACTCTTTGCTAGACTCTCAGGGCAAGATCTGATCCTTAATTCTCTTTTTCACTCCCCCAGTTACTGAGGACAAGCATCCAGTGGGCAGACAATGAAATGAATGTATAATTTTGGGGGATTTGTTGTAAGTTAACTACTGGGTAATATTTCTCAAAGTGTTTTCCATAGACCGTCTTGTGTGTATAATGAGGTATCTGTTTAAAATCCAGGCTTTGCGGCCCTATTCAGATTTATGGAACCAGACTCACTGGGATTATGGTTCTGCATTTTTAACGCCTTCCCAGGTGTATTTATTCACAATGAAATCCGAGATCTCCTGATTTTGGGACGGTGAGCCAATCTTAAATGAATCTCAGTCGCTAAGCATGAAATGTCTCCTAGACTCCCCACAGGTGGAATCAGGGCTTGGTTGGAAGGCATGGTTTTGAAACGTGGTGAGTGGGAGGGAAGTACAAAGGAGGTGAGGAGGTTACACTGAACCAGATGGACAGATAAGGCTTGCTGAGTAGAGATGAGGAGAAGGGAAAGAGAAGAGGGGTTGGGGGGCTTTCTGAGAGGAGGACCAGCATGAGCAAGGCATGGAGGTGAGAAATCCAGAGTATGGGAATGATGGCTCTGGGTTGGCTTGTTGGAAACATGTGCAGGAAGCGCACAAAAAAGTCAGGTCATGAGGGCTTGAACGCCATACTGAGAAGGTGATTCCTGTCCTGAAGACAGTGCTGAGGAAGTGAGAGTGTGGGCATCTGTGTCCAGTCGCCTGCAGGGCCTGCTCTTCTCCCTGTGGGCGGAGGATATCCCTGGGGGCTGTGGAGCGAGGCAGAGGTGGGGAAGGAAAGAGAGAGGCTGTGGGAAACCTAGACGTCATGATCAAGTCCTGAAACACTTCATCCATGTTTAACGTCAGAGTGTATCTCCTTTCTTCAATGTGTGTGTGTGCGTGTGTGTCCCCTTCATCCCACCTCACAGCGCACCTGGGTGTGTGTGTGAGTGTGTCCCCTTCATGCCGCCTCACAGCGCACCTGGGTGTGTGTGTGAGTGTGTCCCCTTCATCCCACCTCACAGCTCACCTGGGTGTGTCTGTGTGTGTCCCCTTCATCCCACCTCACAGCGCACCTGGGTGTGTGTGTGTGAGTGTGTCCCCTTCATGCCGCCTCACAGCTCACCTGGACCTCTGTGTGTATGTGGACCGTGTATATATATTTGTGCAGATGCGGTTTCACTATTCTCCTTTTTCTCGCTGCTATGACTGCTGTCACCTTCCCGGTGTGAGGGAAATAGAGGGCGAGGCTCTGCCATACATTCAGATGTGTTTTTACAATCCACTACTTGAGAAAATGATCTCTTCTTCAGTGATCACAGCAGTTTACAAATGCCACAGCTCCCCAGGTCCTGTAGGGCCCTGGCTTCTGTGTTAGTTACAAGCTCCCAGGGAAGCGTGTTGATGCTGATATAGTTGCATTTTGGAACCTCCAGCCCAGATAACCCAGTCACTTTGCCCTTTTACCAAGGGATTAAGGGCCTTTGAATTCCTCAGCTGGGATGGGTTTTTAAACTTCAGAATGACTCCTTCTTCCTCCACTTTGATCAGCAGAGAGGAAAATACCTCACAGAGCAGAGAGGTGGCCGAGGGACTATCCCCCAGGTCTCCTCTGCATGGTGGGTGTGTGGTGCCAGAGCCCGAGTCTAACAACGCTCATTAAGCCCCGCAGCAAGTTGGGACCTGTCAGTAATGAGTACTCTCTGCTGTTTTCTACAGAAATTTCACTTCACAACCTGATTTGCCTTCAAATACCCTGATTTGCCATTCTAATGAGGCACTGAAGTCGGGCTTTGTGGGCAGGTTTGTGGCGCCCTCTGTGCATCTTGATGCTGTGAACCTCTTGGGAGATACTTGAAGTGAAATTTCTTTGAACACATCTAAAAATCCACACACACAAACAAAAATCTCACTGAAAATATTCAGTGTTCAGAGTTCCTGTCCGCCCTCACTTTCAGGCTGGTGTGATCCTGCCTTGTGGTATGAAGCTTAAGAGGCAGAGGGGGACTGGTCTCAGGTTTTTCCTCCGGCAGGTGTCCAGTCCTCTGCAGGCTGTTAGCCAGTGACTCGACCGTTTGGGGGCAAACCTGGGAGCCGGAGCCTCAGACCCACTGGGCTGTGGCTCAGGTGGGTGCTGGTTCCCTCTGGGTCTCTAGCAGGAGTGAGAGGCTGACGCTCCCCAAGAGTGGGTGGCACCACAGACGGCGCCTGCTGCCCTCGTGAGGCGGGCTCTGGAAAGGGAGCAACTTCCCAAGGTGGGGGCTCTGGCTGCCCTGTGAGTGAGGAGACCGAGGAAGCCGCAGGGGGTGGGGGCGGTCCGCCTGGCTCTTGTCTGTGGCTCAGTCACGAGCAGACTGGGATGGGCCTTAAGGATGCTCCCTCAGGAACAAACCAGATATGCCTGTGACCTAAATGACAGCGCGAAGCAGCAGTGTCCTTTGAGCCAGAGAGAGAAAATAGAGACTTTGAGGACTTTTTCTTCCTGATCACATACCTACTGGGCCCATGGTCTAGCCTTTTCCTAGGCCCGGATCCTTGACTCCTCTGAAACTACCTTTAATATGACCTTTGCTGCATTCCAGTACCAAACCTTCTTCCCTTCAGATCTTCTATATGTAAAGCCAACTCCACCCTCCTCCGTACCCCTGCCCATGTCCTCATCAGTCCCCCACCTCCAGAGAGTGCCAGATTCTCTTGCATCAAAACTTTCATCCTGTCCCCCTGCTTAGAAACCATATGGAGCTTCCATTTATTCAGCTGACAAAGTCCAATGTCCTAGATCTTCCTCTTCTCCTTTTAGGCTTGTATCTATCCATCTTTCCTACACTCATCAAGTACTGCAGGGTTCTGTGAAATTCAAGGATACAGCAATACATATGGCAAGGAGAGGCGTAATCCTTAAGGAACTCTCAGGTTGCTGGAGAAGGCAGACAACAGTCGAGTAGAGACAAGTTTGGTGAGCTGAGGGATAACAGAGGAGGAACGCCTATGTAAAAGTGAGCTGAATCTGTTAATGGTCCCCCAGTGTTTGTAAGGTCAGAACACACCAGATGCTGGGAAGAAGCCTAGACAGTTTTCATATTAGGAGGAATAATGATAATGAAGCTTTTGCATTATATAGACCTAAATTAAGCTTGATTAAAAGTATTAACGCTTTTGAGCCTCAACTTCCTCATCCATAAATTGAGTAAGGCATAATAGCAGCACCAGTCTCACAGGATTGTTGTTAATGTTTAAATGAGATAATGAGTGTTTGTGGAACATAGTAACTGTTCAATAAATATTGGCTGTTGTGATTATTATCAGCGTCAGAAAATGCAAAGAGAAACATCTCCAACAATTTGCTCAGCATGAATCCAACAAGTCTTATAAACCTATCTGTTGTAACACACCTCAGCACAAGTGAAAGGAATAACTCAACAATTCAATTCATCAGTAAAAGAAATCTGTGTAAAGACTAACACCTTGTTTTCTCAAGTATGTTTTTCTTTCATTTGTTTGTTTTTTTAAGAGAGGTATTTTAATACATGTAAGGTGATTTGGTAGAGTCATACCCAAAGATAGGCAACAGAATTGCCTGGGAAAGGTTTCTAAAATACCAATTCTGGGATTCTGCCTTTCTCCCCTACCCTAGACTGCTCCAATATATCTGGACAGGGCCTGGAAGTCTGCGTTTTAAATAAGTGCCTCCGGGCACTTCTGATCTGGGGCTCAGCCAGCCCTGGGCTTAGCTTCTCTTGGTGCTACCTCTGTCTAACCTGGGTGACTTCCTGTCCTTCTGGTTCTGGGAGTCCCAGAACCGGACTGGGTTGTCTGGCATGGGCACCTGATGAGATGATGAGTGACAGTACTTTTCTGTGGGCTCAGTAAAAGTAAGGGATTATCATTCCTATTTATTCGTTAAAACAATCCCATTTTCTCTAATGATTGAATCAGAGTTACCACTACAACATAGCTTTTAAGTCTGCAGTTGATTTTGATAGGATTTAATGGTAAGTAACAAGAACCTGTGCTCTGGCCTGAGAACAAATCTTTGGTGTTAAAAAGCCTCTGATTCTGAGCTTTAGTCTGTCTGTGGAGGGAAGACCATGCCAGGCATTTATGATTGAGAGTTGAAAGCTTGAGGTCTGTGCTATCCTAAAAGGTAGCCACTAGCCACATGTGCCTGCTTATAACAATAATATTGTTCTTCAGTTATTCAGTCATGTCCGACTCTTTGCGACCCCATGGATGCAGCACGCCAGGCTTCCCTGTCCTTTATCATCTCCCAGAGTTTGCTCAAACTCCATGTCCCTTGAGTTGGTGATGCCATCTAACCATCACATCCTCTTGCTCCCTTCTCCTCTTGCCTTCAGTCTTTCCCAGCATCAGGGTATTTTCCAGTGAGTTGACCCTTCGCATCAGGTGGCCAAGGTATTGGAACTTCAGCTTCAGCATCAATCCTTCCAATGAATATTCAGGACTGATTTCCTTTAGGATTGACTGGTTTGATCTCCTTGCAGTCCAAGGGACTCTCAGGAGTCTTCTCCAGCAACACAGTTCAAAGGCATCAATTCTTTGGCGCTCAGCCTTTTTTATTGTCCAGCTCTCACATCTGAACATGACTACTGGAAAAAACATAGGTTTTACTATATGGACCTATGTCTACAAAGTAATATCTCTGCTTTTTAATAAGCTGTCTAGGTTTGTCATTGTTTTTCTTCCAAAGAGCAAGAGTCTTTTAATTTCATGGCTACAGTTGCCATCTGCAGTGATTTTGAAGCCCAAGTAAATAAAGTCTGTCACTGTTTCCATTGTTTCCCCATCTATTTGCCATGAAGTGATGGAACCGCATGCTATGATCTTAGTTTTTTGAATGTTGAATTTTAAGCCAGCTTTTTCACTCTCCTCTTTCACCTTCATCAAGAGGCTCTTTAATTCCTCTTCACTTTCTGCCATAAGGGTGGTGTCATCTGCATATCTGAGGTTATTGATATTTCTCCCCACAGTCTTGATTCTGGCTTGTGCTTCATCCAGCCCTGTGTTTCACATGATGTACTCTGCATATAAGTTAAATAAGCAGAATGATGATATATAGACTTGCATACTCCTTTCCCAATTTGGAACCAGTCTGTTGTTCCATGTCTGGTTCTAACTTGTTTCTTGACCTGCTTACAGGTTTTGAAGGAAGCAGGTAAGGTGGTCTGGTATTCCCATATCTTTAAGAATTTTCTAGTTTGTTGTGGTCTACACAGTCAAAAGCTTTAGCATAGTGAATGAAGCAGAAGTAGATGTTTTTCTAGAATTCTCTAGCTTTTTCTATGATCCAGTGGATGTTTGCAATTTAATCTCTAGTTCCTCTGCCTTTTCTAAATCTAGCTTGTACATCTGAAAGTTCCTGGCTCACATACTATTGAAGCCTAGCTTGAAGGATTTTGAGCATTACTTTGCTAGTAAGGGAGATGAGTGCAATTGTGCAATAGTTTAAACATTCTTTAGCATTGGCCTTCTTTGGGATTGGAATTAAACCTGACCTTTTCCAGTCCTATGGCCACTGTCAAGTTTTCCAAATTTGTTGGCATATTAAGTGCAGCACATTAACAGCATCTGGAATTCCATCACCTCCACTAGCTTGTTCATAGTGATGCCTCCTAAGGCCCACTTGACTTCACACTCCAGGATGTCTGGCTGTAGGTTAGTGATCACACCATCTTGGTTATCAGGTCATTAAGATATTTTTTGTATAGTTGTTCTGTGTATTCTTGCCACCTCTTCTTAATATCTTCTGCTTCTGTTAGGTCCACACCATTTCTGTCCTTTATTGTGCTATCTAGGACTAGAACTTCTCCTAGTCTGGATTGAGTTATACTATGGGTTTGAAATACATAACAGGTTTAGATGACTTAATCCTTAAAAAAAAAAAAAAGTGAAATGTCAATAACTTTTATAGTGATTACATATTTTAAATGATATAGTATTTTGGAGATATTTAGTTGCTGCTGCTGCTGCTAAGTCACTTCAGTCGTGTCCGACTCTGTGTGACCCCATAGACGGCAGCCCACCAGGCTCCCCCGTCCCTGGGATTCTGCAGGTAAGAACACTGGAGTGGGTTGCCATTTCCTTCTCCAATGCATGAAAGTGGAAAGTGAAAGTGAAGTTGCTCAGTCGTGTCCTACTCTTCGTGACCCCATGGACTGCAGCCTACCAGGCTCCTCTGCCCATGGGATTTTCCAGGCAAGAGTACTGGAGTGGGATGGCATCACTTCTCCTATATATTTAGTTAAGACATATTATTATTAAAAGTCATTGTACCGATTTCTTTTTACCCCCCTTTTTTATTATAGTTGCTTTACAATGTTGTATTAGTTTCTGCTGTGCAGCAAAGTGAATCAGCCACATGTATACACATATCCCCTCTTCTTGGATTTCCTTCCCGTTTAGGTTACTACAGAGCCCTGAGTAGAGTTCCGTGTGCTATTGAGTCTGTTCTCATTAGTTATCTGTTTTATACATAGTAGTGTGTATATGTCAATCCCAGTCTCCCAGTCCGTCCTAGCCTCCTCTTTTTACCCTTTTTAATGTGACTGCTAGAAAGTTTAAATTGCATATGTGGCTCACATTATGTTTCATCCGACAGTGCAGTTTTAGGTTTGAAGTCAATCTTGTGGGCCAGTGCAAAAAGTTTATGATATTTACCTTGCAGATTCGAAAGATGGGTTTTACATTTGAGATGAACATCCAGAAGAGTTATTCTGGATCATTTAGGTTGACCTTGAATGTTTGCAGTATTGTTTATTATCACTGGTGCTTTGTTTTGAAGTGGGAATTTAATGAAATTTGGTCTGAAGTGCAAGTATGACTTATCTATTATTTTAAAAGAGAATCTTCTAACATCTCTAGGTGGGGCAAGGAGGAAGCCTAAGTGAGAAATTGCTTTGCTCAGATTGGATTTTTACTGCAGAGCTGCCAAGCCCAGAAGACAGCAATTTATAGTAAACACTGCAGTTTGTTTTTTAACTGTGAACATGGGATGAAGCGAAATAGCAATGGAAGCATGGCTTACCCTTTTTCCTAATCATTTTTGACCTCTCTCTAGGCCTCTGCTATCTCTTTCTTCCCTTGATGTTGTTTGGTGATTACAGTGTGTGAGGCCCAGTCAGGCGCTCACAGAGTGAGGTTAAGAAAGGCAGATTTAGCTACTAAGCAGTGGCCAAGCTGGAGTAGCACTCATCCCTGAATTTCTCCTTAAATGGCATCATTCCTGGGAATTCAGACCATTTTCTTCATCGACAAAGTGGTAGTGCTAAGAGCTCTTGTGACTACTTCGTGGTGGGATTATGAGAAATTAAAAGGCAGGATGTCCAGTGTATAAAATGGTTGATAGTAAACACCTAGAAGATCAGTTTCCCCTTCTATCAATAATTTTTGTGGCAAATAGTCTCACTTCTGTAAGCCGCAGATCTTTCTCTTGTTGAAAACTAAGGGAATAGAATAATTCAATATAGTTAAAGAGACCCAAAGTCTGACCCCAGATTAAATTCTCATTCTGCTACTGCTAACTGTGTGACCTTGGGAAACCTACTTGACCTCTCTGTGCCTCAGTTTCCTTATCTGTAAAATGAGGATAATAGAGCCTATTGTGAGGTTAATTGAATTAACACCTGGAAGGTCCTTCGAACAGTGCCTGGAAGACAGTAAATACTGTGTGAACATTGGACTCATTCAGTCAACAATATTTTTCAGTACCTCTTATGTGTCAGGTGCTGTTATAAGTACCAGGAAGAAAGGTGAGCAAAGCAATAAAACTCGCTTTGAGAGAGTGCTTTTAGTAGAGGAATTTAAGGTATATTAATTATAATCAAAGTATGTCACTGTCTTAGGGGCCTGCACGCACAGTACTGCTTTATTTTATTTATTGGGTTTTGACAATATAAGATCCTATTTTTTAGAAAAATGTTCTAACTGCTAAATAAAACAAAACAAGGCAAATATAAATCCTTGGGTTTCATTCCTAGCTTACCTACTTCTTCACAGTGTGACCTTGGGCAAGTTTTATTAACTCTCTAAGGCTTCGTTTCCTCATGTATAAAAAAGTTAATGAATAATATCTTGTACAAAGGAGAGTGCGAGCACTAAATGTTACATCAAATGAGACAATGTAAAGCTCTTAGCACATTTGACCCATAGTAAGTGTTCTAGAAACACTTACTTAGCTGTTACTGCCATTGCTTCTAGTTCTGGAGATTTTGGAAGTCAGTGGTTCTAAATTAAAAGTTTCCCCAGGCTGGTATAAGGGAAAATTGAAGCATGTTCTCCTGTGGTGCCCCTCTCCCTGGGGAATGTGGTTCGGAAGTGCCCCAGAAACTTTTTCTTTTTATTCTAGAGACAAATAGAGATCTGGAATTTCCGTAGAGGCGCCCAAAGATGGAGCAGTTTGCCTGGAGAGGTAGGAGTCCCTCATCATCGGGGGTGTCCAAGCTAGACAGTCAGTCGGCAGGGTTATTTCAAAGGGGTTATCCTTGGCTTTGTGGTTTTGAAGACTACTTCCGGCTCTGAAGGGACGGAGCGTTTGTTTGGTAATCAGCATTGGGTCCAGCTAGGTAAGGTACCTCTGATGAGAGGTACCCAATCATCCCAACAGCTTGGGGTACCTGTTTCTAAAGGGCAGCTGTGACTTTGGGAGACTCCCTTCCCTCTCCCCCAGCCAGAAGGGGCACTAGGCCTGATAGTGCGGCTAAGGCTTCTTCTTCTGAGTATAGATACTTCTTGGACACGGGTGCTAGGCTTGAGCCCGAGAGAGGCATGTCACTTCCTGACCACACTATCCGGAGAGTAGGGATGCCTGAGTCTCGGTGCCACGACCCTCCTTTCCCTCCCTTCTCTGGGGACGGAGTAGACTGTAACAACTTCAGAGCCGAGTGGTTAGTGGAGGAGCTCACCTGTGTCTGGCCCACTAGGCCAGCTCTAGTGGAGCCACAGCCAGCTTTTAATTTTGGTCTCAATTATTCTTCCATTTTGTTTACTACCTTGGACTTGCCTACAGGAAGTGAAAAAGCAAAGGGACTGTGTTTTCTGGGTTCATTTGCTCTTTTCTTCTTTTTGAAATGATAAGCAGTTTATTTGCTTTAACAGAACCATTTCCTGAGTGTCTGCTGGTACAAAGCGCCTGCTAGCCACTGTTTTTCCATTCCTTCAAAGTGCCTACTGTGTGCCAGGCACAGTGCTGGGGCCTGGAGATAGGGAGCTGAGAAAAGACACAAGTGGTCCTCCTCTTGGAAGTTACAGTCCAGCAGGGGGAGATGGGCACCGATCTAAGGTTCTGATTGTTTGTGAAGGGAGCCGACTCCCCTACCCCTCAGCTGTCTGAATGTCTTCCCTACCCTCCTTGTCCCGCCCCCAGTGGCCCTGGCTTTGATTTGGCAAGCCCGGCAGATTGTCTGAGCTCTTGGCTTTCTGACTTCCTTCCTGTGACGATGTTGGATCTCATCAGATCCTGGGTGTCAGTGGAACGCTGCTGGTCTTTGTCGTCTCACCCTGGTCAGTTACCTCTGCACAGGCAGCTCAGGGAAATCCCTACCCTTCACCCCTACATGTCTCCTGTGCCAGAAAAGCCTGTCACCCTTCGTAATTTTTGCAGCACACCAGGAATCCCCTGGCTTGTAATAGAAGGAAAGCTGGGAGGATGGACAGGAGTGACGTGGGGTGTGTGTTGCTAAGGCAGCTGGCCTGGGGAACATGAGGAGATACAAAAGGAAGAACCAGTGTCTTTGAATGAGCTGCTTTATGAGAATGCCTTTTTAAAAAGAGACTTTATTTTTTTAGAGCAGTTTTAGGTTCACAGCAAAACTGAGCAGAAGGTACAGAGATTTCCCACATACCCCCTACCCCCACATGTGCACCCGCCTCCCCCGTCATCAGCATTCCCCACCCGAGAGGTGCACTTCTTACAGTTGATGAAGCCACACTGACACATCATTATGACCAAAAGTCCATAGTTTGCATCAGGGCTTACTCTTGGGGCGCTATGTTCTGTGGGTTTGGACAAATGTTTAACGACTTTCAGAATGTATCTGCAGTGTTTTACATCCCCATTTTGTGAATCCTCTATGCAGTGTTCCTTCAACTTCAGACATCCCGAATTTAAGGCATTCCTGTTTCACCTCTGCATTTTGCAGTAGCCTTATAAAACTGACTTAAAACAAACATCCAACAAGTGAATTTTAAAATATAATTTTATATTCACTTTTTATTAAACTTCATAGCTCTTCTTTACATTATTTATAACTATTGTTTTATAGCATTTACATTTTTATAAATGTTCCTGCCACACTGCCATCTCAGGTACCCTCAAGTATTTGCTCCATTCTTAAGGAGATTCTGCCTAGGAGGTTCATGAATAATGGCCTTTCAGAGGTTTTCAAATCCCTTAAAACTGGCAAAAATTGTATTTATGTCTATTTTCTTTGGGGAAAACAGTTCAGGTTTTCATCATGCGAAAGGGCCAAGACCAAAGAAGAATCACAATTTGCAGTTCTTGGAATTATGTCTAATTTTCATTTACAAAGATTTTACCTTCCCAGGAAGAGAAATCGTTTTCTTAAAATAAAAAAAAATGGAGTTTTTATTCATAAAACATCCTGTTTTTTTTTAATGAAGTGCAGGTGAACTGCAAATTGAAAAATGGTAATGGCCTTTCCCACATTCCCTCCTCATCTCTATCCTGTTTTCAGCCTTCAATGTGTGAACATTAATTCATCACAGAACGAGAGTGACTGCTTTCTGATCCAAAAATCGTGACATATGATCTGATAAAGAATCTGTGTATGTATCATGTCTTTCAGAGGTATAAAAGGAAAATTCCAGTTACACACTTAATGAAATGCCTTTATTAAACAGAAAATTGCCAAAAAAAAATTTTTTTAAGGGAGGGGAATATCCAGGAACATCCAGAATATAGGCTCACTGAAAATATAGGTCATTGAATGTTTCAGAGGAAAATAAGCAAAAGGAAAGCTGCATGTTAGGACAGAAATATAACATGATAAAGTGTCTCTGCAAAAAGCACCATCGTGCTAGATCACACAAACCACAAGGAATGCAATGCTTGTATAAAAGTGGACCAAGCCACATATCTTTCTCTGCCTCTGGGGTAACACACTAGGCGGGGACACAAAGGGCACTCCGTTAATTCTTTCCAGCTCAGGCCATTAGCCTTAGAAAGAGTAATAATGTCTCTATGTGTGTCCTGTCACCTTTCGCCAAGGATTCATGAACAATGTGGCTTAGTGGTAAAATAAAGAATCTGCCAGACAATGCAAGAGATGCGGTTTGATCCCTGGGTGGGGAACATCCCCTGGAGTCAGAAATGGCAACCCACTCCATTATTCTTGCCTGGAAAATTCCATGGACAGAGGAGACTGGCAGGCTACAGATCATGGAGGCATAAAGGGTCAGACAGGACTGAGTATGCATGCATGTCATGAAGGATAGATACATTGATAAAACAAATAGGACTTTGAAATCCAGACTGGGGAAAATACAAGTAAGAAGAAAACAAACCAAGGGGGATGGGTAGAATATAAATATGCATGCGTTAAGGGTCTTCAATATTGCTGAGCTTTACATTTCACTTGGTGCTTCCTGACAGTCAAAACAAAACTGGAACAAAGTAGGTTTTCAGAGAAGAAAAACACTAGTCATTAAGAGGAAGCTGAGTGCCTCCTCGTTTGTTCCTTTGAGTTTCGTATGCCAGGCCCACTGAGGGTGTGAACAGTGTCCTCTAGCTTTCTTCTTTGTCTTAAGTCCTCATCATCTGGCAGCCCCTCAAACTGGGTGGCCACGTTACAGATGGCCAAGGACCTCTCCTTTGTGATACTTAGCATAGAAGTACATTTACATCTACTCGTGAGCTTATTTTGACAGTTTGCCGTGTCCACTAGGGGCTTCCCTGGTGGCTCAGAGGTTAAAGCGTCTGCCTCCAATGTGGGAGATCCGGGTTCGATCCCTGGGTTGGAAAGATCCCCTGGAGAAGGAAATGGTAACCTACTCCAGTATTCTTGCCTGGAGAATCCCATGGACAGAGGAGCCTGGCAGGCTACAAGTCCACGGGGTCGCGCAGGGTCGCAAAGAGTTGGACACGACTGAGTGACTTCATTTTTTCACTTCTTCTCCACTAGATTTTAAATCTCATGAGGCTAGGGCCATGTTGCCTTCAGTGTTTGACATAATCCTGGCACACTGTGAGCTCTCAGTAAATACTTGCCTGAACAAATGAGTAAGGCAGAAGCAGCTTGGGATTTTATGTGATTCTTGTAGCACTCTCAGACAGAATGTGGTCCAGTGGAGAAGGGAATGACAAACCACTTAAGTATTCTTGCCTTGAGAACCCCATGAACAGTATGAAAAGGCAAAATGATAGGATACTGAAAGAGGAACTCCCCAGGTCGGTAGGTGCCCAATATGCTACTGGAGATCAGTGGAGAAATAACTCCAGAAAGAATGAAGGGATAGAGCCAAAGCAAAAACAATACCCAGCTGTGGATGTGACTGGTGATAGAAGCAAGGTCCGATGCTGTAAAGAGTAATATTGCATAGGAACCTGGAATGTGAGGTCCATGAATCAAGGCAAATTGGAAGTGGTCAAACAAGAGATGGCAAGAGTAAACGTCGACACTGTAGGAATCAGCGAACTAAAATGGACTGGAATGGGTGAATTTAACTCAGATGACTATTATATCTACGACTGCGGGCAGGAATCCCTCAGAAGAAATGGAGTTGCCATCATGGTCAACAAAAGAGTCCAAAATGCAGTATTTGGATGCAATCTCAAAAACAACAGAATGATCTCTGTTTTTCTCCAAGGCAAACCATTCAATATCACAGTTATCCAAGTCTATGCCCCAACCAGTAATGCTGAAGAAGCTGAAGTTGAACGGTTTTATGAAGACCTATAAGATCTTTTAGAACTAACACCCCAAAAAGATGTCCTTTTCATTATAGGGGACTGGAATGCAAAAATAGGAAGTCAAGAAACACCTGGAGTAACAGGCAAATATGGCCTTGGAATGCGGAATGAAGCAGGGCAAAGGCTAAGAGAGTTTTGCCAAGAAAATGCACTGGTCATAGCAAACACCCTCTCCCAACAACACAAGAGAACACTCTACACATGGACATCACCAGATGGTCAATACCGAAATCAGATTGATTATATTCTTTACAGCCAAAGATGGAGAAGCTCTATACAGTCAACAAAAACAAGACCAGGAGCTGACTGTGGCTCAGATCATGAACTCCTTATTGCTAAATTCAAACTCAAATTGAAGAAAGTAGGGAAAACTGCTAGACCATTCAGGTATGACCTTAATCAAATCCCTTATGATTATACAGTGAAAGTGAGAAATAGATTTAAGGGCCTAGATCTGATAGATAGAGTGCCTGATGAACTATGGAATGAGGTTTGTGACATTGTACAGGAGACAGGGATCAAGACCATCCCCATGGAAAAGAAATGCAAAAAAGCAAAATGGCTGCCTGGGGAGGCCTTACAAATAGCTGTGAAAAGAAGAGAGGCAAAAAGCAAAGGAGAAAAGGAAAGATATAAGCATCTGAATGCAGAGTTCCAGAGAATAGCAAGAAGAGATAAGAAAGCCTTCAGCGATCAATGCAAAGAAACAGAGGAAAACAACAGAATGGGAAAGACTAGAGATCTCTTCAAGAAAATTAGAGATACCAAGGGAACATTTCATGCAAAGATGGGCTTGATAAAGGACAGAAATTGTATGGACCTAAAAGAAGCAGAAGATATTAAGAAGAGGTGGCAAGAATACACAGAAGAACTGTACAAAAAGATCTTCACGACCCAGATAATCATGATGGTGTGATCACTCATCTAGAGCCAGACATCTTGGAATGTGAAGTCAAGTGGGCCTTAGAAAGCATCACTACGAACAAAGCTAGTGGAGGTGATGGAATTCCAGTGGAGCTGTTTCAAATCCTGAAAGATGATGCTGTGAAAGTGCTGCACTCAATATGCCAGCAAATTTGGAAACCTCAGCAGCGGCCACAGGGCTGGAAAAGGTCAGTTTTCCAAAGAAAGGCAATGCCAAAGAATGCTAAAACTACCACACAGTTGCACTCATCTCACATGCTAGTAAAATAATGCTCAAAATTCTCCAAGCCAGGCTTCAGCAATACGTGAACCGTGAATTCCCTGATGTTCAAGCTGGTTTCAGAAAAGGCAGAGGAACCAGAGATCAAATTGCCAACATCCGCTGGATCATGGAAAAAGCAAGAGAGTTCCAGAAAAACATCTATTTCTGCTTTATTGACTATGCCAAAGCCTTTGACTGTGTGGATCATAATAAACTGTGGAAAATTCTGAGAGATGGGAATACCAGACCACCTGATGTGCCACTTGAGAAATCTGTATGTAGGTCAGGAAGCAACAGTTAGAACTGGACATGGAACAACAGACTGGTTCCAAACAGGAAAAGGAGTACGTCAAGGCTGTATATTGTCACCCTGCTTATTTAACTTATATGCAGAGTACATCATGAGAAACGCTGGGCTGGAAGAAGCACAAGCTGGAATCAAGATTGCCAGGAGAAATATCAATAACCTCAAATATAGAGATGACACCAACCTTATGGCAGAAAGTGAAGAGGAACTAAAAAGCCTCTTGATGAAAGTGAAAGAGGAGAGTGGAAAAGTTGGCTTAAAACTCAACATTCAGAAAACGAAGATCATGGCATCCAGTCCCATCACTTCATGGGAAATAGATGGGGAAACAGTGGAAACAGTGTCAGACTTTATTTTGGGGGCTCCAAAATCACTGCAGATGGTGGCTGCAGCCATGAAATTAAAAGACGCTTACTCCTTGGAAGAAAAGTTATGACCAACCTGGATAGTATATTCAAAAGCAGAGACATTACTTTGCCGACTAATGTCCATCTAGTCAAGGCTATGGTTTTTCCTGTGGTCATGTATGAATGTGAGAGTTGGACTGTGAAGAAGGCTGAGCGCTGAAGAATTGATGCTTTTGAACTGTGGTGTTGGAGAAGACTCTTGAGAGTCCCTTGGACTGCAAGGAGATCCAACCAGTCCATTCTGAAGGAGATCAATCCTAGGATTTCCTTTGAAGGAATGATGCTAAAGCTGAAACTCCAGTACTTTGGCCACTTAATGTGAAGAGTTGACTCATTGGAAAAGACTCTGATGCTGGGAGGGATTGAGGGCAGGAGGAGAAGGGGACGACAGAGGATGAGATGGCTGAATGGCATCACGGACTCGATGGACGTGAGTCTGAGTGAACTCCGGGAGATGGTGATGGAAAGGGGAGGCCTGGCGTGCTGCGATTCATGGGGTCGCAGAGTCGGACACGACTGAGCAACTGAACTGAACTCTCACAGAAGTTCAGTTCATAGCACTCTCACAGAAAACCAAGGTTCTTTCAAAGGCACAAGATATCTCTTGTCCAGAGAGCTTGACCACCTTGTCCAGTAGCTCTCAGAATGTCTCCAAGTTCATTTTACTCTACCATATCCTTCAGAAATTACTCCTAGCAACTCTAGGGTACTGTGCTCCTGCTGTAAGTCCGATCCCATAGTAGGCACTTGGTGCATGTTGATTCTTGCGCTCCCAGATGAGGGAAACTGAGGCTCAGGGGAGGGTGAGGGCTTGCCCAAGGTCACATAGCTGGTAAGAGAGTGTAGGGCTGTCTGACAGCACCCAGGGAGGTCTGAGTGCATGCTATTTCCTTTCTGCCTGCTGTGCTGAGCCTGAGCCACAAGTGCCTGTGTGAGTTATGGGTTCTTATCTCTTGGCAATTAGAGCAGCACAGCACGGTATTTCTGGCACAGGCCATTGCTGCTCTCTGACAGCTGTTACATTCCAGTCTCTCTTGAGTTGGGGAAAGAAAGCTCACACCTGGGGCTGGCCACCGCAGTCTCAGAACTCATTCGTCCTGGCTTTTGCACACAGAGAATGTGTTTATTGGTCTTGTCACGCTGTCTCCTGAAGTGCAGGTGCATTAAAGTTGAATATTATTTTCATAAAAGTCACTAGGGAGAAAGAGAGAAAAGAGGCACAATTTGGTTGTGTTGGGGAATAATTGGATTTGCCCAGTGATGGGAGAGTGGAGGTGGGAAGTGACAACGTGCCGGGATATACATGTGATGGTACATTTGATTCCAGATTTGTCAGGCATGTGTTTTTAATTACTTTGTACCTGTTGTCATTTTTTACTAGACACCTAATTTTTTAGATTGGGGTTTATTATTCAGTTCAGTTCAGTTCAGTCGCTCAGTCATGTCTGACTCTTTGTGACCCCATGAATTGCAGCATGCCAGGCCTCCCTGTCCATCACCATCTCCCAGAGTTCACTCAGATTCACGTCCATCGAGTCCGTGATGCCGTCTAGCCATCTCATTCTCTGTCGTCCCTTTCTCCTCCTGCCCTCAATCCCTCCCAGCATCAGAGTTTTTTCCAATGAGTCAGCTCTTCTCATGAGGTGGCCAAAGTACTGGAGTTTCAGCTTTAGCATCATTCCTTCCAAAGAAATCCCAGGGTTGATCTCCTTCAGAATGGACTGGTTGGATCTCCTTGCAGTCCAAGGGACTCTCAAGAGTCTTCTCCAACACCACAGTTCATAAGCATCAATTTTTCGGCGCTCAGCCTTCTTCACAGTCCAACTCTCACATCCATACATGACCACAGGAAAAACCGTAGCCTTGACTAGATGGACCTTAGTTGGCAAAGTAATGTCTCTGCTTTTGAATATACTATCCAGGTTGGTCATAACTTTCCTTTCATGGAGTAAGCGTCTTTTAATTTCATGGCTGCAGTCACCATCTGCAGTGATTTTGGAGCCCCCAAAATAAAGTCTGACACTGTTTCCACTGTTTCCCCATCTATTTCCCATGGAGTAGATGGGACTGGATGCCATGATCTTCGTTTTCCGAATGTTGAGCTTTAGGCCAGCTTTTTCACTCTCCTCTTTCACTTTCATCAAGAGGCTTTTTAGCTCCTTTTACTTTTTGCCATAAGGGTGGTATCATCTCTATATTTGAGGTTATTGATATTTCTCCTGGCAATCTTGATTCCAGCTTGTGCTTCTTCCAGCCTAGCGTTTCTCATGATGTACTCTGCATATAAGTTAAATAAGCAGGGTGACAATATACAGCCTTGACGTACTCCTTTTCCTATTTGGAACCAGTCTGTTGTTCCATGTCCTGTTCTAACTGCTGCTTCCTGACCTGCATACAGATTTCTCAAGAGGCACATCAGGTGGTCTGGTATTCCCATCTCTCTCAGAATTTTCCACAGTTTATTGTGATCCACACAGTCAAAGGCTTTGGCATAGTCAATAAAACAGAAATAGATGTTTTTCTGGAACTCTCTTGCTTTTTCCATGATCCAGCGGATGTTGGCAATTTGATCTCTGGTTCCTCTGCCTGTTCTGAAACCAGCTTGAACATTAGGGAGTTCACGGTTCACATATTGCTGAAGCCTGGCTTGGAGAACTGTGAGCATTACTTTACTAGCATGTGAGATGAAACTTTGTCTCCTCAAGACTGGCAAATGGGAGAGTCTCATGGCTCAGTGTTGCCACCTACTGGGTACTGCATGGAGTATCAGTCTTCAGAAAGAGGACAATGAAACACATTTCAAGTTGCAACAAGGCATAATTTGATCTGTCTGTTCTTCCACAAGGTTGCAAGTCCTCATGGTGAGCCTTGTAAGCATCTGTCCATTACTGTGTGCTTTGGAGTGTCAACATACCGGTTCCATTGACTTCGGGTGATTAAAAAAAAATACCGCTTTTCCTTTGCTTCTTTGAGGGTGAACCGTCTCAAAAACATTTGTTGCCTGCACATAGGGATCTGAATAATTGCTATATTCAGGTTTATGTTAGAGAATGTTCCCGAAGAAGGCACTTAAGGGCATGCTTGTAAACGTGACGAGGCTTTTGGTTCCATCTTTGACCCACTAGTCTCAGTAAGGGTTTTGGCTCCTGTCAGTGATTTAGAAAACCTAATAATTTTTATGTCTGCAAAGTTGTGTTCCCAGGCTCTTGGCTGTTTCGAATCCTAAAGCTTGTTTCTGCATTTATAAGAACACAAGAGAATAGCAGTGGGCATCGACATGCCTGTACCTCTCTCTACCAGAAAAGGACTGACAGATTCCAGCCTTGTCTGTCATTTGATTTAGATTGAGTCTTATTCTGATTTCCTTCAGTGGCTTTGACAAGTCTTATTTGCAAGATGAAGCAGCACAGTTGTTGAACTAGCATCCTCTTCCTAGTTTGAATGGTAAGAGCCACAATATAATCCATACATATAAAGGACATAAGATTTCACCCATTTTCCCTATAAATTATTGTTTAGGCAGTTAGGGACAAGAAAATGTAAAAAATATAAGTGCTAGTTATTACCAGACTCGTGTCTTTTTTTAACAAGAGATCAAATTTTTAAGTGTGTTACATATTAGGGCATTTGTTCCCCCAACCTCCAGTTAATATTCATGATAAACAACCTTTATTGATTACATAAATCTGAAAGCTTAGTATCCAAGTATGTGTGTGCTCTCAGTCATGTCTGACTCTTTGTGACTCTATGGATTGTAGCCTTCTAGGCTCCTCTGTCCACAGGAAATTCCAGGCAAGAATACTGGAGTGCATTGTATTTCCTGCTCCAGGGATCCTCTCGACCCAGAGATTAAACCCGTGTCTCCTGGATCTCCTGCATTGCAGGTGGATTCTTTACTGTCTGAGCCACCAGAGAAGTGGGGAAACCCTAACTATGTGTCTGTTCATCTATTGCTTTATCCTGTTACACAGTGGATTCAAAGCAGCTTATGGGAAAGCCATAAAATATGAATGAAAAATAAAACAATCAGCACCAACAAGAGTATAAATTATTCTAGGAGATTAAGCCCAAGGAGACAGGAGAATGTGAACAGCCTGGTACTATTTCTGTTAAGCTAAAAAGCCACTTCATTTTACGTGTTGATGTAGCCATTTTTAAAAAAAGCTGCTTGGAGGCTGCTTTCAGTTTTGGAAAGCTCAGTGTAAACATGGGCAGCTTCGTGTTCCTGACATTTCAGTTGAACTTTTAAAATTCCCTTTTTTTTTTTTTTTGTTAACCTTCCAACCTCTACCTGACTTCCAGCACATACCCACTTCCTCTGAGCCAAGGTGTTGTCAGTACTGAAAGTATTTTATCAAATGAGGTTGCTGTATTTCTGGAAATGGTGTAGCTGGGAGGTCAGCTGGCCATTTGGGAAGCCTGAATGTGGGAGGCTTATTTTGGAAACCCTTTCATTATTATCACACTCTGGCCCTTGCGAGCAATTCCAAGACTTGCACCGGATGGGCTTCGATGATAAGAGGACTGGAAAAAAAGGAGTATTGAAGTGGAAGAGGGGGGGCAGAAGTCCTTTTCTCACAAGCTGGCAGCATGCCTGATAAACTTCCTTTCACGGCTCCTGAGTCCAACCTCTCCTCTAGGACCTCCAGCCTTGGTGTTGCCTTCTGGGGTCAGGCATGCTGGGGGTCATCTTGAGAGAATTTGGACCAGAAGACTCCCAGGAAGCTGGTCCGGAGTGGGGCTGGGGTACAGACTTGCCCAGACCACAGAGGGCAGCTTGTGCAGGGTGCTTTCAGCCTCAGAGCAGCGTGAGATGCCGCTCTGCCCTGGCTTGTTACAACCAACCAGAGGTCAGTAGCTGGAACAGTGCCTCTTCCGCAAAGCCAGGAGTCACGTGATGATGAGACCCCCCCCGCCCTCCCCCGACTCTGATTATATCTCCAGTCCTGAACTTCCCTCTAAGCGGAGGCTTCCACAGCTCACTGCTTTCAGGACTTGTCCACTCAGAAATCTAATAGATGCCTCAGACCAACAAGTCTAAAACTGAGTTCTTGGTTGATTTTAATGCCCTCCTTTCCTTTGATTTTTTTTTTTCCTTCCCCAGGCTTAATCATCTCAGGAAACTGTACTGGCATCCACTCTGTTGCTCAAATCAAAAACTTGGGAGTCTTTTTTGCCTGTCTCTTTCCTACACCCCTGTCATAAGCCCCATCAGTGAGTGCCCTTGGCTCTGCTACCAAGACATTTTGCATAGCTGCATCCCCTCAGCATTTTCACTGTTGCATTCTTGGTCAGCCTTCACCCTCTCTTGCCTGTTCTCCTGTGGTACTCTCTTTACCTAGTGTTGCTGTTTCTCCCTACCTCTTTTCAATAAGAGGGGCGCTGCAGTCAGACCATCTGGGTTTGCATGCCGGATCCTCCACTTAATGTGATGATCAAGTTACCTAATCTTTCTGTGCTTGGGTTTGGAATCTGTAAAACTAGGATAATAGTTCTCATAGAAAAAGTTGTCATGAGGATTAAAAGAGATCATACATGTAATGTCCTTAGGATAGTTCTGAGCACATAGTTAAGCACTAAAGAAATGTTAGGGTTTTATTGTCCGCAGACCCCCACTCATTCTCCAAATAGCAGCTACAGAAGTCCTTAGAAAAGGCAACTTAGACCATGTGTCTTCCATCACAATTTTTTTCTTTTAAACCCTTCTGTGTCTTCTTATTGCATTCGGAAGAGAAGATAATCTCCTACCACGTATTACATGGCCTCCGTAACCTTCACTATCTGACTTCCCAGTTTCCTCCTTTACCATACATCCTACTGGTCACTGAGCTCTAGCTTCACTGTCCTTCCTTTGCAGGAAGGCATTTATTTTGCTCCCACTTTGCTGAAAGTGTTTCTCTACCAGATCTTAGTTTAAATGTTGCATCTGAGGCCTTTCCTGATACATACTCTGAACCACCATTTCACTCTGTCACATCACTGCTTTGTTTCTTGTTGGGCACGACTGAGCAACTTCACTTTCACTTTTCACTTTCCTGCATTGGAGAAGGAAATGGCAGCCCACTCCAGTGTTCTTGCCTGGAGAATCCCAGGGACAGAGGAGCCTGGTAGGCTGCCGTCTATGGGGTTGCACAGAGTCGAACACAACTGACGCGACTTAGCAGCAGCAGCAGCAGCAGCAGCAGACATCAGTCTCTGATATTATTTACTTATTATCTGAATTTGTCCCTCTGTCTCTTTTGTTACTACTGTATCTCCTGTGTGAACAGTGCCTGATTATAAATGTTGTTGGCATGAACTGCAGGTCGCTAGGCTCCTCTGCCCTCCACTTTCTCCTGGAGTTTGCTCAAATCATGTCCATTGAGTTGGTGACAGTATCTAACCATATCATCCTCTGCCACTCTCTTCTTCTTTTGCCTTCAGTCTTTCCCAGCATCATGATCTTTTCCACTTAGTCGTCTTTTTGCATCAGTTGGCCAACATATTGGTGCTTCAGCAACAGTCCTTCCAATGAATATTCAGGGTTAATTTCTTTAGGATTGACTGGTTTGATCTCCTTGCAGTCCAAGGGACATTCAGGAGTCTTCTCCAGCACCACAATTGGAAAGCATCAGTTGGGTGCTCAGCATTTTTATGGTCCAGGTCTCACATCTGTACATGACTACTGGAAAAACCATAGCTTTGACTATATAGACCTTTGTTGGCAAGGTAATGTCTCTCCTTTTTAATATGCTGTTTAGATTTGCCACTGCTTTCCTTCCAAGGAACAAACATCTTTAATTTCATGGCTGCAGTCAGCATCCACAGTGATTTTGGAACCCAAGAAAATGAAATCTGACTAGACAGATGCTATGATCTTAGTTTTTTGAATGTTGAGTTTTAAGCCAGCTCTTTCACTCTCATCAAGAAGCTCTTTAGTTCCTCTTCACTTTCTGCCATTAGAGGTCCTAATAAATGTTTATCTATTGACCAAGTAATGGAAACTGCCATAATTATTTAATGCTTACTATGTTCCACACACTTTCACAATTCTGTTACTTATTCCTCATAACATTATTAAGGGGATAGATCCTTTTAAACCCATTTTACAGTTGAGCAAATAGAATGGCTGAGAGAAGAAAAAAAACTTATCTGGGGCCAACAAGCTGGCAAGTGGATAAGCCAAGATAATTTACCTTCTATCTGGCTGAGTCCATGCAGTGTTTCTGTGATAAAACTAGTGAATTCATGGGGCTTATACCTGGTGTATGAATGCAAAGTGAGTCTAGGCAAGTATCAAGATTTCATTATCCTTATCCTTTTTAAAAGATAACAGTTTTAGAGCCTTTCCTATGTGCTAGTTCCTATTTTCTTTTTTTCCTGGTGTTTTTCATCATGCCCTAGATTTGTTGCAATTCTGTTGAGGTTTCACAAGATGTAGCAATTGGATTCATTCAGCTTAGATTATGAATTGATTCAAGTCCAGTAGGGTGATGACTGCTAGGAGGTTAGGAGAGATGGGTGTGTTAGGTCCTCATGGCCTTGTAGCTTCTAATTTTTCAAAGTGTGGGCTCCAGACCACAAAGAGCCAAATCAACTTGGGTTGTTTGCTAATATGGGATTCTTGGGCTCACCCTAGAATGAGTGGCATGAGATTCTCTAGGGGTGGACCCCTGGAATGTGCTTTTTATAGTCAGCTGAGGTTATTTTGATTAAGATGGATGTATGACGATTACTGGTCATAGATATGTTCTAGCTAATTAGGTGTTTTGTGATTTGATTTTGTTCTTGATTTTTAAAAAAAATTGTAGAGCTACATATTTATTAATTTTTGATTTTTATCAAAACTTATTTGCTTGGTTTTTAGTCACTGACCATGGAGCGAGTAGGCTTTTCTCCCATTCTTAGCGACTCTCAAGCTCTAAGCCCCAGGCCCAGGCTGGCCGCCTTGGTCAGTATGTTCAGTGTTTCCTGCTTAGGGGAACAGGGTGCCTCACTTCTGGCCCTGTGCTGTTGCTTGGCTCTGTGTGTGTGTGTGTTGGCGGGGCATGGGCGGGGTCGAGGCTGGTCTCTTCTCCAGGGTGCTAGGTAGTTGTACAAGAGTAGACCTTCTCATACATTTGGTCCCATTAAAATTACTTTCAAAAATCAAGTTTGTTCTTATTACCTCCTTTCCAGAAACAATTCTAGACATACCAAAATCCCCAGATCCGGCAGTCTGTGCGTCCCTCCCTCTCTGTTTCCTCTCTAAACAAGGTCCCATGTTGTAATAGATGCCATAACAGTAAAATTAGCTTTATTAGACTCTAGGTGGACTTAAAATGTAACCTAATGGCAGCTCTGTCTGGGTGGGAAGTCCTGTGCTTCATTTTGAGCAGAGAATGCAGTTGGTTACTATGCCTGGTAGGGACTTAATGATTATTGAATTAAAGTGGCCAAATAATACAAGCATCCTTCATCTTTAGATGCTGCCCTGATGGTTTCTAGCTATTGTGTTTTGAGAAACCTGTGCCTCCAGCTTGGATTTTTAATCCCACCTGCCTTCTGTCCGTGACTTAAGAGTTCCTGAGTTATACCACAGGACAAAGTCAGCACAGCTGTATTTCCCACCTCACCTCCCTCATCTGGTTTGTGAGCACTCTGCATTCTCAGAAAGCTTGAAATATGAGGAAAATTGCAATTTACCAAAGAACTAACAAATAACCAGCTCCTTCTCCTCCCCAAAGTTCTAGATATACCTTCATTAAACAATAATGTGCTATACTGAGGTACTACTCACTTTGTTCACTTTGTCCTACTACTTTTATAAAGAAAAAGTGAAAGTGTTAGTTGCTCAATTATATCCAACTCTTTGCAACCCCATGGACTATAGCCCAGCAGGCTCCTCTGTCCATGGAATTCTCCATGCAAGAATACTGGAGTGGGTAACCATTCGCTTCTCCAGGGGATCTTCCCAATCCAGGGATTGAACCCGGGTTTCCTCCTGTGTTGCAGGCAAATTCTTTACCGTCTGAGCCACCAGGAATATTTACCCCTTGAAAGAAAAGTAGAGCCTTTATTAGGCTGTTTAACAGCAAGGAAACTGAGGCACAGATCATTCATCTAGTTACTGGCTAAGCCTGGTCTGATTTATGGCCTGTGGCACCATCAGATATGGAAAAGGCAGGGTGAATAGTTTTTGGTCCTCAGGACCAAGGGTATATGCTTTATATGTTCTCAGCTTATTGAGAACCTAGAATATTTGGTAGAGAGTTTTAGGGGTAGGAGATCCATTAGCGAATGGTCGTGGCTGCTTCATTTTGGACCCTTTAATCTAAGCTTTAAGCATTATTATAAGCACAGCCCAGGAGGTAAATGTAAAAATAATTTTCTTGCCAGTTTTTCCTGCATGGTATCCTAGCGACGATGTACTGTCTGTCCTTGGGTGTTGGGGCACCAACTGGGGCAGTATCAGAGCTTGCAGAGAGAAGGGATATGAAAGGCCTGGTCAGAGTCACCCCTTTTAAAGTCAAGGCATAGTTTGTTTTTATCTTTTGGAGGAATTTAAACCCCTTTATTTTTAAGCAGTACTTTATTTTCTGATTATCTCGGTAATATATCTTTATTGTCACACCATTTGGAAAACAAAATCCCAAGGAATGAAATAAAAGCTCTAATTCCAATATTGTTAATGTTTTGGTAATTGTCTTTTTTTTTTTTTTTTTTAGTTTTTATTTGGCTGTGCTTGGTCTCAGTTGTGGCGCACAGGATCTTTAGTTGTGGCATGCAGGATCTAGTTCCCTGACCAGGGCTTGAACTTGGGCTCCCTGCATTGGGAGCGCCAAGTCTTAGCCACTGGACTACTAGGGAAGTCCTGGTAAATATACTTCTAGTAGATTTTTCCTCTGAACTCTAATACAGTGCTTGGGTTCTTAACTCAGCATTTAAGGGGGAAAAACAAATCTCATGAAGTGAAGGTTACCCTAAGCCACATGGACAGTAATTTTTATGCACTCTAAAGTTGGGAAACCACTGAACTAGACTCAAAGAAAGAACAACAGAGAAATCTATATGAAAAGTCTGGGGGGAAAAACCATTCTACCTTTAAGATTACTATCAAATCCCTGATGATAAGTGGATGGCAGTAGAGAATTGAAATGTATTCTTACCTGCCTGTAAGATTTATTCTGTTCTGTTTTAATATTAAGTTTCTTTAACTTTCATATGAGTTAGTAGATTTACTTGTGAGGCTGACATGCGATAGAGCCATCACATTTTGGTCTAAGACGTGGGTTTGAATCATCCAGTAAGAAAGATGAGCACAGTACTGTTCTACCATAGGTGCTTTCCACCCCCCCTCAAACCTACACACACACACACACACACACACACACACACACACACACACACGCACGCACAAATTGGGATCATTTATCTTGTAATCTTCATCTCATTTCATTCAATAGTAAATATTCTGTATATCAGTTTTAAAGTTGCATATATTCAATTACAAAGATATACCACAGCTTATTAACCAATCATTTGCTATTATAAATCTGTGTTCATTCATAATTATGTCTTGAGGATAAATTCTTAGATGTGGAATTGATGTTTCAAAGGATATGTACACTTTTATGGCTTTCAAATCATATAGCTAATTTGTCCCCAGAAACATTATGTGTTTCTTTCAAATTATCTATTTCCCAGCATCACTGGAAATTATTATTCAAAAGAGTCTTTCACAGCATGCCTTTTGGATGACCCATGGCTTCTGTTCATTGCCTGGCCAATTTATCCTGGAAAGAATAAAAGAAATGAGTCTAGAGATGATAAATGCTTGAGGCCAGGTTCATGTTGAAGGAATGGGGACAGATGACAGGAAAGGGTGAGCTTGGAGACCATTTATTCACTCCTACTTCCAAGTTATCTACAGCAGAGATCTTTTAGTGGTGAATACTTAAAGGGCATGTAGAGCTTTAAAAGCACATTCAATGATAATTTTTTAATTTGGAAAATGATTTGATGTCATCATAGATGCTACAGAATAGGAATGACATTTGTATGTTTATCCAAAAGGGAGTACGAGCTTAAAAAAAAAATGTAGAAATGCTGTTCTAATCTAAGTCCTCATTTGAGATAAAGAAACTGAAACCAGAGAGTGGAAGACATTTCTTTAGAGGCAGAGCCATACAGCAAGTTGATGATGGAGTTGGTTCCCAACTACCTGTTCAGAGCTCAGTGATGATGTGGGACCAGCCTAGCTCCGGGGAGATGAGAAAGCAGACACAGGGCCTCTTTGGACAGTGGGCCAGGCTCTCCTCTAGGGCCTGTGAGCTGCCTCTTGCCCCTCCTGGACAAAGTTCTAGGTGTCTTGGGCATGGCAGTTCACCTCTGCTTGATTCTCCCCACCTGTCAATGGGAGCCGGTCTACACTTTAATAACCAGGGTTTTTGCCTGAACTTCCCCTTCCCTGGATAACTTGTGTTCATGCCTCAGCAGTTCAAAAGTCACTTCTTCGGGGAAGCCTTTCCTGACTGCTAAGATAGTTTAGGGTCCCTGTGTGCAATCTTATCGCACCTCTTACCTTTAATACCCTTGTCACAGTTATAATTACCTTGCTTTGTTTTTAATATCGCTCTCCTGGACTAGACTGCTTTATGAATGTAGGACTCTATGAGTGTAGGAATATTGTTTATCTTCTGTTGCTCCTGGCATATACTAAGTCTTAATAAATGCTTGACTGTTTGACTGTTTGGATGGATGCTAATTAGTGAATTAGAAATGTGTGGGCTGCTGGGTGGTGCTATCTCTGATTGCCTGCAGAACCAGGAGAGCTGTTCCTTATGGCCAAGGGCATTGGGAGAAGAGAGAGGGAAAGGAGACCCAGTTGAGGCTGCTGGTGTAGCGACAAGCCGGAGGGTATGGTCTGCATCCCTGGGTGCGCCATAGTAGCGGGCCTCCGGGGTGGAGGGGTCAGCAGCCATATCCAACTAAGCATTCATTCCTGGCCTGGCAGAATCAACCCGGTAATTTAGTGGAGGTGATTAGAGAGGAGCCTCCTTGAGTCATTCTGGGGAAGAGAATTCAAGGTCAGGACTCTCCTTGGCGGGGAGAGGACAGTAACCCAGGTCACCTGCGACCCGGTCTTCACAGTCGATGGGCGCTTGCAGCAGCGGCTCTAAGGGCTGCTGGTGGCTGGCTGGGCGCCAGAGCAGCGCTGCTGGTCGGCGGCAGGTCCTGCCCCCTCCGCCGGTTTCCCTCCCCCTCCTCCGCCTCCCAGCCCACTCCCGCTTGCAGCATCCTCTGCAAGGAGAGGAATGTGCCGCGCTCGGACGCGCGGTCCTGGCCGAGCGGCGGAACCCCGGGGCGCGCTCTGGACCTCCGGGGTCCTCCGTCTGGCGCTGCGCCACGTGCTTTGATCGGCGCTGATGTCAAGTGGGTGTGGGCTCTCAGGGAAAGCCGGCCGAGGACGAGGAGGGCGCGAGATGCGCCGCGGGCGCGCTGAGGGCCCAGCGCGCTCTGCCGCTCAGCGCCGCTGACCAGTGACCGGCCCCGGCTCGCGGACCGGGCTCATGGAGCCGCGGCGCTGCCCGGCCGGGGACGCGTGCCCCGCTGCCCTTGGGGGCTGGCGGGGGCCGCCGCGGGGGCCTGCAGGTGTGTCCGCGCGCGCGCCGGAACTTTCGGGGGGCTGCGGGCTGTTTCGGGGCGAGCAGGGCGCAGGGTGCGCAGGCTGCTTTTAGGGGTGCTTTGTGTCTGGGCGCTGGCGTGACGGGAGCCGGTGGGTCCCCGGCCGGCCATCCGCGTGGGAGCCGCAGCTCGCCGCCGGAGTTTCAGGGAGAGAATTCATTGAGCCGGCGACCGGCTTTGGGTTACTCATCGGGAAGGGCGCCGAGGAGCAGCCTTGTTGTTTTGAGAATTGGTCTCCAAGTACAGCCTGCATTCATGGTAACAGGATTATCTCTCAGCAGACAGCGCGGCTTCCCGAGATCGGCTGTGGTTGGGGGCACCGGTCGTTCGGGGTGCGGGGGAGGGGAGGTGGGCAAAAGCTACCCGGCCACCCACTCCGCCCCCACGCCTTCCCTCCGAGAGCCGGCTAAGGGCGAGGCGAGAGGTCAGCCTCTCGCCGACGTTGACAGGTCTAGTTTCAGACACACCTTCCCGGAGGAATGCGGAGGCTTTGTTCCAGGGCCTGTCCCAGCCCGGAGCCCAGAAGCCCGCGGGCACGGGGCCGGGACTCCAGGGCCATTACTCATCTTTTCTGGCAACGCCGGCGAGCTCCCGGGTAGGCAAGTTAATTATTAACGTGTCTAGGCTGGAGGGAGGGAATCTGGAAATGAGATTGGTGGGCTGCAGGGTCTCCCCCCCCGCCCCGGTCTATTTGGCGCTGGCCATCAAGGCTGAAGCCCGGGGTATTGCAGCCTGTTTCCTGAGGAGGATGCTGGCCTTCCCCCAGTGACCGGCACTCGCGCGAAAGGGCTTCCCTTTCTCCGCATTTGTGGGACAGCCGCCACCTCCCTCCCGGAGGGCACAAAGGGAGCAACTCTTGTTTTTTATCTACTTTGGAACCGGCCCGTACCTCTCCTCCTTTGCCTTCTCTAAAGAACCTCATTCCCCACCCCCTGCCTCAGGGAGCTTCCAGGCCCGCGTGTCTGCGACCCGGAGCCCGCAGCCGGCCGTCTGAAGCGTGGGGTGAAGCGCCGCCCTGCCCCACCTCAGCGTGTGCACACCTCCGCCCCGCTCAACAAGTGCCCTGGGGTGTGTTTTCCGGCCCCGGCTCCTTAGGACTGTGGGCGGAGGCAAAAGTGTGCGCCGGCGGTCACCTGACCCGCCGCTCCCGGTTCCCCCGCTGGCCGGGGAAGGAGGGAGTCCAGGTGGGGAAGAGCCGAGGGCGGAGCTCCTTGGTCGGGTTTCAGTTTCCCTCCCGCAGGCTGGGAGAAGGTGGATTCTGAGGCGGGTAGTCTCACCGGGTGTGCTCTGTGTGCTGCTGCATGAGAATGAGAGGGCTCTGGGCTAAATGGAGGGCGGCGGATGGGGCTGGGCTTGGCGGATGGGGCTGGCTGGAGGCCTGAGATTTTGCCTCGGCTGGGGCTTGAGGGAATTGTCACATTCAGCCCTCCTGGAGGCATTGAGCCTTAGAGACCTGGTTCACTGATGTGTTTGTCAGTTTAGGGTAGAGGACTCAGCCTCCTAGGCTGAGGGTTGGCAGACGTATGATGAGAAGATGAGCACCTCTTGGAAGTTGACACTCTTGAGAGTGGAAGACGGGGCTGGGCTTATGCGGGGAGGAGTGCAGGGAGGGGGATTTTAGCTCTGACTGTGGGCCTCCCAGGTGTTGCTAGTGGCAAAGAACCTGCCTGCCAGTGCAGGAGACATGAGTTCAATCTTTGGGTGGGGAAGATCCCCTAGGAGATCTCCAGTATTCTTGCCTGGAGAATCCCCGTGGACAGAGGAGCCTGGAGGGCTACTGTCCATAGGGTCGCACAGAGTCGGACATGACTGAAGCAGCTTCACACACACGCACATAGGCTGTGCGTTGTATCAGGTTCAGTAAGAGGCTGTTGTTGTGCCCCACATCCCTCCGTTGTTTTCTGTCCTCTTGCCTCAGTGGTTTGGCTTACTGGGTTCTTCCTGGCTCTGGTCTCCAGGGCTGGACTGTTCTGATGGCTGCCCAGGGACACAGAAGTCCCCATCTCACCCCAGCCTTCTGGGGAGGAAATGAGTGAGGGAACGTGTGGCTTCTGAGAGCCTGCTGATCCTGACACCCTGGGTTACTGGGGAGTCTGTGCCACCTGTCTTCCCAGGGGGTTTGCGGTATGTACACGCAGCACACCCCTCCCCCAACACACTCATTTTTAGAGTGGCACCTTCTCCAGCAGTATCCTGAGCTGCTGGGATCTGCTGGCACTCTGTGAGTTGAGGATTTGGAGATGGTCCTGATTAAGAACAAATTTTTTTTTTTTAATTGTGGGAAGTCTGCCTCAGGCTGCCATCTAATGTCTGCTCACTTTGCAGCCTGCTGGTCACAGCTGAATATTCATTAATAATGGCCTGGCCACTGCCTGGGGAAGCTACTTAAGGTGATTCTATAAAGAGTGGGTGGGTCTTTGGGGGCACCAAGAGAACAGGCCATCATCAGGGATTGTGACCTTGTGGGGAAAGTGAGGCGATTGTTAGGCTGTGGGACTGTGGAGTGAATGGGGGTGGGGGGGATCGGGGTCACTGAGAGTGGTATGGTCAAAGTATTGAGCAGGGATGGTTTGGAGATTGCCCCAGTGTGTCCTGATCCTACTGTCTGTGCTGGGCACAGCGGGTTGTGCTGAGTGGGTTCAGCATCAGCTGAGGCCTCTGTCCTGGGACCTGACCGCCCCTCCCACCTGGGAAGAGGGTCCTCCTTTCTCTGGTGGCTCAGCTGGTAAAGAATCCACCTGCAATGTGGGAGACCTGGGTTTAATCCCTGGGTTGGGAAGATCCCCTGGAGAAGGGAACGGCTACCCCACTTCAGTATTCTGGCCTGGAGAATTCCATGGACTGTACAGTCCGTGAGGTTGCAAAGAGTCAGGCGACTGAGTGACTTTCACTTTCTCTCTATACACTGCCTCCTGGACTTCTCTCTTCCCTTTTAACAGCAGCGCTGGATTTAATGATGGGGGTTATTGTGTTCTTCAGCCCCAGCTCTGGCAGGGAGCTTCAATCCTGAGATGGGCAGCTGGAGAAAGTACCCAGGCTAAGAGAGAGGTGCTTCTAAAGGTTTGTTCTGAATCACATACGATCAAGAGGAGAAACAGAATGGACACCCTGGCAGCCTTTGCAGTCATTGTTTGTAAAATACAGAATTTCTCTGTAGGTTTTATATTGTCTCTGAAAAGAAAAGAGACTAGTTATTCTAGGCCTATGCCGTGTGGGTCTCCAGGTGAGGGGAGAGAGAATGATGAGGAGTTAATTGAGGCAATCAGTTTGTGGCATTTTCTCTGCCGCCTTGGGTTCAAACTCAGCCTTTATTTACTTGCTTCACGTTTGTGGGGCTGAATCTCAGTTTGTCTTCACCCCCTCCCTCAAGCAGGATAATTATGAGGATTATACACGATGTTTGCAAAGGATTGAACACAGTGCTTGTTCATTGGTAGCTTAAAAAAATTAATTAAAGGTAACTAGAGGATCTTTCAGAGAAGGCAGTGGCAACCTATTCCATTACTCTTGCCTGGAAAATCCCATGGGCGGAGGAGCCTGGTGGGCTGCAGTCCATGGGGTTGCTAAGAGTTGGACACGTCTGAGCAACTTCCCTTTCACTTTTCACTTTCATGCATTGGAGAAGGAAATGGCAACCCACTCCAGTGTTCTTACCTGGAGAATCCCAGAGACGGAGGAGCCTGGTGGGCTGCCGTCTATGGGGTCGCACAGAGTCGGACACGACTGAAGCAACTTAACAGCAGCAGCAGAGGATCTTTGGAGCAGTAGCTGAGAGAGTTTTTTTTTTTTTTTTCATAGACGATAAGAATATTAGAACTACCATTTTGTACCCACCCCAGAGACCAGACCTGGGCTCATAGCGGGTCAGGTATGAGAATTGTCCTGGAAAATTTCTTTTGATCTTCACAGTAAGATTGTTTTCTAGTCTCAGATTTTCAGAGGCCTTGGATCTCCCATGAAATCCCTAACTGCAGGCACAGAGCATAGTTGAGCTGGGAAGGTTTAGTTTAGTTCAGTCTCTCAGTTGTGTCCGACTCTTTGTGGACCCCATGAATCCCAGCATGCTAGGCCTCCCTGTCCATTACCAACTCCCAGAGTTCACTCAGACTCACATCCATCGAGTCAGTGATGCCACCCAGCTATCTCATCCTCTGTCGTCCCCTTCTCCTCCTGCCCCCAATCCCTCCCAGCATCAGAGTCTTTTCCAGTGAGTCAACTCTTCTCATGAGGTGGCCAAAGTACTGGAGTTTCAGCTTTAGCATCAGTCCTTCCAGAGAATACCCAGGACTGATCTCCTTTAGAATGGATTGGTTAGATCTCCTTGCAGTCCAAGGGACTCTCAAGAGTCTTCTCTAACACCACAGTTCAAAAGCATCAATTCTTTGGAGCTCAGCTTTCTTCACAGTCCAACTCTCACATCCATACATGACCACAGGAAAAACCATAGCCTTGACTAGATGGACCTTTCTTGGCAAAGTAATGTCTCTGCTTTTGAATATGCTATCTAGGTTGGTCATAACTTTTCTTCCAAGGAGTAAGCATCTTTTAATTTCATGGCTGCAGTCACCATCTGCAGTGATTTTTGGAGCCCAGATAAATAAAGTCTGACACTGTTTCCACTGTTTCCCCATCTATTTCCCTTGAAGTGATGGAACCAGATGCCATGATCTTAGTTTTCTGAATGTTGAGCTTTTAGCCAACTTTTCCACTCTCCACTTTCACTTTCATCAAGAGGCTTTTAGTTCCTCTTCACTTTCTGCCATAAGGGTGGTGTCATCTGCATATCTGAGGTTATTGATATTTCTCCTGGCAATCTTGATTCCAGCTTGTGCTTCTTCTAGCCCAGTGTTTCTCATGATATACTCTGCATATCAGTTAAATAAGCAGGGTGACAATATACAGCCTGAGAAGGTAGCGTCCCTCAAACTTTTGCTAATGCAGCAATCTCTGGTCCAGCCTTAACTGTGGATTATTAGTGCTAAGAACCACCAGGCACCTGGCACTTTTTAATCTGTGTGATTCTGGACAAGTCCTTTTATCTCTTTGAGCCAGTGTTTTGTGAGAGTAATAAAACCTGCCTCACACAGTTCTTGTGGTCAAATGCAATAGTATATACAAAACTCGCGTGGCACGCTGGTAGTGACTGAGAGCCTGTGTGTGTGCTCAGTTGTTTAGTTGTGTCCCACTCTTTACACCCTCAGGGACTGTAGCCTGCTGGGCTCCTCTGTCCATGGAATTACTAATGTACCAGACTTAGACTGTTCTAAGTGTTTTCATATATTATCTCATTTAATTCTCACAACTACTTATGGTGCAGTTAATTACTGCCCACATCTTACTGATGAAAAAGTTGACTATTAGGAATTAAAATTGTTTTCGTTGTGTGGTGGACCCTCTGCGGAAGTCGTGCATCTGAAGATCTCTGCCTTGCAGAGTAGGAATAAACTGAAGTTTGTGCAGATAAGTCTGCCTACGCCTTTCATTCATCCGCCTATTCTCACATCTCAAGCTAGCTCTGGATATGTTTGCTGCTGCTGCTAAGTCACTTCAGTCGTGTCTGACTTTGTGCGACCCCATAGACGGCAGCCCACCAGGCTCCCCCGTCCCTGGGATTCTCCAGGCAAGAACACTGGAGTGGGTTGCCATTTCCTTCTCCAATGCAGGAAAGTGAAAAGTGAAAGTGAAGTTGCTCAGTCGTGTCTGACTCTTAGTGACCCCATGGACTGCAACGCACCAGGCTCCTCCGTCTATGGTATTTTCCAGGCAAGAGTACTGGAGTGGGGTGCCATTGCCTTCTTCGGGATGTGTTTGTAAAATGACTAGAAGTCCTTATTGGTCATTTTGGTTTTTCAGCGCTACTCTGTTATCCACTCTGCTTTACGCCCATAGGCTCGATGGGGCTTATAGATTCAGTACCTTCTTGGCTATTAACGTTTAAGTGTCGTTTGTATGGGACTGTAACCGTCTTGTGCTCACTCACTTATTGGTGCCTTTTAAGAAGGAGGTTGTTGGTGGATCAGAGATAGTTGATATTAGGACAGTAGTGGAAGGTACATAAAAGGTATTGTACATGAGCTTGCCTCAATGGTGGGCAACACTTAGAAACTGAGGATTAGTTGTACCTCCTTCCGACGTGAGTGTAATTCATGTAAATAAACTAATTGTTTAAGGATTTAAAAAAGAAAAAAGGTCGCTAGTTTGATTTGACTTCAGGTACAAGAAATATTTGTTTGGTTTAGAGCCAACCACTAGGCTTAAAGTTTTCAAGGTCCTATCTTTCTAACGGTTCTGGTTAGCTGTTTTGCTTCCTTGCCTCTGCTCCACACCATCTGCCAACAGGCACTCAGGTCTGAAGTTTCAAATGTGTTTAAAAAAAAAAAAAGGAAGGGGGGAGAAAGAAACAAACACCCCGTGAAAATAAAGACTCATTGGCTGGTGGTATTTCAAACAGGGTGGTGCTCATTAAGAGAGAGTTAAGATCACAGCCTCAAATTCATTCTGATTACTTTTGTAGCACATTTATAGGAGAAGAAAAAGGCTACAAGTTTGTGGGTCATTCTTTTTATGACAGGAATAACATTTAGGGGGTGTGGCACAAAGGAATAAAGGTCTGGTTAGGAGTAAAAAGAGAAAAGCAACTGGTGGGCCTCGGCCGTGCTCAGAAGAGTCCAGAGCTCTTGTTAGCAGAGATTTTTCACAGTACAGACCTCGGTGCCCTAGTTCCCACAGCAGCCTGGTGATGTCGTCAGGGTGGCATTGTTCCTGTCATTTTACTGGAAAATGGAGTGACTTGCCTGAGGTCAGGTACCCAGATATGTAACACTGGAGACCAGACCCTGGGTCTCTGACTTTCTGTCTCAAAAGCAAGCAATCTCATTTATTCTTGTGACAATTTAGTGTTTGCTATTATGGACACATGATGGAAAACATAGAATATTATAAAGGAAGATCAAATCAGGGAATCATGGCCCAGGCAGCAGAGACAACCACTGTGTACATTTTGGTGAATTTCTAAAGAGACTTTTGTTTTATGAAGAGGGGACATTTGTTTTTGTCAGAGAAGAATCGCTAGTCATGTGTCTGTGGGCATCTCCAGTTTCCTATCTTGGAGCAGGCACTCCTTCTGTAAGCTTTGATTCCTTACACATTCAGCCCAAGTTCTTTATTTTACGTGACACACAGTACTAGGCACAGGGGGAGAGAAAGATGAGCAAAGCATTTCTGCCTTTATAATTAAGCAGGAGAGACAGAATGTACTCAACCAGTTAGTCCAGGTATAACCATAATAGCAAACAGTGACTGCATCCGGCTCTGGCCTGCGTGCTTTAGACGAGGTATTCATACTTAATCCCCAGGCAACCTTGTGAAGGAGGTAGTAACCATTTCACAGTTGTAGAAAGCCTATGAGGTTAAATGACCTGCCTAAAATGATAAAACTGACAACCATCTAAGTTGAGATTCAAATCTACGTTGTCCCATTATAAGACCAAGTGCCCTCTCTTTTGAAAATCCCTTAAAAGAGAAGCACAGAGTCTTTTGAGATGAGGGAAGGTGTGGCATATACCCCTTTGTCATTCTCTGTCATCCTTTTATTTCTTCTGGCATCTTTCAAGATGAATGATTCTAATTATTTTGAGTGATATTCGTTACCTTTTTGGAAAGTTTCCTGCTTGGATTCTTTGGCTTATCGGGAGCACTTGATAATAAATCTCATAATCTCAGAATGGGAAAGAAATAGCAAAGTTGTCCAGACTATTCTCTTTATTTTGTCATTTTGGGGAAACTGAATGTCAGAGAAGGGGCCTGACATGGGCATACCTAATAGTTGTTGGTTGAGTTAGGACTGGAAATCAGGCTTTTTCACCAAAGTTTTCCCAAATGTAATAGGATATGGACTAAAACTAGGGTGAATATTTTAAATTTTAATAGTTTTATACATGGGTATAGGATTTTTTTCAAATGAAATATGCTAGAATATTAAACTCATCATTTGGCAGCTACTGTTGCTTAGGATGTGTCTAAAGTCTGCACTGTCTATTTAAAGAAACAAGTGGAAGTACAGGTTGGACAGGGAGGAGGCAGAGTAATAGAGGTGGTGCGTGGGCCATGTGTGGATAATGTTAGGGGCATAGTGCAGATACACCAAGCTGTATTCTCTGAGAAGATTTGCTTGCCCTACCTACTTGATTCTTTGAGGAGCAAAAGAAGTGGGGCAGAGCCTTGTGGAAACATATTACTTGCTAGACATTTACCTGTGGGTCGGTATTAATGGGCTCACTGTATGTATATTGTATATTGAGAAAGCTCAGAGAGGTTGATTAACAAGTCCATGGTCACACAGGGCAGTTGGAGAGTGAGAGTTCAGACCCAGCTGGGGCTCCTTCCCTTGACCCTCCTTGCTACTGGCCACATTCCACAAGGTGGGTACACCCCACGCTCAGTCTGTGCTGGTTATCCAAGATTCTGACACTGGTACCAGGCTCAAGTGGAAATGATTGTGATTGGGTTGCTAGGTTGCTGCTGTTGCCTGCTAATTTAAAGCTTGATTTTGATAGAATTTCAGAGAATGTGCTGTATTTTTAATATGTGGTATTTATCAACTCTGACTCATGCTGGTAAGTGATAAAATCCTTATCCTGCTGCCTTTTGGCTTCTGTACACATTGTGATGACGCCATGTGGATTGTGAGCTCCGGGAAGACATAGGCTGTGCCTGTCAGTCTATCTAAAGGGCAATTATGAAATGATCTTTGAGGCTGATTCATTTATCCATACTTTCAGAGTTCAGAGAATGAGCCAGTAGATTTTTACCTGGGGTGGAGGTGGCTGGGCTGCTCCCACCGTAGCTGTTATGGAGCTACAGAGCTGCAAGTTATGGAGACAAGGCCTCCTTTGGGAGATTTGGCTAGAGCAGGGGCTCCAGGCTTTGCGTTTTTCGCAAACCAGTTGAGAACCTTCTAAACCTTCAGTTTCGGACAGCAGGGTTTGTTGTAGGAAGCAGTCAGTCACTGCCCATTTGCTCTGAGGTAAAAGCTGTGATAGTGAGGTAGGCTGAATAATGGTTCACTCCCCAAAATGTGTCCATATTCTGATGCCCAGAACTGGTCAGTGTTACCTTTTGTGGTAAAAAGGATTGTGTAGGTGTGAGTGAATGAGGATTGAGAAGATTATGTTGGATTATCTGGGTGATTATCTGGGCTTCCCAGGTGGTGCTACTGGTAAAGAACCCACCTCCCAATGCAGGAGACATGAGAGATACAGGTTTGATCCCTGGGTCAGGAAGGTCCCCTTGGAGGAGAGTGTAGCAACCCACTCCATTATTCTTACCTGGAGGATCCCTTGGACAGAGGAGCCTGGCAGGCTACAGTCCAAAGGGTCATAAAGAGTCAAACACAACTGAAGCAACTTAGTACACACATCTGGATGAGCCCAGTGTAATCAGACAGGCCCTTAAGGGAGAGTCAGAGTGAAAAGAAGAAACTGTGATGATAGTGGAGGATGGAGTGACGTGGGCCTATGGGGAAGAAGTGTAGAAGCTGAAAAAAAGCAAGGGATGGATTCTCCAGAAGGAATGCAACTCTGTTGACACTTTGACTTTACCCCACTGAAACTGACTTTGAACCTTCCCATCTGTAAGTTGGTAAATGTGTGCAGTCTTAAGCCGCTAAATTTGTTATATCACAAATATAGTACAGATCAATACAGATGAGTACTGAAGATCAAACAACAAACCTAGCACAGTCCTTGCCTGCCTTCAGTGGCTCTCAGTCCAGTGGGGGACACAGGCGAGTACAGAGCCAGTTGTGGTGATAGCAGTATCTTTATAGGGCGATGAGTTCAGGAATCTGTGGGAGATAAGAGAATTCAGCCTGGGAGAAGACTGCTTGGGTGAGCTGGCCTCAGAGGTGCTGCTGAAGGAGAGTTGGCGTTTGGGATGAAGGAGGCCAGCGGAGAGCTATTATGGAGAAAGAAGAGCACATTCAAGGTCATCTCAATAGGATCTAACAACTAGATGGAGGCTACTGGCCAGGACCTGCAAGGCAGAAAGCTGGTTTAAGTTGGTGCAGATCTTCATGGCACTATTTTCAGACTAAAGCCTTGCACAGTGGGAGCTAAGATGGAAAAGTATTACTTTTGCCTTCAGGGTTGTGTGATGACAGACCTGACACCATCTCGGGCACCTCCTAGGTCTTTGGCATGGATTTTCCCATTTAATCCCGGCAACAACTGTGAGAGACAGGGACTGTTATTTTCTTCATGTTATGATTGATGAAAATTGAGATTAAGTAATGAGCCCAGAACCACATAGCTTGTAAGTAGCGGGGCTGAGATTTGAATCCAAACCTTCAGGTTTTGGAGCCCTCATGCTTAGTATTCTCCTCTATGGAAGAAAGATCACTGGGCCAGCAGTCAGAGGACCTGAGTTCTAGTGCTAGCCATGCTTCTTCATCCTCAGTATTCCCATCTGTAAAAGGGTATAGGAGGTCTGCCTCCCTCACAGAGGTTGTGAACCTAAAGGAGATCCTGGAGGAATGTGTTTTTGCTGTGAACCTCTCTCATCAGAGTCTCTGACACCTCCAGAAAGGTCCTTGTTTGTTAGTGAGCCCCGTCTTGCAGTGCTGATCATCCTTAAGGGTCATGAGGCAGGTCGGGGAATTTGGCCACAGCAGATCATTGACGTGTCCAGGTGGGGCTAGAGTGTTTGCATCTGTGGGTGGTGGTAGAGATAGAAAGTGGGCAAGAGACGAGGAGTGGCCTGTCTCAGAGTACCGAGAGTGGGAATGTAAGTCTGGAAGGAAGAAGTGAAGTCTGCATTGCGTTCCCTGCAAAGATACTAATGCTAGAGGTGACTGAGGGGGAAACTTTCCTGACTTGGAAGTGGGATGAGGAGCATGCAGTGATTTGAGGCGAGTTGACATGAGTTCTGGAGCCTCAGTCTCCTCATGCGTAAAATAGGACTAATGATTCCAACTTTGCAAAGTATGTGAAAGCCTCCTGCCCAGTTCCTGGCATATAGCAGACATTTCAGTGAATAGGGACCGTCTCTAAAGCTGGCAGTTTGAGACTTCTCAGGGTTAATCCAATACATTCTAGTTCTTTGCAGGATTCCACCTTTCTCCCTTGCCTTTCAGGCTCACTTAGGCACGTTGTAATTGGATGTGAAGGGAGGTCTGGCCACGGAATGAGAGACCCGTGACTCTTTGGGAAAGGCCCTGTGCTTCCCAGAGGGAAATGGTGACGAGTGGTTTTCAGGTAGCTGCAGTGGGTCTGCTGAGCCATTTTGGAAGCGAGAATATGTTCATCGTGCCAAGTACAAGATCGAGTGTCACTGTTTTGCTTTCTGGGAATAATGGCCATGCCGATGAAGTAGATTTATGGTGCTGAGGTTATATTAAGGAATAAAGGAATGAACTTTTTTTTTTTTAATGTCTGCATTTTCTTATTAAGGTGGTGGTTATTTTAGAATATTTGGAAAATATTAAAAAAAGACATTCACTTCCACATCCAGAGATGATCACTGCTAACATTTTAGTGTATTTCCCTCCATTCTATTTGAAGTCTACATAAACTTTTTGTAGAAAATACTGAGCTTAATATGCTTTATTCACCTAACACTATATCATGTGCATTTTCCTGATGATCACATAGTCCTTAGAAACACCTTTATTTGCTACATAATAGTCTGTTTGGTACCAGCACTGTCATTTTCTTTATCATTCCCCATTCAGTAGTTGGGCATTTAGATTGTGACTACTGAAATATATAAATACGTATTTTCCCCTAAAAATATGTAAAAATATTTGGCTAGTTTTTTTTTTTTTAATACTTCATTCTACATTACAATACTGTATTTGTTTTGCCATACATTGACATGAATCAGACACAGGTGTACACAATCTCCCAATGCCGAAGCCCCTCCCACCTCCCACCCCATATCATCTCCCTGGATCATCCCATGCACCAGCCCCAAGCATCCTGTATCCTGTATTGAACAGACTGGCGCTTTGTTTCTTACATGATAGTATACATGTTTCAATGCCATTCTCCCAAATCATCCCACCCTCTTCTTCTCCCTCAGAGGCCAAAACTCCGTTCTATACCTCTGTGTAGTTTTTGTTTGTTTGTTTTTAACTGCCTTCTTAGATTCTGAGGACTAGAATTTCTAGACCAAAGAGTAAATACTTTTAAAAGTGCATACTGATGGGGATTATCAGACTAGTTCTGTATACATTGTATTTAAAGCAAAAGCATTATGACGTGTTAGGCTGTTGTGGGCCATCTGGGTAAGGTTCCTGCTGCTGACCATTGTGCGCTGGAGGCTGCCTCCTCTCTGCTCGCTCCACTGGCAGACAGTACAATCAGCCCCTTGTGCCTCCCCAGTGAAATTTAAGTAATGGGTCAGCTTTTCCAGTGCTTCCTTCCCTGTCAGGAAGTTCATCTGTGAATCTAACCTAAATCTTGCCTGCTGTATTTTAAATCCTCCCCCACTGCCAGGTCCCCTCAGTGGACTGGAGCAGAGAGGAGCAGAGCTGTGCTCCTTCTTCAGGCAGCACACTTGCCTCCCTCCCGGCCTGACCACCACGGCTCCAGCCACCAGCCTTATGTTACCCTGGAGGAAACTTGAGGGTCTCTGGCTACTGCTGTCGCAACTAGGAGGGCGGTCCCTGCATCGAGTTGCTGCCGATAACGCCAGGTAGGGTTTCTAAACCTGAGAGTGTCCACGGCATGGATGCCAGCATCCCAGTCTCTCCTGTGCCCTCTGCAGAACTTGTGGGGGTTAATTAGCATTCAGAGTGGTGCTCTCCTATTGACACTGCGGGTCTATCAGATTCATTCTCTGGGAAAGAAAGAAATGTGGCTGGAGCAGGGATTAACTGTGTTTCAGTCCCAAGTGCACTGGCCAAGTGGTGACTGTGCAGTGAAGGAGGATGGTCAGGCAGGGAGGGGCCTTTGAGTGCATTCTGGTGATGGCAGAGCCCACTGTCAGTGTGAAAAGGGTAGGGTGCCACCCTTTTCCAGTGCTTCCCTCCCTGTCAGGGAGTTCATCTGTGAATCTAACCTAAATCTTGCCTGCTGTATTTTAAATCCTTCCCCACTGCCGGATCCCCTCAGTGGACTGGAGCAGAGAGGAGCAGATCCCCTTGGCATCAAGCAGCTGCTGTGCCCTCTGCCTGAAGAGCCTTGGCTACCTTTCTTAGCCACAGTCCTTTGTTGAGAGCTGACAGCTTTATTATGGGGCAGTAGTTGTTAATTTGGAAGGGAAATGAATATAGCTGCAACTCCATGGGCAGAAGGAGGCCCCTTATGTCCGTCACTGAGGCGTTTTAGAGCTGACTGGCAGCAGGCCAGCAGAGTGGACTGAGTCCTACAGGAGACAGACTGGGGACTGAGTCCTGCAGCCCCTGTGCGAGTATCTGTGTACGGCCGGGGCCTGAGGGGTCCCTGGGGCCTGGCCCAGGCTGGCTGACCCCTCCAGCTCCTGGCTGTCCCCTGGATGTCAGCACCAGGAGATCCTGCCTTAGGGCGCACTGCTCGATTTTCCAGCTTTACCTCCTCAGAAGGTCTGCAGTCTTAAGATGAGGTGCTTTGTTTCGTATTTGCTGTTCCTTCTTTCAGTGCCCAGTACAGCGCTCGTGCTTTATTGAAACAAGCATTCATGAAGCAAAACCCAGCGGTTTTATGCACTCAGTAAAGAAGCCAGTTCTCTAGTTTCATCCCCCGTTTGGAAATTCTGTGTCAGATGGTTTTTCTTCTTTTGGAGAGGGCTAGCTTTTTTTTCTTTCCTGCCTCACCTTACTGGGTGCCCATGCTCACTTTCTGTTAGTGTCACTGGTACTGTGACCTTGACAAGCTGGAGCCCAGTGTCCCCACTGTGAAGCCTGAGCCTGGTGAATGCTGTCCCTGGCTGCCTGTTAGAATCCCTTGGGGAGCTTTTTAGAAATACTGATGCTTGGGACCCAACACCAGAGATTCTGATTTATTTAGTCTCAGTTGGGGCCCTGGCACCGTCACATTCCACAGGTGGTTCTAGTGTTCAGTAATTTTCCCAGAATAAGGAGTGAGACATCCATGCCTGCTGTCCTGCCAGCAGTTTCCCTTTATGAGAGGATCTGTATGAGAAGCCTGTGATATCTGCAGCTACATCCTTTATGGAAGCAGAAAGGATGACAGGAGAAACGAGAGGATTGGGTCAGGCCGTCTGTGAGTGGTGCTGGTGGGATGGGAGCCCCTGTGGATGCACCTAGCGTCCCTTTCTGTTACTCACGTGTGCCCTGGCTCTCACTCTGCTGGTATACCACAGGGGACCTGGGCAGGGTGAGGACATTTTAGTTAAGGTGAAAGCTAAAAAGGAACAAATGGGCAATGAGCCTGCTTATACTTAGTTCATTAACCAGTGCCTGGGTTCCCTTTTTTTCTCCAATATTTGGAGCGTGGGTCACAGGAGGGCCGGATGAGGAACAGAGCTGAAAGAATGGCAGAGGGTGGTGTTCAGTTTCAGGCTTGAGGACAAACAGGTCAGAGCAGTGGTGCCTGTGCTGAACCATCAACGCTTCGTGACTCTTGGTTACTCATTGTAGGCTAGGACCTCTGAGGTGTCACTTCTGCAGATCTCCTTTGAATGCTCTAGACACCTCTTCCCAGAGGAGACAACAGGAAACTGAATTCTTACCATGAGTGAATGAGCCCCTTCATTAAATGTGTTTGGGTTTACCTGTGGGTTCCTTTACATGATTCGAGGATGCTTATGTTCCTGTTGACTTGTGCATTTGACTTGATGTTCTCTGTTCTATACCTTCCCTTACCCTCCTTAGGGTGTTTGTGGTTGGGCTTTGTCCCATGAGCATCCTCTCAGATTGAGGGGCTGCTTTTTAGGGTTCCTCTGCCCCTTGGCTTCTGTCTCATGGTTTGGGCCCCTCCAGGCTCTCAGCCTTAGAGAAGTTGGAGCGCCCTTAAGAGAGCCCCCTGCAGTTTTATCAGAGGTGAGGTGGCCTCTTGATTAACCCCTGGGGTGCTGATGGCACTGTTCCTCAAACTCACAAATCCTGCTTAGAAAAAGCTACACACTTTTTATTTACTTTTAGTTTTCTCATGCTATTCAAACTGCAGTTTTGCTGGCCTTCTATAACAGATTCCCCTGGGATGCCTGTTAAAAGTACAGGATCTCTGGGACTGGAACTTAGAAATTATCAGTTTAGCCAGAATCACAGGCCATTATCAGGTACAGAAATGTTTGACAGTCACTTTTTAAAGTCACCCCTTTGTTTTACAGGGGAAATACAACACAGAGTGGTTAAGTGACTTGCCCAGGATCACGCATTGAATTCACTTGGAGCCAAGCCTGGAATAACCCAAGCCAAGTCCAGAATGTTAATATCACCTCATAATTGTGTAAAGCTTTGTTCTGTTTTGAACCAGATTACTTTTTTTTGCTGTGGGGAGCTGTCCTAGTCATTGTAGGATGTTTAGCAACATTTCTTGCTTCTATCCCCTGGATTCCAGTAGTATCCCCCATTGTGACAATCAAAAATGTCTCCAAGCATTATCAAATGTCCTTGGGAGACAAAATCACCCCAGCTGAGAACCACAGCTTTAGCTGCAGAAGCTGTATGTCAGGGATGTTCCCTAATATCAGCCTACGACATTTATTTTTATATCTAGGAATTCACAAAATTTGCATAGCTGGCTTCTGCCCGACTTGGCTCCTGTGCTGGCTTACACGCATTAATGAAGTCATGATGAATATAAGCTCTCTCCTCCTCTGTTCTGGCCTGCAGAGGAAAGGCATAAATAAACTTGGAAGGACCCCTGAATTTGGCTTCCAGCCCATGGTTTGCTTGCCAGCCCCCATTTCCTAGCTGTGGAGTCTTGGGCAAGTCTCTTGTTTTCTGGAGGCTCTTTCCTTATCTGATGATGATAGAAATGAATGTTTGTTTTGAATGAGAATTAAGTGACCCCTTGAATGTGGAAATGTTTATAAAACATTCATATATTAAGTGGTGATGATAAGATTCAGGTCTAATTACCAGCACTTGAGGTCTTCACAAATTCAAAAGTGCAGAACTCAGCACAGCAATTCTAGACTTGTATTTGACCAAGTATATTACCCTTGTCGTCTTTCTGCCCATAAAGTTAATCTTCCCCTCTCTCGCTTTAAATTTCATCTCCTCCTTCTTAGTGGCCATAGCAATACCTCTGGGGTCATTGTCTCTGCAAGATTGGTTGTTTATTACCTATGACTATCAAGAGCCAGGTTCTTTTATGATGAGGTTTCAGAAGAGCTGTCAAATATTTTATGAAAATAAAAACCAGTGCCACCTTCCCTTCCCTCTTTGCCAGCATGCAGAGAAGTGTGTGATAATTGGTACTCGAGGCCTAAATGCGGGCATTGACGCCAGCATCAATCTGTAAAGAGTTACATGCAAATGAACTTGGAGATTAAAGGTCTCCAAGCTGTTTGGCACAGCAAAGCTCAGCTAGTCCAGCACTTTATTTTGCAGACAAGGAAACTGAGCCCAGAGCAGGAACTTGTCTGAGGTTTCACAGGTGCAGAGTAAGATTGTGGCCTGGGCTTTCCAGGTGCTGGCGAGGCTCCTGACACATGGTCATGTGTGTCCAGACTGCTGATAGGGTGGCGTGAGGGGAGCCGGCCCCACTCTGTATCCAGGGTGCCGTGGCTGCCCCCTATTTAACATCAGGTAGAAGGCAATGGCACCCCACTCCAGTACTCTTGCCTGGAGAATCCCATGGACAGAGGAGCCTGGTGGGCTACAGTCCATGGGGTTGCAGAGAGTCGGACATGACTGAGCGACTTCACTTTCATTGCTTAATAGGTCTGAGATCATCTGTCTTTGCTCAGTTTTTTTATGGATGGAACTTTCCCAGAATTCACACAGTACATGGAATGATTTCCACTGATTCTTACAGCAGGATATCCTGAGGCAGAAAGGTACCAGTTTCATTAAAAACATTGAAAAGGAAAAGACTGAGAAACTGGAGCTCCTCTTGTTTCTTCACTCACTTCGAACGCCATTTAAAGTGGTTATACATTTTCTCCCACTATGATCTGCTTCTGTATCATCATCACCGCTGATACTAATTTTAGTATTATTAATACTAACTGCCCTTTATTAAGTGTCTACTGTATGCCAGTGCATGTGATGTGTTTACCATGTGCATCTCGATCGACCCACCCAAAAACTCTACTGAGAGGATACTGTACTTGTCTGTGTTACAAAGGGGAAACAGGGTAAGAAACTTAGCTCAAGCTCACAGAGTGGGAGGGTGAGCTGAGATTCAAACCCTTCCAGTTGATGAAGCCAGAATAGACTTTTTTCCTGATCCATCTCTGGCTCCCTTGGGGACAGTTACTGTGAACCCCACCAGCCCACTCCTCTCCAGCCAACGCGGATGCTTAAGGACCTGCTGTTTGTTAGATGGCCAGTTTGAACCTCTGGAGCTGTCCTTACTGGGCAGCTCTCAGCTCACTAGGCCACCACCTGCCCTCGAACATTCCTTCCCTCTCAGGCTGTGCCGAGAGACTGAAAGAGCTGTCCCCGACTCAGGACCTCAGAGGCCAGCTGGCTGGGGGAGGCACAGCCTTGGGAGACCAAGGCCTAGATTTCGGCTGATGGATCTCTTAACCCTCTGGAGCCTCATCTCTCCCAGCTATAAAGTGGAGGCAATTCCTGTTTCACTTTTTTTTTTTTTTTGGAGAGTGTGAGAGGAAGTACTTCATATTAAAGATGTTTATAAACTCTGGATTTGTGTGGGATTGTGAGACTGATGATTACTCAGTGTCTAGTGCGTCACCATCATAATGCCCAAGGAGGACAAGAGTGGGAGCCGGGGGGAGAATGTTCAAGGGAGTGAAATGTAGGCACACTTTGGGCAAGAAGAAGCAAACTAATCTTCCTTTTCCACTCATTGCAAAGGTCGTCTCACCCAGCCTTCCACCTCCATGCAGGCTCAGCACACCTTGTGTGGTTGTGTTTCTGCTTCCTTACCTGCCCTGGAGGAAGTAGTCACAGGCATTGGCGGGCGAGTAGGGGCTTCTGCAGATCCTCCCCACTGATACTCACCAGAGGGCCCCATCCTGCTCTTCCTGGGGGCAAAGAAGGCTGCTTAGGGGAACTTGGGTTGTTTAACGGAAATTGCTAATAGATACTTTGGATTATGGTGATTTGAGTGCAGAGAATTTAAAAAAATTTTTTCATCATGAAGGTAGTATAAGTATTTTACATCAAAAATTGGATAATAAGAAAGAACACCCATATTCATTTCATCATAATGCATTTCTTTGGGATTTTTGGGAGAAGGTTGGGGATAATTTCATTTATTTTAGTAGGTATACATAATGGCACACTTTTGACAGGGTACAAAGCAGTGAAAAATAAAGTCTTTTTATAGAACATGTTTTTAGTTATTTCTTACATATGATTTTGACCCTTTCAGTTAACATTAGTTGATCTTCATTTGTCTAAACAATGTCTTATTCTTTCCCATTTTAAAAATTTTGCAGGCAGTATATGTAAAAATATACTTAAAATTTTTATTCTTACATAAAGTGGACAGCAAAATACCAAATTGGTAACAGTGGTGACATGTTACAGGTAACTTTCACTTTTATTTATTTCGTTTTAAAAATTTGTAAAAATTTATTTTATTAATTCCCTGGCAATCCAATGATTAGGACTCTATGCTCTCATTGCAGAAGGCCTAGGTTCAGTCCCTGGCTGGGGAACTAAAAATCCCACAAACTACCCATGGTGCGGCCAAAAAAACTGAAGTATGTATAGTTGATGTAATTGCTACGTTAATTTCTACTTCACAGCAAAGTGACTCACACACACACACACGTACTTTTTTTTTCATATTCTTTTCCATTATGGTTTATCATAGGGTATTGAATGTAGTTCCCTGTGATATACAGTAGGACCTTGTTGTTTATTCATTCTATATGTAAAAGTTTGTATCTGATAATCCCGAAATCTCAGTCCATCTCTCCCCCTGGCAACCACCAGTCTGCTCTCTACGTCTGTGAGTTCACTACTGTTTCACAGATAAGTTCGTTTGTGTCATATTTTAAATTCTGTGGATAAGTGGTATCATATGGCATTTGTCTTTCTCTGTCTGATTTACTTCACTTAATCTCTAAGTCTATGCATGTTGTTGCAAACGGCATTGTTTCATTCCTTTGTATAGCTGAGTAATACTCTGTTTTATACCACATCTTCTTTATCTGTCGGTGGACGTCTAGATTGTTTCTGTGTCTTTAGAGGCTATGTGAATAGCGCTGCTGTAAACATCGGAGGGCATATGTCTTTTCTGAATTAGAGTTTTGTCTGGATGTATTTATTTTTATTTTTTATGCTTTTATTTCTAAATTTTCTGCAATGAGCAGAAATATTTGGAGAAGTATACAAGGAGATACTGTCCACAATCTTAGAGTTAACGCTTTGGTCTGTTTTTATTGAGTATTTATTCTTTGCATTTTATAAACATAGTTGAAATTATCTTTTATATCAGGAGTGAGTCTTGCTTGGTTTTCATTTAACATAAGCATTTATTAAGCTTGATTCTTCATAAACTTTGTTTTTGATGACTGTAGAATATTCTACCAAGTAGAAACACTATTTTAATCATTCCCTTATGATTGACAGTTAGGTAACTTTCAGTTTTTGTTGTTAAAATAATGCCACAATGATAAACTTAGTTAACACAGTACTTAGAAGTGTCAACCCTGGAAAAATCAGTCCAGAGTTTAGAGAAACTGTCTTCCCAATGGATATGTATGCAGCAGGCACTCAGCAGTTGCTTGTGCTTAGTGAATGAGGGGACTGGAGTGAAGGAGTATTCTATAAATGATTTCTATAAATGATAACATGAAAGAACAAAGAATGTTTTACAGCAGTGAAGGCCTGTCGAGAGGGACCCCAGGATGAACTGCAAAATCTAAGCCTCTCTTACCCTGATAGCTGCCAAGTTTTTGAGAGGGTTCTGCAATTTCGGCCATGCAGGTATTGGGGGAAAATGATGATTTGCAGAATTGTACAGTAGGAACGTATAGCTTGGTCTGCCTTTGTGCCATGTGGACAGATCAAGTGATGCTGATGCTTTTCCAGTCCCTGGAGGAAGGGAACATGGCAAGGTGGTTTCTTGCCATGTTTTTTGCGGTGGTTTCTTGTCTGACCGTGTGCCGCCCAAATGGCCACTGAAACCAATCAATTTGTGGAAGGCTGTGACAATTTTCTTGACTTGAGTCTCTCTTTCAGAACTGATAGGAGAACAGAATGTCTCTAAAAAGTGTCTCTTTATTTGTGCCTGGAGCGCTCTGTAATTTGGGCCTTATCAGAACAGCCTGTCTGTTTTGAATTTGGAACCATTTACTTCCTGTTTCTTTACACTGTGAGCTGTTTATATGCCAAAAAGCACAAGTGGAGGCCTTTTCACCTTCTCACTCACAACTTCAAGAAAGAAATAAAGGAGAGCCGCATTCTCTAGACTCTCTAATCCCTGGGCGTTGGCAACAAATAAATGAAAAATACTCAGATGTAGACATCTGTGTGGTGGTGATGGGCAGTGAGAAGCTCGGCTGCTGGGTCCTATTGTGCTATTTCTTGGCCTTTCTGAGGATTCTCTGGGGAAGGGAGTCCTCATTCACTTGGCAGAGCATACATCCCATTCATGTTCGGTTTGTCCATTTATTAATTCCGTTCATTCCTTCTCTTGTTAATTCTATTTGGTTCACTTTAGTTATTGATCACCTAATGTATGTCATGCAGTTTCAAAGCCTTAGTGACACAGCTGTGACTAAGACTTCCTTCCTGTTTCATTCAAGGTTCAGTGGCAGTAATGAGAAACCAGCTATTCTAAACAGACATGGATTGAATACAGTGGATTAGGTGCTTACATCATTGTTGGAAAGGTGGAGGAGGGAGATCTAAGCTGACATGTGGCAGTGACTCCTAAAACAAGACTCTGAAGACAGGTCATTAGTGACTTTTCTTTTTCGTTTTACTCCCTCTTTTGAACTCTTATCCCCTGCCCCCAGTTTATCTGTCACAGCTTTTAGACTTTTCCTTTCTGGGATTAATGGATTATAAAGTGTTAATGATTGAGTGTGTTGTTAATAAAAATAGCTGTCACTTGAGAGTCTCTTGGACAGCAAGGAGATCAAACCAGTCCATCCTAAAGGAAATCAACCCTGAATATCCACTGGAAGGATTGATGCTGAAGCTGAAGCTCCAGTACTTTGGTCATCTGATGCAAAGAGCCTACTCAATAGAAAAACCCTAGTGCTGGGAAAGATAAAGGGTCAGAGGAGAAAGGAGAGTGAGATGGTTGGATGGCATCACCAACTCAATAAGCATGAGTTTGAGCAAAATCCAGGAGATGTGAAGGACAGGGAAACCTGGTACACTGCAGTCTGTGGGGTTGCAGAGTCAGATGTGGCTTAGTGTCGAAACAACAAGCTGCCCTTTTACTAAGTACCCAGCTGTGTGTTAAGTTCCTTATATGCCTTCTGTCAATTCTTACATCCTCTTTTACATACTTAATAGTATTATCTCCATATTACAGATAAGGAACCTGAAGTTAAGAAAAAGTAAGTGACTTACCCAAGATAATTCAGTGAATAAGTACATGTGAATTCAGGCAGTATCCCTGAAGAGGTACTTGCAGTTTAAAATAAAAGCTGGGCTAAAGAAGAAATACAGGTGGCCAGTGAAGTGAAAGTGAAGTTGCTCAGTCATGTCAGACTCTTCCTGACCCTATGGACTGCAGCCCACCAGGCTCCTCCACCCATGGGATTTTCCGGGCAAGAATACTGGGTTGAGTTGCCAATTCCTTCTCCACAAATGGCCAGTAAGCCCATGAAAACCTGTTCAACATCACTAGCCAGCAAGGAAACGCAAATCATAATCATGATTTGCATGAGATGCTACTTCGTAAACAATAGGATTTCTGTATGCAAAGAGATTTTTTTAAATATTTGATCTTATTTATTTGTTACTCTTAGAACATCTCGTTTTTAAGTGTTGATTGGAATACTAATACAGTGCTGGTAAGAACGTGCAACCACTTTGAAAACCAGTTTGCAGGTCCTCAAAAGTTTAAACATAGAGTCACCTATGACTCATGAATTCTACTCTTAGGTGTATACTCAGGAGAAATGAAAACATATATATCTGCATAAAGGCTCAGGCATAGATGTTCATAGAAGCAGTATTCACAACATTCCCAAGTGGAAATAACCCAAATGTCCACCAACCAATGAAGGGAGAAATAAATGTGGTATATCCATGCAGTGGAATATTATTTGGCAGTAAAAAAGGTGAAGTATTGATATCTGACAAGGACAAACCTTGAAAACATTATGTTAAATGAAAGAAATCAGGGAATTTCCTAGAGGTCCAGTGGTTAGAACTCCATCCTTCTACTCAGGTCCCTGAACTAAGATTTTGCAAGCTGTGCAGCACAGCCAATAAAAAGAAAAACAAAAGAAGCCAGTCACAAAAATGATATACTGTATTATTCCATTTATATGAAATGTCCAAAAGAGGGAATTCTGTAGTGGTAGAAAGTAGATTGGCCTTCCCTGGTGGCTCAGTGGCAAAGAATCTGCTTGTAATGCGGGAGACCCAGGTTCAATCCCTCTGTTGGGAAGATCCCCTAGAGAAGGGCATGGCAACCTACTCCAGTACTCTTGCCTGGAGAATTCCATGGACAGAGGAGCCTGGCTGAGTACAATCCATAGGGTCACAGAGAGTTGGACACAGCTGAAGTGACTAAGCAGCAGCAGAAAATAGATTAATGATTGCCCAGGCTGGGAGGGATGATGGCTAAAGATTATGGGATTTCTTTTTAAGGGGGATAGGTGTTCTAAAATTGAGTGGGATTATGGTTGCCCTACTCTGACTCTACTAAAAGCCATTTCACTGTACACTTAATTTTTAAATTAAAAATTTTTTGGCTGCACCATGTGGCATGCAGGATCTTAGTTCCCTGACCAGGGATCAAACCTGAGCCCCTTGCAGTTGGAGTTTGGAGTCCTAGCCGCTGGACTGCCAAAGAATTCTCTCATTGTACACTTTAAATGGCTGAGTTGTTTGACAGGTGAACAACTCACTAAGTTGTTGTTTAGTCACTAAGTGTGGCTGACTCTTGCGACCCTATGGACTATAATCCACTAGGCTCCTGTCTATGGGATTTCCCAGGCAAGAATACTGGAGTTGTCATTTTCTTCTCCAGGGGATTTTCTCAACCCAGGAATCGAATCCGTATCTCCTGCATTGGCATGAAGATTTTTTACCACTGAGTGACCAGGGAAGCCCCATTAAGTTGTTACTAAACCAAAAGAGTGAGAAGAAAAGCTGGGAAGGACAATTCTTACCCAAAGAAATGAATTACTAATGGTAGAATTTAGGAAATAGTAGATAAATCCCATACAGTTCTCTTACATTTTTGGCTTGTGTTAATTTGTCCTCACTAGGATGGATTTAATTTAGCTCAAAATTAAATATTTAATTCCCAGTTGCTTGTCTGGTTGGTGGATCTAGAGGTGGCTTTCTCAGCTGTCTACTTTTCTAGGTTTTTCAGTTTTTCTCTGAGGTGTATGTATTGCTTTTATAAGTAGGGAACCAAAAGTAAAGAATATCATAAACTATATATTCCACTGGGTTGTGCAAAAATAACATCGTGACTTCTACATGTTGTGCTGCTTGAACTAGTTTGAGAATTTTATAGATTCTTATCCTAGAAAAGACATTTTTTGGGGGAAAAAGTGAGAAGTAACACACGTGTGTGCCCTGAATTGAGCTGGTGTCAGAATCCAGTCATTTCTTGGAGCCTCCTGCCTTTTATCCTCTCATTTCTTATTTGCTCTTTGTGTCTAAGAACCACCAAGTTGTTAATGATCACAATGTTGTATACAGTTTTGTGCACAACTTTACTTGTTGGGATAAGGGAAAGATGATCAGGAACATGAGGTAGAGGTGGTGGTGATGAGTGGTCAAATTGCATATGAGTGAAAGGAGGAAATGTAGTGGGGTCTGTGCCCTTAGGTAACTTGTTCCATTGCTGATGCCAGCATTTCATAGTCTACTTGGAACCCAGTAAAATGCCTCATGAAAGTTACAAGGCCTTCACAGAAGAGAAAGTCACCATAGCCCCCATCCTTCTACCTGAGGTAAGACCATACGTACGTTTTGTTTTGCTTTTTAACAGGATTTATGGATCAGTGAAGTAAAATGTATTGAGATCCAACTGTATATTTGAGGGCAGAATTTGCTGTCAAGAATTCAGAGTAAAGCTGAGGATTTACAACCCATGAGAGGCTTAAGTGGAAAGTTCTTTTCTCATTGCACGTTAAGTAGGCAACTTGGAGCATGACCTGTATTTCTCAAGCTAGAAGTGGCGAGTTCTGGGCCCTGAGGCCTTCTCATTTACTGTGTTCACGTGTGTTTGTCTGTAAGTAGGGTCCAGGTGCCTTCCAGGTAAAAGGGGTAAGTGAGGAGTAAGGGTGGGGGGAGCAGGTCTACTAGCTTCCTGGCCCCCACCTCACCCCAGAGAGCCTGCCAGAACTCTTCTGAACACCCCCTGGTACCCTGGCTCTCTCTTCTCCTTCTGACGCCTAGGACCTTTAAGAGCAGGCCTAGGATAGCTCACAAGTATGGTAGAAAGAGAAATCTCTGTTTCTCTGAGTTTAGGTCCTCACTCTACCACTTACAAGAGCCCTTTACTTTTGGGCAAGTCATTTATCCTTTTAAGGTTTTCCTAATCTTTAATAGAAATAATGCTACTACCCTCCATGCTCATGGTGAACCCAGGCACACCCTGGAGATATTGTGGGTTCAATTCCAGATCACTGCAATAAAACAAATATTATGCTAAAGAGAATCTTGTGAATTTTTTGGCTTCCTAGTACATATGAAAGCTGTGTTTATACTGTAGTCTGTTAAGCATGTGATAGCGCTGTGTCCTAAAAAAGGTACCTATGTGCTAGTCCCTCAATTGCATCCGCCTTTAACAGTCCCATGGACTGTAGTTCCCCAGGCTCCTTTGTCCTTGGAATTCTTCAGGCGAGAATACTGGAGTGGGTTGCCATTCTCTTCTCCAGGGGATCTTCCCCACCCAGGGATCAAACCCAGGTCTCCTGTATTGTGGGCAGATTCTTTACAGGCTGAGCCACCAGGGAAGTCATATATCTTAATTTAAACATAAGGCTGTTGGAAAAATGGCACTGATGGATTTGTTCAATGCAGGGTTGCCACAAACCTTCAATTTGTGGAAAGATACAATATTTGTGACGTGCAGTGAAACAAGGTCAGCCTGTATTAAATGAAAATCATGCAGAAAATAGATAGCACAGTGCCTGAGACACACTTCCCTTTGCCTCCCTTTTCCCTCACCTGATTTTTAGACTGGGTTGGCAGAGAAAATTACCTCTGAAGGCCACCTGTTGGTATCATTAAAATATTTTTCCCCCACCTACCTATTTTTGTGTTAAATTTTAGTCTGTATTGAATGCATTTCTCCAAAATAAAAACCCATGAAAGCGAAAAATTGATTACTCTAGAGTTAGCTGTCCAATAGAATTTTCTATAATAATGAAGTGTACTTGGTTATTCTTGTCCTTGGGCTTCCCTTGTAGCTCAGCTGGTAAAGAATCTGTCTGCACTGCAGGAGACCTCAGTTCAATTCCTGGGTTGGGAAGATCCCTTGAAGAAGGGATAGGCTACCCACTCCAGTATCCTTGGGCTTCCCTGGTGGCTCAGATGGTAAAGAATCCGCCTGCAATGCGAGAGACCTGGGTTCAGTCCCTGGGTGGGAAGATCCCCCGGAGAAGGGCATGGTAACCCACTCCAGTTTTCTTGCCTGGAGAATCCCCATGGACAGAGGAGTCTGGTGGGTTACAGTCCATGATGTCGCAAAGAGTTGGATATGACTGAGCGACTAAGCACAGCAGAGCAATCTTGTCCTTTTACACTTCTACTTAGATTTTAAGATCAGCTTGTGAAGATCTATGAAAAACCTGTGAAATATTGATTGGTTTCACATTGAATTTATAGGTTAATTTAGGGAAGAAGCAACATCTTTATGACATTGGGGTTCTCTAGCTGTCCTTTCATTTAGGCCTTTTAACATATTTTTTAGTAAACCCGTATTATTCTCCATGAGAATCCCATCAGAGATTCAAAGACCAAAGAATACTGGATGGGTAACCACAAGGACAGTGAATGAGAGCAGAATCTAGAGGCAAGGGAGTCAGTGAAGAGCTGAGACAAGATGGAAGCTTGGATTTAGGACTATGAGAAAGGAGAGGAGCCAAGACACACCAGAGACGTCTCCTAGGAAGAATGGACAGGGCCTAATTAATTCTTTCAGGGCAAAATAAGGCAGAAAAGTAATAACATGTGCTGCCATTTATTAATATCTCTCTGTGTACCAAGCAAAGTGCTGGCATGTTACCATCGTCATTACTTCTCACAGTGCTCCAGAGAAGATATTGTTACTTCCATCCTCCAGGTGAGGAAACAAAACCTCAGAGAGTTTAAGTAACTAACCCAAGGTCCCCCAGGGGAACCAAGCTAGTGTTCACATCAAGATCTGCTCCTGCCCAGAGGCCACTGGACACTTGTCTAATCTTGGGGTTTTTTCAGAGTTTATTGAAAGTACTTCATGAAAACAGGCTAGACCTTTGAATTTTATGACAGAAGTAAAAGTGATGAAAATCCTCTTGCAATCATGGTCAGAAAGTCAAATTGGAATGTTTACCTTGTTTTATAATGTTTGATGAAAGATCTAGACAAGCTGGAATTTATGAGATTCCAGACCTATAAAATATGAGTTGTTGAGAGGATAGGCAAAGTAATGCCTTTGCTAACAAAAGTCCGTCTAGTCAATCGTATGGTTTTTCCAGTGGTCATATATGGATGTGAGAGTTGGACTACAAAGAAAGCTGAGCAAAGAATTGATGCTTTTGAACTGTGGTGTTGGAAAAGACTCTTGAGAGTCCCTTGGATTGCAAGGAGATCACCAGTCTATTCTAAAGGAGATCAGCTCTGGGTGTTCATTGGAAGGACTGATGCTGAAGCTGAAATTCCAATACTTTGGCCACCTGATGCAAAGAGCTGACTCATTTGAAAAGACCCTGATGCAGGGAAAGATTGAATGCGGGAGGAGAAAGGGACAACAGAGGATGAGATGGCTGGATGGCATCACCGACTCAATGGACATGAGTTTGGGTGGACTGCAGGAGTTGGTGATGGACAGAGAGGCCTGGTGTGCTGTGGTCCATGGGTCACAAAGAATCGGACATGACTGAGCGACTGAACTGAACTGAGAGGACAGGGAGACAGCTTTGGGGATGGAGATAGTGTGATTCTGTGTAAAGCAGAAGGAATTTTGAGTTCTGGAAGTGTTCTTGGTCATGTATTTCTGGGTAACAGTGTGTTGATGTTTTTTGTCCATTGGTCAGAAGAAAAAAAAGAATGGCCTTAATTAAAACTTCTATTGTCTTCGCCACAGAGGAAGGAAGCCTTTGGTGGTTGTCATGGTGACGTCTGAATGACACTGCTGAAGTGGGTAGAGATTGCCACTCATAGCCCTGAAATGTGCATTTATCATTTCCCCTGCCCTCTGAGAGGGCTACAGAGCCAAACTGCACAGTTCCTTAATCACCTTAAATTTGAGTTTGAGCCGGTGTGCATGCGTGCGAAGGAATGAGCTCTGCTTGTAGCCATGGTTAGAGTCATAAAGTCTGAAACCCAATTTCTAATTACTTTGTGCTCCTGAAGCAAAATGGCATATGTGAGGTGCTCGTGAAAGCTCTCAGAAAGCAATTAGGAGGTACAACCTTTCACATGGCACAGCAGGACAGCTGGGGAGGCCTCCTCCCCGTTCCAGCCCTCCTGCCCCTCTCCTGGCACTCAGAAGTCTTGCCTGACACACCTTCTCCATGGGCAGTCTGTTGAACGGGGCTTGCACTTAATGCACGGCAGCTTTAAATGCTGCCACTTACACCCCTTCTCCCCCTTCTGCAGCTAACTGCACATGGGCGCCATCAGTCAGCATGCAGGCAGAGTGGCTGTTTCTGACAGTAAGACCAGGCTCTTTCGCTGGCTTTGGGGTTTCTGCACTGTGTGGTATGAGTGTGGGAAGGGGGGAAGCGGGGAAGAATGATATGCAGTCGAATAATAGGGATGGATTTTCCAGCGCTCGGTCTGCAGGTGTGAAGAAGACAGGCTTATGACACCACCCGCCCCCAACTGGGTATCTCTTCCATGATCTTTCATGTAGAGTGGTATTGTGACAAAGAGCAAAGAATTTGCCCTCAGAGAACCTGGTTCGTTTTAGCGCCACCTGTTGGCTAGCCCTGTGAAGCTCGGCAGGAAGTTAACTTTGGGTTCCTGTTCCATAAAACTGTAGCAATGATGCTAACTCCCTCTCCAGGCATTGCATTGCATGAGGTGTTGCTTTGTCAGCTGTAAGTGCTGTATAAGCTATAAATTCTAATTCATTAAGCTCATATTGTACACTAGGCCCTATGCTGGAGAATCAGAGCCCACAGAGAGTCAAGGCAAGAACAATAATCAGAATAAGATGGAGGGGAGTTCCCTGGCGGCCCACTGGTTGAGACTCGGTGCTTTCACTGCCATGGCCCAGGTTCAATCCCTGATCGGGGAACTAAGATCCTGCAAGCTGCATGGTATGACCAAAAAAAAAAAAAAAAAGAATAAGCTGAACATGTACTTAATTCTGCCTGATGTCAGGCTTCTAGGTGGAGATGGTCCTTGCACTGAGTCTTAAGGGATGGGTATAAGTTAGCCAGAGAGACAGGAGACAACCTTCAAGAAAAAAGGCACAGTGTATGCAATGACACAGAGGCATCACTGAGGAGCAGTGAACCGTGAGCCAGGGGACGAATAATGATGGGTGTTTATCCAGAAGGTGAGGGGAGCTGATGGGTTATTATTTGAAGGCAAGGAGTGACAACAATTTATAGGTTTAGAAATAAATTTATAGGTTTAGAAATTTAGTTGTGTGGAGACTGTTGAAAGTGACTTGGGGATATGTGGGTGAGTACAGAGATAGGATAATGACCTTAGAGGCTATCACTGTCACCCAGTGAAAGTGGCCCTGGGGATGAAGAACATGGGCTGGCCTGGTGAAGTAGGAAGTGGAGTCGAGCGTCTATGACTGAAATGGAATGAGGGAAAGTGGTAGGATGATTCCAGCATTTCTAAGTGATATTACTGTTGACATTGCGTGAAATTTTCATTGTGCATGACAGTGTTGTTAAGCCTCTTGGGTCCCCTGCCCACTAAATGCTCCCTGGTGGTTGGGGCAACAAAATGTCACTGTAATTTTTCCAGATGCCCTTGGTTAGGAACTGTGAAACGGTAGTTTCACCAACATGGGGAATAAAAGGGGAGAAATAGGGTGGGAAGAGTCCCCTTGTGGACTATATTGATTTTATGTTTGATTGACTTCTTGGTAGAAGTGCAGGCAGAAGAGAGTGGACACTGGAAATACTGCTTCAGGAGACATACGCATGGCAGCGAAGGAGCTTTCTAGGGAGGATATTTAGCATGAGGCAGGGGCGGGGGGAGGCTGGTGGATGGCAGAACTTTGAGGACCATCGTGTATCCTGTTTGATCATGTGTGTTGGGGAGGACACGTAGTATCTCAGGACCTACAGAGGAGAGGAAACTGAAGCTCAACAAGAGCAAATGACATCTGCAAGTCTGTCTTTTAATCAGTTTGGTGGATGCTCCCCTTGACCAACCAGCATCCAGATGAGGCTGGATTTCCCCTTGGGCTCTTTGATGTCTTTCTTTGTGACCAGTTGGACTAAGTGTCTCAGTGACAGGGCTGTTATTATCCCTGCCTCTCCTTGGGTTTAGAAGTCTTTGTGCATTACTAAGGAGGTTTTTCACAATTTGCTTTTTTCCCTTCAATGGCAGACTTTTCCTTGGTGCCTTCTGTGTTCTTGGTTCACTGATTAATAGACACTTGAGGAATTGCAGGGAGGCATTTAACATGCATCAGATACCATCACTAGCAGAGAAAATGATTCACTGAGCTCTCTCTCTGCTGTCTGCGTCTCTCCTTGCCAACATAGCTTGATGTTGGGGAATTGAGTCTGAATCTGGAAAAACACAGTTTAAATGTGTGATTCAGAGTCAGTGACATGTGTGCATGCGTGCCCAATCACTCAGTTGTGTCCGACTCTCTGCAACCCTAGGGACTGTAGCCCTCTATCCATGGAGTTTCACAGGCTAGAATACTGGAGTGCGTTGCCATTTCCTCCAGGAGATCTTCCCAACCCAGGGATGGAACCTAGGTCTTCTGCCTCTGCTTCACTGGCAGGCAGATTCTTTACCACTGTGCCACCTGTAATGTGCAGCTGTCTCCAAAGTGGGGGTCTTGGAGAGGTGGTAGTGAGGGGTCTAAGAGGTTTTGCATCCCCATTTCCTTTACATTACCTTCTTCAAAGGCAGGAGTCATTCCAGGTTAGAGATAAGCTCTAGGCTCTAGCCTTTAGCCAGTGCCCATGCTGGGAGGGTTGGGACTTCAGACTGGGAGGTGGACTTTATTTTCAGAGTGTGAAGATGCTGGTAAGAATGGCTTCTAGTAAGCCCTTGTTCAGTCACCCAGTCGTGTTTGACTCTTTGCCACCCTTTGGACTGAAACATGCCAGGCCTCTCTGTCCCTCACTTCTCCTGGAGTTTGCCCAAGTTCATGTTCATTGCATCAGTGATGCCATCCAGCCATCTCATCCTCTGACACCCTCTTCTCCTTCTGTGCTCAGTCTTTCTTAGCATCAGGAACTTTTCCAATGAGTCGTCTGTTCGTATCAGATGACCAAAGTACTGGCCTTTTATATGTTCATGAGTTCTCACAGTGAATATACTGGAGTGGTTTGCCATTCCCTTCTCCAGTGGATCACATTTTGTCAGAACTCTCTGCTATGACCCATTTGTCTTGGGTGGCTGGCCCTGTATGGCATGGCTCATAGCTTCATTGAGTTGTGCAAGCCCCTTTGCCACGAAAAGGCAGTGACTGTACAAGGTACAAGGTTACCCTGTACCAAAGTTTTCTTCTTTCCTTGGAAATATAAGGAGCCAGTTTGGCCGTGATGTTTTCATGGACAGTAATCCATCCTTTGACTCCAGAGTCCACTTCAGACAGTTGGACGCCCCCTGTCATCCATGCCTCCAGAGTTGGAGTCAAAGAACCTAGGTTTGAATCCTGCCTCTGCCCCTACTTGACTGTGAAATCTTACACAAACCCCTTAATTTTTCTCATCCTCAGTTTCCATATCTGTAAAATAGACATAATAATACCTAACTTTAGGATTGTAATAAGGCATGAGATAGTGCCTGCAGAGTGCCTGGAATAGGATATTGATATGATATATGATGTACCTACTGCAGTAACTGTTACAGATCTCTGTCTTACCTTACATGATTCTTTATCCACAGCCCTCTGACCCCTGCACACACATTTTGGGCTATCTGCAGAAATCTGACACTTCAGCATGATGGGCTCTTTATTTAGGGATATGGGGAGCTAGTGAGTTTTCTTTAGGGAGAGGGGACCTTGATAAGACCATCTGCCCTATTTACCACCTTGATGCCAGTCATCATTAAGAAGGTCTTTCACAGAACCTACACTGCAGTGTGGGACGGGAAATGGAACCCAGATCTGGCTCCAAACCAATACTCTTCCACTGACTTTGATGTCTCACCCCTGACTCCTCCCTTCTTGAGGCCTGCTTTGCCCTGCCTCTCTGCCCACCCAGCGCCCCCGCCCCCCTTCCAAGAAAATAAAAACTAGAATAGAACCAGAAAGCCCTGTCAGGATATTCTGTCTGGGCTTCATGTTTCGCTTACTGGAAGGTCTGGGTACTCTGGGTCCTGTGGGTTACGTGCCTTCTTCCTGCTGGGCTCTTGACCCGAGGTTCCCTTCCTGAATGGCATCACTAGGAAACCGAGAAGGAAATGGGTTTGGGTGGGGGCTTTCCGAAATCATCCCATTTTGTCCTCATCTAGAAGTGAGACAGGCAGCGAGAGCCCCTCCTTTACTGGATTTCTGAAATCCTTCTCCCCGCACCCCCCATCTCGGCACTGAGGGTGGGATGGTCCCCCTTTCCTGGGTCATGGAGGGATGCTGGGCCAGTCGCCCTGTGTGATTAGGGGCTCTGGAGTCCCTTGGCTATGTCAATACCATTGCTGGAAGGCCCCAGAGGGACTGTTGGGAAATAGGCAGCCTTAGGAGGCCCTGAGCAGGCTTGTGAGGAAGCAGCTGGATGGACTAGCGCCCTAACCTGATTCAGGAGGGCACCGCGGAGAATGCGCTGGGCAGAGCAGCTGCAGGAAGTTTCTCCCCTTGGAATGTGGCTGGACTACTTTACCTCTCACACCCTACAGACAGCTTCCAAACAGAAACCCTGCACTTTAAGTCCTCGTGGACATCGCGGGCCCTGGTACAGGGAGCCTTCAGATCTCCGGGCTCATACATTACAGGACAGCCCTGGTTTCCGGAGTGAAGTGCTAAATGTCAAGACTTATGCGGGCCATTCTACACTGCACACCTGCACATGGCGCATACGCGTGTCCCTGCTCTGGGTTTCCTCCTTCCCCCACTGCCCTGGCCTCCCGGCAGCAGGCAGAACAACTTTGCTAGCCGTGTCCACCTTGCTGTGAGTACCTGCGTTGCCACCTTTCCTGCCACCGCTTTCTCAGCCTCACCAGTGTGGAAGGTGACGGGGTAAAGCAGTCTAGTCGAGTAGCACCAGGTGTCGAGGGATGGAAGGGCTCCTTGTGCTCATCATCTCCAACCTTTTCCCATTTTATGGACAAGAGGACTGAGGCCCAGGAAGGGAAAGCCACTTGCCTGCATTCCCTTTGTCTGGTATTGTTGTTTACCTTGAACAAATTAAATGCCTGACCTAGGGTGCAGAGAAGACATCGTGATGTAGGAAAAGAGTTTGGCTTCTGGACCTGGATTCCAGTGGAAATCCTAAATCTTGAAACATGTGGTCTTGGACAAATGAATTAACTGCTTGCAACCTGTTTACTAAGATGATAATACCTTGCAGTGTTGAAGTGACCGTTAGAGGTAATATATGCAAGCATCTCAGGCAGTTACTCATCATGGCAGGTGTTCAGAGAGAGGTGACTGTTACTTTGAATATAGCCCCAGTGGTTTGTTAATAGATTCTGGCTTCTCTGAACTGTGAAAGCTGTGTATCTAAAAGAAAAGGCTTGACATAGGTATTGTCAATCTTAGTGTAAGCTTCCTGTGAGAAAGGGCTAAGGAACCCAAACCAGCCTCCACTCTAGCGCTGTGAATATCTGCTCCTGTGGCCAGGTTCCTGAGAGGTTGGCATAGGTTCTCAGCCATAGCTCTGTACGAGGCCTTGTTGCTTTGTATTCCCACCAAAATCTCTCTTCATGCTCAGGATCTCATCATCCTACCCATGTATTTCAGAAATCTCTTGACTCACATAATTGCTAAATGGTGTGTTTCATGAATTAATAGATTCACAGAGCTAGAGAGGAGCATAAGGTCATCTTGGCAGATTGCAGGCCTGGGGTTTGTGTCCTTTCCTTACCGACATATTGCCAAATGGTTTTCTGGCCTGGGCTTGAAAACGCCCACAAACTGGAGGCAGCCAGCCAGTCTGATGTTCAGAGGCCACACTGTAACGTTGTGGACATGCGATTCCTTGAAAAATCTGCCTCCCAGTGACTACATCTTAGACCTCGGGGGACAAATCAAATCACTGTATCTTCTGATAGCCTTTCAGAGGTGATGACAACTGTTGTGAGCCCTGAGTCTTCCTAGGTCTTAAAACTCCAGTTCCTTCAGTGGCTTTGACTGTTCACAGCCCTGATTTCTCTCTTCTGGACATGCTCCAGCTTACCACTCTGGGCTGCAGGTGTGGTTACCAGAAGTGAACACAATATTTGGATCAGTTCAAAACAGAACTTAAGTGAGTCCCAAGATAATCACCATGGTGTGATCACTCACCTAGAGCCAGATATCCTGGAATGTGAAGTCAACTGGACATTAGAAAGCATCACTACAAACAAAGCTAGTGGAGGTGATGGAATTCCAGTTGAGCTATTTCAAATCCTGAAAGATGATGCTGTGAAAGGGCTGCACTCAATATGCCAGCAAATTTGGAAAACTCAGCACTGGCCACAGGACTAGAAAAGGTCAGTTTTCATTCCAATTCCAAAGAAAGGCAATGCCAAAGAATGCTTAAACTACCGCATAATTGCACTCATCTCACACACTAGAGTGATGCTCAAAATTCACCAAGCCAGGCTTCAGCAGTACGTGAACCGTGAACTTCCAGCTGTTCAAGCTGGTTTCAGAAAAGGCAGAGGAACCAGAGATCAAATGGCCAACATCTGCTGGATCATGGAAAAAGCAAGAGAGTTCCAGAAAAACACCTATTTCTGCTTTATTGACTATGCCAAGGCCTTTGACTGTGTGGATCACAATAAACTGTGGAAAATTCTGAAAGAGATGGGAATACCAGACCACCTGACCTGCCTCTTGAGAAACCTATATGCAGGTCAGGAAGCAACAGTTAGAACTGGATATGGAACAACAGACTGATTCCAAATAGGAAAAGGAGTATGTCAAGGCTGTATATTGTCACCCTGCTTATTTAACTTCTATGCAGAGTACATCATGAGAAACGCTGGGCTGGAAGAAGAACAAGCTGGAATCAAGATTGCCAGGAGAAATATCAATAACCTCAGATATGCAGATGATACCACCCTTATGGCAGAAAGTGAGGAACTAAAAGCCTCTTGATGAAAGTGAAAGAGGAGAGTGAAAAAGTTGGCTTAAAGCTCAACATTCAGAAAACTAAGATCATGGCATCTGGTCCCATCACATCCTGGGAAATAGATGGGGAAACTGGAAACAGTGTCAGACTTTATTTATTTGAGCTCCAAAATCACTGTTGATGGTGATTGCAGCCATGAAATTAAAAGATGCTTACTCCTTGGAAGAAAAGTTATGACCAACCTAGATAGCATATTCAAAAGCAGAGACATTACTTTGCCAACAAAGGTCCATCTAGTCAAGGCTATGGTTTTTCCTGTGGTCATGTGAGAGTTGGACTGTGAAGAAAGCTGAGCGCCAAAGAATTGATGCTTTCGAACTTGGTGCTGGAGAAGACTCTTGTGAGTCCCTTGGACTTCACGGAGATCCAGCCAATCCATTCTAAAGGAGATCGGTCCTGGGTGTTCATTGGAAGGAATGATGCTACAGCTGAAACTCTAATACTTTGACCACCTGATGCAAAGAGTTGACTCATTGGAAAAGACTCTGATGCTGGGAGGGATTGAGGGCAGGAGGAGAAGGGGACGACAGAGGATGAGATGGCTGGATAGCATCACCGACTCGATGGACATGAGTCTGGGGGAACTCCAGGAGTTGATGATGGACAGGGAGGCCTGGTGTGCTGCGATTCATGGGGTTGCAAAAAGGAGGACATGACTGAGTGACTAAACTGAAGGTCCTAGTGGCTTTGTGACAGCTTTTCCACACTAATTGGGTTTGTGGTAAGTCAACACCACTAAACTAATACAGATTTTGTATTATTTCCTAGAGCTGCCATAATAAGTTAATATAAACCTGATGGCTTAAAACAACAGAAAGTTATTCTTTTATAGTTCTGGAGGCCTGGAGTCTAAAATCACAGCGTTTGCAGCCTTGGTTCCTTTGGAGGCTCTGTGGGGGACTCCATTCCATGCTTTTCTCTCTGCTTCTGGGGGTTGCTGGCAATTCTTGGCATTTCTTGACTTGTCAATGCATCACTTCAATCTTGGCCTCTGTCTTCACATGACCATCTCCTTCAACATGTGTTTTATATGCCCCTTGGAATGGCAACCCACTCCAGTATTCTTGTCTGGATAATCCCATGGACAGAGGAGCCTGGAAGGCTACAATCCATGGGATCCCAAAGGGTCAGACAAGACTGAGTAGCTAACACTTCCCTGAATCCAGAGCAGTGGCACTGGATTTCTGTGCAAGGTTTTTTTGACTGAACATGAGGATTCCCAGGTCTCTAAAATATATTTTTCATGTTTTTAGTAGTAATTAGTCACTGAAAGATGGATTTTTTTTTAAAGGCAGGAAATAATTTAAAAACAATGTAATGATGATTTCCACCCCCCCCATAATCCTTAGTTTCAGGAACCTAGTGGTATATTCTGGTTAATGATAACTATGACCTTAAGCAATTCTCTAACCTTCTCTGACCTCAGTTTCCTCATCTGTGAAACAAAGAGATTGGATGAGGTGAGCTGTATGTCATTTTCAGCTTTGAAATTCCTATTACAGTGGTTTCTGGAAAGCAAGGCTTCCTGTTGATGATATAAGGTCTCAAGCTGGCTTACTAACCTGAGAATTCACAGCTGTTGATGAAAACAGATTATCATTTATGAATCTGAAAATCTGAAAAACTCTGTCCTTTTGTTCACCTTTGACAGGATATGGAGTCTAAGCTATGACACATCCCCTCCCTCTTCTTGAATACTCACAAAGTGTGAGATCCAAAGAGCTGGCATTTAGTTAGCTCTTAAATATTTATTACATGAAAGAAAGAATCTACTTATGTCACATATTATTATTGGGAGCAAATAATGCAGTATCATTCAGGTCTGATCATCTAGTAATTGTGGGCCTTTTAAGATTTCTCCTGGGACTTCCCCAGTGGTCCTGTGGTTAAGAATCTGCTTTCCAATGAGGGAACACAGTTTTGATACCTGGTCAGGAACTAAGATCCCACATTGCTCGGGGTAATTAAGCTAGAGAGCCACAGCAGAAGATCCTGCGTGCTGCAACTAAGACTCGATGCACCCAAATATATTAATAAATATTTTAAAAAGATTCCCCCTGAGTGTGCCTCTCAGAAGCAATTATTTTTATTTATATTCCATTTGTATTGAAATATAAATTGACATATAGCACTCTATAAATTTAAGGTGTGCAGCATAATGACTTGACTTACAATCATCATGAAAGGATTATCACAGTAAGTTTAGTGAACATCCGTCATCTTGTCTAGATACAAATTAGAGAAACAGAAAAAAATTACAACGAGAGCTGTTAGGATTTACTCTTAACAAGTTTCATATATAACATATGGCAGTGCTAATTATATTTATCAAGTTGGGCTCTAAAATCACTGCGGATGGTGACTGTAGCCATGAAATTAGAAGACGATTGCTTCTTGGCAGGGAAGCTACGAGAAACCTAGACAATGTGTTAAAAGCAGAGACATTACTTAGGGGACAAAGGTATGTATAGTCAAGGCTATGGTCTTTCCAGTAGTCATGTACGGATATGAGATCTGGACAATAAAGAAGGCAGAGTACCGAAGAACTGATACTTTCAAACTGTGGTGCTGGAGAAGACACTTGAGAATCCCTTGGAAAGCAAGGAGATCAAACTATCCAACCTTAAAGGAAATCAACCGTGAATACTCTTTGGAAGAAATGATGCTGAAGCTAAAATTCCAATACTTTGGCCACCTGATACTAACAGCTGACTCGTTGGAAAAGACCCTGATGTTGGGAAAGAGTGAAGGCAGGAGGAGAAGAGGGCGACAGAGGATGAGATGGTGGGATGGCATTACCGCTTCAGTGGACATGAACTTAGGCAAACTCTGGAAGACAGTGAGAAATGGGAGGCCTAGCGTGCCGCAGTCAGTGGGGTCACGAAGAGTTGGACACAACTTGGCAACTGAACAACAAAAACAACACATTATATCTGTAGTACTTATTTGCCTTATAACTGGAAGTTTGTAGTACTTTCCTCCAATTCCCCCTCCCTCATCTCACCCAGCACCTACTTTACCACCCCCTCCCTCACCTCTGGTAACCACAAATCTGATCTTTTTTTCTGTGGGTTTGTTTTATATTTTGTTTGTTTTTGAAATATAATTGACTTACAGTACTGTGTTTGTTCTTCTTACACAAAGTACTGATTTTTTTCTATCTCAAAATGATCATCAGGATAAGTAATTATAGTATGTAACCATATAAAGGAATTAGTTACTTATTGACTGAATTCCCCATGCTGTACATTTCATTCCCATGACTCATTCATTTTGTAAGTGGAAGTTTGCATCTCTTAATCTCCCTTACCTATTTCTTTCCTCACCCCAACCCAGAAGCAGTTTCTTCTCACCTTGTCACGTGGCTTGTGGGATCTTAGTTCCTCAACAAGGAGTTGAACCTGTGACCTCTGCATTGAAAGCATGGAGTCTTAGCCACTGGACCACCAGGGTAGTCCCAAGCAGTTACTTTTAAAGACGGTGGCAATGTTTCAAAGTTGCTTTCTGGAGCAGTTTCCTTGTCTGTGATAGAGACGACAGTGAGGCCTGGACTTCAGGGCCTATGCTTGAAACACCATCAGTTCAGTCGCTCAGTCGTGTCTGACTCTTTGCGACCCCATGAATTGAAACACGCCAGGCTTCCCTGTCCGTCACCAACTCTGGGAATTCACTCATACTCATGTCCAACGAGTCGGTGATGCTATCCAGTCATCTCATCCTCTGTCGTCCCCTTCTCCTCCTGCCCCCAATCCCTCCCAGCATCAGAGTCTTTTCCAATGAGTCAACTCTTTGCATCAAGTGGCCAAAGTATTGGAGTTTCAGCTTTAGCATCAGTCCTTCCAGAGAATACCCAGGACCGATCTCCTTTAGAATGGATTGGTTGGATCTCCTTGCAGTCCAAGGGACTCTCAAGAGTCTTCTCCAACACCACAGTTCAAAAGCATCAATTCTTCAGTGCTCAGCTTTCTTCACAGTCCAACTCTCACATCCATACATGACTACTGGAAAAACCATAGCCTTGGCTAGACGGACCTTTCTTGGCAAAGTAACATCTCTGCTTTTGAATATGCTATCTAGGTTGGTCATAACTTTCCTTCCAAGGAGTAAGCGTTTTTAATTTCATGGCTGCAGTTACCATCTGCAGTGATTTTGGAGCCCAGATAAATAAAGTCTGCCACTGTTTCCACTGTTTCCCCATCTATTTGCCATGAAGTGATGGGACCAGATGCCATGATCTTAGTTTTCTGAATGTTGAGCTTTAAGCCAACTTTTCCACTCTCCTCTTTCACTTTCATCAAGAGGCTTTTTAGTTCCTCTTCACTTTCTTAGATCTTCCTGGTGGCTCAGACGGTAAAGCATCTACCTGCAATGTGGGAGACCCGGGTTCGATTCCTGGGTCAGGAAGATCTCCTGGAGAAGGAAATGGCAATCCACTCCAGCACTCTTGCCTGGAAAATCCCATGGACAGAGGAGCCTAATAGGCTACAGTCCATGGGGTTGCAAAGAGTCGGACACAGCTGAGCAACTTCACTTTCACTTTCTGCCATAAGAGTGGTGTCATCTGTGTATCTGAGGTTATTGATATTTCTCCTGGCAATCTTGATTCCAGCTTGTGCTTCTTCCAGCCCAGTGTTTCTCATGATATACTCTACACAGATGTTAAATAAGCAGGGTGACAATATACAGCCTTGACATACTCTTTTCCTATTTGGAACTAGTCTGTTGTTCCATGTCCAGTTCTAACTGTTGCTTCCTGACCTGCATATAGGTTTCTCAAGAGGCAGGTCAGGTGGTCTGGTATTCCCATCTCTTTCAGAATTTTCCACAGTTTATTGTGATCCACAGAGTCAAAGGCTTTGGCATAGTCAATAAAGCAGAAATAGGTGTTTTTCTGGAACTCTCTTGCTTTTTCCATGATCCAGCAGATGTTGGCCATTTGATCTCTGGTTCCTCTGCCTTTTCTGAAACCAACTTGAACAGTTGGAAGTTCACGGTTCACGTATGGAAACATGCATTTTTCAGGTTTCACAGAATGAGTTCTGTGGTCTCATTCCAGGGGCACACACTCAGAAGCTTTTCTCTTTCAGGATCCCCTGCTACCACCAGTGGCCCCTGTGAATATCCATAGCGGGCTGCAGTCTCTGGCATCTCTCTTCTTTTGAGTTCTTTGGGGACAGACAGTTGGCAGTGCCTCTCTGGATTTTTCACGCTATGCAAGAAGACTGCTGACTGTCATGGGGTTCAGCTTTTCAGGAGACCAGTCAGAGAAGGCTAAGGGGATGTCTACTTACTGTTATTGTTGGGAAGATTTTCCTGTTTTTTGTGAGAGGGAAATTTTCTGGCTTATTTTTGCTATCTTCTTTTAGTTCTTATGCAAGAAATCTTTATTCTTTACAACAGACCTCCTTCCTAAGAGGAAGAGCTTCTCTAGAATCTGATTTCTCTAGAATCAGATTGGGGTTGCAGACTCAAATGTCTGTAGAGGCTTCATGTATAACGGAAAAGCTGACTGTATGTCTGCTCTCTAATTTGTTTTACTCTGTCCACTTGGTTTATCTTTGTCTCCCTAATTCTGATTGAGATACAGGCACAAAGAAACTTCTTTCCTGTAGAGAAATGAGAAATGCAGATGTGATGACAAATAGCACTGAGTGTACATCCTCAGCATCCGGAAGCAGTAGGGAGTGGTGGGGACTGCAGTGAAGTAGAAGGGCCATCCCGCCTCTCGTGGGGTCCTAGTGCTGTCAAAGATTTTGATTTATCAGGATGAGCTGAGTTTTTATATGAAAATTTCCTGTTGTTAAACTTGGGCTCAATTTAAAATATCTGTTGTTGTTCAGTTGCTCAGTGGTGTCTGACTCTTTGCAACCCCATGGACTGCAGCATGGCCAGTTTCCTGTCTTTCACCATTTCCTGAAGCTTGCTCAAATTCATGTCTATTTAGTCGGTGATTCCATTCAACCATCTCGTCCTCTGTTGTCCCTTTCTCTTCCTTTCTCTCTTTCCCAGCATCAGGGTCTGTGTGGTTCAACTGAAATGAATTTGGGCGGACAGATTGGTTTGCAGGTAAGCAATCTGAACCCTCTCATACATGTTGGGACAGATGGGCCTATGGGGTGGGCTCCTGGGTCATCTCTATATAGGTTGGTCTGGTAGGGGGTCCTAGTGGAGCTGTGTGTGGAGGGGGCTACTTATGTTCATCCTTGCATGTGGATATGAAGGAATGGAAGATACATAGCATAAAGTAAATTATAGAAATATATATACAGTTTTATTCCATTTATGTAATTTCTTTTTAAAATGATGTGTATATATATTTTTAAATGCATGAGAATTTCATAAAGGCAAAAACAAAAGAACACATAAGAAACTGGCAAAGATGTTGCCTCTGAGATTGACACTGACACTGAATTCAAGGCAAGAAAGGGGTCTCCTGCTTTCTAGTTTATACTTGTCTGTGACTCAGAATACAGTTGACCCTCTGTATCCAAGAATGCAGAACCCACAGATAAGGAGGGCTGACTCTGATGCTGGGAGGGATTGAGGGCAGGAGGAGAAGGGGACGACCGAGGATGAGATGGCTGAATGGCATCATGGACTCGATGGACGTGAGTCTGAGTGAACTCTGGGAGATGGTGATGAACAGGGCGGCCTGGCGTGCTGCGATTCATGGGGTCGCAAAGAGTCGGACACGACTGAGCGACTGAACTGAACTAACTGACCGTACTATGCCCTTTTATACAAGGGACATGATCTTCTGTGGATTTTGGTATTGGGGAGGGTCCAACCCCTGACACATGGCGAGGGACGACTGTATTCTATTTTGTAAGGTAAAATGAGAGTTTTGGGGAAGTATAATTGCTGTATAACGAGTGTAAAACTTCAGTGCTGAGAGTACAAGGAGGGAAGAAGGCTGAGTGGTCCACTGGGAAGAGAAGGGGCCTTGAAGGTTGGGCAGAACTCATTGAGGAGGAAGACTGCAGGAGTCAGAGCCCAGGGGGTGGGCAAGACGGGGTGACTTGGGGACTGGTGAGTCGTTAAATGTGGTAGGAGCCGAGGGTCTAGGGAAGTAGAGAAGGCTTTAGCAGATGATGAGCCATGGAGAGGGTGTGTCCCAGGATGTAATGGAATGAGAGCTCTGTTCCAGCATGATCCATCTGGCAGCGAGGAGGAGGGAGTTTGGAGGCAGGACTCCAGGTGGGAGCCGCTCATGTGGCCTCATCCAGCTCCCAGTTAGCTGTCACTGATCCTGTGTGTTGCCTGGTGAGTGAACAAGGGTTATGGCTATATACCTGGTGAGTAAGCTCTCAGGAGCGTGGGCTTTGGAGGTTGGCCAGCCTCTACTGGTGCTCAAAGTGGTTCTTGCGCCTCTGCTGACAGTGTGTCTCCCCAGACGTTTTAGAGATTCTGTGACGCAACTGGCTGTAGACAGAAGTGTAACCACTAAGAACAAGCCCATACTTTGGAGTCAGGCGATGTGGGCTTGAAATCTGACTTTGTCATTTACTGGCTATATGACCTTGGGGTTGGCACTTGACCTCCTTGGGCCTCAATATTCACTTTTGAAAAATGGGGATAAAATGATTCACCTTTTAGAGTTGTTATACCCAGCAGATTGACACTTGGCAGTGAGGTGTGCTTTGCTGTACTTTACGTTGCGGTACTCACTCTGATCTGTAGTTGTAAATATTTGTATTATTTATGGTTAATATCATCATTGTATCTATTTATGACCATATCAGTTTATTCTTTAGAACTGTAAGCTCCTGTTCAGTGGGGATAATTATGTTCTACTCACTGTCTTATCCTGAAACACTCACCGCTGAACACATGCTGCTGCTGCTGCTGCTAAGTTGCTTCAGTCGTGTCCGACTCTGTGTGACCCCGTAGATGGCAGCCCACCAGGCTCCCCCGTCCCTGGGATTCTCCAGGCAAGAACACTGGAGTGGGTTGCCATTTCCTTCTCCAGTGCATGAAAGTGAAAGTGAAGTTGCTCAGTCGTGTCCGACTCTGCTGAACACATAGTAGGGCTAAATAAATGTTGGATGGATGGAGTTTGTGATTTTAATCCTACTCCAGTTTTAACAAGCAGTTGACTTGTGATCAGTTAGGATATATTGGTAGTTGAGAGCATGTCTCCTTTGTGATTAAAACAAGATTTGTCAGTTCAGATGTGCTTGTTAGGATAATGTGTCAGGATGGCTTGTGAGTCCTTCATTTTTCATTCTACGGTGGCAGATCTGTTTTGTGGAGCTTGATGTTTCTAAAATTTGGGAGGTCTTGTTTAAGAATACATACAGTTGTAGAAAGTATATACACACGTTGGTAGGCCACTGTCTAAGGCCTGGGAAGGGGCTGGTGAAAGTGAGGGGCCCTGATGCTCGAGATTCCTTAGTTTCACAGTGATTTATCTCTGCATTTAAAGATTTATAGAATACTCCCTACAGGCAGTGGTGGGAGTAATGAAGGATATAGAAATTTTTAAAAGGGAAAACATGATTCTAATGGATACCATTTTTAGTAAAACTGTCATCCCAAGTAGACTTGGAACAAAACCCCTTGCATTTTTCTTCCGCCGGCAAATATTTATTGAGCACCTACTATGTGCCAGGCACCATGTAGGCATTGGAACATAGCTGTGAAGACAGAAGTCTTGCCCTGTGGAGCTCATATTTCAACTGCATCATAACTTGTGACCTATCAAGAGGCAGTGGAGAGCCACAGTGTTGCTCTCAGGCCATGGGGATAGAGGCACCTTGATGCCTTAGTTTGCCTGGCCCTTCTCTCCAAGCCTGCTCTGGGAGTGAGAGCAACATGGTTATGCAGAGAAGACCATAGCCATCCCAAGCCGTGATGAAAGAATCACAGATTGCTACCACCAGGAGTGAGTGTGATGGTTGGTAACTGCTCAGGCTCTTCCCGACCGTGATCGTGAGAGAGAGTGAGGCAGGATCCCTCATTTCTCCAACAAAGGCTCTCTGCTTCAGGGCTGATTTCAGCCCCAGGGCGGCAGAGCAGAACTGAGTGAGCAGTTCATTCTGACTCCAGGGCTCACAAGTGGAGGTATTTCTTATGTCCTCTTAGCAGAGCCGCGGCCAACCCTATGGTTTCAAAGAACAGAACCAGGGCCTGGAGACACAGAGTGCCTGCCTCATTGTTTACCCCAGCTAGAGCTCTGCTTGGCCACAGTGGGGCGGTGACTCACAGCTGGAACTGTGTTCCTGCAGCGCTGCCAGGTTGCAGATTGTGTGTGTGTGGAGGGTGGGGATGGGGGTGGGTAGGGAGGAGAATGAATGAGTAGGAGCCAGTGGCTGCTGGATTTGTAACACCTTGGGAGGCAGCTGCTCCAGAACCAAAACTGAAATAGAGCGGGCGGGCTGCGTGCCTCCCTCCCAGTCTGACTTAAACTGGGAACACTGGGAAAACAGAGCATGGAGCCCCAGCAGAGAGCAAGCATGTCTGCTGCCTTTCCCATGGAGAATGACAGCCCAAGAGCAGGTTAGTTCTGTACTGGTTTCTAGGAGTCACTTTACCGTGATGTATTCTGATTTGTGAAAGTCAAGTCATGAGTGAGAGAAAGGGAGTTTTCGATGGAGTGGTTGGGAGCACCTGCAGTTTAAAAAAAAATCCAGTTTAATTGGGAATAAACAGGACAAAAGTATCATTAACTACACCTCCGTGCTGTCATTACGAAAGATATTCTGTTGGCAAGTGAGACTGGGGAGGACAGCTGTTCTGCCTCCTTCCTTTGTGTTTTCAATTATGTGCAGTGTTGTTACATTTCAGTCTGGCTCCGGCAATAGTCTGAGATGAGCCTCAGCGTCTTAAGATGTTACAGCTGGAGGATCTCTAAAACATCACCTGGTCTAGCCTTCTCGTTTTATACTTGAGAAGTCTGACTTATTGAAGAGCATTAAGTAGAAGCATAAAACTGGATGTTTTTAAGGTAGAAAATGTTTCTGTGCAGTTTTGAAACTTCTGTAGAGTGTGTGTCTCTGGCTCAGACAGCCTGCTGGGGAGGCTGTTTTGTCTTAGGCTGCGCTGTCTGAGCCATGAGGACTTCCCTGGAGGCTCAGACGGGAAAGAATCTGCCTGTAGTATAGCAGACCCTGGTTCGATCCCTGGGTCAGGAAGATCTCCCTGGAGAAGGGAATGGCAACCCACTCCGGTATTCCTACCTGGAGAGTTCCATGGACGGAGTAGCCTGGTGGGCTGCAGTCTGTGGGGTTGCAAAGAGTCAGACATGACTGAGCGACTAACATGTTCACTTTTTCTGAGCCATAGGGGCTCCAAACAGTGAGGGATAGAAGTGTGGCTCAAGGAATGTGCTTACTGATCTTAAACTACTTGGCTTGGCGAGCGAGTTTAAGTTTAAACAGGAGGCTGAGTGTTTTGCCTTAACTCAAAGGGAAAAAAATGTGTTCTTTAGCTAGGCTAATAATACTGAAGCTTGTAACATAGAAAAAGACAAAACAACTCTGTTAGAGTGGAGATTTAGAGCTAGCAAAAGAAAAATATGACAGGAACTGAAGGTTGAGTGTCTGGGGCAGGCACATTATCAGTGCTCTTTTTAACAGCCTCGCAGAATTGGAGTTGGCTCCTCTTTTTACAGATAAAGAAACCAACACACTCGGAAAGGTCTTTAACTCCTTCAAGGTTGTGCACCTCCAGTGTGTGGCAGAGCTGGGGTTTGAACTCCAGCATGTACGACTCTGAATAACCTGGGGTTCATGCTTCAGAGGCCTCAGGTGGCTTCTCCAGGTGGAGGGTCTAACCCTGTCATTGGACAGATGAGGAAATTAAAACCCAGCAAGATTGTATGTTTGCTCAGGGGCATAAAACTAGTTGGTAGTAACAGAACTGGTCTCCCCACTCCCATTACATTGCCAACTCCCTTAAAAAAAAAAATAGTTAGGAGAGGGAGGCAATCTGGGTTTGATTTCCTCATTCAGTCAGGAGTTGGGCTTTAGTCTTTTCATGGTTATTGAAGTCCTGTGGAGCCGCAATTAAAACTTCCTATTAAACCAGCAGTCCTAAGTATTGGAGCCCCATGTGGGGGCTCTGGGAGAAGAGAGGCTTGCAGTGTGGGTTACTGGGTCAGAAGAGGTAATTTATGAAATGAATTGGCCACTGAATGCGTCTGAAAACACTTGGAGAGCCTAATGAAATACAGAACTTTTCAAATTTTGCCAGAAGACTTCAGTCTGTTAAATTCAGTATTTGGGAAGGAGACACCTTCCTCTTGCAAGATGTGAGAGCTTTCAGTTCACTCCATTAATTTTGTGACTCCCTTGAGCCCAGCTCTGTCTGCGCTAGGCTTAGCCCCCTTTGGCACTTTTAGGTGAGGAGAGCGGGTCCTGACTACCCCTCAGGGTGTTGGGTCTGAGGGTTGGCTGAATTTCATGTCTCTGCCTAGCTGGGTGTGAGTCAAGCATGGACATCGTGGGGATGGGGAAGGCCCTTCCTTGGTCTGCACCACGCTCCCCAGGGCTGGTGGACTCTCCCAGCCTGGGGGTAGTATCTTCATCAGGGCCTCGGGGCCCTGGCCTCCCCAACTCTCTCTGGGGCATGTGTGATACGTTGGGCTGCTGAAATCAGAAAGTGAGATGGGTTGTGCACAGCCTCTTCCTGAAGGTGGTGTGAGTTTGTGCTCAGGCTGGTGAGATAAAAGAGTTCAAGTGCCTGCTCCATGGCATTGCTGTTCTGTGCTGTGGGAGATACATTAGAAATCAGTGAAGAACTGCTCCCAGCCCTGCGGTTAACTTAGGATCTTACTGGAGCTAGGGGAGAGGGGGAGGAGAGCAAACACAGATGAAATAGTAGAAAGCAATGTGAGAGTGTATAATCATCACCAAATTGCAGGTTTCACACCAAATAATCTCCTAGTTCACAAAAAGGAGATACAGGTGATGTTTGTATTGTCCTCCTCTGTGTTTTTAATCACCTAGTAATTGCCTCCGGGGTGTTTGCATTCTGTGCTTTGATTCTCTCTGCTGAGTGTACTTCCTTCTCCTTTGCAGGGGTGGTAGAGGGGTTGCAGGGGAGGGTTAATTTCTCCAAATTATATTGTAATGCAGTTGGGAGAGAGCCAAGGATGAAGTGATTTTAGCATGCTGGTCTCTGATGCATCCTTCCTCAGGTAGTAAGAACAGAAGCCACTGCCTTCAGATGGCTTATGACCCTTCAAGTTCTTGTCGTTTTGTGACCCGAGCTCAAACTTCCATAGGGTTAGCTAGCCTATTTGGAGGCATGACCTCACTTTAAAGTATGAGTCTCCTTAGTCATTATTTCTCATTCATTCATTCAGCACATATAACAGAGCCGGACTCTATTATGGGCTGATAATAGCAGTAAAAAGACAGGCAAGGTCCTTACTCTCCTGGAATACACCATTCGTCAGGGATACTGATGATCATCAGTAAGAAAAATAACAGTTAGTAATAATTAAAATAGGATGATGTGATATGACTGGGAGCTACTACTTCAGTGGGTGGTTGGGAAGGGCTCTGAGATGATAATTCTGCTGAATGGCAAGGAACCAGATAAGTACAGGGAAAGAGCATCCAGTACAAAGGTTGTTAAGTAGGAAAGAGCTTGGTGTTCAGGGAGCAGAAAGGAGATGAGTGTGGCTGGAGCAGGGTAGGGAAGAAGGAGAGTGGTGTAGGAAAAGGATGGGGCTAGGCAGGGGCCAGATCACCTGGGATCTTGGAAGCCAAGGTAAGGAGCTTGAATTTTAACTCTATGGGTGATGTGGAGCTGTTGTACAGTTTAAAGGGGGAAGTGTGTGTTATCTGACATTTTAAAAGATCCATCAGGCTTTCGGTGAGGACGATGGATGGTATAGAGGCCAGAGTGGAAGCAGGAAGAGCAGTTAGGTGGCTGCTGTGATGACTAGAGTGTGGGTGTAGACATGGAAGGAAGTGTATGGATTCGGAGTATGTTTTTAGATGGAGGCAGCAGGACTTGCTGATATATGAGGTGTGGAGGTTAAGGTAAGAGTGGAGGATGACTCCTGGGTTGTTGAATAGTGATGCTGTCAATGGACAAAGGGAAACCTGGAGGGAAGATTATTGGGTTTGGTGGGAGTGAGGCGAGGAGACTCATTCTGGTTTTGCCCTATTCCAGTTTAGATGCCTGTTAGTTACCGCCATTATCAAGACACAGCCAGGTTCAATGGACATTAATTGAGTACCTTCTGTATGCCAGGCATTGTGTGATGCCCTTTCATATATCCTCACAACAACCTTTCCCTGTGTGTAAAGGAAAGAGCTGAGGCTCAGATACTTGAGGTGGCTTGTTCTGGTTTCCACCCAGATCTTCTGACCCCAGGACTCTGGACTGATGTGGTGGCCAGGGTGGATATTGAAGGAGGTTGGTTAGTACTGTGTTGATGGCATTCACTTGGAGAGAGGATGGAGACTGTTTGTTAGCTTGTCAAGGCCTGCTTCCCGTGTTTCTGGAAGAAGGGCCTGTCAGAGCCATGCTGGTGTGCAGAGAGCTGCTTGACATTTTCAAGACAGTACAAGCCCCAAAGACCACATCAGTAGCCTCCTAAGCCCCCTTAGGAAATGCCACATGGATAGCAGTGGCACTTTATACTAAATGAGCAATTCTGTAAGAGTGTTAAGCAAAAGAGAACAGAAGTTGCCTGAGAAGTGTTGAGGGAGTACAGAGATGCCATCGGGACTCTTGGCCGCTACGTCTTTACCTTGCAGCCCAGATGGGAGCTGAAGGCAGGGAGGCAGTTTCTTAACGTTTTTGGAGTTTGGATTATCAATTCGGGAACCTAACTAGGAGCACTATTTTGTGACCTGGCGCCTTGGTTTCCTGGAGACACTGGGATTTAGAACAAAGACAGTAAGGGCCTTAACAAGCCTGGAGGCAGTGCTGACCGTGGCTTGAGGTCTGCAGGGTGACCCTTTTACAGTAATCTGGGAGCTGTGTTGAGGAGCCAGAAGGTCCAGAGTGGGAGCTGCTGCCAAGCATACCGATGAGAAGAGAGCCTTGACAGAGTCCTTCTGTGAGCTCTGAGGCCGGATACTTTCCTTACATTTTAAGCTGTTTCTTCTCCTCTTTACAGCAGGGGCCAGATAAGAGCTGGTGCTGACAGAGCAGATCTGTCACACTCTCAGCATACCAATCCCACCACTGGCAGAAAAGTAGATTTATCAGGCTAGTCTGACCCCCGCTCTTGGGCACCATTCACATAAACTCCCAGAACTTCTCCCCATGCCGAAAAGGATAGCCGTGCTAAATTGGAACCTTTATGTTTAACCAGCCAGAGTCACTGTTCACAGTATAGTCAAAATCTGTCTGAATGGAAGATTAAACTTTGCAAAAACATTGCAAGAAGCTGTAGAAGTCATTTACCTTTTACTCGCCCTGTCTTGGTGGACTCGTCCTTCTACTGAGCTCCAATCAGCCTGCAGTTCTCCCTGGTCCTCACTCTCTTCTCTTATCAAGTCTCCTGCATTGGCTGTCAGACTTCTTTAGGGCCTAGCCCAAGTCCTTCCAGCCCAGGGCTTGTGAAGACCTGCTTGTTTATGTGGATGGTTACCTATGGCCCGCCTGTACGGGGATTGTCCTTCCCTGCCACCTTCCACCCGTGCTCCCTGGTCCTCTCGCAGGCAACCCTGGCTGCTATTCCACCTGGACGACTGTTCCTGGGAGGAAGAGTGGGATCTGAGAATAAAGGCTAGGCTATGTTCTATCTCATTTGCTGAGTAACTTTCTGAAGAGCAACAGAAGCCCTTGTATGGAGAGGAGAGTTTCTGGGCTCCATTGAAACCAGCCACCTGGCTCCTGGCCGGGCCATCTCCATCACTGCCGGGGAGCAAGGTGGCAATTCAGGTTTAAGAACAGGTATTTCAGGGGATTTGTCTGTGCCTGCTAACTGTGTCCTAAGACAAGGTGATAGGACATGAGATTCGTCATGGGTTTTAGAAAATAAAAAATCATGAAAAGGAGCAAGCTTGGAGTTTTGGCTGAGGGGTCAAGGACAGCAGGTAAAGCCCGAGGACCCTGTGGTCTCCAAATGAGTGTGGGGATCCAGTGTTCAGTAGGTAACCTCCATTTCATGAGGGTGAGCCTGGAGTGGTATAAAGACATCAGAAGGGTGGTAGTTGCAGGAACACAGGAGTTGACTGTTGACGGCACGTCATTTACCCTTTCTGGGCCTTTCCTTACCTGTGGTTTGCTCTGATGAAACACAGCCTGCCCTGTTGGGTGTTCAGGCAGATTAAATGAAATAGTCCAAGGACCTAACTCTTCTTTGCTCAAAAAGTGCTGAACCAGAAGCTCTGCCATAAGCAAGCTGGGCAGGTTTAATCAGAAATCATCAAATTTTAAGACCTTAGTATTCAGGAGGCAATACTTTGACTCATCTCTTTTCTCAAATATATTGAATCCTCTTTTTTTTTTTTTTAATTTAGTGATCCAGTAACATCCCATAACCCAGATCTTCATTTACTATGTGTAATATAGAAATAAAAATATCCGTGCTGTCTACCTCAGTGGGTACTTAGGAGAGTCAAATACTATGATGAATGTGACCACACTTAAAACTCCATGTAAGTACAGGAAATGGTGGTGATGGTACAGTGGTTGATAATTATTTTTGGTGAAAAGGGCAGCATCCGTATTAGGGAAGAAAGGCTGGGGAGCTGCCTCTAAGGTCTGATCAAATGACAGCTATATTTTCGTCCACTTTAAAGAAACTATCCTTCTTCTTATGTTAGAATGTAAAAATCTTCATAGTGCCCACACCTTCCAGCTCAGAATTCGTTTACCCAAGAGTCTGGGCCTATTTAAATTGGTACAGATTGAGTGTGGGGAGCCTAGCTAGGAGTTGGTATTCTAGTTGTACAGTGTTTATGAAGTCTTTGCTGAATGCCATTCCAGGCACAGAGAAGTTTTGCTCTTTGCCTCCCTCTGACAGAAATTCACCAGGCTGACCTTGTGATAGGACCAAAGGCTGATTGGGGGTACCTTTGGGATGCCTGAGTGCCACATAGGTGTTGTCATTCAGAAGCTTGGCCCCGGGCTGAGGGGAAGGAAGGAGGTGGGGAGGGAGATGGAATAGCAGTAGATGCTGTTTCACATGCTTTGTTTTTAGGGACTTCTGATCATGCCTAGGAGGCTGCCAGCCCCGTGGACTTCTGAGGGAAAGGGACAGCAGGTTATTATGCAAAGAGCATCAAATTTAGATATAGAAGACTTGGATTAATGTCCCAGTCTTATTGCTTATTGACGAAGTTATCTTGAGCAAGTCACTTAACTTCTCTGAGCCATTTCCTCATTCATAAAGCAGGAGTCGATGGTACTAGTAGCTAAGTTATGTAAGAAAAGACTTTTTAGAGGTAATAGTGGATAGGAATTATTGTTATTCCCATTATGAGCAGAACAGTGTTTTTTCTCCAGAAAGCAATGAGGCAGGTTTAAGTTAGAGTTTGTGTTTTCAAATTCCATGGTGTTTTTCAGATGTCTTGTGTTTAGGGATTTCTTTAGGGTGAATGGAGACACTAAAAGAAACTGGTATAAATCAAGCCTAGCCCATGAACGCAATACAAAGATTTCTGAAATAGATGTCAAGGGGGCTTGCTTCTCACCCTTATTTAGATGCTCATGCCTTTAACTCTGCTTTTTGGGGAAGAACAGCTTGCTGCCAGCCAGATGAGGTCATGGGATTCCAAGGGCTTTGCCTGGAACCAGGAGCTGAGAATTTGGAGGCTGGTGGCGGTTGGGAGGGCTGAGAGGGTGTCGGGGGTAGTGTTCGGTCGCAGGGCCAGGGAGCAGCCTGGCCTGATGGCTCTGCCTGCTTCACATCTGGCTCATTAGGATTCCGGCTGCTCAGACCTCAGTGCCAGCCTTACCCAGACACCCCAGCGCAGGATGCCTTGATGGCCCCAGGCAAAGTAAGACAGACTTGGGCTTGGAGATTTTTTTTTCTTTTTTAACCTTTATGCTATGCTCATTTAAACCTACTAATGTCTGGGGGTGAGTCAGGGCTTAATTTGGAGATGGAACTGATATCTTAACACTATCGAACTAAGATGATATATTGACTCTGACAGTAAAAGCATTTTAACTGTCTATATTAGGAGCTTTAAAAAAAATGACCATGCCCTTTGTTTAGTAATTTTATTTCTGGGACTTTAACCCAAGGAAATAATTTGAATTGCCGATAAAGCCCACATATGCAAAGATATATTTACTATAATAATGGGGAGTGGGGTAGGGGAAGCACCTAAAATGTCCAGCATTAGAAGAATGTAAATCTTTCTAGAATGTAAGCATCATGGTGTAAGGACTTTTTTGTTCACTTTGTATCTCTAGGACCTAAAACAGCACCTGGCATACAGATGGCCAGTAAACATTTTTTGACCAATTATATGAAAAAAAATTTTACAGTTACATAAGACTATTATTCACCTAATTCAAATGACATCTTAATTACATAGGAAATTTTCTGTGTTAATTGGATGTGAAGAAAGCAGGATACAGATTTCTAAATACAGTAAAATCACATTAAAAGAATAAAATGATTTAAAGGAAAAAGAAAAGCTAGGAAAGAGAAGATATCCAGATGTATATGTCTGGGTAGTGAGATCACAGGTGACTTTTTGTCTTTCTCTAGTTTCTAAAATGTCTAAAATAACTATGATTTTGCAGTTGAGAAAAACATTTTAACATAAACCATATTCTTTAAAGGAAAAAAGAGGAGGTTAGATTAGTTTATTCATGGAGCAGAACAGCAGCCTCTAAAGCCAACTCCCCTTCCTTTCAAAGAAGCAGGCAGCCTTTATGAATACACAAAACACCTACACACCCTGGTTGTGTCTGTCAACTCGGTGTGGAAGCTGATCCCTCCTCACATCAAAAGGGTGATAGAAACTGCAGTGTTGAAATTGTACAGGTCATGTTGCAGAGACATGCCCATACATTTATATCCCATCACTGAAGTGAAGACATTCTGTAGTAGGGAGAAGAATTTTAAGAAGATAGATTTTTCTGGGTGGGTGTTAATTCTTAGAATTCTTGCCCTGCTTCGTGGGTTTTGGAAGCTGTTGAAAGTGCCGTCTGCTTTCCTTCATTCTTGTTCTCAGCTCGTGCCATCTTAAAGTAACTTTTCACTGAGCGAGTCAGTTTGTAGGAGTAAGCACTTCATGGACTGTCTCTCTAAGATCCAGTGTTGTCTTGGGGGCAAGACTTGCCTAGAATTGAAACCCCTGTATGTCTTTAGTAGGCTTTGGCACCTGAGCTGGAGGTTTTTCATTTTTAAATGCAGCTGGGTTCTGACAGAGTGTCTCTCCAAATCAAGGCCGGCGGGCTCACCCTGGGAGGAGTCTGTGATGAGCAGGGGTCTTCAGACATCACTGACCTGTTGTGTCTGTGAGCCTTTTCACTCACATGACTTCTCATTCATTATCTCTCTCTCTTTCTTTTTAGCCATAACCAGCAGACCACAGCCTTCAGGCATCCTGTGAGTGGGCAGTTTTCTCCAGAAAATAGTGAATTTATTCTTCAAGAAGAAGAGTAAGTACACTTGTGTATTCTCCCTTTTTAGGCACAGCTTGGGAACTTAAACGCATTTGCTCAAAACAAAGCTTGTTTGGGCTATTTTCTCTCTCAGACATAGGGGCTTGGAGTGGATTGTTTGCTTCAAGGTGAAACTCAAGAATTTTGTTTTTCAATCTCTAGACTTCTCTCAGCGGGTAGATGTGGAAGGGGGAGATGATATGGGGGTGTGCTGTGATGAGTATCGTCAGAGCCTCTTCAAAGTTCCCTTTCCCCTCAAGTATCACGTTACACACTAGTTATGCTCTGAGAGGACCCTCTCTCCTGTTGTTGAAAGTACTGTAAGTATAGCTCCCGAGGAAGCCTCGCACAGGAGCCCAAAGCCAGGGCTTAGAAGAGAGGAGGGCTGGTGGCACCCTTTGTCCCTGAACATTCTGAGTCCTTTGTGCTTGCTTTTCCTAACACAGGAACTTCTTGCTCCTCAGTCTCATTTCAGCAGGGCTTCTGGGTGCTCAGAGGCAGGTTCTACCACCCGGGTCGTGCCGTGTACAACCCATGCACAGACTTTGGGGATGTGTTCTCCCAAAAGTGAAAGCAGAGAAATATGTACAAGTGTCTGTGTTTCATACTGATCACTAGAGACAGCTCTGTTTGAAGAAAACAGTTCTGTCTGAGAAACTAATAGAGACATTGGCTTTAAGGGTTTTTCTTTTTTTCCTATATATATATATATATATATATATGCATGCATATATATATATGTGCATGCGTGCATGCTGTGTCACTTCAGTCATATCTGGCTGTGCAACCCCATGGACTGTAGCCTGCCAAGCTCCTCTGTCCATGGGATTCTCCAGGCAAGAATACTGGAGTGGGTTACAACCTCCTCCTCCAGGGGATCTTCCTGACCCAGGGATTGACCTTGTGTGTCTTATATCTCCTGCATTGGCAGCCAGGTTGTTTACCCCTAGTGCCACCCGGGAAGCCCATATATGTGTATATATATATTTGGCCACACCACACGGCTTGCGGGATCTTAGTTCCCTGACCAGGGATTGAACCGGAGCCCTTGGCAGTGAAAATGCAGAATCCTTACCACTGGAGCAGGAGGGAATTCCCAAGGGTATTTTTTTCTCCCCTTCAAATCAATTTTCTTCTGTTTCATCACTTAGATATGTTCAAATGTAATCTTATATTATCAGTATTTATATTTTTACAGTGTTTTGCTCTTATAGTACTTACACTTATAAATTAAGGTAGAAAACGTCAAATATATACAAAAGTAGAGAGATAATAATCTGACATATTCATTATGTATCTTCAACAGTTTCTAAAACATAGCTGATTTTATTTTGTCTATATCCTCCCCCTCACCCCTGGATTATTTTGAAGCTAATTCTAAACATATTATTTCATCTCCATTTTTTCATCTCAGTGTTTTCAGCTTAGAATCATTATCAACAAAACTTTTAAAACCAGAAATCTATAATTATAATCATACTGGCATTCCCTGCATGCTTCTCTGTGAGGGGGATTTTCTGTGCGTATCTCATTTAATACAATAATCCTGAGAGGTAGACCATCATCACCATTTTAGAGGGAAAGATACTAAGACCCAAAAAGTCATGTCACTTGCCCCAAATTGACTGGCTAGCAGCAGAAAAGCCAGGATGTCACCCCAGCCTGATCTCTTTGGTCAAGTCTAAGCCTTTCCCTAGTCAGAAGCTGTTTGCTCAATTATTTTGGTGCTGGTGGCCCACAGGACATGAGAGCCAGACTGTGGGGCTTGTAGCAGGTGGGAGGGATGTCTGATTTTGAAAGCATTAATACTACTAGAGAAAGAGTGGGTATAAGGTAAAGATTATCTTATCTCCTACATCAAAAAAGAACTGCTGTGTAAAGACAAAGTCAGAATGTGGATTCTCTGAATTCCAGCTTGGAATGAGTTTGTTTATAGAATCCTGAAGGTCAGAAGCTTTAGGGAGGTCATTGAGTTCAGCCCCCAGTCCTTAGGCATCTGAGAGACATGGGCGCCTGTCGTTATTAAAGGTCTGGTAGAATCCATCAGAACACTTAGCTTGAGAAGTTACCAGCCTTAATAAGAGCTTCTGGAGAAATGCACATTTTCCATCACTAAACACCTCTGTCACACACATCCTTTTCCTCCTTGTTAACAGAAGAGTTTATCCCCTGACTACTTCTGAGAAGGCTGCCTCTTCTACCAAAATATCTCCACAGCTAATCTCAGTCCCATCCAGTTTCCAAGGAAAAGACATTCCTTCTTTTGAAGGGTCAGTTTCTCCCTCTAGATCCCATTTCCTGGATGTCATAAGGGGTGCTTGCTTATCTCAGATGATGGGTACAATTATATGGCCAGACATTTCCTTGAAGCAAACAGGATGTGCTTTAGGCATTGAGAGCAAGGGAGGGTTTCTGTGGATGGATGTGGTGACCGCTGCACTTCTTCACTGGATACTTAGTGGGCGCCTACATCAAGGGCGGTGCCGGACTGTGCAGGACAGCGGCAGACAGGACGGATGTGGCCCTGTCTGTGAAGAGCTTACGGCTGAGTGGTGCAGATAATGACACGGGATCACAAATGTGATAAATGTTTGGGATGGAGGGAGCACAGGGTTCAATGGAAGTTGATAAATGAAGGTTCTAACCTGGCTTGGGCCTTGGGGATCGTGGAAGGCCTTTCCACACTGGGAAAAGATGTTTTAAATTGAGATCTGTCCAGTCAAGGTTATTCAAAGACCAAGAGGGGAGCGCAAGGGGACTCCATACGAGGTGAGTTAGAGTGCAAAACGAAGAGCACCAAGTGGATTCTGGAGCTACTTGGGAGGTAAAATTGATAGGATTTGGTGATTGATTGTCTGTAATGGTGACTAAAGAGAGGGAAGATTTTCTTGAAGTGTCTGGTCCTAACGTGGAGGAAGGGGCAGGATTTAGATAAGAGAAGATAAGCATGCATGTGTGTGAGGGTCAAGTGTGACCAGCCTTGGCAAGAAGATTGACTTGTAGTGGAGGTTGGCGAAGGAGACAAGGTTGGAGAGGACATTGTGGCCAATTATCCAAATTGCTTCCTCCTGAAATAGACTTGACTTTACCTCCAGGTAAATCCTGGGGAGCTCCCAAGGGTGAGTGAGGCATGCTCTCCCTTCACAGAAACTATTCCTTTTAAAAACTGTGCTAACGAATACGATTTCTGCTTTGTTCCCTTGGAGGAGCTTAATTTTGTTGTGTAGTGTGATACGTGGTGAGAAAAAAAATAAAAAGACTGAGGTGACCCTTTGTGTCCTTTATATCAGCTCTCAGATTAATATATTGGTAGAAAAAGAAAAACTGGCTCTTTTCTTTTCCTTCTCCAAAGAGGATCTGTTAAGGTCACATTGACTTCTCTTATCAGAGCCTCCACCCTGGTTTTTGGAGTGAATCCTTCTAGAGCCATCTGAACCAGCATCACCTGGGAACTTGTTGGAGATTCTCAAACCCCACTCCACATCTACTGAATCAGAGGTTTTGGAAGTGGGATCCCTGTAAACTATGTTTTAACAAGCCTGCAGGTGATTCTGATTTTGGTAAATGCTTGAGAACCACTGACTTAGAAACTTGCTGTTCCCATCTCCTCTAAATCACTCCCAGATTCTTCTGTTCATCCTTAAGTCTCCTTCAGATAACCCGTCATTCTTTGGGCTATGGTGGCAATCTTAGTCAGGTAATCTTGGATTTTAGTCAGGTAATCTTGGGATCTTCTCTCCTTAGGAAGAAAAAAATTCTCCACGGTGACTTCCTTTAAAACGTTACTGATGTGACAGATAACCCATCTTCCCTACCGCTGGCAGGTGGGGCTTCCCTGAGCTGTTTGGTGTACCAGGCACATGCCCACCAAAAGACTGTTTTTCCATTTTACAGATTAGAAACTTGGAGAAGAGAAATAAAATGAAAGCTATGATCTGGCAGATCCAGGGGATGTGAACTCTGAGTGTTCTAGTTTCTATGTCACTAATACAGAATCAGTCAAGATCGCCTAGGCTCTGCTGTAGTAACAACAACAACAACTTTATTTCTCACTTTCACTCCATGTCCATCACAGGCCACCTGAGGGGTTCAGCTCTGTTACCTTTACTGAAGGGCCTGTATCTCTGTGTTCCCATGATTGCCAAACGCAAGCAAAAGGAAACTTGGCGAACTGCGCCCCGGCACATTCACTCACATTTCATTGGCTACAAAAAGTCACATGACCACTCCTCACGCCAAAGTTCACTCACATTTCATTGGCTACAAGTCACGTGATCACTCCTCGTGCCAAAGGGGCTGGGAAGTGCTTTTCTACCAGGCAGCTGGGAACAGAATCAGAAATACCTGTTGGTCAGCGCTAATGGAGAAGGCAATGGCACCCCACTCCAGTACTCTTGCCTGGAAATCCCATGGACCGAGGAGCCTGGTTGGCTCAGTCCATGAGGTCGCTAAGATTCGGACACAACTGAGCGACTTCACTTTCACGTTTCACTTTCATGCATTGGAGAAGGAAATGGCAACCCACTCCAGTGTTCTTGCCTGGAGAATCCCAGGGACGGGGAGCCTGGTGGGCTGCCATCTATGGGGTCACACAGAGTCGGACACGACTGAAGCGACTTAGCAGCAGCAGCACTAATGACTACACTTAATAATCCACAGAGCAGGTTTGTTAAGGGAAGCAGGACTTTCTGATATTGGCACTGACGAGCTTCTTTTGTTACATGACTAGAGCGTTTGTTTTCTCATTTTCCCTTTCTATTATGCTACCTAGTTCTTTGTCAGAACCGTCAAGGCACGTGGGTATCAGTCAACAGGTCCTGCAGCCTGACCCACAGGGGAGACTTCTGCACACCCGAGCCAATAGGAAATATCTCTTGGAAGAACTAATATAAGCCCAGGCTGTATTAATAAAAATATAGTGTGTAGAGAAAGGGGGAGAGTAGTTCTCGTTTATCATGATATTTGTGGACTACTTCGTTAATTCATTCCAAGTTTATGGAGCCCCAAGGATATGCTAAGCCCCAAACACTTTGATTTGGGTACTAAATATCAAGACAGATGTTGAGCAACTGAGATTCCCTTGAGGAGAGGGACTATTATGGTAAGGGGTCTGGAAACCCTGTCCTGTGTTTAGTCTGTAGGGAAGATGAAGGAGGATATACTGGAAGTCTTCAAGAAGGGCTGGCAGGTGGAAGTAGGGTATGCCTATTGTGTGGCTGCCGAAGGCAAGCATTGTATCAGTGAGTAAAAGTTAAAGGCAGGCAAATTTTCTCTTAGTCCATAATTTTCAAGGGAAGTGATTTTCTATCATCTCTTATTTCAAGATCTGGAATCTCATTTTTAACACTAAATGAAGTCATCTGCTTCTTAGGATAAGAGTTGACTTTTTCCATTAATAATATTACTGTTCTTTTTATAGATAATGCCTAGAGCCCTTTTGATTTATTATCAGGTACTTTTCTAGGTGCTTTCCATGTATTTATTTCCACAACAGCCCTTTGAGGAAGATACCATCATTATCATGGATACTGAGGCACAGAGAGGTTAAGAGTCTTGCCAGAAGTTGCACAGTTAATAAGTGGCAGAGTTAGGATTTGAATCCAGGTGGTCTAGCTCCAGATGCTATGCCTCTGACTACTATACATACTGCCTCTCATTTCAGTGGTCTTCGAGAGATATTCCCCTTCCTTGGCTGTGCTTAGGTATTAATGTGCTGGCTAAGTAGGCTACTGCTACTTAGAGGTTTTAATTGTAATTGTATTTGCAGTAATGAAATTTGATCTATAGCTTCATGCTTGCTTGAAAGGCACCAGCTTCCCCTCAAAGTTTCTTCTCCAGAAAGCATTCTCAAGCTCATTCCAATGACTGGATCGATTTGTCTCCTCCGAAGGCCTCTTTCCTGAGTTTTGGTGATTTTCTTGACTTGGGAGCGTATGGCTTAGAGGGCCACACCTGAGGGCCCTCATACACTATGGTGGAAGCCTGGGTGCAGAGAAATCCCAGCTGTGGTTTTGGTGGCTGGCACTGTGCACAGGAGTATTCTCTCTTTGGTGCTGGGAAGCCCAGGAAGCCACTGACAGACGCCTCTGCAGCTCTTGGGGAAGAGGAGAGAAGCATTCCGAGCCGTGACGCTGGCAGCTGACTGACAGCAGGCTGTATACACTGATCCCAGGCTCTGTCAAGCATTTGATGTTGAGGTGGGGCCTGCTTGAGCGAGTATGCATTCTGGAAGTTCAGAAGCCTGATGTTGTGCTCAGAAGCCAGCTGTAAGGCCCCTAAGATCGCCTCGGAGTTTCCTAACCTAGGAAGAAGACCCTTGCCTGGCCTGTGATTCTGGGCATCTGAGTAAGTTTAGCTTGGTCCTTCCACTGGGATTTGAGCAGCCCTTCATTTTCTCCTTGGACTATGTTGGAAAAAAAATAACAGTTGGAATTGCCTAGAATTTCATGAATGGTGTTTGGAGGATATGACTTTAAAAGATACTGTCTTGCTGAAGGTACAGCTTCTCTTCCTGACCTTTGACCTCTTGGGGGTTCATTTTGCAGGTGGCAGGGCAAGACTGTCCAAGGCATTTGCTGATTATGCCTAGGGGTGGGGTATCTCCTGCTGCCAGAGATGGCTATTTCTCGTTCTTCTGTAGCTTCAAGTTGGTGAAAGCTTGCAGTGAGAGATTGAGAGCCCAGGATGTTAGAGAGGGCGTCCTACAACTCTGAGCTCGAACAAGGAGTCTGTCCTGTCGCTCATCTGCTGAGCCCTGGGCTGCGAGGCTGATGTGTTGGTGTCTGCAGCTGATACAGCCAGCACCTTGTCTTTCCAGACAGGCAGTCTTGGACTAGCTTTGCCTGTTGCATTTGGTTGCCATGGCAGCAGAAAAATGAGGAAAATGGGAACACCTGGCAAGCCAGAAGCAGAAACTTGACTGTTCAGTTTTCCTTCCTGGTCTAGGAGACGGTGTTGGTGACAATCACAGGTAAGGGGAGAGGTGATGATGGTGTCCTTAATCACTGGGGCATCTGGGTGCTGGCTTGGCTCTTGATGCTGCTGTTTTGGAGGGCACTGGCACCGGAGATTCGGAGGTTGCCACACAGCAACCACGTCTCTGGCTTTCTGTGCTGAGGGAGATGCTGCGGTGGTGGCTTCACTGAGTGTGGAAGGGAAGCTGCTGCCTGCACAGTGATTTTTGTCTTCCTGTGACTTCCCTCCTTGTCCTCTTTTACCTCCTCCTAGTCTTGGAAGCACCCAGATCTCCATGAGAAAAGGCTATTTTCTAATGAGTGAAGTGACTGCCTGGTAATCCAGGAGGAGGAGATACTCTAGAAGAGGGCTTGCCAAAGGCTGGGGTTAGAATTGTAGCATCTGAAATGGCAAACAGAGGTCAAAGTCTGGTTCTCTCTTGTTGTAGACAGAGACGTGGAGCCTGAACAGCGGAAGGCTGGACCAGGCTCACATGGCAGAGTGGGACTCTGGGCTTGGAGGCAGGAGAGAGCAGCCTTCGAGGCTCACTGGGTTGTTTCTGTGCCAGGTGAGGGTGCTGTTTGGGCTGGTTTCCGGCTCCCAGAGTGATGCGGAGTAGGGAGAGGAACTAGAGCTTGTGTTCCAGAGAGGAGCTGGGGAGGAAGGGGAAGGAATGCAGAAAGCCTTAGTTGAGTAATGAGGCCACAGTTGCTGAATGAAAACCCCTGTCAGACAGCCTCCCCCAGGGTGTTGGGAGTGTACAGGGAGCGTTGGCAGTCTGTCTGAGTGTCTCTTTTTCTTGGAAGAGGGAGTGTGGAGGTGTCCGCCTGTTTCGGACAAGAACTTTGTTTTATTCCTGCTTTTCATCCTGTATTGCTTTTCCCAAACCCCTTAGGTGGTGGGTGTGAGTGCCATAAAAAATGCTGGTTGTGCTGGTTGTTTGTGAATGTGCCTCTCTCTTCTCATGCACCCAGTAATTTTAGCTGAGTTCTCCATGTAGAATCCTTGCAGATAAAGTATGAATTGGGTTGCTGGTTTCTCTAGGAACTAATGGGGCACAGATGTCATCTAATGATGTCTTCCTAGTAAGAGATTCCTGATTCCCCATAGTGTCCTAACCTCCTATCATAGCCTTGAAGACTCTTGATGTTATCTTTTTCTCAAAGAATGGGAGGCCAACCTCCTAGTCACAGGGTTATTACACATTAGAGAAGCCCCAGATAAGGTGTTTAAAAGTCTGTTTGTAGGAAATGATTCCTGTTGAGAAGTTGTTTGGTACCTTGAGCTTTCTGAAGAGATAGTGCCTTGGAAATAATAAAGTGTACCTGAGATTTATGTTCTGGAATCTCCACAGCTAATAGTCACAAACAGTGCTTTTCATTGAATGTAGTGCTTCATGGTTTTCAAAGTATCATTTCTGTCCACAGAACCATCTTCTGAGATGAGAATTCTTTTCTCATTTTGCAGAAATGGAAACTGAGGCCCAGAGTAGCAGTGTGACTCATGGAGGAGTCAGTAAGCTGCAGAGGGTGGTTGAGGTCCTGTTATTCTGGGCTCGTCGTCTTTCCGCCATCCCAGGATCTTCCTGGACTGGGGATTGATTTTGGGGCTGAGAAGAGCAGAGGCCTGTTTCTACCAGACCTTGGGACTTGCCGTGGGTTGGTATCTCTGTGACAGACTGCAGGTTTTGGAATCCAGCTACTCTCTTGAGCTGGTCATTAATCTCTCCAAGCCTCAGTTTCCACTTTGACAAAATGGAGAAGGTAAAACTGGCTTTGCAGGGGGGAAGTGAGACAGTGCCAGCAAAGGGCCTGACACTGCAGGTGCTGGACAGGTATAGCCAGGCCTTCAGCTTGCTTGACTTTGTGTACCTGTCCTTACGGGTTGGTGATACTTGGCCTGGCAGCCTACCTTTACAACAGCGATGGGGTCTTGCTGTGATCTGCTCCAGTTCACGATGTTGACTGAGAGACAGCTGAGGAGCCCATCGACCAAACTCACCTAAATTCAGACCTAAAGGAAAAAAAGGCTTCTGAATTTATAACTTCTTCTTTATTTTTTTAACTGTATCTGTCAATGTTATACACATTTGCTCCTGGGAATGTAGGAGGCAGAAGCAGCTCGTTTCGTAGGTGGGTAAATGGAGGGACAGAGAAAATGACTTCCTGCCCAGGTTCACCTGATGCATCGCTGAGGAAGTTCAGAGTCGAATGAAGTCACTTTCCTCCTGGGCTTCTCCAGACTGATTTCTGTCTGGTTCTATCTTCTTTTGTTCTTTGCAGAGAAGAGGCAGTTCAGTTAAAACTCTAGCTCACTGTTTTGAACTTCAGCCCACACCCCCTCCAGCAAAATAATCAGCATTCACGTAGTCCAAGTCAAGGAAAGAAAAGTCTTTGTTCAGAGCATCCCACTGCACTTTGGGAATTGGGATGGCACGGAAACCTGGCAAACAGGCTTTTAAGTTAATAGATTTGATTTAATGACGCTAGGAGTCTGCCTTCCCATAGCATGTGCAGGATTTTTTTTTTTTTTTTTGGTCTCCTCTCCTGGATCCTTGTGACTCATGTGCCTCCAGGGCAAGCTCCTGGGAACTGAACCACCTTCACAGATGCTCTGCTCCCGGGGCCCGGGCTCTTCTCTGGGGGAGTGGGCCCTGCTTGAGTGAAACCTGTCAGGAGTATAACTCAGTTGGAGGACATGAGGACAGGTTAGTGTCTGCCCTGTCAGACTTTTATGTGGGGAACATGCCTGTAAGATGTGACTGGCTGGAGCAGATGAACCAGAATGCCCACATCCAAGTGAGCGTGCATGGGCTACACACATGCACCACTGATGTTCCCACTGCTCAGACTATTGTGGTAAAAGATTTCTAGATGTTTCCATCAGAGCCAGCTTTTCAGGCATGCAAGAAAAATGTGTTTGAGTCTGTTTTCATATCCTCATTTTTGAATATCAAATAGTATCTCAAGCATGACCACTATTTGTTTTTTTTTCACTAGTTGAAATTCCAGATAACTTCTAGTGATTTCTGAAAGTCATAAGTCTAGTCAGCCTTGGAGAATCTAAGGGGCTTCCCAGATGGCGCTAGTGGTATAAAACCCACCTGCTGATGCCAGAGACACAAGAGACGAGGATTCGATCCCTAGGATGGGAAGATCGATCCCCTGGAGAAAGTCATGGCAACCAACTCCAGTATTCTTGCCTGGAGAATCCCATGGATAGAGGAGCCTGGAGGGCTACAGTCTATAGGTCGCAAAGAGTCAGACATGACTGAAGTGTCTTAGCACACGCACACACAGACAGAGGATCTAAGACACCGTTGCACACTCTGAAGAGATTCAGAGGAACATCCCCTGAATGCAGATCTGGTTACTTGGCCAAGTAGGTAGCTGTGTGCATCTTGTTCCTTCAAAGAGCCAGGTCAGGAACTGCCAGGTAATGGCTGACTCTTGGGTGTGAGTGGGGAGTCCTGTGAAGACATGTTCCCTGTTTATAAAGACAACGCAGTCCCCTCCCTGGGGTGGATTTAGTTTGGCCTTTAGTCCTGTCTCCTAATAAGCTGCTTTCTCTGGATGTTGCTGAGCAGAGGTCTCTATAGTCATGGAGTTCAGGGTTTTCTTCACATGTTTCTCCCTGCCCACCCATCCCTCAGTGTCCCTCACTGATGTTCAGTGTTGGGGCTACAACCGGTCCTTTTCCATCTGAAATCTATTCATACCTGGCTCTCCAGGTGGTGGTCATACCTTCTTTCCTCACTGACCTAAGGCTGCAGGGAAGTCCTATTTCTCCCTGCACTTTTGGCTGGAGAGCTCCCTGGCCAACCAGCATTGCAGAAGCTAGTGTGGGAGGTGACATGGGGGTTAGAATACAGAAAGATGACTACAGTTAGAGCTCGAGATTGTAAGGTGCAGAAATGGCAGACGTGGCTGCCTGTCCTGGATTTCCTGGGCCATCACAAACTCAGATGGTCTGTTCTTTGTCCCACTGAGGAGCAGCGGCATATCTAGTTGATGGAATGTGATGTCATCATTTAAAATGACATCAGTTCAGTTCAGTCGCTCAGTCATGTCTGACTCTTTGCAACTCCATGAATTGCAGCATGCCAGGCCTCCCTGTCCATCACCAACTCCCAGAGTTCACTCAGACTCCATCGAGTCAGTAAAATGACATGAATGAGTTTAAAAGAAAGGAAAAAATGTTTAGATTACAGCAAGTTTTAAAAATCAACATGGAAAATCGTAAAGCTATGTGATCACAGTTATCTGGGCTTCCCAGGTAGCTCTGGTGGTAAAGAACCTACCTGCTATTGCAAGAGACATGAGACATGGGTTCCATCCCTGGGTCAGGAAGATCCCCAGGAGGAGGGCGTGGAAACCTACTCCAGTATTCTTACCTAGAGAATCCCATGGACAGAGGAGCCTGGAGGGCTACAGTCCATAGGGTCGCAAAGAGTTGGACACAGCTGAAGTGACTTAAGATACACAATTATCTAAAAACACAAAAAAATGAAAGTAAATATACCAGGGAGATTCCTAGTGTCCTTTTGGTTTAGGGCTCTGGGCTTTCACTGCTGTGGTCCAGGTTCAGTACCTGGCTAGGGAACTGAGACTGTGCAGTGTGTGTGGTGTGGCAATAAAAAGACAAAGGAAAGAAAGTAAATATATCAAGTATTAAAAATGATTTTCCTTTGGATAACAGGGCTATGGTTACAGTTTTCTTTGCTTCTAGCTTTTTTCTTGTATTTCTCAAGTATTCTGTAATAACCCTCATATCACGGTCTTAAATGGGAGACAATTAAACTTGATAAAATCCCAGACAAACCTTTTTTATTGTTGGACTGTGTGTCCTGAATTTGGGCTTAGAGATGTAGCTGCCATAACTGAGATGAGCCGAGAACACTTCGCTTTCCTTGTCTCAACCTCTGGGAATTTGGAAAGTCAGGCAAGACCAGGTTCCAGGAAGACATAGTTCTCGGGCATAGTTCTGCCTGGAGGCAGGCGCTGGACAAGGCAGCTTCTCAGAGCCCCTTCCCACCCCCGGTTGGCTGTTATCTCTCTGCTGCACACAGCCTCTGCCAGCAGTGTGCGGGCTCTAAGTGTGGCGACATTCTCTGAGTGGGGAGCAGTGACAGAAGTCTGGCTGGGACGGAGGCCGGGGGCGGGGAATCCGGAGTGAGTGCCTGAGCTGATAAGGAGCCAGTGGTCTTTCTGCCTGGTGGGACTTGCACCTCTAGCTGCCCAGCATCCCGCCCGGCCCAGCCCCTTGGAAAGCTGATGCCCGCCGCGGTGGCCCTGCTGCTAGGACAGCTCAGAAAGCACGGTGGTCACGGCTGTATCTGCGAAGGACTTGCTGATGGTGCAGGGTGTCGGGGCTCTGTCTTGGGGTGTGGGAAGGATCACTGTCCTTTGAGTCACAGTGGTTTTGAAGGAAGCAGTGTAGCTCCAAAGTGGAAATTGGGATTTTCCCTCCTGGCACCTCTGTAAAAGTGAGCCTGGTGAACGGACATCCAGAACGCGTCTTCCTTGGCTGTGTCTTGCCTGGATCCTCCAGCGCCATCTCTTCAGGGCCCTGGCCCAGGCCTCCAAATCAGTTTCTCCACTTCTCTGGCAAAAGGCCTCAGTTTACAGCAGCTGTCTGGATCCTATCACCCATCGGAGCAGCAGGCACCCAGCCAAAGAATGCTGGCCCTTACACTTTGAGGAAGGCTTACAGCTCCTGGAGTTGGCAGGGTCTGGGAATCAAGCATTGAGCTGCTCAAGGATAGGGACTGGATTGTGTGGAATCATTTTCTGCTGCTGCTGCTGCTCTGAAAGAGTCTGGCAAATGCTGGGGCTCTGTAGAGGCAGGTGAGGAGGATTCTCTACGATATCTCTTATGCGTTATACGTGATGCTCCCAGGGTACCAGCCTTCCCAGGGCAAGTGGGAAGCGTAACTGGCCCTCTTGGTGGGAAGCATGATGATGCTGATGGGGACACATCAAGGGCATCTACACTGGGGACCCAGGCGTGCCTCGTTTCTTCCTGCTCTCCAGACATGGCACAAGGGGTTAATATCTCCAATGGCTCTATTTTGGGGCTAATGGAGAGTTCCTAGAATAGGACTCTTTGTTGAGTAGTCTATTTTGGGAGGCAAGCCCCACTGGCATTTACGTAAGCGATTCTCTCTGTGTATCTGGGGTTGTGGGTGTGTGTGCGAGTGATTTCTTGTTACTAATTATAAGCAGCTCTTTTTGGGAGCCGGGGAAATGGAGGTGTGTGTATGTGTGTAATGAGTGTGGATTGCTCTTGCCGTGAAGAGTGGTGTTGTAACCGTGTGTGCCCATCTGATAGGGCACACAGTCACCCAAGTAAGAGGATAAATGAGGGGGCCTTGGTGCAGCAGGCAGCAATGACTTGGCCCCTTGGGGTGTCAGGCTATGGAGCCTGCCCACCTGTCCATGCTCTTGATTCCCTGAAGCGCATGTGCAGGCTGGACATCATGACCCTGGAGTTAAGTGGTGTCCAGAAGATCTGTCCTGGGTTGTTCAAGGTTCATTAACCAGTTCTAACCTGAACTACTCTGATGCTGGGAGGGATTGGGGGCAGGAGGAGAAGGGGACGACAGAGGATGAGATGGCTGGATGGCATCACTGACTCGATGAACATGAGTCTGAGTGAACTCTGGGAGCTGGTGATGGACAGGGAGGCCTGGCGTGCTGTGATTCATGGGGTCGCAAAGAGTCGGACATGACTGAGCGACTGAACTAAACTGAACTGAACTGGAACTAAACCTCAGACTCCACTTCCCATCGCAGCCTGGCTACTTATTCACTGGATTCTCTTCTGTCTCTCCACAGGCCAAATCCACATATGTCGAAGCAAGAGAGAAACCAAAGACCGTCCAGCATGGTCAGTGAAGCGTCCACGGCGGGGACCACTTCTACCGTGGAGGCCAAGCCTGGCCCCAAGGTGAGCTCTGGGCCGCTCGCTCTTGCCTTCCCCTCTTCTGTATTTTGCCAAGTCCCTTTGTAGCCAGAAACGCATTTGACCTTCACCATAGTGTTTTTTTGTTTTAACTCTTTATTTGTACTGAGGTTTAGCTGATTATAGTGTTGTGATAGTTTCAGGTGAACAGTGAAGGGATTCAGCCATACATATGCATGTATCCATTCTCCCCCAAACCCCACTCCCATCCAGGGTGCCACATAACACTGAGCAGAGTTCCATGTGCTAGACAACAGGTCCTTGTTGGTTATCCATTGTAAATACAGCAGTTCCACCATAGTTTTGTGAAGGAGACACATAATGAGATATCCCCGAATGAGAGATAAGGAAATTGAGGCCGGTTGGGGTTATGTCACATGTCCAAGAAAACAGGTGATTGCTGACAGAACCAGGACTGACATCTAGGGCCTTGGCCGTATTCTTCATTTTCCTGCTGTGTCTTGGGAAAGCCGCACCTCTGTTCACATGTGTCTTGGAGACCGCATGGTAAAATTTGGGACAGAGGTCCCAGAGGTGTCTGTGCCCAAGCTGTGCAAGTACTGACTGAGGAGCAGGGAAGAGAACCAGCATTGCGGAGAAGGGGAGAGCACCAGAAAGGGGGGTAAACATCTGGAAATTTGTAAATACTGTCACCAAAAGGTAGCATTGCTTCAGAAAGCCACAGGACAGGCTGGGGCCAGCAGCTGCTGGTACAAGTCAACTGAAAAATCCCTTAACATTTGTTTTCTCTGTGACCCAGACAGGAACCTTGCTAGCTCTTGGACTCTCCTTTTAATTAGGATGCTGTGGCCATGCGCCCACCCATTCTCGGTCATCTCGCTGTTCTTTTGATCAGAGGACAGTGCCATGCAGATGCAGGCACAGGGAGCCTATAGCTTTTCTATCATGCATGTGCTTTTGGGGGCTTCCCCAAATTATCCCAGCTGCTAGAGACTAAGTCTGCTCTTTCCTAGATCATTAAGTCCAGCAATAAAGTCCACAGCTTTGGGAAGAGGGACCAGGCCATTCGGAGGAACCTCAATGTTCCAGTGGTGGTGAGGGGCTGGCTACACAAGCAGGTGAGGAGACTGAGGAGGGAGGTGGCAGGGAGGTGGTTCCTGCTGATTCCCTTCCTTCCCCTGACCCCCAGGAGCTGGAGAGGGGCTCATAGTAAGGTTTTTGTTCCTGAGTCTGTCCGAGGCCAGTAGATTCTGCCGATCGTGCTGAGTGATTTGCTCTTCCTGTTTGTAAGTGGACCGTCTACTCAATGGCTGCAGTCTCCTTCCCCAAACCCACTTAACCACTTTGGTTCTTGGTACTACTAGCTGTCCTGGGATTTGGACCCAAGTGTGGGTGGGTCAGCCTGCATCCAGCTCTATTGCCATAATCATCTGCCAGCATTTGCCCTCCTAATGTTAAAGAGCGTTTGTTATCATTTGCCTGAAAAATCCCATGTTTTCCTTTTCTCCTGTCCAGCACACGTATCTAGCTTCCTAGCACCTCAGATTTCAAATTAGCCAAACTCAACTCACTGTCTCCTCAGCCTCTACCTGTCTTTTTCCCCCAGCCTGGTTTTCCTGGGTCTTTGTGGTGCCATCCTTCTCCCAGGCACGTGGTTTAGGAACCTCAGCACCACCACCAGCTTCTCCTGCTCCCACATCTGTTCAGTCCGGGAACCCTATCAGCTCTGTGTCCCCCGACAGTCCATCCTTCATCTCTGTCTTTACCACCAGTTATTCTGCCTCTGGTCCTCTGGCCTTGGATAGGCTGTGAGGTCCTAGGGTCAGAGAACATGTTCCTTCTGTCTTCTTCCTTCCCTTCTTGCCATCCATCCATCCATCCCCCACTCACCCACCAGATGCCTGCCATGTTCTAAGTGTTCTCACTGCAATGACAAAGGGATGAGTAACATGTGGTTCCTGCACTTGAGGACTTCCTGTCATAGTCTGCAGGGGACACCTCTCGCGTGTCATGTCATCACCCAGCATGGACTCCCACATAGCATATGATCCAGATACACACACATTCTGAGAGCAGTGATGTGTATTTTTACTCGAGGCTTTATGGGAAGACAGAGATGGGCGTTAACTTGTACAATACACAGAAGAAATTCCTAAATGTCCCCTTGAAATCCCTCTCCCCCAGTTCTATTCCCCATGGCAGCTCCCACAGCTCCCCAGCCTCTTGTGACCAATACTCCCCTGGGCACCATCCTCTTTTAATGAGACCCTCTTCCCTCACAGCTCTGTTCTCATTCTCTTTTCTTACCTAGGTCACCCTCTGACTTCTTCCATTTGCGTCCCTGTCCCCGTTAAACAAAAGGCTCCTTTGACATGTGGGGTGAGACGGAAGGGATTATAGATAATCCTTCTCCCCAGCAGACACCCCCTTGCCTAGGCCCCTGGGTCCTTGGGCTGGGCTGTAGCTGTAAGGTCTGTGTAGATGCTGTGGACAACCAGTAGAGAAAGTGTCACTGTGCTTTGGGAGTCCTGAAAGGCTTCCCAGAGGAAGTTGAAGCCGATATATAAAGGTGGAGAAGAGCTTTTCAAACAAAGCAAATATCGTATGCCAAGACTTTAGAGGTCACCTAGTTAATGCAGAAGATAAAACCAAGAAATACAGGCACTTAGCAAGTTTTTAACACTTAAGTAAATGGAGGATGGATAAAAATTTTTTTAATTTAAGCTTGTCAAAAAATTTTACAGAAGGAAGACAATTTAAATAGCTAAAAATGGCTCTGGAATTTTCCTAGGTTTGGGAGAAAAGTGACCCTAAAACTACTATTTTCCTACCCTAGCCATATTTAAAAATTTTTCATAGTCACCTAAAAAATTTTTTTAAATAAATGTAATGATTTACATTTTAGATGAGTAGAGACAGAGTCTTGTTATGAGACAGTTTAGTTCAAGAAAATCCAGGTCTTTTTCTGTTGAACAGAAGGAAAACAGCATAACCAGTCCCTTACGGTAGATAACTTAGTCAAATGAGAATTTTGCCTGACTGATTAATAAGCTAACTTAAATTCTTTGTTGCATACTATATAAATCAATTTTCTTTCTTTTTTGATTTTTATTGGAGTACAGTTGATTTATAAGGTTGTGTTAGTTTCAGGTGTACAGCAAAGTGAATCAGTTATACATATATCTACTCTTTTGTCTTAGATTCTTGTCCCATATAGGCCATTACAGAGTACTGAGTAGAGTTCCCTGTGCTATGCTAAATCAATTTTCTAATCAGTACAAATGAAGATATTTTATAGCATATTGAATGAATGAATGAATAAATATTTGTTAAAAGCTGATTTCTTTCTTACTGGAAGAACTGTTTTTGAATTCTTGTCTTCCTTTCTAAAAGTAGGACGCTTATGATATATTAGATTGTTTACAGGAAACAGAACTTCCTGGGGATAAACCGTCACTGGATTTAAATTTTAATGTCCTATTCAAAGAAACGCTATGCAATAAAAATTTATTAATTCATGGAAAGAAAGCGTGAATATGGGCAAATCTTGGTTCCAGAATGAGGTTGTACATAACTAAGGAGGGGGAGCAGTATGCTCAGATATTGCCCTGATTAGTTTTCTTTGCTTTGCAGGACAGTTCCGGGATGAGGCTGTGGAAAAGGAGGTGGTTTGTGCTTGCTGATTATTGCTTGTTTTACTATAAAGGTGAGCTGAGGTTCAGGCCACCAAGGGCTCTTTGTGCCTGAGGTGGTGGTGAGGTGATACAGAAGTTGGTCTTTTCAAATCCAGTGTTTGGACCAGTGGCCCAAGCTAATTAATAACCTGTTAACCTGCCAAAGTGTTCACTTTTATGTATGTGGATGGTTGGTGACTTCATTTTTGTCAGTCCCAGCACTGGAAGTGCCATTTGTCAAGTTAAAAAAAAATAGAATCTGGTTTGCCTTCTACTTAGGGTCTCAAGATCTGGAGTTTTTCCAGCTTCTGCCCCACTTGGGTCATAGGCACACCTTTGATGCAATCTGGAGGGAAGAGAAGTATAGGTGAAGCATTGTATTTTGTAACCTGTTATCTGGATTTATCCCCTGTTATTGGAAGGGCAGCTGGTGAATAAAATTGGCCCTATGAATATTTGTGAAGCCCCAGTACATAGAGTTAGGGGCTGTGCAAAGGTGAGAAGAAAGTGAGGCTCAAAATATGGAGGAAGAGATAGCCTAATTATAAGATAAGACTAGGCTGTGACAGGTGCTTTGGAAGGCATCCAAAGTGCTTAGGCAGTGCAAGGGAACCAAGAAGTTAATTCCATCATGGAAAACTTGGGCAGGCTCCTTAGAAGAGCTAGGGTATGAGTTGAGCTTTTAGGATGGGTAGAGCTTTGCCCATATTTAGGGGAAGATGGGCATTCACGCAGAAGAAACAGCTTGACTTAAGTTCTAGAAGCAGAAGAAGGTGGAATGATAGACCTTCAAGGCTAGAGTGAGTCTTGCATGGAGCACACACTAGGAGATAAGGCTCAGGAGATGGCTAAGGGCCAAAATGCAAAAGAGCTGTGAGTCTAGACAGAGGAAGTCGGGTTTCCTTCTGTATCCAGTGAACAGTCAGCAAGTACCTTGTGTGGGAGAGCAGAGAGACCAACTTGTCATTAGGAAGTTACCTCTGGTAACAAAGATGGTTTGGGGGAGAAAGAGAATAGATGTAGAAAGTATGAGATTTCCCACCGGCTCTGACTTTGCCCATGAGGTGTGTACCACCCAGAATCCCTTCCCCACCCTTCACAGAACTTTAAATAGCACCTTCTGAAGCCTTCTTCCCTTCCCCAGGCTGTGTGCCGCTCCGGGCTGTGTCCCCACAGCGCGTGGTATGCACTGTATTTCAGGAGTTAGCAGGTGGAACTGAGTGTGTTCACATGTGTGCCCCCATCCTCAAGGGGAGGGTGCCGTCTGCCTCAGCTGTGTAGTCCCAGCACCAGCATGACAGTCCCCAGAGCACTTGAGTGGATGACCCATGACTGCAGTCCTCCTGGGAGAGAGAAGAAGCACTGAACTAGGGTTGTGGGGTGGACCATCCTAAGGAGGGTGCCACAGGAGGTTATCCTGATGTGTTCTTCCATTCAAAGACAGCCGAGAAGAAGTGGTCCTTGGGAGCATCCCTCTGCCCAGCTACGTGATCTCACCGGTGGCCCCTGAGGATCGCATAAGTCGGAAGTATTCCTTTAAGGTACTGTCCCTCTCCTTTAGTGCAGAGGTGCTGTCCTAAGAAATGTTATTGTTGTTTAGTCGCTGAATCATGTCCAACTCGTTTGTTAGCCCATGGGCTGTAGCCTGCCAGGCTCCTCTGTCCATGGGATTTTCCAGGTAAGAATACTGGAGTAGGTTGCCATTTCTCTCCAGGGGATCTTTCTGACCTAGGGATTGAACCCACGTCTCCTGCTTTGGTAGGTGGCTTCTTTACCATTGCACCATCTGGAAAGCCCCTAAGATACATTGTGTTCCCAGAAATGGCTTCACAGAAGCAGCTGTTTTTGTTGGGAGTGGGAGGGGGAAGAAGTTAAGAAGTTGAGTGTTTCAGACTCACATTCAGTTCAGTTCAGTCGCTCAGTTGTGTCTGACTCTTTGCAACCCCTGAATTGCAGCATGCCAGGCCTCCCTGGCATGCCAGTCCATCACCAACTCCTGGAGTTCACTCAGACTCCTTGTTATAAATTCTTTAAGCAAGAATAATATCCCATCACAAGTGCTTTCATTTGTGTCAGAGCTTTTGAGTCCCTCAGCCTTGCTTAAGTATTTAGACCTCTCTTTTCCTGTCACTACTATTATTTCTGTGACAAGGTCTCAGAAAAACGAAACAAAACAGGGTCTCCTGCTTTCTTAACCACTGTTGCCATCCCCAGTGACTCCAGAGTTGCTGTGGGTTGAAGATCCCTGGATCCTCCTTTGCTTCATGTTGCATGATGTGGTATTGCCTTATTCCTGTAAAACCTTTTGTGACTGAGAACTGCTATTATTCACATTACCTCATTTGACGCTTGTGGGGAGCCTGGGGGGTTAGTACAATTAGCTTCGTTTTATAGATTAGGAGAATGAGGATCGGAGTGCTGAAGAAGCTTGCCACAGTCCCAGAGCTGGAAGATGATGGAGGCAGACCTCCACCCTGAGCTCTGTGCTCTTTCATGTGCAGTACAGGGAGGGAAGACAATTTTTCTCTCTTCCTCTCTGCTTTTCTCCCACATCTTACTCTGGTCATCTGCACACCCGTTGCAGGAGGAAGGAGATGGTTTCATGAATGGTTATTGCTATATTAGTTCAGTTCAGTTCAGTCGCTCAGTTGTGTCTGACTCTTTGCGACCCCATGCATCGCAGCATGCTAGTCCTCCCTGTTCATCACCATCACTCGGAGTTCACTCAGAGTCACGTCCATCGAGTCCATGGTGCCATCTAGCCATCTCATCCTTGGTCGTCCCCTTCTACTCCTGCCCCCCAATCCCTCCCAGCATCAGAGTCTTTTCCAATGAGTCAACTCTTCGCATGAGGTGGCCAGAGTACTGGAGTTTCAACTTTAGCATCCTTCCTTCCAAAGAAAAATCCCAGGGTTGATCTTCAGAATGGACTGGTTGGATCTCCTTGCAGTCCAAGGGACTCTCAAGAGTCTTCTCCAACACCACAGTTCAAAAGCATCAATTCTTCGGAGCTCATCCTTCTTCACAATCCAACTCTCACATCCATTCATGACCACTGGAAAAACCATAGCCTTGACTAGACGGACCTTAGTCGGCAAAGTAATGTCTCTGCTTTTGAATATGCTATCTAGGTTGGTCATAACTTTTCTTCCAAGGAGTAAGCGTCTTCTAATTTCATGGCTGCAGTCACCATCTGCAGTGATTTTGGAGCCCCCAAAATAAAGTCTGACACTGTTTCCACTGTTTCCCCATCTATTTCCCATGAAGTGATGGGACCAGATGCCATGATCTTAGTTTTCTGAATGTTGAGCTTTAAGCCAACTTTTTCACTCTCCTCTTTCACTTTCATCAAGAGGCTTTTAAGCTCCTCGTCACTTTCTGCCATAAGGGTGGTATCATCTGCATATCTGAGGTTATTGATATTTCTCCCAGCAATCTTGATTCCAGCTGTGCTTCTTCCAGTCCAGCATTTCTCATGAGGTACTCTGCATATAAGTTAAATAAGCAGGGTGACAATATACAGCCTTGATGTACTCGTTTTCCTATTTGGAACCAGTCTGTTGTTCCATGTCCAGTTCTAACTATTGCTTCCTGACCTGCATACAGATTTCTCAAGAGGCAGGTCAGGTGGTCTAGTATTCCCATCTCTTTCAGAATTTTCCACAGTTTATTGTGATCCACACAGTCAAAGGCTTTGGCATAGTCAATAAAGCAGAAATAGATGTTTTTCTGGAACTCTCTTGCTTTTTCCATGATCCAGCAGATGTTGGCCATTTGATCTCTAGTTCCTCTGCCTTTTCTAAAACCAGCTTGAACATCAGGGAGTTCACGGTTCACGTATTGCTGAAGCCTAGCTTGGAGAATTGTGAGCATTACTTTACTAGCATGTGAGATGAGTGCAATTGTGCAGTAGTTTGAGCATTCTTTGGCATTGCCTTTCTTTGGAACTGGGATGAAAACTGACCTTTTCCAGTTATATTAGTAATATATTATATTATATATGTTAGTGAAGTGAAGTGAAGTTGCTCAGTCGTGTCCGACTCTCTGCAACCCCATAGACTGTAGCGTACCAGGCTCCTCTGTCCATGGGATTTTCCAGGCAACAGTACTGGAGTGGATTGCCACCTCCTTCTCCAGGGGATCTTCCCAATCCAGGGCTCGAACCCAGGTCTCCCGCATTGTAGACAGATGCTTTACCGTCTGAGCCACCAGGGAAGTCTGTATATTAGTAATAGTGATCTATTAAATAGTTCACAGCCTCTCCTGCTCATTGTTGGCTCTGAAAACATTTTGTTCCCTGGGTTTCAGACTAGTCTTTTGCAGCCGAACACCTTCCTTAGAAAACCTTCCTTTCTAGGATTGAGTACTGCTACTGGGCAAACAATTGGGATAATGCGGTTATATATGATTTGGTGGTGGTGGGGACAGCATTTGGAATATCTTCAAAGTAACAGATTATAATAACTATATATATTTCATCTTAACACTTCATTGGGAGGTGTGAAAAATAGATTCAAGGAAAACATCTTTTATGTGCTGTCACATTCTCTCCTTTTTAAAAGAAACAAGACTTCACCAAGAGTGGTCCCTAAATATTTTGTCTGGGAGACAGAAGGCATGCCCATTTGGGGGCCTGCTTGGGGTCTTCAGGGTCTGAGAGGAAAGAAAAGCTACTCCGGGCAGCCCTGGTGATGTTCAGCCGGTTCTCCAGAGAGGACTGGTTTCCTGAGTGTGGAAGAGGCCCCTTCCCTTTAGGTCACAGTGTCATTCTTTCAGGGACCTGAGGGTGGGCCTGGGGCAGTTCAGAGTCCACGTTCGTGGGCTTCCAAGGGCTGTGCAGTGTTTTATGTCCTGGGCCTTACGCTTGGCTCTGATGTCATTTCTCAGTTTCCAGAACTGCAGTTCTCTGACTGTTGCTAGGACACCTTGCCTGAGATTGTTCGGGGTATCTGTAGTGGCAGATAGGCAGAGCCTAGAGGGTTATGTATTCCTCTCTTGTCTGTCTTCTCTAACTTCACTCTCAGCCTGGCAGCCCTTGGCTTTGTACTGGATGCGCCCTGAGGCTCCGCTGGGTCTGCGGGGTGAGCCAGCAGGGCTCTGCGTGGCCTTTAGGTGCCGTTGTTCCCCCCCTCCCGCCCCCTCCCCGCCGTCAGCGGGCCTTGTGCTCTGCTGGCTCATCTGGAGCATCTCCTCACAGAGCGCCTACTGGAGGCACAGCCTCCCTGGGCCTGCTGGTCACCTCTGAGCAAGCTTAGCCCCTCAGATCCAGGGTCTGGGGCAAAAACTATCCCCACGCAGCCAGCAGGGGAAAGCGTCTTTACTGCTTCCCTTTGAGCTGTTCTCCTTCCCTCAAGGCTAAGGGCACCTTACCTGAGGCCTACAGACCCATAAGTGTCAGTAAGTAAATCGCATCCTTCTTTTTTAAACCTCTTAGTGTCCATGGGTAATTATGTCTTTTCTATTTTAATGCATAACACCTCCTTTGATTGAGAAAGCAGACAACAGTCGGTATTGACAGCACCCATGCCTTTGATCACCAATAGAAACCAGAGATGTTTTCATATCACATTATAGTTGCAGATATTTTGAAATACTGTTTATGCTCTTCACCACTTCAAAATTACAATAATTATTACATGTGCTACCAGACTTGTTATGTGATACATTATTAAGGACGCACCTATATCACTGTTTTGCAACATTTAAAAATATTTTGGTAACTGTATTTTAATATAGTGTATTTCCTTTATCTTATTTGTGCCCTCAAACACCTTCTAGGAAGAGTTCATAGAATTCACCAAGTCGTCAAAAAGGTGCCAGAAAAAGGTTGACTCTCTGCTTTAGATTCTGGCTCAAGGCCAGCCAAAAGTCATGGTGTTTTACTTATGTATACTCAGCAAACTTCTGTTGTGCTCTGTTGTTCTACTTGGCAGGATATAGATGCTAGGGATACAGCGGTGAAAGGACACAGTCCTTGCCTTTGTCTGCCTGAGCCTGGGGATTAACGGGATAAGAAAAGAACAGGAAAGAGCTGCTCTTCCTTTCCCCTTTCAATTTTGTGCTTTCTCTGTCTCTGAAACCCATCTCTCCCCTACCACTGCTGCTGTTCTGTCTAGCCTACCCTCACCCCGCCACCCCGGGGTAACTAACTTACTAGGCACTGAAATGATGCCTTGCACATAGTAAGCACTCACTGAGTGTTGGCCATCACTGTTTCAGCCCTCGAGCTCCTCTGTAGCCTTCAGCCTGTCCTCTACACTGTTACTCAGGTACACGTCTGTTCAAGAACGCTCCCACCACATACCCTTCTGTGGCTCCCCGTTGCCTTCAGGATAGAGCCCAATTTTGGTTTAGAAGGTCTGGCTTTCTCTCTAGCCACGTTTTAGCACACTTTCTTCATATGCCTTTCCTCCATTTCTTGCCCATAGGCCTTTGCTTGAGCTTCAGTCACAACCTCGAATGCCCTGTCTGAACTCTTCCTTGTCTTTTAGGTGTCTGTTCAGGGCACACCTTCTCCAGGAAGCCTTCCCTAAGTCCTCTGGACGGGTTTGATACTTTTATTTGAACGTCCACTCTGGTATCACTGCCCTATAAATGGTTGATTACCCATCCAGAACTTTCTCCAGGGAAACTAGCCATCAGCTAGTGTTGCCAGGGTAGATGGGGCTGGTCGTATTCTTCAAACAGATCACATGGAGCTGTCATTTGTAGTAGGAGTTGTGGTCAGTGACACTCCTTATACTTCCCAAGTTAAGGTTGGTTCAGCTTATTTGTATTTCATGTTAGTCCTCTCTAAGTCAGTGATGGTTCGGTGAATCCCACTAACTTACTCAAGTGGATGCCTGCCCCAGAACCCCCTGTGGCTGGGCAGAAAGTCTGGGAAGTGAGTGTCAAAGATCTTATGGGTCATTGTCCAAGGGAGCTTTTCCAAGAATTTCTGCCAGTTCACAGTAAGACACGCATAAGCCCCTTCTAGTTCTCTTCTTATTGCCACATCTCCACCTTGCTGAAAAGGAGGAATCCTTCCTAGAACAGTGAGTGAGTCCTTATCATGCAAGAAAGGAAATCAGATTTGCTCTGGCCACTGTGGGAACCCTTGGTTGCAAGCCAGGTTTGCCTGGACTCCCTTGGCACTGGGCTGGAGGGATCCAGATCTGTGAGTGTCACAGCAGACTTGTATTTAATATCGTTTTTGGACGTGGTTGTTAGGAGCGTGAGAAGAGAAGTGAATGCTTATAGATCATGTCTGAGATTTCATCCATGAACACTGGTGATTTCAGAAACATGTCATTTTCTAGACATGTTTCCACTTCTCTCATTTTGCTTTCTCTGACTGGTTCTTGCATGGTATCTGCCTGTCATTGTAGATCCGGGTTATTAGATCAGTGAGCTGTATCAGACTCATTTCTGGATAGACCCTGCGTGACATGTCTGGAATGTCTGAATAGACACTCCTAGGTGAGTGTCTAGAATCCTGGCTCCAGCTTTTCAGTCAATCAAAAAATATTTATTGGGCACCTACTGTGTGCTAGGCACTGTTCCTGGGAATATAGTAATGACCAAAATAGACAGAATCCCTGCTCTCATCAAGTTTATATTCTGTAAGGAAGACAGACCTGATAAACAAGAGTGTAAAATAAACAATGCCATGTAATAAGTGCTGTGAAGAATCTGTAACTAGGTGTGGAAATCTAGGAAAGTTACTTCTCAGAGCTTTATTGCCATATCTATAAAAGGGATTCTGAATGTTCCTACATTTCAAGGCTATTGGGATTAAAATGAGATTAAGGCATGGAGGTACCCAGAAGATACATAGAAGGCACTCTGTAAATCTTTCTCTGTCCGCATCATCTCGCTCTGTGGATTTGGTGAGCTTTTTCCTTGCAAATTTAAAAGACCCTGCTTATCAGAGCCCAAAGGGGAAAACTAGTGTTACTTCTTCGCGGTCCATCCCAGTTGCTTTTCAGGGGTCATTCCTGGTACCTGTAGAACATATGAGAGTACCTTGAGGCTTCCTGGCACATAGTAGGTGTGCCAGGGTTCTCAGTCAGGTGTTGGACTGCTTGGCCAGACTTCATAGTGCCTCTGTGGAGAAGGGCAGCTTCCGTGATGGCACACGTCACATTTCATGCCAAGCAGGGAAGCCCAGGGAATATCTGCACCAAGCTATCTGCTATTGAGCAGCTGTTTTGAATCAATTCCAGTCATCAGGTGCTTCAGAAGAACCGAGAAAGGGATTCCCGAGAGTCTGCTTATTTGGAATGAGATTTTTTTTTTTTTAAATTTTAAAAATCTTTCTCACATAAAGCCTTGAATTGACTGTGTGCCCTTCCATAAGTGGGAGTAAGATGAGTAGGAAACAGGTACAGCTGCAGGGCTTTTGCTGTGGGGAGCAGACACAGCTGTTGCGGGGCCTAACTGTGTCAAGGAAGGGGAACCAGCCTTTTTTTTCCACCTGTGGAAATCAGCTGGGTGGTACGTGGGCTTTCAGTCTGGAAGAGGGGAGAACTGGGCTGGGGCATCTCTTGGTTTTTGCTCCTAGAAGTGAAACGCACACTAACCTCTCTGATCTGGGTCTCCATCTTCTGTCTCCAGGCTGTGCACACCGGGATGCGGGCTCTCATCTATAATAGCTCTCAGGCCGAGCAGTCGGGCATGAGAACCTACTACTTCAGTGCCGACACCCAGGAGGACATGAATGCTTGGGTCCGGGCCATGAACCAGGCTGCGCAGGTGCTGTCTCGATCGTCACTGAAGAGGTCAGTCCCCATGGAGGGTCCCTGCCAGCACACTGCCTGTGTGGGAGGGGGACCCAGATACCACCGTTCACTCGCTCCTATTAAGCACTGCCCTCTCTTGGAATTTTAAATGGTGACTTCTTCCTGGAGGAGAATGCTTACAGAGCCAACACATACTGCCGGCAGAGCTGAGAGGTCCCCTGGGAATTATTGAGGACACTGTCCTCATTAAGCAGAGAAATGGGAAGCACTGGAAGGGTGAAATGACTGAAAAGGCTGGGATGCCCGATCTTGGAGCCTGGTTGTGTGTTTCTCAGTCTTTCTCCCCTTGTGTGTGCCTGTGAAAGGACAACCTTGGGGCAACGTCTGGGGAGAAGGGAGCGGACAAGCAGGTAAGAGCTTGAAACTGGACACGTGCCACTGACAGCCCACCACCTTGCTGTTGGGAGCTGATGTGGGCACTGTCTTTCAGCTGCCTCTTCGCTCAAATGGGCCAACCAGCGTACCACTGGGGATCTGGAGATTTCTGAGTCTGTTGACTGTAGGTGATTACCTGAGAGCATGCAGACAAGGAACATGAGTGAAGTCAGTTGCTTGGAGAAGGTTGGGTAGCCCTGGAAAAGTCGGGGTGCCTTTAGCCAGTCCTCACCTGACATGAACTCCCTTCTTTGCTGGACATCTTGTTCTGTTTGGAGGCCTCTTTGACAAAGGCCTCTTAGGCCTTGTAAGAGTGGTGTTCTCCAGCAACCTGAAGACCGGATTCTCAATGATTGCAAATAAGTGGTTTTATTTTGTCCACCTTTTCCAACTCAGTTTTATGTGATTTGAGGTATTAGTGGTACTTCCTAGCTTCATATTCTCTTTCCTGAGACTAACAGGTCTTTGATATAATTAGTAGCCTCCCTGAAGAGGCAAGGTAGGGGTCAGGTCCTGCCCTTGGAGTTTCCGTAGTGCCTAAGTTGAACATTTGTTGTGCTGGGTTTTTTCCGTCTACTTTTCAGTATCCTAGGCTTCAAGGGGGTATCATCTTTGAATCTTCTGCACACCTGACACATAGTAAGCTCTCAAATATCCATCGAGTGAGTAAGTGAGAAACTGAAAGAATGAATGAGTATGTTGGACAGGACAGGAACAAAGACTGTCCTGGCAGTTACCCCGTGGGCCCTGCATCAGTGGCTCTTGCCTATAGGCATTGGGTCAGGTTTGCCTCTCTTCCTAGCAGTGTCATCCAACCTGGATTTTTCTGTTGTGTGCATGATAATGAATCGAAAATCTGTGCCATTAGCCTGCAGGCAGTCTGTTCAGTGACACTGGCATTTCTCCCTTCATCCCAGGAGAAGGAAATGGGCAGGTTTGACATGACGTACTCCTAGTGCACAGTCTGGTCCCTGAAGCTCACTGTTTCCTTGTCTTTGTTGTTCATCAAAAACCATTTATTTTGGTTGTGTTGAGTCTTAGTTGTGGCACATGGAATCTTTAGTTGTTGTGGCACATGGGATCTTTAGTTGCTGCAAGTGAACCCCTAGTTGAATCAAGCTTGGGTCGCCTGCACTGGGAATGTGGAGTTTCAGCCACTGGACAGCCAGGGAAGTCTTCCTCCATGCGACACACACGCAATAAGACACTCTTATAAAGAAATACAAAAAGTGAAGAAAAATATCCTTAGTCACCTTCCCAGCGTTACCTCTGTTACCAGGTTACCAGGGATCTCTTTATTTTCTGTTTATTTATGTGTATATATGCTCTTATAGAAATATAGAGGGTTTTTGGGTGCTTTTTAATATCATGAATGATACTGATCTTGAAAATCATTCTGTATCAGTGTATCTGGGCTGACTTTATTTTTGCCTGTTGTATGGTACTTCATAATGTAAATGTACCCTAGTGTAGTTAAGCACGTGCCGCATGTTAGATAGTTTATTTTGTGTTCTCTTTTACAGCACAGTTGTGTAATGAAAAACTGTGTACAAGCCTCTGCACGTGTGAGCCTTTCAGATTGTTGGGTCAGTATACAGTGCATCTTAAATTGTAATCAATACTGCCAAACTGTCCTTTAAGTTGTGTTAATATGTTCCACTAGTGAGAGTGCTCATTTCCCCACATCTTTTGCCAACAGTTGATATTATCAGTCTTTTTCATTTTTGCTGAGCTGCTGTGTAGATAAGTGGTATCTGTTTATTTTAATGTGTGTTTTCATGATGGTGGGGATCTTTTATATTTATTGGTCACTTGTATTCCTCTGCAGTGAATTGCTGGTACCTGTTCTCTGCATTTCCTAGTGAGTTCCTTGCTTTTCTTCGATGCTTCCTTTCCTCCATGTATTGAAATCTGCCCAGTTGGGAATGCTGCTTGGCCTCTTGCAGAGGTTGGTTGTAGGTGCTCAGTTGTGTTATTTAAGAGAATCTGCTTTCCCCCTCTTTTCAAAGTCAGGATACTGTTTGTCAGTCTGTAACATTCTGGCATTTCTCTTGGATTCCTCAGGGATGGTCTGAGAGGTTTCTAGAGCCTCTCTTCAAGTTCCCTTAGGGCCCTGGGGTTCTGATAGCTGGGCTTTTCCCATCTTCCTTGCCATCTTGGTCTTTCAGTCTCTCTGAACCAAGGTTGTTTTATTCATGGTGAGGTCACTCACCTTGATGAAGATATGGAAATAAATTCAGAAGTTGACGAATTCAACTTTATTTGTGGTGTGGTCATCTTCCCAAGCAGAGATACCTCTTATTATTATTGTTTTTAAGTTCTCCCCTCTTTTATTTTAATTCTTAGAAAATAGAAAGTTTTGTTTTATTTTGGTTTGCTTTAAGTAAACAAATCTCAGTTCTTTCTGGACTGCCGTTTTTGCGGTCACTCACGTGGGCCCAGTCCGCTGGATTTGTGCTTGATGCATTTCTCATAATGGGAGCTCTGAGTACTTCCAGTGTTACACTGGATTGTTTCCACCAGCAGTGTCAGACAGGTTCATTCTTGTGTCCCAGCTCTGCCCAGTTGTCTTGTGCCTGACTTGGGCATTGGGTCGAAGATAACTTAAGAATGAGATCAGGCTTAACAGAAAAAAAGTGCTGTGATTGATAAGTGATGTCTGTCTGAACTGTTTAGGGTGAATTTGCTGGCTAAGATTAGTTGATTTGATTTTTTTTTTTTTTTTACTTTTTCCTACAAGAGGATTTTGTAATTAACTCTCAGATTTTGCTTTCAGGGAGGCTCCTTCCCTTCTCCACTGGGCTGCCTTCCAGATCTCAGGCCATTTTATTATCTCTGGCTTTTTTTCTGAACTTTTAAAATGTGTTCTTGCTATACTCATAATAATCTCTTGAAATCCCATAGTCATCTTTGCCCAAGGTTTCTTCCCTGTTTAAAAAAACATAAACAAAACAAAACTTGTTCTACCTTCTGACTCAGTAAAACCAGAGTAGCATTTCCTCTTAATTTTCTGAGAGATGAAACTGTCAGCCAAGGGAATTCAGACTTATTAAATGTTCTATTTTTCTGAATACGATGTTCAGACATTTAGTTAGTGAGACGTATTCATCATGTAAGACTACATCTTGCCTCTCCTCCACGTTGGTGATCTGCTCTGGAAATCTCCAGCTCTGTTCCGTGGGCGGTCCCAACTGTAGCTTTTCCTTCTTTCCCTCCTTGATTCTCACCCAAATGGTTCTATTCTTATTCACATAGGCAGATTCTTTCTTTATGAATGTGGTACGTTAGGGCTTCTTATTACAGGTAACAAAATGCAAATTTATCTTACAAGGGGAGGAGTTTATTGATCCACAGCACTGAAAGGTTCAGGATAACTGCAGCTTTAGAAAACAGCTGTGTTCAAGGCTCAGACAGTATCATTACACATCATCTCTCTCCCCACTGGGCTGGATTCGTTCCTGAACTCCGTGTAGAGGTCCTTGGCAGATCTGGGGTCTGGTGGCTAGATGGCTGCAGTAGCCCCAGACTTAGGTCATCTGAGTTAAATCTAGTAGGAAAGAACCAGAGTCTTACCCAAAAGCTCTGAGATCGCTTCTGATCAGACCTGCTTAGGTCACACTGATGCCCCAAGTCACCTACCATGGCCAGGGAGTGCACGTGCTGACTGACACAGGCCTGAGAGACATGCTTCACTTCTGAGAACCTGACCGTGGGGACTGAGAGTGAGGTAGGGGAGATTCCTAAGCGACGTTAGGGCTGTGGACAGAGGAAGGAAAAATGACTTGATGGGATGTGATAAATGATGTGCAAGCAACCAACATCCAAGCCACTTGCTACTATATTGATTTCTTTCGCCTTAAGTACTATCTCCTCCTAGGGTTTAGTCTCTGCAGTCGGATAGGCCAGAGTTTAAACGCAGCTCTGCTACTACTTTCTAGCTGTGCCACTGGTGCAATTTAGGTATGCTTTTTAAACACATTTTTCTAGTTCGTCAGATTTTTGTAAAAATGAAATGAATGCGTAAAGTGCTTACTTCGCATGTTGCCTAAAACATAGTTGATACTCCATAACCAATATGCTAGTCCCATAGGTTTTAACAGCGTTGTTCTTTTTTTTTTTGCACCCGTCCAGTTTCATTGTCAATCCTCTGAATTACATGACGATGAATCTCCCTTGGGCACATCATACTCTGCTCCTCTCCAGGATGTGCCCGTCCCTTAGCAGTGTGGGCTGTAGTTCAGCAGCGCAGTCTTCCTACAGGACCATCCCTCAGCCTGCCCCTCACTGTCTCCTCCATCCAGCCTCTTCCTACATTGTTCCTCTAACCCAGAGGGAGCCGAGCACCCCTGCTGTGCTTGCTTCCTCTTGTTCCCTACAGGCTTCAGGGTCTCTTGATGGACAAGCATTCTCGAGCCCCCAGGGACACTAAGCGCTATGGCCAGAGCCCACCCTCTCCCTCCTCCTGTCCATAATTTCTTCTCCCTTATTTCCATGTTCTTCCACTTGCCAGATTCTGGATTCTGTTTTTTTATTCTCTACAAGCCTCCTTAAAAATCTGTCTTCCAGGTTCCTCCGTTGAACTGCCTTTTTCTCCCCTCTTATCTAAGGATGTCTTGTCCTCTCCAACAAGCTAAAGTACTAAGCAGGAGGGCAGCTTGCTGTTACAGTTCACAGAACTGACAAGCAGTTCAGATAGGAGGGCCTATCGGAAGGCAACTGACCTCTCTTTTCAGCTTGCCAACCCCTCTGGTCTCTCCATAACTATGTGGTCTCAGTGTAACTATAGTCCTCTCATGGAACTGAGGGGGCTTATAGTCCAGTCACCATTAGAGTGAAATCCAGTCTCCTTAGTATGGCTTTTGAGCCCCAGCTGGGTCTGTTCCCTGTAGGTCCTCTAGGCCTTGCCCATCTGCTCCCCTGGCCCTCACCCTTACTAGGACCGCTCAGCACATCCTTCAGGGCCTAGCTTACTTGTATTTCTTTCTTCTTTGACTCTCAGTATGTTAGATGCTTCTGCTTGTAGCACTGTGTCGTTCCTCGTGCATAGAACTTTCACGCTAAAGTTATGTTGGCCTGCTTTCTCTTTGTCACCCCCAGTAGACTGTAAGTTCCTTGAAAGTGAGAATGGTGCCTGGCACATAGTAAATAGTCAGTTAAAGGACGGTGCATGGATGTTTGGCTGGCTGGATAGGTGAGTGGTTAGATTGATGAGTGAAACTTCTCCCTGAGAGATGTTCAAATAGGGATTTGGGGTGTCTGAGAGCAGGCTGAGCACTGTTGTGGGGATTCAGTCTGCTCAGAAGTGGCCCACACGTTTCTGGCTCTCTCCACTCTCTTCAGAGAATGGGATCTTTGGCCTTTCAGACCCTGACCACTTTGGTTAAAGTGTGGTGGAACAGCGCCTGAGGTTGGACAAGCTCCTTGGACCTTGACAGAAGTAACTTACAGACATGCTTTCCACCCCAGTACAGGGCTAAGGAGTTGGGTCAGATGGAATTTGAGTCCTGCTTATTTCACTTATTTCCCTGGTGGCTCAGACAGAAAGAATCTACCTGCAGTGTGCGAGACTGGGCTCAGTCTTTGGGTTGGGAAGATCCCCTGCAGAAGGGAATGGCTACTCATTCCTGTTCTTGCCTGGAGAAGTCCATGGACAGAGGAACCTGGCAGACTACAGTCCACGGGGTCACACAGAGTCGGACACGACTGAGCAACTTTCATGTCACTGGTTGCGTGATCCAGGGCAAGTTGCTTTACCACTCTGAGCTTCGTGTTCATTACCTTTAATGAAAGAATGATATTTCTAGCTTGGTGTGATGATAAGAGATAATATTTAAAGTCCTTTAGCTCAGGGTTTTACAGTTAGTAAGTGCTCCCCATAATCCCTATCCTCCAGTAGAGACAATTTATTTTCAGCAAGCTGGTGCTCATGTGAGTGCCCTCAGCCTCTCTGGGCTTGACAGTCTGACATTGCAAGATTGTTCTAGGGGTTAGAGATGGTCTGTGCTGGGTTCCTGGCACACAGTGGGACCCAACATAAAGCAGCCAAGCATTGGCCACAGAAAATGAGTGACCCAGACTGGAACTGCCATAGAGAGACTGAAAGTGAGTGAGCTCGGTGCGTGCCAAACTCCAGACTGGCTCAGGTTGGGCTGTGATAATTAAGCGTTACTCACCCGGGAAGAGGGAAGGATTCTCCAGGCAGAAATGAACAAAGAGAGGAGGCCTGGCAGCCATCATACATCTTTCCTTTCTTCTTTGTCTGGTTGGTCAGATCCTTAAAACTTCACGAGGGACTTTGCCAGTAGCCACTGCTGAGAGGAGTGGCGGCCTGAGCTTAGCAGTGTGGCGTTTCATTTGTCCTTCAGCCTCACTCTTCTCTGGGGGAGGGCAGACCCACCTATTGTTTATTTAGAGCAGAGCCTGAAAGGTAGCCAGCTATCTTCCCCCATCCCAGGGGAACTGCCCTAGTTAAGTCTGGGAAAAGAAGAAACCAACTTCTGTCTCCATTTTTCTCCAGACGTTTCTGTCATCAAATTTAGGAACTAATTCAAGTGAGTGAGCCTGCCTGTGGGCTTCCTAGACACTCTGGACCCGTTTGCTTCAGCCTTTTATACGAGGCTGTGGGCTGCACAGGGTGGGCGTCAGCTTTTGAGCCCACTGTCCTCCTGAGCCTTGGGGGTTAGTACTCAGGACTTGGCACTGACCTTGGCACTGATCCTGTCGACACTGGCTGAGCTGGTTTTCCAGGACAGAAATTCCCACCCCCCCAGACTTTAAACATTTTTATTTTGTATCGGGGTAGAGCTGATTAACATTGCTGTGATAGTTTCAGGTGAACAGTGCGGGGACTCAGCCATACATAGACATGAATCCATTCTTCCCCAAATCCCCTCCCATCCAGGCTGCCACATAACACTGAGCAGAGTTCCCTGTGCCATTCAGTAGCTGGACAGGAACATCTGCCACGTAATGTTGAGACAAACACTCCAAGGATGTCTGTGGCCTGACCCTTGTTTCTGGGCTGTTGGTTTGGTCATTTTCGGTATGGTGAGTAGGGAGGGATCCTCCAGTGGGACTGTGACAGATGGGCTGTGTCTGCCAACGGGACTGAAGTCCCGCTAATTCCCTACAAGCTGTGTGTGGTTCCTTTTCTTGCTCAGGTCTTTGCATGAGATTTCCGGTGTGTGTAAAGTATCTGTGTAACATTAAGATAGAAGTAAATATTATTCCTTATTTCCTGGTGAAACAAAGGGTTTGGAGGCAGAGTAAAATAATAGTGTCAACTGCTTGGTATGGTCTGTTAACTTCCCGAGTTCTTGTGAAGGACAGGAATAAGATAGAAATGTCCTCAGCCTGAGATTTGTGCTCTTCCCACTTGCAGGGAAAACAAGGATTTTCTCTAAGTAAACATAAAGTGTTGCTATCATGTACTGAAAATGGCCAGGGCAGGGCTCAGCCCCTTGTATCAGGGATTACGTTTGGTTGCCTGTGATAGAACAGCTCAACTTAGAGCGGTATAATCAAATTGGGTTTTAGTTTTCTCATTAACAGGAATCCACAGTTAGTTAGTTCTGGCTCATATAGTAGCTCCATGATGCTGTCAGGGACCTGGGTTCTTTCTCACTTTCTACCTAGGTTTTGACAGGTGGCTTTCATCCGCATTTTTGTCACCTTGCATTCCAGTCTAAGTTCTAGGCAGGAAGAAGGGAAAGGTTAGCTAAGGCAGGTTCTTTCTTTTAAAGACTTTCCTGTGAGACCCATCCAACAATTTCTGCATACATCTTATTGGCCTGATTTATGTTACATGATCACCCTCAGCTTCAAGGGAGGGTAGTAAATGTGAGTTTTTTGTTGGATACATTGCTGCTTTGAAAAAATGGGGGCAAGGAAGGAAAAGATGTTGGAAGCTAGTACATTTGTATTTGATGATGTGCTATCGGCTTCCTTGGTGGCTCAGACAGTAAAGAATATGCCTGCAAAGCAGGAGATCCAAGTTTGATCCCTGGGTCAGGAAGATCCCCTGGAGAAGGAATGGCAACCCACTCCAGTATTCTCGCCTAGAAAATTCCATTCTATGGATGGAGGAGCCAGGCAGGATGCATTCCATGGGGTCACAGAGAGTCAGACATGATGGAGCAACTAACACATGCACTTTAGGTGCCAGACCCAATGCGGTGCTCTTTCTGTGCCAACGTCTCCTTTATTCCTCCTTTATTCCCCAAGGAGGTAGGGGTTGTTGTCTCCATTTTGCAGATGAGGAACCTGAGACCAGAGAGGTCAGGGAGTTGCCCAAGGTCACTCAGCTGCTATGGGCTGGAGCCAGCTGTAGAATCCAGGTCTGCTTGGCACTAATCCACGCACTCTGGGTTTGTCATGTGTGGAAAGTGACATGTGGCCACAGTGATCACCAAACGTCAGGAATTCCTTGTGTTTTTAAATGGCCGGTGACACCAGGTGCTCGCATCAGTGGTAATGACCTGCACAGGAAGGGCTGTTGTCGACTGAGCTGAACATCAACGCCGTGCATGGCCTCTTCTCTGAATGACACGGTCGCTGACAGCCGAGGGGTGCGTCCTTCTTTCTCCACCACTGTGCTAAATTGAGCACTGCAGATGTATTGTGTGACAGGTCTCCTGATTTGAGAGGTCATGTGTTATACTGCAGAGAATTCAAAGAGACAGGGAGAAGACCAAACAACACTCTTGCCTTAAATCCTGTAACTTATTAAGTTAAATGTTTAAGTCAGGTAAGGTGGGGGAGTCAGGAACATTCCCTTCACTTTTGTTTCCTGGAGCCATAGCCTGAACATTTTGGACACAAAGGCATCTATCTTATCTTGGGTAAGGCCCAACAGCTGTGGAAATAGGAGCTGTTGTTCATAACCCGAAGTCTTAGGGCCGGGAGGCAAGCAGACTCCCATTCTTTTAGGCACCCTGTTAGCGTTTGTTTTGCAGTAAATGCTGGTGTCAATCTGAGAAAAAAGTTTTCTTTCTCAGTCAACTTTCTTTTTAGGACGTATTGCCATGTGTTAGGATGTGTACACTCATATATATACACAGACAGTAAGGATTAAGATTTATAGTTATAAGTTAACTCCAACAAGAGACTGGCAAACTCCATGACTTGGGATCAGCTCAAGAGAACAGTGTTACATGTGGTAACTGTGATTATATCAGGCTTTAGGGTTATCTGGCTCTGGTGGCAGAGGCTATTTTCTATACTATATCCCTAAGTGCTCTCCTCAGTGGAAATGTATAGGTTCTCAGTAAAGACATGGAGGTTGAAAGAAAAATCCTCATTATAGTTGGTTGGGCTAAGACATTGTACCCATAACCCCTGGGTTCTGAAGTTGAAGAAATTCTCTTCCTTTTAATTTAAAATTTATTTTATTGAAGTATAGTTGGTTTATAATGTTGTGTTAATTTCTGCTGTATAGGAAAGTTATTCCGCACACACATATATACACATACACATATACACATATTCTTTTTCATAATCTTTTCAACTATGGTCTATCAGAGGTTCCTGCATATAGTTCCCTGTGCTATTCAGTAGGACCTCGTTTATCCATTCTGTATGTAATAGTGTAACAGTCTGCATCTGCTAATCCCAAACTCCCAATCCATCCCACCCTTCCCTCCTGCCACTCCCCCACCCCCACAACCATAAGTCTATTCCGTGTCTGTGGGTCTGTTTCATGTTTTAGATTCCACATGCAAGTGATATCATGTGGTGTCTGTCTTTCTCTTTTGAATTGCTTCACTTAGCGTGATTATCTCTGGGTCCATCCATGCTGTTGCAGATGGCATTATTCCATCCTTTTTCATGGCTGAGTAAGATTGCGTTGTATATGTGTGCCATGTCTTTATGCATTCATCTGTCAATTGAAGAAACCCTCTTTTCCCTTCAATTCTAGTGTCTTCCATTCAGGTGCACATTTGTTTCACTGCGTATTTGTTTGCGGTGTTTCACTTTCACAGTGAAAGCATATTTGTTTCATTTTTATGACAAGGTGCGAAAAAGAAAGAGAAAGTTAAAATTTATAAAGTGTACTTTGTAGAACAGAGTTGTCCCTTTAAAAACTTTCAGTAAGAATTACTTTTTCTGAAAATTCCCTGGCTGTCCAATGGATAGGATCCCATGCTTTACTGCTGAAGGCTTGGGTTCAATCCCTGGTCAGGGAACTAAGATCCCACAAAGCCGCATGGCACAGCCAAAAAAGAAAAAGAATTACTTTTTCTTAAAAGTGTAGGCCCCTGAATATTTCGCATGTTTCTTCTACTAGAGCTTATAGACCGACTGGACTTTAGGAATGGAAAGGTTCTTAAAAGTCACCATCTAACTATGTCAATATAAAATGATGTAATAGGACTCCTTCTACTATGAGTAACAGAGCCCAAACTCAAACTAGCTTAAGTGAGAAACAATTTATTGATGTACAACCAAAAGCCCGAGGATATATCTGGTTCCAGTTCAGTTCAGTTCAGTCTCTCAGTCGTGTCCAACTCTTTGCGACCCCATGAACTGCAGCACGCCAGGCCTCCCTGTCCATCACCAGCTCCCGGAGTTCACTCAGACTCAACGTCCGATGAGTCAGTGATGCCATCCAGCCATCTCATCCTCTGTCGTCCCCTTTTCCTCCTGCCCCCAATACTTCCCAGCATCAGAGTCTTTTCCAGTGAGTCAACTCTTCGCATGAGGTGGCCAAAGTACTGGAGTTTCACCTTCAGCATCATTCCCTCCAAAGAAATCCCAGGCTAAATCTAGGAGTTCAGGACAAGTCTTTAAGATTCTATTTCTCCCCATCTGCTTTCATTCTCAGATGCGTGTGTGCTAAGTCACTTCAGTTGTGTCTGACTCTGCCTCCTTATGGACTGTAGCCCTCCAGGCTCCTCTGTGGGATTCTCCAGGCAAGAATACTGGAGTGGATTGCCATGTGCTCTTCCATGGGGATCTTCCCGATCCAGGGATCAAACTCATGTCTCCTACGTCTCCTGCACTGGCAGGCACCCTTTACCACTAGCACCACCTGGGAAGCCTCATTCTCAGATAGCTGTTTCCTGTGTAGTTGTAGCAGCTCAAGACCAGCTCCAGCCAAAGTCCCAGAGCTAGCTCTGATTGGCCTGGAGTGGGTGACCTGTCAGCCTGTGAGCCAGTCACTGAGACTTGGAGCCTCAGGTTGAAAGGGAGTAGCAGAGTCAGCAGGACCTAAACTACAAGTGCTGAGAGTGGGATAGGATGATCCCCAAGTGAAAATTCAAATTCTGTTAGCAGAAGGGGTGGGAGATGGGGGAAAGATGTCTCCTAGTGATGGATAGAGAAAGTCCCAAGAAGCTTTTTCTTTCTCCCCCAAAGCTTTGGGCTTTCATGGAAAAGTAATGAGTACCTGGGGCTTCCCAAGTGGTGCCGTGTTAAAGAATCCACCTACCAATTGCAGGAGATGTGGGTTCAATCTTTGGGTTGGGAAGATCTTCTGGAGTGGAAACAGCAACCCACTCCATGGACAGAGAAGCCTGGTGGGCTACAGTCCATGGGGTCACAGAACATCAAACATGACTGAGCACACAGCACACAGGAGTGGCGCAGGGACATGAGATGTGAGCTTGCTTTCTCCAGTCTCCATACCTGTGTTAAGGCTGACAGGCCAGCACCCATGAAGAAGCAGACCTCTGTTAGGGGTTGTATTTTCACTTTATATTGACATTTTAACCAGCTCCCTGACTGGATGGATTCTGCCTTGACTCTGTGCTGATTATTGGTAGTTGAAGTTCTGAGGTTGTTGCAAGGACACCTGAGGTCTGGCCATTGAGATATAAATGCAGCAGCACCTCTGGTGTTCGTCTTCTGTTGAACTCTCAGCGTTGGCCATTTCAAGAAGTGATGGACGTCAAGGCCAGGACCTTTTACCAAGGAGTATAAGTTGACTGGCTGCCTGTCCAAGGGTCCCTGGTAATTTTTCTGGTCCTTTTGAGCTAGGCTGGAGTGTATTCCCCTGCCTCCTCAGTCTAAATTCTGCTAAGCTTATGGAGCTGCTGCTGTGTCCCTGGTACCAAGTAATGAGGATGCAGATACAACTTGGACTCAAGGAGTGGGAAGAGAGGCAGCTTCCAGTGGGAGATGGGCCATAAAAGAGGCTCTCTTCTCTATGCCCTGGAAGCTCTTTAACCTCTGCTCACATCCTCACCTGCCACCGCTACCCCCTTCTCTATAGTTTCCAGGTCTGCATGTGTGCAGATCATAGACAAACAGATGGAGAGGCTGTAGAGAGTCGTGGCTCCAGTACTTGGATGCTGCAGTCTGCCCTGGTGCCTCTTTTTCCCAGCAGGATGGTCTTGGGCAAATCATTTATCTTCTCTTTGTCTCAGTTTCCTTATCTCTGAAATCTGTCTAATAATACTTCAGAAAATTGTGGTTATGTCAGTGTTCTTACATTCTTGTTGGAGCAGTTCCTTGACAAGATAGATAAGTGGTCATATAGAGAGATTGCCATGCTGACTCTTCACTCAGCATCTTGGAGGACTGTTAATTATGCTGCTCATTGTATTTTTGGGCTGTGCTGGATGCCAACGGGGGAGACCCTGGACTCAGGAACTTTCTATCCAAGCTAACCTGCCCCAGACAGACAGGTGGACAAACAGCAAAAGGGAAAGGCATGAGAATGTCATACATATACCATTATTTGCTCAGCAGTGTTTATAGAGCTCCTATTGTGTACCATCATTATCTAGACGTTCTGGGCATACAATGAATGGCCAGCTGGGCCTCAGGCCTGAAGGAGCTCGTAGTCTACTTGGGCAGTAGATGAGTAAACACACAGTTATGGTCCAGTGTGATTAGTTTGACAGTGCAGTCAGCTAAGATCTTGATCTAGACCTGGACTGTGTATAGGGTGGCTTCCTGGAGGAGGTGACATTTAAGCCAGATCCTAGAGGAGTAGAAGTTAGGCCAGCAGCGTAAGGGAGTAGGCATGAAAGGGGCTCCAAGCAGAGGGAAGAGCCCATGCAAAGGCCTAGAGGTAATTGGACTGTAAAGTGTGTTCTTTGGCAAGTCTTGGTTAGGGGTTCCAGTCTGGGCTGGGCTGAACATGCTATTGTCATTGCAGGGACATGGAGAAGGTGGAGCGGCAGGCAGTCCCCCAGGCCAACCACACAGAGTCCTGTCGAGAATGTGGCCGCGTGGGACCCGGACATGCGAGGGATTGTTCTCATCGCAGCCACGAGGATTCCTTTGGATTCGAGAGGCAGGAGCAGGAGGAAGACCGGTACCGCTCCAGGGACCCACTGGAGAGCAAGCAGGACAGGAACAAGGCCAGATCCCCATACTTACAAGTCGAAGAGGACTCCTTGTTTGTGGATTTACCCAGCGGCCCGAGAGGCCAGCAGGCTCAGCCCCAGCGGGCAGAGAGGAACGGAGTGCTGCCGGTCACGTCTGGCCCGGGAGAGCAGAACGGGACTGCCGGGTACCAGCGAACCTTCCCTTCCAGGACCAACCCTGAGAAGCACAGCCAGAGGAAGAGCAGCCTGGCCCAAGTGGAGCAGTGGGCAAAGGCCCAGAAGGGGGACGGCAGGAGGTCAGTAACAGCTTCAGGATCGCTGCTGCTAGTGAGCGCAATGACGTCGTGAACAGCTATCACTTCCCCAGCACAGGCTGGGCACGAGCTGGCCTTAAGCTGTTTATCCCGTTATCTCCATAAATCCCTACAACAACCTTGCAAGGAAGGGTAAGAGCCTCAATTTATAAACAGAGAAACTGGGGCTTGGAGGAGTAAAGGAACTTGCCTGGGGCACACAGATCAGTGGCAAATACAGAGTTCAGAGCCTGTCCATGAGCCTGCCAAGCTCACCCGAGATTATATACAGAGTGGGGGTTCCCCATGCCCCAGGGAGCATGCCTTGAGACTGTCAGCTTATAGACAGTAATTGGTCTTCTCCTCTTATTTCGCTACTTCTCTGCATCTGGGATATAGTTGTAGCAATTAAGAGTAAATAGAGATCCTTTTAATTCCAGGCATAGGGAAGTGCTCAGGCACTGTTGACATTTGGCTTTATTATACCCATTCCTTCAAGAAGTGGTTTTAATTATTTAGGAGGGAAGACATTGCTTGCTATTTGCAAAGCACTGTCTGTATTTTATAATTTTAGATTCATTAGGACACATTTCTGAATGTGCAGAATTCAGGGTCACTCAGCTTTCCCAGTGACCTTAGAAGCCACTGTGTGTGGTCTAAACCTTGAAGACAACAGGTCCCCTTCACCATCCTCAGGCTTCTCAAACAAGCCTTGGCCTGGAGACAGGACAGCAAAGTTGTGGTCCATTCAGAAAGTCTATAATCTGATCCAGGTGGTCTGTTGTGAGGTTAAATGGTGGAGAACTCACAGTGGAAGCTCCCTGAGCAGTTGGTAGACCTTGTGGGTCAGGTGAGGATAGCGCTTGGTGTTATAGCTGAGATACTGTCCAGTTCCCTCCTGACACAGACCAGGTGTCAGTTCTGTTTGATCAGAGTTTGCATCTTATTGAAAACAGCTACTTTCCTAGGACACGTAAGGGGAAAGCTGCTGTTCTTGGTGCCAGACTCGGTAGACCCCCTGGGAGGTAGTTCTGAGTGACTTTGCTGCTGCTGAGTGAGATTGGAAAGCTAGCAGGGGTTGTATCATGCAGATCCTCTTACTCCAAGGTAAGGAATTTGGATTTTATTTGAAAGAGCAATAGGGGAAGCGGCTGGAAGGTTGTGAACAGGTAAATGGTGTGATCTGACTCACAAAGAAGAGCAGAGCCTAGGGAACAGGCTATTGCAGTAGTCCAGATGGTGACAGCCTGGTGATGGTGGAAACAGAAAGAAATTTGAGGTGCTTTTGAAGGGTGAGACAGAAAAGCGTGTCCATGAATTGGGTGTGCAGAATAAGAGAAAGGGAGGAACAAGGATGATTCCTCAAATTTTGAATTGAACAAAATTTGTTCTGAGTGGTTGCTGAGATGGGGAAGTCTTAGGAACAAGTGTGGGAGAGGGGGCAAATCAGGATTTCCATTTTAGACTTGAGAACTTATTATATTTAAATTTGAGAACCTATTAGATCTCCAGTGGGAGAGACGTCTGGGGAGGCAGGTGGATGTGGATTGTGGTGTGGAGGTTTGGCATCTGGTTGGACATGTTGATGGGGAGCCCTGAGTGCATAGGTGGTATCCCAGCACTTTGTGTTACAACTGAAGGGCGATCCAACAGAGGAAATGGTGTGTCAGACAGAAGCTACTCATGGTAAGTTAGCTGTTTCTTCTTATATATAACAACTCTTAGGAAGTGAAATCAGTATGGGGCTGACTCGGGAAGGTAAAGGCAAGAGAAATCAGAAGTAGAAGCAGAGAGGAGGGGCATGGATTGGTCCTCATAAGCCTGAACGAAGTCTGGCTTTAATCTTGAAAGGCTGGTGAAAGCCACTGATGAACTTAAAATGGAGTGTGGCATGGTAGCTTTTAATATTTAGGACAGTGGTTTGAAGGGTATTGGCAGGGAAGAGGAATCAGGATAGCTGGGGAGAATTTTAAGACTAGGTAATCTAATTTAATCTAATTACCTAATTTTAGGGTTAGGTACTCCTTACCTATTCCCAGTTCTAACCCAGCATACCTATGTACATGGTGAAGAAATTTCCCAGGGGATTCTGATGTACTGCCATCCAAAATGAGACTACTTTTTTTTTTTTTTCAGTAGTTTTCAGTATTTATTTCTGTATTTCCAAATAAGATATTTATACTGCTTGGTTTCTTGATTTTTCAGTTTTAGTTAGCTATTGACAGTCTACTCTAGAAAATAAAGATTTAAGGCTCTTATTCCCCTCTCTGCTTTTCCTTTCCAAAAACACACTTACTCTTATTCCAGCTTTATAATATAGTTGTAATTTTTATTTAGATCACTAGTCAATTTTTACATAGTTACGTAATATAAAGTATAAATATTCACTGCCAGACCATAATTTTCTCTGTGCTCATTACTAATTTATCACCAAACTCAGAGCTAGATGTGTAAATCTCTCTTTATTCAAGGCCCTCAAATAGTCAGTAATTTACTAATAAGGTAAAGGATCAAAATAACAACAATGGGTAAATACTAAAAAATAAGTGCCCTTTTATTTTATTTCAGAAACCTAGATCTACTCCCTGACAACCAACCACAGTGTTAAAAACAAAACAAAAATCCATGTTCTTCATCTCACTTTGTTTCACTTTAATATACCAATGAATATACAGATATTTTAATGTATCTTGGCTTACTTTCCATATCAGACATATAGACTTAGATTATTAATTTGAAATGGTACAGAATATTGCATTATATTCATCTACAGTGATCTTTATACCATTTCTCTGTCAATGGAAAATTAGGTTGATTGTTAACATTTGCTATTATTACAAACCATGCTGCAGTCAATGTCCATGGCCAATTGTCTTTACAAATAAGTACAGGTATACTTGAAGAACAGATTACGTGAAATAGAACGACTAAGTCAGAGGATATGTGTGATTTTGATTTTGATTGATTTTACAGAATTGACCTTCAACAGTGTTATTTCAGTTTATACCCCTGCCAAAAGTGTACTCGTTTCCCCGCTCTCGTATTATCTCTGAAAACTGTATTCAGTGAACTCCTTGCTCTGGTGGCCATATAGAAGATACTTAAGTGGAGAAGAGTCTGAAAAGAATACGGTCAAGTATGAAGTGGTCGTATTTTGGGTAGGAGGCAAGGAAGACCTCAATGAAAGCAGTGAAGATGGTGAGAATTATGAGGATGGGGTGGATAGGATACACGGATGCTGAGATTGGGTAGGTACAGGGCTTGGCAAACTGATTTATCCAGGGCTGGAAGGTGAGGAGGGCCACAGGTGGAGTTGAGGTTAACCTTAATGTTTGACTTGGTTAATAGCTAGGTGTGGTACTGAGCATGGGAGAGAGGAATAAGCTTGAAGAGGAATGTGGTACCTGTGGAATGCCCATGTGGAAATAAGCAATAGGTTCTAGGAAATATGAGTTCAGGTGAGGGAGAGATTTGGAAGTCACTGCTGTGGAGGTGGTAACTGATGCCCAGGCAGTAGTTGAGATCACCCAGGGTTGAGCGCTTCAAGCAGCTGGTTTTTAATTCTGGCTGCACAATTTGGTCATTTGAGGCCCTGTTCAAGAGATTTTGCTTTCTTTGGTCTGGGGCAAGGTCAGGGCATCAGTCTGTTTTAAAGTCTCTCCAGGTGATACCAGTATATGAGAGAGGTTTGACATTTACTAAGGCCTGTGTCCCCTGCCTGGAAATCTGATTCTGATGATCCCAATTTCAGCCTGGACATCAGCAGTTTTCAAAATACCCCCTACCCCTGGTGATTCTAACATGCGCCCAGGGTTGAGAATAACTGGCTTGGAGGAAATAGTAGAAGAGGCCCAGTGGCAGACTTGAGTCTTCCTTGGTGGTTCAGTGGGTAAAAACCCTCCTGCAATGCAGGAGATGCTGGCAGACATGAGTTCGATCCCTGGGTCAAGAAGGTCCCCTGGAGGTGGGCATGGTAACCCACTCCAGTATTCTTGCCTGGAGAATCCCATGGACAGAGGTGCCTAGTGGACTACAGTCTATGGGGTCATGAAGAGTCAGACACAGCTGAGTGACTTTCACTTTTCAATGGCAGAAGCCTGAGGATCTCCAGCCCCAGGGGGTGGGCAAAAGCAGCGACTGCTTAAAGAAGTCTAGTAGGAGATGGAGGAGGAAAACCAGGGTATGGTGAGGGGGGGATTCATTTGGAAGGAGCCCAGTCGGCAGCTTGCTTCCTAGGTGTGGTGCTTTCTGAGGGGGGTGGGCACCTGGCAGGAGAATCTGAACATCAGTCTCTGTTGCGGTCAGTAGCAGAGGCCTTTGGTTTCACCAGGCTGCCTGAAGGGCCTTAGGTGGGTAGACCTTCATAATAGAGCTAGAGTTTTGAAGTTAGGTCAGAAGGCAGAGTACTGGGAGAGCAAGGCAGAAGGGAACCAGAAAGAAGGCATGGCCAGTGGTAAACCTTTGTGACAGGGATGCAGAAATGACTTTCAAAAGCTGTGTAGCTGATATGCAGTTATAAGTTGTGATTGTGAAATGTGCTTGGCAGCCCACAGACCCTAGGTTATTCTGCTACACATGTTGGGGGCTGGGGGCAGAGCAAGGAGCTAAAGGATGAGAAGCCAACTGCAAGGAAGTGAAGGTGGCCGGGGAAAGTGTTGAACTGTCCCTAGCATGTGGAGCCATTCTTATCTAAGGGCAGACATGAGGTCTGTGGATGAAAACAGCTCATTGGCCTTGGAGGTCACTGTGCACCCAGTGAGAGGAATCTCAGCCTCGTGGTGGAAGCAGTGCTCAGTGGGCTTAGGGGTTGAAGACGACCCTTGGAGAAGAAAGCGGTCAGCCTCTGAGGTCAACAGAGCACTCAGTCTTTGATTATTCACGTGTATCTGGGAGGGATTGCATATTACATATCAGAGTTATCTTTTTTCCTCCTTAAAGATGCTTTTATAATCTCTTACACTCAAGTAATAAGTAGATCTGGCTGCTTAATAAAGGAAGCTCCTCCGTTTGAAAATACAGAAGAGGGATATCCATGCTCTGTATGATGGAGACTCTGCTAATCTCATTAGCTGGAGCACGTTGGACTTGGCAAGGGGGGTTATTTGAACTGTAATATGATCTCGTATTTGCGACTCTAGACCTCACAAGGAATTATTTCTAACAGTTCTTTCAGTACATGGAGGTGTCTATTATATTTCACTTTATTAAACTCCTTTAGAATGGTAGCTTTGCAAGGGCAGACTGATACAGCCTTAGAATCTTACCACATTCTACGGAGTTGATTTGAAATTCTAGCCTTTCGTTTTTTCCTAGTATTTAAAATAATGCATACTTGTATAATAAAAGGCAGGGGTAGGGGTAGAGTCAGGGAGTGCAGACATTACCACGAGGAAACATGAAAGGCCTGTGCAGTCGGTGTGGAAGCTCAGGTGAGGGGCCATCTGCTGCATAAGTAACTGGTTATAAGAACTGATTTCACATTTTGATATGACTATTTTATAGGGACTGTATCAGAATATGTAGGTAGATGCCTTTTGGAACAGGGAGGGCCCATGGCAGAAGGCAGGAGGTGTAGAGTCTTCTTTTGGATAAGGCTGAGGTTGGGGTCCAGCAAATGGGTTTGCTCTTAGGTCAGCTGCTCTGGGTGCTCCTCCCTGCTCTCGGGGGACCTTTACCTCATCTTAGAACCCTATCCACTGTGTCCTTCCCTCTACCATCTGTTAGTGGTGGTTTGGCCTCTGGCACCAGGACTTACTATTACACGGGGGTCTTTGGAGTTACCCGTCTAATGGCCAGCACTGAGGGGGTGGCAGGCAGTGTATTAGCAGAGGGCACAGGCTAGAGGATGAGCTGGGGGCTTTGGGGCACTGCCTCGTGTCAGTGGGTGGGTGAAGGGGCTCTGATATGGCAGGCATGAGTCAGAGCCAGACTGAACGGGTTTGCAGGGTGAGCATGGCTGGGACGTGCTTTGCAGAGTTTGCATTTTGCTTCAGGCGGAGGAAACGGTGGTTAGTAGTCATGAACTCCCGGGGAAGCCCCTGCCCTGGTTTTTGCCACTGCTGCCACACTGCCCCTTCCTCAAACACAGTCCCTGCTGAGGAATCCGTAGCAAACCTGCCACCTGGTGGCAAGGAGACACTCTCGAGGAGTCTGTGCTGAAGAGATCTTAAAATTACCTTCCTTAATTGCAAAGGTTGGCTTCTCAGTGGTAAAGAATCCACCTGCCAAGGCAAGAGACACGGGTTCAGTCCCTAGGTCTGGAAGATCCCCTAGAGGAGGAAATGGCAGACCACTCCAGTATTCTTGCCTGGAAAATCTCATGGACAGAGGAGCCTGGTGGGCTGCAGTCCAGGGGGTTGCAAGAGTCAGACATGAATTAGCAACTAAACAACAACAAATCGCAAAGGTAACAATAAAAAGAGAATAAAGTCACTATTTTATTTTTCTGGTTTCATCATGGGGCATGTGGGATCTTACTTCCCCAACAAGGGATCAAAATCTGCACCCCCTGCATTGGAAACTCAGAGTCTTAGGCACAGGACCATCAGGGAAAGTCACCATTTTTGAATGACAACTACTTCTAATCCTGAGAACAGTCTATTAAATGGCTCTTATGAGCCCCGTTTTACCCTAAGGAGAGTGAGGACATAAAAGATACTAACCTGAGGTCCTATAGGTAGGAAGTGATGCTGAGCCTTTAAAAACAGAACAGCACTTCTCCAACATGAGCCCCTGGAGGGCTTGTTTAAACCACAGGTGACTGGGCCTCCGCCCCAGGGTTTCTGATTTTGGGTGGGGCCTGATAACCTGCATGTCTAACAAATTCCCAGGTGGTACTGAGGATGCTGGACTATGCTGTGAGTAGCACTGGCTTATGACAAGGTCTGGCACCTGGTAAGCACAATATAAAGGTTTGTTAGATAAAATTGATAAAGGCAGAGTCAGGATTCCAACCCGGGCCTAAATCAAAAACCTGTCCTTTTACATCATGCTGCCTCTCAGACTGGCTTAATAAATTCAAGGCTTAATAAAAACCCTCTACTTGGCCCCTTGCTGAATTTTTCTTTTAGAAAAGAAGATGGTTGATTGGTAGTGGTTTTCATGATCCTATCCAGCTTTTGTGTGCTGGAGTATTTGTTGAAGGGTTGGGTATGCGTCAGGACTTTCTCAGACTGTGGACAGCACCACAGAATGTGAGACAGAGTTCCTGCCCCCAAGGATTTACAGCTTGGCTGGGGAAGAGACAGCTTACAAGCAGGAAAAGGTTACATCAGTGCAGGACCTTGGAAAAGTTACAGCCGTACAGTAACTAGGTCAGAGCAGGGCAGGAACCCCGAGGTCTGCGGCATTGCAGAAGGCCTCCATGGAAGAGGCGTGTGTCCTGAAGAATGAGTGAAAGTTGGCAGTAGGCAAGATGAGCCCATGCAAGTAGGGAAGAGAGGAACAGTACTATGAGAATAAGGAGAGAAAAGCTGGAAGGGCTCACCCCCACTGAAGGTACTGTCTGCGTCTCATGGAGCCTGCAGTCTCTGCCTGTCTCATTCATTCTTCAGCTCAGCCTTAGGAGGCAAGTAGCTCCTTCCTCATGTTGTAGGTGAGGAAACTGAGGTAGAGCAGTCAGGTAAGTTGCCTAGGGTCACAGCCAGTGGATTCAAGTTGCCCAAGTATGTAGGAGGCTGGACAAGGTCAGGTAAGGCAGGGGTGCAGCTGAGAAGGGGGTGCCTTTTTAAATGTTGGGCCTTTGGTGCTCATCTTGCCCCGATTTGATCTTGGTCTGGTTAGGAGGAGCAGTGAAAAAATAGCAGGACGATAAGAGTTGAGGTCAGGTGCTAGAGAGCCATGAGTATCAGGAAAAGGGGTTTAGAATTTGCTTCATAAGCAGCAGGGAACCCTTGATGGTTTTGGAGCACAGGAGTGATTGGATCCAAGCAGTTGACTGTGTACAACAGGGGGACTAGATAGAAAGGTCTCCAAGTTGTCTGAGAAATGAAAGTGAAAGTCACTCAGTCCTGTCCAACTCTTTGTGATCTCATAGACTATGCAGTCCATGGGATTCTCCAGGCCAGAATACTGGAGTGGGTAGCCTTTCCCTTCTCCAGGGGATCTTCCCAACCCAGGGATCAAACCCAGGTCTTCTGCATTGCAGGAAGATTCTTTATCAGATGAGCCACCAGGGAAGCCCAGAAATACTGGAGTGGGTAGTCTATCCCTTCCCTAGGGGATCTCCCGACCCAGGAATCGAACTGTGGTCTCCTGCATGGCAGGCGGATTCTTTACCAACTGAGCCAAGTTGCCTGGGAGGTAGTAATTAGTCAGTATCTGGACTAGAATAATGGGGAAAGGAAGGAACCGATGCCAGCCACTTCCTTTAAGAAGCTCCAGAACTTGGTGCTGGGAGCATCTTGGTGACTGGAGGAAAGTGTGAGGCGTTTCCTAGGGATAAGCACACCCGTGGGAAGAGCTAAGTGATGGAGAGAGAGGGAGAGGGAGAGAGGCAGGTTAATTGTGCTGCACCGGAAGTGGGGCGCCAAGTCGGCCAGGTTGGGGGTGGGGTGGGGGGTCGACACTGCAGGGTTGATGGAGAACGTGGTTTAGGGGCGCTCTGCTCAGGGAGGGAGGGAGGGGCGTGCCGGCCGTCTGTGTCGACTGCTCTTTGGGGGTTGCGGCAGGGCTCCCTCAGGGCCCGGCTCTGTGGCAGCCCCGCAGACCCCTTGCAGGTCCCCTGACCTGTCCTCTCCTTTCCCCTCAGCCTGCCCCCGGAGCAGAGCCTCCCTCGCCAGGGCCCCAGCCAGCACCTGTCCTTCCCGGAAAACTACCAGACCCTTCCGAGGAGCAGCCGCCACCCCTCGGGGGCTCTTCGCCCCCCCCCCGCAACCTGCCGAGCGACTACAAGTACGCGCAGGACCGAGCCAGCCACCTGAAGATGTCGAGCGAGGAGCGCCGGGCGCACCGCGACGGCACGGTCTGGCGGCTCTACGAGTGGCAGCAGCGCCAGCAGTTCCGGCACGGCAGCCCCACGGCCCCCCCGCCTACGCCGGCTCCGCGGAGGTCGCCGAGCAGGGCCGGAGCAGGAGCATGCTAGAGGTGCCCCGCTCCATCTCCGTGCCTCCGTCTCCCTCGGACCTCCCTCCGCCGGGACCCCGAGGGCCTTCCCGCCCCGGCGGCCCCACACGCCGGCAGAGAGGCTCACTGTGAAGCCACCGGACCAGAGGATGAGCGTAGACATCTCGCTGGGGGGTTCTCCCAGGAAGGCGTGGGGCCCCGCCACCAAGGTGAGACTCCGGAGGCCCTGCCACGCTACCGGGCGGCCCCGCCTTATGGCGCTGGAGCTTCACGTGGTTTGAACACCCATTGGAGCGATGCAGGGTAATGCTAGGTAACACTTCTGCGGGTCTGTACTGCAGCACTGAGGCTTGTAGTCTGGCTGCAGCCCTATGAGGCGGGTGCTGTTTTCTCAGGAGTCCCTGCTCCCTGCAGGTAGAGCATTCCTGTGAAACTTTTCATAAGCCAAGATGGCCTAAAGCAAAGAAGCAATTACCTTTTTCTGTAAAAGCAAAAATCTCCTTTGGATTTCAGTTATCAAAAAACAGGTGCTAAAGGTAGGTCTTTTGTAAAATCAAAGTGGCATATAACAAATTTTTGGAAAGCAGGAGATCCCTGTGTACCCATTTCACATATGAGAACTTTGGGGCCGTATGGGGTGAAGATACTTGCACAGGGTCACACAACTCAAACTCTACTTTCTTGCAGCCTGGAAGGCAGGGTAAGATGTCTGTGTTCAACCAGTTCAGTTATTTATAAGAACCTGACTTAAGGTTGAGCCTTCGAGGGTCTGTCACAGTTAAACGTTGTCGGAACCCGGTGCGAAAGGTGTGCGTCTGCGTTAGACAGGTGAAGAGTCAGGCTGAGAGAGGGGCCCAGGCCTGGGCTTGGCTGCCCCAGTGGTGAGTGGCAGAGGCTCCGCCCCGGCCCCGCTGCCTTGCCTGGCTTCCCGTGTGATGTCTGGTCTCCTCTCCTGCAGAACTCCTCTCATGTGGACCGACGCTCCATGCCCTCCATGGGTTACATGACCCACACTGTCAGCGCTCCCAGTTTACACGGAAAATCGGTAAGCAGCGCCTCCTCTCCCGTTCCGGGTGACTGAACTGATTCAGCTTGCGAAAGGCTCATCTCGTCAGGGTTCTCCCAGAAGCCAGTCAGAGGCAATCTGTATTTTAGAGATGAGGAACTGAGGCTCAGAGAAGTCAAATGAGCTGCCCACGCCGTCTTGCCGGATCTGGGTCCTTCCGAGGTCAGCAGGAGAACTTGGGGAAAGTGGAAGAGAATGTGGAATGGAGGAGGATATGGTGTGTCTTCTTTTGGGGGCAGCGTTCTCCAGCCACCTGCCTTTTCCCCTCTGTTGGCATCTCTCCTTTCTTCCCCGCGTTTGCTTTGATGAGTTCCCTATCTTCAAAGTTCAAGCCTGGGTGAGGCTGCACTGCTGGTGGCTGTTTCCTGATACACACTACTTCCTGCATCTCCTTTTCTGCCGGTGCCTTGATTTGTCCTAATGACAGAATTCGTGCTGTACTCACCGGTGTCACAGCAGTGCTGTCCCGGCAGCGGGGTGAAGAGTAATGGTAGCGCCGTGCTCCCCGCGGTGGCTCACTTCCTCATGATGTGTCTTGCACACCCGCAGCTGGAGGAGCTCTCACTGCTTCTCTCCCAGTTACGGCAGCACCAGGCCAGGTTGGCCAGTGTGCGAAATTTCGCCATCGGCCAGTTACTGCAGCACCAGCTGACCTTTCCCTCCTGCCAGGTCAGCGCTGGTGGGCCCTCTCAGGGCTGGGGGCCACCCTGGGGACCAGGGAGTGCCATGCTGGCCTGTGCTCCCTCGTGCCCGTGCTCTAGGCTGTCCTCTGTCTGACTCTCTCCCTTGTTCCTGCCTGTTCGCTTCTGGATGCTACTGCCTGACACCGTGTGGCTGTCATGCGGCTCGTGCCCCTAGTGCTTGGGAGCAGGGGGCAGCTGCATGGGGTGTGAGGGACCTGGACTGTGGCTTCTTTGCCTGTGAGTAGTGATTGTGAGGCTGGTGTGTGGTCACATCCAAGGGCTGTGCTGGTTGTCATCCTTGTTGCCACGTTGGGCACTCCTTGCAATGCTGAAAGGTATGTGTCAGCCCAGAAGGAGAAGGCATCATGCCCTCTCCTCTGGACAGTGCCCTGCTGATTGACAGAGCATCCTCACACCCCTTAGCCTGGTGAACTTCACAGTAACCTGGAACAGCTTAGGTGAGACAGGTGGGGAAGTGATTTGCCCAGGATCCTGCAGTCAGGGGCATGCAAGGCCAGAGCCGAATTGCAGGTCCTGTCTGGCACAGTGTTTCCAAGACATGGGAGGTTGCAGGCAAGCTCCTTGCATGGCCAGGCAGTTGTTATCCTGGGCATCATCCTAAAGAAAATGCTGGTCCACACAAGGCTGGCCTCCTGGCTTCACAGAAGTAAGTAGAGGACAGATGAGGAAGGTGAGGGATTGTCACCTTCCTTACCTGTCCTATTTTAGTGGGACCTGAAGGACTCAGGAAATGTCTTTGGAAAAATGAATCTAAGGCAACATATGCAAAAATCCTAAGTTGTGAATTTGGGTGATTTTTAAATAACATTGCTCGGCGCTATCCCTCTTACTGCTGTGGAACTGCGCTGACTGGAGGAAGTAGGAATGGGTGAGAAGACAGGTTAGGGTCAGAAATAAGATCTTGGAAGCCACTGGTGTCCCTGGCCGTGGTCCTTAAGGCCTTCTTATACTTTAAGTTCAGTCGTTCAGTCATGTCCGACTCTGCGACCCCATGAATTGCAGCACGCCAGGCCTCCCTGACCATCACCAACTCCTGGAGTTCACTCAGACTCCTGTCCATTGAGTCAATGATGCCATCCAGCCAGGTGCTTTAAAACACTGCCTAAACATTTAGCCTTATTTATTTAATTCTTAAAAAGTACTTCAGCAAGCCCATAGTCTATTTTTTTAATTTTGAGGATTAAAAAAATTAATCACACAACTTTGGGATCTTAGTTCCCTGACTAGGGATCAAACACATGCCCCCTGCAGCGGACGCACAGCATCTTGACCACTGGGGAAGTCCCTGTTTTTGTTGGTGTTAGATCAGAGCTCTAAACCCCGACCACCCTCGTAGCCCTGGCTTGCTGAGAGGCCTCTGAGCTGGCTGAGAAAGTGCCAGCACTGTTTTTCTGAAGCTTTCATAGTCCCTCTGCCTCACAGTTAGCTTCTGTAATCCATTACGTGGAAAGCACCAGTTCTAGGGAATGAGAGTCTTTTTCTTCTCGCTGCTTCTGGTCATTATACTGAAGAACTCAGCAGACTGTCAGATGGCGCAGGCAGGTCGGTTTGCCTGGGCCTTCCTGATCTACTCCTGGCACAGCCGCCTTGACTTCATGCTGAGCAAATGGAGCCAGAACTTCCAGGGGACTTTATGTAGCCTCAGGTCTTATCCTCCTGGAACCCAAGGTCGTAAGGGGACCTCCTGGGTCACCTGTGTCATCTGCATGCCTCTTCCAGGCACCAGTCTGCACCGATCAGGGGCCATTTTCCTCTGCACAGTGCAGAGGTCTGGCAACCAGGTTTGGAACGTAGCATGTCCTCTTCCAGGAGACCCCTCTAGCTCTGTGTCCGGAGCTCACCTCCACCTCAGCTGCGCTGCCGTCCTCGCCCTCTGATGGGATGTGTGCTGGCCCCCTGCTCCCCTCAGACTCCCCAGCACATGGTGGGGACACGCTGGCCTTCCCCACATGGTGCACCCGTGAGATCCACCATGCTGAGGGGCTCTGAGCTGCACCAAGACATCTGTGCTTCCTCTGTGGCTCGGATATGTTGTTCTCCTGTGGTCTCTTGTCCCTGAAGCTGCACCGTGTAAATGATTCACACTCGAAGGGACACCTTTGGGTTTTCATAGCTGGATTTTTTTTCTCTCTGCTTCATTTGAAGGCTGACGATACCTACCTCCAGCTGAAGAAAGACCTGGAGTACCTGGACCTAAAGGTGAGTGGCCTCAGGGGTCTGCTTTCCTTGGCACTTACCTTTCTGAGTGTCAGTCTCATTGGAGACCAGCCCCAAAGCCAGAGGCTTTGCGGGTCTTATAAATCTGGGTTTCAAATGAAGATGTCTCGTATCTGAATCGGAAGGCAGAAGTTTTGTTTTGTTGTTTTTGATTTTTTTTTTCCTTTGGTTGCTGTGGCTTTGAAAATTTCATTTTTCAAATGTAATATAATTAACATATTACATTGTACTGATTCCAGGTGTACAACAAAATGACATTTGTATGTATCAGGAAGTGATTGTAAGTCTGATTAACACCCATCAACATTCTCGGTTATGAATTCTTTTTTCCTTTGATGAGAACTTTTAAGATCTACTCTCTGAGCAGCTTTCAAATATGCAATGTAGTATTAATAACTATAGTCACCATGCTGTATATTACTGCCTCATGATTTATTTATTTTATATCCAGAAGTTTCTCCCTTTCAGAAGAGTTTTATTTCTTATAGCCTCCGACGCTGGGCTCTTAGTTTCTTATGAATTTTGCTGTCTGGTTTCTGGTTTACAAAATGAGGGCATACACTCTTGCTCTCTTCCTGTCCTTGGTTAGAACCACAAGGTCTCTCCACATGATACTGAGCTGCTTCTTCAGAGCCTCCAGTGGGGTGGGGGTGGGTTAGGGCGCCCCTGATGTGTGTGTTTTCAGGTACCGGTGGTTTAGTGGCTTCAGTTTTGTTGCTGGGGGAGCAGGTACCACACAGAATCCTGTGGCCCTGAGGGGTACTCCACCCGTGTTTAGGAGATGAACACCAGACCCCTCCCTGTAGGTGATGAAGTTCAGGCTCTAAATCCACCTCCATGACTTCCCTGCTGGCTCAGACGGTAAAGCGTCTGTCTACAACGCGGGAGACCCGGCTTCGATCCCTGGGTTGGGAAGATCCCCTGGAGAAGAAAATGGCAACCCACTCCAGTATTGCCTGGAAAAGCCCACGGACAGAGGAGCCTGGTAGGCTACAGTCCGTGGGGTCGCAAAGAGTCAGACATGACTGAGCGACTTCACGTCACTTCAGAGCACAGAGAGAGCTGGGCAAGTTGCTGGAGGAGCGAGAGGCATTCTGCCGGGAAGAGAGCAGCTATTGTTTTGTTCCGACAGCTCTCTGAAAGCTCCCACTGTGAAAAGCACTTCTTATGCCTGAGCCAGGACACAGACTGAAGGAATGTGACCTTTAATTTACCGTGGGTGTGAGAGGGCGGGCAAGGGCCCCTAGGAAGGAGGACACCCAGGTGACGGTCACTGAGGCATGCCTCCCTCAGCCCCCAGGGTACCTGGCTTGACATATTTTTAACCCGGCTCATCATCCAGCCTTGCAGAAGCAGGACTATGAGTGCTGGGTCCCCAGGCAGCAGATGAGAGGCCTCCCCACTCTGAGGCAAGATCAAGGCCTTTGATTAGGAATCGCTCAGTTAACTTACCTATCTGTTAATAACTTGAGCGTTTGTGCTATACCCAGCTCGGAGAAACTGGGGGAGAGGCAAGAGAAAAACTGAGGCTTTCTTTCCTTGAGAAACTTCCAAATGCTGTGGGTTGGGGAAAGAAAATATCCTGAAATAACACAGATTTATGGCAAGGAGTGTATAAAGATGTGTCTGGCTCAGTGCTCAGATCTGAGAGGGTGAGGATCCCCGTGGGCTGATGTGTCAGCAAGGCTTCTGGAGGAGGCAGCATGTGTCTGGAGTCTTGAAGAACCAGAGGGCTTGGGTTGGTTGAAATTAAAAGGGAAGGGAACGGTGGGAGCCAGGATTCGGCTGGGGCTCCGGGGGACGTGGGGGCAGATTGTTCAGGTTCCTGAATCTGTCCTAGGCTTTAGGAAGGAAGGTGCAGTGAACAAAAGTCAGACTTGGCTTTCATAGTTGAGCTAAACAAAGAGGGTTCTCTCAAAACCAGGATGTCTCCTAGCTTATGTAGTTGTTAGGTCATGCAGAACATGAGTGAGTGTTATCGGTGGTGGCAGTCAGCCCTCAGAATGCCAAGTGCTCAGACATGGTGGTGTGGGCCAGATGGGCAACCCAGCCCAGCCTCCAGTACTTTGATCCTGGGCAGGTCCTTCCACTATGCCCACCTTCCCCTTCTGACCTAGAGCGAGGATCAGCAGCCTCCGATCTCCACCTGCTCTGGGTATCCCCACATCCTTGTTCCCTGACCTCACCATGCCCCCCGTTCAGTTCTTCTTTCACTGCGGCTCTGGGGCCATGCAGGCCACACAGAAATATTTGTAGAGCATCTGTGATGTTATCTGGGCCTGTGGGAGAGGCGTGGCTCACAAGTATACCTTAAAAACTCTTCAGCGTGCTTAGTGCATGGGAACTTAATAAAGCACCTCAGCCAGAGTCACAGGAAATAGCTGTCTTCTGATTCCCATCTGTGTGGGACAGCTGATCTCACAGTGGGTCCCGGAGAGAAGATGCAGCTCAGGTTTATTTAAAGATTGTAGTAGTGTGTGTGCTAAGTCTTCAGTCGTGTCTGACTCTCTGTGATCCCCTGGACTGCAGCCCACCAGGCTCCTCTGCCCATGGGATTCTCCAGGCAAGAGTCATGGAATGGGTTACCATGGCTTCCTCCAGGGGATCCTCCAGACCCAGGGTGAGCTAAAGGGATTGAGAGAGAAGGGAGGGGTACCTGAGGCACAGGATAATGGAGCAGAGCCAAAGGCCCTGTGAGTCCTGACTCCCCACAGAAACTGAATAGCCACTGAGCGTATGTGTGTCAGTCACCATGTATTACTTCACTTCTATTCAATTAAGTAACTCCTGTCAGTGGCCTTATAAAGGAGGTGGCATTATATTTTCCACTAACCAAACCTCAAAGAAGTAAACGACTTTCCTAAGGCTGTGTTGGTAGTCAACTGAGGAATCCATGCTTGGGTGTAGCACTGACTCTGAGACTGGTGCTCTTAAGCCCCCTGCCTCCCAGCCGCTTTTACAGTACCGCCTCTACTACTGTGGACCCAAAGGCATTCGGGTTTTTTATGGAGCTGAACTGAGATTTTTCTGCCAGGAAATGTGCATGATGTGATAGAGGCAAGGTGGATCCTTGTGTCTTTACCAGCTAGGAGCCGTGCGTGACCAAAACAGTAGCTCGTGATTGGAAATTGTCACTGTTTGCCATGAAAAACAGCTGTGTTGATGCCAGCATTTCCTGCTCTTATAGTTGTTACTCCAGTTGCTAAGCTCCTCTTAGAGAACTCATCCCTCAGTGACAGCACCAGCAGGTGAGAGACACTTGGCTTACCAGCAGCACATGTGGAGAAGGATGCTGGGATTTGTGCTGTGAGTCACTTTCAGAAAGGTTGACATCTGAATAGGTGTGTAGCCCAACCTGGGTGCGGAGATGCTGCTGAGCACACCCCTGCTGTGTGGGAGAGGTTCTTGGGAGAGGTTCCTCCTGGGTCCTCAAGAGGAGAGCTAAGCCTTTCTAGAGAAAGATAGTCTCCCTGCCCCCACCAGGTGGGCCTAGGGTCCCCCGTTCTCTATCCCAAATGCCACAGACTTGAGGATCCCAAGCCCATGTCCCATCAGCTGATCCTCATCTTCCAGAACCAGTTGGTGGTATGTGCTTGCCCATGTGTTGTGGAGTCTGGTCTGAGCATTCCTTCTGGGGTGCCAGAGGATCAAGCAGAAGCAGACTCCACTGTCTTAAAAATGCTGTGTGTTAGTGTTCTTTGGAAATGTTTATTTCCCTGGCATTTTACTTGATGTTGCCAGGGCGGAAAGGATTTCACGTTGATTAAGCATCTGTTCCTGCCTGGCATTGTTTGGGCACCTGATGTTCATCGTCTCACTTAAATCCTCTGTGAGCAAATACGAATTATTATCCCCACCACACTAATCAAATTACCCAGAGAGGTAATTTCTGCAAAGTTAGGCAACTAAGATTCGAACCCTGTGACTAACTTCACACCTGCTTCCTTTCTTCCTTGTCCCATGTACTGATACTAAGCCTGCCCTGAAGTTGTATTCACTGAGTTGTATTTTTGACATTAATGTTCTGCTCTTCAGAACCCTACACCTAAGCCAGGTCTAAAAAGCAGGTGTGAGGATTTGCAGTTATTGACAGCTTGAACTATTTTTATGTAACTGGAAAGCACAGCTGGGACAGTGAGGTGGGGAGAGGGTACCTGCAGCCACATTAGAGCAGTTGCAATCAGCCCCAGAGGGGTTCTTGTCCCTGATGAGGGATGTTATCAGTGGCTCCAGGTGCCTGGTCTCTGGACTTTTTCCTGACTGAGCTTGAAATCAGGGCTTCACTGTTCAGAGTCTGTTTCCGGAGCAGAGTCTTGTAAGTCATGGTCTGAGACATCATCTGTCTCAGGATGGCTGGGAGCTTTATTTAAAAATTGCAGGTCTGGAGGATGCTGGGCATCTCTGGAAATGATGCCCAGAATTCTGTGTTTTTAAAAATCAAGCTCTGGGGGGATTCTTGTGCACAGAAAGTTGAGGTCTGTTATTCTGGAGAGAGGTTGTTAACCTTGGTCATGAACTAGAGCAACCAGGTGTTTTTAAAATGCATATGGATGCTTGGGTCTTACCCTTTAGAGACTCTGATTTAATTGATAGTACTCAGGTATCACTCTTTAAGAAGGAAAGAATGGGAGGGAAGGAAGGAAACAAAAACTCCCTAGGTGTTTCTCATGTGTAGCTGTGGCTGAGAAACATGGTTTCAAAGCAGTGATCCTCAAAATGTGATCCCAGATTGACAGTGTTAGTACTTCCTAGGAATTTGTCAGAAATGTGAAATGTTGGGTCCCACCCCAGAGCTGCTTAGTGAGAACCACTGGTGATGGGGCCCAGCAAATTTGTATATTCACAGCCCTCCAGGTGATTCTGAAGGATGCTCGAGTTTAAGAACCCCTTTTAGTGTGGTGGCTCCCACTCCTGGCTGCCTATTAGACTCACCCAGAAGGGCTTTTAAGAATCCCAGTGCTCAGGCCCCACCACAGACCAGTTACATCCAAATTCTCTTGGAGTGGGACTCAGACATCAGTATTTTTGAAAGCTCCTGTGTGATCACAGTATTGGAGGCAGAGATGAGATCCAGTCTTAGCAGGTGGGGAGAGTGGTCCCTCACGGGAGCTGGAAGCGTTTGGTGTCATTGGTAAGACAATCGTTTAGGTGTGGCAGCGAGAGTCTGAGAGACCCAAGGTGGAAAATGTGGGGCTGAGACTAACGCATGGCTCCATGCTAAACCACAGATTCAGTATCTTTCAGTATGTGATGGGGGAGGACGCAGGAAGCAGCAGAGTCCCCTCTTGCCTTCAGAACCAACAAGGACATGGGCACTGAAATCGGCGCTCTCACGAAGACCCTCCAGGCTTAGGGAGGCCGGTTTACGGATGAGGGAACTGAAATCTGGAAAGGTCCACTGGCTGGGAAGCAGCATAACCAGCTGAGACCCACTCATTAAAACTGCACAACACACATCCTCCTAAGGTTTCCCCTTGCCACGTCCCCAAATTCTGGCTCCTTCAAATGTTGTTTGATGTCTTACCTGTTACGTTTTGTTGTATTTGCCTTTCTGTTTGGAACAGATAAAAAATAATGAACCTTTGATCAACGTGCTTTACAAAGTGCTGAAGAAGTCAGCACGGGGCTGTCGGCCCAGGAGAAGCGTAAGATGACCTGATCTGTGTCTCCAGGCGGGGCCATTCCATTGCTTCTGGCTCAGTGCCGACTCCATCACTTGCTTAACCAGGGGCTCTCCTGACCGCCCCCAGGCTTCCTGCAAGTCATTTTCGGTTTATTTTCTTTCTACTGAAGCTCCCTCAGCGTTTTGGCTGGTGCACCAGGCTGAGCCTCTCATCTGTAGTGTTTCGTGACTCCATCTTTTGTGCTGCCGTCGGGGGGCGGAGCGGGGGCTTGCCTAGCTTGCCACCAGCTTGTGTTGTGTCCCATTCTCACTCGTCTGCCTCCATGGTGAGGGCTGCCCTGGAGCATGTGTTCCTGGGGAGGGAGCTGCAGTTCCTGGTCACCTTGGAGGAGCCGAGGTGTCCTGATTCTACTGTAGTTCTGATATTAGGGTGGCTCTCCTTTGGGACAAGGTGTTGATGTTTGAAAACATTCTAGATCTGGACTAGAACAAAGCACCCACCTGCCCATCTCCCTCCTCTTTGAGAGATGCACAGGCAGTGCCTGAAACGTGGCCAGCTCTTATAGCATCCCACGGGAGGCTGCAGGTGTGAATGCAGGAGTGGGTCCAGCCATCTTAAGCCTTAAGCATAGGTGTCTTCGAGTGTACGGGAGGGGAGTCAGATGCCTGGGTGACCCTTAATTCCTTTCTGATGCCAAGACTCTTTCAAATGAACGAGTGCCCACTTACTTCACTTTTTCTGGTGACTTAGTTGGACCCACAGTTGTGGACTCACTCATAGTTAATGTTCTGAGTGGTTTTAAGCATTGCTATCACAAAGTGCAATTTGAAAAGGAAAATTAGATGTAACGTACTGCTGTGACTATGTTTAGTAGCCTCAATTCTCTGGAATGAAGCTAAATTTAGAAGCTTAAAGGGCCGGTGAGCCATCTAAAGACTGTCCCATAGCCCCCTGCCCTGAAGCCTGTGACCTTTACCCCACAGAAAGAGGACTTAGGCCCTGAGCACAGCCAGCACACCTGGTCTTGTTACATTCACAGGCTCACTAAGAAAACGCTTCTCAAATATCCTCAGTACTTTGGGCCCTGGGCTGGCCTTTGAGGTTACAGAGAAAATACGTGACAGTCCCCATAGTTACTCCTAAATAGATTACTGTCAAGTGAGGGGAAACAGGTTGTCTACTAAGGCCCCTAGCAGTGGCAGACACCAGGTGTGCGAGGTGGTCCCTGGATGGGCACCAGGCCCAGAGGGAGAGAGGGAGACAGAAGGGCAGCAAGTGGGTCCCGTCAGCTGAGTTTCTAATCCTAATAGACTCGGTCACTTGAATTCCTAAGTTGTAGCACCTTAAAAGCTGTACATTAAGAGGGGACAAAGAGAAAGTTATTTCTTAGAAAAGAGAGTGCTAATATCCTGAGAGAGAGAAAAACATTTTATGTCAATCTGAAATGGAAATGAATGCACAGAAATTTGGGAGCATTTTGCTAGATAAGCAAATAGTCTTAAACACTAACTTCTAAGAAATTCTATATTACTGATTTTTGTAATGACTCTGATTCATCCCCAGAAAGGTCACATTTATATTCAGTATTCCATGAAGGCAGTGAAGGACATACTTTTAGAAAGCTTTCCATCAAAAAGTTGAAAAGCTTTCTGAAAGTGCCCTTTTGTGTAGAAATACCTCATTCCTTGCCTGACGGTGCTGGATAAATGAGGCATTGCTCAGTTGGACACCCTGCCTTTGCTATTTCAGTATCAAAACGTATCATCCAGAAAAAAAGCTTCAGTGACAGAAAGGAAAGAGTTTTTGCTAAGAGGAAAAAATCCCCAAAGCATATCTCAATTTGAAACTGATTTCTTCCTAGAAAGCGAGCCAGGGTCAGCCTCTGGGAGAGCAAACAAGCACACAGCCCCTCATTTGGGCAAAGGACGGTGACACAGAGTGAAGGACCCCACCCTCTGCCCGCTGGGTTCCCATGTCCTGCCTGGGAAGTTCAGCTGTCCCTGGTTCCCCAGGATTCCTTCCCCTCCCTCCCTTCCCCCACCACATTGCCCCTGCAGAGAGCCAGCACAGTCTGTTTTTGTGAATTCTTGTTGTGGTCAGTGTGTTCTGTGACTGTATGTGCCTGTGTATGTACACATAATTTGCCAGTTTGAAGAGCAGAATTTGGCTGGATTCTACTTCTTTCTAGGATTTACCTACATATATTTCCCTTTCACCTACCTGGGAGGCAGTAAGCAATTTGCCTATTGCCTTCCAGAGTGCCAGGCCTTCTGTCCAGGGCTGACTTCCCCCAAGATAAAGAAGACAGTGGTTCCTGTCCTCCACTGTGCCACCCAAGGGAGCAGGGGAATGGGTGGGGGTGGGTCTGCAGCCCAGACTCTGCCCTCAGCTCAGGGCGTGAAGACAGCTTCTCCCTTGAGCTTGACTTTTGGATCTGGGTACACAGATTTTGAATTCTGAAGGGAATATTTGCTAATCTATTTCTGCTTCTGATTCACACTCACAAACTGGATAGAGTAGGGAGGAAGTGAGGGCTGTTTCTCCAGCAGGTGTGTGTCCATCTGTAGTGGGACCTTCTGCGTAGTGTGCACACCATCTCTCTCTGCTGTAGCCAGCTCCACCCTCCATTTCTCTGGCCAGATCTGCAAACCAGAGTTCAGCAAGATAGCCTCACCTACAAGGGGCATTCGACCTGGCCATCCTTGACCATGGTTTGGCCATCGGGCTGCATCTGTGAAAAAGGTCCCTCTGCTCCTGTAGTTTTTTGACAAAGAAGGAGACTTGGTGGAAATGAAAACATAGCCTAGAGAGTTGCTGTTTAATTTCGTAGAGGCCAGTGAGTGAAGGGCGACATGTTGCCCGCACAGGTCCAGGAAGAGATGGCAGATATGGTGAAATTCTGCTGGCCCCTAAGTTTGCGTGGTTTTTGTCTTCCACTTTGTGGTTTCTTTTCCTGAGAGGGCAGGGTAACTTGTATTGCAGGTTCAGACTAACCTCAGCTGTTCAGGGATCAGTTGAAAACCCCAGCCAGGAAATCACCCAGGTGCTTCTTCCTTTGACCAGATCCTCTTGCTAAACAGTGGAGAATGAGGAAGGCTGATCATATTCATGGGGTGTGGGCTGCTCAGACTTCCTTGAACTAAGGGCTCAATGATGCCCAAGGGATTTGCTAGTTCTTCTTGGTCCACTCACTCCATAGCCCCGGGCGGGGGTCATAGACTTCTGTTAATTATGTTTGACCCCAGATTTAGTAGCAAAACTTTCTCTTATCAGTGGCAAATCTTCTATGATTCATACTAAACTCATTTGGACCAAATTTAAACCTTTACTATTGATTCTTAACTTGAAAGTCTATATTTTCTTTGAGAAATTTGTAAATACTAGTAAGATCTCATTTGTTTTTCCCTGAAATGAAATAAGCATAAAAGTAAAGCAGATATTGCCCATGTTTCTTCCCTTTCCTTGCCGTGACCCTCCCTACCACTGCCGAGATTTCCATACCTGTCTGTTGTAGGGTGAACTTGCCTTCCTGAGTTCTGATTCTGAACCCCATGGTTAAGTCTTTTCTAAATTGTTCACCTCCCAGATGACAGGCCGGGATCTCCTCAAGGACCGAAGTCTGAAGCCGGTGAAGATCGCTGAGAGTGACATTGACGTGAGTGAGCAGGGTGACAGGCTGACCCCTCACCTGCCCGCCGCCTCCAGTCCTGGGGTGGGCTGCTTCAGGCAGGGCTTGGATGGTTCCGTAGCCAAAGGGTTTCGGGTCACTCTACAGGACTATGCCCTTTTCCTTGTGCTCCCAGGCCCTCTTCAACCTGTTCTTGTTCACAGGTCAAACTGAGTGTCTTCTGTGAACAAGATAGGGTCCTCCAGGACTTGGAAGATAAGATACGAGCCCTTAAGGAGAACAAAGTGTGTATCGGTTTTGTGAATCTTGGGCTGGGTGGCGGGGCTTTTGTTGTCCTATCTCTCCCTCAGTACAGGCTGGGCTCTCGTGTTAATATTGGACAGCAAGTATTACTTTATCTAGAACGATGTCTTTGAATTTGAAGGGTATCTTGTGGGGTTTCTGTCTGAACTCAGAGGAAGCCTTGTGGGGCAACCTCAGCCCACTTTATTCCAAATACCATGTCCCCAACCTTAATTCTGCCCTGACCCAGCTCTCCCCAGCAGCCCTGAGAGGTAGGCCTGGCTTGTAGTGGTGATGCCACACCCCTGAACCCCAGGGATGGGGGGCCTGCCTTTGGGGAGTGGCCAGAGCCATAATGTGGCAGAGGTTGTCTCTTCCTAAGCTTCCTTTCCTCTAAGGATCTCAGCTGTAGAGGAAGCAAGTGTGGAGCCGAGGAATGGGCCGGTAGCCACTGATATTTGGTTTCTTAGACACTGTGTGTGAACTTTTTCCTACATTTTAACAAGGCAGTATATTTGTGATACTCAAAAGTTTATAAATAACATGGCTTTTTTTTTAATATAAAAGGGTTGGTTTACTATAGTTTAAATACATAAATTGAACATTCAAACATCTTAAACTTTAGAAATAAAAGTTTAACATTCAAGTGGGAGTAGAGTTTATAAGGAACACCCAAGAAAGGTAATTTGTCCTCTAATCCAGGATATTGAAAAGATCACTTAATGGTGAATAAAATGGTCTAACCAGCAGTCCTAGTCTGGCCAAGATGTTAATTATGACAGTGGTTCCATACCTGAGAAGAAATTACTAAATAAATCTCTTAGGCTAAACAACAGGACTTGGCTTATAATTTTCTTCTTCAACAGCTTAGAGAGTTTTCCATCTGTTCTTTGATTTAGCCTCACAGTTTATCCCCTCAAGGAGTGGATGGCCTTATGCCCACTTTATAGATTTTATAGATGAGGAAACTGAGGCACAGAACTGTTAGGCTATTTGTCCTAGAAGGCCACCCAGTGGGCAGACAAAGTCAGAGCTGGACTCAGAGGCCTTGACTCTCAGGCCCCTAGCTGGTGCTGGCCATTCAGTCTTGCTTAGATCCAGCAGGTTTGTTTCGCTTCTGGCCTGGCAGGGGGCCACCAGGGAATTGTCTTGCTATCCCTCTTGCTCTTTGGCCCTGGTCCGGCTCAGGACCAGCTAGAGTCCGTGCTGGAAGTGTTGCACAGACAGATGGAACAGTACCGAGACCAGCCCCAGCACCTGGAGAAGATCGCCTACCAGCAGAGGCTGCTGCAAGAGGACCTTGTCCACATCCGGGCTGAGCTCTCCAGAGAGTCCACTGTGCGTAGATGCTCCCCTGGCCCCACCCCTGCCCCCTAGGATGGGCTGGGAGGGACCTGCTTTTCTTGTCTCCCACCCTATAGCTGAGAAAGTGGCTGGGGTGAGAGCCTTGGCATAACAGCACTCCTCCAGACTGCCTCCTAACAGTAGCTTACTTTGTCAGGGGTGACGTGTCCATCTCTGCCGGTGCCGAAAGGTGCATGCTGTCAGTGCCTCTGGGTGACTGCAATGACCCCCAAGGGGTCAGCCATCTCAAAGCAGCCTGCATGGCTGTTCCCTGATCTGTGTGCAGTTACCTCTGAGATGTCAGAATTTCTGCTCTTTAATTTGTCTGTCTGATGTGGTGCAGTCCCTTTCTGCCAGAGCTGGGAACCAAAGCACCCAGAGGGGGTGGGAGACAGGACAGTGCAGGGGGCCTGAGATGCATCAGGCACCCCTTGCCCTCTTCCTCTGTAGTCGGGTCAGCAGTGGTCAGGAGTAGAGGGGCTCTTGGGGCCTTCTGAGGGGGTGGGCATGGGATAACTAAGAATCAGAAGCATTTCTTTTACCCACAGGAGATGGAAAATGCCTGGAATGAGTACCTAAAGCTAGAAAGAGATGTGGAGCAGCTAAAGCAGACCCTGCAGGAGCAACACAGAAGAGCCTTTTTCTTCCAGGTGACCCAAGGGCTCTTCATCCCTTCTGAGCTCTGATTTCTTCTTGGAATCTTCACTTACGGGGGCTGTGAGCCTTACCCAGGGGCCTTCTCTTTGTCCACCTGAACTCAGCCTGCTAACCACCCGAAGCTGTCTCTTGGGGAACGCTTGCCACTGCCAGGCTATTATGAGAAGCGTCACCTCAACTCCCCTTGCCTCTCTGCTCTCAGAGACAAGCTCCTTGACATTTTTCTAAGGGTTTCTCTACTAATCATCTGGGGAAACAGCCCCAAGAGGAGACGGTACAGACCTTGAGAACCTTTCAGGGGCTGGAGGGTGATCTGTGTTCCTTGTCCTTGGCCCTGTCTTGGCTTCCTAGCGGCTCACTTTGCAGCAGGAAAGCCTTGTCTTCTCTCCCCTCCCTGACTCCTGAGAATAGATGCTATCAAGCCCTCACTGGATCAGTAGTGTGAATTCAGGCCAAATGGGGCGATACCCATTGCTGTGGCCCCTGCCTCACTCAGGATAGGCAGCCTTAGAGCCCTGCCTTCCCTACCTTAAAACCAGGCCACCCCGTTGATAGCTGCCTCTGCCTCCAAAGGTGAGAGAAAGAAAGGCTTGTGTGGTTTTCCTTCTTCAGGTTGGGTCTTCCAGCTGCCAATGTTCCTCCATTGGAGCGCCCAACTGGGCTTCCACCCCACCCTCAAAATTCTGAAAATGGAAAATAACCTGCTTTTGAACTCAGCTTCAGATCTGTACCCCCTCTTCAAGACCCTGACATAATCCTATTTATCTGAAGTCAGCAAGCATTGAATTGAGGCTTCTTGTGTGCGAGGCACCATGCTGAGCCAGCTTTGGGGCAAGGCTTGCTAATTGGTGAACTAGTTCTAGCCAGGCCTCTTCGTTCAAGTGATTTAATGAATGTGTTGACTCTCTGCACATCAGCATCACCCCAGAAAACTGAAGGAATTTGGGAGAAGGTTTAGGTTTGTGGACTAGGAGGCTTTTCCCAGACCCTGCTGTGCTTTTACTCACCACTTCGAGCTGGTCCCAGAGATTTTGCTTCAGGACCACGTGGAGGAGATTCTTGTCTGTGGTTCAGGGTTGGCCTATGAGGTTACCTAGAATTTGTTTATCTCCTGTTGCTGTTGGGTTTTCCCATAATTTTCCTTCATTTGAGCTGTTTCCTATTCTTTTTGTATCCCCAGATTTATCATGGTGGCTTAAAAATAAATAGGTGGATATTTTTGGCAGAGTCCTTCAAATGATTGTTTCTAGTTACTAGTTCCTTGAACTATTTCATTACACTTGTCTTCTTGGACTTCAACCATCCACATTAATTTCAGCAGTAATTTTTCTTTTTTAGCTTTTCATTCCTTTTGTTTATTTAATTGTCCAGATAACACACACATGCGTCTCTCTGAGAAGTCCACACTGTGAGAAACAAGACCAGAAAAAGGCACAAAAGCTCTCCTTCCTTCCTTCTCTGTCCTAGTCCCATCACCTTCCCCGCATGTGGTCAGTGCCTTAGTTTGCAGTGTTGCCTTCCAGACCATGACCTGTGCATTTCCAAATGAACACACGTATGTAGTATCATATAAGTTATTGGGGGAGGCAGTTGGGTTTACTTAAAGAGGAATCATACTTAACACGTTGTTTGGTAACTTGATTTTTGTCATAACTTTATGTTATGGAAATCTTCCCAGGAAAGATACCCCCAACTTTATGCTGCCCCACATGATAACTATTTAAATTGAAACATAAATTCATTAAAATGAACTAAATTAAAAATGTATTCCTCAGTCACACCAGATTCATTTCATGTGCTCAGTAGCCACATTGTGGCTAGTGGCTTCTGTACTGGACAGCAGGCATTATAGAAGATTTCCGTAATCTCAGAAATTGTGTTAGACTTTGTTGGTCTAAGTGAATGGAATTAGTTCTTGACTGCTGCATAGTATTTCATAGGTGGATATCCCACACTTTATTTAGCCATTCCACTTCTAATGGGCATTTACGTTATTTGCAGTGTTTCGCTTTTGTAAATGGTGTCACAGTGAGCATCTATCAGAACTTATTTATGGCTCAGTCGTGTCCGACTCTTTGCAACCCCATGGACTGCAGCCTACCAGGCTCCTCCGTCCATGGGATTCTCCAGGCAAGAGTACTGGAGTGGGTTGCCATTTCCTTCTCCAGGGATCTTCCCAACCCAGGGCTTGAACCCAGGTCTCCCACATTGCAGGCAGACGCTTTAACCTCTGAGCCACCAGGGAAGGTGACTCATTTATGAGCATTTATCTAAAATAAGCTGCTAGGAGTGGACTTGTTGAGTTGAAATGAGTACACATACTTTTTAATTTGTGAGATTTTTTTTAATTGAAGTATGATGGGTTCACTGTGTTGTGCCAGTCTCTGCTGTATTGTCAAGTAACTCAGTTAAACATATGCATCCTTTTTAATACTCTTTTTCCATTGTGGTTTATCACAGGATACTGAATATAGCTCCCCATGCTGTGCATTAAGAGCTTGTTGTTTATCCATTCTAAATGTAATAGTTTGCATCTGCCAACCCAAAACTCCAGTCCATCATTCTCCCTCCCTCCCTCACCCTTGGCAACAAGAATTCTTGGTCTCTGTGTCTAAAGCCAGTTTCTGTCTTGCAGACAGGTTCATTTGTGCCATATTTTAGATCCCACATATGTTGTCGTGTCCAAATCTTTGTGACCTCATGGACTATAGCATGGCAGGCTTCTCTGTCCTCCACTATCTCCCAGAGTTCCCTCAAATTCATGACCATCCAGTCGGTGATGCTATCTAACCATCTTGTCCTCTGCTGCCCTCTTCTCCTTTTGCCTTCAATCTTTCCTAGCATCAGTATCTTTTCCAATGAGTTGGCTCTTCGCGTAAGGTGGCCAAAGTATCACATATAAGTGATATCATATATTTTTCTCTTTCTGACTTAAGTATGATAATCTCTAGTTGCATCCATGTTGCTGCAGATGGCATTATTTTGTGCTTTTTGTGGTTGAGTAGTATTCCACTGTATATATGTACCACATCTTCTTTACCCATTCATCTATCAATGGGCATGGGTTGTGCCATGTTCTGGCTATTGTGCACAGTGCTGCTATGAACATAGGGGTACATGCATCTTTTGAATTACAGTTATTTTTCTGAGTATATTCCCAGGAATGGGATTGCTAGACCATATCGTAGTTTGTTTAGTTTTCTGAGGAAGCTCCATACCATTTTCCATAGTGGCTGCACCAACTTATATTCCCACCTATAGTGTCTGAGAGTTCCCTTTTCTCCACACCGTCTCCAGCATTTGTTAGTTGTAGGCTTTTTAACGATGGCCATGAATTGAGTATACTTCTTAAATGTTAGCAGGTAACTCAAAACCACCCTCTAAAAGGCTGCACTCATTTGCCTTCCCACTCATAGTGTATGAGAGTACTGAACTGTTTGCCCAAATCCTTGCCAACACTTGATGTTATCAATCTCCTTAGTTTTTGCCAGTCTGCCTGCTAAAAAGGACATCTGGCTTTTATTACCTTTTATTTAATTACTAGTAGGTTAAACATCTTTTCATGATTATTGGCTATTTGTGTTTCTACTGTGCCTTAGTTCTTAGTGACTTAACACACAGCAGGCCTGGATTCCTTTTTTTCCCCCTCCCCCAAACAAGTGGGTACAACATGCAGGTCTTGTCACAGGCTTTGTAGAGAACTTAGTCCTGTAAGTTACTAGGAGATAGGCCAGTCTGAAGCCAGGGCCCTGCAGCTTGATTTCTGCCTAGCCTAGTGGCATTGCTCGTGCTTTTCCTGAGTGCCACAGTGCCCTGGGAAGCTCACAAAGCCTTCCTTTGAGTAGACTTGGTGTTAACTTCTTTGGTGTAATTCTAGGCCAGGCAAGCTGTGAGCATCCTAAATAAATCATTGACACTGGAGATAGGCTTGCAGCCCCATATGCAAATTCTCAATAATGAGGGTTGGAAACTCACCTCTCTTTAGCCAGCATTGGCTGTGAGAAAGCCCACAGCCTTTTCAGCCAAGATAAGTGGCTTTATTTATGAAGATCCTCACGGCCACCTGAGTAGGGAAACCAGAGGATAAAAGAACTTGCAGCTGACTGTAAGAGTCAGTGATAGGTGAGGCTACCTGTAGGTGTCCCTACTTCCAGACAGTGAGTTCAGACCTTTGCTGAATGAAGTCCATAGGAGCCTTCCTGCCCAGTGTGATGCGAGGACACAGGAATGAAACCCCACTCTGCTGCTCCCCCAAAAGCTTCCTTTACCTTGTCGTTCAGTTCTGAAATTCCATCGTCCTTGGAGAAAGATACAAGTTCTCTGGGCTTTGCTTTTCTCTGCTCTTCTCTTACATGTTGGGGTGACAGAAAATGGGGGCAGGATTGTGAATTGACAGGTAGAACTATGCCAGGTGGACTGCAAGGGGAGGAGAGAGAGCGAGGACCGTAACCCCACACCCCTCCTTTACCAGCCCTCTGCTTGGGGTCTTCAGCTCTAGAGATAATCCCCTTAGCTCAGTAACATGTCTGTCTTAGGACCCTTGTACCCTAAGGGGAAGCTGAGCATTAAGCCTGCTGTTTGCACATCCGCCCCGAGGATGTGCACCGTTGTTGGACCGGCAGAGAGAGTAGAAGAGCCCCGCTTAGGAGGGAGGCTTCAGATGTCTCTTGTCCTGGCTCTTGGGCAGTATTTGGTCAGGGAATTTTATGTGATTGGTCCTTTACTTATTCAACATTCATGTGCTGAGAAGCTGCTCAGTGTCGGGTGCTATGGGGAGATATCCAGGAGCAGTGATCCACAAATATTGCACACATGCGAACTCTTCCAGTTGAGGCTGGCAGGGAACCTTGAGAAGAAATACGGATGTGGAGCCTTCCTTTTTAAGTCCATGAGGTGGGACATGATAATTTTAAAGTTAAAAGAATACCGTATCTGATGTTTAAACAACTCCATTAAAAGATGCCCACGATCCCTTCGTCAAGCAGACCCTGCTCACCTCTGTCTAGGTATCTTCCCAGGTGGTTTTGGTTGTAACTTATCATAGTGTGCACATGGTCATGTAGCTTGGCCCTTTTCCCATTGTACTTTATTAAAAAAACAAAACAAAAACCGCTTTATCGTGTAATTCACATACCATAAAATTCGCTATTTTAAGTATACAATTCACTGATTTCTTAGTGAATCCACAGAGTTGTATAATCATCCCCGCAATCATTTGTGTACCATTTCCATCTTGCCCCTAAAGAAACGTGGTCCTGTTTACAGTCCCTCCTTATCCCCACCCCAACTCTCCACCCTTACCCTAGACAGCCACTACTCTACTTTCTATGTAGACTTACCTATTCTGGACATTTCATAGAAATGAAACCATAAATATGTAGCACTTATGTGTCTGGCTTCTTTGACTTGGCATAATGTTTTCAAGGTTCCTCCATGTTATAGCAGGTGTAGTACTTCATTCCTCTTTATTGCCAAATAATGTCTACTCTGCCCATTATATTACACCCCAAATCCCAGGACTCAGCTCTGTCGTTAAAAGATGCTCTTTATATTCTAGGGATCATGTCACTTCTCGCCCCCTTGCCTTCTTTTCCCTTCTGCCATGGTTGCCTGAGACAGTCTGTTTTTTAAATTGTTAAATATACCTGACGTAGAAGTTCACCATAACCATTTAAGGATACACTTTGGTACTGTTAAGTGTATTCACATTGCTGTACACTCAGTCTTCAGAATGATTTTCATCTAGCAAACCCGAAACTCTGTACACATTAACCAACAATCCCGCTTCTCCCAGCCTCTGGCAACCAGCCTTCTGCTTTCTGTCTCTGAATGTGGCTGCTCCAGATAACCTCATAGAATCACTCTGTATTTTAGGCAGTCTTTTCTTAAATGGGGTGCAAACAGGCGAGGCGCACTGGCAAGAGCTCTTCTGAGATGCCTCGCCTGGACCTGGGGTCTGTCCCACGTCTGCATTTGTCCAGGAAGCTGTGAAGCAGGCTTGTCTCTAGCCCTGGTGGGGTTTCCCATGGGGATGCCGTCCTCCAGAGTGAGGGGCTCTGTCTGAGATGACAACGGAAATCCTAGGAAGAAGCCTCTGGTGAGGAGCTAAGAAGGGAATGAACCCCCACCTCCTCTTCCTCAGGAGAAATCGCAGATACAGAAGGATCTCTGGAGGATTGGAAGACGTCATTGCAGGCCTGAGTGCAAATAAAGAGAACTTCAGAATCCTGGTGGAATCGGTCAAGAATCCAGGTGAGCCAACCATCTTCCCGGGTGCAGGGCTGTCGGAGGCCAGCACCCAGCGCTGGGGGGTGGTCCCAGGGAGGCTGGGTCTTTGTGGCATAAGTTGCTGCTCTTGTCCTCTGAGGAAGGTCTTTGTTCCATCACTCCCTTCCCTCCCCTCCACGCCCCTCAGAGAGAAAAACGGTGCCTTTGCTTCCTCACCCGCCTGTGCCTTCACTCTCGTCCTCTGAGAGCAAGCCGCCCCCGCAGCCCAGCCCTCCCACCAGCCCTGTGCGGACCCCTCTGGAGGTTCGACTCTTCCCCCCAGCTGCAAACCTACGTGCCGTACCGACCTCACCCCCCCCAGCTGAGGAAGGTGACGTCCCCCTTCAGTCACCAACCAAGACCAAGCCCAAAGTGGTGAGTATTGAGGACTGGGAGCTGAGCTCTGGCAGGCGAGTGTCCCACCCTGTCCTCAGGTCTACTTCTCTCGAGAGCAGCTTTTAGGGGAAACGTGGTCGGCCTTGAGGCCCTGCCGTCCTGCTTTGTCTCCCAGAACTGGAAAGGCCCCTGGAAATGGCCTAGTCCAGCCCTCCCATTTTGCATTTGGGAAGACCGAGGCAGGGAAAAAGGAAGTGACTGCACCGTAAGGCATGGTTTATGATCTGTGTTGTGCAGCGAAGTGTGTGACTGGATGCCCCATGCGGGGTTCTTTTCACACTCGTAGTTAAGTCGGTGGACACGGAGCGCCTCTTAGCGGTAGAGAATCTATCTGCAGCCGAGCACGGTGCTGGGTTATGAGGATACATGCAGTCTGCACAGTGACCTCATGGAGTATAGACAGGAAGGTCAGTATTCCTGTTCCACAGATAAGAGAACTGAGGCCCAAGGTGTTCAAGATTTGCTTGAGGCCTCCATATAAGCAAATCCAGTCCACGTCTTCTGACCATTCATTGTGCCATCTGACATCTAGCTGGACATTAGCCCTGATGTTCACGTCAGTATGTAGCCCGTGTGGTTGCCTGAGCCAGCACCTTGGCTTGCCTGGCACAGAAAGGAGCCAAGCCCTTGGCTGAGTCTGGGAGCACAGGAAGCTCTAAGGAAATAGAAGATGTGGTCAGGCACTGTGATAGCTCATTTCCAGGGCCAGGCCAGCCTTGGCTAGAAAGCGTGAGGGGCCTGATCCAAGTGACAGGGAAGCCACAGTGGACAGGACCTTGGAATGGAGACCTCCAGGTTTTTGCCAACAAGGGCTTGGAGGAGCTGTCGCTGGGCACCACATACGCTTAGGACGTCTGACAAGATCCGTGCACAGTGCTGGCTAAAACACATGAGTTCCCATACCTGGTCTTTACCATCCACCTGCTTCCAGCCATGGTCTAGAACCCAGAGCTAGAAGACAGGTGCTAGGACCCTAGGTCGCTGTGAACTTTATCTTGAGATCTTCCCTCTCCCAGATCTAAGAGTCATGGAGCACCAGTCACAAGGCAGGAGGTAGAAAATAGCAAAACAAATAGCAGGAGTGGCTGGGGCAGACACTGCTACCATAAGGCAAGATGCCTACCCCCTGGGACCAGGAGCAAAGGGAAAAAGGCCTGGAGCAGGATTGCCTGGACTCCAGCCCTGCCATCCCTCTGGGACGCCCCCCCACCCCCCATCTGAGCATCCTCAGTTTCCCCTTGTGCAGAGCAAGCAGCATGAAGTAGACGATTACAGAGGCTCCTCTTCACACTTGGTTGCTGTTGCTCAGAGGCGAGGCTTTTCAGCTTGTTTGGGAGTTAGGCTCATGGGAGAAGTTGGTGTAAAACCCTCCTTCTAGTTGGATATGTGTTCACCAGTTTCACCATTTTTTATTGTTTCAGATTTATTTTGTATTTATATATTTCATGTTTATTTTTGTGAATAATATTCATCCTGTAATTGGCATAAAGCATGAATATATAATTTAATAAATAATAAAAAGAGACTCCGCATTTCATACCAACACTCAGACCAAGAAATAGGACTTGGCCAGTGATCAGAAGCCCTTGGGCTTATGGGTCCCTTTCCAGCACAGGCTCTTTTCTCTTTCTGCCTGAGGTAACCACTATCTTGACTTTTCAGATAATTTCCTTGCTTTTTTGTTTTGTTTTGATACCTATATTTTTATCCTGAACACTTTGCCCATCTGTCATAACTGTATTTATTCTTTCTTGTATCCTTTCAACATTGTATTTGTGAAGTTCATCCCATTGCTGCATGTAGCTATAGTTCTTTTATTTTTATTTGATTTTTTAAAAATTTAATATCTTACGGATATAAAAAAGTTTGTAATAAAATGTCTTCCTTCCACCCTCTATCTCCAGACATTCTATTCCCTTCAATCAAAAGCAATCAATGGTTTATGTTTATCTTTCCTGGGGGCTTTTTAGGATTTGGTGATTCTGAGATCTTGTTCAAGGTTGGAAACCATGGATGCTCAGAGAGCCTCTGGGTATCTCGGGTAGGCAGCTTAACCTTCTATCTGAAGTCTGAAGTCTGTCTCTCTAGAAGAATGCTGATAAACCTTTGCAAAACAAACTTGAAGTTCCCTTTCCTGACCTCTGAAAAATCTGAAAACCAAAGCAAAATTAGGCTAAGAAAGGGGGAGTGCAGGAGGAGAGAGTCTGGATGGTCATTTGTCCCAGGAGTGGGTGTTCATGGCAGTCAGGGGCCAGGCTGTCAGCCTGTAGGAGGCCACAGCCCTTGGGGAGCATTGTGGACAGGGCAATTCAAGGAAAATAGTTACATTCATCCCAGCCCAGGGAGTGGGCTGCAGAGAAGGCAGTGAGTCACCCATCCTGACAGCCTGCTCAGTGCCTGGGTGAGGCAGGAGGAAAGATTTCGTAACCATGCACATTTCTGATAGAAAGGGCAGGAGGATGTAGATGGTCCTCGCTCAGATCCGCAGCCTGCTGAAAGATCCAGAGATCGTGCAGGGATATGAGCCAGCTCTGTCTAAGCAGGGTGGGGTGCTGTCCTATACAGATGAGCGCGTGGAGTGAGAGCGTAGACCCATGTCCTGAGTTCTGGGTTGTATGTAGCTAACACTTGGAAACTTGTATACAGTTAACACTTGGAAGATGTATGAGTCTGAGCGAAGGATGGGCTTGGAGCAGAGGTGTACCCACCCTCACAGCTCAACCAGGGGAAATGTTGGCATCTTTGGGCTGAAGTGGTCGTGCCCCACAGGCCCCAGGTGGCCTGCTCCGGCCCTTTGGGCCACTCGGCATCCTCTCACCGGGCACTGGTTGTGGTTTTGTTTCTGAGCAGGAAGACGAGGCACCTCCCAGGCCCCCACTCCCTGAGCTCTACAGCCCAGAGGACCAGCCCCCGGCCGTGCCCCCGCTGCCAAGGGAGGCCACCATCATCCGGCACACTTCAGTGAGGGGCCTCAAGCGGCAGTCGGACGAGAGGAAGCGAGATCGGGAGCAGGGACAGTGTGTGAACGGGGACTCCAGGGTGAGCAAGGAGGACCCCTGGGGTGCCCGCTGAGTGTGGGGAGAGGGAAGGCGGCGGAACCAGGGCTGCTGCAACAGCCTCTGACTGCCTGCAGGTGGAGCTCCGGTCATACGTCAGCGAGCCAGAGCTGGCCACCTTCAGCGGGGACTCGGCCCCATCCTCCCTGGGCCTTGTGGGCTCTGAGAGCAGGTACCAGACGCTGCCAGGCAGAGGTAAGGCGCAACTTTCTACGGAGTCTTCCCAGGGACCCCCCACCGCAGCCACACCACCGCCCGCCCCCAGCCCCTAACCTGGTCCTTGCAACTCTTCTGCCTGCGGCCTGGGGCCTCCGTGGGGTAGCAGCTGTCTGGGGCCTCTGGGCTGTAGACAGGGCGCGTCCTTCTTACCTCTGGCTCACATCCTGATTCTCATCCTCTTTTATTACATCTGCCCCTGGGAACAATGGTAATTGTGGTGGTTGTTATAATATAAGCCCTTTATAGTCACTTAGTGAAGATTCATAATAGTCCTGTGAGAGAAGTACTGTTGTTATCCCCATTTTTAGAGGTAAGAAAACCAAGGCCCAGAGAATGAAATAACTTGCTGATTAGCCACTAAGGGATAGAGTCAGAGCACAATGCCACTGTGCTGGCTGAAGAGCCGCTGCACCCTACCGGCTGGGACATGGGCTGTCTGCCGTCAGCTTGACCATCTCGGGTCTTCCGTAGGTTTTCTTGGCATCTATGTCACTCTAAGACTTTAAGCAAACACATCTTTCTTCTCCTTTGGGCCCTCTTCTCTCTCTCCTCCCCATCCCTCTGAGATGGGGATGGGAACACACAGACCCTTAGGCTCACTCATGCCTCATTTTCCCCCATAGCCAGATGCTCTTCCTCAGAAATCCTTTTAAAGGGAGACTGCCTGGAACCCCTGAGCAGGTTAGCCACGCTCCCCCCATTTGATGGGAGGTCAGGTGCTTTCCTTCATAGACTGGGTGTGCAAACAGGAGGCCACACAGCCGTGGTTTGGGCAGCTGTGGGGTTATGTGACTTCCAGCCCACCATGCTGGCTAGGCTTGCTGTGGCCTGAGCTGGTCCCGGCAGGGGACTGGCTTTTGCTGAGCTGGGCCACAGTGACCCCTGGCATTGTGCCTGGGGACCCTGTTCTCTTCATTCAGCCTAGATGTGTTTGTCGATGGCGGTGTTAGAGGCCCGTGGGGCGGGACAGATCTTTGTTGCTCAGGAGTCTCTGGGCACTGCAGGACACTGATCATTCTTTTCCCATGGGCTGAATGCTAGTGGTGTCAACACGATGCCCGTTTCCAGATGTCAGGGACCAGCCTTGATAAGCATGTTGGTAGTGGACAAAGCTTGGACTGTGGCTCCACAGAATCTGGGACAAGTTGCTTAACATCTCTACACTTGAGACTGCGCACCGTCACAGTGGTTAGGTGTAGCCCTTGTAGGGCCAGTGGAACAAAATCTGTGTGAAACACACAGCGTGGTGCCTGCCTGTCATATAGTAGGCACTCCGTGAGTGCCTGATGCCTTCTTCTTTCCCTTCTTCATTCACTCATTCAGCTAGTTGTCACTGAGTTTGTCAACAGGCGTGTTGACACTGTGGTTAGTGCAGAAGCCAGTGAATATACTGAAGAGTGTGGGGGATGACTGATTCTGCCGGGGGTATTTAAAAGGCTTCTCACAGGCAGGGCATCCAGGCTGGGTCGTACAGGATGCATAGGAGTTCATCAAGAAGAAGGGCATTCCTCGCCCTGTGTCCTTTCCTCCTGCCAAGCAACCCAGTCTTCTGCATGTGAGGGAAGATGTGGGGAGCCCTCAGATCTTCAGGGACACTGTCCCCTGTTAGGGACAAAGGGCATCCATGAGCTAGCCCCTCATTCCTTACCTGGGGCCTTGCTCTTCTAGGCCCTGGGAGGAAGAAGCGTGGGTTGTTGGCTGGATCCTTATGGGCCTCTCATGGGAGTGGGAGGTGATCAAGAAGGGGCTGGTGGCCTGTCCTCCTCACCACAAACCCACTGTCTTCTCTTTCCTCACTAAGGCCTCTCAGGGTCCATGTCAAGGCTCCAGCAGTCGTCCACCATTGCTCCCTACGTCACCCTGCGGAGGGGTCTAGATGCCGAAAGCAGCAAGATGGCCTACCCTGTGAGTAGGCCACTGCCCCCTCATGCACAGAGGGAAGGGCTCTGAGGTAGACAGTGACGGGCTGTCCCGGGAGGTGGCCCCGGCCCCTCCTCAGCTCAGCATCCCTGTCACCACATGCTTACGATGCCTTCCCCACTGCCCACCAAGAGGGCGTCACACCACCCCCTCCGTTTCCCAAGGGCCCGCGCCCTTCTCCCCCTCTCACCCAGTGAGCCGCACCCTGAGTTCGGGCCCATCACGCGGTGCGGGTGTGCCCACTGGCCAGGCCTGGGCCTCAGAGTCTGCATCTGCAGGACAGGGCACTGCCAGAGGGCCCGTGAGGGCTGGGTTGTCATGCCCCTGAGTGTGCTTAGAGGAGGAGGAGAGAGAGAGAGAGAGAGTGTGTGTGTGTGTGTGTGTGTGTGTGTGTGTGTGACAGTGTGAGTGTGTGTGTGTGTGAGTGTGTATATGTCTCTGTGCTTAGAGGGAAGTGTGTGTGTGTGTGTGTGAGTGTGAATGTGTCTGTGTGTGTGAGTGTGCTTAGAGGTGAGAGTGTGTGTGTGACTGTGTGAATGTAAGGGTGTCTGTGTGTCTGTGTGTGTATGTGTCTCAGTGTGCTTAGAGGGAAGAGAATATGTGTGTGTGAGTGTGCTTAGAGGCGAGGAGAGTGTGTGTGTGACTGTGTGTGTATGTGTGAGAGTGTGTGTCTCAGTGTGCTTGGAAGAGAGAATGTGTGTGAGTGTGAATGTGTCTGTGTATGTGTCTGAGTGTGCTTAGAGGTGAGAGAGTGTGCGTGCGTGCGTGCGTGCAAGAGAGACCGGGCTGAAGCCAGGTGGCCGCCGCCCTCTGTTCTCAGCCCAGGCGCCCTGTCTGCCCCTCCTGCCCCTCAGAGACCCAAGAGTGCCTTGGAGCGCCTGTACTCGGGAGACCACCAGCGGGGCAAGATGAGTGCGGAGGAGCAGCTGGAGCGCATGAAGCGGCACCAGAAGGCGCTGGTCCGGGGAGCGCAAGAGGACGCTGAGCCAAGCAGAGAGGACGGGGCTGCCCTCGTCCCGCTACCTCGGCCACCCGCTCCCGGGAGACCTCGGCTCAGTATGTTAGGAGGGCCAGGCAGGCGGGGCTGGGGCAGGAGCAGCGCTTCCCCGAGGCCCGCGGACCCAAGCCCGGCTCACCCCCGAGAGAGCGGCTCAGAGAACAGCCCGTGGGCTGCGTCCACAAGCCAGGCCCCGCAAGTGACTCGGTCAGAGGGTGCCCCCAGCTAGAGAGAGAGTGAGGATGTCACGGCAGGAGCCCAGGAGCCCGGGGAAGCGTCCACGGGCAGCTCTCCAGTCGAGCTTGAGGGAGGGGCCCTTCTTCAGCGCTCTCTCGCCTGAAGCCAGGCCTTGGGAAGTACAGAGTTGGAGGAGTGGAGGAGAAAGATGGTGCTATGATTTGAGGAGTGCAAGTCACCAGCCTCCCACACCTCCAAGCCGGTGCCCCGGGGAGCGACTGAGCAGAGTGTGGTGCCCCACACCCCTGAGGGCCGGTGTCTCCCACAGCTAGCGGTGCGGACAGGCCCTGCGCCCCCGAGAGCCAGGCTGCCTGCTGCCCTCTGGTGGTGCTTCCAGGCACTGCACCCTGCCCACAGTCGCCTTAGGTCCCTTTTGGAAACATTCCACTGGATTTTTCTCTATTGTTTGAATTCAAATGTTTCCCTAGACCTCTAGCCTGACTGCTCTTTCCCTAATTCATTGCACAAGCTCTTTTGCTTTTAGCGTTACTGCTCATTGCCTCTCTAATCCTGCCTGATTGTGTTTACAGAAGCTTCTAATTTGCATCCACCATTCTCTAACTGGCCTGTGCTCCTGTTACCAGGCTTACAATAGCAGCTCTTTTCTCCATAGCCTAGCGAGCACTCCCACGTGCGACTCACTTTCTGCTGCCCCCTTTATGCAGGCTTACTGACTCATAATTCACTTATCCCAAAGCCGCCCCTCAAGGCCGAGCCAGCCCCACTGCCCAAGGGCAATGACCTTTGCCAGAGGTCTGGGCGTGATGACTTTATTAATGTCTGTGCCTTATAATGGGATAGTAGGCATGGACTTTAGAGACTGCACATTTGAATAAATTCTGCCAAGTCTGAGGTGGTTCAGTTTTAATTCCTCCAGCCCCATCGGCACAATTTCTTATGGAAAACTTTTTGTGTTCTAGTATTTTATAACTTGAACAGGTAGCAAGATACATTATGATCTGTATTCAGAGGGCCTCTCTGCAGCTGTTAGCTCAGACACCAAAGGGATAAGACCCAGCACACTCATATCCTGAAAAGCTGCAAAGCCAGTAACTTTTAAACTTTGTAAGTAAATGTCTTATGAGATAAAACTGACTTTTTACAACCTGATGTCTCAAATGTAGAAAAATGATCTAAAAATCGTAACTTGAATACTTTGTAATTTTTTCTCTTTAAAAAAGACTTGTGTTAAGTCTCTGCCTCAGCGCCAATAAACATGTTGCTTAATGATGATGGATTGGCGTGGTTCTTCCCCAGGATACACTGTTCAGTCCAGTGAACTTTCTCTGTCTGTGGAAACAATCAGGCTGGGTTTATGTGAGGACCTGTCTCTATTGGGGGCATTGGTGAGCGTGTCAGAAAATGTGTGTTTTCTTTGTGAATCCATCATTAAGTTTTCATCCCTGAATCTTCAGCTGTCTAATCTTTTCATACTTTAGTAGGAAGCCATCACCTGAGAGCAATTTTGTTGACGTAGAGTCAGTATTGAGAGCTTGTGCATGAGTGGGTGAAATGTGCTGTTCTGGCTATGGGTTTGGGGCTTGGGTGAGCAGGGCTGGAGGGACATTGAAGACGAGTGTGACCACTCGGGGCTCTGTGAGGTGGATGAGGTGAGAGGGAGGAGGCAACCTGGGATGGAGAAGTTTCTGCTTGGCTTCTGCGCAAGAAAAGGGAGGCTTTGAGCCCATCGCCTCCTCTTGGCAACCTGCTCAACATGGAGTTCTGTGGGGACAAAGGCCACAGGTGATTAGGAAGGCCCAAGTGGAGCCCCACCGTTGTACTGGGTTTTGTTTTTAATTTTTATTTTATACTGGCGTATAGCAGATTAACAGTGTTGTGATAGTTTAAGCCATATGTGTATGTGTCTCCATTCTCTGTGCTGGGATCTTAAAGTGGCCGGGTTAAACATTCCCTCTGTGAAGCTTGCTCATTACAGAGCTGGGAATGTTGAGTTTGATTTAGCATTTAAATCTTACATGGCCTTGGTTTTCCAACTTAAATAGAAGCCTGGCACACAGCAGCTCAGCTGCCTCAGTGGTCCTCAGCTGCTCCTGCTTGCACCCCCCAGCCCTCACTGTGTCCTGTTGGGAATTCCCCCGAGAGAGCATCTTGGCTACCCACCTTGCTTACCAGGGCCTCAGAGGGTTTTGCTTTTCCATTGTTTCTGAGCTGTGCTTACCAGGGCCTCAGAGGGTTTTGCTTTTTCCATTGTTTCTGAGCTGGGACGTAGGACTCCAGAACCAGGAAAGGCTTCCATGAGCTGGCAGGTGGCAGAAGCAGCAAACCCCTTCTCCGGAGCTCTGTCCCACATTCTGTTTGGGGGTCACCTTCTGGGACCTGGAGGCTTCCTGTATCCCTGGGGACTATTGTAAGTCTAAAGTCGTGGATCACAGACCTGTGCCCTGGAGGTCGGAACACTCTGGGGCCAGGTCAGAGAGACATGAGCAGTCTGGAGTCAGGCCCTGTTCTCTCTGTCACAGAGTCTGAGCACACAACAGAGAGCATCCATGTCACAGACCACTGCTGCCTTCTTTCAGAGACGGTGTTGAGGTCCATGGTCATACAGCTTTTCCCTAACGAGTCACAGATCCAACTTCCCCAAGGACCCTGATGCCCAAAAGACCCACCCAAAAGGACCAGCCAGGAAGAGACTACATTTCACCCTCTCCTTCTGTTGCCAGTGGAAGCGTGAGCAGGACTTTGACCTGCAGCTGCTGGAACGGGCTGTGCAAGGGGACAGAAAGGACAAGGAAGAGAATGGCTGGCTGAAGGTGCAGGCCATGCCTGTCACTGAATTGGACCTGGAACCACAAGACTATGACGTGGACATCAGCAGAGAGGTGAGGGCGGGGGCTCCCTTCATGCCTCGTTCCTTCTGAGGCATGGCCTTCAGACTGCAGCCTGACCCACCCTCGCAGGGGCACGGGGGGTGTTGCCCTGAATGGGACAGGCTCGGCTTCAGTGTGGCCCAGAGTATGGGTGAGCAGCAGCTGGAGGTGGTGAGAGGAGTCCAGACGTTGTGATGCAGGCTCAGATCTGTGTCTCTGTAACTGGGGGCAGGTCATTTAACTTCTCCGTGCCTTGGTTTCCTCAGCAGTAATGTCAGTTGTGGTAAGGGTTAAGAGACTCAGCACGTTGCCTGGACGATTGGCAATGATCAGAAAGCTATGAGCACAGGGCCTGGCATGTAATAGGAATGTGATGAGGCCGTTGTTATTAGGATATGTTCCCTGGAAAACCAGGAATTGGTCTTGAATCTGGCTAGTCATGCTAGTTTAGGCAATCAGACCTGAGGTGGGGGGAAAGGGGAGGCAGGTTTAGAAATCACAGGTGAAATTTTGGGACTTCCCTGGTGGTCCAGTGGTTAAGACTCTGAGCTCCCAATGCAGGGAACCCGGGTTCAACCCCTGGTCAGGAAACTAGAACCCACATGCCACAACTAAGAGTTTGGGTGCCACAAATAAAGCTCCTGTGTGTTGCAGCTAAGACCTGGCACAGCCGCAACAATAAATATTAATCAAAAAAAAAAAAAAAAAAAAAAATCAGAGGTGAAATTTCCAGGTGTGGCAGAGGCTGGATAGGACTGGTCTGAATTCCTGGCGCCCTCTGGTGGCTCAAATACATCATGACCAGGCAGGCCCCGAAAGGGACATAGCCGCAGCCAAGAGTGTCTTTACCGGAAGGAAGGGAAAGGGAGTCAGTGCATGACAGACTCAGGGTCTTCAAGACATAGGATGGTCTCCTGTGTTGTGCCCCCTCGTAAGCTCTGTAGAGCAGTGTTTATGGCTATTTGGTTCACCTTTATGCATCCAGCACCAGCCCTGGTACACAATAGCCACTCTCTAAATATTTGCTGAATGACGACTCTGTTGAATGAAGTGCACAGTAGCCCAAACACATTTGTGCGAGGACTTGGCCTGGCCTCAAACTGCATGAGAGGAAGTGCTCTTACCACGTGAAGGATAGATCAGACCAGAGTGGGGCAGACTGACGCCTGTGGAGTACCAGGGTTCTGGGGTCCACTGGGCCTCCAGGGGTTAACAAGGTTAGTCCCCTGCCTGAAGCCCCTTTCCCTTTGGCACCTCTAAAGCAGCCGGAAGTCCATGATTCTCAGATTCACAAAAGAAGCTTCTACAGGCTGCCTTGGCAGTGAGAAATGTGCTCTGTGGTGTCCTGATTAGCCTGCCAGCCAAGGGAAAAGTCCTTCCTTATCTCTAACCTAAATCCCTGCTCGGGCAATGTGGTCTGCATCCTTGCTCTGGATCTGCCTTCATTGGGAAAAACAGGCAGGAGCTTTTTCTTGCCATCTTTCACCAGAATGGAAGGTGGGGATGGGTTTAAATTCAAGTCCATATTTGCCCTGGGATTGGATTGACCTTGTCTTTAGGAGTTTCAAACAACCTCATTTTAAGTGTCCTGTGCCAGTACTCTTGCCTGGAAAATCCCGTGGATAGAGGAGCCTGATGGGCTGCAGTCCATGGGGTTGCTAACTGTTGGACACGACTGAGAGACTTCAGTTTCACTTTTCGCTTTCATGCACTGGAGAAGGAAATGGCAACCCACTCCAGTGTTCTTGCCTGGAGAATCCCAGGGACGGGGAGCCTGGTAGGCTGCCATCTATGGGGTCGCACAGAGTTGGACACGACTGAAGTGACTTAGCAGCTATTAGTCAAGGAGAAAAAAAATTCCCTAAGGTATGTGAAAGTTGCCTTTAGCTTTCTTGGCCCAAGTAAGATTTCACTAAGCTAAGGTTGCTGTTGGGTTTGTGTGAGAGACTAGAGGGATGGAATAGCAGTCAGCTTCCTTTTGAGAACAAGAGATGCAATGTGGCTGCCTCCTGTCTGGGTCAGAGGGCCTTCTGTAGGGACAGAAAGCACTGTTGCTTTCTTTCATTCCTCCTCCAGCCGCCCATCCATCTGCCCACCCACCCATCTAACTATCCAAGGAGTGTTTGCTGAAGGGCTACTGAGTACCAAGTGTTGGAGCTAGACAGTGGAGAAACAAACGGAAAACGGAGACAGGGTGGGCGGGAGAGGTGCAGTCAGGGAAATTTCTGGAGGTGAGGTTGGGAAGATGAGAGAGTCCGTGGAGCCTGGAGAGGAGCATCCCAGGAAGAGGAGAGAGCCCCAGGGGGTCTGTGGGGCGGGAGAGGTCCGCACAGGTCAGATCACACAGAGGGTGGTGTCATGGATGACTGCTGTCCTCCTCGGGGCTTCTGGTCTAGTTACTTTGGCTTCCTCTTTCCCTGTCCTTGGCCAGTAGGCGGTGCTGGGTATAGTGGAAAGAGCACGGGCTTTGGAGTCAAACCCAGATGCAGATCCTGACTGCACAGTGAACTGCTGCCGCTGTGATCTTAGCAAATACTTGAGTCTGTGGGCGGCTCCATGTGCCTCCTGGTCAGGGGACAGGGTCAGGGAGCGGGTCTCAAACCAGACATCTGTGCCTCCCAACCACCGCCACCCGGCCCTTTCCTCAGCTCTCCAAACCAGAGAAAGTCTCTATCCCCGAGCGTTACGTGGAGCTGGATCCCGAAGAGCCGCCCAGCCTGGAGGAGCTGCAGGCGCGGTACCGCAAAGCCGAGAAGATCCGTAACATCCTCACCCGGTCCAGGTCAGCCCTCACGATGTCTGAGTCCTGACAGCCTGCTAGGCCGCCCTGGTGGGTGTCTCAGCTGAATGGGCCGGACTGGGCTGGCCGGGGGTGTGTGTTTTATCAGGCCTCTGTCCTGGGCAAACATTGCTCATTGTAAGGGACAGGTCGGCTCTCAGCACATCACCGACAGCTCAGCGGGGAAGCTCGCCCAGGTCACCTGGAAGGTTGTGAAGCTCTCAGAGGGTCAGTTAGGCCCTCGCCCCCAGATCTGCATCCCGTGGGCTTGGCAAGTGTGGGCAGTGGAGCCAAGGCTAGGCTCCAGTAGGATGGCGCTCATTCAGACCCTAGACCTTTGGAGTCCCTGCTTTGGTCCCCAAATCAGAGCCACTGTTCACCTGTCAAAGTGGCCTGTGCCTGTGGCCTAGACCAGAGCCAGGGGCCCAGCCCTGTCCTGAGCTGCCAGAGGCCTCATGCACTACCCTGGAGGCCAGGGGGGACCCCAGCAAGTGGCTTTCCTGTCCCATCAGCCCCTGTAGCCTCAGAAACACAAACCTGGTGTTTGAGGTCCTCCCTTTCAGAGCCAGGTTAGCCTTTTCACATCTAGAGGGAATAGGAGCCTAGAGCCAGAACTCTTACCTTGAGGTCTGTGATCCCCCAAAGGAGGGGGAAAGCTGTGGCTGGGCATTTAAGGAGAGGAGCTCATGCACCTTGGTCTGGAGAGAAAGTGCCCTGCTTTTATCTGATGCCCCCAGAAGGGTGAGATCCTCAGGCCAGGGGGACTGCCCCCCCCGAGGTGGAGGCCGCAGGCGGGGAGGCCCACAGCCCGCTTTCTGGCCCTCCCGCAGCATGTGCAACCTGCAGCCGACCGCCAGCCAGGACCGGGACAGTGTGGCCGACCTGGACTCGCAGCTGCAGGAGCAGGAACGCATCATCAACATCTCCTACGCCCTGGCCTCGGAGGCCTCCCAGCGCAGCAAGCAGGTGGCAGGTGAGGCCGCGGGGGCAGCCTCGGAGGCTGCGCCCCAGCCCCCTGCTCCCTGGGTTTGGGGCCCAGCCCAGCCTGTCCGGGAGTCAGAGGGAAAGCAGGCGTCAGGCTTAGAAATTCAGGAACAGTGGTGTTTGCCCTGTCCCTTGCAGGGCATGGTGGGGGCAGAGGGGGCGGGCTGAGCAGGGGAGCTGGTGCTCAGGAGCGCTGGAGGACGGAGGTCTGGGAGAGGCCGTGCAGCTCACTGTTAGCCCTGGGAGTGGTGCTGTCTTGAGGTGGCCGGCTGAGAACAGGCTTTTCTGGCTCCTGAGCTGAGGGGTCAAGGCTAAGATTTCTGGCCTCACGAGGAAGGGGCAGGAAAACCTCTGGGGCTGGGACGAGGCAGAAGGGGCCCCTCTAACCCTCCTTGGGGTCTCTGCTTTGGTCCCCAAATCAGCCATTGTCCACCTATCAGAGTTGCCTCCGAGTGGCCTGTGCCAGAAAGCAGGACTTGGAAAGGACTTTGTTGTCCAGTGGGGAAAAAAATATACCACAGGATGGGAAGGTGTGCGTGTGTGTGCACATGTGCATATGTGTAAAAAGGCTTTCTCTCTGTCAGGAGTGTATGTGTATTTGTGTGTGTACATGTATGCGTGTGTAAAAAGGCTTTCTCTCTCAGCTAGGAAAGAGACTCCTGGCTCCTCTCCCCGACCCACGCTGGCCTGCCTGTGTCAGCCCTCACAGTTCACCCAGTGCTGTTTCTCCCCAGACACAGCGGCCCCTGTGTGTCTAGGTGGTGCCCTTGGCCAGGAGTGAGGGTGGTCGGAGAGTGAAGTGGGGTCACAGCCCCCACTGGTCCGAGGGTGGGGCCTGCCGGGCCCTGAGGGTGGCCCCGGGAGCGGAGCTGTATCAAGAAGCTGTGGGATGACTGAGGGCGGGAGGAAGCCTGTTCTCTCTCCCCCAGCTCTGGCCCCGTACAGAGTCCCTGAGGTCCCTGCTGTCCTGACTCCCCTGAGGACATGTGCGACAGTCAAGAGGGCGTCCTTGCGGGGAGACAGCAGGCGGCTCCCCCAGGCCCGTCCTCCTGATGATTCTGGGGGTCCCTGAGGCCCGCACGGCGGTTTTGAATTCCGCTCTGTGTCCAGGGGTCCAGCGGGGGGCACCTGCCCTGCCATAAATCACCCTCCTCTCTGGCCTGTGCTTGCTCTTACCTGTGTGGACAAACTGTCCTCGGCTTCCTCCCCTGCCAGCAGGCGAGTGCGCCCAGCCCTCCCACCCTGCCCCCGTGGTCACTCCCTCTGCTGCAGCCCCTCCTCACTCTTGCTGCCTTTCTCCAGTCCCAGGCCAGGCCTGAACCCAGCCCCCGCGGGCGTGTCCCCAGGCCCAGGCCACTAGTGGCGGGCAGTGGGGCCCTCAGCTCCCCAGCCCTGCTGAGTGGGGCGTTTGGAGCTGCGAGAGCAGACAAGGAGCCTAACACACTACTTAATTCCTGTCTGCCCGTCTAGCGCAGCAGCTGGCCCTCCTCCCGCCTAAAGCCCCCTGTCCTCCAGGACCGTGCCACCTTACCCCCCCTTAAGCAACGGACTCCACTACACCTTTGTCTAACACCTTCCAAGTAAGAGCCCCCGCCTGGCGTCGTGGCCCCTCTCCTGGCGCTGAGCATGTCCCCTCCCTGCTGCTGAGACGATTGCAGTACCACCTGCTGATGCTTCCTTCCTTGGGCAAAGCGGCCGCTGGGGAGACCTCCCGGGCTGGTGGGCAGGAGGGGGGGCTGTTGGTTTTAGGAACTCAGTGTTCAGCGGCTCCGATACAGGAGAGCCTGTGAAATCTCAGGAACCAGAGCCACGCCCCTCCCTGCCCAGCTGTCCTTCCTGCGGGTGGCCTAGTGCCCCCAAGGGACCGGTGCAAGCCATACGGCGTAGGGCTTTCCCTCTCCTCCCTCTGTAGTGTTTATGGTTAACATTGCTGAGCACTGGCGATAACCCCATGGGGATATTCACCCCATTTTACAGATGAGGAAGAGCAGCTCAGAGCCCATGAGGGACTGGCCCAAAGAGTCGTGGCTGTGGGTGTCAGAATCAGGGTGGGGACCCTTTCCTCATGAGTCCTCCGTCGCCACCTGTGTGCCCATCCAGCCACCTGAGGAGCTCTAGGTGTTTGGAGAAGGGAGTGCAGTGAGGGATGGAGGTGCGTGGTCGGGTGGAGGCCTGCTCTTGGGCAGGTGTCCCCCAGCCTGAGGGTGGCAGGAGGAGGTCGGCCTTGGACCAGGCTCTCAGGAGGTATACAGTAGGGCCCCTGTGCCTGAGGAACCCCAGGGAAATGCTCCGTCAGGTCTTGGCTCCCTGTAAGGGCCACAGCATCCTCTGGCATCACAGGTGGGGTGTGTGGTTTTCTCCTAGAGATCTGAGTGTCCCAGGTCACAGAGAGGCTCTGTTCCTATCAGCTTTTGGCATCTCTGTGGCCTTGAGTAGCCCTCCGATGCTCTTTTCAGAGCCCATCCACATTTCCTTTTACCCTTCCAGCATCCTCAGCAGTCCTAGGAGATTGGTGTGATCACTTTGTTTTTAGATTAAACTAACAAGGGCCATGGAAGCTGAGCAAGTTACCCAGAGTGACTCAGCAAATGGAGGGCCGGGCCGGAAGTGGAACCCAGAGCCCTCTTTGCTCAGGCCTATGGCCCTGTTAGAGCAGGGACCCAGTCTCAGGGCCAGTGTGTGTCTGGCAGACTTCCTAGAAGTGATGCGGTGGAGGAAAGATGGGGCGCCCATGAGTCCTAGAGGCTGAGGGTCCCCCAGCAGCGGCCGCATTGCCCTGGCCCCCTGCCCGGCTGCACTCCGTCTTGTTAGCCTGCCATTTCCTGTCCCATGTGTGTGCAAACAAGCCCACCACCTGCTCCCCAGCGTGGGTTGGGGTCCTGCCAGCCCCTCATTGTCTCCTCCACTTTTTGCCAGCCCAGGCAGTGACTGACCCATGATCCAGCACACAGAGAAGTCTGGAGCCAGGGGCCAGAAGAACCAGTTTTTCCGAGAAGATCGATCCTTCTTCCGCCAAGGAAACCCCTTCCAGCTAAGCAGAGGTTCAGCCTGGAGGATGGAGTAGCCCGTCAGCTGTGGGGCGTCCACCACAGGGCGAGGTCCTAACCCTCCGCTTGTTTTAGTTCAGACTCCTTTTACATGTGACAAAGGCACTTTTGATACACACTGTACAGTACTGATGCTGTGTTTTAGAATCAGGATGTATTTTGTAATGTTCACCTCAAGGGCTCAGTGGCCGAGAAGGTGAGGATGCAAGATTTTGGAGCTGCACACACAGATTCAGGTATCGTGGGGTGGTGGGTGTGAGTGGGGCCTAAGGGCAAGGTGAGCAGAAGCCAGTCCAGCATCTGCTGAACGCAGGCGAGCTTGGATGGGAGACATGCTTCCAGTGGATTCCAGCGTGGGGCTCATTGGTGTGCTGTCCAGGGCAGTGGTCAGCCGGCCCTGACCTTGCCTGCCTGATGGCCATCTCTGGAGGGTGAAGCTCCACCGAGACAGACCCCAAGTCTGTGCCTTGGGTCTGCCTTAGGCCCAACAATGCGTCCAAGAACTTTGGTTCCCAACCCACCCATGAGGTTCTCTCAGCAAAGGGCTCTTCTCAAAAATAAAAAAAGTTTGCTTTAATTTAAAAAAAAATACAGAACACTTTGAAATACAGAAAAGGTGAGAAGAGCATCTTCGACTTGTATCATAAGCAATAAACGTCACACTGGGTGGCATCTACCTGCAACTCCCTGTGTCCACACTAGGCTGTGATAGCAATCCTGGGACCTTTGCAGCCTGCCCCTCAGAACACAGGTCCACTTCCCAGTACTTGGATCAGTGGCCGGAGGACAGGCAGCAGGTCCCCACCATCTCTGATGGCCAGCAAGGCCATGATGGCAGGACGACTTGACTTCCAGCCTAAAATGGGGGAAGGGGCCACCAGACCAGCTCCCGTGTTTGTGGCCCTTTACATGAGTCACGATAGTCTGCATACAGAAAATGAGGTTGAAAAGGAAAAAAACAAAAAGCCTCCATTGGGTAGAGCCACACTTTAAATGAAAATTGGTCTTTGACTATGGTCAGAAAAATAATCTTGAATATATTTAGAAGTTGCCGTCTATTTTTAACTAACTCCATATGCTGCCAGTATCGACTTCATGACATTTGCCAAAATAAGATTTTATTTTTGCCTTTATAAGATTTTGTTGGAAAAATGAAATGAGTATTTTGCAAGAAAAAGTTAATTTAAAAAAGAAGTGTAATGGTTTGCAAAAAAAAAATGTGATGTACAGATTAAAGTATTAACCTGGTACACGTCCTGCTTTTTGTTGGCTATTTTCTATGAGTGCCCTGTGTTAGTTTTTTTCTTTCTATTTCTTTGGAAAATCTCGTGTCAACTCTTGAGCCTGCAGTGTTCACCTATGAAGTTTCTCCCAATGAGTTCTTGACACTTGATTGACACTGGAGGTCTGAGGGAGGAAGGCCTGTGCTCTCAGGCCCTTGGCTGGGCTTCAGCAGCCGCTCAGGATGGCTCCCCACCCCAGCCCACCCAGTCGAGGGGCCGCTGGGCTGTGGACGGCCTGTGGACGCCCGTGCGGGGCTGGTTTGGCAGGCGGACTGCAATCCCAGACAGCAGGAGGGACCCCACAGGCCCTCTTCCAACCCACATGCCGCCAGCTCATTCCAGTGAGGCGGGTTAGTGACCGACCATTGCAAACTGGATTTGGATTTAATTCGTTTTGACTGTGATACATGCTTGAAACAGAAGGCAGGAGGCCAGTTCGGTTTAGAGATGCGTGCATGTTCGAGTTTGTTGTTAATGGCAGTTTATCTCTGTTGCCAAGAAGAGCACCCACAGTGCAGAGTGACTTTCCAACTAGTTAAACTGGAGAGAACAGATTCCAGAGCATTCAGAAGAGGGGACGCTGCTGCTTTTTTAGCTACTGATTTTTAATTTGAAAATGGAACGTATTCTCCATTTTTAAGCATTACTTGGAGATAGCTCTGTAACAGATGAAAGGGAGGCTGGGGTGCGAGGGGTGGGTTGGTTGTGCTGCTGTGCTAAGTTGCTTCAGTCGTGTCCAACTCTTAGTGACCCCATGGATTGTAGCCCACCAGGCTCCTCTATCCAAAGGATTCTCCAGGCAAGAACACTGTGAGTGGGCTGCTATTTCTTACTCCAAGGGATCTTCTTAACCCAGGGATGGAACCCACGTCTCTTACATCTCTTGTATTGGCAGTTGAGTTCTTTACCACCTGGGAAGCCCGGTGAGGGGTGGAGGTGGTGGAGAATTTGTCCACAATTGAGTGTAAGGGAAGAAAAAAAAAGGCACAGGAGGTAGAGCCCTCGACACTAGGTGGCCCCCATTCTCTCAGCAAAAGCACGTCAGGGGTTTTCTTACTAGCTGGTCCCACTCACGGTCCTGTGTGGGAGGGAACATGGTGACTCCTAACTCTCTTCTCCACTCCAGTGGGAGGAGGCGTAGCCTGTTCTCTAAGAATTGTGGCCAAAATTTCAAACAGAGAGTATGACAGACCCTTGACTCAGGCTCTACAAAGAGCACGGATGGTTGGAAAAGGTACCCTCCAGCTGCGTCATGTGTGAGCAGGCAGCATGGCCTGGCCCCCTTCACTGCTTCCTGGAGAGGACTCATTACCCGAGGTAAGATGGGGCCATCCCGAAAGGACTGGCTGACCAGGGCCCCTCCAGGTGGGGGGCCGCTCTGGAGGGGAAACTCCATGTGGCCCGAGAGTTTTGACTTTGTTTCTTTGCAGGGGCCCTGGGGGCCTGAGCAGAGTTTGAAACAATGGGATTGCTTGTGGTCGCCAAAGGGAGCGTGAGCATACTTCCGCAGCCCTGTTGACATCTATTCCTGACTTTAACCCAGATCCAGCGGAAAACCAGAATGTCTTATTTTAGCAAGAACTAACAAGAATGTTTTAGGATCTAGTATGAAGTAGAGGTTGGGAATAATTTTTCCTAATCCCCACTTGACCCTCCTGAACAGCCGAGATCTTCGCCATGTCCAGGGCATTTTTTTTTTTTTTAATTGGGGGATAATAATTGTTTTACCATGTTGTGTTGGTTTCTGCTATAGAACAATGTGAATCAGCCATAAAAGTGTACATATATCCCCTCCCTCTTGAGCCTTCCTCCCAGCCCCCCATCCCACACTTCTGTGTCATTACAGAGCACCAAGCTGAGTTGCCTGCTCTATACAGCTACTTCCTGCTAGCTAGCTATTTTGTACATGGCGGCATATATGCATCAGTGCTACTCTGTCAATTCCAGGGCATCGTTTAAAGGATTGAAGTTGAGATGTGTATACATCTGTGATTGTGCATGAGGTCAATGTGCCCAGACTGATGTGGATGCTGAAGGCAGGCCTTTTGTTTGCTCCCCTTCATTCATTTTTTGCCTGCCTTTGTGTCTGGCCGCTTCCCTGGTGGCTCAGAGGTTAAAGTGTCTGCCTCCAATGCGGGAGACTCGGGTTCGACCCCTGGGTCGGGGAAGATCCCCTGGAGAAGGAAATGGTAACCCACTCCAGTATTCTTGCCTGGAGAATCCCATGGACAGAGAAGCCTGGGTAGGCTACAGTCCATGGGGTCGCAAAGAGTCGGACACGACTGAGCGACTTCCCTTTCCTTTCCTTTCCTTTCCTTTCGTGTCTGGCTGAGGGGCTGGTGGTGGGGTCTGTAGCTCACCCCTTCTCCCTCTAACTTGGCCACCTTCACTTAAAGTGGGTTTTCCAGAATTTTATAGGTTGCAGCCCAAGGCCAAGGAAACCTCCATCTGCCCAAGGTCCTCTTGGGGATGGAAGACGGCGGGGGGTGGGGGGGTATCGTGGATGTGGACCCTGACTTAGTCAGACAAGAGCCCGTTTTAGACTTTGGGAGTTCTCCGAGCCGTGGTACAGCACTCTATGGCAAATCCTTTTGTGTTCTCACCAAGGGTGGGAAAGAAGCAGCAAATTATTTGTCTAATCCACAAATCACATTTCTGAGACGGAGCAGGCAAGTGCTGGGAGTCCTCTGCCTCCAATTCAGCATCAGATGCTGGGGCATAGGAGGGACTTTGCCCATGAGGGTTGCGTGCCGTTATGAAAAGAACAAAGAGATGAGGCTGGGGGTGGGGGTGAATGCAAAAATGGCAGCCCCTCCCGGCCCAGTAAACACGCCATTGCTTTGCCGTCGCCACTCCAAAGGCTACCACTTTCATTGCTCTCCCAGCAAAGAAACCTTTCTTCAGAGCGAGTGGCGGGGTACAAAGGCAGAGTACAAAATGTGTGCACATCACAGTCCCTGCAATTCTGTTTGAACAAGCATATTGATTGGGTCTGACCCTGTTACATTTTTTCCCTATTATTTGAAAAGGTGCATCTAAGTGTAGTGAATTGAATCAGCAGAGCTGAACTTTCCATGAAAACTTCTCAAGGTATTTCTTCAGTTCAAAGCTTCTGAATTTTAAAGGGCATTTTTAATACGAGTCTGTTGAGTATTCTCTGCCAAAGCCCAACAAGGGATGTTAAATGCAGATGAGGCTGGAGCGAGGGTGCATGTAGGGGCGGACTCGCCCACACTGCGAAGGGTGCAGGTCATGGCTGGAGGGTGTGGACCCGCCCAGGAAGGACTGAGCTTTGGAGAGAGAGGCCGAGCCTGTCGAACAGCACACACAGGCCCTAGAAAGTTTCTCTCTGAGCTCACTGGGGACTGCATAGGACACGGGGAAGAGGTTTCCCAGCTGAGCTTCTCGAAGGCTTTTTCATGGGGAGCTGAGAAGTACTTGCTAAGGGGCTTCTTCTGATGGATGAGGTTTTGTCTTTGGGAAGTTAAGGGGTTCCTTATTCAACTGCTTTAGAACTGAGAAGGCATGAGAGGCACAGCCCCCTGGCTGAGGTCACAGAGTCAGAAAGGAAGCTGCTGCTGACCTCAGCCCTTGACATCACTCAATACTCAGAGATACTTTCCCACTGAGCCCTGAGCTGCACCACAGTCCTTAACTGATCTGACATTTGGGGACACTTTGCTGGTTGTGTGGGGTACCATCCTGGTAGTGGGTCCTTGGAAGTATCCAGAATCTCATTTTCCCCCACACAGGGGGCCTCTCCTGACCCACTGAAGGCACACAGTCCCCTTTGACTGAGTTCCAAGTGTCTGTTTGCCTCCAGAGGCTTCTTGGGTCTGGAAAGCATCTTCTTTGTAGATCTTGAATTTGAGATCAGAGGCAAAAATCATCCCAGGGAGAAGGTGAAAAATCAGATCGAGGGCTTGGTCATCTCAGCAAAATCTTTTCAATGTCCTTGCCTAGAAGACTGGCCTGGGAAGGTCAGGACAGAGTAAGATGGCACTGAGCCTCAGGTGCCCCCTTTCTTTGTGACCATGGCTGGCCAATCCACTTTTAGGAGACTGACACCATGGCAAGGGAGGCAGGCAGCTCTGGGGCCAGGCTGCCTGGATTCTAAATCTGATCACGCCATTTTGCCAGTCCTGTAAACTTAGGCAAGTTATTTGTCCTTGCTTCAGTTCCCTCACCTATAAAATAAAGATTTATATTGGCATCTACCTCAGGAGAGTTGTTAATGAAGATTAAACCATCACCGTGCTGGTTTGCTCATGTAGGATCCTCACTACGGACAGCAAGGCTTCAGGAGAGTTGTTAATGAAGATTAAATGCTAAGCATGGTTCTTGACCCCATAGGAAGCACTAGAAAAAATATGATGTAAGTTCTCATTTACCTGCTATTAAAACATGAGTTTGTGCAAAGGCCAGGAGACTGAAGGACAGGGAAACCTGGCATGCTGCAATCCATGGGGTTGCAAAGAGTTGGACATGACTTAGCAACTGCACAAATTATAATTATTTAACACATATTGCATTCTCATTCTTTGTTTACTTGTTAATAGCCAATAAGCATTGTCTTGTTCATTATATCATCCCTAGTGCTGAGAACAATGTCTGCCACAAAGAAGGTACTAAGAAACTTGTTGAATGAATGAGGGAATGAAAAAGTCAAGGCCTGTCAGCCAGGAAGCTTTCTCTCCTTCTCAAGTGACTTTGCCTCTCTCTGCTCTGTTACACGTTTTATACTCAAGCCCCTAGAGAGCATTCCTAGCGCCCTATTTTAAGTTTCTTGAGTAGTAGGTAAGAGCAGATAGATCTACCCTTATTAATTGACCTTGGGCAAGTCATGGTACCTCCCTAAGCTTCGGTTTCCTCCTTTGAGAAATAGGAATGACAGTCCCTACCATACATGGGTGATGTGAAGACTGAGTGGGCCGACCGTCACCGTGCTAGTTTGCTCATGTAGGATCCTTACTACGGACAGCAAGGCTTCAGACAGCCCTTCCACTTTTAAAGCTTGTGTCCTCTCCCTGCTCAGTGAATAAACAGATTGGGGTCAGCTGCTTTTGCCCACCCCAGTCGTCTGCCCTCCACTGTCTGTCTGCCATTTTAGATAGCTGCCTGCAGAAAGTGAAGCAGTGGCCCAGGGCTTTTGAAGTGTGGGTTCACCAGGCCGTGCCACCGCCAAGCTGCCTCCCTCAGCTCTCCAGGGGCTGAGGACAGGTGCATCCTCTGAGGCCTCCCCTCGCAGCCCTGAGGCTGTCCACCTCAACATCAGATCAACCTGTGCGTGCGCCTTTGATGTCAATTCCCAAACTGGAGCCTTGTCCTGTTCTGAGGACCTGGGCTTTGAAGTTGGCCTATAAACTGAGCTTTCAGGAAGAAAGTTGTCTGTTGTGCTTCAGAGCACGCCTGGGCCCTGTAAAGGCACACGGAATGCCATGAACACCTGATAAATAATTCTTTCTGGGCCTGAGAAAGATCCATTCCATTTATAGGGGAGGAAAATTCCCTTGACCTTTTCACTGAAGTTCTGGGTGGGAGAAGTGGTTAGAGAGGATTTTGAGTCTTCTTACTGAAGTCACATGAGGTAGAAAGGTTGTCTCAGAGCTGAGCTCCAATGACTGCCCCCAAAGGGCTCCTGGTCCCTGACTCCTGACCTGAGGCCCCCGCCAGCCCTGTTCCTGCCTGGAACAGGGGAGAAGATGGGGCCCTCTCCGAAAGACAGACTGCGGTCCCCTCCAGGCCAAACCCCCTGCTGCAAAGAGCAGGGCTTCCGGGAGGCTCAGCCCTATTGCCTACCGTCCCTTCCAGGGCCTGGCATGGTCAAGAGAGGAGGCAGACAGGGTTTCCCACCTGAAGGAGTCCCCAAAATGGATACTGTCTTGTGTATCCTGAGCATTTAACCTCATGCCAGGCCTTCTGCCGGGCCCCTTTGTGCATGATTGGATAATAGGATGGGGGTATATGTGTAGTTTTGGGAAGGCTTTCTTTATGGCAAAATGTAGCATACACCTAGAAAGTCTATGAAATAACAGCATACAGCTCAAAAAAATGATCAGAAAACAGATATCTGTGTAATCACTGCCTTAGTTAAGAAATCCAAGTTTGCCAGGATGTGGGAAGCTCTGTTAATGCCCCTTCCTGCTCAGTTAGGCCCTCTACCTCCCAGACTTTCGATATTACTATGTACTTTTTAAGCAGGCCTAGTCAGATACTCTAACTAATTTTTGTTTTCTGAAATGTATACCAGTGGAATAATAAAGAATGTAATCCTTTGTGTCAGGCTTTTTTCCACTAAACATTATGATTTCATCCATCCAACTATGTTTCACTCATTTTGCTGTCACATAGTATTCCCTGTAGGAATATTTGAGGAGTTTTTATCCACTCTACTGTCAAAGGACATTTGGATGTTTCCAGCTTGGAGCTATTAAAAATAATGCTGCTATGTACATTTATATATATATCCCTCAATCCACAGGCAATCACTTCTTAGGGTCTATGCCTCGGTAGAGTTGATAGGTTATAAGGTATGTATACTTTCAATTTCGGTAGCAAATGTCAAACTCTTTTCCAAAGTGATAGTACTAATTTATAGTGCCACCATGAATATGTGAGTTTCTCCATATCCTCATTGTGGTGGCAGCCTCTGAGATGACCCCCAGTGATGCCCGCCTTCTGGCAGTCACACCCTCTGTAAGCCCATTCCCTTAAGTGTGGGCTGGAGCTAGCAGTTCCCTTCTAACGAATAGGACGTGACAGAACTTAACAGGGTGTCACTTTCAAGATGAGGTTACAAGGAGACTGTTGCTTCAGTCTTGGGCAGTCTCCCTTGCTTTCTCACTGGAGAAACCATGTTGTGAGCTAACCTGTGGGGAGGCCCACAGGGCAGGGACAGATGTCTGTGACCAACAGCCAGTGAAGACCTAAGAGTGAGCTTGGAAATGGGTCCTCCCTGCCTCCAGTCAGCCCTTGAGATGATTACAGCCCTGCCTGCCACCTTGATTACGACCTTGTGAGAGACCTTCAGCCAGAAGCACCCAGCAGAGCCCAGGTTCTCGACTCATAGAAACTGAGATAAATGTCTGTTGTTCTAAGTTGCTAAGTTTTGGGGTAATTTGGTACATGGTAGTAGATAATATGCTCAACGAAATTGGTTTTGCACTTGTAGCTATCTTTGATATGTGTGCATTAGGTTTACTAGCATCTTCCTGGTTATCGATATTGTGCATCCTTTCAAGTTTTCCTTGGCCTTTCAGATTTCTTTATTCGTGAAGTATCTTCAGGACTCTTTATCATAATTCCATTGGTTTATGTTACCTTTTTCTTGTTGATTTGTAGAGGTTCTAGACGTAAGCCTGTCTTAATCTTGGCTAGAAAGAAGTCTGAGGGAAGGGCTTGTAGGCAGAGTTAATTTGGGAAATGATCCAAGGAAGAGAGGGCTTCCTGGTGGCCCAGCTGGTACAGAATCTGCCTGCAGTGCAGGAGACCTGGGTTTGATCCCTGGGTTGGGAAGATCCCTTGGAGGAGGGCATGGCAACCCACTCCAGTATTCCTGCCTGGAGAATCCCCATAGACAAAGGAGCCTGGTGGGCTACAGTCCATGGGGTTGCAAAAGAGTTGGACATGACTGAGCGACTAAGTATATCCAAGGAACAGAAGTGGCAAAGAAGGGAAAGCAACAGAAGCATGTGCCTTCTCAAGCTGGTCACTGTTGTGAAAAACTTGGGCTCAGTCTCACTGGGACCTTCTGAAGAGTCACATAAAATGCTCCTCAAAATTATCCATCTGTGGTATAAGAAGAGCATTTATCTTCTGGCTCAGAGCCTCCCTTGACCAAGGGCTCCCCATGGGGTAAGTCCTCACATCTCCATATCCCACATGTGTGGGTGATTCCCATGTGAACCCCACACTGGGGCAGCTAAGAAGCTCTGGGTCACCATGTGGGGTGTGGATAAAATGAGATCCTACCACAGTCGTATCTAGAGGATGTGTGGTGAAACACAAGGAGTGTTTGACAGAGAACCTGTCATGGATGATGTGCATTGCAAATGTCTTATCTGGCTTTCCTTTTCATTTTCGATCAATAGACATTACTAGTTTTAAGGTAATCATGTAAATATTTTCCTTTGTAGTTTGCGGTGTTTTGCATCTTGTTCATGTTCAGTCTTCTTGTACTTGTCATAAAACTATTCTCCTCTGTTATTCTCTAAGGAGCTTTCTTGTTTTGCCTTTCACAGATCTACAGTATACCTGGAACTGGTTTTTAAGTTAAGGTATGAAGTGGGCATCAGATTTCATTTTTCCCCATAGATGTCCAACTTATTGAAGAATCTGTAATTTTCTTCCCACTGCTATGCCACTTTGTCATAATCAAGTATTTGTATATGTGTGACTCTATTTTTCTGTTCTGTTGTTTATTTGTCTATCATTGTGCCAATATCATACTATTTTAATTAGTGGGGCTTTATAGTAAGTGTTGATACACAGAAAAGCAAAGTGTCTATCTTGTTCTTATTTTCCACAACTATCTTGGCTATTTTTGGTCTCTGTTTTTCCTTGTAAATTTTAGAACAAACTTGTCAAGTTTTATTTTCCACCCTCAATTGGGAATTTTTTTTTTTCTACTGAGACTACAATGTATGAAGATTACTTTGGAGAGAATTATATCACTACAATATTGAGTGTCCCAGTCTATGAACATGTTTATTTAAACCTTTAATTTCTCTCCAAAATATTTTATTGGAAAAAATTTTTGCTTCTAGCAATGGTAGACAAGGGTACTTTGAAGCAACATTCCTATTGAGAACAAATGGAAAAGAAGGCTGAACTATTTTTTAAAAATATGTATTTGAAGGCAATGAGAGCTCGCAAAGCTGTAAAAATCTGTAGAGCCAAGATCCAGAGGAATGGAGCCAACACAGGAAGCAGGAGGCCAACCTCTGGTACCCCTTTCCCCGAAGTAGATTGTCTGTTCCAAAGCTGTGACACTACGAGCCTGAGCGGCTATTTTGACGGACACTCCTATTCCAAGTTTGTACACAGCTTAGGAGTTAGTCAAGGACAAGGTAAGTTTCTTTATGTAGTCTCTGGAACTCTTCCCTCCAAACTGTGATCTCTTGACAGCCCTGAATGCTACCTTCACCCAGTGAGTCTGCCGCCTGTTTGTACTTTGTTGAAAAATGACCCTAGAGAGAAATCTGGGTTGAATGTGGAACTCATTTCTAGCACTTCCCTTTCAATGTTAGAAGCCTTTTGTGGGTTGGCCAACACAAATGTCTTACCTTTATTCTTGAAGGATATTCCCACTGGGACAGGGTCATAAGTTGATTTTTTTTTTCTTTCTTTCAATGTTTTGAGGATATTACATTGTCTTCTGGCTTCTTTGGCTTATTTATAGTGTGTGGTCAGTTGCTCAGTCATCTTAACTCTATGCGACCCCATGGACAGTAGCTTGTTGGCACCATTGTCCATGGAATTTCCCACGCGAGAATAATTAGAGTGGGTAGCCATTTCCTTCTCCCAACCCAGGGATCCAATCTGGGTCTCCTGCATTGCAGGCAGATTCTTTACCACTGCGCCACCTGGGAAGGTATGTTGAGAAGTTATGTGTCTTACTCTTGCACCCTTGCAACAAAGGTCCATCTAGTCAAGGCTATGGTTTTTCCAGTGGTCATGTATGGATGTGAGAGTTGGAATGTGAAGAAAGCTGAGCACTGAATAGATGGTTTTGAACTGTGGTGTTGGAGAAGACTCTTGAGAGTCCCTTGGACTGCAAGGAGATCCAACCAGTCCATCCTAAAGGAGATCAGTCCTGGGTGTTCATTGGAAGGACTGATGCTAAAGCTGAAACTCCAATACTTTGGCCACCTCATGAGAAGAGTTGACTCATTGGAAAAACTCTGATGCTGGGAGGGATTGGGGGGCAGGAGAAGCGGATGAGAGATGAGATGGCTAGATGGCATCACTGACTTGATGCACGAGTTTGGGCTGAACTCCGGGAGTTGGTGATGGACAGGGAGGCCTGGCGTGCTGATTCATGGGGTTGCAGAGTCGGACATGACTGAGCAACTGAACTGACTCGCACCCTTAATATGTCTTTTCCCCCACCTCTATCTGCATTTTTCTTGTTTTTGGGTCACAGCACTTTTATTGTAATATGCCTAGGTGTGATTTTCTCTTTATCCAGCTTGGGAATTATAGATCTCAAATCTATGGATAGGTATCTTTGGTCAGTTTTGGAAGATTCTTAACCTTTATCTCTTTGAAAATTAATTTTCCCCATACTCTTTTTCAGTGACTCCAATTATATATGAATGTATGTATAATATACATATTTTTATATACCCTTTTTACTGTACTTTCCACTCCTGGGAAACAGTATCTTATTATGCAAGAATCCATCACATCCATGTGAAAAGGATTGGACAAATTAGTTATTTCTCTTACTGAAATACTGATGCCACTAGAATTTTCTATGCTAAGAAGCAGTATCTGTCTCTGACATTAGCAGTGATGAAACTCACAAACCTTCACGGAATTTGACATGTCACCTTTTGTTTCAAGGACATGGAGGATTTTCCTGGTCACGAGGTTAAATATTTAAGGTTATAGACTGCATTGTGCTAGTCCTCAATGGCAAATTCTGAGTGACTTAGGCACCCACATGCTCTTTGATAGCAGGGCCTTCTAACATGTAGTCCCCAAGGCAGGAGCCCATCTTACCGGGGCCTAAAAGTAGGCAAAGCCTGTGCCAGTTCTTTTTCATTGTTTCGTTACCTGCAGGAAGACTGCAGTAAACGCAATCAGTCCCTGCTCTAATGAAGCGTACCTTCTGGTGAAGGGGAGACAGTACATATGTGTCACTGCTGTCCTCTCAGGAGCTAGAATAGTGCCTGGCATAGAGTAGGTGCTGAGTAAGTATCTGCAGGTAACTAAACAATGAAAAAGCACTGGCACAGGCTTTTGCATGAGGATATTAAAATAGAGGAAAAAAGGGTCAAGAAAAATACATGACATGTGAAGAACACTGACCAGAAAAACATTCCCTCAAACAGCTGAAAGCTATGATCAAAGATTTCATGACAACCTTATTATCTTATGATCTCTATAAACTGATACATCAGAAATACAAGAGGATATGAGGAAACAGAAGAAACATGAACTGGCAGAATTCAAGGAAAAAAGTATATAATCATAAAATGAGTATAAAATTGGAATGATGAGTACACAGTGCTCAAATCACAATAAGGAGAAAAGGATAAAAATTAAAATGACATGGGGATAAGAAATGAAATATGCACATGTAATTGGAGTTTCTAAAGGAAAAAACTTCTATTTTTATAGATGAAAGCATTGAGAAACCTTGCTCACATGGTGTCAGTTAATAGATTTCAGAAACATCATTCTGATGTTGTTCAGTCGTTAAATGTCTGACTCTTTGCAACTCGACTGCAGTACACCAGGCTTCCCTGTCCTCCCCTATCTTCCAGGATTTGCTCAAATTCATGTCCTCTGAGTCAGTTATCTAACCATCTCATCTTCTGCTGCCCCTTCTCCTTTTGCCTTCAATCTTTCCCAGCATCAGGATCTTTTCCAATGAGTCAGTTTTTTGCATCAAGTGGCCAAAAAATGTTGTTTAGGAAAGAATCATTGATTTCATTAATCAAAGCAGTTTTCATTGCAGTTGTGGTGGTAAATAAAGTTGGGTAGAAAGTTGGAGTGGATTGGGGGGGAAGGGAATAGCAGTGAAAAAAACAGTAACAGCAGTAAATTATTAAAACTATTGAAAATGTGGGCTTCCCTGGTGGCTCAGTGGTCAAGAATCTGCCTATTAATGCAAGAGAAATGGGTTTGATCCCTGGGTTGGGAAGGACCCTCAGAGAAGGAAATTGCAACCCACTACAGTATCCTTGCTCAGGAAATCCCATGGACCCGAGGAGCCTGGCTGGCTACAGTCCACAGGGCTGCAAAGAGTCACACACAACTTGGCAGCTGAACAACAATGCATTTTACCTGTTTTAACTAATTCTCATAATAACCATGCAAGGTGGTTGCTATTGCTAATCTCATTTTACTGATGAAAGGGTGGAAAGGAGACTCAGATCTAGTTATGCCCAAGGTCACTGAGTTTATTACTAAATTGGTAGAGCTGGGATGTGACCTAGAAGAGTGGAGCACTTCTCTATGGTTGTCAAATTAGGCCAAAGTTCGGGAATTTCTGCCTGATAAAACCTATTCTTTAATGTGAGCTAGAATGTAAAGACATATTATAAGAGTGAAGCAGAAAAGAGAGGGTCACAAGCTTGAAAAATAGGGGTTTTCAACAGTTAAGAGTGGGAGAAGGGTTGACGAGAGAAAACAGTAAGGATAATATGCAGTGTTGTTAATCAACATTTAGAAATACTGGTTTGTTCAGTTGGTGGTCTTTCTCCAGAAATAATCCATAGGAAACTGGATAATCCAGGGCTGTATTTCTAGGAATGTTATGACATTTAGGGAAGGTTATTTGGGTTACTGACAACAGGGACACTGAAGTGATCAAATAAAAAAATCTAGACAGGGCTTATGAAACAGGTGACAACACTGAAATGATCTGATTTAAACATACATAAAGGAACAGAGCAGTTACGGTCAGAGATAAGATTTCTACATTTGTCATTTCAGAGGTAAAGTTGTTTTTGGATACTGAAAGTATCCAAGATGTGGTTATTGTGGAGACAAAGCAATAGAACCACAGCCCTGCAGTGTTCACTGATGCCAACCAGGCAGCTGAAATTTACTACCTCAAAATTTACTCAAAAATATGACCCACCTTTCTGCTCTCAAACCATTGTTTAATCAGAACAATAATCACGTCAGACTTTTTCTATACCTTGAATTCCTCCAGGTTTAAAAATTACAGATATGAGAAGACTTTTACCTATTAATACACACAGGAATCTGTGTTCCTGGAAACCTTTACAATAGAAAGATCACTGGAACATCAGTATAATCAACACCTGGGAGAAGTATATTTCAGGTAAGAAAGTATCAATAGTAGGAAAAAGTTGCCACTCAACTTTCACCTCAATAGCATATTTCATTGCGCAAAAGCAAATTGTGTTTTCCCTCCTGGTACTTTAGTAGGGATATCAAAATGGCATTGTATCTGTCTTCCTTTAATCCTTCCCCCACAATTTAATAAAGAAAAACAAAAACCCAATGTTCATGCTTAAAGACAGCCATGATATTTAATGTGGTGCTGGGCCACTGGGCCACATGGTCCAACAGACCTAAATTTATTCCGACCCTGAATTTTGTTAAATGTCCAGTAATAAATGAACTGGAGTAAGAATTTCTCTACTTGAAGATGAAGAAAAAAAGGTCCTCCAGTGTACTTATTTTAGAACAAGGCTCTTCTATTTATGTAAGAATCAAGGCTTATTAATAACCCAGCATATTTAAATAAATTGATGAAAAGTACTTTTTAAAATGTAACACTGTTAAACATAAATCAGTTTTCACTTCTTAAATTAGTTGTAATAAGCAACCCTACAGGCTAGTTATTTGAAAATCAATGGCCAAACTGAAATCTGAACAAAGCCAAACTTGTTTAAACCAAAATGCTATTTGTTAAATGTTGTACATTCTGTTTACTACCCACTGACTCAGTATTTTACTATATAGGGTAACACCTATTATAAAACAATGTGAGAAATAAGAAAAAAAAAATGTTGGGGGTGTGAAATCTAAAAAAAATTCAGGATGGACTGCATAATCCAAAAATCACCTGTTCTAGTTGCTATATTCCTTGAACACATTCTGTATTTCAAAATGACACAGGGACTAAAAAAAAAAACCACCAGTACATTAACATACTTAAGCATCTAGACGTATAACAGTTCAGCAAACAAATAGTTTTAACTCAAGCCTTTGAACAATCACTTAGAAACATTAAGATTTTGAACCCAATTACTCAAACATCATTGACTAGCCCATAATGCAGTTTGTGTTAACCTGCTGTACAAATTAACCACATAATAGTAGTCAGATACTAATCTTACTCCAACAGAAGTAGTGATAAAATCAAAGCAATACTCCTTTTTGTAAGATATCCAGGATAACAGCACTGGGATAAAATGAAGAGAATTTGGTTTCAGATTCTTGTTCAATAAGCCTGTTCCTCATTTTTAGATAATGAGGATAAAGGTATTACAACCAAATATGGGAAGCTGCTTTCTCTTTATTTAAGCATTAGGAAGGAAATTAACTTTGGTCACATATTACCTTTAAAAAAAAAGTTCCATTTTACATATTCCTAAATAGATAGGACCAAATGATCAGAGAAAAATTTTCTTCTGTAAAATTGGCCAATTTTATATTAAAAAAAAATCTAACATACAATATCATTCAAATTATATAAAGACTACTTGGGATCATAACATTCCAAATATATGACAACTGCAACCCCAACCTAACAGGTGTGAGAAGTATTTGCTCTCATGTTGCTTTGGTCCAAAAGAGTAGAGCTGAATCAGTAAGAGTAAATTAAGTTCCAAATCTTTTGCCAGCATTAATTTAGATTGTTATTGGCAGCAGAAATGTCCATGATGAATAGTTCTACTATGAGAAAGTAAAATAAAAGAATATTTCCCATGAACACATCACAGTACCAGATAAAACTTTTATAAAAGAAAAACTTGAAGAAACAAAAAAGATAAACAGCTACCACACAAAAATACTGTTTCCCCCATAACTGTATCTGAAGGGGTAAAAGGTGATATTAGAGATTGTTGATGATGCTAACATGAAAAGAAGTTGAGTATTGTATTTATTTCTTATTTTATACAACTCTTACTCTTTACAAAAATGGTTATAATCATGCCCATAAAAGTGTAACCCATGGCATCTGAAAGCAAACACTCTTTGTAATTATTTAAAAGGGCCTTTTTAAAAATTATAATACAAAGGTCTGTGCTCTATAAGCAGTCCTCCACTGTGCATTATAACAATAAGGCTTACTTTTAATACAAAGACTAAGTGTTTGGGAGTTATGAGCCACTGGATTTAACAAACATCATCTTGTAGTTGCTTTTTGCATCTTTTTTGTTTTTGGACTCCTCCACTTCATCAGGGTGCTCAGCAGCTTGGAGCTCTTCAGTAGATTCTTCCTTCTCTGACTCTGAATCACTTTCAGAGTCATCTGGACTTTCAGGATCAGGTGAATCATCATCATCGTCATCTCCAGCTACATCACCTTCTCCATCATGATCATCTACCTACAAACATCAACCAACAGGCTATTAAAATTATCCAGTACAAAAACTGGAAAAGACCCTCATTTTTGTCTCACTCCCTAGCCATTAAATCAGCAGTTTAAGAACAGAGGCTGCCTAGGGAAGAGCTGAGGGCTCAGGCGTCTCCAGCTGTTTCACAAACTGGTACTTGAGGAGGATTTTGCTTAAGAAACGGCTCTGAAATCACCACCTTTCCTTCCGTCCCTAGTTTGAAATTAACATTGTCTTCCTGATGGAAACAATACTTTTTTTAAGAATAAGGCAAGTTAACCACTGATTCACGGGAATGCTGAAAACAGATACCAATGTTTTGTATATTACATTATTTTGGAGTAATGAACCAGTAGTTATATGGAACAAGGTGACATAGGAAACAACTGAGATAACTCTAATGAGTATTTACATGAAATACTTCATCTAACTTGTGAGTACATTATTCATGCCTACTTAAAATGTGCCCTAATGATTCTCTAAGCAGAATGTACATTAAGTTAGTATCAAAAACATATTTCGAAAACTCCCAATCTCTCTTCTCATTATCTACAAAGACCTAGTTTGGCATATAAAAATATTTTAAGTAACTATATAAAGAGAGGTTTCCACATAGGATTCTTGGTTGCAAAAGTAATTTAACAGAAATAAGTGATATCAAATTAGAATTATCTTTCCACTTAATGAAAATATGTTAATTACTACCTCACTGAAGCCAAGTCCACAATGTCGTCGATATCTTCCTGATAGTTTACTGTCCATACTTTGTTGATATTGAGACTCCAGTTCTTCATTAATTTTCTTGTCTTCTTCCCCTGTATGTCCAGTGTACTTTGATTATGTTTCAGTCAAATTAATAAAAATATTTGATTACACAAAAACCCATAATACAGATGCCATTATATTTAGGGCTGATTTCTCTGAGTAATTTTACAGTGAATTTTGTGAATGGGTTTATATACCATACATAATTACCTAACAGACAAAATAACTTACTTCTTTACTTGAACTAGAAGCTGTTTTATTAAAAATGAAAAATTTTTCCATGTAATAATTTAAACCAGATAAGGAACTCTCAGAATTGTCTGAAGTTTAGATACTGTAAATATTAATTACTAAGAACTTTGGGTATCATGTTTTAGTTAATATCGTCTCATAATGGTTCTCCTAAAAGTGAAAGTTTCCTTCTAGTCATAGAAATACACCTCCAACAAACAACAGCTTCTGTCTTTGAACACAAATAATGAAAAGGCACATAATTCTGTTCAGAAAATGGCTAAATAAAATGACCTTGGAATTGGCTCTCCATATGCCTTTCTTTGCATATCACTTTACTGAACTGATATATCAGGTAACATTTGACATATACTTTTAACATATACTCTGTTGCATGTAAGTTATGAAGTGGAATATTAAACAACCATCTATAAACTTACCACCCAAGGACTAAAATATTACCAATACCATTGGTGCTTTCTGTACGTGGCATTTTAATTTGTAAATACAAGAAAATAACTTCGTATTTTAAAAGAATAAGTGCAACAGTTAAATACATTTCCATTCTGCCAAAGTTCAGACTCTTTAGCCTTCTGTAGCAATGCAGATTAATTTGAAGTAATTGTTCAACAGCAGAAAAATAAAATGCCTATTAATTTCTAAAATATGCTACATAATCTAGGTCAGTATAAAATTAATTTAAATGATATAAGTAAAGGTTTTCTTAAATGTATATGGCGTATTGTGCCCTGTTATTAATAATGTCCAAGGTCAGGGTCAATATTAAATGAAAATTTTTCAGCAGACTGAATCCAAATTCTAATTCATTTTCAGTTTTTAAACCCCCCAAATTAAAATAAAAATTCATTTCTTCAGGTTTTCCAATGAGTTTATGCTCTTCAAAGATCTCAGAGCAAAACTCAGTGAATAAACTAAAAACCAGTATAATATGCCAATTATGAACACTGTATAGTAAATAGTATACAAAATATATGTAAACTCTAGAAACTACAATTGGCAAGATGAGGCATAAAAACCTCACTACAATTAAAATACTACATGTTGTAAATTAGTAAAAATGGAAACAGAAACAAGTCAGTTTCTTGGTTAGAATATCATATTAATGTAAACTCAAATCCTTCATCAGAGTATATACTGTTACATGATGTATGGAAAATGTTTACATATACATCTATTTTCAACATGTTAATCATCAGAACTAATCAACAATTATACACAGAAGTTAGAATATCCCAAAATATATGCAAGTATTTCACATTCCAAATTTAGCACCTCCACTTTAATTATATTTTACCTTCTTACCTGTGCGGAAGTGAGATGTGGATTTGTGATCTCCTATAACAAGACGACCAGTATGTTCTTTCTGTAAGAAGGAGATGTATTAGAATTTGAAACCACAGATTTAATATAATTATTGCCTATGTGCCTGATGCTGAACTTACATTCTTGCATGGATAGGGATGGAGAGGGGAAACAAAATCAATAAGTAAATTATAGTTATGTCTGAAGGCAGTGTCATTACAATAAACCAAGCAGAGGATGGGAATAGAAAGTATGTCGATTTTAAACAAGACAGACAGATAACTATAAAATTGGATCAATTTAAACATTTCTTTTCTAAAATGCCAATTAAGAGTTGCTTATGTCTCAGGTATATATCATGAAGAGAAAGCAAATCAGATTACTTAGCTAAATAAAGATAATGAACAAAATGATAGAAATCTAAAATATAAAAAATAAGAATCATTACTACTTAGCAACAGACCACAAACAGCTAGCTCGTACTTCTGACTTCAAAAAACACTCTTTCACACTATGATAAAGCACAGAATTTAAAACAATCTAGTTCAAAGTTACCAACTCATTAGCTTCCATAATTAGTCTCAATTTATCAGTTCCAATCCATTCGTTATGGTTCATACTTAGTTGTGAAACCAAACAGGAGCCTGTGGGGCTCCTGGGCACAGAAACCTTTCTGTGTCCCTCATTTCTTGCTTGTAGGGAAGAGACACCAGCCTCCATGACCTTTTGAGTTCCAAAGTGAAAGTGAAAGTGAAGTCGCTCAGTCGTGTCGGACTCTGAGACCTGTGGACTGTAGCCCACCAAGCTCCTCCGTCCATGGGATTCTCCAGGCAAGAATACTGGAGTGGGTTGCCATTTCCTTCTCCAGGGGATCTTCCGACCCAGGGATCGAACCCAGGTCTCCAAAGGGCAGATTCAAATAGAGGCTAAACAGAGAAGGGAGGGGATGCGGAGTGGAGTGAGAAGCAGTCAAGAAACAATAGTGTGGCCTTTGGGTAGGGTCTCAGTTCCACCTCAAAAATACAAATAACAGAGTCTTTGAGTTCTTTACAGAACTAAACCCTGTAAACAAATGTAAGATGTTTGCATTCCTCATCCCAGATTAAAGGAACCAGAGGAGCTCTCCAAGAGACCACCTGAGGCCAGATGAAAGGCATCAGAGAAACTCACATCACCTGAGGCCAGATTACATCCTGAACACCAATTATAACCCCTACAACAAGGTGATGACAGCAAGCATACACTGAGGAAAGATGCAGCAATTACCCATACTAAAAACAGCCTTCACACCAAAAATATTAGACTCATGGGCTATACAGGGATATTTCCACATAAAAACAACCCTTTAAGACCATAGCAAAAAAACTTGTTTCTCCTAAAATTATAGAGAAACAAAAAGTAAAATGAAGAAACCAGGAATTGTTCCCAATTAAAACAAGAGAAATCCCCTGGACGTGCAATGAAACCTCTCTCCAGTATACTAGACGCCGAGTTCAAAAAGATGATAAAAATAATAAAGGAGTTAAAAAAGGCTATCAACAAAAATGCAGATCATTATAACTAGAAACTGTAAAGAGAAGCCAATTAAAATTAGAAAACACCAGCTGAGATAAAACCTGAGCTAAAGGTAATAAACGGGAGCTAAACAATGCAGAAGAATAAATAAATGATCTGGAAGACAGAATAATGGAAATCATCCAATCAGAACAGCAGACAAAACGACAAGTGGGGGAAAAAAAGGAAAGCAATATATGAGATCTGTGGTATAAAACAGAGCGAGTCAATCTACATGTAACAGAGATCCCAAAAGAATCAGAAAAGGGGGCTGAAAATGCATTTGAAGAAATTATAGCTAAGAACTCCCCAAACCAAAAGGAAACAGACACCTAGGTATAAGAAACACATGAGAGTCCCACACAAGATAAACCCAACAGACCTATACCATGACATTATAATTAAAATGGCCAGAGTTAAAGTGAGAATTCTGAAGGCAGCAAGTAGGAGTTCCCTGGCAGCCCAGTGGATAGGAGTCCATACTTCTACTGCAGGGGGCCAGGGTTTGATTCCCGGTCAGAGAATTAGGATCCCATAAGCTGTGTGGCACAGTCAAAAAGGCAGTCAAGAGTTACGTACAAGGAAAACCTCATAAGTCTATCAGCTGACTTCTCTACAGAAATGCTGCAGGACAGAAGGGAGTGGCAAGATAAATTGAAAGTCCAGAGAATGAGATGGCTGGATGGCATCACTGACTCGATGGACGTGAGTCTGAGTGAACTCCGGAAGTTGGTGATGGACAGGGAGGCCTGGCGTACTGCGATTCATGGGGTAGCAAAGAGTCAGACACAACTGAGTGACTGAACTGAATTGAAAAATCCTACAACCTAGGATACTCTACAAAGCAAGATTATCATTTAGAAGAGAAAGAATTTCACAGACAAGCAAAAACTAAAAGAATATAGCAATACAAAACCTATTCTAAAAGAAACATTTAAAGGTCACCTCTAAATAGAAATGCAGCAAAAACCTATAGGAAAGAGAAAATCATAATCGGAAAATAAGTCACTTAAGTAAACCAAAAATTTTTGTGAAAGCAATGATAATTAACATGAATAGCAAAAGGCTTAGTTAACAGGAAGATGTAAAAGAAGACAGACATCAAAATCATAAAATATGGGGGAGAGAAGTTAGAAAATGTAGATTCTTACTAGAATGTGCTTGAACCTATGACTGCCAGTCCAAAGCAATGAGATATAACAATGGGTTAAAACCATTTAAAAACAGGAAAGACTAACAATACCCATATTTATATCCTTAACTCTGTCCTAGGCAACAAGTTGAGGCTGCTTCAAACTGGCAGTATTCACAGTATTTTCTTTAAAACTCATGCCGAGGGTACAATCAATGTAACCTAGTACATTTCTTTCTTCATATGCGATTTGGTGTGTAACCTGGCAGAAAGCATTTTCACATTTCTTAAGTATGAAAATGTTTAAACCCATAAATATTAAGGTACTTGTCCAAATTGTCTGTTTAGTTTTTTCACTAATAAATCTGATATATATAGTTTTTGATATAAGAAAAAAAAAAAAAAGCCTTGAATAACAGGGTAACTACAAAACAAAAACATAACAACAAATTCACAAAAACCAAAAAAAACAAGAGAACTCAAACGTAACACAAGCTGTCAAAGCACAACAGGACAAACAAAAAGAAAGGAACAAAGAGAAATACATTCTCAACTAGAAAAGAAGATTTGTTAAATGGCAACAAATACTCATCAACAACTACCTTAAATACAAATGTACTAAATGATACAATCAAGAGTGCAAACTGGATTACACCAAGAGGCTACCTATCATAATGCTGCCTACAAGAGACTCTCTTTAGGGTGAAGGACATACAGATTTGAAATTGAGAGGATGGAAAAGATATTTCATGGAAATAGAAATGACAAGAAAGTGGGGGTAGCAATACTCATATCAGAAAAAACAGACTTTAAGACAAAGTCCATGAAGACAAAGGATACTATAAAATAATAACAGGATCAATACAAGAAAAGGCTATTATAGTTGTTAACATATACATACCCAATATAGGAGCACATAGATGAATAAAATAAAATACTAACAGACATAGGGAAGAAGTGATGGGAATACAATAGGAGACTTTAACATCAGTGGACAGATCTTACACAAAAATCAATGCAGCAACAGATCCTAAATAACACAACAGAACAGTTAAGACTCAATTGATACTTATAGGCCATAACATCCAAAAATCAGAATACACATTCTTTCCAAGTAAACATGGAACATTCTCTGGGGTAGACAACATACTGGGAAACAGAACAAGTCGTAACTAATTTAAGAGGATAAAAATTATTTCAAGGGTCTTTTCTGACCACAATGGCATGAAACTAGAAATCAATGACAGAAAGAGAAACAAGGAAAAAACAATTATATGGGGACTAAACAACATGGTATTAAAAAAATCCAGGTGTCAATGATGAAATCAAAGAGAAATTTTTAAAATATCTTAAGGCAAATGAAAACATGGCCATACAAAATCTGTGGGATGCAGCAAAAGCAGTCCTAAGTAAGAAGTTGATAGCAATATAGGCCTTCCTTAAAAAGATAAATCTCAAATAAACAAGTTAACCTACCACCTAAAATATTTAGAAAAACAAAACCCAAAGTCAGAAGAAGAGGGTAAATAATAAAAGATGAAAGGGAGAACAGGGCTTCCCAGGTCCTTCATATGGTAAACAATCTGCCTGCAATGCAAAAAGAGAGAGTGAAGTCGCTCAGTCATGTCCAACTCTTTGAGACCCCGTGGACTATAGAAGCCTACTATGCTCCTCTCTCCATGGGATTTTCCAGCCAAGAGTAGTGGAGTGGGTTGCCATTTCCTTCTCTAAAGGATCTTCCTGACCCAGGGACTGAACCCAGGTCTCCCGCATTGTAGGCAGACGCTTTACCGTCTGAGCCACCAGGGAAGTCCTTGCAGTAAGACCCAGGTTCAATTCCTGGACTTGGAAGGTCCCCTGGAGAAAGGAATGGCTACCCACTCCAGTTTTCTTGCCTAGAGAATTCCATGGGCAGAGGAGCCTGGTGGGCTACAGTCCATGGGGTTGCAAAGAGACAGACATGACTGAGACTAACAATTTCACTTTTTCACTTTCAAAGAGAAAATAGAGGTTTTTAAAAATGGTGGTGGTGGTGGGGGCGGGAATCAACCAAGAGCTAGGGTTTTTGAAAGGGTAAACAGAATCAACAAACCTCTGGCCAGGCTCACCAAAAAGGAAAAAAGACAACCCAAATAAAATAAGAAATGAAGCAGTAGAAGTAACAACTAATATTGCAAATACCAAAAACCTTAAGAGAATACTATCAACAATTACATACCAATGAACTGGACAACCTAGAAAAAGTGGACAAGTTTCTAGAAACATACAACACATCAAAGGAGAAACATAAAAATTTCAACAGACTGGACACTGGAAGTGAAATAGAATCTATAACCTTAAAACTCACTACAAACAAAAATCCAGGAACTGATGGCTTCTGAGGAATTCTAATAAACATCAAAGAACTTATTCCACTCCTCAAACTCTTCCAAAAGATTAAGGAAACTTTCCAAAGTCATTCCATGAAGCCACCATTACCCTGATACCCAAACCAGACAAAGATAACACACAAACAGAAAACTACTGGCCAATATTACTAATGAACAGATGCAAAAACCCGCAACAAAATACTAGCAAACAATACAATAATACACTAAAAAGATCATGCAACATGATCAAACAGGATTTATCCCAACAATGCATGGATTTTTCAATACCTGCAAATCAATCAGTGTGATAGGCCACATTAATTGAAGAATAAAAAACTACACGATCCTCTTGTGAAAGAAAGATGTGGCCTGCCACATCAATAAATAAAGGATATTTTGGCCATCAAATCAGCAGCCACCCCCAATGGTGCACCCTGAGGGGATTTGGGATGGAGAAAAGCACGATACTGGCCCTAGGTATCTAAGGTGTGTATCAGAGGAATGATTTCAGTGAGTCCAAACTCTTATATCTTCCCTGAAAAGCATTAAATTCATTAACTTGACATGTCTGGTTTTCCTTAGTTTCTTTAATGAACAGTAATCTTTTGATGTTTCATCTATAGTTTTTGTTGCAAAAATGTCTATATATCCTTTACCTCTTTGGGGCAGTAATTCAGATCAATATGAGAGGCTGACTTAAGTCCACAGAAAATCTGCCAAACAAAACATAATTCTCAACTTTTAGGTTGTATATTTTTTTCCAGTAGACAGTTTTGGTGACCAGGAAGGGACACAGAGAAGATGCCTCCCTTTTGTCTGAACGCTATGAGGAACTGAGGCCTTGATACCAACAGAGGCCTGTTGTGCTCATCTATCGCCTCAGAGAGTACAGACGAATTTGGATGAGTCTCTTTGGGTGAGTCTCTCCTGGTTCCTGATGATGATGAATTATATTTGGTGGTGTCTAACAGGTGCCTGGCTCCCCCTAGTTGAAAGGTACTATAAGGGAGCCCAGGTGAAAGACTCTGAGACAAAGTGCCCCCTACCTGAAAGACACTGGGGAACTCAATGGAAAGACATTGGGATTTCCTCAACTGAAAACATACTAAGCGGTCTTGGCCGAATGGTTGGGTTAAGAAGCTGACTTGATTGATGTTTTCCTTAAATTGGTTACCTTAGTAAGAATCTGTTGGGATAAAAGTGCAGTAGTAAATTTGAGAGAAATTCAACTTTAAAATAGGAAACAGACTCACTCAGAGAAATGAGAAGTGTCAGAAAGCCAACCTCCGACTAATACTCCAGCCAGATTCATGTACATACAGAACTTATACCTGAAAGTAAATTAAGGAGTCTTGCCCTGAACGACTAAATGGAACTTGTTTTTGTATATGCACTTAAGTTAGAAAAAGTCAGCTTGAAAAAAAACACAGAATTTTGATGTTAAAAAACAAAAGCCCTTCTAGAGGGATTTTCATTCATTTTTTCTTCTGTGTCTTTGAGATATGTTTTACCTGATCTTCAGGCCTTTTCTTTGGGGTGTGTGTGTTTTGAGCACTTGGTCTCTGTCATCCAAAAGGTACACATATGGTGTACATTTAGCAGCCAGTCAAATAGAGTGAGATTCTGAGCAGTTTTTGTCTGAGTTTACCAACTCACAGGGGCTTTTTTCATTCTTAACCTTTACTGCATCAGCTTGCTTAGTGAAGGCTGTTATTTTCTTACATTCTATGGCCTTCCCTGGTGGCTCAGAAGGTAAAGCATCTGTCTACAATGCAAGACCTGGGTTTGATCCCTGGGTTGGGAAGATTCCCTGGAGAAGGAAATGGCAACCCACTCCAGTACTCTTTCCTTGAAAATCCCGAGGACAGAGGAGCTTGGTGCAATCTACTGTCCATGGGGTGGCAAAGAGTCGGGCACAACTGAGCGACCTCACTTAACTTTCTTAGACTTATTTCTAAGAATAAACTTTCTGGATCTGTTTAGGTGGCATCATTCACACTCTCTTGTGGAGAACCCTATTGTGTTATTGGTTTAAGTCACTATTACAATACATCTCACTAACAACCAGATGATCGATCTTTTAAATTGGAGAAACTTCTAAATATCTAAATTTTTAGAGAGCTATTATAAATAGGATTCCCTTGTGGCTCAGTGGTAAAGAATCCACCTGCCAATGCAGATGTGGGTTTGATCCCTGGGTTGGAAAGATCCCCTGAAGAAGGAAATGCCAATCCATCCCTGTATTCTTGCCTGGGAAATCTTGTGGACTAAAGAGCTTGGCAGGCTACAGTCCATGTGGTTGCAAAAGAGCCAGACATGACTCAGTGACTAAACAACATTAGAAATACATGTTTTCTTGATACCTATGGGGAAAAAAATTAAAAGATAGGGAAAAGACAGTATATAATGGTTAACTCTAAGAACACCCTTAGTTTGACAAACCCAAAAAACTAGTTTGGGAAATCTTATTTTGGTTTCTGCTTCCCCTTAATGGATCTTATGGATGCCGATAAAAGCAGTAGAATAATTAGTATTAATTAGGTTGATTAACAGAAAAATAAGAAAAAAAACCAAAGGGAAAGTCTACAGACTATTTCCCAACAAGGTAAAAATTTTAAAGGAATTTATCCCAAACGGATAAAGAAATGTTTAGATAAATGATTATTTTAAAATGGGATAAATATGCCAAAGGGATTAAAACAAAAGATTCTCAAACATTACCTAAGGTTCAATGTGTCAAAGGGATCCTCGCCCCAAAGTACTGGTCCCTAACAATAAAAGACCTCAAGTAGGCCTGCTCTATTTACCTCAGTTTAATATATATGTATATATGTATTTAAAGGGTAGAAGAAAATTGCACTGAGATCCTGATCAACAATTACTCGGGGAAATGGGCCAATTTATCAGCTTCAAAGACTGAGAAAAGGGCCTGAGTCACTTGGCTCAGTCCCTCACTGAGGACCCCAGAGACTTATACAAAATAGATAAAATGTTTGGAGGACAAAAGAAAGGAAAGCTTCTAGCACTCCCTGTAAAACCAAGACTTGCTGACTGAGTCCTAATAAAAACTAGAGTCAAAGGTGTTAAAGTTGACAGAATTGAGTTTATAAAAATTGGTATTTATGTTCACCAATCTATAGAATGCTACGTAAGACAGTTCATAATTGCTTATTTCTTAGTATTCACTAGAAAAAGTTTTTAAGAGTTAAGAATCTTAATTTAATACAAAATTAAAGCTACTACAGATAATAAAGAGAAACAGTCCAGTATGCTAGAAAAGTAAGATGTGTGTTAAGAACAAAAGAAGGTCTGAGGATTAGATTTGCATTTTGATAAGAGAAAAGAAAGTAACTCTTTCCTAGAAGTGGTTAGCTATAGATGAGAAAAGAGACAAAATAATATAGAAAGTGACGGAAGGTTTGTGGAAAAGGAACTCTGAGAAAAGAATTTTGTACATGGTCAGGACTGACTAAAATTAGACTGAATTACATAAATGGATTTTGCTGTTAAAAGTAGGCCAGTACATGATTGGATTTGTTTCTTCTCTCTGTTGAAAGAATGAATTCTTAGAAAACGGCTTTTGACAACAGATTATGTGAGTTTCTTTGCCTTTAGGTGATCTATATTTGCTTTGAAATCTTTTGTTACTGTGTTTAAGTACTGTTTCAGAATGATCTATGATCCTATTTGATCAAGTGTTGACAGTATGGACAGACTTCCCAAACATCAAACTCTAAAGTTCTCCTGACCTCCTACTAACTGGGATGCTTCAGAGGGACCAAGACACCTCAGCGAGCTATGTCAAACTAATTAGGCTTATCAGATATGTTAAATTACTTGAGAAGCATTGTCAGGTAATTAGAGATGAACCTTATATTGTATGGATGCCATTAATAGATATTCCAAAATTTACATGAAATTACTAAAAATCTGAGATGCCCTGGTATAATGTTATCATTATAATTCTACTTATTGTCTTAAAATGTTTTATGTTCACAGAAATACCCAAGTTCCTTATCAACTACATTGTAGTCAGTTCTTTAACCATGCCATTTTAAGTCCTGTCATTTATAAACAGCCATTGTTTTACTCTAATGCTTTTATAAAATGAAGATCTTCAAGAAGATTCATAAAAGAAGTTTAAAAAAATGTAAGTTTCTGGTAACTTTTAGATCATATCACTGAAATATGTAAGAAATGACAAAACTCTCATGTAAAATCTGATGACTTCATCCAGATCAACAGGCATTACATGGGACTAAATGAAATAATAAATATATAACTATGACTTTTGGGGGAACATACTAGCTTTCGTCTTTGTTTCCCAGAAAAACTTTTCCTTATTATTCCATGATCTACAAGTTGATCAAGTATTCCTTTATAAACAAAAATAAAACATTAATTGTTTATACTCTGTCTTTCCCTGCCATACTATGACCTTATTAATGTTACCAACTATATTAATTATCCTGTCTAGTTTATAAGATTATCTATTTCATTACCCAATGTGTAACTAGGTCTCCAAAATATTAATGATGGCAAAGTTATTAATGTTACTAACTATATTAATTATCTTATCTAGTTTATAAGATTGTCTCTTGCATTATCCAATGTGTAACCAGGTCTCCAAAAACTAATGATAGCAAAGGTCTTAAGACAGTTAATCTCACACTCACACATGAGACTCCCTAGCACTGCTGGACAAAATTGGTCACAAAGGGCCTCTCAAATGTTAGTTGAATTTAAGAGGAAAGAAGAACTATGAATGAAAAATGTAGCCATGTCAGTAAACAAAGGGCACTGTAGCCATCAAGCTAGCAGCCACTGCATTCACCACTCTGCTCCTGGTAGAGATTCAGAATGTAGAAAAGCAGGATACTGGCCCTAAACACTTCAGATGCCTATCAAAAGAATGATTTCAATGAGTCCAGACTCTTGTACCTTCCCACACAAAGTGTTAAATTCACTAACTTAACGTATCAGATTTCCCCTAGTTAACAGTAATCTTTTGATGTTCCAACCTATCTGGTTTTAGGCTCCTCCCTTACCTCTTTGGAGCAGTTGCTCAGAGCAATCTGAGAGGCTGCCTTCTGGGTTTAAGTATTCAGAAAATCTGCTGAATAACATAATTTTCAACTGTTATGTTGTGCATTTTTTTTCAACTGACAATCTCAGCAGATGAAGAAAAACTTTTGCTAAAACTCAACATACATTGATGATAAAAACCTCTTCAGAAAGTGGGCACAGAGGGAATCTGCCTCAACATAATAAAGGCCATATATCAAAGGTGAAAACTTGAAATCATTCCCCGTAAGATTAGGAACAAGACAAGGATACCCACTTTTGCCATTTCCTAGCCACAGCAATCAGAAAATAAAAAGAAATAAAAGGAACCCAAATTAGAAAGGAAGAAGTAAAACTATCACTGTTTGCAGATAACATGCTACCAAATACAGGAAATCCTAAAGACACCAGCAGAAAACTACTAGAGTTCATCAATGAACGGGGTAAAGTTGCAGACTACAAAATTAATATATAGAAATTGGCTGCATTTCTATACATTAACAATGAACTATCAGAAAGAGAAATTAAGGAAACAATTCCACTTACCATCACATCAGAAAGAATAAAATACCAAGGAATGAACCTACCTAAACAAGCAAAAGAACTGTACTGAGAAGCCTTTGAGGCTTCTTTTTAAGATGCTAACAGAAGAAACTGAAGACAACAGAGACAGATGGAAAGTATTCTTGAATTGGAAGACTCCATATTGTTAGTGACCATACTTCCCAAAGCCATCTATCAATATAATGCAATCCCTATCAAATCAACAATGGCATTTTTCAAAGAACTAGAACAAATAATTTTAAAATTTCTGTGGCCCCAAAGAGCCAAAACAATTTTGAGGAAGAATAGTCAGAGGAATCACACCTTCATTTCAGACTATTCTATAAAGTTACAATAATCAAAACTGTATGGAATTGGCACAAAAACATACATAGATTGATGGAACAGGATCAAAAGCCCAGAAATAATCCCATATACTTATAGTCAATTAATCTATGATAAAAGAGTCAAGAATATACAACAGAGAAATAGTCTCTTCAATAAGTGGTGCTTGGAAAACTGGACAGCTATATGTATATGAATGAAATTAGAACATTCTCTAACATTGTATTCAAATATAAACTTGAACAGGATTAAAGATACAAGTAAATTGCAGCACTGTTTATTTCACTTGGCTCTTAGAGTAATGGAAATAAAACAAAAAAACAAATGGGACCAAAAACTTGAACTTAAAAGCTTTTGCACAGCAAGGGAAACCATAAGCAAAATGAAAAAACAATCTATGGAATGGGAGAAAATGTTTGCAAATGATGACACCACCAACACATTAATTTCCAAAATGTACAAATAGCTCCTATAGGTCAATATCAAAAGAAAATCCTGACCCAATCAAAATATAGGCAGAAGATCTAAACAGACATTTTTCTAAGAAGACATACAGATGGCCAAAGACACATGAAACAATGCTCAACATCACGAATTACTACAGAAACTCCAATCAAAACTACAAGGTGGTATCACCTCACACTGGTCACAAAGGTCATCATCAAAAGATCTACAGACAATACATGCTGGCGGGGATGAAGAGAAAAAGGATCCCTCCTATGGTGTTGGTAGGAATGTAAATGGAAAATAGTATGGAAGTTCCTTAAAAAACTAGAAACAGTTACCATATGATTCATAAATCCCATTCCTGGGCATATATACAAAGACAACTACCTCAAAGAGATATAAACACCCCAATGTTCATAGCAGCAGCTTTTACATAGCCAAGTCATGGGAGCAACCTAAATGTCCATCATTTAGGTGAATGGATAAAGAAGATGTGGTGTGTATACATACATACATACATACATATATAATGGAATTATATATATATATATATACACACACAATAGAATACTGCTCAGCAATAAAAGAAAGAATGAATAATGCCATTTGCAGCAACATGGATGGATCTAGATAATAAATGAAGCCAGACAAAAACAAATATTATATCACATGTAAAATCTAAAAAAATATACAATGAACTTATTTACAAAACAGAAACTAGACTTACAGACATAGAAAACAAACTTATGGTTACCAAAAGGGCAAGACGGGTGGGAGGGATAAATTTGGAACTTTAGACACAAACTCTTATATATAAAACAGACAAACAAGAAGGTCCTACTATACATATATATAGCACAAGGAACTATACAGAATCTTATAATGAAAAAGAATCTGAAAAACAGATATAGATGCATAACTGAATCACTCTGCTGTATATCTGAAACGAATACAAAACTGTAAATCAATTATACTTCAATTAAAAAAAAGAATACGAACTGAAAAAAATATTGTTCACTAAAATTAGGGGCTCAGTGATAAAGAGTTTGCGTGCCCTTTCAAGAGACTTGGGTTCAATCCCTAGGTCAGGAAGATCCCCTGGAGAAGGGAATGGTAACTCACTCCACTATTCTTGCCTGCAAAATCCCATGGACAGAGGAGCCTAGAGGGCTACAGTCCATGGGGTAAGAGTCAGACACAACTTAGCAACTCAACAATAACAGCAAAACTGTTCATTAAAATTTGACTCTGCAAAGCAATCTTAACCAATCAAGTGTGAAGATATACAGTAGATAACAAATCATCCTATTGTGAAATCATGCCACATTCTCCATACCCAGATGATACTCCTGAAAAGCTTCAAGCATTAATGCTTATTGCCCTACACATTAGGGGCAATAATGCAAATCAATAATTAAGTAGATTGCTCCTTTAGATTGCAGAAAATATGTAACAAGATTTGAATATATACAATGGCACCGAGTTATTCTAAGATGATAGCACACTGTGACTAAAAGATCAGTTATAATCTTTGCTATCAAAGAATTTAATGTATGCTATACCCATTTATCAGTAGCCAAATTTCTTTCTTTTTTTTTTTAAATTGTTCAATCTGTCCTCCACCTTACTCGCTCCCTCCTGTTTTACTGAGATATAACTGACCACTGGTGGTTAAATTTCATATATTTTATGTTAGGATGTTATTTCAAGGTACTTAAATTTAATTCTACTAGATTGAGTATACTTTCTAAACTATTACTTTATATATCCTTAGAAAATCTATTTAAATGAACCAAGAGAAACTTCAGACTACTTTCTATGACAAATCACAAATTATTGGAAATCTGGACTAATGTAGTATTATACAAATGCTTCCTTTGTATAGGTCCTAACATCTTATATGATCTTTCCATATGCCCAACTCCACTGTTCTAGTCTGGCTAACTCTTAATCCTCTCAGATTCAGATCAATTCTATTTCTGGGAAGCTTTCTTGAGCTGCTAAACAAGAGTTAGCTTCCCCTGTCTGCTGATTTCACAGCATGTGCATAGCTCTTCCATAGTAATTATAATTCTATATTGTCATTATCTGGTATTCTCCAGCACATGATGACTCCAAACATGTGTTACTGATCTGTGTGACCCCACCCTGCTCCTCCAGGACCTAGGACAGTGCCTGGCATGTATTACAGTCAACAGTCATTGGTAAAATGCATGAATGCATTCTCATATGAATAAAAAAACAAAGGCAAAAGACAGAATTCAAGTTTTTATAAAGGCTATTCCCCTGGCCACTACTTAAAGAGCTGGACAAGCTATAAAATATGAAAGATTATTCTTTGTAAGATCTACCAAATGGTCTGCCCAGAAGTATCAAATTATTAGGCTAACAGATGGCAAATCATAACTTTTGCCTTTTCTTTCTTCCACAGGAGTCTGCTCAAACCAATTTTTTTTTCTCTATATAGTCTCTAAACACTATATCACCCAGTGGCACAGAGAATCCTAGAAGCAGCTCAATTAGGTCAGTTATAGCTACAAAAAACTAAAGTAATCAGGCAGATCTTAAAATGTAAAGTAAAATGGAATCTGAGTGTATTCATTCTTTTGTCACTTAACATACACAAAAAGCGCATTATTTTCACAGAAAAGATAAAAATATATTCTGTCTGATGCTTACCTTTCCTGCTCCCATAAGTCTCAAGAACTTTTGTTTTCTTTCTTCATTACCTAAGTCTGCTGCCTCCCAATTGCTAGATCCAAGCTGGAAAAGAAATAGACCAGTTAATCTTTTCTGTATAATAAATATTAAGAAAACTTAGAAAGAGTCTACTAGTAAATCCCAAGTTTCTTCCTCCCTCCCACTCCCATCAGTTTTCACTATAAACTAGACTCATTCTTGATTAGGAAGTTAACCATATGTATTATATTTGATTTAAAAAATACTTCTTTTCTGTTACCGTAAGGCAAACTCCTTTAGTTCTTTTGAAACCAAAGATCTGGGTTTCAGAAGTTTACACCTCTAAGAATTACCTAGAGGGCTGGTTACAACACAGACTGCTGGGCTGTACCTCAGGAATTTCATATTTAGTACATCTGGGGGTGGAGCTCAAGGATTTACTGTACTTCCAACAAATACTTAAGAGATGCTGATGATGTTGACCACACTGTGAGAGCTACTTAGAGCCTTACAGGGCCCAAGGGTACCTAATACTTTGAAACTAGAAGGCTGCCACAGCTGTTAACTGAAGTTAAACACTGGCTATAATAATATTCTAAAGAACAGTATAACTTCAGAGTCAACTGGACCCATTTTTAGTTTCTTTTTTGAACAGTTTCTGTTACTTTTAAGGACTAGTATGTTAGGACTTTTATTCTTTTTAAGGTCTTCCAAAGAACAAAGAGAATATTTACTATTTTTTTTTAAAAGAACAGAGCAAAACTCATCCTATCTTGTAATTATCAAATGGGTCTATTGAACCTTTTTATAAATCTAACAAATATTATGGAATCCTAGCAATATTTTTCCCTACAACCTGAAACAAATGTAAGAATTATTTCATTATAATTCATTAATCATTCCCAATTATGCTAAAAATGACTAAAATAATAAGAAAAGTTATCCCATTGTGTTGTCCAAAGAACTGCATCATCTTTCAAGAAGACATCACCTCTCTGTCATATGCTTTAGTTTTCTTTGGACACAGCTGAAAATTTTTACATTTCTACATATAATGGCAACTGAGTAAAAAAACCTAGACGGACAGGAGATATTTCGTAACTATTACATGAATTAGAAGATGAATTGGAGAAGGCAACGGCAACCCACTCCAGCACTCTTGCCTGGAAAATCCCATGGATGGAGGAGCCTGGTAGGTTGCAGTCCATGGGGTTGCTAAGAGTCGGACACGACTAAGTGATTTCACTTTCACTCTTCACTTTCATAGATTGGAGAAGGAAATGGCAACCCACTCCAGTGTTCTTGCCTGGAGAATCCTAGGGACGGGGGGAGCCTGGTGGGCTGCCGTCTGTGAGGTTGCACAGAGTTGGACATGACTGAAGCGACTTAGCAGCAGCAGCAGCAGATGAATGCAAAATGACGAGTACACACTCTAACGATAATGGCAAACTTAACTGCAAAAATCTAAAACTATGAGTTTTTGGATGATGAAATACTAGATTTCCCCAACCCAGAAGTAGATGAGAGAATTTTTCTCCAACGTGGAAGTCAACGCGAGCAAAGAAAAAGACAAAAAAGAAATACGATACTTTCATCTAGAAAGCCATTCAACAGGCTTTGCATTACTGCAACAACAGCCTGGACCACCCTATTTTTTCTAGAGAGATAGGTAACAATTTCCTCTTTTATGATACTTGTATACCGAAACTTATTTCATATAGTTTTTAAGTGGACAAATATTAAGGGCTGGTGACTAGAGGGAATACAGAAATGAAAGCATTCACTGAATTGATCATTTCAGTTGACTTTATAATCTAAAAATGAAAATGCTGTGTAATTATAGAGCAAAGAAGCCAACCACCCTTTCTACACAAAACTATGAGAAATGAAAGAGTTTCAAAAAAATTCTGCAGGTATCATATTTTGCTGAGGCAAATGCAACAATAAACATAAAGCTAAGATCTATTATAAATAGATCTGAAATATGAAATTATGTTTCAGTCTCACACATGATAACTGATAAGCAGTTAGCTATATTCAGTTCAGTTCAGTCACTCAGTTGTGTCCGACTCTTTGCAACCACATGAATTACAGCACGCCAGGCCTCCTTGTCGACACCAACTCCTGGAGTTCACGCAAACTCATGTCCATCAAGCTGGTGATGCCATCCAGCCATCTCATCCTCTGTTGTCCCCTTCTCCTCTTGCCCCCAGTACCTCCCAGCATCAGGGTCTTTTCCAGTGAGTCAGCTCTTCGCATCAGGTGGCCAAAGTACTGGGGTTTCAGCTTCAGTATCAGTCCTTCCAATGAACACCCAGGACTGATCTCCTTTAGGATGGACTGGTTGGATCTCCTTGCAGTCCAAAGGACTCTCAAGAAGTCTTATCCACCACCACAGTTCAAAAGCATCAATTCTTCAGCGCTTAGCTTTTTTCACAGTCCAACTCTTACATCCATACATGACCACAGGAAAAACCACAGCCTTGACTAGACAGACCATAGCTGGCAAAGTAATAATCTGCTTTTGAATATGCTATCTAGGTTGGCCATAACTTTCCTTCCAAGGAGTAAGCGTCTTTAAATTTCATGGCTGCAATCACCATCTGCAGTGATTTGGGAGCCCCCAAAATTAAGTCTGTCACTGTTTCCCCATCTATTTTCCATGAAGTGATGGGACCAGATGCCATGACCTTCGTTTTCTGAATGTTGAGCTTTAAGCCAACTTTTTCACTCTCCTCTTTCACTTTCATCAAGAGGCTTTTTAGCTCCTCTTCACTTTCTGCCATAAGGGTGGTGTCATCTGCATATCTGAGATTATTGATATTTCTCCCAGCAAACTTGATTTCAGCTTGTGCTTCTTCCAGCCCAATGTTTCTCATGATGTACTCCGCATATAAGTTAAATAAGCAAGGTGACAATACACAGCCTTGATATACTCTTTTTCCTATTTGGAACCAGCCTGTTGTTCCATGTCCAGTTCCATGTCCAGTTCTAACTGTTGCTTCTTGACCTGCATATAAGTTTCTCAAGAGGCAGGTCAGGTGGTCTGGTATTCCCGTCTCTTTCAGAATTTTCCACAGTTTATTGTGATCCACACAGTCAAAGGCTTTGGCATAGTCAATAAAGCAGAAATAGATGTTTTTTTCTGGAACTCTCTTTCCTTTTCCATGATCCAGAGGATGTTGGCAATTTGATCTCTGGTTCCTCTGCCTTTTCTAAAACCAGCTTGAACATTTGGAAGTTCATGGGTCACGTATTGCTGAAGCCTGGCTTGGAGAATTTTGAGCATTACTTTACTAGCGTGAGAGGAATGCAACTGTGCGGTAGCTTGAACGTTCTTTGGCATTGCTTTTCTTTGGTATTGGAATGAAAACTGACCTTTTCCAGTCCTGTGCCCACTGCTGTTTTCCAAATTTGCTGGCATATTGAGTGCAGCACTTTCACAGCATCATGTTTCAGAATTTGAAACAGCTCAACTGGAATTCCATCACCTCCACTAGCTTTGTTTGTAGTGATGCTTTCTAAGGCCCGCTTGACTTCACATTCCAAGATGTCTGGCTCTAGGTGAGTGATCACATCATAGTGATTATCTAGGTCATGAAGCTCCTTTTTGTACAGTTCTTCTGTATATTCTTGCCACCTCTTAATATCTTCTGCTTCTGTTAGGTCCATACCATTTCTGTCCTTTATGGAGTCCATCTTTGCATGAAATGTTCCCTTGGTATCTCTCATTTTCTTGAAGAGATCTCTAGTCTTTCTTTTTCTGTTTTTATTTCTTTGCATTGATCGCTGAGGAAGGCTTCCTTATCTCTTCTTGCTATTCTTTGGAACTCTGCATTCAGATCTCTGCTAGTATTTGGAACTCTACATCAGAGAGCAGACACACTGAAACCATAATCACAGAAAATTAGCCAATCTAATCATACGGACCAAAGCCTTGTCTAATTCAATGAATCTAAGCCATGCCGTGTGGGGCCATCCAAGATGGGAGGGTCATGGTGGAGATGTCTGACAGAATGTGGTCCACTGGAGAAGGGAATGGCAAACTTCTTTGGTATTCTTGCCTTGAGAAACCCATGAACAGTATGAAAAGGCAAAATGACAGGATACTGAAAGAGAAACTCCCGGGTGAGTAAATGCCCAACATGCTACTGGAGATCAGTGGAGAAATAACTCCAGAAAGAATGAAAGGATAGAGCCAATGCAAAAACAATATCCAGTTGTGGATGTGACTGGTGACAGAAGCAAAGTCCGATGCTGTAAAGTGCAATACCGCATAGGAACCTGGAATGTCAGGTCCACGAATCAAGGCAAATTGAAGTGGTCAAACAGGAGACCACAAGAGTGAATGTTGACATTCTAGGAAATCAGTGAACTAAAATAAACTAAAATGGGTGAATTTAACTCAGATGATCATTATATCTACTACAGTGGGCAGTAATCCCTTAGAAGAAATGAAGCAGCCATCATGGTCAACAAGAGAGTTCAAAATGCAGTAGTTGGATGCAATCTCAAAAACGACAGAATGATCTCTGTTCATCTCCAAGGCAAACCATTCAATATCACAGTAATCCAAGCCTATGCCCCAACCAGTAATGCTGAAGAAGCTGAAGTTGAACGGTTCTACGAAGACCTACAAGACCTTTTAGAACTAACATCCCCAAAGATGTCCTTTTCATTATAGGGGACTGGAATCCAAAAGTAGGAAGTCAAGAAACACCTGGAGTAACAGGCAAATTTGGCCTTGGAGTACGGAATGAAGCAGGGCAAAGGCTAAGAGAGTTTTGCCAAGAGAACACACTGGTCATAGCAAACACTCTCTTCCAACAACACAAGAAAAGACTCTACACATGGACAGCACCAGATGGTCAACACCGAAATCAGACTGAATATCTTCTCTGCAGCCAAAGATGGAGAAGCTTTATACAGTTAGCAAAAACAAGACCAGGAGCTGACTGTGGCTCAGATCATGAACTCCTTATTGCCAAATTCAGACTTAAATTGAAGAAAGTGGGGAAACCACTAGACCATTCAGGTATGACCCAAAGCAAATCCCTTATGACAGTGGAAGTTAGAAATAGATTTAAGGGACTAGATCTGATAGTATGCCTGATGAACTATGGACGGAGGTTCGTGACACTGTACAGGAGACAGAGATCAAGACCATCCCCATGGAAAAGAAATGCACAAAAGCAAAATGGCTCTCTGGGGAGGCCGTACAAATAGTTGTGAAAAGAAGTGAAAAGCAAAAGCTGTATTTAGAGAATGCTAAATATTTTGGGTATGCATGTGTAGATACATATATGGTGAAAAAAATCAAGAAAATTTGGTTTGTTATGGTTAAGTTCTAGAATTTAAGTTATTAGAATTTCTAATAAAATTACTTTTACAATCTTTTCTTCTGAAAATTATTCATAAAAAGCACTAGAATAATGCATATTTAAAACAATGATGGTCATCCTTCCTGGGCATATGAGTTGAAATATTTGTCCCATATTAGACACCCACTTATGGTTCTGGCCATCTAAGTTCCCAATCTTTAATTCTTCCCACCTGACATCTCATATTTTTTCATAGACTAGTTAGTTCTTAACGATTTCTGGCTCAATACAGTTAAGAAAAAGAAACCCAAAACAAAAAAAGAAAAGTGTTAGTGAAGCTTAAGTTCTGATTCTCACTAAACACTTGTTCCTTGGACCTGATATTTAACTTTTAAGTTTTAATTCTCCATCTGCCCTGAGTCTTTTCTGAAAGGCTGTCTTAAGAATACCAACACCTAAGAATTGCACAGTGTTTCACAACTTACAAATCACTTTTTATTTACATTCTCTCGAGTCCATTTAATAAATAAGGACACTAAGGCAAAGAGGCTAAATGACTTGCTTCCATCTTCTGCTCTTTCCACATCATACTCTGTACATGATCAAATGAGACAGGATATATACAAGTAGTTTATGAACTACAGATAAATATATAGAATTAATTTAAAATAATTGTCTAAAAAAGCAAAACTTCCCCAAATTTCCTATTAAAAGAGCAAATATCTTCAATGCCTTACATAAACAACCCTATCATCTACAATTTATAATTCTAATTAAAAAAAATCACGAAGTCCTTCCAGTTCTTCTTTCCAGGTCTTCCCATATAGTACAAAGTTCCTTGCTCAAGTGCTGTACTCTGAAAAGCACATGGGTGGCCCATACATTCTTAGAGATTCTCCACCAGTTACTAAAGTCAACCTCCCTATTCATCCTACTTTCTAAAAGACAGCTTTCATTTCTCCACTCCAATCAAACCAACAAAACCATTTTTAAGTTGGTTTCATCCTTAATACACTTATTTTAGAACTGCAGTCAATTTACCTCCTCTTCAGTACACACTGTAGTAACTCTTAGAATTTATTTCTACAATTGTCAGCATTTTCCTAGAATTGGGATTCCATGATTTGTTACCCCCAATAAACATGAGGTGAGTGGACAAAGAAAACTGATAATCTTTTTAGGTTCAGAGGCACATTAGAAACTGTTGACCACTTACATTTGATTTTCTAAACTTAGACATGTATTTAAAACATTTAAATATGTATTATTCTTAAAATATTAAAAACACAAGCACTTAAAGATAACTCCCAATTACCAACAAAAATTAAAATATTAAAGAAACTGACTCAAAAATCACTGTCAAGGGACAAGTTACTACTGTATTGCACTAAAATATGGAATTCAGTCACTCAGTCGTGTCCGACTCTTTGCCACCCCATGAACTGCAGCACGCATTAGCAACATTTACAGATAATGTGTTAAGGTCCGAGGACCTCATTTTGAACTGCAACTGTAACCATCTCTATTAAAAGGAATGCTTATAGAATTGGAAAAGGTCTTAAAGGTCATGTAGTTTAACCTGACCTCATCAAAAACTGTAGAGATTTAATTAATCATTTCAACTTTGTTAAATTACCTAATATCGCCAAGAGTTTTCTGTCAAAATAAAATATTATTTCTTTGATTCTAGCAAAACAGGTGCCTGACATTCTAGCAATCAAATCAGTTAAATACCAGGAGGAAAACAGCTTAATGGTTTTAAAACGGCACCCAGGTTACTCAAAAGCCTAGATAAATTTCCGATTAAGTACTGGCTTACCATATTAACAAGAAAATATCTCAAAGTTAGTTATAGGGAGGAACAGCGGGCACGAATAACTCTCACTATATAACTATTCATCCTCAAATCTTTACTGATTACTTATCTTTCTGCAGAGCTAAAATCAATTTCCGTAAGAGCCTTACTATTCTGGACCTAACTCCACCATTTACCTAATGAGGGACGGGTCTTAACGTCATCTCATTTATTACAACTGACGCACCAACAGAGTTCAATGAGTCTTTTATGCTTCGCAAAGTAAAATATTACCAAAGGCACTGAACCGCACTTTAGAAAACAAAGACCTCTACATATTCAGAAATTGACAACGCTTTAAATAATCGAAAGTAAACTAGTTATCCTCCCTTCATCATCCTTATCAATAACCTCTCCACCCCCTGCTCCCCAATTTCCCAGTCTACGTTTCCATGGCGTTCGTCCATTGTATGAAGAACCTAGTTTTACGTTTACTGGTTACTGCAGTGTCCATGACACCGCGCTAGGAGCTAGTACAAATACACAAAGGGCCCAGGATAAACACCATAGTTATCCATCTTTGAATTCCCAACATCTGGCACAGCAGTGAATATTTAATGGTTTACTTCAAGGAATGAATGGCCTGCTATTTAAACTGACAACTGTTGGGGGAAGGGAGAAGAGTAGGACTTGACATCAAAACTGGATTCTACATCTCAACGTCTCAGGCCTTAGCACTGTGCGCCACTTCTCCCGGTAGTTTTTCCGTTCGATACTTTCTTGGTTTCCTCTTAACAGCACAGTTAATTTTAACAGTTACCATTACGTTGCAAAAATAATCCCGGCCAGAAAAATCTGTCAAATTTGCGCGCACATCTCGACTATCACAGGATGATTTTAAGCCTAAAACCAGCAGGATCTTGCCATTTCCTAGAAGAAACATCCATTAAGAAGCTTCAACAGCCCCCAAATGGGTAAACACGTACACTTGACTAAGCTCTTTCACTTCTCGACCATTCAGAATTTCCTTCCTCGATTCCCCTTCCTATGCAGGTCTCTGGCTCTTAGCCGGGTATAACTCTACAAATAGTTCAAGCCTAATTAAGAAAAGCGTATATTTCCCATTCTTCTGGGCCCTCCCCATTCAGGTCACCTCAAGCGCTTCCTCCGTCTTCATCCACCCTTCCCCGCCTATCCCAATCTTTGGTAGGCCTCAACCCTCCACCACTCCGCCATTGTTATTTACATCGTCGTCTGGGGAGGCTGAACGCTTCACCCCGTGCGGATGGGACTCCCTGGCAGCACTCATCGTTGCGGACACCACAACGGGAAAGGTCGAACCCACTCGCCCGTTCTCCTCAGCCGCGACGCCAGCGGCCCGCAGTCCGCCACCGGCCCAGGCAGCAGCGCCACTCCACAAGGCAGAGTCCCTTCCGGGCCTTGTCCGCCACAGTCGTCACTGCCGCGGGCGCTCGCTACCTTGGTGCACTCTGGGAGTTGTGGTTTCCTGGTTCACAACGTACCGCCTGAACAAAGGAGATGGATGGGTGACTAAAACTACAACTCTCAGGAAGCCCAGCGGCGCCGCCGGCACTGCGCTGTGGCCCGGGAGTGCCCTCCGAGGCTCCGCCTTCCTGGGCTAGTGGAGGTAGCTTTCCCGCGGATGGGTATGGCGGTGAGCGGCGTAGTGAAGATCCGCTGCTACAGGAAGAGACCTAGCCTGGGTTTTTGCATTTCACTGTGGGACGCTGCCCCTTTTACAAATCCGTTCCTTACAGTTAAGCACCTGGGTTTCAGTGTAATGCTTCAGGGTTATAGAACCTCACGAGTAGCCTCACCCCAAAACAAAAACCTTTCAAGGAAAAAATATGGCTCCTACCATTTCTCCTGTGGTGTTCTCTATCGCTCGTAGACAATTTCTAAACCGGCGAGGCTGCTTTTTAGAAAATTACAGATAAACATTTTCCTGCTTTCTCATTCTCCTTAGAATGAGTTCAGTATTGGTGTTAAATGCCAGTTAATTGGCCAATACTGAAACTAGGGTCCACCTGAGGAAAATCTGTAAGCTTTTAACGCTGCTTTATGTGAAGCAGGAGTGACCCTCTCAACCTCGCTTCTGGTGTGTAGGGTTTTGTACTTTGAGGGCCTTCAGAAAGTGAAGTCCATCTCTGCAAGAAAGCCCTGTAGCTTTTCCTTTTAAAAAATAATTTACTTAAAAAAAAAATTGAGGTGAAATTCACACTATATAGAATCAACCATTTTTCAATGTTTAGTTGCCTGCCTGTGTGCTAAGTCACTTCAGTCGTGTGTGACTCTCTGTAGTGGACTGTAGCCCTCCAGGCTCCTCAGTCCATGGAATTCTCCAGGCGAAATACTGGACTGGGTTGCCACTTCCTTCTCCAGGAGATCTTCCTGACCCAGAGATCAAACCTGCGCCTCCTGCATTGCAGGCGGATTCTTTACCGCAGAGCCACAGGGAAGCCTAAAGTATACGATTAAGTATCATGTAATACATAAACAGTGTTGTGCAACCATCACCTCTACCTGGTTCTAAGACATTTGCATCACCCCAAAATGATTAAGCACCTCAATATTCAGTAAGCAGCCCTTCCGCTTCTTCCCTCTCCCCACCAACTGCTAGTTGAGTAAGAAAGAAAGCACTGACTCTGAAGTATTAATTGGGTATTGGAGTTTATTTTTTTAATTTATTTTAATTGGAGGCTAATTACAATATTGTATTGGTTTTGCCATACATCAACATGAATCTGCCACGGGTATACACATGTTCCCCATCCTGAACCCCCCAATTCCCTCCCCATCCATCCCTCTGGGTCATCCCAGTGTACCAGCGCTGAGTATTCTGTATCATGCATTGAACCTGGACTGGCGATTCGTTTCACATACGGTATTATATATGTTTCAGTGCCATTCTCCCAAATCATCCCACCCTTGCCCTCTCCCACAGAGTCCAAAAGACTGTTCTATACATCTATATCTCTTTTGCTCTCTCGCATACAGGGTTATCATTACCATCTTCCTAAATTCCATATATATGTGTTAGTACTGTATTGGTATTTTTTTCTTTCTGGCTTACTTCGCTCTGTATAATAGGCTCCAGTTTCATCCACCTCATTAGAAATGATTCAAATGTATTCTTTTTAATGGCTGAGTAAAATTCTGAAAGAGATGGGCATACCAGACAACCTGACATGCCTCTTGAGAAATTTATATACAGGTCAGGAACTGGACATGGAACAACAGACTGGTTCCAAATAGGAAAGGAGTACATCAAGGCTGTATACTGTCACCCTGCTTATTAACTTCTATGCAGAGTACATCATGAGAAATGCTGGGCTGGAAGAAGCACAAGCTGGAATCAAGATTGCCAGGAGAAATATCAATAACCTCAGATATGCAGATGACACCACCCTTATCGCAGAGAGTGAAGAGGAACTAAAAGCCTCTTGATGGAAGTGAAAGGAGAGTGAAATTTGGCCTAAAGCTCAACATTCAGAAAACGAAGATCATGGCATCTGGTCCCATCACTTCATGGGAAATAGATGGGGAAACAGTGGAAACAGTGGATGACTTAATTTTGGGGGCTCCCAAATCACTGCAGATGGTGATTGCAGCCATGAAATTAAAAGATGCTTACTCTTTGGAAGGAAAGTTATGACCAACCTAGATAGCATATTGAAAAGCAGAGACATTACTTTGCCAACAAAGGTCCATCTAGTCAAGGCTATGGTTTTCCAGTAGTCATGTATGGATGTGAGTTGGACTGTGAAGAAAGCTGAGTGCTGAAAAATTGATGTTTTTGAACTGTGGTGTTGGGAAGACTCTTGAGAGTCCCTTGGACTGCAAGGAGATCCAACCAGTCCATCCTAAAGGAGAGCAGTCCTGAGTATTCTTTGCAAGGACTGATGCTAAAGCTGAAACTCCAGTGCTTTGGCCAACTCATGCGAGGAGTTGACTCACTGGAAAAGACTCTGATGCTGGGAGAGATTGGGGGCAGGAGGGAGAAGGGGATGACAGAGGATGAGATGGCTGGATGGCATCACCCACTCGATGGACATGAGTTTGAGTGAACCTTGGGAGTTGGTGATGGACAGGGAGGCCTGGCATGCTGCAATTCATGGGGTCGCAAAGAGTTAAACATGACAGAGCGACTGAACTGAACTGAATAGTCCATTGTGTATATGTACCACAGCTTTCTTATCCATTTGTCTGCTGATGGGCATCTAGGTTGCTTCCATGTCCTGGCTATTATAAACCGTGCTGAGATGAACACTGGGGTACACGTGTACCTTTCAATTCCGGTTTCCTCATGTGTATGCCCAGCAGTGTGATTGCTGGGTCATATGGCAGTTCTATTTCCAGTTTTTAAGGAATCTCCACACTGTTCTCCATAGTGGCTGTACTAGTTTTCATCCCCATCAACAGTGTAAGAGGATTCCCTTTTCTCTGCACCCTCTCTAGAATTTATTGCTTGTAGAATTTTGGATAGCAGCCATTCTCAGTTCAGTTCAGTCGGCTCAGTCATGTGCGACTCTTTGTGACCCATGAATCACAGCACGCCAGGCCTCCTGTTCATCACCATCTCCTGGAATTCCACTCAGACTCGTGTCCATCCAGTCCGTGATGCCATCCAGCCATCTCATCCTCTGTCGTCCCCTTCTCCTCCTGCCCCCAATCCCTCCCAGCATCAGATCTTTTCCAATGAGTCAGCTCTTTGCATGAGGTGGCCAAAGTACTGGAGTTTCAGTTTTAGCATCATTCCTTCCAAAGAAATCTCCTTCAGAATGGACTGGTTGGATCTCCTTGCGGTCCAAGGGACTGTCAAGAGTCTTCTCCAACACCACACTTTAAAAGCATCAATTTTTCAGCACTCAGCTTTCTTCACAATCCAACTCTCACATCCATACATGATCACAGGAAAAACCATAGCCTTGACTAGACGGACCTTAGTCGGCAAAGTAATGTCTCTGCTTTTGAATATACTATCTAGGTTGGTCATAACTTTTCTGCCAAGGAATAAGCATCTTTTAATTTCATGGCTGCAATCACCATCTGCAGTGATTTTGGAGCCGCCCCCCTCCCCCAATAAGTCTGACACTGTTTCCACTGTTTCCCCATCTATTTCCCATGAAGTGATGGGACCAGATAACATAATCTTCGTTTTCTGAATGTTGAGCTTTAAGCCACCTTTTTCACTCTCCTCTTTTCACTTTCATCAAGAGGCTTTTTAGTTCCTCTTCACTTTCTGCCATAAGCGTGGTGTCATCTGCATATCTGAGATTATTGATATTTCCCTGGCAATCTTGATTCCAGCTTGTGTTTCTTGCAGCCCAGCGTTTCTCATGATGTACTCTGCATATAAGTTAAATAAGCAGGGTGACAATATACAGCCTTGACGTACTCTTTTTTCCTATTTGGAACCAGTCTGTTGTTCCATGTCCAGTTCTAACTGTTGCTTCCTGACCTGCATATAAGTTTCTCAAGAGGCAGGTCAGGTGGTCTGGTATTCCTATCTCTCTCAGAATTTTCCACAGTTTATTGTGATCCACACAGTCAAAGGCTTTGGTATAGTCAATAAAGCAGAAATAGATGTCTTTTTGGAACTCTCTTGCTTTTTCCATGATCCAGCAGATGTTGGCAATTTGATCTCTGATTCCTCTGCCTTTTCTAAAACCAGCTTGAACATCAGGGAGTTCACAGTTCACGTATTGCTGAAGCCTGGCTTGGAGAATTTTGAGCATTCCTTTACTAGTGTGTGAGATGAGTGCAATTGTGAGATAGTTTGAGCATTATTTGGCATTGCCTTTCTTTGGAATTGGAATGAAAACTGACATTTTCCAGTCCTGTGGCCACTGCTGAGTCTTCCAAATTTGCTGGCATATTGAGTGAATCACTTTCACAGCATCATCTTTCAAGATCTGAAACAGCTCAATTGGAATTACATCACCTCCACTGGCTTTGTTCGTAGTGACACTTTCTAACGCCCACTTGACTTCACATTCCAGGATGTCTGGCTCTAGATTAGTGATCACATCATCATGATTATCTGGGTCGTGAAGGTCTTTTTGTACAGCTCTGTGTATTCTTGCCACCTCTTCTTAATATCTTCTGCTTTTGTTAGGTCCAGACCATTTCTGTCCTTTATTGAGCCCATCTTTGCATGAAATGTTCCCTTGGTATCTCTAATTTTCTTGAAGAGATCACTAGTCTTTCCCATTCTGTTGTTGTCCTCTATTTCTTTGCATTGATCGCTGAGGAAAGCTTTCTTATCTCTTCTTGCTATTCTTTGGAACTCTGCATTTAGATGCTTGTATCTTTCATTTTTCTCCTTTGTTTTTCGCCTCTTTTCTTTTCACAGCTATTTGTAAGGCCCCCAGACAGCCATTTTGCTTTTTGCATTTCTTTTCCATGAGGATGGTCTTGATCCCTGTCCCCTGTCACGAACCTCATTCCATAGTTCATCAGGCACTCTATCTATCAGATCTAGGCCCTTAAATCTATTTCTCAGCCATTCTGATTGGCGTGAAATGAGTACCTCATTGTGGTTTTTGATTTGCATTTCTCTGATAATGAGTGATGTTGAGCAACTTTTCATGTGTTTGTTAGCCATCTGTATGTCTTCTTTGGAGAAATGTCTGTTTAGTTCTTTGGCCAATTTTTGGGGTCATTTATTTTTCTGGAGTTGAGCTGCAGGAGTTGCTTGTATATTTTTGGAGATTAATTCTTTGTCAGTTGCTTCCTTTGCTATTATTTTCTCCCATTCTGAAGGCTGTCTTTTCACCTTGCTTATAATTTCCTTTGTTGTGCAGAAGCTTAAATTTTAATTAGGTCCCATTTGTTTATTTTTGCTTTTATTTCCAATATTCTGGGAGGTGGGTCATAGAGGATCCTGCTGTGATTTATGTGGGAGAGTGTTTTGCCTATGTTCTCCTCTAGGAGTTTTATAGTCTCTGGTCTTACGTTTAGATCTTTAATCCATTTTGAGTTTATTTTTGTGTATGGTGTTAGAAAGTGTTCTAGTTTCATTCTTTTACAAGTGGTTGACCAGTTTTCCCAGCACCACTTTGTAAAGAGATTGTCTTTTCTCCATTGTACATTCTTGCCTCCTTTATCAAAGTAAGATATCCATAGGTGCATGGTTTTACCTCTGGGCTTTCTATTTTGTTCCACTGGTCTATATTTCTGTCTTTGTGCCAGTACCATACTGTCTTGATGACTGTGGCTTTGTAGTAGAGCCTGAAGTCAGGCAGGTTGATTCCTCCAGTTCCATTCTTCTTTCTCAAGATTGCTTTGGCTATTTGAGGTTTTTGTATTTCCATACAAATTGTGAAATTATTTGTTCTAGCTCTGTGAAAAATACCGTTGGTAGCTTGCTATAGATTGCTTTAGGTAGTATACTCATTTTCACTATATTGATTCTTCCGATCCATGAACACGGTATAATTCTCCATCTATTAGGGTCCTCTTTGATTTCATTCACCAGTGTTTTATAGTTTTTCTATATATAGGTCTTTTGTTTCTTTAGGTAGATATATTCCTAAGTATTTTATTCTTTTCTTTGCAATGGTGAATGGAATTGTTTCCTTAATTTCTCTTTCTCTTTTCTCATTATTAGTGTGTAGGAATGCAAGGGATTTCTCTGTGTTGATTTTATATCCTGTAAATTTACTATATTCATTGATTAGCTCTAGTAATTTTCTGGTGGAATCTTTAGGGTTTTCTGTGTAGAGGATCATGTCATCTGCAAACACTGAGAGTTTTCCTTCTTTTTTTCCAATTTGGATTCTTTTTATTCCTTTTCCTGCTCTGATTGCTGTGGCCCAAACTTCCAAAACTATGTTGAATAGTCGTGGTGAAAGTGGGAACCCTTGTCTTGTTCCTGACTTTAGGGAAAATGCTGTCAATTTTTTCACCATCGAGGATAATGTTTGCTGTGGGTTGGTCATATATAGCTTTTATTATGTTGAGATATGTTCCTTCTATTCCTGCTTTCTGGAGAGTTTTTTTTTTTAATCATAAATGGATATTGAATATTGTCAAAGGCTTTCTCTGCATCTATTGAGATAATCATATGGCTTTTATTTTTCAATTTGTTAATGAGGTGTATTACATTGATTGATTTGCAGATATTGAAGAATCCTTGCATCCCTGGGATAAAGCCCACTTGGTCATGATGTATGATCTTTTTAATGTGTTGTTGTATTCTGATTGCTAGAATTTTTTAAAGGGTTTTTGCATCTATGTTCACCAGTGATATTGGCCTATAGTTTTTTTTTTTTTGTGGCATCTTTGTCAGGTTTTGGTATTAGAGTGATTGCGGCTTCATAGAATGAGTTTGGAAGTTTACCTACCTCTGCAATTTTCTGGAAGAGTTTGACTAGGATAGGTGTTAGCTCATCTCTGATTTTTTTGGTAGAATTCACCCGTGAAGCTCTCTGGACCTGGGCTTTTGTTCGCTAGAAGATTTCTGATTGCAGTTTCAATTTCCGTGCTTGTAATGGGTCTCTTAAGATTTTCTATTTCTTCCTGGATCGGTTTTGGAAAGTTGTACTTTTCTAAGAATTTGTCGATTTCTTCCAAGTTGTCCATTTTATTGGCATATAATTGCTGATAGTAGTCTCTTATGATCCTTTGTATTTCTGTGTTGTCTGTTGTGATCTCCCCATTTTCATTTCTAATTTTATTGATTTGATTTTTCTCACTTTGTTTCTTGATGAGTCTGGCTAATGGTTTGTCAATTTTATTTATCCTCTCAGAGAACCAGCTTTTTATTTCTGCCCTAATTTTTAATATTTCTTTCCTTCTACTAACCCTAGGGTTCTTCATTTCTTTCTTTTCTAGTTGCTTTAGGTGTAGAGTTAGTTTTTTTATTTGACTTTTTTCTTGTTTCTTGAGGTATGCATATATTGCTATGAACCTTCCCCTTAGCACTGCTTTTACAATGTCCCACAGGTTTGGGGTTGTTATGTTTTCATTTTCATTCATTTCTATGCATATTTTGATTTCTTTTTGATTTCTTCTATGATTTGTTGGTTATTCAGCAGCGTGTTGTTCAGCCTCTATATGTTGGAATTTTTAATAGTTTTTCTCCTGTAATTGAGATCTAGTCTTACTGCATTGTGGTCAGAAAAGATGCTTGGAATGATTTCAATTTTTTTGAATTTACCGAGGCTAGATTTATGGCCCAGGATGTGATCTGTCCTGGAGAAGGTTCTGTATGCACTTGAGAAAAAGGTGAAATTCATTGCTTTACAGATATCAATTAGGTCTAACTGGTCTATTGTATCATTTAAAGTTTGTGTTTCCTTGTTAATTTTCTGTTTAGTTGATCTATCCATAGGTGTGAGTGGGGCATTAAAGTCTCCCACTATTATTGTGTTATTGTTAATTTCCCCTTTCATACTTGTTAGCATTTATCTTACATATTGCAGTGCTCCAATGTTGGGTACATATATATTTATAATTGTTATATCTTTTTCTTAGATTGATCATTTGATCATCATGTAGTGTCCTTCTTTGTCTCTTTTCACAGCCTTTGTTTTAAAGTCTATTTTATCTGATATGAGTATGGCTACTCCTGCTTTCTTTTGGTCTCTATTTGTGTGGAATATCTTTTCCTAGCCCTTCACTTTCAGTCTGTACGTGTCCCTTGTTTTGAGGTGGGTCTCTTGCAGACAACATATATAGGGGTCTTGTCTTTGTATCCATTCAGCCAGTCTTTGTCTTCTGGTTGGGGCAGTCAACCCATTTACGTTTAAGGTTATTATTGATAAGTATGATCCCGTTGCCATTTACTTTATTGTTTTGGGTTTGAGTTTATACACCCTTTTTGTGTTTCCTGTCTAGAGAAGATCCTTTAGCATTTGTTGGAGAGCTGGTTTGGTGGTGCTGAATTCTCTCAGTGTTTGTTTTTCTGTAAAGCTTCTGATTTCTCCTTCATATTTGAATGAGATCCTTGCTAGGTACAGTAATCTGGGTACAGTTCCACCGTCCAGAACACACAAAGAGATTCACAGAGTTGGGTAGAGAAGAGAAGGGGGAGGGAGGAGATAGAGGCGACCTGATGGAGAAAAAGGAGAGTGCAAAGGGGGAGAGAGTAGTCAAGCCAGTAATTTCGCTCCCAAGTAAAAATGGGTACTGAAGATTGGGTTCTTAAAGGTACAAAATTGATAACAAATACCAAAAAGCAAAGATTAAAAATCTAGAGTATAGGTTGGATTTTAAAAAATACAGTATTAAAGAAAAAAACAAAGTTACAAAAATTATAAAATATATATATATGAATTTTGTTTTAAAAATAGGGCTTCTTTTTTTTTTTTGCAAAGTAATAGTAGGTTATAAACATGAAAATTAAAGGAGTAATAGAGGACTTAAAAATTAAAAAAAAGAATGATAGTAAAAATATATCTAGGACTTTCTCTGGTGTTGTTGTGGGCAGTGTGGGGTCAGTTCATTTTGGATAGTTCCTTGATTCAGCTTATATTTCTCAAGATCTTATAAGGCCCCTTCCTATGTAGTTGATACTAACTACAGGGTTTTAATCTATTGCACCTGTCACTTCCAAAGAGGTTCCCTCTGTTTTAGCTTCTTCTGTTTGCTAGTGTCTTCAGTGTCTAATTTCCACCCCTGACACAAGGGGGCGGTGGTGGACACTTTTTTTAGGCTCACTTGTTCAGTCGGGCTTGGGGAGGGAGGGATGATGCAAACAAATAACACTGGTGTGTGCTCGCAGTGTCTTGGCCACACTGGGTTTGCCCCCCCGCTCACGGTGCGTGTGCTTTCCCTGTCAACACTGCTTAGGCTGTAGGTTGCTCTGCCAGGAACTGTCTGAGGCCGGCCCTGGGTTGTATGCACTTCCCAGGTCTAAGCCACTCAGGTTCAGGTACTCGGTAGTCCTCAGAGGTGCAGACTCGGTTGGGCCTGCGTTTTGTGCCCTTCCAGGTCTGATCAGCTCAGGTGACCAGGTGTTTGGTGAGCGCAGTCACTGCGACTTATCACCTCCCCAGACCTGCTGCTTGGTTTTCTGGGTGTACAACTGGCACACCTTCTCAGGCAGATGTTGACCGTCCAGAATCCCAAGAAGTCTGTTAGCAAGGAAGCCTGCTTGCAGTTTGGTAGATAATGCCTCTCTGGGGCCGAGATTGCCCCCTTTCGGCTCTGGCTGCCTGTCTCCAGAGGGGAATGGTCTGCAGCTGGCTAGCTCTCCTCAGTCCTATGTTCTGTGAGTGGGCCTGATGGTGTCTTAGGTTAGGGCTTTTTGCATGATAGCTATCCCACAGTCTGCTTTGCTAGCCCAAGTTAGTTCCCTCAGATTGCCCTCAGGGCATTTAGGCCTGGTCCTTACTCTAAGCAATGCAGCCCGCGCCTCCCTGCCAGCCCCAGCTTGCTAGTGGCGGGTGCAGACGTCTGCGCTGCTTCTCCGCTGGCGGAGTTACCGCTGGGCACAGAATCTATGGGTTTTCATTATTTATATTTTTCCTCCTGGTTATGTTGCCCTCTGTGGTTCCAAGGCTCTCCACAGACTCAGCAGTGAGAGTGTTTCCTGGTGTTTGGAAACTTCTCTCTTTCCTAAGACTCCTTTCCTCAGACAGAGCTCCATCCCTACCTCTTTTGTCTCTTTGTCTTTTATATTTTTTTCCTACCTCCTTTCAAAGACAATGGGCTGCTTTTCTGGGTACCTGATGTCCTCTGCAGGCATTCAGAAGTTGTTTTGTGGAATTTACTCAGTGTTCCAATGTTCTTTTGATGAATTTGTGGGGGAGAAAGTGATCTCCCTGTCCTATTCCTCCGCCATCTTATGACCGCCTCGGGTATTGGAGTTTAATTCATGGAGTAGCAAGGTATCTGAATTTTTAACTAGGCCAGAACCTGGCTGAACCTGAACTTCTTTTTCCTTACTTATTCTGAAGCTTTCTTACCTCGTTCAGAATTTTAATTTTGTTTGAAAACCAAAGTCAGTAAATACAGTCTGTACAGACAATACAAACTGAAAGTGCAGTTTGGTATTGAGCACAGCCTATGAAGCTGCTTAGCTATTAGCTTCTGAACTCAGCAAATTACTCTAAGTTGACTGCCTATGTGGTCCTATTACTTTCCCAAATTTCTGATGACCACTGAACCTTTTATAGAACTGTGACTAGTAGAAGACAGTTCTTTAATTTATGCAGTATTCAAATTTTACTCCTTTATTTTGGAAGCAAGGGAGTAACAATTATAATTAGGAAATATTTTAAAAATCTAATTGTGACATCCTATTTTATACCAAGCAAGGGCATCTATATCAATTAGTTCTGTGGTAAAAATAAACCTTAAATCAAGGAGGAGAAGAGTAAACTCAAGAGGAGGAAAGGTATTTCGGGGAAGTGGTTGCTTGCTCTTGACTATGAAATTATTTATAACTTTTTGTCTAACTCTATGATTCTATAAAATGTTTATAAGTTTAACTACAATGAGATACAATTAAATTAGATAATTTTCTAGGATGGGCTACAGTTCACACTCAAAGGTTTTAACAGACTTTAGTATATATAATTTAAAACCTTTAGTTTTGTTATTAGTAAATACGGTGGCTGAGTCAGTAATTTAGATTGCTAAAAGAATTCTGAAGTAAAAAAGAACTAGCAGTAATGTTGGTGAAAGTCCAGAGAAGGTTAATCATCTAATGACATGTCTTTTATTTCATCCCCAGAATTGTTGGTACATGGATGGCTAAATCTTCAAGTTACCATAACACAAGATGAAAAGCCAACAAACAACATAGGAGATAGTAAAGACTGGATCATTTTATCAGATTCTACTCAGTTTCATCTACAGAAGGCTATAGGTAAGGATGAAATTATGCAGTGTAATAGAGATGCATATGTGGCAGAAAAACTTAGTAATACTCTTCTTCCTTGTTTTTAAAAACAAGAAGATGCTCTGAAATACCTTCTTCAAGACTGGGGCTGTTCTTTTTTTTTTTTTTTTTTTTCTGTATCTTCTAGAACAATGCCTGCCACAGGATAGTTAGTAAGTTTTTTACAATTAATATAGGAAATATGAAATTATACAATGCAACAGAGTGACATCTCATATAAGGCCCAGAAACTCTGCAATGTCCTTCTTTCTTGGGTAGTAAAGACAAGGAGAGGAGATCCTATTACTAATAGGATTTTGAAATAATTGTCCTAATTATAGAGACCATGCTTTCCTCATTTTTATATACTCAATGCTTAACATGTAGTAGGCATTCAAAAATGTTTGTTGAGGGCATACATTGATATCCCTCAACAAAGAAGAGTCATAATTGAGCATAGATAACAATAAAAATACAAGAGATCTGCTCTTTTACCTGAGACTAAAAAAAATTTCTGGAGCCATTATACTGACTATTATTCATTGACTATCCATTATGCACTGTATACTTCTGATATCAGTACTTCAGGTGCTGATCCCAAAGCTTCACAATAATTTGCAAGAAGTTTTATTTTATAGATAAGAAAAGTTAAATACCTACTCATAATCATATAGCCAACGAGTGAGTGGCTAAGCTGTAATTGAGTCCTTATGTCTGTCTAACTCCCAAAACCCATGCACTTTCCACTGTGCCAGTATAATTCAACAATTTATATAGAAAGCTTAGTATGTGTCAGGCAGTATACTAAATTTCTGGAAAACCAGGATAAATAATGAGTGATGCTTTACCTAGAGGAGTTTACAGCTTGGTTGGGGGAGAATGATTATGTAGCACCAGTAAGTTACAGATAAAATGCTCTGGAAGCAGTTCATTTTAGCTGAGGGAAATGGAGGAAATTTTTCCCCAAAGTTTTTGAGCTAGGCCTTGGAAAACAGTGGAGCAGGGTGGAGCATGTATTTGGGAATAGACAGAGCAACTTCACTTTCACGCATTGGAGAAGGAAATGGCAACCCACTCCAGTGTTCTTGCCTGGAGAATCCCAGGGACAGGGGAGCCTGGTGGGCTGCCATCTGTAGGGTTGCACAGAGTCGGACACGACTGAAGTGACTTAGCAGCAGCAGCAGCAGCAGTGTGAAGAAAGCTGAGCACCGAAGAACTGATGCTTTTGAACTGTGGTGCTGGAGAAGACTCTTGCAAGTCCCTTGGACTGCAAGGAGATCCAGCCAGTCCTTTCTGAAGGAGATCAACCCTGGGATTTCTTTGGAAGGAATGATGCTAAAGCTGAAACTCTAATACTTTGGCCACCTCATGCGAAGAGTTGACTCATTGGAAAAGAGTCTGATGCTGGGAGGGATGGGGGCAGGAGGAGAAGGGGACGACAGAGTATGAGATGGCTGGATGGCATCACGGACTCGATGGACGTGAGTCTGAGTGAACTCCAGGAGTAGATGATGGACAGGGAGGCCTGGTATGCTGCGATTCATGGGGTAACAAAGAGTCGAACACAACTGAGCGACTGAACTGAACTGAGTGTCCTATGTGAATGAAACCGGACAAGCATGAAAGTATTATATTCTGAGAGAAAACTTGGTAGCCTGATCAAAGACAGCCTGATCAAAGTCTTAATTTAGGTCTGTTCAGGTTCCCATCATCCTTTTAATGGATACGTTCTCCCCATCCTTGAATAGGTCCCCAGTTAAATACTTTTTCTACATCACAGCCATATCTATCAACTGAAAATGGAACGTAGAGATTCCCGTACTCAAAAAATTTCAGGAACTTCCCATTTTATACAGATTTTAAGTTGATATAATTAAGCCTATAATTAAGGGTCTATATTTTGACCTCAATCAACTGTTCCAAAACTATTTTGTACTGGTGCTGTGTGCTTAGTCACATCAGTCATGTCTGACTTTTTGCGACCCCATGGACTCTATCCTGTCAGGCTCCTCTGTCCATGGGATTTTCCTAGCAAGAACACTGGAGTGGGTTCCAGGGGATCTTCCCAACCCAGAGATCGAATCTCTGTCTCCTGAGTCTCCTGCACTGCAGACGGATTCTTTATCCCTGAGCCAATACCTTTTACTTACCTTTCTTAATCTGTCATCACTATTTATAGCAAAAGTACATATGCTATCATAGAGGTATGAATAAAGATACATGTCTTACTGGCTGTTCTAGACTGTAAGATTCTTTTGGATAGGATCTAAACTTAGCACCATATCTTAGAGATAAACCATGACTCAATACATTTTAGTGAGGAAGAAGAGCCTGAGATTAAAAGATAGTTTTTCCTCTATAATCTCTTTGCTGTTCTTGCCAGTTATAAAAGTAATATGTTTTATATGAGGCTAAATATTATTAAAAGCAAAATGATTGTCTGAGGAGGCCTTACAAATAGCTGTGAAAAGAAGAAAAGTGAAAAGCAAAGGAGAAAAAGAAAGATATAAGCATGTGAATGCAGAGTTCCAAAGAATAGCAAGGAGAGATAAGAAAGCCTTCCTCAGCGATCAATGCAAAGAAATAGAGGAAAACAACAGAATGGGAAAGACTAGAGATCTCTTCAAGAAAATTAGAGATACCAAGGGAACATTTCATGTAAAGATGGGCTCAATAAAGGACAGAAATGGTATGGACCTAACAGAAGCAGAAGATATTAAGATGAGGTAGCAAGAAAACACAGAAGAACTGTACAAAAAAGAGCTTCACGACCCAGATAATCACGATGGTGTGATCACTCACCGAGAGCCAGACATCCTGGAATGGGAAGTCAAGTGGGTGTTAGAAAGCATCACTACGAACAAAGCTAGCGGAGGTGATGGAATTCCAATTGAGCTATTTCACATCCTGAAAGATGATGCTGTGAAAGTGATGCACTCAATATGCCAGCAAATTTGGAAAACTCAGCAGTGGCCACAGGACTGGAAAAAGTCAGTTTTCATTCCAATCCCAAAGAAAGGCAATGCCAAAGAATGCTCAAACTATCTCACAATTGCACTCATCTCAATGCTAGTAAAATAATGCTCAAAATTCTCCAAGCCAGGCTTCAGCAGTATGTGAACCATGAACTTCCAGATGTTCAAGCTGGTTTTAGAAAATGCAGAGGAACAGAGATCAAATTGCCAACATCCTCTGGATCATGGAAAAGAAAGAGTTCCAGAAAAACATCTATTTCTGCTTTATTGACTATGCCAAAGCCTTTGACTGTGTGGATCACAATAAACTGTGGAAAATTCTTTAAGAGATGGGAATACAAGACCACCTGACATGCCTCTTGAGAAACCTATATGCAGGTCAGGAAGCAACAGTTAGAACTGGACATGGAACAACAGACTGGTTCCAAATAGGAAAAGGAGTACATCGAGGCTGTATATTGTCACCCTGCTTATTTAACTAATATGCAGAGTACATCATGAGAAACGCTGGGCTGGAAGAAGCACAAGCTGGAATCAAGATTGCCTGGAGAAATATCAATAATCTCAGATATGCAGATGACACCACCCTTATGGCAGAAAGTGAAAAGGAACTAAAAAGCCTCTTGATGAAAGTGAAAGAAGACAGTGAAAAAGCTGGCTTAAAGCTCAACATTCAGAAACTAAGAAAACTTAGAAAACGAAGATCATGGCATCTGGTCCCATCACTTCATGGGAAATAGATGGGGAAACAGTGGAGACAGTGTCAGACTTAAATTTGAGGGGCTCCCAAATCACTGTTTGCAGCCATGAAATTTAAAAACCCTTACTCCTTGCAAGGAAAGTTATGACCAACCTAGACAGCATATTGAAGAGCAGTGATATTACTTTGCCAACAAAAAGTCTGTCTATTCAAGGCTATGGTTTTTCCAGTGGTCATGTATGGATGTGAGAGTTGGACTGTGAAGAAAGGTGAGTGCTGAAGAATTGATGCTTTTGAACTGTGGTCTTGGAGAAGACTCTTGAGAGTCCTTTGGACTGCAAGGAGGTCCAGTACCTCCATCCTAAAGGAGATCAGTCCTGGGTGTTCTTTGGAAGGACTGATGTTGAAGCTGAAACTCCAATACTTTGGCCACCTCATGAGATGAGCTGACTCACTGGAAAAGACTCTGCTGCCTGGAGGGATTGGGGGCAGGAGGAGAAGGGGACGACAGAGGATGAGATGGCTGGATGGCATCACCAACTCGATGGACATGAGTTTGAGTGAACTCTGGGAGTTGGTGATGGACAGGGAGGCATGGAGTGAGGCAGTTCATGGGGTCACAAAGAGTCAGACATGACTGAGCGACTGGACTGAACTGAACTGAACTGAAATAAATTATGGTAATGCATATAGTGGGCTACCATGTATCCATTAAAAAGAAAACAGAAACTCTACAAGTACTAATATGAGACAATCTTTAAGATACATTGTTGAATAAAAATAGGAAAGTACGTAACAATGTGTATGTTACCCTGTATTTGTATTAAAAGACAGAAAAGAATTAATATTAATGCCTCTAGTATTTTCACAAAGATACCCAGGATGTAACTGATAATAGTTGTAGCCTCCATGCTTGTGGTGGTGGCTGGGGGAGTGAGTACACTGGTAGCAGTGAATCTTTTCACCATACTTTCTGTATCTTTTGAATTTTAAATTATTTGAATCTATTAACATATTAAAATTAACCATAAATGAATACATAAGTAAATGAAATTCAATTTTAAAAAGTTAAGGTCACAAAGGTAAACAGGCTTACACAAAGATAAAACATTTGTAGAAAAAGTGGAAAATAAAGAAGAAATAAAAATCACTCATAGTGCCAGAGTTGTGAAGTAACTAGTGAGGTTCATGGCTTGGACCTCCCGAGATGGCTCAGTGGTAAAGAATTTGCCAGCCAATGCAGGAGATGTGGGTTCCATTTCTGGGTCAGGAAGATACTCTGGAGGAGGAAATGGCAATCCACTCTAGTATTCTTGGCTGCAAAATCCTATGGACAGAGGAGCCTGGCAGGGAACAGTCCATAGGACTGCAAAGAATCAGCCACAAGTGAGCACACACATGCGTCAAAGAGGAAATAAAAATCACTCATAAAGCCGTAGTTGTGGGGTAACTAGTTAACATCCAAGTGTAATCCCTTCTTGTTTCTATTTTCTTTTCATTTGGAGGATATATATTTTATTTTCAGTATTATTAATGGTTATATTTTAGTTTTTGCTCCAATCAAGGTTATAACTATCTCAATGTCTCCTGACTTCCATTAGATGTATGAAGAATTTAACACTTTCCCTTTTGCCTTGTTCTTCCCTCGTTCACTTTCAGGATAATATAATTTAGAATTTAAACACAAATTTTTGTTATTGCATCAATTTTTATATTACAAATATTTTCCATCAATAATATTTTGGCATATGCCTTAGGCTTTTTACATAGCAGGCTTATTGAGATATAATTCACATACCACTTAATTCACATAATAAAGTATACATTTTTCATTCATAAAGTCCACAATTATTTTTAATATAGTCACAGAGTTGTACAGTTATTACCACAGTCAGTTTTATCATTCCCAAAAGAAACCATGTATTCATTAGCAGTTTTTCCTTCCACTTCTCTCAATTGTGCTACTGCTAAGTCACTTCAGTCGTGTCCGACTCTGTGCTACCCCATAGATGGCATCCCACCAGACTCCCCCATCCTGGGGATTCTCCAGGCAAGAATACTGAGTGGGTTGCCATTTCCTTCTCCAAGCCTTTGTTTCGTCATCTTGATAATGGAAATATTAATCAGCACCTAAGTTGTAGGAATATTTTATTATCTAATATAATATGAGCATAGATTCTTGCAAAGTACCTGGCCTGTAGTGACCACTCAGTACAGGTTTATGATGATCATTTTCTTTTTATAGCTATGATTAGTATTTTTGTAGTCAGGGAGATCCAACCAGTCCATTCTGAAGGAGATCAGTCCTGGGATTTCTTTGGAGGGAATGGTGCTGAAGCTGAAACTCCAGTACTTTGGCCACCTCATGCGAAGAGTTGACTCACTGGAAAAGAGTCTGATGCTGGGAGGGATTGGGGGCAGGAGGAGAAGGGGACGACAGAGGATAAGATGGCTGGATGGCATCACTGACTGGATGGACGTGAGTCTGAGTGAACTCTGGGAGTTGGTGATGGACAGGGAGGCCTGACGTGCTGCGATTCATGGGGTCACAAAGAGTTCGACATGACTGAGTGACTGAACTGAACTGAACAGAGTCATCAAAAATTGTGAATGTGAAAGTGAAGTCACTCAGTCAGGTCCGACTCTTTGTGACCCCTTGGACTGTAGCCTACCAGGCTCCTCTGTCCATGGGATTTTCCAGGCAATAGTACTGGAGTGGATTGACATTTCCTTCTCCAGGGGATCTTCCTGACCCAGGGATCGAACCCAGGTCTCCCGCATTGTAGACAGACGCTTTACTGTCTGAGCCACCAGGGAAGTCTCTCAACCCTAGGCAACCACTAATCTACTTTCTACATCTGCAGATTTGCCTATTTCATACAAATGAAATCGTACAATATGTGGTCTCTGAGGATTGGTTTGGCTTAGCATAATGTTTTCAAGATTCGTTCATAGTGTAGCATGTATCAATGCTTTTATTCCTTTTTCTAGTAGAATAAGGTTCCATCATATGGATATACCATATTTTGTTTATTCATTCACCACTTCATGTGCATTTGGATTGTTTCCATTATTTGGCTATTACGAATAATGCTGTTATGAACATTTATGTGCAAGTTTTTGTGTGAACATGTTTTCGTTCTCATGTGTTTATGTCTTGGAAAGAAATTGCTGTGTCATGAGGTTACTCAGTGGTTATCTTTCTGAAGAATTATCAGATTGCTTTCCAAAGTGACTGCACCATTTTACCTTCTCACCAATATTTGAAGGTCCAATTTCTTCACAGCCTGGTCAGTACTTGTTATTATGTGTTTTTCTTTTTTTTTTATTATAGCTATCCTAGTGGATATGAAGTCACTTTCAGCTCTGAAACCAAACCTTTTAGTTGTTTTTCAGTAAAAGATGATATCTTTATACTTGGGGAAAAACACCAAATATACGAATGGCTGTGTATACTAAAGGACTTTGTATTAATGTACAGAAGCAAAGAGATAACATCTTATTAATTTGTACCAATAGCTCTCAAACTTCAGTGTGCATTGGAATCACCTGGAAGATTTTTTTGTGAAAGTTTATATTGTTGGGCTCTACCTGAGTTTCTGAATTAGTAAGACTGTGATGTGTCAGAAGATTTTGTAGCAAGCTTTTATATGCTGCTGGTCTGAGGACCACATTTTTAGAACCAGTGATTTGACAAACATGTTGGTAACGCTTTCTTTGTCCTCAGTTTCTTCCTTAAGTGTTTCATATGCGTTAGCTAATATATCATTTTACAGATGAGGAAATTGAGGCACACACAGATTAAATAACTAGACGGGGAAACTGAGACCTGAAAAGGTTAATAACATGTTCAAAAGCACATATCTAAAAATAGCAGGGGCTTCCCTTGTGGCTCAGTTGGTAAAGAATCTGCCTGCAATGCGGGCAACCTGGGTTTGATCCCTGGGTTGAGAAGATCCCCTGGAGAAGGGAAAGACTACCCACTCCAGTTGGAGTGGCAGCTGCATGGTGCTGAAGCAGCTGTGAGGAGATACCCCACGTCCAAGGGCAGAGAAGCCCCAGGAAGACAGTAGGCGCTGGAGTGGCCGCTGTGCGGCGCTGGAATGGCCGCTGTGCGGCGCTGGAGTGGCCGCTGTGCGGCGCTGGAGTGGAGTGGCCGCTGTGCGGCGCTGGAGTGGAGTGGCCGCTGTGCGGCGCTGGAGTGGCCGCTGTGTGGCGCTGGAGCAACTTTGAGGCGATACCCCATGTCCAAGGGCAAAGGAGAAGCTCCAGCAAGACTGTAGGAGGGGCAAAACCACATTTCAGATCAAACCTCATACCCGCCAGAGACACTCAGAGGGCTCAAAAAAACCTTATGTACACCAGAACCAAGAGACCCCACAGAGACTGAGACAGAACCGTCTCAGTGTGGAGTTATGGGTCAGCAGAGGACTGCTGCAGGGGCAGGGGCTATGGGTGCAGCAGACCTGGGTATGCCATAAGCCCTTTTGAAGGAGATCACCATTAACCCCACTATAGAGCTACCAGAACTTACACAGAACTGGGGAAACAGACTCTTGGAGGGCACAAACAGAACCTTGTGTGCACCAGGACCCAGGAGAAAGGAGCAGTGACCTCACAAGAGACTGATTCAGACTTGCCTATGAGTGTAAAGGAGTCTCCAGTGGAGGCATGGGTTGGCAGGGGCCTGCTGCAGGGTTGGGGGCACTGTGTGCATGGGATCTTTTGAAAGAGGTCTCTGTTATCTTCATTACCTCCACCATAGTTTGGCCCAGGTAAAAACCAGGAAAGGAACATAGCCCCACCCATCAGCAGAACATTGGATTAGAGATTTACTGGGCATGGCCTCTCCCATCAGAACAAGACCCAGTTTCCCCCTCAGTCAGTCTCTCCCATCAGGAAGCTTCTATAAGCCTCTTATCCTTCTCTATCAGAACGCAAAGCAAAAAGCAAAGTGAAATCACTCAATCGTTTGTGACCCCACAGACTGTGGTCTACCAAGCTCCTCCATCCATGGGATTTTCCAGGCAAGAGTACTGGAATGGGTTGCAATTTCCTTCTGCAGGGGATCTTCCCAACCCAATGATTGAACCCAGGTCTCCCCATTGTAGGCAGACACTTTTACCGTCTGAGCCACCAGGGGAGACTCATTAGAAGGGCAGACAGACTCAAAACCACAATCACAGAAAACTAACCAATCTGATCACATGGACCACAGCCTTGTCTAACTAAATGAAACTACGAGTCATGCCATGTAAAGCCACCCAAGATGAACGGGTCATGGTGGAGAGTTCTGACAAAACATGGTCCAGTGGGAGGAGGGAATGGCAAACTACTTCAGTATTCTTGCCTTGAGAACACCATGAACAGTATGAAAGGGGAAAAAGATAGGACACTGAAAGATGAACTACCCCGGTTGGTAAGTGCCCAATATGTTACTGGAGATCAGTGGAGAAATAACTCCAAAAAGAATGAAGGGAGACGGAGCCAAAGCAAAAACAACATCCAGATGTGGATGTGACTGGTGATGGAAGTAAAGTCCAATGCTATAAAGAGCAAGACTGCATAGGAACCTGGAATGTTGGGTCCCATGAATGAAAGGCAAATTGAAAGTGGTCAAACAGGAGATGGCAAGAGTGACCATCGACATTTTAGGAATCAGTGAACTAAAATGGACTGGTATGAGCAAATTTAACTTAGATTACCATTATATCTACTACTGTGGACAAGAATCCCTTAGAAGAAATGGAGTAACCATCATAGTCAGCAAAAGACTCTGAAATGCAGTACTTGGATGCAATCTCAAAAATGAAAGAATGATTGCTGTTTGTTTCCAAGGCAAACCATTCAATATCACAGTAATCCAAGTCTATACCCCAATCAGTAGTGCTGAAGAAACTGAAATTGAATGGTTCAATGAAGATCTACAAGATGTTCTATAACTAACACCCCCCAAAAATGTCCTTTTGGGGGAATGGAATACAAAAGTAGGAAGTCAAGAAATACCTGGAGTAACAGGCAAATTTGGTCTTGAGTACAGAATGAAGCAGGGCAAAGGCTAAGAGAGTTTTGCCAAGAGAGCGCACTGGTCATAGCAAACACCCTCTTCCAACAACACAAGAGAATACCGTATACATAGACATCATCAAATGGTCAATACTGAAATCAGATTGATTATATACTTTGCAGCCAAAGATGGAGAGGCTCTAGACAGTCAGCAAAAATAAGACTGGGAGCTGACTGGCTCAGATAATGAACTCCTTATTGCCAAATTCAGACTTAAATTGAAGAAAGTAGCGGAAACCACTAAACCATTCAGGTATAAACTAAATCAAATTCCTTATGCTTATACAGTAGAAGTGAGACATAGATTCAAGGGATTAGATCTGATAGGATACCTGAAGAACCATGGACAGAGATTCGTGACATTGTACAGGAGGCAGGGATCAAGACCATCCCCAAGAAAAAGAAATGCAAAAGGCAAAATGGTTGTCTGAGGAGAAAAGAAGAGAAACTAAAGGCAAAGGATAAAAGGAATGATATACCCATTTCAATGCAGAGTTCCGAAAAATAGCAAGGAGTGATAAGAAAATCTTCCTTGGTGATCAATGCAAAGACATAGAGGAAAACAATAGAATGGGAAAGACTAGAGATCTCTTCAAGAAAATTAGAGATACCAAGGGAACATTTCATGCAAAGATGGGCTTGATAAAGTACAGAAATGGTATGGTCCTAACAGAAGCAGAAGATATTAAGAAAAGGTGGCAAGAATACACAGAAGAACTATACAAAAAGATCTTCATGACCCAGATAATCACTCATCTAGAGCCAGAAAACCTGGAATGCAAAGTCAGGTGGGCCTTAGGAAGCATCATTGCACACAAAGCTAGTGGAGGTGATGGAATTCCAGTTGAGCTATTTCAAATGCTAAGAGATAATGCTGTGAAAGTGCTGCACTCAGTATGCAAATTTGGAAACCTCAGCGGTGGCCACTGGACTGGAAAAGGTCAGTTTTCATTCTAATCCTAAATAAAGGCAATGCCAAAGAATGCTCAAACTATCTCACAATTGCACTCATCTCAATGCTAGTAAAGTAATCCTCAAAATTCTCCAAGCCAGGCTTCAACAGTATGTGAACTGTGAGCTTCCAGATGTTCAAACTGGACTTGGAAAAGACTGAGGAACCAGAGATCAAATTGCCAACATCTGCTGGATCATCGAAAAAAGCAAGAGAGTTCCAGAAAAACATCTATTTCTGCTTTATTGACTATGCCAAAGCCTTTGACTGTGTGGATCACAACAAACTGTGGAAAATTCTTAAAGAGATGGGAATACCAGACCACTTGACCTGCCTCTTGAGAAATCTGTATGCAGGTCAGGAAGCAACAGTTAGAACTGGACATGGAACAACAGACTGATTCCAAATAGGGAAAAGAGTACATCAGGGCTATATATTGTCACCTTTCTAATTTAAGTTAAATGCAGAGTACATCATGAGAAACACTGGACAGGATGAGGTACAAGCTGGAATCAAGATTGCTGGGAGAAATATCAATAACTTCAGATATGCAGATGATACCACTCTTAAGGTAGAAAGTGAAAAAGAACTAAAGAGCCTCTTGATGAAAGTGAAAGAGCAGAGTGAAAATGTTGACTTAAAACTCAACATTCAGAAAATTAAGATCATGGTGTCTGTTCCCATCACTTCTCAGCAAATAGATGGGGAAACAGTGGAAACAGTGGCACACTTTATATTCTTGGACTTTAAAATCACTGCAAATGGTGACTGCAGCCATGAAATTAAAAGACGCTTGCTCCTTGAAAGAAAAGACCAACCTAGACAGCATTTTAAAAAGCAGAGAGATTACTTTGCCAACAAACGTCCATCTAGTCAAAGCTATAGTTTTTCGAGTAGTCATGCATGGATGTGAGAGTCAGACTATAAAGAAAGCTAAGCGCTGAAGAACTGATGCTTTTGAACTGTGGTGTTGAAGACTCTTGAGAGTCCCTTGGATTTCAAGGAGATCCAGTCCATCCTAAAGGAAATCAGTCCTGAATATTCATTGGAAGGACTTATGCTGAAGCTGAAAGTCTAATACTTTAGCCACGTGATGTGAAGAACTGACTCACTGGAAAAGACCCTAATGCTGGGAAAGATTGAAGGCAGGAGGAGAAGGGGGTGACAGAGGATGAAATGGTCGGATGGCACCACCGACTCAGTGGACATGAGTTTGAGTGAACTCTGAGAGTTGGTGATGGACAGGGAGGCCTGGCATGCTGCAGTCCATCAGTTTGCAGAGTCATACACGACTTAGCTATTGAACTGTATTGAGCTGAAAAATAGCAGAGCTGATGGTTTGCGCTGGCTCTAGTGCTTAGGTTCTTAACTACCTGTTAGCTGCTTTGTGTTTAGTTAAGTCACACAGTTACTGAATGAATACTTGAAAACAATCAGTTTCCTACAAATTTGAGATACTTAGTTCCAAGAAAGAATTGTCCTCTTTCAAGGCAATTTAAAAATCAAGTATTCCTTCAATGTTCTTGTGTCTAGTAGTTAATTCATTCATTGCTGTGTCCAGTAATAAAATATTTTTATGTTTATGATATTTTATGTTTTATATAAGATAGGACTACTGTGAATTATACTTTTATAATAGCGAGTACTGTTGAATATCTATGTAGTATTGTGACCTTGGAGTATCATTGAAATTTTTTGGGTTTCAGTTTCTTCATCAGACTGTGCTTCTGTGATTTGGACTTAGTTGTTTCATTGTAATAGTCAGATGATGACAATCATTTTTTAGTTGAGAAGGGAAATTTAATTCAACAGATGGAGTATTCTGTTTTAAGATTTTTCTGCTATAAAATCTTCTCAGTGTTAGAAAAGTTATGGATGAAAATACAGTCGATTGTGCTTTGTTTAACAGCTTGTTTCTCTGTGGATATTTGTGTGTTTGTGTGTATTTTGGAGGGGGCTGTGTTGGTTCTTAATTGTGGCATATGGACTTTTCTCTAGTTGTGGCACAAGGACTCCAAAGTGCATGGGCTCAGTAGTTACAGCATGGGGGCTTAGTTGTCCCGCAACATGTGGGATCTTAGTTTCCTGCCCAGGGATTGAGCCTACATCTCCTACACTGGAAGGTGTATTCTTAACCACTGGACCACCAGGAAAGTTCCTGGACATTGTTTTTGTGATTATGATTTTATATTGAATTAGTAATTTCTTTCTTATATATTCCTATTTTGTATATCAGTTATTTCATGGTGTTTTATAATTTATTAATGTTTTATCTCTTAGACTGATCTGAAGTTTCTAAAATGTGTACTACCTCAAATAGTTTTTGTTATACCTTGGTTATATACACATTAAATTCAGAAAACTTTACTAAGCATTTCTAGAGGATGCATAAGAAAGAATTAAAGAAATTAAATTTTACTTGTAATAGTTTTCATTCAGTTTTGTTGTTGTTGTTGAGTCACTCAGTTGTGTCCAACTCTTCATGACCCCATGGACTGGATCACTCCAGGCTTCCCTGTCCTTCACTGTCTTCCAGAGCTTGCTCAAACTCATGTCTGTTGAGTCGGTGATGCCATCCAACCATCTCATCCTCTTGTCATCCCCTTCTCTTCCTGCCTTCAATCTTTCACAGTATCAGGTCTTTTCTCATGAATTGGCTTTTTGTATCAGATGCCCTAAGTATTGGAGCAGTGACAACCTAGGGAGATAAGATGAAGTGGGAGGTAGGAGGGAGGTTCAAGAGGGAAGGGACATATATGTGTCTATGGGTGATTCATGCTGATATATGGCAGAAATCAACACAATATTATAAAGCAATTATCCTTCAATTAAAAATAAATTAAAAAGACAAACTTCTAAATCAGAACCTCTGGAAAGAAGGCCTAAGAATCTCCCATTTAACATATGCCCTAGATCCTTAAGCAGTCTAAAAGACTGAAAACAATTTTTTTAAGATTAATAAAAAACTGTACAGTTGCTAAGTTGTGTCCAGCTCTTTGCAACTCCATGAACTGCAGCACACCAGCCTTCCCTGTCTTTCACTGTCTCCCTGAGTTTGCTCAAACTCATGTCCATTTAGTCAGTGATGCTATCCAACCATCTCATCCTCTGTCACCCCCTTCTCCTCTCGCCTTCAGTCTTTCCCAGCATCAGGGTATTTTCCAATAAGTCAGTTCTTCTCATCAGGTGGCTAAAGTATTGGAGCTTTAGCATCAGTCTTTTCAATGAATATTCAGGACTGATTCCTTTAGGATTCACTGGTTTGGTCTCCCTGCAGTTCAAGGGACTCTGAAGAGTCTTCTCCAATACCACAGTTCAAAAGCATCAATTCTTTGGCACTCAGCCTTCTTTACAGTCCAATGCTCACAACCATACATGACTACTGGAAAAACCATAGCATTGACTAGATGGATCTTTGTTGGCAAAGTAATGTCTCTGCTTTTAACACCCTCTCTAGGTTGGTCATAGCTTTTCTTCCAAGTTGCAAGCGTCTTTTAATTTCATGGCTGCAGTCACCATCTGCAGTGATTTTGGAGCCCAAGAAAAGTCTATCGCTGTTTCCATTGTTTCCCCATCTATTTGCCATGAAGTGATTCCGTTTACCAATTAGTAAAATATATCAGGAAATTGGTCAAAATCTTGCAGAAAAATCACTGGATTTCTGTTCAAGGGAATACTGAATACTTAGGGGCATTCTATGGAGAAGGCAATGGCACCCCACTCCAGCACTCTTGCCTGGAAAATCCCATGGATGGAGGAACCTGGTGGGCTGCAGTCCATGGGATCGCTAAGAGTCAGACATGACTGAACGACTTCACGTTCACTTTTCACTTTCATGCTTTGGAGAAGGAAATGGAAATCCACTCCATTGTTCTTGCATGGAGAATCCCAGGGATGAGGGAGCCTGGTGGGCTGCCGTCCATGAGTTCACACAGAGTTGGACACGACTGAAGCGACTTAGCAGCAGCAGCAGTAGCAGGGGCATTCTAAAGGAGATCAGTCCTGGGTGTTCTTTGGAAGGACTGATGCTAAAGCTGAAACTCCAATACTTTGGCCACCTGATGTGAAGAGCTGACTCACTGGAAAAGACTCATGCTGGGAGGGATTGGGGGCAGGAGGAGAAAGGGATGACAGAGAATGAGATGGCTGGATGGCATCACTGACTTGATGGACATGAGTTTGAGTGAACTCTGGGAGTTGGTGATGGACAGGGAGGCCTGCTGCTACTGCTAAGTCGCTTCAGTCATGTCCGAGTCTGTGAGACCCGGCATACTGCAATTCATGGGGTCGGACATGACTGAGCAACGGAACTGAACTGAACTGAAGGGGCACTAGAGGGTTCATCTGATTCTAACTGAATGTGTATTTTTTGTCATCTTTCATTGACGAGGCTATTTTACAGCTCTTTAGAGATAAAAGTTAAAGTTAGAAAACAAAAAGATTCCATAAAGAAAAAAGAAAATAGAAAACAATGTTTTCTGCCCATAACAATGTAAATTATTCCTCTTCTCAGCAATGCAGAACAATTTTTTCCAGTAGAGAATATAAATTTCTGTAAGTTAAATTCTATTATGAATAGATTTTTCACTTCTTGCTAGATTCCACATTAATTAATACATTAAATAAAATCCCTGACACTCAGCATTTTGACTCATGGTTATTGTTGTTTGTATGAGTCATGATTTTACCATTTTGGAAATTAAACACTATGATTTTTAAATACTTATAAAATGTACATATAAATAGATAAGTACAAGCATATATGTGGGCTCTCGGTGGCTCAGTAGTAAGGAATCCACCTGTCAATGCAAGAGATGTAAATTTGATCTCTGGGTCTGGAAGAACCCCTGGAGAAGGAAATGGCAACCCACTCCAATATTCTTGCCTGGGAAATCCCATGGACAGAGGATCCTGGCGGGCTACAGTCTATGCGGTTGCAAAGAGTTGGACACGATTAAGAATGCACACACACTCAGAAGCACATATGTATATGAAATTTAAAGAAATATGCATATGATGTGCTGAAAAGTAACAAAACAATAATTATTTAAACTAAGTAACATTTTTGCATAGTACAATGTATGTATACTTAAGATAAAATATATTCATAAGCAAGAAGAAAATTAAGAAATAAAAACTTTTATGTTTGCCGACTAAAGTCTGTCTAGTCAAGGTTATGGTTTTTCCTGTGGTCAAGTACAGATGTGAGAGTTGGACTGTGAAGAAGGCTGAGCACTGAAGAATTGATGCTTTTGAAGTGTGATGTTGGAGAAGACTCTTGAGAGTCCCTTGGACTGCAAGAGATCCAACCCGTCCATTCTGAAGGAAATCAGCCCTGGGATTTCTTTGGAAGGAATGATACTAAAGTTGAAACTCCAGTACTTTGTCCACCTCATGCGAAGAGCTGACTCATTAGAAAGGACTCTGATGCTGGGAGGGATTGGGGGCAGGAGGAGAAGAGGACGACAGGATGAGATGGCTGGATGGCATCACTGACTCGATGGACATGAGTCTGAGTGAACTCCAGGAGTTGGTGATGGACAGGGAGGCCTGGCGTGCTGCGATTCATGAGGTCGCAAAGAGTCAGACATGACTGAGCGACCGAATTGAACTAATGATCTTACCATCTAGCAATAATATGACCTTGGAATAAGGTGTTTCAGACTTGCATTTTGTGTTTATTTAATTTTTTTCTAACATAACAATGTATCCCATATTGATTTAAAGGATTTAGATCTTTGTTTTTTTTTTTAACTTAAGAGTATATCAATGAGCACTTTTTTGACACTGAGTTTTTAAAGGTTGTATTTCAGCATTTCTTAAGGAGAGGGAACTAACAAAGCTTCCTGCTAGCTAATTTAGTTCTAATAACTTTGCAAGTGCCATGTCATTATTTTAAAAATGAAAGAATGTTAAGAAGGCACACAAAATCACCAAATGCAGAAGAAATTAAAGCAAAAGTATTTTAATACTCTGTATTCCAGAGATGGTTGCCCTGTGTGGGATCTTAGAAGTCTGTCTATACACATTACCATGATGAATGAACTCCTTTTTCAATTGTTTTTGTTTAAAAAGAAGCTGGCATGGAGGTTATTGGGGGATTAAGGGTGAGGAAGAACCTAAGACTACAAAGGAAATGAAGCCTGGAAAATCAGTATAGGGTAGCGGTCCTGTCCTAGCTGTTAACATTTAAAAAGCCCTTTCAAGGATCATAGAAATAAAGGCTACAAATGTCTAGAGCTTGAAATGGCTTTTATACTTTTGAACCTGTTATGAAAGCTTTTCTTAGAACTCTCCTTCTTTCCCTCCTGCAAAACAAAATAGTTAAGCAAGAAAAAGAGAGAGAGAGAGAGAGAGAGAGAGAGAGAGAGAGAGAGAGAGAGAGAGAGATTAAACAGGAAAAGACCAGATATAAAGGATGTTACCATAGCTTATTTTAAATTTCTGAGCCAAAAGAACAGTTTCTTCTTAAAAAAAAAAAAAAAGGAACAAAGAGGAAGAACTGCCATATTTCAAAGTCTGAAGGAAACAAAGAGAATAAGTGGTTATATCCTTGAATCTTGTGAATTGCTGGTAGCTTCAGTGTAGCTGTATTTCCAGCAGGAGTCGACACTTTTTGATTTCGTTGCTACTGAACTGGTTTATGAACAAGTTACGAAAGTAAAGAGAAAGCGGCAATGTGCATTGAGACTATTCTGTTTTTAATGCAATATTTGGTTGAACACCAATGTTCTCTAGGTTTTTATAAAGAGTAAGTTAAAAAAAAAAGTCAAAGGACACGGATTGCTAATTCTTATAAAGTTCCTCACCAGAGACCAAGTATGACTTTCTTTCCTTGTTTTATGATTTCCTTGTTATTTTGTTACAATAGAAATGGAAGAATGAATGACCGACATGTAATTTTTGTTCTTTAGTACCAACAAGATTATAAAGGGATTTTAGTCCTGTCACTGCTATTTATCATGTCCTTGTCACCTAACCTCTCTTAAAGCCAAACTAGTTTATCATTTCTTACATCTGCAAAGCTCTATAATTCTGTGAATTTTAAAAATGTAACAGTAATGCTAAAGGATAAAATCCTCTTTAAAAAGCAGGTGTCAGTTAAAAAAAGATTCCTAAGTTTTAAACGATGAAACTAGTAATATAAAAACAAAATTTTAGTGTGACCACAGAATTTAATTTTTTGAATGAATATTTTTAACTGAAATACAACAGATATACAGAAAAGCGCACCAACTGTAAGTATTATAGTTCAGTTGTCACAAAATGAACTTATCTATATGACCTCTGCTCAGGTCAAGAAATAAAACATTTTAAGTACCTCTTTAATCTTCCTTCTGTTTCAGTTATTACCTTCTCTTCCTTTCCAAACATAGCTATCTTGACTTTTAAAAAATTTTCCCTGTTTTTGAGTTTTGTTTAAATACAGCCATACAGCATATATAATTTTATATCTAGTTTCTTTTATATAATGTTGTATTTGAAAGTATATGGTAAAATTTAAGGTGTGATCATGATCATGATCATTATCACCATAAGGAGAATTTATTTTTGTAAGAGGAGGAGACAGCAGAACTCTACTTATTACTGGAGCCAGTGCTGTACTATAAAAATATAAAGTGAGTCACAGATGTGAGTCTTGTGCTGTGCATAGTTGCTCAGTCATGTCCAACTCTTTGTGACCCCATGGACTGTAGCCCACCAGGCTCCTCTGTCCATGGGATTCTCCAGGTGAAGAATAATGGAGTGGGTTGCCATGCCCTAGGGAATCTTCCCAACCTAGGGATCGAACCCGGGTCTCCCATATTGCAGGCAGATTCTTTACCTTCTGAGACACCAAGAAAGCCCAAGAGTGAGTCATGTATGCAATTTTAAATTTTTACTAGTCACACTAAAAAAAATTAAAAAACAGGTGAAATTAAAGTTAATAATATATTTTATGAAAACCAATATATCCAAACAGCTATTGTTTCAGCATGAACTTAATATAAAAACTATTGAAATATTTGACACTAATTATTTATACAAAGTCTTCAAAAATCCAGTGTGAACATTTGTATCACAACACATTTCGATTAAGGGTAGTCACATTTCCAGTAGCCCAATAAGCCACAGTTGCTACTGTGTTGAAAACTACAGATTTGAGGCTTTTCATGATAAAATGGGAACATGATTAGTTCAGTTTAGTTCAGTTCAGTCACTCAGTCGTGTCCGACTCTTTGCGACCCCCATGAGTCGCAGCACGCCAGGCCTCCCTATCCATCACCAACTCCCGGAGTTCACTCAGATTCATGTCCATCGAGTCCGTGATGCCATCCAGACATCTCATCCTCTGTCATCCCCTTCTCCTCCTGCCCCCAGTCCCTCTCAGTATCAGACTCTTTTCCAATGAGTCAACTCTTCGAATGAGGTGGCCAAAGTCCTGGAGTTTCAGCTTTAGCATCAGTCCTTCCAAAGAAATCCCAGGGTTGATCTCCTTCAGAATGGACTGGTTGGATCTCCTTGCAGTCCAAAGGACTCTCAAAGTCTTCTCCAACACCACAGTTCAAAAGCATCAATTCTTCGGCGCTCAGCCTTCTTCACAGTCCAGCTCTCACATCCATACACGACCACAGGAAAAACCGTAGCCTTGACTAGACGGACCTTAGTCGGCAAAGTAATGTCTCTGCTTTTGAACTATCTAGGTTGGTCATAACTTTTCTTCCAAGGAGTACGCATCTTTTAATTTCATGGCTGCAGTCACCATCTGCAGCGATTCAGTGCTGTAAATTTGCCGTGATTTACTCATGCTTTTAGCAATATTATACTGCAATGTATACTAATAGTGGGTTGGTAGTCTATGTTGGTGGCTCAGATGGTAAAGAGTCTGCCTGTAATGCAGGAGACCTAGGTTTTTATCCCAGGATGTGGAAGATCCTCTGGAGAAGGGAATGGCAAACTACTTCAGTATTCTTGCCTGGGAAGTTCCATGGACAGAGGAACGTGGTGGGTATCCATGGGATCACAAAGAGCCGGACACAACTGAGTGACTAACACACACACACACATACACACACACTGTAATGTATTCTAAGAGTAATGTATACTGATAGTGGGTTGTTAATTTATGTTTGAGATATAGGATTTTGAGTATTTTATGTGAATAAGAACTCTGAACTCTACCACTGAAACTTATATTTTGAAATTTTTCCAACTGGACTATTTTGTCAGAGTTTAAATTAGCAACTTTAAAATCAGAACCTTGAACCTATAGGAGTCCAGTATATTCTGAAGTAATTTGCATACTAATGAGGAGCAACAAGAGAGATATTTGGTGGCCTAAAAAGACCTAATGGTAATTGAGAGACACAATGTTCAGAACAACTGGTAGGTAAATAACAAAGGTATATATAATAACTGAAATTTTTATAAGGGAAAACAGTGGATATGACTGACTATATAAAAATAACTTTGCTATTAACTGAATGTTTATGTCCTTCCAAATTCATATGCTGAAACCTAATCTCCAAAGTGATGGCATTTGGAGGTAAGGCCTTTGGGAGATGAATAGGTCATGTGGGCAGAGCCCTCATGAATGAGATTAGTGCCATTTTAAAAGAGACCACAAGAACTCCCTTGATTCTTCCACAAGGGAAGACACAGCAAAAACAGCCATCTATGAGTAAGTGGATGAGGACGTGGATTCTTACCAGACACCAACCTGACAGGGCCTTTATCTTGGACTTCTCAGGGCCCAAAACTGGCAGCTATGAATGTTTATTGTTTAAGCTACCCAGTCTATGTTATTTTTGTTATAGCAGTCCAGACTAAGATAAACTTTGGAAGTTTAGCATAGTAACTTTAGGGAAGTTGTAAATCAAACAAAAGTTTCATAGAAGCAGATTTTTTTTTTTTCTTGGAGAACAATGCTATAAATAATGTCTTGTTCACCAGGATGATCTTTCCTGATGGCTTAGATGGTAATCAAATCTGAGACCTAGGTTCAATCCCTGGGTTGGGAAGATCCCCTGGAGACGGGAATGGCTACCCACTCCAGTATTCTGGCCTGGAGAATTTCATGAACAGAGGAGCCTGGCAGGCTACAGTCCATGGTGTCACAAAGAGTCAGACACAACTGAGCAGCATTCACTGTCTCTTTTCACTAGGATAAGCCTACATAAATCTATTTGAACTATAATATAGTTGGAATATTTATCATTTGCAGTAACAAATACTATTGTAATATTAAAAGTAAAAGAAAATAATTTATATTTTATAGTTTTTCATGCTTTTGAAAAATTATGTAGAATTTTTAGATGAGAAAGGAGGTAGATGATGATATAGCTGTTTTTAAGGGCTAAATGGTTAATGATAGAAATTAATTTTTATAACTTTTTATCATGGAAATTTAAATGTATATATACAGGCAGACAAAATAGTATTGATACTGTACTCTGTTTAATAGGAATATAAAAATTTTTGGCAGAGAAAAGTTCAACCAAAGTTTTCTCCATCAGTCACCAGGTGACAGTCCAGCTTGAGGTGGTTTAATACCTATTTGATTTGGGTTCTGAAGAAGTGGAAGGAACTGAAGATAGTATGCAGTTATGATAATGCAGATTGCATTGATTCATGAACTGAATAGATAGACATATGGCTAAATGCTTAACAGACCAGAAATTAGATTCTAAGAGAAAGATGATATAGGATTCCTGGGCTCAAGTATTTCTTTTTGATCTGTGGTTATTATTGGGGCTTCCCTGGTGGCTCAGAGGTTAAAGCATCTGCCTCCAATGTGGGAGACCGGGGTTTGATCCCTGGGTCGGGAAGATCCCCTGGAGAAGGAAATGGCAATCCACTCCAGTATTCTTGCCTGGAGAATCCCATGGACGGAGAAGCCTAGTAGGTTACAGTCCACGGGGTCGCAAAGAGTCGGACATGACTGAGCAACTTCACCTTCACCTATTATTAACTGTTTTTGCTTAGTTTCTTTTAGTTTCAAAATTACATAATCTTTATATTTTATATTGTGTGAATTTTAGAGAGTTACTGGTTGTTGGGAAAACTTAGAGTAAATTTTTAGGGACAAAGTATGATTCCCTAAGAAAGTTTATTATAAATGTATTGTGAAGTGAAAGTGAAGTCGCTCAGTCGTGTCCGACTCTTTGTGACCCTGTGGACTGTAGCCCACCAGGCTCCTCCATCCATGGGATTCTCCAGGCAAGAATACTGGAGTGGGTTGCCATTTCCTATTAGCCATATGAAATAAAACTTTTTGTTTATATTGTAAAGTGAATTATGTAGTGTAAAATAGAGAATCATTTGTCTATATTTTCACATTTTTCTTTAAAAACAAAAACAAATATGTAAAAATTTTTGACAATGCTTTGTATACCACTTTTATATATAAAACTATGTATATATTCCTTTCTTGTATAATCTGAGATTGTAAATGGTTGCAAAAATTTTTGCCATTATTTTTGACCATGTTGTGGAAAACTTCTTAGGCATATTTTTGGATGGGGCTATTAGCACAAAGCAATGTGGTCTAAAAGACAAAGCCTGAATCAGAAGTAAGAAAGCCTGAAATCACTGTGGTTCTGACACTTATTATGGTGTGATCTTGGATAAATAACTTATCTTTCTGGATCTCAGTTTTTATATGAGTAAAAAGAGAAATTTGAACTAGATAATTTCTAAGATCCTTAAAGGTGGCAGCATGATATAATGAAAATAATACTGTTTTTAGAATCAGATGCATCTGGTTTTCATTCATTCAGCAAGTATTTATTGAGAGAAGTATTGTGCCAAGGACTGGAAATACTAATAAGCGATATAAACAAATTAACTGATTAGTCTCCATCTTTATGGAGCTTATGTTCTATTTTGGTAGACAAAAAGAAAATACATAAAACAATTTTAAAATTTAGTAAGTGCCATATGAAACTTCCTTGGTGGTTGAGAGTCTACCTGCCAATGCCGGGACATGGGTTCGATCCCTGGCCTGGGAAGATTCCACATGCCTGGGGGCAACTAAGCCCATGTGTTACAACTATTAGAACCTCGCTCTAGAGCCTGTGCCCTGCAACAAGAGAAGTCAGCACAATGAGAAACCCACCCATCTCAACTCGAGAAACCCTATGCATAGCAATGAAGACCTAGCACAGCCAAAAATAAATAAATAAATATTTTTTTAAAAAAGTGCCATAAAGAAACAAACAAGTGATTCTTGACAGTGTGGTTTAGGACTGTTTCTCTGAGGTTGTAACTCAGGATGAGAAGGAGCTAGCTAGATAATTAATAGGGAAGTGTTTTCCCTGGTGGCTCAGAGGTTAAAGCATCTGCCTGCAATGTGGGGTACCTGGGTTCGATCCCTGGGTCAGGAAGATCCCCTGGAGAAGGAAATGGCAACCCACTCCAGTATTCTTGCCTGGAGAATCCAATGGATGGAGGAGCCTGGTGGGCTACAGTCCACGGGGTCGCAAAGAGTTGGACACAACTGAGCGACTTCACTTTCACTTTAGATAGAAGGAACAGCATCTAGAAAGGCCTTGAAGATGGAAAGAAGTTCTGGGAGCTGAAAGAAGAGCATTGTGCATTAGAGTGTAGTGAAAAGAAGGGAGAATGGCAAAGATGAGGTTGGAAAGATAAGCAGGGTTTTGTAGATCATGCTATGGAGTTTGGATTTTATCTTAAATACAATAGTAGGCCTTTGTAGAGCTTTTAGCAGAAAAGTGTTTGATTTGATATCTTAAGAAGGTAATTCTGATTGCAATATAAATAATGGATTGGAGAAGGTTTAACAGTAGAAGTGAAGCTTTTGCACAGTCCAGTTGAGGAATAATGAGAACCTGAGTTACAGTGGTATGGTAGAGATGGAGAGATGTGGAACAATTTAAGATATATTTTAGAATTAGAAACAGCAACTTTCTGATGAATTGGATATCATGTATGATAGAAAGGAAGGAATAAAAGATGATTCTTAGGTTTCTGACTTGAGCAACCAATAGACAGAATTTCTCTTTACTCAGATAAGGGAAGATGAACAGATTTGGGTGGGTAGGTATCATGATTTCTTTTTCCTTTTCTTCATTGGACACACATTGATTCCTTCAATCTTTTTGACATTTTTAGGGGATGATATCAAGAAATGGAGTAGGTAATTAAATATTCAAGCCTGAAATTCTTATCAGTCAGGGCTAGAGGTACATATGTGAAAGTCATCAGCGTAAGAATAGTATTTAAATCCATGGGAATAGATGAACTATTCCAAGAAAAGAGACAAACCTCAGAGGACTTTGGCCTGAGTCTGAGGAACCCTAGAACTTAAGTCAGATTAGAAGAGGTAGATTCAGCAGTGGAAGCTAAGAGACAATGGCTAGTGAGGATGAAATAAATCAAGAGAGTATGATATTCATAGACAAGGTCAGTGTTTCAAGAAGGAAAGAGGTATTGAGTGTGTTGAATGCTGATGAGAAATGCAAATTAAAATGAGCACAGATAAATAACTGTTGTATTTGGCAACATTTGATTTGAATTCTGGCTTTGCTACTTTCTAGCTGTGTGACCTTGAATACTTCATTTCACATTGTTGTCATTTAGTTTTGAGGTCATGTCTGACTCTTTGTGATCCCGTAGACTGTAACTGGCTAGGCTCCTCCGTCCATGGGATTCTCCAGGCAAGAATACTGGAGTGGGTTGGCATTTTCTTCTCCAGGGGATCTTCTGGACCCAAAGATCAAACCCATGTCTCTTGCATTGTCAGGCAGATTCTTTGCCACTGAGCCATTTCACATTATCGAAGCTCAATTTTCTCAATTTCAGAAAAGGAAATAACAATATTTCTCTCTCATGATTATTATGAAGTATATGATAAACTAACATGTCTATCTGAAACTGTGCCTGAAAAATTTGGGATGCTCAGTTAATATTAATTTCTTTTTCTCTTTTTAAATTTTAAATAGAGTACACATATCATTGCTTAAGGATGTTAATTTGTTTCTGAAAAATCTGCTGTTTAGTTAAAAGCCATAAAATAAAAAAAATTTTCCATTAATTTTAATTGTAAGTTATGATATATTTCATCCCAACCCAAGATATCCAGACTCCTCACAGATAAAAAAATATAATATTTAAGGAACAATGAAATTAAGTTTGTATAAATGATAAACATTTGAAAGCAAATAAATGTAGATTATACATAAACTATAAAATTATAAAGTTATATTGTATTTGCTGAAGGAGGAAAAGAATAGTTAATGGAAGAGGTGGTATTCATTCTTTGGAAGGTATGTTCTTTCTGTACCATTTTTTCCATAAATATTTTAGACTTTTAGGGGTCATAATTATCTTGTCTTCACATGAATTTGATATGAACTTATGGCACACTTCTAGAGTTTTACAAGTTACTTCCTCTTCATTCTTTATTGGCAAGGCTGAACATTTTGGGTCGTGGTACACAATGCAGAATTTTCCATATGATATTCTCTGACTAGAAATTGTTAAGTTTAGTAAACCAGTGAGTATTTTTGCCTAAAAGTGTAAAATCAAAATATCACACCTTACAGTATATTTGTATAATTTTTTTTGGATAAAAAAGTTATTCTAGGGAAAAGAAGATGTTATCTGAAAGGTGACACTTTTTAAGAGCTATTTAAAACTAATAACTTGCTATCTGATTTAAGTTCTAATTTACTGCTACACGCATGACTATGTTGACTCTGTGAGGATAACTAAAAATTTATAATATAATGAATAGCTTTTAGCAGACAGAGTTTTTAGGTAATTCTTAATTTTAAAGGAAAAACCCTGAAGAAGCAAAGCCACTTTTTAATTTCATCTCTCTCTAATAATGTGAAATGCTCCCTCAATTGAATAAAATTTGAAACTCTAGCTTATATTAACTGGAAATGAGAGAAACTCATTACAAAAATAACATGTTTTAAAATTTTTTTCTTTTAGTTGAGATCTAAACTCCTAACCGGCAAACAATCTTGTGGAGAATCATAAAGCCACTCTGGGTAGGTTTATGCATGTACTAGAGAACCACTGTCCAGGCAAGTTGAATTTCCACTGCATACTGAACTTATACATCTAAGGCAATGTATTTCTTGGCAAAAATCTGAATTTCCTGCCTGAAGTCTTGGCATAGACAAGCACAAGATCAATGAGTTCCAAGATAGAGCTCTGTGCCTTAAATATCCATGTGTAACTTCTATTGGCATGATGCTTTCAAAGGAAATACATTTGGTAAATTATTCATTTCCTCCTCCAAACTATAAATTTGATATATGGTGGCTTTAATAATCTTTTGTGAAACTGTTATTACTGGTTTTTGTTGTTTAGACCTTGATCCCAGAGCAATAGCATGTGCAAATTGAAAATTAACCCAAAAGACTTCCTTATGTGAATATTACAAACTGAAACTTAAATCTATTTCTCTCTGATTTTTCTTTTCTTTTTTTTTTTTTTGTATGATAATAGATTTAGTGTCCAGGTTAGTAGCCCATCCAATGTTGGGGTTTATAGGCATCCCTAAACCTGAAAAAATGGTTGAAATAAACTCAGGGGCATTTTTTTTTTTTTTTTTACTTTGCTGTAAGTAATTCTGTGTGGTTTATTTCAATTTATTTACTTTTTTCTCCAGAATTACTGTAAAGATTTTCTGTTTCACTCATTATAGCACAGTGTTTTTCACATTTGAATAGACTGCATCAACATGAATTCTTTATAAGGACCTTAAAAACAAACTTTGCCAAGTCCCAGAATACAGAAGTGAATTCACATCCCAATACTCAGCTGCCTCATGAATAAAGGAGAGCCTGTGCCTGACACTTTGAAGCTGTAGCTGTTAAACCATACAGAATATTTACCTCAATAAATCATTATAAGAAACTAAGGTACAATTATACCCACAGAGAAAAAGAATTCAAAACACTGATTTATGTGTTTCAGTGCCTATTCCCTTTTCCCACTATGTTTTGAATTTTATGCGTGTTTGTCATCTTTGGCTGCTCCTATGTATCTTTAAACTAATGGGTTCTGATTTTTTTAACATTCCTCATTAAGTTTGTTATTTTTCTTACACACACAGGCATGATTTGCATAGTGTACAACATTTTGCATTTAAAATTAACTATATCTCATTTCTTAGGGCAGAAGAAAAAATGGAAAAAGTGACTTATTTTAAATAAAACACTGACTTGTGCAATTTGTGATCATTTAAGCTGAAATTCCAAATTAAGAATTTTGTTTAGCATTTATTTTGAGGTACTAAGAGAGAGTAGGAACTGCAATATAAACAAGAAGTAGATATATCACTACCTGTAAGAACCATCTTCTATTGGACTATTTTGTTTATTTAAAGTGGTAGCAGTATTATGGAAAGATACATTTGTTCACCAATGTGTTTTTTTTTGTCTTTATGAAAGTAAAAAAATCTCAAAGCAAAATAAATCAGTAATGTGAAGAAAGGATAGTAAGACTGACAGAGTTGATGCACAGATAGGATTTTTGCCTAGAATAATTAATTGTGGTCATCCAGATGTAGTAGGAAAAAATGGTTTTGTAATGATATAAATTGAAAGAATAGAAAAGGTATTTTAAAACAGTTAAATAATTTATCAAAAGAGTAAAACATTGTTTCACTGGTTTAACTTACAAAAATTTAATCTTTATAATTTTAGACAATCAAAGTGCATGCTATCTCTGGAGCCCTATCTATAGAAATCAGGGTCTGAATTTAGTTGATTCAAATTATGTGATCAGTTTGAATCATAGAGTTGTACTTTTAAACAAAGTAATGTTATCTTATATGTTACCCCCTTTTTCAATCCATGTGAAATTGAGAGTGTTATTTGGATTAGAGCCAGAGTTCTCTTATTTTACCTTTTCAAATAGGAAGAATATAAGGATACATATAGATTGTAGGTTCAGGACTTGCCTGGTGGCTCACACGGTAAAACATCTGCCTACAGTGTGGGAGACCTGGGTTTGATCCTTGGGTCAGGAAGATGCTCTGGATAAGGAAATGGCAACCCACTCCAGTACTCTTGCCTGGAGAATCCCATGGATGGAGAAGCATGGTAGGCTACAGTCCATGGGGTCGCAAAGAGTCGGACTCGACTGAGCGACTTCCCTATAGATTGTAGGTTACCTGAGATTCTGGGTCTTCCCTCATTCTCTAGTGTTGTGTGTGTGTGTGCTTGGTTGTGTCCGACTCTGCAACCCTGTGGACTGTAGCCCACCAGGCTGTCCCTCATTTGAAGATCTTTTATTTTTAGAGAAGGCTTTAAGAGAAGGCAGAGTTCAACACAAAGATATTAATAATGAGATTTAGACATCTTATTAGAAAGTTTGACTTTTTTTTCTACAATGTAATTTTTTTTTATCACACTCTATTAGGCAACTGTCTGCTTCTTTATGAATAGGAACAGAAGGAATGGAAAGCTAGATGATTTCTAGTTTCTTTCAGTTTGCTTTGTGCCAAATAGATTTTCTTCTGTTGTTAAATGATGTTTAAACAGTTTCTAAAAAGAGTATTTAGATATTTTTGGTGGAACAGTCTTTAAATTTCCTTTACTTTTCCCCAAGTTCCCTATAATTTTGCACATAAGAGTTGAGTCCTGAACTATGTCTTATAGTGAACGACTTTAACTTTGAGAGAATTCATCTAAATTTATTGACCTCTGAACTGCCAACATTGGTATTTTGTAGGAAACTCAAGTTAAATATGATGTTCTATCCTTTTTAAACTTCTTACCCGCATAATTAGAGCACTTCAGTAGGCTTTATTCATCCAATGAGTTATTTATTGAATACTTACTGTGTGCCAAGTCCTGTGCCAAGAGTCTCAGTTTCCTCACTTAATACAAGTACTTTGCAGAGTTGTTGGGGTGGTGTATGTAAGCTATCTGCCAAAGTGCTAATACAAAGACGTTTAATACATGATTACTTTTTTTTTTAAGGTTTCCCTTTGCTTAGCTTTTGTCATTCTACTACCCATGTTTTAGTCATTACAGTATATTGCAAATAATAGGTTTTCATATATTAATACTTTTAGGAAGGGAACTCATTGTAATTCTTGAAACAAAATAATAAAGTGGAGGAGATCATTTTAGCTGAATTGAGTACAACATTTGGTTTTAGGCTTCTTGGCAACCCAAAGTAATTGAAAATTATAATATTATTAGCTAATAAAAAGGAAATATAACTGTTCCTCAAATGATACAAATGTTTCTCTAGCATTCAATTACAAGAGGACTTCATTGCATTGATTTTTATGCAGTAGATTCTGAGTAAAATTGATGGCTCCTTCAGAAGCAAATTAGACTTACTGGTTTGACATGAAAACTGTTTAAAGGTGAGAGGTTAAAGTGGAAGTTTTGTAATTGGAAAGAGAAGTTAATTCAGTGAACTTTATTCATTAATTCAACAAGTGTTCATTTTACTACCTGCTGATATTCAGTGTACTCAATGAGAGAAAAACAGAATGTACTCAATGTATTCAATGAGAGAAAAAGAGAAAAATTATAGTTGTATGACAGCTATTTGCAAGGTGAATTACAGAGTGATACATTTGAGAGAAATAAAATTCCTCTGTGTTGTAATTCACAAGATGCTCCATGGGTAAAATTTTAAAATGTAAGCTATCATATATGAGCATGTTGTAAAAAAAAATGAAATAAACAAGTAAGCACAAATACATTTTTTAAAGTAAGTTTGTTTTTGATGGGAGAAGTAAAAGCCAAAGATATATCAGATATCTAAGATATCTGTTTTATAGCAGTCAAACTTTCCATTAGCATTCCCCTCTACTTTCCAGCTTATATTTCTAGTTTATATTATTATGAAACACTTTGAGAGACTCAAAAGTGAAAAAGGCCTTTGTAATTTAAATAAGTCTTTGTAATTAAAAATTCCTCTGAGTTGGAACCTGGCACAGAGGTCCCTTTATATCTTGAATAGTCTTTTTCATAAAAATATTCATCAGTTTTGAATCAAACAAAATTTAAAAGAATGTTTCTGGCAGTTATAAAATAATTAAATGATTCATTACCAGGTGTTCAGAGAATCTTACAATGACCAGTTTACAAGTGTAATTTAATCATTTAACATTAGCATATGAAACATTTTATGATGCCCTCATAGTCATTAATCTATATTTGTGAGCTATAAATTTTTTATGTATTAAATTACATCGATCAGTGTGATTTGATCATGTAGTAACACACATTCTATGGACACACTCTGTAAGTTATTAAAATATAAGCAAAGGTATATTTTTAATATTGCAGGAAAGTGAATTCAAGTTTCAGGTCATTTGTGAGCTTGTAACAATTGTTTTATTAATTATTTATTTATTTGCTAAATGTTCAAGGGAAATCTATTCCTTCAACAGATGTCTGAAGAAGGATTTTATGTATATGTTTATTGCATAGGTAGTTTCTTTGACATGGACTATTTCAGTTGAGTTGTAAAATACAATATTCAGGATTTTTCTTTCCTTGTTCATAAAATATTACAGTGCAACACAGGCTTTCTGAAGGTGTCTGGGACATCAAACACCTTCAGAAGATTGGGGACTAAGGAAAACAAGAAGGCTGGCCATTGGGCTTGGTATAGGGAATCTTCCAAATTTTCCATGCCTAGAGCGAACGAAGGATACTAGTGAAAAAGAGACTGAACTTTAGAACTAGCCAGTATCCTCAGGCTGGAAAAAGGTCTGTAAGAGGAGGGTTCTCATGTTGATAACAGTGGTTTCCAATGGCCTGACTCAGAAAATCATATAGAATAAATTTAACATACTCATTAATTGCTGGTACAGAGATATAGGCTCTATTTCGTAGAAGGGTTTAAAGCACTTCAGAGAAATTATTTCTTCTGATAAACACCAGCATAACATTAAAAAAAATAAAACATGGTAGCTATAAAGTCTTAGATAACAAGGATTTGGGAATTTGTTTTGAATATGTACAATGGCTAGCAAAATTGCATGAACATTAGTATAAATAATTGATATTTTATAATAAAATACAATTAGATAATTCTATACTTTATTAGTTTATAAGTTATTTGTGAATTTTCTCAAATTATTAATAAAAGGTTTCCTTTATATCATAAATACTTTAGAATAATTAAATGAAATTCTTTAATATTTAAATTTAGACTAACTCCAGGAACCAGATAATGAAGTATGTTTTAGGGTCAATAATAGGGAAAAAAATGTATATCACATTTGCAAAATTTATTCTCTATTTAGAATTTATAATATAGGAGATAATAACACAGTGTGATATACTTTGAAGTGCACTGAAATTGTAATAGAAGACCTAGGTTTTTGTCTTTGCTCTACATTTGGAAAGTAACTCACTAGGTCTCAGGTTAGTCTTCAAGGAATGCTATGTTCTTAAAGTAAGCTTCACACTAAAAATTATAGCATAATGAGTAATTAATTAAAATGAATAACTATACAAAGTTAGAAAACTCACAAACAAGTTTATGAAAAAGTCAAAATTTATCTCAAGGAAACCAAAGCATCTATGTATATACTGTCCAATTTGGTTGCCACTAACCACATTTGGCTGTTTAAATTTCAAGTATTAAGTAAAATTCAGAATTTAGCCTTTTAGGCTCACTTAACCATGTTTCAAATTATCAATAGTTACAAGTGGCTAGTGGCTAGACAGACATAGAACTTTTCCAACATGGCAGAAAATTCTATTTATATGTATAGCACTAACCTAGCTGCTCAAATAGTCTTGATTTTGTAGTGGTCAAGGGGCACTATAGTTTAGGTTTCCTACTGTATATCCTTATATCATGGACATGTAAGCTGACATCTGCTTTGGTCAGACGGATTAGTTTTGGACCTAGGGCTGGTGCTACCAACCCAGAGAACTCCCAGTATTTATTAGTTCAGGGGGAATCTCTTGCATCCTTATGTGCTAAGGAAAGACTACTGTTTGGTTGGATCTGAGAAATTCAGATCAAACTAGACTTCCTTTGAAGTATATGTATATTATATTTTTATGTATGTATTTCATTTTATTTTAAATTTATATATACTCCTACTTTGTTCTAACAATGATTTAGGACAGCTTCTCCTTAGAATAGTTTTCTGTTATTTTCTCCAGAGTGACTCAGTTGGGTCTATTCAACATATAGTTATTATGCACAATTGATCAGCTAGATATAAAAACTCTAGGAAATGTTCAGATCTTTGAAGAACAGTTTTTGCTATTAAGGAGTTTGTAATATAAAGGGTATTGGGGGCAGGAGGAGAAGGGGATGACAGAGGATGAGATGGCTGGATGGCATCACTGACTCGATGGACGTGAGTCTGGGTGAACTCTGGGAGTTGGTGATGGACAGGGAGGCCTGGCGTGCTGCAATTCATGGGGTCGCGAAGAGTTGGACATGACTGAGCGACTGAACTGAACTGAACTGAATATAAAGAAGAAAAGGATATTTTTACATGAAAAACTTAAAAATGGAAGATAATCAGGTCCCATTTGCTCATTTTTGCTTTTGTTTCCTTTAGGAGACAGATCCAAGAAAACACTGCTGTGATTTATGTCAAAGAGTGGCATGCCTATGTTTTCTTCTAGGAGTTTCATCATATCCAGTCTTACATTTAAATCTTTAATCCTTTTTGAGTTTATTTTTGTATATGGTATTAGAGACTGATCCAATTTCATTCTTTTACATGTACCTTCCCAGTTTTCCCAGCACCACTTACAAGAGAATGTCTTTTTTAAATAGTATTTTCTTGCCTCCTTGTCATAGATTAATTGACCATAAGTGTATGGGTTTATTGGAGAAGGCAATGGCAACCCACTCCAGTGTTTTTGCCTGGAGAATCCCAGGGAGAGGGGAGCCTTGTGGGCTGCCGTCTATGGGGTCGCACAGAGTCAGACACGACCGAAGCGACTTAGCAGCAGCAGCAGCAGCAGTATGGGTTTATTTCTGGGTTCTCCATTCTGTTTCATTGATGAGTGTCTCTGTTTGTGCCAGTACCATACTGTTTTGATTATTGTAACTTTGAAGTATAGACTGAAGTCAGGGAGCATGGTTCTTTTAGTTCTGTTCTTCTTTCTCAAGATTGTTTTGGCTGTTTGGGGTCTTTTGTGTTTTCATACAAATTTTAAGATTATTTGTCCTGAGAAAAATGCCATTGGTATTTGATAGGGATTGAACTGAATCTGTATATGGCCTTGAAAAGTATGGCCATTTTAACAATATTAATTCTTCCAATCCAGAATCACAATGTACCTTTCAATCTGCTTCTGTTGTCTTCAGTTTCTTTCATCAGTTTCTTAACAGTTTTCTGAGTATAGGTCTTTTACCCCCTAGAGTAGGTTTATTCCTAGATATCTTATTTTTTTGATGTGATAATAAATGACATTGTTTTCTCAATTTTGCTTTCTGATAGTTCATTATTAGTGTATAGACATGCAACAGATTTATGTGCTTTAACGTTGTATCCTTCAACTTCATCATATTCATTGATTAGTTCTAGTAGTTTAGTATGTCATTTACAGTGACAGTATTCCTTCCTCCTTTCCAATTTGGATTCTTTTTATTTGTTTGTATTGTACAATTGCTATGGCTAGGGTTTCCAATACTGTGTTGAATAAAAATGGTGAGAGTGGGCATCCTTGTTTTCTTCCTCATCATAGAGGAAATGCTTTCAGCTTTTCACTGTTGAGTATGTTGTTAGTGGTGGGTTTTTTGTGTATGGCCTTTATTAAAATGATAAGACAACCTACTGAATGGAGAAAGTATTTGCAAATGATATGACTGATAAGAGGTTTATATCTAAAATATATAAACAGCTCATATAACTAAACAAAACATTTAAAAAATGTGCAGAAGACCTGAATAGACACTTTTCAAAAGAAGACATGCAGATGGCCAATAAGCACATGAAAAGTTCCTCAATATTGCTAATGATCAGGGAAATGCAAATCAAAACCAAAGTGAGCTATCACTTCACATGTGTCAGAATGACTATCATCAAAAAGAATGCAAATAACAAATATTGGCAAGAATGTGGAGCAATGGGAACCCTTCCTTGTACACTTTTGGTGGAAATGTGAATTAGTTGCAGCCAGGGTGTGAAACAGTATGGAGATTTCTCAAAAGCTAAAAAATAGAACATATGATCCATCAATTCAACTCCTGGTGTATATCCAAAATCCAAAAACAGTAATCTGAAAATATACACACATGCCAATGTTCATAACAGCATTACTTACAACTGCCAAGATATGGAAGCAGCCTAAAAGTCCATCAACAGATAAAAGGATAAAAATGTGACACACGCATACACAATGTAATACTACTCAATCATAAAAAAGAGAAGGAGATTTTAACATTTGCAACAACACAGATGGGCTTGGAGGGTATTATGTTAAGTGAAATAATCAGAGAAAGACAAATACTTTATGATATCACTTACATGTGGAATATAAAAATACAACTAACTGGTGAATGTAACAACAACAACAAAAATAACCAGACTCACAGATACAGGAAACAAACTAGTGGTTACTAGTGGGTAGAGATAACTGGAGAGAGGCAATATAGGATAGGGGATTAAGAGATAGAAACAACTATGTATAAAATAAGTTAAGGGTATATTGTACAGCACAGGCAATAAAGCCAATATTTTATAATAACTATCAGTGAATCTTTAAAAATTGTGAATCACTATGTTGTACATCCGTAATTTATAGTTTATATAATATTGTATACCAACACTTCAATGAAAAATGTTTGTAATAATTACATCCTTACAAATAAGAAAATATAACATGGGTTAAATGTACAATAAATGATATTACATCATATGTATTGTAGAAGTCCAATAGAAGGAGAGATCTGTGAGCTTGAGTGGTTGAAAAAGTTAAGGAAGAAAGGGACTTGAGCTGAGATTGAGTATATTGGAAAGAACTTTCTAGCAAGGAGAGTCTATGAGGCAAAGATCATATGGACAAATCAACAAGATATGTTTGGCTACTGTATTAATGAGGGTAGTCTAGGCTGTGTAGCAAGTAGCATACACCACTCACATTTCTCTGAAGTTTAGAACAAGAGTTCTGACCCTTTGCCGCTATTTCTCTGAACCATCTTTGATTCCTTTCTCTTCCTTACTGTCCTTAGCTAATTAATTTTATATTCTATAGATTCTTCTTTTCCAGGGAGCTATGAATAACTGTCTTTATTTCCAAAATGCCCAATATCTCAACCACTATAGAACTTTATTTTTGTTCTGGTCTGATTGGTGAATGGCCTTTTTCATGCAGCAGTTCAGGAATCTAGGCTCTTTGTGGCTCAACAATTCCTTAGATCAGGCAGAAGGGGAGAGTATGGAGCAGTACATCTGGTAATTAAAGTTTTGTCCTATAAATGGGATTTATCACTTCTACTTACACTCCATTGCCTAGATTCAGCTACACAGTTATGTACTCGCAAACAGCAAAGGAGGCTGGGAAATGTAGTCTAACTGTGCTCAGGAAGAATATTTTGTGATCATTTAGTAGCCTTTGTCATACACAGTAAGCCAATATATCTAGCTTGGGTAACTAGGAAGGTTACTGTAGGAGAACAATGAGAAATAAGCCTAGAGATTTAGCTTGGGGTCACATTGTGGGAGAGTTTGACTGACAGTCTAAGCACTGGGAACTTTATCTTATAATCATATGGGTACTATTGAAAGTTTTTGTACAAAGGAAAGATATGGTAACAATGGGGTTTTACAAACACTAATCCAGTATTTAGAATGACTTGGAAGAGGGAAAGGTTATGAGAAAAGAAAAGGTAATCCAAGTTATTGATGACAAGGACTTGGTCTATAACAGTAGGAGTGGAAATAGAGGCATCAATTTATAGCCTACTAGATGACACGACCCTTATGGCAGCAAGTGAAGAAGAATTAAGGAGCCTCTTGATGAAAGTGAAAGAGGAGAGTGAAAAAGTTGGTTTAAAGCTCAACATTCAGAAAACTAAGATCATGGCATCTGGTCCCATCACTTCACGGGAAATAGATGGAGAAACAGTGGAAACAGTGGCTGACTTTATTTCTCTGGGCTCCAAAATCACTGCAGATGGTGATTGCAGCCATGAAATTAAAAGACGCTTACTCCTTGGAAGGAAAGTTATGGCCAACCTAGAGAGCATATTCAAAAGCAGAGACATTACTTTGCCAAGAAAGGTCCATCTAGTCAAGGCTATGGTTTTTCCTGTGGTCATGTATGGATGTGAGAGTTGGACTGTGAAGAAAGCTGAGCACCAAAGAATTGATGCTTTTGAACTGTGGTCTTGGAGAAGACTCTTGAGAGCCCCTTGGACTGCAAGGAGATCCAACCAGTCCATTCTAAAGGAGATCAGTCCTGGGTGTTCACTGGAAGGACTGATGTTGAAGCTCAAACTCCAATACTTTGGCCACCTGATGCAAAGAGCTGACTCACTGGAAAAGACCGTGATGCTCAGAAAGACTGAGGGCAGGAGGAGAAGGGGGACGACAGAGGATGAGATGGTTGGAAGGCATCACCGACTCAATGGACATGGGTTTGGGTGGACTCTGGGAGTTGGTGATGGACAGGGAGGCCTGGTGTGCTGAGGTTCATGGTGTCGTAAAAAGTCGGACACGACTGAGGGACTGAACTAAACTGAGGAAGAAACTATAAAAATGATTAATGATTGGTTTGTATCCTATAGAAGAGGGAGAAATTAAAATCATGGGGAGAAGGGAGATAATTTTTTTTTCTCTTCTAAATATTCAATGAAGTATTTGGCTATGTGGTATTTGCTACTCCTTCCCTAATTTTGAACTAGTCCATTGGAAAGGAGTACATCAAGGTTGTATACTGTCACCCTGCTTATTTAAATTATATGCAGAGTATATCATATGAAATGCTGATCTGGATGACTCACAAGTTGCAATCAAGATTACCAGGAGAAATATCAACAACCTCAGATATGCAGATGATACCATTTTAATGGCAGAAAGTGAAAAGGAATTAAAGAGCCTCTTGATGAAGGTGAAAGAGGAGAGTGAAAAAGCTGGTTTAAAACTCAACATTCAAAGAAACAAAGGTTATGGCATCTGGCCCTGTCACTTCATGGCAAAGAAATGGGGAAAAAGTGGAAACAGTATCAGATTTCATTTTCTTGGGCTCGAAAATCACTGCCTTCTCCTTGGAAGAAAAGCTATGACAAACCTAGACAATGTATCAAAAAGCAGAGACATCACTTTCCTGATAAAGGTTCATATAGTCAAAGATATGGTATTTCCAGTAGTCACTTGTGGATATGAGAGTTAGATCATAAAGAAGGGTGAGTGTTGAAGAACTGATGCTTTTAAACTGTGATGATGGAGAAGACTCTTGAGAGTCCCTTGGACAGCAAGAAGATCAAGTCAGTCCATCCTAAAGGAAATCAACCCTGGATATTTATTGGAAAGACTGATGCTAAAGCTCCAATACTTTGGCTACCTGATATGAAGAGCTGACTCACTGGAAAAGACCATGATGCTAGGAAAGATTGAGGGCGAGAGAAGGGGCTGACAGAGGACGAGATGGTTGGATGGCACCACTGACTCAATGGAAGTGAGTTTTAGCAAACTTAGGGAGATAGTGAAGGACAGGGAAGCCTGGCATGCTGCGGTTCATGGGGTTGCAAAGAGTTGGACAATTTAACTAATGAACAACAATTTGCTACATCTCTACTATTTTTTAAAATTAATTTTAAGGAATTTGTTTTCAGTATTTTAGACTGCTTAAGGATCTAGGGCATATGTTAAAGGGGAGATTCCTGGGCCTTCTTTCCAGAGGTTCTGATTTAGAGGCTTGTCTTTTTAAAAATTTATTTATTTTTAGTTGAAGGATAACTGCTTTATAATATTGTGTTGATTTATGCCATACATCAGCATAAATCAGCCATAGACACACATATGTCCCCTCCCTCTTGAACCTCCCTTCTACCTCCCACCCCATCCCATCCCTCTAGGTTGTCACAGACACCAAGTTTGAGTTCCCTAAGTCATATGGAAAATTTCCACTGGCTATCTATTTTACATATGGTCATGTAATTAATATATGTTTCAATGCTACTCTCTGTATTCATCCCACCCTCTCCTTCCTGTACTGTGTCCACAGTCTGTTCTCTATGTCTGCATCTCCATTGCTGCCTTTCAGGTAGATTCATCAGTACCATCTTTCTAGATTCCATATATATGTATTAATAGAGGTATGTCTTTTTATAAGCATGCTGAATGATTATGATGCAGACATGGTCTGCAATTACATTCGAAAAACATTGCCTTAAATATATGTATTGACTCATGGTAAGTTGATGCTTTACTTTTTTCTGTAGTAAGTGGTTAGAAATTTTCTACAGTTTGATAAAAATATTTGAATCTTTAGGTTCTGAGTAGAATCATCGGAATCATTCTTTAAAAAAAAAAACTTTTAATTTTGTATTTGAGAAATCTGTATGCAGGTCAGAAAGCAACAGTTAGAACTGGACATGGAACAACAGACTGGTTCCAAATAGGAAAAAGAGTATGTCAAGGCTGTATATTGTCACCTTGTTTATGTAACTTGTATCACAGTACATCAGGAGAAACACTGGACTGGAAGAAACACAAGCTGAAATCAAGATTGCTGGGAGAAATATCAATAACCTCAGATATGCAGATGACACCACCCTTATGGCACAAACTGAAGAGGAGCTTAAAAGCCTCTTGATGACAGTGAAAGAGGAGAGTGAAGATGTTGGCTTAAAGCTCAACATTCAGAAAACGAGGATCATGGCAACGGGTCCCATCACTTCATGGGAAATAGATGGGGAAACAGTGGATGACTTTATTTTTGGGGGTCCAAAATCACTGCAGATAGTGACTGCAGCCATGAAATTTAAAGACGCTTACTCCTTGGAAGGAAAGTTATGACCAACCTAGATAGCATATTCAAAAGCAGAGACATTACTTTGCTGACTAAGGTCCATCTAGTCAAGCCTATGGTTTTTCCACTGGTCATGTATGGATGTGAGAGTTGGACTGTGAAAAAGGCAGAGTGCTGAAGAATTGATGCTTTTGAAATGTGGTGTTGGAGAAGACTCTTGAGAGTCCCTTGGACTGCAAGGAGATCCAACCAGTCCATTCTGAAGGAGATCAGCCCTGGGATTTCTTTGGAAGGACTGATGCTAAAGCTAAAACTCCAGTACTTTGGCCACCTCATGAGAAGAGTTGACTCATTGGAAAAGACTTTGATGCTGGGAGGGACTGGGGGCGGGAGGAGAAGGGGACCACAGAGGATGAGATGGCTGGATGGCATCACTGACTCGATGGACATGAGTCTGAGTGAACTCTGGGAGTTGGTGATGGACAGGGAGGCCTGGCATGCTGCGATTCATGGGGTTTCAAAGAGTCGGACACGACTGAGTGACTGAACTGAACTGACAGTGGATTAACAAAAAATGTTGTGACATTTTCAAATGAACAACAAAGGACTCAGGCATACATATATATATATGTATCCATTCTCCCCCAAACTCTGCTCCTGTTCAGGCTGCCACATAACTTTGAGCAGAGTTCCATGTGCTATCCAGTAGGTCCTTGTTTATTTTCTGTTTTAAATATAGCAGAGTGTATATGCCCATCCCAAACTCCCTAAGTATTCCTTCCCTCCATCTTCCCCCCTACCCCCACAGCAACCATAAGCTTGTTCTCAAAGTCTCTAAGTCTGTTTCTGTTTCTTAAGTAAGTTCATTTGTATCATTGCTTTTAGATTCCACATGTAAGAGGTGTCATATATTTCTTTTTCTCTGACTTACTTCACTCAATATGACACTCTTTAGGTCCATCCATGTTGCTGCAAGTGGATTATTTCATTCTTTTTAAAGGCTGAACAATATTCCATTGTATATATGTACCACATCTTCTTTTTCCATTCCTCTGTGGATGAACATTTAGATTGCTTCCATGTCTTGGCTATTGTAAGCAGTGCTACGGTGAACATTGGGCTGAATGTATCTTTGCAGATCATGTTTTTCACTGGGTAAATGCCCAGGAGTGGGATAGCAGGGTCATACGGTAGCTCTATTTTTAGTTTTTTAAGGAACCTCCATAGTGGCTGTAAACCAATTTACATTCCCTTCTCTCCACACCCTCTGCAGCATTTATGGTTTGTGGATTTTTTGATGATAGCCATTCTTTCTGTTCATTAGAAATACTGACACTGAAGCTCCAATACTTTGGCCACCTAATGCAAAGAATTGACTCATTGGAAAAGACCTTGATGCTCAGAAAGACTGAAGGCAATTGAAGTTGGCAGAGGATGAGATGGTTAGATACATCACCGACTCAATGGACATGAATTCGAGCAAACTCTGAGAGATAGTGGAGGACAGAGAAGCCTGGTGTGCTGCAGTCCATGGGGTCACAAAGAGTCAGACATGATTTAGTAACTGGACAACAACAATTCTGGCTGGTATGAGGTAATATTTCATTGTAGTTCTGATTTGCATTTTTCTAATAAGTAGAAATGTTGAACATCTTTTCATGTGCCTATTGGCAATCTGTATGCCTTCTTTGGAGAAATTTAGGTCTTCTGCCCATTTTTTGAGTGGGTTGTTTGTTTTGACGCTGTTAAGTGTCATGAGTTATTAGTAAATTTTGGAGACTAAGTCCTTATTGGGTTTCCCTGGTAGATCAGAAGGTAAAGCAACTTCCTACAATGTGGGAGACCTATGTTTGATCCCCTGAGTCAGGAAGATACCCAGGAGAAGGAAATGGGAATCCACTCCAGGACTCTTGCCTGGAAAATCCCATGGACTGAGGAGCCTGGTAGGCTACAGTCCATGAGGTTTCAAAGAGTCAGACACGACTTAGTAACTGAATAACAATGACAATTCTGGCTGGTATGAGGTAATATATCATTGTAGTTTTGATTTGCATATTGGTCACACCATTTGCAAATATTTTCTCCCAGTCTGTGGGTTGTCTTTTTGTTTTGTTTATTGTTTCCTTTGCTGTGAAAGCTTTTGGGTTTAAGTAGGAGGAAATTATTTAGTTTTGTTTTTATTTCCATTATTCTGGGAGACAGACTGAAAAGATATTGCTGCAATATATATCAGAGAGTGCTCTACCTATGTTTTTCTCTAGTTTTATATTGTTCAGTCTCACATTTAAGTCTCTGATACATTTGAGCTTAATTTTGTGTATGGATAAAGAATGACCTAATTTTATTTTATTTACATGTAGTGTCAAGTTTTCCCAACACCGTTTATTGAAGTGATTGTCTTTCCAACATTATACGGACTTGCCTCCTTTGTCATAGATTAATTGTCCATAGGTGCATGAGTTTATTTTGGTTTTCTATTCTGTTCCATTAATCTATATTTCTATTTTGTGTCAGTATATTACTGACTATACTGTTTTGATGGCTTTAGCTTTGTAGTATAGTCTGAAGTCAGGAAAACTTGATTCCTCCGGCTCCATTTTTCTTTCTCAAGATTACTTGGGCTATTTGGGGTCCTTTTGTGACTCCATACAAATGCTAAGATTTTTTTATTCTAGTTCAGTGAAAAATACTACTGGTGATTTGATAGGAATTGCATTGAGTCTGTAGATTCCCCTGGATTATATAGTCATTTTGACAATATTAATTCTTCCAATCCATGAACATGGTGTGTCTTTCCATCTGTTTCTGTCTTCTTCAATCTTTTCATGAGCATTTTCTAGTTTTCAGAGTACAGGTCTTTGTCTGTTTCAGTTCAGTTCAGTTCAGTCGCTCAGTCATGTCCAACTCTTTGTGACCCTATGAATCACAGCACACAAGGCCTCCCTGTCAATCACCAGCTCCCAAGGTTCACTCAAACTCACGTCCATTGAGTCTGTGATGCCATCCAGCCATCTCATCCTCTGTCATCCCCTTCTCCTCCTGCCCCCAATCCCTCTCAGCATCAGAGTCTTTTCCAATGAGTCAACTCTTCCCATGAGGTGGCCAAAGTATTGGAGTTTCAGCTTTAGCATCATTCCTTCCAAAGAACACCCAGGACCGATCTTCTTTAGAAGGGAGTGGTTGGATCTCCTTGCAGTCCAAGGGACTCTCAAGAGTCTTCTCCAAGACCACAGTTCAAAAGCATCAATTCTTTTGTGCTCAGCTTTCTTCACAGTCCAACTCTCACATCCATACACGACTACTGGAAAAATCATAGCCTTGACTAGATGGACTTTTGTTGGTGAAGTAATGTCTCTGCTTTTGAATATGCTATCTAGGTTGGTCATAACTGTCCTTCCAAGGAGTAAGCATCTTTTAATTTCATGGCTGCAGTCACCATCCGCAGTGATTTTGGAGCCCCCAAAATAAAGTCTTACACTGTTTCCACTGTTTCCCCATCTATTTCCCATGAAGTGATGGGACCCGTTGCCATGATCCTCGTTTTCTGAATGTTGAGCTTTAAGCCAACATCTTCACTCTCCTCTTTCACTGTCATCAAGAGGCTTTTAAGCTCCTCTTCAGTTTGTGCCATAAGGGTGGTGTCATCTGCATATCTGAGGTAATTGATATTTCTCCTGGAAATCTTGATTCCAGCTTGTGCTTCTTCCAGTCCAGCATTTCTCATGATGTACTCTGCACAGAAGTTAAGTAAGCAGAGTGACAATATACAGCCTTGACGAACTCCTTTTCCTATTTGGAACCAGTCTGTTGTTCCAATCCAGTTCTAACTGTTGCTTCCTGGCCTTCATATGGGTTTCTCAAGAGGCAGGTTAGGTGATCTGGTATACCCATCTCTTGAAGAATTTTCCACAGTTTATTGTGATCCACACAGTCAAAGGCTTTGGCATAGTCAGTAAACATAAATAGATGTTTTTTCTGAAACTCTCTTGCTTTTTCCATGATCCAGCGGATGTTGGCAATTTGATCTCTGGTTCCTCTGCCTTTTCTAAAACCAGCTTGAACATCTGGAAGTTCATGGTTCACGTATTGCTGAAGCCTGGCTTGGAGAATTTCGAGCATTACTTTACTAGCATTGAGATGAGTACAACTGTGCGGTAGTTTGAGCATTCTTTGGCATTGCCTTTCTTGGGGATTGGAATGAAAATTGACCTTTTCCAGTCCTGTGGCCACCGCTGAGTTTTCCAAATTTGCTGGCATATTGAGTGCAGCACTTTCACAGCATCATCGTTCAGGAGTTGAAACAGCTCCACTGGAATTCCATCACCTCCACTAGCTTTGTTTGTAGTGATGCTTTCTAAGGCCCACTGGATTTCACATTCCAAGATGTCTGGCTCTAGGTGAATGATCATACCATCGTGATCATCTTGGTCATGAAGCTTTTTTTTGTACAGTTCTTCTGTGTATTCTTGCCACCTCTTCTTATTATCTTCTGCTTCTGTTAGGTCCATACCATTTCTGTCCTTTATTGAGCCCATCTTTGCATGAAATGTTCCCTTGGTATCTCTCATTTTCTTGAACTGATCTCTAGGCTTTCCCATTCTGTTGTTTTCCTCTATTTCTTTGCATTGATCCCTGAAGACGGCTTTCTTATCTCTTCTTGGAACTTATTCTCTGCATTCAGATGCTTATATCTTTCCTTTTCTCCTTTGCTTTTCACTTCTCTTCTTTCACAGCTATTTGTAAGCCCTCTCCATACAGCCATTTTGTTTTCTTGCATTTCTTTTCCATGGGGATGGTCTTGATCCCTGTCTCCTGTACAATGTCATGAACCTCCGTCCATAGTTCATCAGGCACTCTGTCTATCAGATCTAGTCCCTTAAATCTTTCTCACTTCCACTGTATAATCATAAAGGATTTCATTTAGGTCATACCTGAGTGGTCTAGTGGTTTTCCCTACTTTCTTTAATTTAACTCTGAATTTGGTAATAAGGAGTTCATGATCTGAGCCACAGTCAGCTCCTGGTCTTGTTTTTGCTGACTGTATAGAGCTTCTCCATCTTTGGCTGCAAAGAATATAATCCATCTGATTTCGGTGTTGACCATCTGGTGATGTCCATGTATAGAGTCTTCTCTTGTGTTGTTGGAAGAGAATGTTTGCTATGACCAGTGTGTTCTCTTGGCAAAACTTTCTTAGCCTTTGCCCTGCTTCATTCTGTATTCCAAGGCCATATTTGCCTGTTACTCCAAGTGTTTCTTGACTTCCCTACTTTTGCATTCCAGTCCCCTATAATGAAAAGGACATCTTTTTTGGGTATTAATTCTAAAAGGTCTTGTAGGTCTTCATTGTTCGTGTATGGTAATGCAACAGATTTCTGTGTATTTAGTTTGTAACCTGCAATTTTACCAAATTCATCGATGAGTTCAATTATTTTTCTCATAGCATCCTTAGGATCTTCTATGTATAGTATCAGGGCTTCTCAGGTGGTACTAGTAATAAAAGAACCTGCCTGCCATGCAGGGAAATGTAAGAGACGTGGGTTCAATCCCTGAGTCAGGAAAATTCCGTGGAGGAGGGCATGGCAACCCACTCCAGTATTCTTGCCTGGATAATCCTATGGAAAGAGAGCTTGGTGGGGTATAGTCCATGGCATTGCAAAGAAGTGAACATGACTGAAGTGACTTAGTACATGTGCCCTCTCCCTACTTTCTGGAGAGTTTTTATCATAAATTGATTCTGAATTTTGTGAAATGTTTTTCTTCTCTATTGAGATGACCATATGATTTTTATTCTTCAGCTTGTTGATATGGTGTATCACATTGATTGACTTGTGTATATTGAAGAATTCTTGTATCCATGGGATGAATCCCACTTGATTATGGTATATGATCAATCCTTTTAATGTGTTGGTGGATTTGATTTGCTAGTATTTTGTTGAGGATTTTTGCATCTATGTTCATCAGTGATATTGACCTGTAATTTTCTTTTTTATGGTATCTTTGTCTGGTTTTGGCAGAAACATTCTTGAAAGTTTGCTTTCTCTATTGTCCTAGAACTCTTAGGACAGTCTACTTTTATTTCCTTCAGCTCCCTGGGTGTTGATATTAAGAATCAGAAGTATTTAACATCCTGTCCCAAATTAGTTCAAGTGATTCTTCAGCCAGAGAAATAGAAATAACAATTTGCTAACTTTGCTTTCAAAATGTTACTCCTTTGTGAACTATGTCGATATTAGAGTTCTATCTGAATTTGTGGGATTGTTGTGATGCATACACTTCTTTGAATATCTGTCAGAAAGGTGGTGTGCTGACTCTCCCTTCCCAGCATGTGTGATTTTGCCTTTCTTCATTCTCCAAATGCAGTGTGTGTGTGTGTGTGTGTGTGTGTGTGTATGAAATTAAAAGATTCTTACTCCTTGGAAGGAAAGTTATGACCAACCTAGACAGCATATTAAAAAGCAGAGACATCACTTTGCCAACAAAAGTTATCTCATCAAGGCTGTGGTTTTTCCGGTGGTCATGTATGGATGTGATAGCTGTACTATAAAGAAAGGTGAGCCCTGAATAATTGATGCTTTTGAACTGTGGTGTTGGAGAAGACTCTTGAGAGTCCCTTGTACTGCAAGGATCCAACCACTCCATCCTAAAGGAGATCAGTCCTGGGTGTTCATTGGAAGGACTGATGTTGAAGCTGAAAGTCCAATACTTTAGCCACTTGATGTGAAGAACTGATTCACTGGAAAAGACCCTGATGCTGGGAAAGATTGAAGGCAGGAAGAGAAGGGGACAACAGAGGATGAGATGGCTGGATGGCATCACTGACTGGATGGACGTGAGTCTGAGTGAACTCTGGGAGTTGGTGATGGACAGGGAGGCCTGGTGTGCTGTGGTCCATGGGGTCACAAAGAGTTGAACACGACTGAGCAACTGAACTGAACTGATAAAGATACATATCCAGGCTTTTAAAATATCTGCTTCTTTTTAAATTTTTATTTATTTTTTTAATTGAAGGATAATTGCTTTACAGAATTTTGTTATTTTCTGTCAAACCTCCGCATGAATCAGCCATGGGTATACATATATCCCCTCCCTTTCGAACCTCCCGTCTCCTTCCCCTTCCCACCTCTTTGGTTGATATAGAGGCCCTGTTTGATTTTCTGAGCCATACTGCAAATTCTTATTGGCTATCTATTTTACATATGGTAATGTAAGTTTCCATGCTACTCTTTCCATACATGTCACTCTCTTCTCCCCTCTCCCCATGTCCTTAAGTCTATTCTCTATGTCTGTTTCTCTATCGCTGCCTTGTAAATAAATTCCTCAGTACCATTTTTCTAGATTCTATATATATTCATTAAAATACAATATTTATCTTTCTCTTTCTGACTTACTTCACTCTGTATAATAGATTCTAGGTTCATCCACCTCATTAGAATTGACTCAAATGTTTTCCTTTTTATGGCTGAGTAATATCCCATATGGTGGTGGTTTAGTTGCTGAGTTGTGCCTAACTCTTGTGACCCCATGGACTGTAGCCTGCCAAGCTCCTCTGTCTATGGAATCCTCCAGGAAAGAATACTGGAGTGGGTTTCCATTTCCTTCTCCAGTGGATCTTCCTGACGTAGGGATTGAACCTGGGTCTCTTGCATTACAGACAGAGTCTTTACTGACTGAGCTACGAGGGTGTATATGTACCACAACTTCTTTATCCATTCATCTGTTGATGTACATCTAGGTTTCTTCCATGTTCTAGCTATTGTAAATTGTGCTGCAATGAACAATGGGATACATGTGTCTTTTTCAGTACTGGTTTCCTCAGAGTATATGCCTAGGGAGTGGGATTGCTGGATCATATGGTGGTTTTATTCCTAGTTCCCTTTTTTTTTTTTTTTTTTAAGAAATCTCTATACCATCTCCCATAGTGGCTGTATCAGTTTACATTCCCACCAACAGCACAAGAGCGTTCACTTTTCCCTACACCCTCTCCAGCATTTATTGTTTGTAGACTTTTTGATGATGGCCATTCTGACCAGTGTGAGGTAATATCTCATTGTAGTTTTGATTTGCATTTCTCTAATAATGAGCAATGTTGAGCATCTTTTCATATGTTTGTTAGCTATCTGTATGTCTTCTTTGAAGAAATGTCCATTTAGGTCTTCCTTCCTTTTGATTGGGTTGTTCTTCTGGTATTGAGTTGTATGAGCTGCTTGTATATTTTGGAAAGTATTCCTTTGTCAGTTGTTTCACTTGCTATTATTTTCTCCCATTCTGAGGGTTGTCTTTTCACCTTGCTTATAGTTTCCTTTGCTGTGCAAAAACTTTTAAGTTTAATCAGGTCCCACTTGTTTACTTTTGTTTTTATTTCCATTACTCTAGGGGATGAGTTATAAAGGATCTTGCTTTGATTTATGTCATTGAGTGTTCTGCTTATGTTTTCCTCTAAAAGTTTTATAGTTTCTTATCTTACATTTATGTTTTTAATCCATTTTGAGTTTATCTTTGTGTATGGTGCTAGGAAGTGTTCTAATTTCATTCTTTTACATGTAGCTGTCCAGTTTTCCCAGCACCATTTATTGAAGAGGCTGTCTTTGCCCCCATTGTATATTCTTGCCTCCTTTGTCAAAATATTTCTGAGCTTTCTATCTTGTTCCTTTGGTCTATATTTCTATTTTTGTGCCAGTTCCATACTGTTTTGATAACTGTAGCTTTGTAGCATAACCTGAAGTCAGGAAGATTGATTCCTCCAGCTCCATTCTTCCTTCTAAAGACTGCTTTGGCTATCCAGGGTCTTTTGTATTTTCCATGTGAACTGTGAAATTTTTTGTTCTAGTTCTGTGAAAAATGCCATTGGTAATTTGATAGGGATTACATTGAATCTGTAGGTTGCATTTGGTAGTATAGTCATTTTCACAAAACTGATTCTTCCTACCTAGGAACATGGAATATCTCTCCATCTGTTTATGTCATCTTTGATTTCTTTCATTAGTGTCTTATAATTTTCTGTGTATAGTTCCTTTGTCTCCTTAGGTAAATTTATTCCTAGATATTTAATTCTTTTTGTTGCAATGGTGAATGGGATTGATTGATTAGTTTCTCTTTCTGAGTTTTCATTGTTAGTATATAGAAATAGAAACTGTTACAAAATTAAAAGTTGTGTTTTTTTTTTTTTAAAGAATGGTTCCAGTCATTCTAGCCAAAACCTAAAGATTCAAGTATATTTTATTCTGTGTATTGATTTTGTCATATCCAGCTTTTAATAGCAATACTTTGAGAGACTGGGAAATGAAGGAAAGAAATTGGGGCTTTTATCTTTTATTTGATATTTTTCCATACTGTTTTTAAAAAACCTGAATATATGTCAATTTTAAGAACTTGTTACTTCCTTTTCATCTACATTAAATAAATATAATAGTAATAGTAGCTACCATTTATCAAGGACTTCATCTCTAACAGTCCCTTCACATCATTTAACTTACTATTTATAAGAATTCTGCAAGATTGGTATTAACATTCCCATTTTACTTAGCAAACAGAGATTCAGAGATTTAGGCATGTTTATAAAACATGCCTAAAGGCATATTACTATTAAGTGGCAGAGCTCAAAACTAAATCCAGGTGTCTCTGACCCAAGTCCAATTTTTTTATGTCTACATATGAAGGTCTAATTTACCCTAATCCCTTTGGATGGCAGGAAACCTGTGTGAGTGGCAATGGTTACAGTTCTCCAGGAATCTTTAGTAATTAAGACCAATTACTAACAATAAAATAATTAGTGAAAATGCAGAGTAGGGGCTAGAAGAAGGCTGCAATGTCTGCCTCTATGAAGAGGCAAAATAAAATTACATCAAGTATCCTATGACTGGAGTAAGTTAGTCTGGTTATTTGGTTGCTAGATATTTATTATCACTTTGTACAGATTTTTTTATCAGGCCTCAGGGATTGACTATATCATTCATTGTGGTTCTGCCATGAAATAATTCCTGTTAGAGAAAAAGGCTTTAATGAAATGATTACTTTCAGAGATGCTGGCAGGGTTAAGAAACTAATAAGAAATGTGGAGGCTCCCAGAAACTAGCAACAGGAGGATGCCATTAACATCATCAGGCCTGTAGGTACAAAAAGATGGAACAGTATTATTGAAGCCCAGAGCCCTAGAGGAGGGTCTGCCCTAGAGGAGGGTCAGGAACCATTGTTTAGGTATTTAGTCACTACTATTTATAGAATTGAGGATCTATAGCAGGATGAGAATGGAGAAGAAATACTTGGATTTTCTTTTCTTTCTTCCTGCCCATCCCTGCTGGTGCTTCTTACTAACCAAATAATAAATAGAAACCATCTGACAAAGAGTCCGTGCAACACAGACTGTGATTTCAGCCAAACAGGGCTCCAAGGGGAAAATGGGTCCATGATGGGGCAGAGAAAATGGAGAATAAACAGTATATCCTATTATTGTTTTGCCATTGTTTCCAGGATAAAGACAAAATTCTTAATGTGGCCTACAATGTCCTACACTGTTGACCCTGGATGATCAATTCAGTGTCTTTTCATTCTCTCAACACAAATTTTACTTGCAGCTTATTGGTCCTTTGTTCTTGCCATGTATCTATCTGCCACAAATGCCTTTTCACATGCTGTACCCTTTTGTAAGACACTTCCTTCTCTTTCCTCCCCATCCACCTAATTAGTGCTTTTGTATCTTTTCAGATCTTAATTCAAACGTCTCTTAGGAAGCTTTCCCTGACTTTCCTGATGAGACCAAATTCCTTTTAAAATAAATTCTTTTAGCTAAGTGTAACTTTTCTTTATGTCATGCATTATAACTTACACTTATTGCATTTGTTTGTATGATTAATGGATTTCCCCATGCTAGACCAAAAACAACATGAAGGAATTAAGTCTGATATTTGCTTACCAGTATATTCCTAGTGTTCGTATAAGGTTTGACACTCAGTAGGTACTTAATAAATATTTGTTTAAAGAACACATCAAACTAAAAATGAATAAAAATCTTCAAAAGGTGCACATTCTCTTTGACAAAGACAGTGTGTTAGTCTCTCAGTCATGTCCAACTCTTTGCAACCCCATGGACTATGTCTGCCAGGCTCCTCTGTCCATGGAATTCTTCAGGCAAGAATACTGGAACGAGTTGCCATTCCCTTTTCCAGGGTATCTTCCCAACCTGGGGATAGAACCCAGGTCTCCTGAATTGCAGGCAGGTTCTTTACCATCTGAGCCACCAGGGAAGTTTTGACAAAGACAATAGGTGCATAAATGAAACAATATAAAGCAAATACAGAGCAGCAAGTAAAGCTGTTAAGGCAAGATTTTGTAAAGATTCCACAAAAGTCCTGTGGTATCCGTATTTATTTGTGTCTCATTGTCAAGTCCCTTGCTTGCAATCATGCACAAATGTCTCATGCTGCAATGTATATCTAACAAAGCATCTAGCACTTATTCGTAGTAGACATTCATGAAATATTTAATGAATGGAGACAGATTGTCAATGATAGAGTAGGCTTAAAAGTAGTGTGTTTAATAATATCTGAGCATGATCACTTTTTAAAAATATAGGCTTCACTTTATATATATTGATTTCAGTAGAACTTGAATAGAGCCTGAAAATCTGGATTCTAAATAAGCACCCCAAGGAATTCTGGTGCAGGTGATTTGAGGATTACATTTTGAGAAATATTAGACCATAAGCTCCTTGGTGGCAGCATGATGTTTGGTTAAACATGGGTTTGGGAGTCACAGATTCCTGGGTTTGAATCTTGGCACTTACACTAATAGCTGGACTGAAGCGACTAAGCAGCAGCAGCAGCAGCAAACCCTCTACATCTCTCTCTCTTTTTTTTTTTTTCTGAAGTAGGTAATAATATCTACTTTCTAAGAATATTGTATAGATTAGATGAGAAAATATATGTAAAACATTTACTGTAGCACCTGTCATATAATCCTTAGTAAGTGGTAGAACTAGTTTTTGATAGTCAACATTTAGCCTGGTGCCTAGAACATAGCTGATGCTCAGTGAATGTCTGATAAGTAAATGAAATATAGTTATAAGATTATCATATTTATAACTAGAACGGTCATTTGGAATTGTCTAGCCCAGTATTCTCATTTTACATATTAGGAAATTCAAGCTCACAGAGGTTAGATGACTCATCTAATGATCTAATTAGTGGCAGAACTGAGACCAGAACTAAAGGGTGAAAAGAAGATATGGTAATCACTATTTATTTAACCACTATTTGTAGCTAGTGTTAGATTTTAAATAGACTGACATGTTTTTCTGTTTATAATCAATGATGCCTTCCCAAATGTTCCTTTCTTAAACACTGAAACAACAAACAGTAAATCAGTAAGTAAAACTAAATAACTATGTAGTTGTTGTTTGATTATATTTCTTTAATTTCTTTTAAATTGAAGTATAGTTGATTTACAGTGTTGTGTGAGTTTCAGGTGTACATCACAAGGATTCAGTTTTATACACAAACACACACACACATGTACACACACACACACATTCTTTTTCAGATTCTTTTCCCTTATAGATTATTTCAAACTGTTGAGTATACTTCCCTGTGCTATGCAACACAGGGAATTAGGTCATTGCTAGTTTTCTATTTTATATATAGCAGTGTGTATATGTTAATCCCAAATTCCTAATTTATCCCTACCCTTTTCCTGCTTTGAGAACCATATTTTTGTTTCCTATATCTGTGTGTCTATTCTGTTCTGTAAATAAGTTCATTTGTATCATTTTGTTAAGATTCCACCAATAAGTGCTATCATATGATGTCTGTCTTTGTCTTGCTCATCACTTATCACTTAGTATGATAATCTCAAGGTTTATCCAGATTATATATATTTTTCTAAACATCACCTCCGAGACCACAGTGTTTCCCAAACAGAATTCAGACATCACATGTGTTCTTAGAACAGTAGAACCACAAGCTATTTGAAGAATCTATCTCTTGCCTTTGGACAATAATGGTCTAATATTTCCTGTTTCTGAAGCTCCTACTTATCCAATAGGTAAATTAAAATGGAATTAAAATGCATAGTGAATATTTTGGGATTGAGAATATTTCATATTTTCATGTATGCCACTCAATTGTATTTTTCTGCATTTTATCTTACTATATATATTTTATTTATTTTTTACTATATATATTTTAAACTTACATTCTAGATTAATTTAGCTTCTCTGTTTAGAAGGCTTATTAAATTACTAGGTCTTAAGAATTAAAGAAAATTTTGCTTACTTCTGTGTTAGATGGAATTTAATCTCTGTCTAGCTTTGATAAATATAAAATGTAAACAGTTTCACAGACTTGGAGAACAGATTTGTGGTTGTCAAGGAGGAGGGGGTTGAAGGAGGGGGTTGAAGGAGGGCTGAATGGGGAGTTTGGGGTTTGTAGATGCAAACTATTATACATAGAATGGATGGAAAACAAGGTCTTACTGTTGGCACAGGGAACTATGTTCAATGTCTTGGGATATACTATTAATGGAAAAGAATATAAAAATGTATATATACATATATTGATTCAGTATATATATATATCAGTTCAGTTCAGTTCCTTTGCTCAGTCATGACCGACTCTTTGCGACCCCACGAATCTCAGCATGCCAGGTCTCCCTGTCCATCACCTACTCCCAGAGTTCACTCAGACTCACTACCATCAAGTTGGTGATGGCATCCAGCCATCTCATCCTCTGTTGTCCCCTTCTCCTCCTGCCCCCAATCCCTCCCAGCATCAGAGTCTTTTCCAATGAGTCAGCTCTTCGCATGAGGTGGCCAAAGTAATGGAGTGTCAGCTTTAGCATAATTCTTTCCAAAGAACACCCAGGGCTGATCTCCTTTAGGATGGACTGGTTGGATTTCCTTGCATTCCAAGGGACTCTCAAGAGTCTTCTCCAACACCACAGTTGAAAAGCATTAATTCTTCGGTGCTCAGCTTTCTTCACAGTCCAACTCTCCCATCCATACATACCACAGGAAAAACCATAGCCTTGACTAGATGGACCTTTGTTGGCAAAGTAACGTCTCTGCTTTTGAATATGCTATCTAGGTTGGTCATAACTTTCCTTCCAAGGAGTAAGCGTCTTTTAATTTCATGGCTGCAGTCACCATCTGCAGTGATTTTGGAGCCCAGAAAAATAAAGTCATCCACTGTTTCCACTGTTTCCCACCTATTTCCCATGAAGTGATGGGACCGGATGCCATGATCTTCGTTTTCTGAATGTTGAGCTTTAAGCCAACTTTTTCACTCTCTTTCACTGTCATCAAGAGGCTTTTAAGCTCCTCTTCACTTTCTGCCATAAGGATGGTGTCATCTGCATATCTGAGGTTATAAAACTGGAACCACTTTGCTGTACAACAGAAACTAATACTGTAAATCAACTGGACTGAAAAAGAAAAGGTGATAAGTATAAAATAATGCAGAATTTACCTTTGTTCTACCTGTTTTAATACAGAAGTGCATGGGATCAGTGGAAATGATATCTATTATTGAAAGTTCTTTTTCTTATCCCTGATGCAATCCTTAGGGAATAAAATTTTGAAGAGCATATTCCTTTGGTGGATTACATATAGAAATATGGGTTCTTTTGGGGGAGCTATATTACTTTAAAGTGGTAGGTACACTTTAGCAGGTGCTATATTTGGTAGATTTATCCGTGTCATTCTTTCTTACTACTTGTAATTATATAAGACAACATAAATAATAAGACTTTTGAAGTTTTCAATATATAATGCCATTACGCAAAGATTTAAAATTTTGTTGTAAATAGTACCTCTTTACTTTGCTGAGGTTAGGAAGTATTTTACTTTTAGAGGATTGGCAGGCATTTTATTTTTACCACAGTTTAGAAACCATGGCCTTAAACACTAAATTCTAACTTCTAAAGTTTGGCAAAAGTGAGTTGAAAGAGACTTTTGGCAATAGATTAATAGTTTTCATGGGGCAGACTCATCTGCTGTGTTAAGAAGACATTATATGCATACTACTCCTGTTGAAAAAAATTAGGTGCTTGGTCTGGGAAAAAATAAAAAGTAATGCTCAATTAAGATAATTACTTTTCTAGTATAGAAAGTTTCATGAACTTATTTTTCAGGACAAAAAAGCAACCTAAAAATTACTGAACTTGATGCCATGGCCTTGAACTGAATAATATTTGAGTTGGAAGAAGGTATCACATATCTACAACTGAATTGTTAATACTTTTATCCTATGTAGACAGTACTTCTGCACTACTTTCAGAACATGAATTTAGAATTTTTTTTTCTTGATTATTGATGAGAAAATTTACAGATACACTGATAGTAAGTAGTTCATCTGCTTTAATGTTGTGAACCTAATATTTACAACTGAGGTACAATTTTATTTAATTGTTTTTAAAATATGTATTGATTTATTTTTCACTATGGTGGATCTTCATTGCTGAGTGGGCTTTTCTCTAGTTGCAACAAGCAGGGACTGCTTTCTAATTGAAGGGTGTGGGCTTCTCACTGCCATGGTTTCTCTTGTTGCAGAGCACAGACTCTAGGGTGCATGGGCTTCAGCAGTTGTAGTACCTGGGCTCAGTAGTTGTGGCTCCTGGGCCCTAGAGTATAGGATCAAGAGTTGTGGCACAGAAGCTTAGTTGCTCCTCAGAATGTGGGATTCTCCTTGGATCAGGAGATTTGAAACTGTGTCTCCTACATTGGCAGGTGGATTTTTTTTTTACCACTGAGCCACCAAGGAAGCCCAGGGGATACAATTTTAGAATAAAGATAATTTTTATTATATTTAAGTATACCTGATAAAGGAACACCTGGTTGATTTTGGCTGTAAGGGACTCAGTTCAGTTCAGTTCAGTTGCTCAGTCATGCCCGACTCTTTGCGACCTGTGAATTGGAGCACACCATGTCCATCACCAACTCCCGGAGTTTACTCAGACTCACGTCTATCGAGTCCATGATGCCATCCAGCCATCTCATCCTCTGTTGTCCCCTTCTCCTCCTGCCCCCAATCCCTCCCAGCATCAGAGTCTTTTCCAATGAGTCAACTCTTCGCATGAGGTGGCCAAAGCACTGGAGTTTCAGTTTTAGCATCATTTCTTCCAAAGAAATCCCAGGGCTGATCTCCTTCAGAATGGACTGGTTGGATCTCCTTGCAGTCCAAGGGATTCTCAAGAGTCTTCTCCAACACCACAGTTCAAAAGTATCAATTCTTCGGCGCTCAGCCTTTTTCACAGTCCAACTCTCACATCTATACATGACTACTGGAAAAACCATAGCCTTGACTAGATGGACCTTAGTTGGCAAAGTAATGTCTCTGCTTTTGAATATGCTCTCTAGGTTGGTCATAACTTTTCTTCCACGGAGTAAGGGATTAGTTAAGTATAAAAATGGGACTGTGTGGGTTACATTGAAACCTAATGCTTCTGTATATCAAAAAAAAACAAAAATAAAAACTCAAGTTAAAAGATAAATGTTGAGAGAGTGGTGGACAAGATGGCAGAATAAAAAGACCCTGAGCTCACCATCTCTCATGAACATACCAAGATCACAACTACCTGTAGAATCATCACCAATAAAAATGTTTGGAACCTATCAGAAAAGATATTCTACAGTTAAAGATATAAACAAGAAACAACAAAACTGGTCAGAAGGATGGACTTACAATGTAATCAAATCCCATACCCTCTAGATGGGCGGCCCACAAACTGGTGAATAATTATATTGCAGAGGTTCTCCCACAGGAATAAGATTTATGGGCCCCACATTAGGCTCCCCAATTTAGGGATCTGATCCTGGGAAGACAAGGCCCAGAGCACTGGACTTTGAAAGCCAATGGGGATTAATTACAAGAACCCCACAGAACTGGGGAAAATACAGACTTCACTAGTAAGGAGTATACAGAAAACCTCATGTGCACCTGGACACAGAGCAAAAGCAGAAGCCTGGGCCAGACCTACCTGCTGGGGCATCCCTGGTAGCTCAGATGGTAAAGAATCTGCCTGCAATGCAAGAGACCTAGGTTTGATACCTGGGTGGAAAAGATCCCCTGGAGAAGGGAATGGCAACTCACTCCAGTATTCTTGCCTGGTGAGTTCCATGGACTGAGGAGCCTGGCATATTACAGTCCATGGGATCACAAAGAGTTGGACATGACTGAGAGACTAACATTTTCTTTCACTTTCCTGGAGAAGTGGGGAGCACCCTAGAGACATAGACACTGCTGGTAGACACATTGGGGAACACTGTTGGCAGCTGATATCTTGGTTTATTAGCCCTGAGAAAGATCTGGCCCCACCCAACAACATGCAAGTGATAGTGATGGAACACCTCAGACCAAACAAAAGCCTGGGCAGTGACATGCCCTGCTCATCAGCAGGCAGGCTTTCTAAACATTAAAGAGTCCACAGCTTCCTTTGGGCTAACCCCTAGACGTGGCCCTGCTCATCAGGGGGCAAGACCCAGGTTCACTCACAAGTAGATAGGCCCTAGCCCCTCCTATCGGGAAACCAGACCAAACCTCTAGGCCCACCTCATCCACTAGGAGGGAGACACAAGAGGCAAAAAACTGATTCTGCAATGCAGGCCAGATCCTAACCTGGGATCAGCTGGGCCCTGACTTGGTCCATTAGCAGGCCGACACACCCTCTGGGACACTCAACCCCATGCTCAAGTGTGTCAGGAGTTGACATCCCACCTCCTCCAATAATCTGAAACAACTCTGGTATCCTTGGGCCCTAAAGTCAGATTCCAGGAACCAACTCTGCCTGCACTAACCCCAGGATTGGCTTTATCTGCTAGTGGGTGGGCAAAAGTCCCAGAACTTTTGGGACTGTGACTCTGCCCACTGGTGAGCTAGCATTAGTCCCAGGTGCCTCCTAGGATGCTGCAACAAGCGAGCTCATGACCAGGCCCCTCTAAACAGCAGCCAGCTGCATGAACACAGGCAAGGCCTAGCAACTAACCAGATCAGGGACCTACCAGACCACCCAAATAAACTTCCACAACAGAAAGACCCATGCAACTCTCTTAGGGTGAACTCCTAGAGCATATAACTTGGGTGATGATAGGAGAGTGCACTGTTGGAATGCATACGATATGTCTTACAGAGGGCCACTTTTCCAAGGTTGAGAAATGTAACTAACCTTTCACATACATAGAAATAGACTAACAACTTGGACAAAATAAGCAACAGAGGAATATGTTTCAGATGAAGGAACAAGATAAGCCCCAGAAGAACAAAGTGAAGTAGAGATAGAGTTCAGAGTAATGATTGTAAAGATGATCAAAGAACTCAGAAGGAGAATTGATCACAGAGTGAGGAGTTAGAAGTTTTTAGCAAAGAGCTAGAAAATATACAGAACAACCAAACAGATAAAAAATACAATAACTAAAATGAAATTCCTCTGGGAGGAATTTATATTAGACTAAATGATTCAGAAGGATGAATCAGTGAGTTAGAAGACAGGGTAGTGGAAATCACTGCCACTGAACAGAAAAAAAAGAACGAAGAGAAATGAAGACAGTTTAAGAGACCTCTGAGGCAATATCAAGTGTACTAATATTTGCATTATAAGGGCCCCAGAAAGCAAGGGAGAGAGAGAGAACAGGCCCGAGAGAATATTTAAAGAGATAATAGCTGAAAACTTTTCCTAACATGGGAAAGGATATAGTCACCCCAGTCCAGGAAGTGAAAAATGTCCCATATAGGGATTAACCCAAAAGGAATATACCAAGACACATTGTAATCAAAATGACAGAAATTAAGGATAAAGAGAGAATACTAAAAGTAACAAGGGACGTATACACTCGTGGCGGATTCATGTCAATGTATGGCAAAACCAATATGGTATTGTAAAGTAAAATAAAGTAAAAATAAATAAATAAATAAAAGTAACAAGGAAAAGGCAATACATAACATACAAGGGAACTCCCATAAAATTATCAGTTGATTTTTTCAGGGAAAACTCTGCAGACAAGAAGGAATTGGCATGATATGTTTAAAATGATGAAAGAGAAAAGCCTACAACCAACAATAGTCCAAGATGGCAGAGTAGAAGGATGTGTGCTCATCTTCTCCTCCGAGAACTCCAAAATTGCAACTCACTGCTGAACAACCATCTACAAGGGAATGTTGGATCCCACCAAAAAAAGATACCCTATGTCCAAGGGTAAAGGAGAAGCCCCAACAAGATGGTAAGAGGGGCGAAATTGCATTTAGAAGCAAAACCCCATACCTGCCAGAGACCCTCGAAGGGCTCAAAAAAACCTTGTGCACACCAGGACCCAGACACCCAACAGAGACTGAGTCAGACCTGAATTTGAGTGTTTGAGGGTTTTCTGTGGAAGCATAGGTTAGCAGTGTCCTGCTGTGGGGACAGGAGCTCTGGATGCAGTAGACCTGGAAGGCACACCTTATGGTGTAAATCTTCTTAGAGGAAGTCACCATTATCCCCACCATAAAGCCACCAAGCAAATGACCCACAGACTAGAGAATACTTCTACCAAAGAAGTTCTTGCACTATTACAAAAGTTCTAGGACCCACAACAGATTTCCTAAACTGGGGATCTGGCAAAAGGACTGAGAACCCCTGGGAATTTGCCTTTGGAGGCCAGTGGGATTTGATTACAGACCTTCCACAGGACTGGGGAAATAGACTCTTGGAGAGCATGAAAAACATTGTGTGCACTAGGACCCAGGAGAAAGGATCAGTAACCCCACAAGAGACTGAGCCAGAACTGCCTGTGACTGTCCAGGAATCTCTGGTGGAGGCATGGGTTGACAGTGACCTGCTGCGTAGTCAGGGGCACTGACTGGCATAAGTCCTCTTGAAAGATGTTGCCAATACCACCATTACCCCTATCATAGTTTGTCCTCAAGCCCAGGGAGGGATCAAGGCCCTGTCCAATAACAGAAAATTGTATTAAAGATTTACTGAGCACGGCCCCACCCATCAGAAAAAGATCCAGATTCCCCCACAGCCACTCCCTCTCATCAGGGAGCTTCCACAAGGCTTTTATCCTCATCCATAAGAGGGCAGACAGAATGAAAACCACAACCACAGAAAACTAACCAAACTGATCACATGGACTACAGCCTTGTCTAATTCAATATGAGCCATGCCATGTAGGGCCACCCAATATGGAAGGGTCCTGGTGGAAAGTTCTGAAAAAATGAGGTCTAATGGAGAAGGGAATGGCAAACCACTTCAGCATTCTTGCCTTGAGAACCCCATGAACAGTAGGAAAAGGCAAAAAGATAGGACACTGAAAGATGAACTCCCCAGGTCAGTTGGTGCCCAACCGGAGAAGAGTGGAGAAATAGCTCCAGAAAGAAGGAAGAGGCTGAGCCAAAGTGAAAACAACACCTAGCTGAGGATGTGACTGGTGATGGAAGTGAAGTCCAATGCTGTAAAGAACAATATTTCATAGGAACCTAGAATGAAAGTGGTCAAACAGGAGATGGCAAGAGTGAACATTGACATTTCAGGAATCAGTGGACTAAAACGGACTGGGATGGGCAAATTTAATTCTGATGACCATTATATCTACTACTATGGGTAAGACTCCTTAGAAGAAATGAAGTAGTCATCACAGTCAACAAAAGAGTCTGAAATGCAGTACTTAGATGCAGTCTTAAAAATGACAGATTGATCTCTGTTCGTTTCCAAGGCAAACCATTTAATATCACAGTAATCCAAGTCTATGCCCCAACCAGAAATGCCAAAGAAGCTGATGTTGAATGGTTCAATGAAGACCTACAAGACCTTCTATAACTACCCCCTCCCCCAAAAAAGATGTCCTTTTCATTACAGGGGACTGGAATGCAAAAATGGGAAGTCAAGAGATAACTGAAGTAACAGGCAAGTTTGGCCTTGGAGTACAAAATGAAGCAGGGAAAAGGCTAACAGAGTTTTGCCAAGAGAACACACTGGTTATAGCAAACATCCTCTTCTAACAACACAAGAGAAGACTCTGCACATGGACATTACCAGATGGTCAATACCGAAATCAGATTGATTCTATTCTTTGCAGCTAAGGATGGAGAAGCTCTATACAGTCAGCAAAAATAAAACTAGGAGCTGACTGTGGCTCAGATCATGAACTCATTATTGCCAAATTCAGTCTTAAATTTAAAAAGTAGGGAAAACCATTGAGGTACGACCATTCAGGTATGACCTAAATCAAATCCCTTATGATTGTACTGCTGCTGCTGCTAAGTCACTTCAGTCGTGTCTGGCTCTGTGCAACCCCATAGATGGCAGCCCACCAAGCTCCCCTGTCCCTGGGATTCTCCAGGCAAGAACACTGGAGTGGGTTGTCATTTCCTTCTGCAATGCATGAAAGTGAAAAGTGAAAGTGAAGTCGCTCAGTCATGTCCGATTCTTAGCGACCCCATGGACTGCAGCTTACCAGGCTCCTCTGTCCATGGGATTTTCCAGGTAAGAGTACTGGAGTGGGTTGCCATTGCCTTCTCCATTATGATTGTGCAGTGGAAGTGATAAACAGATTAAAGAAATTAGATATGATAGAGTGCCTGAAGAACTATGGACAGAGGTTAATGACATTGTACAGGAGGCAGTGATCAAAACCATCTCTGAGAAAAAGAAATGCAAAAGGCAAAATGGTTGTCTGAAGAGGCTTTACAAATAGCTGAGAAAGAAGAGAAACTAAAGGCAAAGGACAAAAAGGAAAGATATATCCATATGAATGCAGAGTTCCAAAGAATGGCAAGGAGAGATAAGAAAGCCTTCCTCAGTGATCAATGCAAAGAAATAGAAGGAAAACAATAGAATGGGAAAGACTCCAGATATCTTCAAGAAAATCAGAGATATCAAGGGAACATTTCATGCAAAGATGGGCACAATAAAGGACAGAAACAGTATGGACATAAGAAAAGCAGAAGATATGCAGAAGAGGTGGCAAGAATACATAGAAGAACTATACAAAAATATCTTAATGACCCAGATAGCCACGATGGTGTGATCACTCACCTGGAGCAGACATCCTGGAGTGAGAAGTGAAGTAGGCCTTAAGAAGCATCACTATGAACAAAGCTAGTGGAGGTGATGGAATTCCAGTTGAGCTATTTCAAATCCTGAAAGATGATGCTGTGAAAGTGCTGCACTCAATATGCCAGCAAATATGAAAAACTCAGCAGTGGCCACAGGACTGGAAAAGGTCAGTTTTCATTCCAGTCTCAAAGAAAGGCAATACCAAGGAATGCTCAAACTACCGCACAATTGCACTCATCTCACACACTAGCAAAGTAATGCTCAAAATTCTCCATGCCAGGCTTCAATAGTACATGAACCGTGAACTTCCAGATGTCAAGCTGGATTTAGGTTCGATGCAGGATACCAGATGCTTGGGGCTGGTGCACTGGGATGACCCAGAGGGATGGTATAGGGAGGGAGGTAGGAGGGGGGTTCAGGATTGGGAACACGTGTACACCCGTGGCAGATTCATGTTGATGTATGGCAAAACCAATACAATATTGTAAAGTAATTAGCTTCCAATTAAAATAAATAAATTTAAATTAAAAAAAGAAAAGCAGAGGAACCAGAGATCAAATTGCCAACATCTGTTGGATTATCAAAAAAGCAAGAGAGTTCCAGAAAAACGTCTACTTCTGCTTTGTTGACTACACCAAAGCCTTTGACTTTGTAGATTGCAAAAACTGTGGAAAATTCTTAGAGACATGGGAATAGTAGACCACCTGATCTCCCTCTTGAGAAGTCTGTATGCAGGTCAAGAAGCAACAGTGCTTCTGTTGCTTCCAAGAGTTCCACTTTTGGAACTGGATGTGGACTGGTCCAGTTCCTAACAGACTGGTTTGGGAATGGAGTATGTCAAGGCTGTATACTGTCACCTGACTTATTTAATTTATATGCAGAGTACATCATTTGACATGCCAGGCTGGATGAAGCACAAACTGGAATCAAGATTGCTGGAGGAATATCGATAACCTCAGATATGCAGATGACAGCACCCTTATGGCAGAAAGTGAAGAAGAACTAAAGAGCCTCTTGATGAAAGTGAAAGAGGAGAGTTTAAAAGCTGGCTTAAAGCACAACATTCAGAAAACTAAGATCATGGCAGTCAGTCCCATCACTTCATGGAAAATAGATGGGGAGTCAGTGAGAGACTTTATTTTTGGGGGGCTCTAAAATCACTGCAGATGGTGACTGCCACCATGAAATTAAAAGACTCTTGCTCCTTGGAAGAAAAGCTATGACCAACATAGACAGCATGTTAAAAAGCAAAGACATTACTTTGTCAACAAAGGTCCATCCAGTCAAAGCTATGGCTTTCCAATAGTCATGTATGGATGTGAGAGTTGAACCATAAAAGAAATTGAGCATTGAGGAATTGATGCTTTTGAACTGTGGTGTTGGAGAAGACTCTTGAGAGTACCTTGGACTGCTAGGAGATCCATCTAGTCCATCCTAAAGGAGATCAGTTCTGGGTGTTCATTGAAAAGACTGATGTTGAGGCTGAAACTCCATACTTTGGTCATCTGATTTGAATAGCTGGCTCATTTGAAAAGACCCTGATGCTGGGAAAGATTGAGGGCAGGAGGAGAAGGGGACGACAGAGCATGAGATGGCTGGATGGCATCATCGACTCAATGGACATGGGTTTGGGTGGACTCTGGGAGTTGGTGATGAACAGGGAGGCCTGGCGTGCTGCAGTTCATGGGGTTGCAAAGAGTTGGACATGACTGAGCGGCTGAACTGAACTGAACTTATCCCTAGTAATGGGCTTCACTAGTAATATTCTTTGCTATGAAATCTGCCTTGTCATGTACTAATACATCAGTTCCAGATTTCTTTTGACTTCATCAGCATGGTTTATTTTCCCCAAAATTTTACCTTATTAAAGTGGGTTTCTTATAAGCAATATGTAGTTGTGTCTTGCTTTTTTATCCAATCTGACAAACTCTGCTTTTAGTTGTAGTACTTAAGTCATTTATATTTATCTATTCACCTACTAAAACATATCTTGGTTGCTTCCAAGTTTTGGCAATTATGAAAGGTGCTATAAACATCCATGTACAGATTTTTTGTGGACATAGGTTTTCAGTTCCTTTGGGTAAATACCAAGGAGTGTTATTGCAGGCCTGAATGGTAAGAATATGGTTAGTTTTGTGTCTTCCAGACTGGCTATACAGTTTTGCATTCCGAGCAGCAATATTGAGAGTTCATTTTGTTCCACATTCTCACCAACATTTGGTATTGTCAAGTTTTTAGATTTTGACCAGTATAATAGGCATGTAATGGTCTCTCATTGTTCTTCAGTTTGCATTTCCCTGATGACATGTGATGTTGAGCATCTTTTCGTATGTTTATTTATCATCGTACATCTTTGAAGACACCTCTGTTAAAGTCCTTGGCCCATTTTAAAATTAAATTATTTGTTTTTTTATTGGTGAATTTTGAGAGTTCTTTGTATGCTTTTGATAAAAATTCTTTACCAGATATCTTACCATATATATATATATATATATATATATATATATATATATATGATGCATATATATTTTTTTTTACCATTTTTGATTTGTTGTCTCATTTCAGATGGTGCTAGTCATAAAGAACTTGCCTGTTGATGTAGGAAACTTAAGAGATGTGGGTTCAGTCCCTGGGTTGGGAAGATTCTCTGGAGAAGGGCATGGCAACCCACTCAGGTATTTTTGCTTGGAGCATCTCATGGACAGAAGAGCCTGGCAGGCTACAGTCCATAGGGTCACAAAGAGTTGGACATAACTGAAATGACTTAGCATGCTCATTTCTTGGCATTATCATAGAACAGAAGCTTAAAATTTCTTTCTTTAAATTTTATTTTTATTTATTTAATTTTTAAATTTTCAATTTATTTATTTTAATTGGAAGCTAATTACTTTTCAGTATTGTAGTAGTTTTTGCCATACATTGACATGAATCAGCCATGGGTTTACATGTGTTCCCCATCTTGAACCCTCCCTCCCCATCCCATCCCTCCCCTCTGGGTCATCCCAGTGGACAAGCCCTGAGTACCCTGTCTCATGCATCAAACCTGGACTGGAAATCTGTTTCACATATGATAATACATATGTTTCAATGCTATTCTCTCAGATCATCCCACCCTCTCCTTCTCCCACAGAGTCCAAAATACTGTTCTATACATCTGTGTCTCTTTTTCTGTCTTGCATATAAGGTTATCATTCAGTTCAATTCAGTCACTCAGTCATGTCCGATTCTTTGTGACTCCATGACGGTAGTACGCCAGGCCTCCATGTCCATCACCAACTCCAGGAGTTCATGCAAACTCATGTCCATCGACTCAGTGATGCCATCCAGCCATCTCATCCTCTGCCATCCCCTTCTCCTCCTGCCCCCAATCCCTCCCAGCATCAGAGTCTTTTCCAATGAGTCAAATCTTCGCATGAGGTGGCCAAAGTATTGGAGCTTCAGCTTTAGCATCAATCCTTCCGAAGAACACCCAGGGCTGATCTCCTTTAGAATAGACTGGTTGGATCTCCTTGCAGTCCAAGGGACTCTCAAGAGTCTTCTCCAATACCACGGTTCAAAAGCATCAATTCTTTGCCACCGTCTTTATAAATTTCTTATATATGTGTTAGTATACTGTATTGGTGTTTCTCTTTCTGGCTTACTTCATTCTGTATAATAGGCTCCAGTTTCATCCACCTCATTAGAACTGATTCAAATATATTCTTTTTAATGGCTGAGTAATATTCCATTGTGTAGATGTACCACAGCTTTCTTATCCATTCATCTGCTGATGGACATCTAGGTTGCTTCCATGTCCTGGCTATTGTAAACAGTGCTGCGATGAACATTTGGGTACATGTGTCTCTTTCAATTCTGGTTTCCTCAGTGTGTATGCCCAGCAGTGGGATTGCTGGGTCATAAGGCAGTTCTATTTCCAGTTTTTCAAGGAATCTCCACACTGATCTCCATACTGGCTGTACTAGTTTGCTTTCCCACAAACAGTGTAAGAGGTTCCCTTTTCTCCACACCCTCTCCAGCATTTATTGTTTGTAGATTTTTGGATATTTTGGATAGCAGCTATTCTGACTGGCATGAGATGGTACCTCATTGTGGTCTTGATTTGCATTTGTCTGATAATGAGTGATGTTGAGCATCTTTTCATGTGTTTGTTAGCCATCTGTATGTCTTCTTTGGAGAAATACCTGTTTAGTTCTTTGGCCCATTTTTTGATTGGGTCATTTATTTTTCTAGAATTGAGCTGTAGGTGTTGCTTGTACATTTTTGAGATTAATTCTTTGTCAGTTGCTTCGTTTGCTATTATTTTCTCCCATTTTGACAGCTGTCTTTTCACTTTGCTTATAGTTTCCTTCATTGTGCAAAAGCTTTTAAGTTTAATTAGGTCCCATTTGTTTATTTTTGCTTTTATTTCCATTACTCTGGGAGGTGGGTCATAGAGGATCCTGCTGTGATTAATGCTGAGAATGTTTTACCTATGTTTTCCTCTAGGAGTTTTATAGTTTCTGGTCTTATGTTTAGATCTTTAATCCATTTTGAGTTTATTTTTGTGTATGGTGTTAGAAAGTGTTCTAGTTTCATTCTTTTACAAGTGGGTGACCAGTTTTCCCAGCACCACTTGTTAAAGAGATTGTCTTTTCTCCATTGTATATTCTTGCCTCTGTCAAAGATAAGGTGTCCATAGGTGCATTGATTTATCTCTATGCTTTCTATTTTTTTCCATCGATCTTTATTTCTGTATTTGTGCCAGTACCATACTATCTTGATGACTGTGGCTTTGTAGTATAGCCTGAAGTCAGGCAGGTTGATTCCTCCAGTTCCATTCTTCTTTCTCAGGATTGCTTTGGCTATTCGAGGTTTTTTGTATTTCCATGCAAACTGTGAAATTATTTGTTCTACCTCTGTGAAAAATACTGTTGGTAGCTTGATAGGGATTGCATTGAATCTATAGATTGCTTTGAGTAGTATACTCATTTTCACTATATTGATTTTTAAAATTTCAATGAAGTCAGCTTATCAGCTATATCTTTCATGGAAGTTGCTCCTGCTGTTGTATTTAAAATGTCATCACCATGACCAAAGTCACATATGTTTTCTCTTAAATATCTTCTAAAAGATTTATAGTTTTGCATTTTACCTTTAGGTATACAACTCATTTAGAATTAATTGAGAAGGGTGAATGGTCTGTGTGTAGATTCATGTTTTTGCCTATGGATTACCAGTTCTTCCCAGTACCATTTGTTGAAAAGAGTGTTTTCTGAGTTGTATTGCCTTTTTTCTTCATCAAAGTCAGTTGACCGTGTGTGTATTGTGTATGGGCTTTCTATTGGGTTTCATTGATCTATTGCCTTTTCTTTTACCAACAGTACACTATCTTGATTACTGTAGCTTTATAGTAAATCTTGAAGTTGGGGGTTGTTAATTCTCCAACTTTGTTCATCCTCAATATTTTGCTGGCTATTCTGAGCTTTTGCTTCTCTATATAAACTTTAGAATCAGTTTGTAGGTACTCACAAAATAACATGCTGGGATTTTGATTGGGATTGCATTGAATATATAGGTCAATTTCAGAGAACTTACATTTCTTTAAAAATATTTATTTATTTGGCTGCATCATGTCTTAGTTGTGACATGCAGGATCTTCTATATTCATTGTGGCATGTGGGATCTTTAGTTGCGGCATGTGAACTTTTAGTTAAGCAACATGAGAACATTTAATTGAGGCATGTGGGATCTGGTTCCTTCATCAGGGATCAAACCCAGCCTCCTGCACTGGGAGTATGGAGTCTCAGTCAGTGGACCACCAGGGAAGTTCTTGAGGAACTTACATCTTGACAATATTGTTTCCTCATCCATGAACATGGAATGTCTCTTTGTTTAGTTCTTTTAAATAATGAGTAATAAATGTATATTAGTAGTCATCAGAGTTTTGTAGTTTTTCTAATACAGATCTTATACATATTTTGCTAGATTTATAATAAGTATTTCATTTCTTTAGTGCTAATGTAAGTGGTATTATGTTTTTAGTTTCAAATTACACTTGCTCATTGCTAGAAAATAGGGAAGCAGTTGATTTTTATTTTTAATAATGTATCCTGCAATCTTGCTATAATTACTTATTAGTTCAGTTTTTCTTTTGGTCACATCTTTCAGAATATCTGTATAAGTGACAGTGTCATCTGCAAACAAAGATAGTTTTATTTCTTCCTTCCAAGTCTGTATATCTTTTATTTCTTCTTCTCGTTTTATTGTACTATCCAGGATTTCTAGTGTAATGTTGAAAAGGAGCAATTAGAGGGAACATTTTTGCCTTGTTCTTGGCCTTAGCGGGAAACCTTATAGCTTCTCAAATAGATATTCTTTCAGATATTTTAGGTATTCTTTATAAAAGTAAAAAGCTCCCTTCTACTGAGAGATTTGGTCATGAATAGGATTTTGTCAAATTCTTTTCTGCATATACTGATTTGACAATGTGATATTTCATTTTTTATGTTGATGTGGAGTATATTAATTGATTTTCAAATGTTAAAACATCCTTAACATACCTTGGGTAATTTCCATTTTTTGTGGTATATAAATTTTTTAATGTATTGTTGGATTCAGTATGCTAACATTTTGTTGAAGATGTTTGAATCTGTGTTTATGAGAGATAATGGTCTGCAGTTTTCTTTTTTTGTAATGTCTTTGTATGTTTTTGATATTTGAGTAAAGATATTGGGATGCGTTCAGAATTATTACCTCTGCTTCTGTTTTCTGAAAGACATTATTATACAGAATTGCTATAATTTCTTCATTAAATGTTTGGTGGAATTCATCATCTGAGCCTGGTGCTTTCTGTTTTGGATGGCTAGTAATTATTGATTCAGTTTCCTTAATAGATATGGTGCTGCTGCTGCTGCTAAGTCACTTCAGTCGTGTCTGACTCTGTGCAACCCCATAGATGGCAGCCCACCAGGCTCCGCCGTCCCTGGGATTCTCCAGTCAAGAACACTGGAATGGGTTGCCATTTCCTTCTGCAATGCATGAAAGTGAAAATCAAAGTGAAGTCATTCAGTCGTATCTGACTCTTAGTGACCCCATGTACTGCAACTTACCAGGCTCCTCTGTCCATGGGATTTTCCAGGTAAGAGTACTGGAGTGGGGTGCCATTGCCTTCTCCATTAATAGATATAGATGTATTCAAATGATGTTTTTCTTTTTGTGTGAATTTTGGCAGATTGTATGTTTCAAGGAATTGATCCATTTCATCTAGCTTGTCAAACTTATGGGCATAGAGTTTTCATAGTATTTCTTTAGTATCCTTTTAATGTCCATGGAATTTATAGTGAAGTTTCCTCTTTCATTTGTGATATTAGTAATTTGTGCTCTCTGTCTTTTCTTCTTTAGTATGCCTACAACTTATCAATTTTATTGAGTTTTGAAAAAGAAATGGCTTAAAAAAATTGTAGAATAGTTGATTTACAATGTTGCATTAGTTTCAGGTGTATAGAAAAGTGATTCATATATATATATATACACACATATATATTTCCAGATTATTTTCCATTATAGGTTATTTACAAGATATTTAAATAACTCCTTGTGATATACAGTAGGTCCTTGTTGTTTATTTTATATCTAGTAGTGTGTTTGTGTTACTCCCAAACTCCTAGTTTATCTTTCCTCCCTCTTTCCCCTTTGTTAACCATAAATTTGTTTTCTATGTCTGTCAGTCTGTTTGTAAAAACTTAATTGTGTCTTTTTTCAGATTCCTATATAAGTGATATAATGATAAGTATCATATGCAATTTGTCTTTCTGTCTGACTTGCTTCACTTAATACAGTAATCTCTAGGTTTATCCACACTGCTACAAATGGCATTATGTCATTCTTTTTTATGGTTGAATAATATTCCATCTCTCTCACACACACACGCATGCTATATCTTTATTCATCTTTTGATGAGCATTTCAGTTGCTTTCATGTCTTGGCTATGTAAATAGTGCTGCTATGAAAACTGAGGTGCATGTATCTTTTTAAAGTTAGTTTTCTCTGGATCTATGACCAGGAGTGAGACTGCTGGATTATATGATAACTCTATTTTTAGTTTTTTAAGGGAGCTCCATAATGTTCTCCATAGTGGAAACAGCTTTTGATTTAACTGATTTTCACTACTTATTTCCTGTTTTCAATTTCTTTGATTTCAACTCTAATTTTAATTGTTACTTCTACTTACTTTGGATTTAATTTGCTCTTCTTTTTAAATAGTTTCCTAAGATGGAAAATGATATTATTGATTTTAGATTTTTCTATATCTTCAAATATGTGCATTTGATACTATGTTGTCTTCTAAGCACTGCTATCAAAGTATCCCACAAATTTTGATAAGTTATGTTGTCTTCTTTTCCAGTTTTATTGAGATATAGTTGACGTACAACACTATATAAGCTTAATATATACAGCATAGTGATTTGACTTACATACATCATGAAATGCTTATCACAATAAGGTTAATGAATATCTACCATCTCATATAGCTATAAAGAAAAAGGACAAAAATTCCTGCCAATGACAACTGTTGGGATTTAGTCTCTTAACAACTTTCATATGTATTATTTAGCAGTTTTTATTAACCATGTTGTGCATTACATTCCTATTATTAATTTATCTTATAACTGAAACTTTGTACTTTTTGACTGTTGCTGCTGCTGCTAAGTCACTTCAGTCATGTCCGACTCTCTGCGACCCCATAGATAGCAGCCCACCAGGCTCTCTCATCCCTGGGATTCTACAGGCAAGAATACTGGAGTGGGTTGCCATTTCCTTCTCCAATGCATGAAAGTGAAAAGTGAAAGTGAAGTCGCTCAGTCATGTCTGACTCTTAGCGACCCCATGGACTGCCTTCCTCCAATTCCCTGTTCTCTCAACTCCTTGCCTCTATTAACCACAAATCTGATCTATTTTTCTATGAATTTGTTTTTGAGGTATGAGTAGATATACAACATTATGATAGTTCTTGATATGTCTATATATTACAAAATGATCACCACCATAACTCTTGTTACCATCTGTCACCTTACAAACATATCAAAGTATAATTGACTATATTTCTCATATTGTACATTTTATCCCTGTGACTCATTTATTTTGTAACTGAATGTTTGTACCTCTAAATCTCTCTCATCTATTTCATTAATCCTCCTACTCCTTCCTCTCTAGAAACCACCTGTTTGTTCTCTGTATATTTGTCTCTGTTTTGTTATGTTTGCTCATTAATTTTGTTTTTATAAATTCCACATATAAGTAAAATCATACAGAGGTTGTGTTTCTTTGACTAATTTCACTTAGCATTTTACCCTCTAGGTTCACCTGTGTTGTCACAAATGACAAGATTTTGTTCTTTTGATGGCTGAATAATATTCCTCTGTGTGTGTGTGTGTGTGTGTGTGTGTGTGTGTGTGTGTGTGTGTGTTTCACATCTTTACCTATTCATCTGTTGATGGGCACTTAGCTCGTTTCCATATCTTAGTCATTGTAAATAATACTGCACTGAACATAGGGATGCACTTATCTTTTTAACCTACTGTTTTCATTTTCTCCAGAAATACTCAGAAATGAAATTGCTAGATTGTATGGTAGTTAACCTCAGATATGCAGATGACACCACCTTTATGGCAGAAAGTGAAGTGGAACTAAAGAGTCTCTTGATGAAAGTGGAAGAGGAAAGTGAAAACGCTGGCTTAAAGCTCAACATTCAGAAAATGAAGATCATGGCATCTGGTCCCATCACTTCATGGGAAATAGATGGGGAAACAGTGGAAACAGTGGATGACTTTATTTTCTTGGGCTCCAAAATCGCTGCAGATGGTGATTGCAGCCATGAAATTAAAAGAAGCTTACCTCTTGGAAGGAAAGTTATGACCAACCTAGATAGCATATTCAAAAGCAGAAACATTACTTTGCCAACAAAGGTCCATCTAGTCAAGGCTATGGTTTTTCCTGTGGTCATGTATGGATGTGAGAGTTGGACTGTGAAGAAGGCTGAGCACCGAAGAATTAATGCTTTTGAACTGTGATGTTGGAGAAGACTCTTGAGAGTCTCTTGGACTGTGAGGAAATCCAACCAGTCCATTCTAAAGGAGATCAGCCCTGGGTGTTCATTGGAAGGACTAATGCTAAAGTTGAAACTCCAATACTTTGGCCACCTGATGTGAAGAGTTGACTCATTGGAAAAGACTCTGATGCTGGGAGGGATTGGGGGTAGGAGGAGAAGGGGATGACAGAGGATGAGATGGCTGGATGGCATCACTGACTCAATGGACGTGAGTTTGAGTGGACTCCGGGAGTTGGTGATGGACAGGGAGGACTGGCGTGTTGCGATTCATGGGGTCACAAGGAGTTGGATATGACTGAGAGATTGAACTGAACTGAACTGATGGGAGTTCTATTTTTAATTTTTTAAGAAACTTAATTCTGTTTTCCATAGGGTCTGTACCAGTTTAAATTCCCACCAACAGTACACAGAGGTTCCCTTTTCTCCATATCCTTGCCAGTACTTGTTATTTTTTTGGCAATAGCCATTCTAAACAGATGTGAAGGAATATTTCCTTATAGTTATAACTTGCATTTTTCTGATGATTAGTGATGTGGAGCATCTTTTCATGTGCTTGCTAGCCATCTGTATGTCTTCTTTGGAAAAATGACCATTTTAAAAATTAAGTAGTTTATTTTTTTGATGTTGAGTTGAATTAGTTCTTTGTATATAGCTCCTTATAAGATATATGGTTTGCAGCTATCTTCCCCCATTCTATATGTGTCCTTTTCATTTTGTTGAGCATTTCCTTTGCTGTGCAATTTTTTTTTCAGTTTGATGTAGTCCCATTTGGTTATGTTTGCTTTTGTTTCTCTTGCTTGAAAGGATATATCCCCAAAAATCAAGAAGTGTACTTTTTCTTTTCCTAGAGATTTTGTGGTTTCAAGCCTTACATTTTTATCCCACTTTGAATTTATTTTTATATAGGATATGAGGAAGTAGTTCAGTCTGATTCTTTTACATGTAGCTGTCCAGTTTCCCCAACACTATTTACTGAGGAAGCTGTCTGTTTCTTATTGTATATTCCTGTCTCTTTTGTCATAGATTAATTGGCTGTATAATTGTGGGAGTGTGGCTATATCATAGTTCATTTCTGGGCTCTCTGTTTTCACTGATCTATTATATTTGTCTTTTGTGTGTGTGTGTCAGTACTGTACAGTTTTGATTACTGCAGCTTCACAGTATAGTGGGAAGATCTCTTGGAGAAGGGAATGACTACCCACTCTAGTATTCTTGTCTGGACAAGTCTATGGACAGAGAAGCCTGCATCCAGCTTAAATCGGAGGGGGGAGTATATGGGACTTGGGGGAGAGTCCCCATCTCCGGCGGTGGTAATCCTACAGCCAGCACATGAGCTTGGGAGTCTCCAGCGGCCACCTCGCGGGCTGCTGCATCAGCAGCACAGTTGCCTTGGGCCTTGATATCTTCTCCTTTCTGGTGTCCTGAAAGGCTACAGTCTATGGGGCTGCAAAGAGTCTGACATGACTGAGCAACTAACACACTTTCAGTTTTGAAATCAGACAGCATTATACCTCCAGCTGTGTTCTTTCTTAAGATCATTTTAGATATTTGAGGTCTTTTGTCTTTCCATAAATATTTTAAAAGTATTTGTTCTACTTCTGTAAAATGTTATTACTATTCTGTGGAAAATTCTTCAAGAGATGGGAATACCAGACCACCTGACCTGCCTCATGAGAAACCTATATGCAGGTCAGGAAGCAACAGTAAGAACTGGACATAGAACAACAGACTGGTTCCAAATAGGAAAAGGGGTACATCAAGGCTGTATATTGTCACCCAGCTTATTTAACTTCTATGCAGAGTACATCCTGAGAAACGCTGGACTGGAAGATGCACAAGCTAAAATCAAGATTGCCGGGAGAAATATCAATCACCTCAGACATGCAGATGACACCACCCTTATCGCAGAAAGTGAAGAGGAACTCAAAAGCCTCTTGATGAAAGTGAAAGAGGAGAGTGAAAATGTTGACTTAAAGCTCAACATTCAGAAAACGAAGATCATGGCATCTGGTCCCATCTCTTCATGGGAAATAGATGGGGAAACAGTGAAAACACTGTCTGGCTTTATTTTGGGGGGCTCCAAAATCACTGCAGATTGTGACTGCACCCATGAAATTAAAAGACACTTACTCCTTGGAAGAAAAGTTATGACCAACCTAGATAGCATATTCAAAAGCAGAGACATTGCTTTGCCAAGAAAGGTCCATCTAGTCAAGGCTATGGTTTTTCCAGTGGTCATGTATGGATGTGAGAGTTGGACTGTGAAGAAAGCTGAGCACTGAAGAATTGATGCTTTTGAACTGTGGTGTTGGAGAAGACTCTTGAGAGTCCCTTGGAATGCAAGGAGATTAAACCAGTACATTCTGAAGATCAGCCCTGAGATTTCTTTGTCAGGAATGATGCTGAAGCTGAAACTCCAGTACTTTGGCCACCTGATATGAAGAGTTGACTCACTGGAAAAGACTTTGATGCTGGGAGGGATTGGGGGCAGGAGGAGTAGGGGATGACAGAGGATGAGATGGCTGGATGGCATCACTGACTCGATGGACGTGGGTCTGAGTGATCTCTGGGAGTTGGTAATGGACACGGAGGCCTGGCGTGCTGAGATTCATGAGGTCACAAAGAGTTGGACACTACTGAGCGACTGAACTGAACTGAGGGATGGCTTTGAATCTGAAGATTGCTTTAGCTAGTATGATCTTTTTAACAGTATTAATTCATCCAATTCATTAGCACAGCATATCTTTCCATTTGTTGGTGTCTTCAATTTCTTTCATCAATATCTTATGATTTCCAAGCATAATCTTTTATCTTCTTAGTTAGATTTATTATTATGCATTATATTCTTTTGATGTAGCTATAAATGGAAATATTTTCTTAATTTCTCTTTCTGAAGATCATTGGTTTTTGAATGTTAAATTACTCTTGAATTTCTGCTTTGTCATTACCTATCATCCTCTCTGTGTATTGTTGGGTTTGATTTGCTAATATTTGTTTAGGACTTTTGTATTTATATTCATGAAGGATATAGCTGCAGAAAAAAGAGACAAACAGAAAACAAAGACAAAAAAGATGTCTTGAAAAAATTAGTTGGATAAACTACCTTATTTGTGTAGGAATAAAAATAAAAGTAATATTGGGCATTTCTTCACAAACCACACAGAATAGAGTGAAATATTTTTGTTGAAAGAAAACCCTTTACCAATCTAGGATTTTGTATCCAGAAAACTTATCCTTCAAAAGTGAAGAAAAATAAAGACTTTCTCAGATAAACAAAAATTCAAGAAATTGGTTGCTAGTAGGTTTGCCTTGTAAAATATGTTAAAGTTCTTCAAAGAGAAGGAAAATAGTCAGAAAATGATCATAAATTCAGAAGTACACAAAGAAAGAAAGACTAGGGTTTCCCTGGTTGTCCAGCTGCTAAGACTCTGTGTTCTCAATGCAGGGAGCCTGGCTTCAATGCCTGGTTAGGGAACTAGATCCCACATGCTGCATCTAAGAGTTCACATACTGCAGCTAAAGATTCTGGATGCCTTAATAAAGAGCCTATGTGCTGCAGCTAAGGCTTGGTGCAGTCAAATAAATAAATTTTTTTTTTTAAAGAAAGACTTAGAGAAGGAATACAGAGAAGGCAATGGCACCCCACTCCAATACTCTTGCCTGGAAAATCCCATGGGCAGTCCCTGGGGTCGCTGAGGGTTGGACACGACTGAGTGACTTCACTTTCACTTTTCACTTTCATGCATTGGAGAAGAAAATGGCAACCCACTCCAATGTTCTTGCCTGGAGAATCCCAGCGACGGGGGAGCCTGGTGGGCTGCCGTCTATGGGGGTCACACAGAGTCGGACACGACTGAAGTGACTTAGCAGCAGCAGAGAAGGAATAAATGAAGGTAAGATAAAACTCCTACTTTCTTATTCTTAATTGGTCTCATAGATAAATTTTCATTTAAAATAATAATAGCAACAATGTATAAACATGCATACAAGTTTAAAAACAAATAGTCCTATAAACTTTATATTCAATCAAGAATAAATAAAGAAATTGAATTACAGTAAAAAACAAAAACCAAAAAATAAACAAATGGGACCTAATTAAACCTTTTCATAGCAAAGGAAACTATACAAAGACTAAAAGGCAACCCTCAGAATGGGAGAAATAATTGCAAATGAAGCAACTCATAAAACATTAATCTCTAAAATATACAACAGCTCAAGCAACTCAATATCAGAAAAACAAACAATCCAATCAACAAATGGGCACAGACCTAAACAGACATTTCTCCAAAAGAAGACGTACAGATGCAAGAAGACATGTGAAAAAAATTGTTCAACATTGCTATTATTAGAGAAATGCAAAACAAAACTACAATCAGTTATCACCTCACACCAGTCAGAATCAGTTCAGTTCAGTTGAGTCACTCAGTCATGTTCGACTCTTTGTGACCTCATGAATCACAGCACGCCAGACCTCCCTGTACATCCCCAACTTCTGGAGCCCACCCGAACCCATGTCCATGTCATCAACCATCTCATCCTCTGTTGTCCTCTTCTCCTTCTGCCTTCAATCTTTCCCAGCATCAGGGTCTTTTCCAATGAGTCAGCTCTTCTCATCAGGTGGCCAAAATACTGGAGTTTCAGCTTCAACATCAGTCCTTCCAATGAACACCCAGGACTGATCTCCTTCAGAATACGCTGGTTGGATCTCCTTGCAGTCCAAGGGACTCTCAAGAGTCTTCTCCAACACCACACTTTAAAAGCATCAGTTCTTCAGCATTCAGCTTTCTTCACAGTCCAACTCTCACATCCATACAGGACCATTGGAAAAACCATAGCCTTGACTAGATGGACCTTTGTTGGCAAAGTAATGTCTCTGCTTTTGAATATGCTATCTAGGTTGGTCATAACTTTCCTTCCAAGGAGTAAGCGTCTTTTAATTTCATGGCGCAGTCACCATCTGCAGTGATTTTGGAGCCCCCAAAAATAAAGTCTGACACTGTTTCCCCATCTATTTTCCATGAAGAGATGGGACCAGATGTCATGATCTTCGTTTTCTGAATGTTGAGCTTTAAGCCAACGTTTTCACTCTCCTCTTTTACTTTCATCAAGAGGCTTTTTAGTTCCTCTTCACTTTCTGCCATAAGAGTGGTGTCATCTGCATGTCTGAGGTGATTGATATTTCTCCCGGCAATCTTGATTCCAGCTTGTGCTTCTTCCAGTCCAGCGTTTCTCAGGATGTACTCTGCATATAAGCTAAATAAGCAGGGTGACAATATACAGCCTTAACATACCCCTTTTCCTATTTGGAACCAGTCTGTTGTTCCATGTCCAGTTCTAACTGTTGCTTCCTGACCTGCATAAAGGTTTCTCATGAGGCAGGTCAGGTGGTCTGGTATTCCCATCTCTTGAAGAATTTTCTACAGTTTATTGTGATCCACACAGTCAAAGGCTTTGGCATAGTCAATAAAGCAGAAATAGATGTTTTTTCTGGAACTCTCTTGCTTTTTCCTTGATCCAGTGGATGTTGGCAATTTGATCTCTGGTTCCTCTGCCTTTTCTAAAACCAGCTTGAACATCTGGAAGTTCATGGTTCATGTATTGCTGAAGCCTGGCTTGGAGAATTTTGAGCATTACTTTACTAGCATTGAGATGAGTACAACTGTGCAGTAGTTTGAGCATTCTTTGGCATTGCCTTTCTTTGGAATTGGAATGAAAACTGACCTTTTCCAATCCTGTGCCCACTGCTGGGTTTTCCAAATTTGCTGGCATATTGAGTGGAGCACTTTCACAGCATCATCTTTCAGGAGTTGAAACAGCTCAACTGGAATTCCATCACCTCCACTAGCTTTGTTCATAATCATGCTTTCTAATGTCCACTTGACTTCACATTCCAGGATTTCTGGCTCTAGGTGAGTGATCACACCATCGTGATTATCTTGGTCATGAAGCTCTTTTTGCACAGTTCTTCTGTGTATTCTTGCCACCTCTTCTTAATATCTTCTGCTTCTGTTAGGTCCATACCATTTCTGTCCTTTATTGAGCCCATCTTTGCATGAAATATTCCCTTGGTATCTATAATTTTCTTGAAGAGATCTCTAGTCTTTCCCATTATATTATTTTCCTCTATTTCTTTGCATTGATCATTGAGGAAGGCTTTCTTCTCTCTTCTTGCTATTCTTTGGAACTCTGCATTCAGATGCTTATATCTTTCCTTTTCTCCTTTGCTTTTCACGTCTCTTCTTTTTGCAGCTATTTGTAAGGCCTCCCCAGACAGCCATTTTGCTTTTGTGCATTTCTTTTCCATGGGGATGGTCTTGATCCCTGTCTCCTGTACAATGTCACGAACCTCAGTTCATAGTTCATCAGGCACTCTATCGTATCTAGTCCCTTAAATCTATTTCTCACCTCCACTGTATAATCATAAGGGATTTGATTTAGGTCATACCTAAATGGTCTAGTGGTTTTCCCTACTTTCTTCAATTTAAGTCTGAATTTGGCAATAAGGAGTTCATGATCTGAGCCACAGTCAGCTCCTGGTCTTGTTTTTACTAACTGTATAGAGCTTCTCCATCTCTGGCTGCAAAGAATATAATCCATCTGATTTTGGTGTTGACTGTCTGGTAATGTCCATGTGTAGAGTCTTCTCTTATGTTGTTGGAAGAGGGTGTTTGCTGTGACCAGTGTGTTTTCTTGGCAAAACTCTCTTAGCCTTTGCCCTGCTTCATTCCGTACTCCAAGGTCAAATTTGCCAGATGTTTCTTGACTTCCCTACTTTTGCATTCCAGTCCCCTATAATGAAAAGGACATCTTTTTGGGTGTTAGTTCTAAAAGGTCTTGTAGGTCTTCATAAAACCATTAAACTTCAGCGCTACTGGTTGGGGCATAGGCTTGGATTACCATAATACTGAATGTTTTGCCTTGGAAAGGAACAGAGATCATTCTGTCGTTTTTGAGATTGCATCCAAGTACTGCATTTCAGAGTCTTTTGTTAACTATAATGGCTACTCCATTTCTTCTAAAGGATTACTGCCCACAGTAGTAGATATAATGGTCATCTGAGTTAAATTCACCCATTCCAGTCCATTTTAGTTTTCTGATTCCTAGAATGTCGACGTTCACTCTTGCCATCTCCTATTTGACCACTTCCAATTTGCCTTGATTCATGGACCTAACATTACAGGTTCCTATGCAATATTGCTCTTTACAGCATTAGACCTTGTTTCTATCACCAGTCACATCCACAGCTGGGTATTGTTTTTGCTTCGGCTCCATCCCTTCATTCTTTCTGGAGTTATTTCTTCACTGATATTCAGTAGCATATTGTGCACTTACCGACCTGAGGAGTTTCTCTTTCAGTATCCTTCCATATGACCCAGCAATTCCTCTGTTAGGCTTATACTCTTAGTAAACCACAATTCTAGAAGACTTATGTACCCCAATGTTCATTGCAGCACTATTTATAATAGCCAGGACATGGAAGCAACATAGATATACATCAATAGATGAATGAATGAAATCAGTTGTGGTACATATATAGAATGGAATATTACTCAGTCATGAAAAGGAATGAATTTGAGTCAGTTCTAGTGAGTGGATGCCTAAAGCCTATTATTCAGAGTGAACTAAGCCAGAAAGAGAAAAGCAAATATTGTATATTAATGCATATATATGGAATCTAGAAAAATGACACTGGTACCTATTTGTAGGGCAGCAATGGAGACTTAGACGCAGAGAACAGACTTATTGTCACAGTAGCATAAGGAGAGGGTGGGACTAATTGAGAGAGTAGCACTGAAACATACATTATCATATGTAAAGTAGATATACAGTGGGAATTTGCTGTACAATGCAGGGAATGGGATGAGAGGTGGGAGAGAGATTCAAGAGGGAGGGGTTATATGTATATCTATGGCTGATTAATGTCAATGTATGTCAGAAACCAACACAACATTGTAAAGCAATTATCCTCCAATTAAAAATAAATTTTAAAATGTGGGAAAAAAAAGAGTGCTTTCTTGAATAGCCTGTATAAAATGTTAGCCACCCTTATACATATCCCTGGAAAGTAGCCTTACCCTGCTTTTTAAAAATATACCTCTTTCTATCTCCTGACATGTAATATATTTATTTGTTAGCTTGCATACATTTTCATCCTAGAATATAAATTCTATGAGGGCAAGGAAGGACTCTGTTCATTATGGCATGCAGTCAGGGCTCAATAAATATATATGTGTGAGTGTGTGCTCAGTTGTTACAGTCCTGTCCAATTCTTTGTGACTCTGCGAACTGTAGCTCACCAGGCTCTTCTGTCCATGGGATTATCCAGGCAAGAATAATGCAGTGGGTTGGCAACTTTCCTCCAGGGAATCTTACTGACCCAGGAATGGAACCTGTGTCTCTTGCATCTACTGCCTTGGCAGATGGATTCTTTTACTGCTGAGCCACCAGGGAAGAAGCCCAGTAAATATATATATATAGATAGATTGAATAAATGAATGAAGAATGAATGAATTATCTTAGACCAATCAATATTCATCAGTTAGTACTAAAGATATGCATATGAATCACATAGGTTCAAATATTGAAAAATAGTTTTCATTTTGCAAGGTTAGGATGACTTATAATGAGGAGACAGTTGGCATTGTGTGTCATAGGATTCAAAGAGTCAGTTTACAGAAGAGAAAATACGGGCTTCAGATGGTAAAGAATCTGTCTGCAATGATTCTTCAAACAGGGTTCGATTCCTGGATCAGGAAGATCCCCTGAAGAAGGGAATGGCTACCCACTCAAATATTCTTGCCTGGACAATTCCATACATAGTCAATAAATACATAAAAAGATAATCAGAGAAATGAAATTAAATATCAGTGATATACTATTTGTCATCAGATTGACAGAAATAGAAAAAGAGACTATCTAATGTTGAAGAAGATGAGGGGAAATGAGCATTCTTATATGCTGCTAATGGGAGAGTGAATTCTGACAACTTTTTTGAAAGTTATCAGATAGTATCTTTTGGTATAAATACAATTTTTTTAAACTGACAATTCACTTTTGGAAATCTAACAGCAACAAAAGGAATAATATAAAAGATATTTATTGCAACACTTTTTGGTATTAAAATTTTCAAATAATTTGTATGCTTATTAATAGGCATATAGTTATAAATAATTATAGTATATCTAGGTATATTATATGCAGCTATTAACAGAAATCTGAAGGAATGTCTGTGCACTGTTGTGAAAGCAAATTGGAAAGTAATGTATATGCTGCAGCTGCTGCTGCTAAGTCACTTCAGTCATGTCCGACTCTGTGTGACCCCGTAGACGGCAGCCCACTAGGCTCCTTTGTCCCTGGGATTCTCTAGGAAAGAATACTGGAGTGGGTTGTCATTTCCTTCTCCAATGCATCAAAGTGAAAAGTGAAAGTGAAGTCTCTCAGTTGTGCCCGACTCTTAGTGACCCCATGGACTGCAGCCTACCGGGCTCCTCCGTCCATGGGATTTTCCAGGCAAGAGTATTGGAGTGGGGTGCTATTGCCTTCTCTGTAATGTATATGTGAAGTGAAGTCACTCAGTCATGTCCGACTCTTTGCAACCCCATGGGCTGTAGCCTACCATACTCCTCCGTCCATGGGATTCTCCAGGCAAGAATACTGGAGTGGGTTGCCATTTCCTTCTCCAGGAGATCTTCCCAACCCAGGGATCAAACCCGGGTCTCCCACATTGCAGGCAGATGCTTTACCATCTCATAGAGCATTCTCCAATTTTTCTAACAACTATAGAATATATATTCAATATACATATATGTGTATATGTGTGAATAAACATGAAGAAATGTAAAAATTATATACTTCCCTGGTGGCTCAGTCGGTAAAGTGTCTGTCTACAATGCGGTATAGAAGTTATTAATCTAAGCTGGAATCAAGATTGCCAGGAGAAATATCAATCACCTCAGATATGCAGATGACACCACTCTTATGGCAGAAAGTGAAGAACTAAAAAGCCTCTTGATGAAAGTGAAAGAGGAGAGTGAAAAAGTTGGCTTAAAGCTCAACATTCAGAAAACGAAGATCATATCATCTGGTCCCATCACTTCATGGGAAATAGATGGAGAAACAGTGGAAACAGTGGATGACTTTATTTTTGGGGGCTCCAAAATCACTGCAGATGGTGACTGCGCCATGAAATTAAAAGACGCTTACTCCTTGGAAGGAAAGTTATGACCAACCTACATAGTATATTGAAAAGCAGAGACATTACTTTGCTGACTAAGGTCCGTCTAGTCAAGGCTATGGTTTTTCCTGTGGTCATGTATGGATGTGAGAGTTGGACTGTGAAAAAGGCTGAGCGCTGAAGAACTGATGCTTTTGAACTGTGGTGTTGGAGAAGACTCTTGAGAGTCCCTTGGAATGCAAGGAGACCCAACCAGTCCATTCTGAAGGAGATCAGCCCTGGGATTTCTTTGGAAGGAATGATGCTAAAGCTGAAACTCCAGTACTTTGGCCACCTCATGCGAAGAGTTGACTCATTGGAAAAGACTCTGATGCTGGGAGGGATTGGAGGGGCAGGAGGAGAAGGGGATGACTGAGGATGAGGTGGCTGGATGGCATCCCTGACTTGATGGACGTGAGTCTGAGTGAACTCTGGGAGTTGGTGATGGACAGGGAGGCCTGGCGTGCTGTGATTCATGAGGTCACAAAGAGTTGGACACTACTGAGCGACTGAACTGAACTGAATCTCAGGGAGGTGAGAATGATAAGTTTTGTTTTATTAACTTTCCCCCAATGATCTCAGTATTATCCCATTAGTTTTAATGAATATTATCATGCTTATTATTTTTAAAATTTAATAAAATAAATTTGAAAAGAAAATTATCCAGATATCAGAGTATAGTAAGCTAAGCATGACCATCAAAGTAACTTAGTCGCTAAACAAAACAGTTAGGTGTAAGTCAGTGTAAATAAGAATATTGTATAAGAAAGAATGAGTGATGGGGACCTCCATGATGGTGACTTCCTGGTGGTCCAGTGGCTAAGACTCTGTGCTTCCAAAACAGGGGCCCAGGTTCAATCCCTGGTGGGGGAACTAGATCCCACATGCCACAACTGAAAAAGAAAGAAAGAACCAGAATGCTGCAGAGAAGATCCTGGGTCCCCCATGTGGTGACTAAGACCCATCATAGCCAAATAAATAAAAAATATTTTAAAAAGTGACTAAAATCTTAAAAAAAAGGGATTAGATCTTTCTATTGTGACATTTTGTTAAACCACAAATCAATCTTTTTCTGGAAATAGTGTCTAGTTCTAGGCTTTACAATTTTAGGGATATGTGAAGAACTCAGAGAAGACAGCTGTATTATAAAATTTAGATTATTGGACATATAAAATGAGACTAATAATAAACCTAAAGTAATGACATCTAGAATAAGACTAATACTATTCACATCTAATTGAATACTTATTGTAGGTTTGTAATAGCAAGGGATGTTTTTGGTTATAGTGTCTTAAGCAGTGAAAAAAATTACTTATTTCCTATAATAATGTGTGGAGCTTGAAATTTAGGGCTTTCATAGAAGTGCAGTGATATTGCTAAAGTCTTAGACTCTTTCTATTCTTTTGCCCTACCTTTCTCATTATTCAATGAACATTTATTCATTTTACAAATATTTATGGAGTATTATGAATTTTTGAATTACTTTTTCATCTTTGTATGTATTGTCTCATTATTATTAGATGGTTTGTTGCCACTCTAGATATCACACCCACATTTAAAAATAGAAAGCTAGGAGGTGGAGTGACAAAAGATCTGTTTGTCAGGAAGCTCTATCCTTTCTTTTAGGGGAAGGAAGCTTTCTCAGAAGCACTAGAAAGTAGAATGACAAGTAAAGAAAAGTGAGCATTTTAGGCAATCATTTTAGAAGTCCCAACATCTGACTGACAGCCCTTCCAGAAAGAGAGGATGCAAAATGGAGTAGAGTAGAAAAAGAAATAATACAAGAAAAGTGTCCATAATTCAAGGTCATGAATTTTTCAGACTGAAAGAACATCTGAGTGCTCAGGACAATGATCCACACCAAAGTACATTACTGTAAAATTTTCAGTCAGTAAACGTACAGATATGATTACAAAAGCTTCTAGAGAGGAAAAAAAATAAGTCGTGTAGAATAATGAAGCAGACATTTCAATATTAACACTGATGTCTAGGGTACATTGAAGCAATGCTTACAAAATTCTGAGCGAAAATGATTTCAACTGCGAATTCTGTAGATAATCAAACTATTAACTGAATGAGAGATAGATTTTCAGATATGCAACAATTTAAATTTACTTCTTATGTATCCTTTTTGTTAAAGAAGTTACTAGAGAATGTGCTTTAATAAAATAAGTAAAACCAAGAAAAAGGAAAATTAGGATCCCAATACAAGAAAGCATAAAGGCAAATACAAGGATGACTTATATTAAGGCATAGAGAGCCTATCAGTCTGAATTTGAGCTGAAAGACAGAATTTCTGTATTATTCAGGGTTCTCCAGAGAAATAGAACCAATGGGAAGTGTATAAATACAGAAAGAGATTTATTATAAGGAATTAACTTACATGATTACAGAGGCTGAAAATGTGTAGAATGGGCTGGCAGGCTGGAGACCCATGAGGCTGATGCTACGATTCTAGTCCGAAGGCCATTAAGTTGGAGACCCAGAAAGGCTGACGTTCTAGTTCAAGTCTGAAGTCTGTCTGCAGGAGACGTCTCCATTACTTAGAGGGTCAGTCTTTTTGTTCTGTTCAGGTCTTCAGCACGTTGGATGAGGCTTACCCACATAATGGAGGGCAATTTGCTTCACTCAAAGTTTGTTGTTCAGTTTCTCAGTTGTGTCCAACTCATTGCAATCCCATGGACTGCAGCAAGCCAAGCTTCTGCAAGCTTCTGTCCTTCATTTTCTCAAACTCATGTCAACTGAGTCAATGATGCCATCCAACCAGCTTATCTCATTCCAAAACACCTTCATAGAAGCACCTAGAAAAATGTTCAAGCAATTATCTGGACACTGTGGCCCAGGAAAGTCAATACATAAAATTAACCATTAGTTTCCAAGAAAAATGTTAACTTGATATATTTGACAATTTGGAAAAAATAATACTTATGGATGAAAACGTGGAAAAAGTGATAATAGTTCCATAAAACTAGGTGAATTATTGTAAATAGGCTTTTAATAAGGAAGAACAAAGATATATAAAAGAAATGACATTTATTTATAGTATACTACTTGGCTCAGTCATAAACAAGATTTACTTTGTGTGATAATATAAGCCTTGGCTTGATTTTAAAGTCAGTGAGTTGTTACATAATTATTTATGTTGGGAGGATGGGAGAAATGATACCTAAGAATTAAATATTCTCCTGCCAAAATAAGATGATAAAGAATGATTAAATTTTAAATTAAAAAGTTTATGTACAAGGCTTAAATATAGTTATAAGCACATTAGTAAGAAATGCGCAATTAAATACTAAAAGATTTGAATACATAAAGACTTGAAAATGATTATCTTTGGGTCTTGTGAATGGGATGAGGAAGGTTGTGACAGAGATTCATTGTTTTATGATATAAGCTTTTTAGTAAAATTCTATATTTTTACACTTTTAAAGCATTACTTTAACAAAAAATTAAAAATAAAAATCAAAGTATGTATAAGATGATCTAGCAATGCTCTTTTCAATGATTGTCATAAACAAATGGAACATGTACATTGTTAGGTCTTAAAAGAAATCAGGTCTTGGCCCAAAAGGAATAATATCATATGATTTCACACAGGTTTAAAAGAAGTGTGAAGATTTCTGTCTTTCTTTCTTATTGTATTTCATTTGAATCTCTGTGTGTAGGTATTCTTAGGATGTCTGCTATGGAAAGATACTTTTATTTTCTGTATAGTTAGAAGTGATGGATAGAGAGGCCTGGCATGCTAGGATTCATGAGGTCGCAAAGAGTCGGACACGACTGAGTGACTGAACTGAACTGAATAATTAGGTTGTTGAAATGACTTAGAATGAAGGATTATTAATAGATGTGTTAAAGGGTACTAGAAACTTGGTAATCTGAAAAAATTCTGCAGTTGAATGACTTGTATAAATTATTTTAGAAACGGATTTATTAAATTGTATGCAGGTATCTTGTTGGGGTAGTGTCTGTCTATACATAGAAAACAAAAAACTGTAATATTAAGACAATTTGTTCTCCAGGTCATTTTTGCATACAGCTCTATATTGTCTGGAAAATTGAGATATTATTCCCACTAATTCTAAGTTGTATTTACTTTTTGTGACATATGAACAACTGTTCATTTCAATGTATCTGATGTATCTTTCAGTGCATCTGTTGAATGACTTGTCATGATTGTGAACTGTGAGATAATGGAATCCAGAGGCCACGATTCTTTTTTCTTACTTTTCTTTGATCTTAGCACCCAGGCCTTGCATGCTGGATGTAGCTCAGATAGATGGCTCTTAGTTCTTTCATTTTAGGATTTTTTGTGTATTTAAGGGCACTCTAAAATAATTGTAAGCAGTACTTGAGCACTCCGTATATAACTGTAAAGCTGTAGAATATTGGCTGTTGTATTACTCCTTGTGTGAATTGCAAACAGACCAAAAACAAGTTTGCTAACTATGGGACATTCATTATTAGAGTTTCCAAGGTGAAATATTGTACATGTTGGTAGAAAAAAATTTAGATTGTATGCTCTTTCAAATATAATCAATCACACAGATGAAAACAGAATGAAAAAGTTCACATTTCAGGTGCTCTGATTTCTCAAATGATAAAAGGTAAATAGTATATTAAGTAACTATGCAGAAAGTGGTGACTGAGGTGGCTCAAATAAAATTAAGGCAAGAAAAGGTTAATGGAATTTGTAAGAAACGAGCAAGCTCTGTAACATATTCTCTGGATCAGACCAATATGTCCTTATTCCAGGAAAGGTACTTGATTTTCTTATTCTTGTATTTGGAAAAACCACAAAATTGCTGACATTCTGAGTCAAAAGATTAAAAACTGAAACAATTATATTGACCACCTATCCCACATACATATGTATACAGTTCTACTGATATTAAATGTAATTACTTTATTTTGGTGAAAATTTTGAGCATATCTTGCAATAGTTTTTCACTGCTGATGATTACAGTGTATTCCACTTCCTGCCACCCAGGAAGTCATTGCAATTTTCCCTATTATACCCAGACAGATAATATATGCTCATAAGGAAATATCAGTGGCAAAATGGTCTCTTAATGATTTTACAAAATTGTTTCTTAAACACTAATGGATAAAATGTTATTCTAAAAATACTTTGAAAACAGAATGTAAGCAAAAACAATGGAATCTTAAAACACTTAAAACAGATAAGAGATTTTGCACTAGTATTGATTTTGAACACTGAAATCATTTAATCGTTTTCTCCCTATTGTATAGTATGTTAAACCTGAGTTTTAAGAGCAGGTTAGGTAATATAAGTCTGTTGATGATTTTACCAATCTTTAAACTAACCATAATAATTTCAAGGACCAAAATATTGCTAGTTCAAGTAGTTTCTTTATTCCTTGTGTTTAAGCATCATAGACCTAATTCAAGTTGTAGTGTTCATGTAAATAATCAACTTACATTAAAAATTTTAATTGAATAAAGTCAAATACATGAATGTATTTCATACTTTATTATGTCTGGAAGATAATTCAAGCTTCACAGTAAAATGCATTCAATTTTAATAATATTCACATAAATAAATGCCTATGGGTTATCAAATATTTAATAAAAGTTTTAAGGATAAGTAATTATCTTCTGTTGTATTTTTCATATTAAACAAATTTTTAATTATAAATGTAAATATTTTAATATATTCAGGATTTTTTCTCATTGTATATTTTTGTTCGGTTTTTGTCATTCAAGTAGTGTTACATATTGCAACTGCTGTAATATTACGCCTGTCATCTTTCTTTGTTCCAAAAATATATTTTCCATTTTGACTGATTAGAAAATGTCATGAGTAAATTTATAAAATAACACATATGGGCAATAGAAACATTATATTTCTATTATTTGTTAAGTTATATTTATTTTGTTGAATATGAACAAAAAACAACATGGACAATAACCACAATTTGAATTTATCTAAAGTATCTGTGCATTGCATGCTCATGCATGCTCAGTTGCTCAGTTGTGTCTGAGTCTTTGTGACCCCATAGACTGTAGTCCTCCAAGTGCCTGTGTCCATGGAATTTTCCAGGCAAGAATACTGGAAGAGGTTGCCATTTCCTCTTTCAGGGGATCTTCCCAAACCAGGGATCAAACCCACATCTCCTGCATTAACAGGTGGATTCTTTATCACTGAGCAACCTGAAAAGTCCAAAGTGTCTGTGTGCATGCCAAATATATATTTACTCTGCTGAAGGCAGGAGACAAATGCTTCATGAAGAAGACTTATTATTAAGGTTGTTTTAACTAAATAGTAATACCCAAACTAATATTTTAAAAATTAAACATTTTAAAAAGTACCTAGCTTGGTGCTTGTTTCTAGAAATAATAGTATATCAAAACAATTAAACATTAAAGAGTAGTTATATTTTGTGGGTTTTTTTTTTTTTGTAGTATAGGCCCATGATTTTGACATAAAACTTAAAACATTCATTTGACATTTTTCAATAAATTGCTGGATAATGCTGTTAATGCCTTGCAGGGTCACATGGTTTTTAGTTTTATCACTGGATTTTCTCACAATGGTGATGTGGTGGTTAATAGGTTGGTCTTCCCTTGTGTAGACAGCTAACACCTGGCTTACTTAGACTAACACTTTCATACCAATAAGTAAAACTTGGTAGGACAGACTGGCTAATGCACAGATCTTATGCTGTAGTTATAGTGTTAAGAAGTCCTTGTTATTATGAATGTGCATTATGAGTACATTGTACACAGTCCTGGTATGCAAATGTGTAGCATTCAGAGAAGTGAAATAATTCTGTGTTATTATTATCTTTGTAAATTACATCTTAAGAGTTTTTGAGGACTTTATGAAGGCAGTTTTCTATAGTTACAGTCATACAGTATGTGCAGCACAAAGTGTTTTCTTTCACTATTAACAATAACGGAGCCAATGAAAATGCTTTTTAAATATACACCCGGCAAGCAGTTATCTGGCTCTTCGTTCTTACTATCCACAAACCATCTTTTATTGCCTTTAAAGACAGCATATGAAACAGCTTTGTAAACATCTGTTTTTCATTGTTAATTGTCAGGAAAACTGGGGATTTAAAAGCTTCTTTGCAATCCTCTTAATCCTATCAAGAAAAATAAGTTGTATATGTTTATCTTTTCTTCCTTGGATTGCTTCTTTATCATTTGAAAAAAAATACACACATACTGCCTTCATTTAATTTCTAAAAAAATCACTTTTAAGAATATAATATTTTTAGCTAGTTTGAGGACATTGCCTTGTAGAAATTCATTGAAATTATTAGCAACACAGGATATATTATACCTAAAAAGATGCATAATAAATATATATTTAAATATAGTGTGCCTTTTCAAATTATTTTCAGAGTTCTCTTGGGCATATTCCATTTAGAAATATGCAATGATAGAAAATACAAGGAAAAGATATCTGTTAGCCAATGAGCAGATAATTTAGAGCTCCAAATCTCTTGCCATATTTATTCTTTATAAAAGGTATTCTTTATTTATAGGTTTTTTTCTGTTTCAATAATCAAGCCGTTAATGTCAATGGAATATTTTTGGCAGTGATATAATAAGACTTTGCAATAATACATTGTGTCTTACTTCTAAATGAAAGAGATCTCTTGTAATAATTACTTTAAAAATATTAAAATTCTGCTCTAGTCGTTTTTAATTTATAATGTAAAAGCAAATGCACCTATCTCTTGAGAACAGAAAGAACATTCATAATTTAATAATTAAGTAACATGTAGTAATCAATAATTTTTGTTATCCATAAATAAACCTAAGTAGCAAGAGTATGGAATACTAAGAGAAGTAGCTATTGTTACTGAAACTTTTTCTTTCAGAATGTATCCATTTTAAAATATCTTATAACCTTATGTAAACTGCTATCCTTTCAAGCTATTAGAATGCATTGTGGATTTTTCTTTTTTAAAAGGTTTGTACTTTATTAGTTTCTAAACTAGTATAAATTGGAAACTCACTACTCACTATTTATATTGCTTTTCAAACTTATATTGAAGTGATGTAGAACTAGGCCTTATCACTGCATATAAAATTAATCAAAATGACATATTGTTGCAGTTTCTATGGTAACCATATCATGATGCTGATGCTCTTAAAAATTTATAAACTATAATCTGAAATATGCTAATTCTAGTGAACATAGTTAACACTTATTTGCTTAATATTCAGTTTAGTACTAAACTTCATCAACTTTGAAAGTAGGTTGATAACATATTGAATATAATTAAAAGAGGTTTTATGTTGAGCTCTTGAGTTTAAATGTTTTCTCCAGAAACCTGCTATTCTAGAACTTTCAGTACGAATAAGTGAAGCTTTTCTCTCATTATTGTCTTAAACAGACATGAATTAACATGAGGATGATCATTGTTGCATATTCTCAATATTGTTGTCTGTTCCCGTCCCCTCACTTTAAAAACAAAACATTCAAACCTCATGCAAAACATCTTGATGAAAACTTAAAAATTCAATAAAATCCAATGAGTTACTTCAGTAATAGTAAACATCCAGATACTTGGAATACTGAATTATATTTTAACTTTCATTTGCTTGCCTTTTGATAGATAATATCTTTATCTTATATGTACAATTATGCTACATGTTAGAGACATAAAACATAGAAAGTTATAGAATAATTTTGCATAGCAATTATGGATCAATTTGAAGCTATGAAGTTTCTTTTAGGACTCATTTAAAATTAAACTATATAAAATATGTTATCTGGAATTGGTTTATAACTGTATATTCTGTTTCTAAATAAAGCTTTAAAAAGATATATCTTTTGATAAGTTAGTAAAGCTTTTAGAAATGTGATAGCTTGTTGGTATAAAAATGTCTGAGGTAGCTTAAATAGTATATGCCAAATAAAATGAACCAACATCACGTGTAACTATCAAATGTACTTATATTGAACAGAATGTTTCTGCTGACATGTGGTAAAAAATTTTTCAATATATGTACAAAAGGCTTTTAACTAACATTTATTAAATTAGAAAAGTGCAAAAGATAGATCCTCAGTTAAAGTACTTTTTAATTATTTGCTTTGCACATATTAGACACTCAATAAATATTTAATTTGTGAATTTAAAATGTATAAAACAGCAAAAGTCGTCAACGTAACTGTGATATTTAAAAATGCACACACACACAGAAATCCTCTATTTAGAAATAGTAAAATCAGCAATCTGGGATTTGAAAGAAAGATTTCTAAATAACAAATTTTAGAAAATTATATAATTTAGGCAAATCCAGCTTTTTAAAACAATGCTAATACATTCAGAAATCATAAAATTTCTATGGTAAATGATCAAACTTTTAAAGACTAGTAATATTAGCAAATTGTTTTATTATTTGATATTTATCAGTGAGCACTTTTACAGCATTATTTTTGTGTTCTTTGCTTGTCTTTTATTAGGCATTGGAATGGATCTGTATGATTTATCAGATGTTTCTAGTATGGCTAAATGTGTAATGAATAGAGTGGTAGTCATCTTAGTGAATTGTAAACCTCAGATTTGGGAAGAGGTAAATGTTTCTTTAAGTAGAGAGTGGCACATATGAGGGAATGTAAATACCTTAATAATATTACCTGATGATGAAAAGGTGACATGTTGCCTTAGAAGGATGCTATCATATGGGATATGTTGAATTTTAGTGAATAAATTTATTTCTGTGTTTGATTTATTCTATCATTATTCTTTATCATATGATTACTCTCTATCATATTTTTTCCTCTTTGTGATTTTTATAATTTTCATCCCTACCTATATAATTATCTAGATCACTTTTAGTTAGAAAAACAATTCTATGTATCTTTATAAGACAAACATTTGGATAACTGATAAATATTTCACTTTTCATATGGATGTTTTAGTGATATTAGTTTTGGCAGTCTTAAGCTATAAAAGTTATTACTTTAATAAATAATTTTTTTATATAGCATTTCAAAAATATTAGGTTTGGCATTTTAAAATATTAGGTCTGATGTGTATTTTGGGGGAATTGATAGAGGTTTATAATTTTTGGTTTCTGCCACATTCCTTTTATGGTGGCTTTGTTTCACTATATTTGCCATTGATACTCTGTAGTAAAATGAAAGGTGTATACAGAACAGTGACAACTTCTCCTATGTTATTAGAATTTGATTTAAAAATCACAGAATTGGTGCCTGACTGCACATGTGCCACGTGTTCCAGTTTTGTAGTTATTGGCCTTTGATTCTATTTTTCTTTGTGAGGTTTCTATCCAGGCTTAGTTTCTGCCAGTTACAGTAGACTTCATGCATATATCCCTTCCATTTAAGAGATGCACTGTCAGGATTATGTATGGTAAAACCAAGGCAAAGCCCCCTGAGATAAAGCTCTGGGCATTTCTTCCATGAGGTTGGCCCACCCCATGTGACTAAGAAATGAGATGATTTGAGGGCTATTACATACTTAAGGTTTTCATAGTGGATTAAAATAGCATTACTTAGCACAGGTGTTTCTATAATTGGGATTCCCTGGGAAAATTCCATACTGTATTCCATAACACTCAGCTTTCCACACAAGTGAAGGAGCAATCCAATGTTAATTTGCTAGGTTGTGGTACGAAACAGCAGAATTGGGTCTGGCTTGGGGGCCTGTTGCTTCTCTTCTTTGAAAAGACATTTCCTGTTGTCCATCAGCATTAGGTCGCTGTGATTATCTTTATAAAATGTATTTCTGCTGCTACTACTGTTCTTGTTACTCTGACCAAACTACTGAAAGGCCCCAGTCGGTATTAGCAAGGAGTGATTTATAGCTTCGTATAGCACAAGATAGTTCCTCAGTGTCCTTTTTCTGGAGATATATCAAATTATTCTTCTCCTTTTGTAAAGCATTACTATTAAACAATGTCTCTGTACCCAAGTAACAGGGAAATTCCCAGGACAGCTTTAGGGCACAATTCACAGAAGAGATGGGACTTGCAGTGGCCTTGCAGACGTCCCCATGCCTTGGAGGCAGTGTCCAGGCACAACAAAGAACAACCACAGGTTATTTCAGAATTTAGGTAGGGTATTCTTAAGCCTGGTATCCTTATAATGCAAGACGTGAATACAGGAAGAACGGTTTGCGGAAAAAGGGTTTCAATAGAGGTATGGGTGGGAAAGTTGGAAATCGCTGATATAATTAACAATCACTATTATTTTACTTAATCTATTGTTAGACAATCAGAAGGACTGTTTTCTTGAGAAATGGGCGACTATAGCGTTAAGTATCCAGTCGTCGCTGCAGACGGCCAGGTTGTCTGAGAACATCCCTCTCCTTCATGTATTTCTATCCTGGAATCCCCCTGCTAAGTGACCTCGGGTCTAGCTGCGTCGTTGAATCCCTTTGTTTCCCGGCCCCGAAGGTAGAGAACAAGCTGAAGAGGAACCCGTGGGAATAAGAAGTCCGAGCTGAGCCGAGGTGGCCGCAAAGGGAGCTTGGTCCCCAGATAGGACCCGAGCTACTGCTACACCTCTCCGAAGCTGCTTCCAACCCTCTGCTACTGCCCTGGGAGTTAGTGCTTGAAGTTTCAGGGCAGCAGCGCCTGCCCTGCATCTGCAGACTGGTCCCGGGTTTTGCACTTTGCTGGGAGAGTGCTCCTTCATTCGGTTCCCTACTATTGCTAACTTGCAGTTTTAGCCCTTACTCCTCTCAACCCGGTTCTCAGAGGGCAGGCCTTGCTTTGCTCAGACCGTCCGCTTGAGAGGTGCCCTCCCTTTCCTTCTCTTTAGAGCGGTCCACGGCATTCGGCAAGACTGAGGGGCCGGTGTCCGCCGGGTTGGTCTCAACAGCCGGGAGCCGGGCGCAGTCTTCCGCTCGACCTCAAGGTGGCGACTTAGGCACGTAAACAAAGCTCGGCCAAGCCGGACTGTTGGCACCCTCGCGGTTCATCCACGTATCATCCTAGTTTTCCCGCTGCTCTCAAGCGGACTGAATTGACTGTTAAAGAGACTTGAGTTTAGATGAAGAGTTCGGCCAGAATGGCAAAACGTGTATGTGTCTATGTGTGTCTGTGGGTGCGTGCCACCGCACGCACAGAGGCGGCGGGAGGTGGTATTGAGTGGAAACTCTCGGCGGAACCCGTTTGGGACGCCGAGATTCTCCTCTGCATCACCTGAGCTCTAAGGATAGGCGATCCGGCAGGCTAGGTCTTCCGGACCATTGTGCAGCCCGAGATGCCGCGACCAGGGTGCAACAGCAGAGGGACAGAGGGTCTGGTGGCTGTCGCCAGCGGTAAAGATTTGCTAATCTCGTTTCAATGACGCCCACAATTTATGAGTGGAGAGACCTGGAAAAGAAAGCCTTATGTCGTGCTGTGTCCTTCTCTAGGGTGCATGCTGGCTGACCCGATTGGGAGAGGTCCCTGCCGGTGGGTAAGAGAGACACACAGACAGCAAAAGGATAAACGTGCGAGAGTCACATAATCTTACCTCCGGGATGAAAAGACACGGTTCCTAGAACTGAGATTTCCCAGTCAGTGTGCATCCCAGCTGTTTCTCCCGTAGGCTCTTTCCTGTCTAAAACAGCTTTATGAGTAACTTGGATAAGGCTTGAGCTGCACCCCTCCTTTTTTCCTCCCCCCCCCTTTTTTTCTTTCCAGACATTCCCTAAACTCAACCCAGGGCAAATCCAGAAGTCGGTACAGTACAGAGCTTCCATTCAGTCATGGTGGGGGAATCCCTTTACAGTTTCTCTTAGGCAGATGGAAGAAGTAGATGATTGCGGGACTTGGAGGGTGCATGGGGATGGCATGGGGTGTTGGTGGCAGGGAATCGCGATTTTCTTAGATTCTGGTGCTGCAGGTAATGTTCCCAGATTCCAGCTGCTCTCAAGTCGAGCTTCGGTGGTGGCCGGTGAGAGTGGAGAGTGATCCTCGATCCTCGTCTAATTAGAGAGGAGAGGAGGAGGGTGGAGTGGCAGAGAAACTGACCCTGGACAGGCTCCACGGACACATTGTCTTGGTTCATGTTTGTGCCCGCTCTGTGCTGCTGCCTTTGGGAACCTTTTCAGCAGGGTAGTACGCCGGAGGTGCTTTCTCCCCTTCTTTTCCCCCCCTTCTAAAAATGTGTTTAAAGATAAGTGAATATCCTTCTAAAACAAGTTAAAATCTTTCTCTGACTTTCCATTTGAGATGTCAAAAAGATTAAATAAATGAAACTTTATTTGACCGGGGCGTTTACCCAGAGACTTAACGACATCTCGGGTCTTTGGCCTTATTCTAATTCCATGGTGGTAATTACCCTTCGTTTCTTTAAGTGCAATAGATTTATTGCCTTAGAGACTATGCACAGTTTGATTGAATTATTCATTTTTTTTTCTTTGGTGTAGACTGCATCTGGGGACTCTGATGTGACGTGTAGATTTTTTTTTTCAGGAACAAAGGGAATGTGGAAATGAAAGAGAGAGGGAGAGAGAGGCTGGCAGATGTAATGAGACGCGGTGAAGGTGTACGCAGACTGGCACTCCCACTCCTCCCTTCTGCTCTCACTGCAGCCCTGGGTAACTCGCAGGCTAACACAAACAGCTTTTCTCCCGCAGCCTGCCCTCTGTCACTGTAAGTACATCAGCCTTCTCTTATCAGCATGCAGATTCCAGCCACGCACTCCCCTAGACTCGGCTTTGCACCTTAGACAGCAGGAGAACATTTAAAAATTAACTTTCCTAAGCCAGGAAAGACATGTCTGTAAAACTTATTTTTGATTTATCTTTGTTTTTCTTTGAAAAAGTTCATGCATTTTACCACTTTTCCCCTCCTCCTTTGTGGCGGTGCTGCTGCTGCCACTGTCGCTACCGCTGTGGTCTTCCCAATATGATGATGCGCAGATTCAAATGAAATTTAATGTTATTCTCTATCCATTTAAAGTCCAGGGACAATGCCTGGTCCTTTTGCAAAATGACGTCTTAAAGAACGCAGAGCATTATTCACAGTTTGCTTTTTTGCTTTTGTTGTTGAAACACGAGTTCCGACCTCTTTGAGGCAGAGTCCCAAGGGCACTGTTATTTGGGAGTTCGGGTTATTTGGTTACACCAAACTTAAATGAAGTGCGATGGGCTGCTGGAGTCGTTGCTGTGTTTGTTATTCCTGTTTAAGGAAATCAATTGCTAAAAGTTTTCTCTGGGCTGTAATTAAAGTTTCCAACTTCTTCCTTTTTGGCTTTTATACTCTTTCACTTATTCTTCGTTTCAGTAAAAGTTCTCATTCTCCGTGTTTTGGAAGACATTTATATTTGTACTATTTATACAGTACCTATAAAGCCCTTCCTCAAAGAAGTTAGAAACCTTAGGATGAAGTCACGTAGATCTGAATTGTCCTCCCGGCTGGTGTAAGGAGACTTTCAAGGCGAGAATACGAGTCTTTAACAGCCGTTTTGATTTTTGCGTGGGTGCTTTAAATATTAACTTCTCGAGCAGAATTCATTGCGCTCCCCTTTCCAAGTTCAGGGGACCTCTCTCTAGGAACCGTGCGCGCCTTTCATTTACCGGTTCGCGCCTCTTCTCTGGAGGTGCGAGGCCAAACTTAGCAAAGCCGAGTTGTCTTTGCTGGTTGTCGTGCGCAGGGACACCCGGACTGCTCGGAGGCAGCGATAGCTGCGGGCAGGTAAGTCTGTTCCCACCGCTTGCCCCTCCTTCCCTCCCTGGTTCCCGGTGCTCGGTGCCGGGCTTCTTGCGCAGCGCGGGGCTCCAACCCCCAGGGAAAGTGAGCCCTAGTCTGCCAGGATCTGGCCACGGTGCCTGGGTGTCCTCGGCTCCTTTCGGAACTTCCTGGAGCCGGCAGGCCAGTGCGGACCAGGTGGAGAGTCCGGCACTTCAACCCTCTGCAGCGCTCTTTGCCTTGCCCCCCTGCTCTGTACTGCAGTGCCTGTGGCTTGAAAGGAAACTCTTAGGGCTCACTCCCCGCCCCCGAGGGCCACGTGTCAACCCATGCACAGCCTGAAGTGCGGCACCAAGACCCCAAACTTTAGTTTCTTTCCTTTAGGGATTAGTGTTGCAATTGGCTCGGGGTTCTGCCTTATCAATCTACTTTGGTTATCAGTTTATTAGATAAAATCTAAAGAGGATTCCGCTGCCGTTCCTTCTCGGAAGGTCCACCGCGGCCCAGTATTAGGGCCTTGGACACCGGAGATCTTGATAATGTCGCCTTTTTTGGCCGTCTGCCAACAGCTTGTACCTGGTCGGGGGGGTGGTGGCGGGGAGGGGGTCTGTCTTATTCCCCAGATTTCCCAGTGCTGGGTGATTTAAAGAACTCATACGCTGGTACTTGTAAAGCCAAACTTACCACAACTTTGAGAAACCCAAGTCGCGCCCCAGCGTTTCAGTCTCGGATGTTTCACCTCTATCGGTGGCTCTACCCTGAGAATTCAGGCTTTGGGACTTAAAATTATCCTCTCTTCTCTCTGCTTTAACTCTGCAGGCATTTAGGAGGGGTCATTCAATTTGCCCTTTATAAGATTTCCAGGGATTTTTAGCTCCTGTAGTTGAGTTCCAGGGCCAGAGAGAGGCTTTGGAAGGACAACTGGGCCAGGCCACACTCATTCACACAAAAAAAATAAATAAATAAAATAAAATAAAACAAAGACAAAATCAAAACCCAGAAGAGATTTGACTCTTGTCTAGTATAGAAACACCAGTCTGGGTTTGCCCGTTGGGCCTCTGAGGTCAAGGAGCACTCCTGGGAGTTTTGGGACCAGGTGTGAAGGAGCTGGCAGGAAAGGTGCCAGGCATTCTTTTCACTGGCTTCTAGGCTCTGGCCTCTCCAGACAGATTTTTCCAGTCATGACGGTCTCTGTGGGTGAAAGGGACACAAGATTTCTGGTTGGGGACTATTGTCCTCTCAGCCACCAGTCATCAAGTCATTTTAACTTGCAGTCTTCAGGCTTCCAATCCTCAAGTATCATCTTTCCCAGCTGGAATAGGAAATGAGCTATTCCTATTAGTTGGGTTATTCCTTCTGCCCCACCAACCCTAGGTGCTCATCCTGACCCTTACTTCTATCCTTTTCCTTCCCTTGTCTGGAGTTTATATGAAACCAAACATGGAGTATACTTTAAGAAGCCAGTATATGACTAGCAGATATCTCAGCTTGCTACCTCTTCTGCATTTACTTTCTTTCTCCATTTTCTTCTGTTTCTTTCTTCTTTCTCCTCTGTATCTTTTATCACTTGATCTGCGAAGGTCTTCCTCAAGTTGGCAACTTTAGATTGCATTAACTTTTGACTTTTTCTAGCTCTAATTCCTGACTCCTCTCTCTGGTCCTTATCTTCTTTCACAAATTCCCTGTTTATGTAACACCTCAAAGTGGCCCTCTCATATCAGTTTCTACATAGCAAGGACCTCACTTCCACAAATCTCTGTAGGTTTACACTGATCATGTCAGAACCCGTCTCTTAGCTTTTAATCTTGATGTAATTTGGACTTTCTGCTAACTTTAGTTTCTCAGATCTATTTCTTTGGGCCTGGCTTAAGGCAGGCCAACATCACCTTGTGCACACTGGCTGCCTGTTAGTCTGTGTCTGCTGTGGTCAAAGGTATTGTTCTCATCTATTTCTTTTGTTCTGTATCTCTATTACCTGACATCATGATTATTCTCTCCCCTCCCAGTCCCCCAGGTTTTTTGCACTGAGATAAAATTCTAGGTCTCTGTTCCATTAGGCCACCCTATACCCTTCAAATCTTTTATCTACCCTACACACCCACATCAAAGAGAATCTTTAATTTGTGTAGGTTTTTTTTTTATGGGGGGGTGGTTAAGCATAATTTTCTCTGTCTGACTCACATGTTTTTGCAAAATGCTGTCCTGGGTGACTGAAACTCTTCATTTTTACAACTTCCCAGCCACCCATCTTGAAATTGTTTCTCCAAATCGTTTCCTCTACAAAGTTGAGGTAATACACATATATCACCCAACCCAATTCTGGGTAACACAAACTTAACCCTATAATAAATGTGGGACTATTTAGTTTATCATTGTAAAGGTATAATCATTTTTTTCCTTGGTAGCTTGTACATGTTTTGTTATTCATAATAATTTTAACCCATAAATTCCATATTCCACATGGCCTCCAGAATATGGCCCCTACATGTGTTAAGAATCTCCTGTATCAATTCCTTTTTCTTTCAGTTGCTCTTCCTCCATCTTTTAAAATAAGATCCTCTTCCTCTATTTACTGAAATCCTGTTAACCTGTATGTTTCCATGATCTCTGCTTCCTGCATCTCTTTCTTCACTCTCTTTTGATTACTTCTTCATCCTTATTATTTATCCTCATATTCACCTTCCTTTCTTTCTTCTTGGTCCGCTTTAGCCCCTGTTTTTCTCTTCTCTGTTTCTGCCATGACTCACTTCTGTGGTCCAGTGCTGTATCTCGGTACTTCCTAACATTTAGCCCATTCCTCATGCTCTTCACATAACTTTTTCAAAGCACAAACTACCATCCCTGCATTTCCTCTCCCACCTTCTTTCCTCCTTTTCTCCAGTTTGCTCCTTTCTTTCTCCCCAGTTGTCTACCTTTCCCCCTCTTCAGTTTGTCTTCATCTAGACTCCTCCTTCCAACAACTCCAGCCCTAATAGCACTGCTGGGGTCCTTTACTCCTCAGCCGTTTTCTCTCCACCTAATACTTGTCACCATTCCCCTCTGACCTCAGCTCTCCCTCTTCTTTGTCGCCTTCCAATTCTCTCCTACTAGTCGCTCCACTCTCTCTTCTCAGGCGCTTTCTCCAGTTCCAACCTCTGCTCTCGCCGGTCTCTGCCCTCTCTCTCTCCGGCTCTCTCTCCTTTGCCTCCGCTCTCCCCTCCTTCTTCTTCTCCCGGCCCTCCCCCCTCCCTCCCAGCTTCCCTGCCTGGCTCGCTGCCTCCCTCGCCTCTTGTCTCATCTTGCCTGTGTTGTCTGGGAGGGGAGCCCTGCCTCCTCTCCCTCGCTCAGATCAATGCCCTGGCCACTCACTTTCTGATGTTGCACGACGGGAAATGCTTTGAATACTTACGACATGGCCGCTCACACTGATTGCCAAGATTGACAGCACTAACCATCGCCTTCACTTGTTTCAAGGGGAAGCCCCTAGTCACCCCGCTCTGCGCGCACCTCCCGGCACCCCGGCGGCAAACTTCTGCGGGTCAGCGTTCCCCCGCTCCGGGCGGGACACCCCCGCAGACTTGAGTTAACGGGCTTAGCCGGCCGCGGCGCTGGGGGCTCTGCTCTCTTGCTCCCCGGGCTGAGCTAATTGACCCAGCAACGACTCCCCTTCCTTAATTTTTTTTTATTTGTATCTTTCCTTTTTTCTTTAATGCCATTTACTCCCGCGGCGCAGCGCACAAGGAGCCCTCCCGTGCGGTACCATCCTGGAGCCCGCCCAGGTAACCGGGACGGAGCGAGCGATCTAGAGAGCGAGGGAGGCAGAGCGAGAGCGCGCGGCCCATTTGTGAGCTACCTGTTGGGGAGCAGGAGAGGGCAGGGGCAGGAACCCCGGGCCCGGCCGCCGGTCCCCAGCGCCTTCCGCTCTTGCCCTTCCGGGCAGCTTCAGGGTTAGTTTCACTGAGCTGGGACTGAGGGATTGGGGTCGGACAAGAACTGAGTGCGCGGAGCCCCGCGAGGGCGCGGGTTGCCGGGAGCCACGGCTGCCCAGCCCCGGCGGGTTTCCGTACTTGGCTGGGGAGGGGAGGGGGAGGAGGAGCGGGAGGAGGGCGCTCAGTGGGGCAGACGCAGAAGTGGGGTTGGGGGGGTTGGGGGAAGAGTAGAGGCTGAGAAAGGGGCCCGAGCGTCTGCCGCTCGCTGGTGGACGCGCGTATCCCTAGGATGCGTCCCCCTTTCGGAGAGTTGTGCCTTGTTCCGGAGGCGGTGACAGATCTGCGTGGCGGGCTTCTGGTTTTCTTGCCACCCCCTATCCCCAAAATCCACTCGGAGAAAACACATGTTGTAGCTGTAGATAACTGTGCGTGGGACACTAAGGCAAAAGGGCAGGAGAGAGATACAGACAACGCAACCTTTGACAACAGAAAGCTGTTATCGCCATCCTAAGTATTCGTCCGGAAATCTGTTCGCCCTTTCGGCCCACCTTATTCCTCCTCCGCCTACCCGTATAGATACTCTAATCTATATAACTGGGAATATTATGAAAAAGAATCAGGTGGCTTAGAGAATGAATTTTTAAGTCTTCATGAAGTTTGAGGTAGGTATTTCATTGAAGTTTGCTCCAAGTGTGTGATGGAGGAAGCTCGTGTGCTTGCGTGTGTAGTGTTCTCTCTCTCTCCCGCTGTGTGTGTGTGTGTGTGTGTGTGTGTGTGTAAGCATATGCGTTTGTGCTGTGTGAGGGTTCAGATGGGACCGCTGGGTGGAAAGGCCCTTTGTGCCCACAAGAGGGCAGCATCCTGAGGGCTTTGTGAGCGCTGTATCTCTCATCGCCGCAGGCTTGGGTTTGAAGAAAGTTATATCGCAACTTTCAAACTGATACCACATCTTGTTTTGTGATATTAAAAAAAGAAAGGCATAAAGAAATTAAGAAGGAAAGAATAGAAGAGAAGAAACAAGAGAGAAAAAAGAAAAGCAGGCAGCCAGCCTACTCCGGGAGAGTCCTAGTCACACCAAGACTAGGGGGAGGGCTGTTTTAATTGTGGGTTTGGCCGACTGACGACTGGAGTGCCTTCCTCGGCTGTCTTAGTTGTAGCCGGAGGTCATGTAAATCGACCTTAAAAGAATGCATAAGCCATAAATTAAAATAAACCCTCACCCAAGGGCTGATCCATAAGTAGACAATATCCAACCTGGACAAAACAAGCTTCCCTCACGAGCCGACCTAAACCGCATCCCCCTAAAGAATAGAGACTAAATGCAAAGTAAGTTTCCCAGCGAATATTTTGTTTTCTTGAAAAGTGTTGGGGTGATTCGCCGTGTGACTGACTGCGGTGTCGCAGTTTCCCAGAGCGCTTCAGTGTTATCCAGGCTCGGGGTGCGGGAGGTCGGGAGGACCTGCTGGGTTTCTGGGCTTCCTAAACGCTGCCCCCACCCCACCCCCATTTTGGTTTGGAAACTTTGGCTATTTGTTGGGTTGACGATGGCCGAGGGTGGGCGAGAGTCTAGGATCTCCTCCGCGCTGTCTGCCCGCGTGAAGTTTACCGGGAGGAGCTCAAAGAAAACCCGGGTCGCTAGAAAAGCAGCTCGCTCCCCTCCTCCCACCTTCGTCCCAACGCCGCTCCGCCGCAACTTTCGCGGGACCCCGTGCGAGTTGCTTCCAGTTCCCTGCGCTCTCCCCCTTCTTCCTTCATCCTTCATTTTTGGACGTGACTTTGAATGGTCTTTTTAGGAATAAGCAAATCGAATTCCGTGACAATCCGAAACCCAAGCGCTAATCCGTGGCCCTCTTTTCCCTCGGACGCTCTGGCGGTGGTGCTGGGCCGGCGGGGGCGCGTGTGACGGGGCCGCCCAGCCCATTCCCGGGGCCGACTCGGCCTCGGAGTCCTCGCTGTAGGAGCACAGTCGCTCGCGCGTTTCTTCCCCTCCTCGCGTCCCTGAGCCCCGCCAGCGCCCTCCGTCCTTCTCGGCGCCCTGCCCGGGCCCCCCGCCCGCTGCCCACTCCGCGGATCCGCAGAGATCCGCCGCTCTGGGAGCTCGGCCCAGGCCCGGGGGCGGTGCTGCCACCCGCCCGGGGCCCAGCCCGAGCCTGACCGCTCCCAGAGGGAGCTGCTTTCTTCTCCTTAAAGGGCCGGGCAGAAAAGGGAAGAGGCTTGTGCAAAGGTTGCCGGGGTTGCTCGGGCGCCCAGAGCGGGGCTGCGGAGGACAGATTAGCTCCGTTTCCTGGGCTATTTCCCGGGCGCTCCGCGTAGCTTTAAGATAAAAACCGAATTGGTGTGTTTGGAACAGATAAAAGGTGGTTGTTGCTGGAGTGTTTTGAGGGTTTTTTAAAAATTATTTTTATTTTTTTTAAAAAGCTCTCAGGCTGACCAAGTTTGAAAACGTTTGTATGCACTGCCAGATATTGAATGCTGCCCCTTATTTGGGGACTAAAAATAAATCTTCGACTTTGCTGGCGGGGATGGGCTGTTAGTGATGGGTTGTCCCCGGCTGCTTCTCTGTGTGTGACCTCTTCGGAGGGCTGAACTTGAAGTTTCGGTCTCGAGATGGCCCAAAGCCGTTGCTGTGGCAAACTGGGCTGGGCTCCGGACCTCCCGTCACACTCAATGGGGCGCTGGGATGACGTCCGTGTCCGGGGCGCTTGACCCCGGCGCGCACTCTTGCGGCTGGCTGGGCTTTTGGCTCTGGCCGGGTGGCCGAGCCAACAACCCAGTGGAGTCGGGATGTGAGAGTGCCCCCTCTCCCTGCCTCCCTAGGGTCTCCTCCCTTCTGCCCTGTAGAGTCACATGCCTAGGTTTCTCCCCGGTACGGAGGAGAACAGACACAGCCCCGCCCAGTCTATTTCTAGGAGGTGAGTTTGGTGAATAAAAAGGTCAAGTGGTCGGGTCCGAGAGCTGATCCATGGCGAGGGGGACAGGATGGACACCTGGCAAGGACCGCCCCGCCTGTCCCCCCTCCCTCTCCCCCAGTCCGTTCAGCTCACGACTGGCCTCCGCAGGCCACATTCTTGCGCTAAGTGAGAAAATCTGTGGGAAAAGCAATCCCGAACCGGCCAAGAGCCGGCGAAGCTGATCCTGCGATGGCATTTTGTTTTGAACAGTTGCTGAGGTTGACGTTTCCTCATAAGGTAAGGTGTCACTGGACAGTCGGCTGCCCAAATGCCACATGTATAATTAGCCTGCGCACTCAGCACCTCGTCCCGGAGGCCCATAGGCACGGGCTTGGCGGAGCTGGTCCACTCAGCACCGTTCCAGGCTACAGGATTCCCGTGGGAGGGCCGAACCAACCAGGACAGCCTTCGGGAGGCCCTGGCACTAGGGAAGACTGGCAGTGTAGTCTTGTCTCTCTCTTTCTCTCCTTCCACTTCTCGTTTCTTCTTTAGTTTTCGGCTGAGGGCAGCCTGCTGGTTAGATAGACAAACCCGACAAGCGGCAGGGTGAGTGCTGAACGAGGAAAAGGGATGCAGCGTAAATCTGGCACTACACCTACTCGACACACTCCGCCCATGGGGGAGGGCTGCTAGTGCCCTTCAGTCTGCACTCTCCCGGTGGGACTAGCGCAGACTTGGCGTTGTATCCTGGCTTGGGTAGGGGCTTCAGTTTCTAGTTGGGTTGTTCACCTGTTCTGTGCTTCCTCCCGCACCCGCCCCAGAGGTCTCAGCAAATTTCTGTGTGCCCTCTGATTGCAGTTTCTCTTTCCCCCTCCAGGCCTAGCCACTTGGGGCTGCTGGTGTTCACTATGCGCGCGAACCTGTAAATATCTGCTCTCTCCCTGTCTCACTCTTGTTCAGCCTGGGGTTTTTAAGAGCAGTGCCCTGTTCTGTTTGTACCCAGACTGGTGCTTGAGCTTCCTGCCTAGCTTTCTAGACCCCAGCTTCAGGTCAACTTAAGTCTGCACTCTCTGGAAGAGACCAGATGTCTGCAGTCATGAACATGAGCTTCCTCCTATCACCCTGTGCAATAACCATGGAATTCAACACTCAGCATTAGACACTTTCATCACTCTCCCTTCTTCCCTTGTTTCTAAGCCACTCAGATATTCCTGATACCTACTGGAAGATTCTCTTTACTTGAAAACAAACAAGCAAACATCTTAAACCTTCCACAAATTCAGTGGGATAGAGTTAGCTTGTCTATGGCAGCAAGGGTGTGCTTTTCTTCTAGATGGTGGGGATGTGGGTTATTTAGTTGCATTTACTTTTGATTGAATCAATGAAATACTTTATTTTATTACAGCAGGGAAAAAGTTATGACTGATTTTTCTTTTTACTGTACCAGACCATAAATATATTATCTATGTATATTTGAGTGTATCTTCCTGAATACACATATGTAAGTGCATGGGCAGTAGGCCAAATGGCATGTAAATTTTTTTCTCCTGCATTTTTGAAAACCTCATAAATCAAGAGAGATTGTCCCTTTCTAAAACAAGAACAACAAACACTAACCAAAAAAAAAAAAAAAAAACCTTTAGACTCTGAAAGCAAGTAAATGTGCACTACACATATTAGATCTAACTTATGACCAAGGGCAGTAAGTGACCAGGATCTAGACAAGTGCTAGGTCATTAATTCCTCTGGCAAACTAGTATCTTCTGTTGCTTTTCTTGTATCACTGCCACCTCCTTTTTTCCTTGGTTCTGCCACGATATTCTTTTTATAGTGGCAAAACTAAATATTGTTTATTGTATTTATTGTTGTTCTTAATTTTTATTTTGGAAGTAATAAGAAGGAACTTTCTCTTGGTATATCTGTATTCTTGAAAATGCAAAATAAATTGCAAGTTTTTATTACGGAGCATGATACAAGCTCCTGTAATAGTATACTGTGTAAGCACAGTGCCCAACATTATACTACAAAGAAAGGTAGATGTAAAAAAATTAATAAAGCACTATCAATATTTATATTTTAAGTTGATTCTGTAATGGATTCAGTAACTGAATATCTAGAAGAAATGACATTCATATTGTCTGCTGGACATTTTTTCATTAGCAGTAGAAAGATATTTTTCTTAGTAAGGGAAAAGCACATATTTAAAATGTTAACTTATCTAGCAAATCTTTCTCTTATAAGGCTTTAAAAATATATTGCTTTAAATACATAAATGATAAATATTGGTGGCATTACTGAGATTTTATGTTGTTTCTATTTGACTTCTTTTAGAAATTATTAGTTTATTGGTCACTGATGAAATTTTTACACATATCTATCTTATATTGAAGAAACTAGTGACATTTTAAAAATCCTCTTTCAATTAGTGTACTAGATACTGGAGTAAATGAATTTTATTTTTACAAAGTCTAATGTACATTGGCTTTAACCCTTTTAATATTTTCTATACTTTTCTGTGTTGTTAGGTTATAAATCTCTAAGTTTGAAAGAATTCTCTTGTTAGTGAGATAATTGATATATACCTTTTCATTATTTACAAACAGCATTCTGTAAAAGTATAGTAGAGTACAATTAAAATTTTGGTTGTTCTAAGAGCTGTTTGTTTAAATATAGTTTAGGGGTGCATATATATCAATTGATGTTTTTGAAGTCAAGTGAAACATTCCATCAAGCTAATGTGCCTGAGAGTACCATATCAGGCACAGACAGGTACTAGAAATGATAAAACACAGATAACATTCAGCAAGATGATTTGCAGATGGGATGTATTATCTGCTGTCATGAGGTTAGATGGGTCATATTACTGTTTTTCAAAAAAGTTAATCTAGGTTATTTCAGAATTATCAAGGTATATGAGATATAAGGAGAACAGATTTTATTATAAAAACTTGCTAAAAGAATGAACAAATAGTTTTGCTTTTTAGAGCAGAAAATGGACTCTCTTTGCATTTGGATTGCTTCTTGTTTAAGAAATATAACTCTCCCTTATTATTTTTTTTCCTAACAATGAAAATAATATATTGAACATTTTATGTCTTTATCTTGTCCTCGCATTTTCTACTGACTGTCCCCTGACTATCAACATACTCAAGTAAAACAAAAACAAATTGGTACTCCAGTATAGTCTATGAAAAGCAGTTCTTATTAACTGTTAGCACATTTTAAATGTATAGAATATCATTTTTGCTTGAGGTTCTTCAACTGTGATCTGAAAACTAATTGTTTTGATAAGTCATATCAGAAACTTTAATCATTCTCTCATTATATACTCATTATACATTTATACGAAGTGTATTTTCATTTTTCTTGTTCTGTGGAAGAGGGTAAAAGTTTTTCAGCTAATTGTTTTGTTTAGACTTTTAGTCAAACTGGAATAATTTTTAATTTGTGTTATGGTTCTTAATAGAGCTTTTCAGATTTAAATATCCATTGTCATAATTTGGATAAAGATATCACTTGAGAGTGTAGGTGGAGATTGTAAGATGAAATATCATATAAGTCTGCTATGTATTCTCTCCTCTGGAAAAGGCTGCTGGTCTGTTTTTCCTCAAATCTGTGGTAGTCTCAAAAAGGGACCTCAAAACCCTAAAACCTCAGAGAAACAGTATCAATTCAGTTCTTAACTGCAAATCCTTCATATCGTTGCTCAAAATATCCAACTTTACACTAATATTAGCCATTCTTTTTATAGTGACACCATGCTTAGTAAAAAACTTCTAAGCACTGAGGTCAGGTGTTGAGATTGGATTCTAGTTTATTTTTTATGAATCAGATAAAGATTTCTGTGCATGAGACCATATGTGAAGATGAGAGAACAAGAACATTTCCATATCAAAGGCAATATATCTGAGGCTGCATGGTAATTAAAATGCAGTGGTTTGGACTCTGTGCACTAGCACTTAAGCAGAGCATTGCCGGGACCTTGTGCATCATGCAGGCGGTTGCCTCTTGCATACTTCTTGAAATACACTTATAATTTTGTACAAACATTTATGCCAGTCCACACTTTTCTGTGGATAATTTGTATTTCATCCAAACCATTCAGAGTAGAAGTTATTTTTTGAGCTACCCCCTCATTATGGCTTTTGTGCATCAACTATTTTTATTCTAGTTGTTTGTATTTCCTTTTACCAGAATGATGGCTTGTTTATATTCAGAATCTCTTCTTGCTCCTCTAAGACCCCTTATATATCACTCATGTTTTACTATTCACTCAAAAAAACTTTCATCTTTAGTAAAGATGTGAATTATTTCCTGAGGTTAATTGTAGATGCTGTTATCTATTGTAAACTAGTAAACTATGTAAAATCAACTGCCCAGTTATTTCTATTTTATAATGCCAATATGTTTAGTAATCCCCGCTATATTGTACAGTACATAATATTGGAAAAATCCTTTTCAGAATATTAAAAGAATTCTGAAATGTTCTTCTTTACCTTTTAAAGGCATGCAAATGCTTAGTGGCATTCTCTTTCATATTACTTCAAGTGAAAAACAATTATTTGAAACTGTAGAAATCGTTGTTTATGTAAAGAGTTATCTCTGCATTTATAGGGAGACATTTGAATTTATTTATAAAGAACTAGGTTAGCATTGTAACCTATAGTTATTTGGGGATAAGATAGTGGAAAAAAAAAGTCTAACAATTGGTAGTCCAATGTTGTGTATATTTTAGAAAATTTGCATCTTTGGTAATTAACTTGAATTTTCTGCTCTATAATTTTCTAGATTTTCTATTTCTTTATTTGCTCTCTTCCTATGCATGTGGTAAGGAATTCACTAGTATATTTTACTTACTAAGCTCTTCTAGTCTATAAAGCTATTAAAAGATTTTTCTGAATTGAAGCACTATGTATTGAAGAAGTCTAATATGATATTGTGAAATCCTTTAAGAGTTTTTGTGTTTAAACTATTTTGGATTAAAGTTACTTAAATATATTTATTTGATGCTTTTCAATGATGACATGTATAAATAAGCATAATAAACATAAGGTAAATTAAAAATTCTTTATATGATATGCATATTAGTGTCTGCAAACATTCTGTATTCTCTCATTTCAGGTTCTCCCTTGATCTCTTTCTTCTCTGAAAATCTCACAAGAGAAATCTTTAAAAGATCTATTATCCTTTCTTTGTTCAATAATTTGTTGTTTCTACTCAAAGAGACAAATTGAATTGTCTATCTTTAATATATCCATTCAAATGCAAAAATGGACGTTAGTGCTATTTGTGATTTTTGACTTCACTGAGCACAATTTCTTTGCTTCTTTGAAAAGTAGTTCTTTAAAATTTGACAAAGAAAGTTAAAGATGCTTTACTTTCCATGACCACGCAAGCACAGTATGTGGAAAAGCAAAAATGCGACAAATTTTTAAAAATCAATTTGTATTGAAGCATAGTTATTTACAAGGTTGTGTTAGTTTCTATTGTGCATCAAGGTAAATCCGCTATACATATACATATATCCACTCTTTTAGACTCTACTCCCATGTAGCCATTGCAGAGTACTGAATAGGGTTCCCTGTGCTATACAGTAGGTTCTTATTTGTTATCTATATTATATATTAGTAGTGTATAAATTGGGAGATTGGGATTAACATATACACAGATTATTTTTTAAAACTTTCTATTTTGTATTGGGGTATATTACCAGTTAACAACGTTTTGAGAGTTTCAGGTGAACAACAAAGGGACTCACCCATGCATATGCGTATATCCGCTCTCCTCTAAATTCCCCTACACAGATTATTTTTAAATGACAGACATAGATTTCAAATGGACTCATTCTGAGGCATGGTTGCAAATAGTTCTTTTTATACTTTGCAAACAGATCATTGGGCAATTTGATTGAGTACTTACTAAGTTCTGCATATCCTTGAAGGGCATTTAAAAAATATATTATTTTCTGCTCTGCAACTTAAAAAATATTTCTTTATTTTTGGCTGTGCCAGGTCTTTGTTGCTGTGCACAGGCTTGTTTTCTAGCTGTGGTGGGAGTGCTACTCCCTAGTTGCAGTGTGTGGGTTTCTGGTTGTGGTGACTTCTCTTGTTGTGAGGCACAGGCTATAGGGACATGGACTTTAGTAGTTGTGGTGCATGGTTTCAGTAGTTGTGGCTTGAGGACTCTAGAGTACAGGCTCAGTAGCTGTGGTGCACTGGCTTAGTTACCTTGCAGCATGTGGGATTTTCCTGGACCAGGGATTGAACCAGTGTCCCCTGCATTACAAGGCAGATTCTTAACCACCAGACCACCAGGGAAACCTGAAGGGCATTTTTGAAGTCACAAGTGTTTACTTTTTAAGAACTTTCTCTTCTATTGAAGATTTTTGACATTTGATAGGTGAGAAATTTAGGCACATTTGTCATGGTGCTAAGCAGGTCATTGGTAGAAGTGGAGAAGAATGCTCCTAAATAGGGAGAGAATAGTTTGTTTTTCTTCATTCGGAAAGAAAGGGCAAGGTTGTTATTATTTTCTCAGGAATAGTCTCCAGCTGGATCCATGGTCATTGAACTTTCTATATAGGAGAACTCAGCTACCCCATCTACCCTGAGTATACACATGGTATAATCTCTCACCTTATGTTTCTTCATCTCTAAAATGAGAGTGATAATAATACCTACATCATAAGGTTATTGTGAGGATGAAATGAGGTAAATAAATGTAAAGCACTAAGCTCAGTAGCTAATACATGTTATCGATTACTGTTGAGGTGGTATGGTACTTAGAATTATACAGAGCTGGCTTCCAATTTCAGTTTCATGTGTACCTTTTGTGTAATCTTTGGCAAGCTATATTATCGATTGCTTTTCCTTTTATATGAAATATTCACAGTAATACATGCTCCTTTTTTTTCTTTCCTAGAGAGAATTATTCATTAGTAGTCTTGCAGATTTTGGGTAGAGTAGTGACTAAATGTAGAATTTGGATGTCCGGCTCTCAAATTTGAGAATATTCCAATTCTAAGGGCTAGAAGAGATTTTGAAAGGTCATCATTCTCCCTACTCCAGGGGTGTATTTCTCCATTCTAATCAGTTAAGAAACTCTCTTATTATTATTTTTGGCAAAGCCAACAAAGAAGGAGATTTTATAATCTTCTTTGGTTATGTGTTTCAGTGCCTAACATTTGTAAGCTGTATATGTCAAAAATATACATCTTAATCAACTTTCTTTTGCTTCGATTTTAAGAAAAAATGGGAACACATTCTTCCTTTGAATGCCAGACCTACATGTGAAAATATAAAAATTAAACCTGCAATTTTATTTCTTGAATCTTTTCTTTGAAGTCTTATTTCCTAAACTAGTTGTGTGACCTTAGAAAAGATATGCAACCTCTGTTGGTCTCCATTTCCTAATAATTTTTTTTCTTGTCCCCCTCCCCCACCCCACCCCCGCCTTGGCTGTGTTGGGTCTTAGTTGCAGCACTTGGGATCTTTTGTTGGGGAACTCAGGTTCTCTAGATTCACATACAGGCTTAGTTGCCCCAAGGCATATGCAATCTTTGTTCCCCAAGGAAGGATGGAACCTGTATCCCTGGCAATGGAAAGCATATTCTTAATCACTAGACTATCAGGGAAGTTCCCCTTATATTTAAAATGCGGATTGTAATAGAAGTTATCAGATATGGCTGTTGGGAAGATTAAGTTGGAAGATAATGTATATAAAAGTGCCTAGAACAGTTCTAGACAACTGTGTTAAGATAAATCGACAATAGTTATAAGTAATCAGCAGTAGAACCATGGCATGAAAAGGGCCCTTAATTCCCATGTTTTACAGAACTCAGTTTTCAAAGTGCTTTCATATTCATTGCCTCATTCAGTAAAAGGTATACAGGGTAGATAACCTTACCAATCATACTGTCTAACTTCCTACTTGATAGAAATAAATGTTTCAATTGAGCTTTGCTTCAGGATATTATTCACTATAAACAAAGCTTGTGTGTCATAAATTAGGGTTGGCAATTTTGACCTTCTTTTTCCCCCAATCTCTTTTATATAATGTCAGTGCTTATTTATTTTATCTTCATACTTACTTCCAGAGTCAAACCAGTATTGCATTTCCATATACTGATTGTAGCTGAACAATACCATGTTGATCAGAAGCATTAAATGTCAGTTTATATATGTCTTTATAGAGATTGTTATATGTTAGACATTATAATGTCATATATATTAGACATTCTATTTGTCTTTAAAAAATTAGAGAATAATTTAATTAGAATAAATATGGCAAATTTGAAAGATGACACTGTTTCAACCACTCTCTGTGTATTTTCGGTCTTTTAACCTTCCTGAAGCTTTCAGTGGCTAAGTCAAAATATGGGTTTTATGAAGGAGGATTAATAAAAGGATACTTGATGGTGAAAAGATGAGAACCACTTGATTACATGATTTCAAAGATGAAAATGCATGATTGATCCTAGTGAAGAGTTATGAATATATGTAATTCTATGCAGTGTACTAGTTGCTATAATGGAGATATGTATAAGAGCAGAAGTACCTATGTCAAGGAAAGCTTCTAGTAGGAGTTGGCCTTTGAGCGGTGTCATAAAGGTTAATTAGGAATAAACTATTTGAAGTAGCATCCTGAAGAGCACTGGACATGAAGGAAACATTTGATGGTATTACTGACTATTTTGTAAGGCATTTGATAACAAAATGTTTCATGTTTGTGTCTTTGTGATTTTAGAAAGGCCTTTTCTATCATAAATGTGAAGTGGCCATAGGCCAGCAGCTTAACCTCTGCTGATTTAACCTCTTAACTTTCTTAGCTTAGTTTTGTAGTCAGGGATATTGTGAGTATATTTTAAGGTACAGAGAAGTTTTTCAAATTATTGATTGCTTTGAATATGTTGACTAAGTATTAAAATTAAAATAAATGGCTTATTAATATTTGAGCTGATTATCTGGACCATAACTTGTAAAATCTTGTATCTTACACTGTAAATTTTTTTAAAATTCTAATTGGCCATTATCTTAGAGAAAGGGAAATATCTGGAAATTTTTAGATCTGGTTATTTCTGAGTTTTTTAACTATTAAGTTGACATATTCCATAACCTTTTTGTAATTAATTGAGAGATAATGTAAAAATAAATGAATCCTCAGACTGATTCAAAGTTTTGGGAAAAAATACAAATTATTATTATACAGTGATGATGGTGAACCAGTATCAGTACCAGAAATAGTAGCAGCAGAGCAACCACTCTCTACTCTTGATAACTTTCAAATAGGGATGCTAAATGTACCCTTTATAGTTTTGTAATCTGGGGTCTCATGTTTTCTAATAATTTTCTGAATGCCTTTTCTCTGAGCTACAAGCCTTCTTTGCTGTTTTTGATTTGGAAGTTTTCTGAAGTTAGTAGCTTGTTTCTCCAAATTAGATACACCTATTGAGATTTTACAGTTTATATGACCTTGTAACATAATCACTTTCTGAAAAGGGCCTTATGATCACATAGGCTGGAGAAGTTATGGCCCTCTTTTCAATGGCCTTAACCTGTTGTTTTCCTTCCTATTGCTTTGGCGTGCTATAGACTTGAAGTGTTGATAACAGCATGAAAAATATGATGAAATCTTTTTATTAAAAGAAAGGCTCTGAAGCTGAGTAAAGAAGAGGAAAAATGATGTGAAAATTCTATAAAACAATTTAGTCATATTAAATTAGCTATGATGCTTAAAAGAACATTTTCCTTTAGGACTTTCAGTTGAGTTCTTTTAATAAGAAACAAAAACTCAAGCAAAAAGAAAATAAAAACTGAAATAATACAGCAACTGAACAAAGTTTAACAAACTTGGAATGTAGCATATTAGTTAACTGAGTCTCAGGCACATTTTTTATTCTTGAATATGAAGGTACAAATACACACTGGAGGAAAATTGGCTTATTTTTAAAATTCCTTTTTTTTTGCATTTGTTTCCATTTAATCAACTTCTGAATTTTGAATTTACAAGTAAAATATAAAATGATGCTAGCAGTGGCTTTGAGTTTGGTTCCTTTTTTGTTTTTATTGAAGTATAGTTGATTTATAATGTACCAATTTCTGCTGTACAGCAAAGTGACTCAGTTATACAAATATATACATTCTGTTTTAAAATATTATTTTCTATTATGGTTTATTACAGGAGATTGGATATAGTTTATTTTAAAATTTCTGAAGTGTAGTCCTCTCCCACTAAAAAGACACATACTGAAAATAGATATATTGAGGTTTAAAAAGAATTTTAATCTTGGAGCCAACTAAAATTGCATCCTATATTTAATTTTTATTTTAATATAATACTCTAAGACATTAGAAAAAATTTTTGGCTTTTTTAGGTTAGATCGTTTAAACTTTTACAGACGATAGTTCAGAGAATACCTCCATTTGTACCCTTTGTATAGATTCGTGTGATTTACAGGCATGCTAAGGTAGGGTTATATACCCCAAATACTTCTGTGTTTTAAATTACATAGTAATTTGTAACAGGCTTATTTTCTCCAAAGAAAATGTATATAGCAACCTACATTGGGTGGGACTAGTGAACTTGGCAACTCTTAATTCTTTTGTATGGCATGGCAGGGAAAGAATGAAAAATACCTCAGCTTTTAATTATGACACTTTGGGACCTTTTCCAAAGCACTCATCATAATTAGTCATGTCTTAGTTGTGAAGTTTTGTGTCTAATTTCTTCAATTATGTCCACACAGAAAACTCATTAATGTTATCAGGAACTGTGCAAGTAAATTATATGTGAAAATATATACCCCTTCATATTGTATGCCGATTTTTTTTCTTTTAAATTTTGTTAGCACTACTTTCATGTCTTTGGATTTTTCATTTTCCTTTTTGATCTCTGCCTACACTGGCTTCTATTAAAATCTCAGTAAAATAGGATATTTGTATCAATGTTCTTTAACTTTTATGAGGCTATGATTATATAGTTTTTACTTTTGCTTATTTCACAAATGTGTATCTGAGGTAATTTAAAAACAGAAATATAATTTTATTATATTTCGTAGGGGGCCATTAGATTATTTGGTCATCCTAAATTGTTTCAAAGGAAGCTTCTATTTAAGAATATTGCTACTGCATCTTAAAAGTAAATAACTTTGATTATTGATAAAATGTCTATTTGAATGTCATCACATAGCGTAGCTGGTGGAGGCCTGGCGTGCTGCTATTCATGGGGTCGCAAAGAGTCGGACACGACTGAGCGACTCAACTGAACTGAACTGAACTGAACTGCTTGTTTAGGGGTGAATGAAGCAGTTTCAGTAGCTGAGGTTAAAAGATCATAATTTAAGATGTATAAGGAGAGAAGGAAATACAAATCTTAAGTGGCTGGGATAGCCTTAGGGCAACTGGGCAGTAGTGTTGGTAAAAGTAAGACTGGTTGAATTCCTCTTGACAAGATAAAAATTTTACAGCTCATTTGGAAGAACTTCTGATCTGAGTAGTTATCTTCAAACTTTTTGGATAGAGCGTATCACCAGTGAAGTATTTATGAGCATGTGCCCTAATACATGTCCATATTTATTTAAACTTATATACATGTACTATTTGGAGAAGGCAGTGTCACCCCATTCCAGTACTCTTGCCTGGAAAATCCATGGTCGGAGGAGCCTGGTAGGCTGCAGTCCATGGAGTCACTAAGAGTCGGACACACCTGAGTGACTTCACTTTCACTTTTCTCTTTCATGCATTGGAGAAGGAAATGGTAACCCACTCCAGTGTTCTTGCCTGGAGAATCCCAGGGACAGCGGGGCCTGGTGGGCTGCCATCAATGGGGTCGCACAGAGCTGGACACGACTGAAGTGACTTAGCAGCAGCAGCACATGTACTATTAGCTGGTATATGCTGTAAAACATTTACAATAGATATTAAAATGAAAGATGTATTGATAGAATAAATAATATTTTTAAACTGTGGTCCTCCCAGTTCTATAATATAATATAATATGATTTATTATTTTTAAAGTCTTAGTTTAATGCTTGGTGATATAGTGATAGAATAGTTTGGTTCTAAGTTCAGGTTTCTTTGCTACATGGTTTTAATGCTGCCACAGCTAAAACTGATAGCTCAGAACGAAAAACATATCCAAATTGAAGGAGTACATTATTGTTTGCACTTAATGTGATACTAACTTATTAATCCTTTACACAAAGTATGCAGAAAGTTTGCTAAATTATTGGCTAGTAATATCTCTCTTTTCTCTCATGACAATCATTTTTTTTTTTACCATATTTCTAATAAATGGGTTAGAAAACACAATGGAACTCTTTGTAACATCATTAAACAGGTTAGAATATGCTGTTGCCAGTTTTAAAACTGAAAACAGATGAGAGTTTTTGTAGGTGATAGACAAAAAACTTTTGGTAACAAAATCACACTATGATGGAATCATTTCCAAACATGTTTTAAAATACATTTTTAATATATCTGTTTTAAAAATCATTTACTTTGTCATTTGTTGAAATATCACCTTTACCTTAAAGAGACAGTTAAGTATGTATGATGTTATCTATGTATGTGGGCTTCCCTGGTGGCTCAGCAGTAAAGAACCCGCCTGCTAATACCAGGGATGTGGGTTTGATTCCTGGGTTGGGAAGATCCCTTGGAGAAAGAAATAACAATCCATTCCAGTATTCTTGCCTGGGAAATCCCCTGGATAGAGAAGCCTGGTGGGCTACAGACCATGGGATAGCAGAGTCTGATAAGACTTAATGACTACAGCAACAGTGTATGGGTGTATGTATCTGTCTGTCCATCTATCTATCTAGTCTAGACTAGCTATTTGCTAACACACTCACAGCTACTTGTCATCACTGAAAGGTTAGCACATCGGTACACTAGTCTTTTGGTTCCTTACGCTTGTTTGGAAACTTTGTTATGAGATAAGCAGCAGAAACTGTGGGTAGTGCCAACAGTTCTCCTGGTCATTCCTCATCTCCTTTTGAAGCATGTAAAGATTTTACTGTGTTTTGTAGGTCTATTTTTAAAAAGTAATTGCATCATCATGTAGTACTTGGTTTTAACATTTTGCCTAAATTGCTTGCCTATGAATAATACAGTTACCTCATTGTGTTATATCTGTAATCTTATCCCTAATTTTTTCCCTTTCGTCCTATCAGGGAAGTTTCTTCACCAGTAGTTACACTTAGTCACTTTTCCCTAAAAATTACCTTTATTTAAAAGAGCAAAAGTGTTGAAGCTTTTTTGGTACATATTTTGGCCACTCATTCAAACGTAGCACTTTGCCCGTTGAAGATCATGAATGGAGGCGTGTTCAAAAATGTGTACATTTGTTATCTGAAAACCATGCATTCTACATGACATTAGTTTCTTTTTGAAAGTGACAGCCACGTTTTCTATACAACTTTCAACATTGTTTGGGGTACTACTCACTGTCCAACCCATGAAGACATCATTCAGATTGCATTCTAATTAAATGGTTACCAGAGATGTACAATGTGGCAGATCTGATTTTTAGCCCAGAAATGTACTTATTAATAAATGTTGCTGTACTGTTTGCTGTATATTATTTTTAGCTATTTTTATAGCAGCAGGAAGAACAAGAACTTTTCTAATAGGGTGTGACTTTTTGTCTTTTGTAACTAAGGAATTTCAGAAGAGGTTTCTAAGCATTTAACAATCTTGCCTGGAGAATCCCAGGGACGGGGGAGCCTGGTAGGCTGCCGTCTATGGGGTCGCACAGAGTCAGACACGACTGAAGTGATTTAGCAGCAGCAGCAGCAACATTAAGTCTGGTGAAATTTTATAAAATATTGGATTGAGTATTGTATGATTTTAAACATTATTGGAAAAATTACAGTAAGTACAAAAATTTCTGTCTGTATGCTTTGTTTTTAAATGTCTTACTGATTTTAGTGGCTTCATATTACTGTTTAATGTCTCAAAGTACAATAGGGTAAGGTCCACTGTTGATACTAGGTATAAATCTATACTTACATTATCTTTTTGATAAGTTAAAAAATCTTGGCATGTTTCTTATCAGATCTTCTTGGATCATCATTGTTTCATCCTGTGATATGGCCACTAAAAGGCTACTACTATGGTACAAGTGGTAGCTTGGTCATGGTATTAACCTCAAACTGTGGTTTCTTTCAAAGGACCTTTTAAAGCCACTTGAACATTTGTTTAGGGTTAATTTAATTAAAAGCTGAATAATATCAATGATCAGACTCCTCTTTTTCCTTTGGTACAGGATATGACATATTAATGTTTGACAATCTGTATTTAAATTTAAGCAAAGATTAGTTTTTCTCACTTCTTAAATGAATAAATAAACACCTGTATATTTCTATAGTGTACTCCGGGGATGTATAATCTTACTTTGGAGACCACTGAAATAAAAAGCAAGTAAGAAAGAAGGGTGAGTGTGTGATGAGTCAAGGAGGAAAAATATAGTTTCCACGGAACACCCTCCTGGGACAGGATCCCTCTGAGGAATGTAGCCAGTCACTGAAAACCAGAGACAGGGAGGAGGACTACATATTTCTCAGTATGGGGGTTCATTTTTTTAGGGCTCTGATATGAGAGAAGCACTTAAGTCACCTTTTATTCCAAAGCAAGACAGTTTGAGTCATTTGTTGGCATGAATGGGTCAGAGAGGTTCAATAATTGTGTATATGGCATCCGGTCCCATCACTCCATGGGAAATAGATGAAGAAACAGTGGAAACAGTGTCAGACTTTATTTTTGGGGCTCCAAAATCACTGCAGATGGTGATTGCAGCCATGAAATTAAAAGATGCTTACTCCTTGGAAGAAAAGTTATGACCAACCTAGATAGCATATTCAAAAGCAGAGACATTACTTTGCTGACTAAGGTCCATCTAGTTAAGGCTATGGTTTTTCCAGCAGTCATGTATGGATGTGAGAGTTGGACTGCGAAGAAGGCTGAGCGCCCGAAGAATTGATGCTTTTGAACTGTGGTGTTGGAGAGTCCCTTGGACTGCAAGGAGATCCAACCAGTCCATTCTGAAGGAGATCAGCCCTGGGATTTCTTTGGAAGGAATGATGCTAAAGCTGAAACTCCAGTACTTTGGCTACCTCATGCGGAGTTGACTCATTGGAAAAGACTCTGATGCTAGGAAGGATTGGGGGCAAGAGGAGAAGGGGACGACAGAGGATGAGATGGCTGGATGGCATCACTGACTTGATGGAGGCAAGTCTGAGTGAACTGAGTTGGTGATGGACAGGAAGGCCTGGTGTGCTGTGATTCATGGGGTCATAAGGAGTTGGACACGAATGAGCGACTGAACTGAACTGAACTGAACTGTTCATGTTGCCGGGAGGGGACCAAGTGCACCATCTACTTCCCTGAATGCCTGGGGTTCTCTGTTGCCTCTACTTTTAGCTTTCCTTGGATTTAGATACAATCAGAGCAAAAGTTGGGAAAAGTGAGTAAGGCAGTAATGAGGGATTAATGTTGCCTTCAGATTTCTCTTTCCCTTTCCTCTCTTCTCTAACTTGGTATGTTTGTTGGACAGCTTGGTGTAGTATCAAGGAACCAGTTTGGGAGTTTCAGCTCTTCCAATAAACTTTTGGTGACTTTGGCTAAATCACTTCTTTCTAGGAATTAGTTTCTTTAACTGTTAGAATAGGAAGTTCATGATGTATAAAGAAGTTTCAGTTCTGATATCCTGTTTCTACCCTTCTGGGATAGGACTCTGTGCTGCCCCTATATAGATTTTCACTGAAGTTCCTTGTTCTGTGTATCAGCCCCAAAACAACATGTCCAGTCTGTCTTCTAAACTGACAAATGGCCAAGAATCTAAGAAATGAATTTATGCTGGTTTGACTAATGAGCAAAAACTATAAAATATTTCTATCTTCTCTTTACTCCTCCAACTTTGATAGAGTGTATTTCCACAGTGTGATGCTGGACAGTGCTCTCGCTTTCCAGAATACTGGAGTGGGTAGACTTCCCTTCTCTAGGGGATTTTCCCAGGGATCGAACTCAGGTCTCCTGCATTGCAGGCAGATTCTTTACCAGCTGAACCAACAGGGAAGCCCAATAAGAACTGTAAGAAGGAAGTATTAGCATCTGAAAGGTTGTGTTTGTGAAGGAGGTTGAGCTGGATAAGATAGGCAGGGCACTGGGATACAGCCATCAATTCTTTGCATGTGTTTGGCCAGGCTGGCAGCGGTGGACAGTGCCAGGATTTTTGAGTATGGTTTCTGTCACCAACAGAGTTGGCTGTCTTTGAAGTTTGCTAGTGAACTTCTTCCAGAATCTTAGAGTGCAGCTAGCACTCAAGAGGAGGAGGATAAAGGAATCTCTAGGAGTAAGAACTCCACCTGCTTTCAGGAAAAATTTAATTCTCTTCCTTTAACTGTTTTTTGAAGCATCTAATACAAGAACAGATTTCAGATTTTCTTTTCAATACCTATTCTTTGTCATGGATGGAGGCAATATTTAATAATGAAGTAGATGCATGGGTACTGGGCAATACCCATATATTTCTGGGTGCTTTCATAAGAGAGAGATAATAACCTGAGTATCATAGTTTTTGAGAGGTTTCAATAGACAAAATACATTTGCAAGAGTGCCTGATACATTGTAAGCTCTCAATAAATATCAGTGATTGCCATTTTATTCACAAAACAGTTCTGGGAGGTATGTGCCATTATCCTCATTTTACAGACAAATAAATTAAGGTCTTGTATGGATGTGAGAGTTGGACTATAAAGAAAGCTGAGTGCCAAAGAATTGATGCTTTTGAACTGTGGTGTTGGAGAAGACTCTTGAAAAGCCCTTGGACTGCAAGGAGATCCAACCAGTCCATCCTAAAGGAGATCAGTCCTGGGTGTTCATTGGAAGGACTGATGTTGAAGCTGAAACTCCAGTACTTTGGCCACTTGATGTGAAGAGCTGACTCATTTGAAAAGACCCTAATGCTGGGAAAGATTGAGGGCAGGAGGAGAAGGGGACAACAGAGGATGAGATGGTTGGATGGCATCACTGACTCAATGGACATGGGTTTGGGTGGACTCTGGGAGTTGGTGATGAACAGGGAGGCCTGGCGTGCTGTGGTTCATGGGGTCACAAAGAGTCGGACACGACTGGAGTGGACTGAACTGAACTGAACTGAAATTAAGGTCTAGGGAGGGAAAATGTCTTGCCCAAGGTCACATAGCCATGAAGTGGCAGAACCATAATCTAAATCCAGATGTCCTGAAATCCTATGGTATTTTGTTGTATAATGCAGCTGCTTCTAACAGACAAGCAAATCATGAGATTTCCCTCAGATAATCTACATTCTAGATAACTGGGAGCTTGGATAATCAGGATAATCAGAAGCTAAACATATTATGTGACACTGAATTTGAGTAGGTTCAGTTATTCAGGCAATCCTTGCTTTGCAGGTTCGATGTGAACTGGAATACTTCTGTATCAGAACCACATCCTCCCTTTGCATAGTTTTGATCTCAGCTTTACATAGTTCGGATGTCTTGGTTTGAACTCAGTTACTGCAGAACCTTGCAAAGTGAGGACCTGGCTCTAATATGCACTCATTTCAGTTAACATGGTATAGTGCAAGTTGAGGAGTGTCTGTATGTGTATCAGCTTCACATTCCCATAGAGAAATTGTCACATTCTCTTTCCATTGAACTAGCAAGATGGTTCATTTCCACTTGATAACTCATTAATTTTTGCATTCTTTTGTTTTTAAGGTTCTGTTTCTGATAAGGGAAAGCACCATGTTTCATAAGCATGGTCTTTGAAGGTTGCTGGTGATTGGCTTTTGGCTTAAAGAGCTCAGCTGATAAAGAATCCGCCTGCAGTGCAGGAGACTCTGGTTCAATTCCTGGATTGGGAAGATCTGCTGGAGATAGGATAGGCTACGTATTCCAGTATTCTTGAGCCTCCCTTGTGGCTCAGGTGGTAAAGAATCCACCTGCAGTGTGGGAGACCTGGGTTCGATCCCTGGGTTGAGAAGATCCCCTGCAGAAGGGAATGGCTACCTACTCCAGTATTCTAGCCTGGAGAATTCCATGGACTGGGTAGTCCATGGGGTCACAAGGAGTTGAACATGACTCTGAGCGACTTTCACTTTCAGGGCAAGATAAGATGGAAAATACTTTGAATATCCTCTTGTTTCAAATGTTTAAAAATTCTCCTCCCTTCAATTTTTATTGTTCTCCTGCCCCTTCCTCCACCTTTAACTTTTAAAACTTGTCCTTAGCTTCCTTTGTCAAGCATTCTGAAGAGTTGAAATTCTTTTCTGACTCTGATTTTGTTTTTCTTACTTGTACAATGCTGGAGAATTAGTTTAGGGTAAAGCAAGCTTGTGACACTGTAGCTGAGAGCATACTCTCCCACTTTCTAACTTTACCTTGAACCTGTTACTTTGATCTCTTTAGGCCTCAGTTTCCTTATCTGTAAGACTGCACCTCCTTAGGGTTGTTTTAGGATTTAATAATTAAATAAAAAGTGCTTAAAGGGTTTGGCACATGGTAGGTACCATGTAAACATTAGCTACTACTAAAGTGAATATCTTTAAAAGAGAATTTGGCTAAAAGTAGAATGTTATGTTCAAGTACTACTTTATTGAAGGGATAAAATATTACTAGAATGTAATGTAAAATCACTCTACAATTTTCCCAACACAATGGCTCTGTAGTACTTTTGAGAGAGAATCCTCACAGTTCTATAATAATATGTACTTTGAAAACCTCTTCAAATGCAAATCAGCAAATCTACCTGAACTAAAATTTCTTTAAAAGTGAAGTTGCTCAGTTGTGTCTGACTCTTTGCGATCCCATGGACTGCAGTCTACAAGGCTTCTCTGTCCATGGGATTTTCCAGGCAAGAATACTGGAGTGGGTTGCCATTCCTTCTCCAGGGGATCTTCCTGACCCAGGGATCGAACGGAGTCTCCTGCATTGCAGGCACATCTTATTATTTTTAAGTTATTTATTTTACTTTTGGCTGGACTGGATCTTCTTTGCTGCATAAGGACTTTCTCTAGTTGCCACAAGTGGGGGCTACTCTTTGTTGTGGTGTGCAGACTTCTCATTGTGGTGGGTTTCTCTTACAGCAGACCGTAGGCTCTAGAGTGTGGGCTTAGTAGTTGTGGAGCATGGGCTTAGTTGCCCTGTGGCATGTAGAAACTTCCTAGACCAGGGATTGAACCTGTGTCCCCTATATTGCCAGGTGGATTCTTAACCACTGAACCACAAAGTCCAACATCTTAATTCTTGAGTTTCATAACTTATAGAGACTAGTACTACAGACTGTATACCCAGAGTGAGACTAGACTCTGGGTACAGAGTGTATTTGGGTATGAATTTTCTTGGGACTAGATTTTTGACCGTAGCAATAACTGAAGAATCAGTGGTGAACTTAAAGAGAGGTGGCAGCTGGTATACAGGAGTTTGACCCCATAGGCTCCCCCCAACCCCTGGCAGGGCCCAGGTGCAGCCTGGCTTGGACAGTGATTGTAGACCTAATTTCTAGGCCATGGAAGGTTATGTGTGGAGGCAGCTGGCTGAGATTGGGATATGGAGTTGGTAACTTTCTGTTGCCCTCTGTATATGAGTATTGGTGACTGCATTCCCTATAGTGTTCCCAGGCTCCAATATCCTGTGGACTGAGGAAGCACCCTTTGGGAGGAGCCCAGCCTCAATCCAACATGGCCAGAGATTGCAGGCTTGACCTCCAGATCCCAAAAGATTCCTAGTGGAGGCAGCAGACTAGGATTTGAACCCAAGTTCATCTGCTGATGAAAGCTAAACTCTTTCTACTAATGACTTTGTGCTCTTTCCATGGTGCAGAGAGCACCAGTGGAGAAAAGGGAAGTTGTGGAGGTGGTGGCGGCGGAGGTGTCTATGAGTTCAGCATCTAAATGGAAAGGTGATATATAGTATCAGAGAGGGCAGCTGTGAAATCAAAAGGATTGCCTTACAGCAGCAATGATATGAAGTGATGTTTCTGGAGGAGATGACAGTGGTGTGGTAGTTATTATCAACCTTTCATGATAGATTAGAACTTGGGAATGCATTTCTGTGTATTCTTTTAGTACTTATACCTCAAATTATAAGCTCATAGCTTATACCATGGAATCTCAGGGTTGAAAGTGTGTTCAATACAGCAGATTTCATATAGATGATTATCAAGTCCATACTAGGGGAGCAGTGGTAGAGATGTTGCTTCCTCTTTTCCACTCAAATGTAATCTCCACATGGATGGGAATTTTGTTGTTTGTTCACTGCTTAATTTTTAGTGACTAGAACAATGCCTGGAACCTAAATAGCACTCAGTAGATATTATTGAATGAAAGAGTGCTTGGATAATTTGTTTCGAGGTTTTGTTTTATGTATTAAACAATATTATGTACAAAAAGGTATTTCCTTTAAGTCTTACCTTAACATTAGTCTTACCTTACCTAACTCTATGAGGTATGTATTATTATTCCCAATTAATGGATGAGGAAACTGAGACTCAGGAATTAATTTTCTTTTTCTTTTTTTAGTTGCAGTATAGTTGACTTGTAATATTTGTTTCAGGTACACAGCATAATGGTTTGGCATTTATATTCTTAACAAAATGATCACCGTGATAAGTCTAGTAACCATCTGTTAACATACAAAGGTATGACAGTATTGCTGGCCACATTCCCTTTGCTGCAAATTACATTCTCATGACTCACTTATTGTGTGACTAGAGTTTGTACTCTTATATCTCTTATTTCATTCAACCCTCCATCCCCTCCCCTCTGACAGCCAGCACTTGGTTCTATTTATTTATGAATCTATTTTGTTTTGTTTGTTCTGGTTTTGGATTCTATATATAAGTGAAATTGTATAGTATTTGTATTTCTCTCTGACTTATTTTGCTTAGCATAATGCCCTCTAGATCCATCCGTGTTGCTACAAATGACAAGATTCTATTCTTTTCTATGACTAAGTAATATTTCATATATAAATCCACTTCTTCTTTATTCATTATTTATTGATGGACACTTAGGTTGCTTCCATATCTTGGTGGTTGTAAATAATGCTGTGATGAACATAGGGGTACATATAGCTCTTTGAACTAGTATTCATTTCCTTTGGATAGAAACTCTGGAGTGGAATTGCTGGATCATATGGTAGTTCTATTTTTAATTTTTGAGGAACCTGCATACCATTTTCCATAGTGGTGGTATCGATTTACGTTCCTACCAATAATATGTGAGGGTTGCTCTTTCTGTTGTTGAGTCATTAAGTTGAGCCCGACTCTTGCGACCCCCATGCACTGCAGCTAGCCAGGCTCTTCTGTCCAAGGGGTTTCTCAGGCAAGAAAATTGGAGTGGATTGACAATTTCCTCCTGCAGGGGATCTTCCTGACCCAGGAATCAAGCCAGCATCTCCAGCATTGGCAAGCAGATTCTTTACCACTGAGCCACCAGGGAAGTCTTTGTGTGAGAGTTAGAAATTAATTTTATTAAGGTGACATTATTAAAACATAATCCCTGGGTCAGGAAAAGCCCCTGGTATCTTTTTAGATTTTAGATCTAAAAATTAGGAATTTTTAGATGCCAGTCTGTTTATTTTTATAGTTTTAATTAATATTCTATAAAACATGTTGATAGATTTTCTAGTGCTTAACTAGCCTTGTATTCCTCAAATAAGCTTATATTTATACATGTATGTATATTCATGCTGCTGAATGTGATTATATAAGTGAGTTATATCATTAAATATAATATGTCAATGTGTATCTGTATTCATTAATTTTTGTGCTATCTAGGGTCATGTCAGTTTCATAAAATGAATTGGAAGCTTTCCATCTTTGTCTGTGCTCTGGAAGCATAGGAATTGTCTATTGTCGTCATTGTCTATTGGAGACCATAGGAATTGTCAGTTCTTTACAAGTTAAAAAAACTCAACTGTAAAACCATATTGTTTTCACACCTTTAATAACGATAGGTACTTAATGGTATTTTATTGGTCTGTTCATCTTTTCTATGCTTTATCAAGTCAGTTTTGGTAATTTAAAAGTATTTTGGCATAAAGTTGACATGATATTCTCTTTAAATACCCTTAGTATCTCTAGCATCTATCCAGCTTATAGAAGACACTATATAAATGTTCTTGAATTTTATTTAATTAATTAAGCCTTATAGATATATGAATAAATGCATACCAAATGCCACATGGTCAAATAAAATTTCTAATAATTATTAAAGTTTTGAGAGGTTTATTTTATTTTGTTTTGGGAGTACAGATGGGCCATACTTCACAGCTTTAAGGACCTTAGTTCTCCAACCAAGGATTGAACCTGGGACCTCAGCAGTGAAGGTGCAGTCCTAACCACTGGGCCACCAGAGAATTACTTAATTAATGTGTTAAATGACAGAATCAAGATCCAAAAGATCTTAACAAAATTTTTTTAAAACATAAGAAAGAGAATATAACACAGATATGAAAAAGATAAAAATAAGAGAATAAAACACTATAAGCTTATTTGAGGAATACAAGGCTAGTTAAGCACTAGAAAATCTATCAACATGTTTTATATATTATTAATTAAAAATTAAAAATAAAGTTTTGATTGAGATCTTAAATAGTGTCCTAAAAGTGAAAGTTGCTCTGTCATGTCAAATTCTTTGTGACCCAATGGACTGTATTCCACCAGGCTCCTCTGTCCATGGGAGTCTCCAGGTAGGAATACTGGAGTGTGTAGGCATTCCCATCTCTAGGGGATCTTTCTCACCCAGGGATTGAATCTGGGTCCTCTGCATTGCAGGCATGTTCTTTACCATCTGAGCCACTAGGGAAGCCTCTAAAATGGTGTCCTACTGTAAGATATTTACACAATATAGCAAGCGTATTGGAGACTGTCAAATGGCTTCCTGAAATTTAAATACAGTGTTTCTAATGCACTACTCATCTCGCAATAAAGTACTTCTGATAAAGAAACAGAAGAGATTGATATGATCAGACCAGTTCTTTGTGAACCAATGTTTGGTTCTAATGATTACTTCTTCTCCTTGTGGATAGTCAGTTACATATTCTAGAATATTGTCTTGGTAAGTAACTTTGTATAAGGAATGTGTTACTGGAACATATCTTGCTCATTAATAGAGGTTCTATTGGAAATATTCTTAGGAGATGTTGAAACCATTCTAAAATTTATACACTTTATCGGCTAGAAAAGTGCTTCTTAAATTTTAGTAGGCATGCAGATCATCTGAGGATCTTGTTAAAATGCAGGTTCCGATTCAGTAAGTCTAGATGGGACATGAGATTCAGTGTTAACGCGCCCCCAGCTAGTGTCACTGCTGCTTTCTCTCAGGCCTGCTGACTAGGACCATACTTTGAAGCCAGAAGGATAGTATATGTTCTGATTTACAGTTAGTAAGATTCCAGGTTTCAGAAAATTAACAGAGCATGTAGGATAAAATAAAGAAGACAGACAATGCCTCACATGTAGGTGAGGATGTAGGACAACTGAAACTCATTAATATAGTGCTGGTGCATTCGTGCTAAGTCTCTTCAGTCGTGTCTGACTCTTTGCGACCCTGAGGACTGTAGCCTGCCAGGCTCTTCTGTCCATGAGATTCTCCAGGCAAGATACTGGAGTGGGTTGTCCTGCTCTCCTCCGGGGGATCTTCCTGACCCTGGGATCGAACCCACATCTCTTATGTCTCCTGTATTGGCAGGCAGGTTCTTTACCAGTAGTGCCACCTGGAGAGCCCCTTACTGCTGGTGGGAGTGTAAATTTTTACAGCTGATTTTGAATATTATTTGGTATTATATGCTAAAGTTAAACATATGCCTACTTATGACAACATTTCCAGTCCTAGGTATATTCCCAAGAAGTGAGTGCTTATATCTACCAAAAGACATGCAAAACATCTTCATAACTATTTTATTCATAATAGTCACAAATTGTAAACAATCCCTTCTCCATCAATAGGAGAATGGATAAATAAAATTGTGGTCGACTTTTTCAATGAAATGTTAACAGCAATAAAAACTTTTTGATATTAGCAACAACATGAATGACTCTTACAGACATTATGTAGAAAATAGAGAACTAGTGTAAAGGGGTAGAAATAGAGCTAAACAAAGGTTAGAAATGATAGAGGATAGAGTGTGTACTGTGATTCTGCTTATTAAATTCAGCCCCACTCTACAATTATATAAGTTAGAATGGTGGTTATCTCTGGTGTTTGGTTATTAGTTGGGAATAGACATGTGAGAACTTTCTTGGATACTGGGAATGTTTTATATTTTAATCTGGATGATGGTTACATGAGACAGTACTTATGTAGAAATTCATTGACTTCACTGACTGAATTTAAGATTAATGTACTATACTCTCTCTTTATTATACCTTAATAAAAATTTTATTTTAATAAAAGAAATGGAGCATTAAAAAGATATCTTCTGAATTCTGAATAGGTGTATCTTTTTCTTAAAGCAGTGGAATTGATTTCCAAGCAAGATATGTGTTTGCATTCAGAGTCATCTACTAATGAAAATATTAAAAATATATTTAAAAGTAGTAAATTAATGTAGCTAACTGATTCCTTAAAATAATAAGTATAGTTGCCATTGGCTTTGAGGATAATAGACTCACAGCTCAAACAAATTTGGTTAAGTCAAACATTTCCATTGTTTTGAAGGGAGATGTCAAACTCTCAAGAAAAGCTCTCATCAGCTATTTTGGAAATCAGAGAAAACCCTTTAGAGGTGGGCTTTGTCTTTTTACTCTTCAAACCTTCCCTTTCAATCTGTAACTTTTATTCTTCAACTATATTCCTTAATACTTGGGCTGTAATCTCTTATTTCCTAAAATTCTCCATTGTTTCTTATTCAGGACGGATCTTAAATCTATTTTTTAATCTCTTATCTTTATTTCTATAATATTTCTATAATATTTCTCCGTGCCTCTCTTCTCAGGGGCATAGGGTTCTATAGCTTTCAGACTTTTTGTAAGTGGTAGAGCCCATTTTTCAAATAAGTCCTTATGGATAAACTTTGAATGAAATCGTGACTACTCAGATATGTTCAACTCTTCCTTAGTTCCCCTTTTCAGCTTACTCTTTCCTCTTTATCCCACAACTTGAGGTAAAATAATCAAATACCACTTACCTATTCACTTTACAGAGGAGGCTGAAAGGGCTGAAAGGGCTTCACAGTTAGGGGGGTCAGCTACTTCAGGCTACCAAACTTAGCAGTCAGTTCAGTCTCAGTCATGTCTGACACTTTGCGACCCCATGGACTGCAGCTTACCAGGCTTCACTGTCCATCACCAACTCCCAGAGCTTGCTCAAACGATGTCCATCAAGTTGGTTATGCCATCCAACCATCTCATTCTCTGTCGTCCCCTTCTCCTTCTGCCTTCAATTTGCCTAGCATCAGGGTCTTTTCCAATGAGTCAGTTCTTCATATCATGTGGCCAAAGTATTGGAGTTTTAGCTTAAGCATCAGTACTTCCAATGAATATTCAGGACTGATTTCCTTCAGAATGGACTGGTTGGATCTCCTTGCAGTCCAAGGGACTCTCAAGAGTCTTCTCCAACACTTGGCTTTCTTTATAGTCCAACTAGCACATCCGTACATGGAAAAACCATAGCTTTGACTCCATGGACCTTTGTCGGCAAGGTAACATCTCTGCTTTTTAATATGCTGTCTAGGTTGGTCATAGCTTTTCTTCCAAGGAGCAAGAGCCTTTTAATGTCATGGTTGCAGTCACCACATGGAGTGATTTTGGAGCCCAAGAAAGTAAAGTCTCTCACTGTTTACACTGTTTCCCAATCCATTTGCCATGAAGTGATGGGACCAGATGCCATGATCTTAGTTTTCTGAATGTTGAGTTTTAAGCCAGCTTTTCACTCTCTTCTTTCACCTTCATCAAGAGGCTTTTTAGTTTTTCGTTTTCTGCCATAAGGGTGGTATCATCTGCGTATCTGAGGTTATTGATATTTCTCCTGGCAATCTTGATTGTAGCTTGTGCTTCATCCAACCTGGCATTTTGCATGATGTACTCTGCAAATAAGTTAAATAAGCAGGGCGACAATATATAGCTTTGATGTTTTCCTTTCTCAATATGGAACCAGTTTATTGTTCCATGTCTGGTTCTAACTGTTGTTTCTTGACCTGCATACAGATTTCTTAGGAGGCAGATACAGTAGTCAGGTATTCCCATCTCTTGAAGTATTTTCCACAGTTTGTTGTGATCCACACAGTCAAAGGCTTTGGCATAGTCAATAAAGCAGAAATAGATGTTTTTCTGGAATTCTCTTGCTTTTTCCTTGATCCAGTGGATGTTGGCAATTTAATCTCTGGTTCCTCTGCCTTTTCTAAATCCAGCTTGAACATTTGGAAGTTCATGGTTCACATACTGTTGAAGCCTGGCTTGGAGAATTTTGAGCATTACTTTGATAGCATACGAAATGAGTGCACTTGTGAGGTAGTATGAACATTTTTGGCATTGCCTTTGTTTGGGATTAGAATAAAAATTGACCTTTTCCAGTCCTGTGGCCACTGCTGAGTTTTCCAAATTTGCTGGCATATTGAGTGCAGCACTTTCGCAGCATCATCTTTTAGGAGTTCAAATAGCTCAACTGGAATTTCATCAACTCCACTAGCTTTGTTCGTAGTGATACTTCCTTAGGCCCACTTGACTTCTCATTCCAGGATGTGTGGCTCTAGGTTCATGATCACACTATCATGGTTATCAGGGTCATTAAGATCTTTTTTGTATAGTTTTTCTGTGTATTCTTTCCACCTCTCCTTAATATCTTATGCTTCTTTTGGGTCCATACCATTTCTGTCCTTTATTGTGCCTGTCTTTGCATGAAATGTTCCCTTGGTATCTCTCATTTTCTTGAAGAGAGCTCTAGTCTTTCCTATTGTATTGTTTTCGTCTGTTTCTTTGCATTGATCACTGAGGAAGGCTTTATTATCTCTCCTTGCTATTCTTTGGAACTCTGCATTCAAATGAGTATATCTTTCCTTTTCTTCTTTGCCTTTAGTTTCTCTTCTTTTCTCAGATATTTGTAAAGCCTCCTCAGATAGCCACTTTGCCTTTTGCCTTTTCTTGGGGATGATCTTGATCACTGCCTCCTGTACAATGTCATGAACCTCTTTCCATAGTTCTTCAGGCACTCTGTCTATCAGACCTAATCTCTTGAATCTATTTGTCACTTCTACTGTATAATCATAAGGGGATTTGACTTAGGTCATACCTGAATGGTCTAGTGGTTTTCCCTACTTTCTTCAGTTAAATTTGAATTTGCCAATAAGGAGTTCATGATCTGAGCCACAGTCTTGTTTTTCAGTTCCAGGTCTTGTTTTTGCTGACTGTATGGAGCCTCTCCATCTTTGGCTGCAAAGAATATAATCAACCTGACTTTGGTATTGACCATCTGGTAATGTCCATGTGTAGAGTCATCTCTTGTATTGATGAAAGAGAGTGTTTGCTATGACCAGTGCGTTCTCTTGGCAAAACTCTGTTAGCTTTATCCCTGCTTCATTTTGTACTCCAAGGCCTAACTTGCCTGTTGACTTCCTACTTTTGCATTCCAGTCTCTTGACTTCCTACTTTTGCATTCCAGTTCCCTATAATGAAAAGTGCTGGGGTCCAGCCCCAGTGGATCCAGGGAATTTGAAGCGGGGACAGAGTCGGCAAGGAAAGACTTATTTACTAAGAGAAATAAGGAGAGTTTAGGAAAGAATAGTGTAGTAGGAAAATTAGTGGAGAAAAGATGCTGAATAACTTGGTTTACGTGGAGAACCAATAAAACTCCGAGACAAGGGGTTTGCACCGTCTATGTAGGCCACTGGCGCCCACTTGAATAGCGGAGGGTGCCCCGCCTTGGGCTCCCTCTTGGGTGGGTCTTAGCAGCCAGGGCAAATAAGTAGACATGGTGAACCTCCACAATCCAGATGGGAATTCAGCCAGAAAAGAGAGAAAAGAATGACATGGGGGAGCCAAGCATCGGTGCCAGACCCACAACTTTATTTTCAAAAGCATCTTATATACCCCAAGTTGTACATAAAGAAATAATGGAATATGCAGAGTTATGCAGGGGCAGCAGTCCTGACCCTTATTGAGAATAGGCTTTCCTTTTGCATACCTTCCCGTATACAAAAGGTCTCAGGTGGTTTTACATCATCTTCTGGCCAGGGGGCCTGTTAACATTTTTATGCCTCTTTTCCTAGATAAAAGTCTATCAACCAGAAAACTCTTTTTCCCTTGAAGTGTTTCTTCTTTAATCTGCATCATCTTCAAAGTACTAAATAAAGTTACATTCTTATAGAACAAAGGTGCAGTGGGTTATGACAAAGAAAGTCCTTAACTCAAAGATCTAATGTTGCTAATGCCAGGGCTACTACCTGTTTTTTCTATATACCAACTATATCTACAAATAAAAGACATGAAAATTTGGCAGCAAGTATTGGCTCAACAAATGAAACCCTTAATCAGTCCTATTCTAATGATTTTGACTCCTTGGAAGCCCCTACATTCCTAGGATGTTTTAAGCTTCCTGTGCCTCTCGAGGTTGGGAGGCCACAAACAATCACATGTGCAGCTGTAAGAGTCCTGCAGGCAGGCTAGAAAGCCATCAGAGGGGTTTTGGATTGAAACACTCATATTATGCCCAGGAGATTTATAATCTAAAAGCTCTAAATTAACTTTTTCCAGGAAAAGGTGGTGGTGGGACAGCCCCCTGTTAATGTCAGAAAAGTAGGCGAAAAGCACAATGCAGTAAGGCAGGCAGACTGTGGTTTTGGGGCAGAGGCACGAGCAGATCCAGCAAGGCTCCCTTAAGGCCTGACTCGCCTTTGCCTGTCAGGCCGCTTAACCTCACGACCTTTGCCATAGACGGGACTCCTCGTGCTGGCTCCCAGCAGAAAAGGACATCTTTTTGGGTGTTAGTTATAGAAGGTCTTGTAGTTCTTCATAGAACCATTCAGTGTCAACTTCTTCAGCATTACTGTTTGGGGCATGGACTTGGATTACTGTGATAATGGTTTGCCTTGGAAATGAACAGAGATCATTCTGTCATTTTTGAGATTGCACCCAAGCGCTACATTTTGGACTCTTGTTGTTGCTATGAGCACTACTCCATTTCTTCTAAGGGATTCTTGCCCACAGTAGTAGATACAATGGTCATCTGAATTGCATTCGTCCATTCCAGTCTATTTGAGTTCACTGATTCCTAAAATGTCTCCTACTTGACAACTTCTAATTTATCCTGATTCGTGGAACTAACATTATAGGTTCTTACACAATATTGCTCTTTACAGCATCAGACTTGAGTTCCATTACTGGTCATGTCCATAACTAGGTGCTGTTTTTGCTTTGGCTCCATCTCTTCTTTCTTTCTGGAGCAATTTCTCCACTCTTCTCCAGTATTATATTGGGCATCAACCGACCTGGTGAGTTCACCTTTCAGTATCCTATCTTTTGCCTTTTCGTACTGTTTGTAGTGTTCTCAAGGCAAAAATACTGAAATGGTTTGCCATTCCTTTCTCCAGTGGACCACGTTTTGTCAGAACTTGTCCATCTTGAGTGGCCCTACAGGACATAAACTCAGTAGTTCTAAGTAGTAAAATTAAAATGTGAAAAGTAAGATTGAAAAAATCTTTGCATAGTTTGAATAATGAGTATAGTGATTCCCCAAATATACTTTTCACGTTGTTCTCATAGACAAGTAGCCACAATTCAAAATTCCTTGTTAAAAGGAAACATTAATGACATCTTAAAAACAGTAGCATTATTTTTGACAAGGGTGCTAAGACATCAGTGAGAACATAACAGTCTTTCCAACAGATAATGCTGGGACATCTGGATATCCCCATTCAGAAGAATGAAGTGGGATCCCTACCTCACATGTGACTCTTAAACATAAGAGTATATTTTCATGGCCTTTGATTAGGCAGTGATTTCTTAGATATGACAGCAAAAGCATAAGTGAAGAAAGATAAATTGAACTACATCCAAATTATAAAACCTTTTTGATCAAAGGAAGCCATCAAGAAAGTGAAAAGACAACCTACAGAATGGGTGAAAATATTTACAAGTCATATGTTGATAAGTAACTAGTATTCAATCTATATAAAGAACTCTCACACCTCAACAATAAAAAGACAAATAATGGAATTTTTTAATTGGGCAAAGAATTTGAACAAATATTTTCCAAATAAGATTTACAAATGGCTGATAAGCAGATAAAAAGTGGCTCAAGATCATTAGTCATTAGAGAAATGTAAATCAAAATCACAATACTGTTTCTCACACACTAGAATGGCTATGGGCTTCCCTTGTAACTCAGTTAGTAAAGGCTCCCTACAATGCAGAAGACCTGGGTTTATCCCTGGGTTGGGAAGATCCCCTGGAGGAGAAAATGGCAGCCCGTTGCCTGGAGAATCCTATGGACAGAGGAGCCTGCCAGGCTACAGTCCAAGGGGTTGCATGAATGTGGCACAACATAGCGACTAAACTACCACCAGAATGGCTATAGTCATAAAAACCAAAACTCACAAATGTTGTTGAAGACATGGAGAAGTTGGAAACTCCATATGTTGCTGGCGGGTATGTGAAATGGTGCAGCCACTTTAGAGAACATTTTAGCAGTTTTCAACAAGTTAAATATATAACTATGATATGACCCAAAAATTCCACTCCTACTAGCTGAGATATGGTACGCTCAGAAATGGAATAGATGACGAAGAAGGCTTTGATAGGAAGAAGGGAAATTAGGAAAGATGTTTTAATAAATAATGACTATTTTGAAATGCAACACATTTAAATTGCTTTTTATAAAGCATAATGAAGTTAAAAATTCTCTAGTCATGTCCCTTTTACTTACCAGTTTAATAAGTGAGATAACGTACATTTGTATGTACATTTTAAAATGGAATTTGCATGTGAGTTTCTGTTTTTAAAACTAGAAATTACTAGTTATAAATTAATTAGCTTTTTCAGTTCTTTCCTCCCTCCCTTTCTCCTTCCTTCTCTTCTTCCTTCTTGCTAGGTGTTATTTTTTGTTTGTTTGTTTGTTTCCTTTCATTTTTAAGTTTAGTTGCTTTATTTACATTTTTAGCAATTTCCCTTTAATTTTTAAAGATGATTACCTGATCTGTACTATTTTGGAGAGCCTACTGAATAGGAATAGGAGTGTTGTAAGGAGATGTGAAATAGAACATGTATTTATTTTAAATTTGAAAATCCCCAAGTCTTCCTATTGTAGTTCCTTTAACAACTCATTATGGTTTTACTAGTTCTCTGCTTAATATATTTTCTCAAGAGCTATTTGGATTTTTTAAAAGTATGATGTTTTAATCCAGAGGAATGAATTTTTAAAAGAAGAATGTTAAAGACTATTTTATGACATTACAGAAGACATATCTTATTTGAGGTGACAACATGTGTTTTTGAGGTTGGGGATTTTATATTGTGTAGGTTATTGCTTGGTTGGTTTATGAGAGAGAATGGCTTCAGTCTTTAACCAGCTTTAAAAAATGAGTACATGTGTCGTTGTTTGTGGTTTTCAAAGAGCTTTTTTCATACATTACTTCACTTATATTCACAAATACTCTTTGTGAAGTAGATTTGTTCTTTTTAAAGACTTAAGTGTAAACATGTAAAGTGTATGAAGTAGAATTGTATGTGTATGTAATGAGTACTTATAAAGTGAATTCCATGTAACCAACATCCAGGTTAAAAAAACAAAAACAAGCACTGACATCATCTCAGAAGCCACTTGTGTCCCTTCCCAATCATACCTCACTCTTTCCCTTTAAGGTAACCACCATTCTGTATTTAATGTTAGTCATTTCCTTTGCTTTATACTTTTACTAACTATGAATGCAGCTCTGAGAAATATAGTTTGATTTTGTCTGTTTTTATGAATTATATAAACCATGCAGAGTCTATTTTTATGTGTTGCAGTTTTTGCTCAACATATATCATCATGAAATCCTTTAGTACATTCATTTGCTTGTTATTGCGTATCAGAGTTTATCCTCTCTATTGTCGGTGAGCATTTGGGCTGTTTCCAGTTGCTGCTTATTATAAACAATGGTGCTATAAATTTTTGTGCGTATATCTTCTTGGTGTATATGTGCACAAATTTCTTGGGTTTGTTTTTGATGGAGTAAAACTGTTGGGTCAGAGGGTATGCCTATTTTCATCTTTACTAGATAACCCTAACCTTTTAAAAAGTGATTGTTTTTACTCCCATGAATACTCTATGAGTGTATCCATTCCTCAGTATCCTTGCCAACAGTTGGTGTTGTCAAACTTTAAATTCTTGCTTGTCTCCTAGGTTTGTAGTTTTAACTTGCATTCCTCATTATAAATGATATTAAGTATCTTTTTGTAACTATTTGATCATGTAGATTTCTTCTCCTGGGAAGTGCCTGTTCAAGTCTTTTGCCCATTTTCTTTGGGATTGTCTGTCCTTTTTGTTTTTCTAAAAAATGATTTGTAGTTATATATATATATATATAATGTATGTGAATTCTTTGTTATTTACATATTGCAAATGTTTTTTTCCACTCCTAGCTTGTTTTTCACTCGCTTTATGAAATTGTTTGATAAACATTCTTAATTTTAGTATTCAGTTCAGTTCAGTCACTCAGTTGTGTCCGACTTTCTGCAACCCCATGAATCACAGCACGCCAGGACTCCCTGTCCATCACCATCTCCCGGAGTTCACTCAGACTCACGTCCATCGAGTCCATGATGCCATCCAGCCATCTCATCCTCGGTCATCCCCTTCTCCTGCCCCCAATCCCTCCCAGCATCACAGTCTTTTCCAATGAGTCTCAGCTTTAGCATCATTCCTTCCAAAGAAATCCCAGGGCTGATCTCCTTCAGAATGGACTGGTTGGATCTCCTTGCAGTCCAAGGGACTCTCCAGAGTCTTCTCCAACACCACAGTTCAAAAGCATCAATTCTTCGGTGCTCAGCCTTCTTCACAGTCCAACTCTCACATCCATACGTGACCATGGGAAAAACCATAGCCTCGACTAGAGGGACCTTTGTTGGCAAAGTAATGTCTCTGCTTTTGAATATGCTATCTAAGTTGGTCATAACTTTCCTTCCAAGGAGTAAGCGTCTTTTAATTTCATGGCTTCAGTCAACATCTGCAGTGATTTTGGAGCCCCCAAAATAAAGTCTGACACTGTTTCCACTGTTTCCCCATCTATTTCCCATAAAGTGATGGGACTGGATGCCATGATCTTAGTTTTCTGAATGTTGAGCTTTAAGCCAACTTTTTCACTCTCCTCTTTCACTTTCATCAAAAGGCTTTTAGTTCCTCTTCACTTTCTGCCATAAGGGTGGTGTCATCTGCATATCTGAGGTTATCGATATTTCTCTCGGCAATCTTGATTCCAGCTTGTGTGTCTTCCAGTCCAACATTTCTCATGATGTACTCTGCATATAAATTAAATAAGCAGGGTGACAATATACAGCCTTGATGTACTCCTTTTCCTATCTGGAGCCAGTCTGTTGTTCCATGTCCAGTTCTAACTGTTGCTTCCTGACCTGCATACAGATTTCTCAAGAGGCAGGTCAGGTGGTCTGGTATTCCCATCTCTTTCAGAATTTTCCACAGTTTATTGTGATCCACACAGTCAGAGGCCTTGGCATAGTCAATAAAGCAGAAATAGATGTTTTTCTGGAACTCTCTTGCTTTTTCCTTGATCCAGTGGATGTTGGCAATTTGATCTCTGGTTCCTCTGCCTTTTCTAAAGCCAGCTTGAACATCTGGAAGTTCATGGTTCACATACTGCTGAAGCCTGGCTTGGAGAATTTTGAGCATTACTTTACTAGCATGTGAGATGAGTGCAATTGTGCGGTAGTTTGAACATTCTTTGGCATTGCCTTTCTTTGGAATTGGAATGAAAACTGACCTTTTCAGTCCTGTGGCCACTGCTGAGTTTTCCAAATTTGCTGGCATATTGAGTGCAACACTTTCACAGCATCATCTTTCAGGATTTGAAAGAGCTCAACTGGAATTCCATCACCTCCACTAGCTTTGTTCGTAGTGATGCTTTCTAAGGTCCACTTGACTTCACATTCCAAGATGTCTGGCTATAGATTAGTGATCACATCATCATGATTATCTGGGTCATGAAGATCTTTTTTGTACAGTCCTTCCACGTATTCTTTGAATATTTATTGATCTTTTCCTTTTTGATTAATATTTATCCTGGGTTAAGACATTTTTTCTTATCTGAGGTTATGAAGCCAATTTCCAATGACTTTTACACTGACCTTTAATCCATCTGCAGTTGTTTGGAGACATTATTTGACATAGGAGTGTTTTATTTTTTCCTCTTATAGGTATCCACTTGTCCCAGGTAACTTACTAAAATCTATCCTTTCCTGACTGTTCTGCAGTTACCTCTGTCATATATCAAATGCTCATATAAGCATGGATCTATTTTGGAATTATTTATTATATTCTCTTAAGGTACTTATCTCTCCTTGCACTCTTACTTAATTATGTTTGCTCAATAATAAGTCTGTTATCTTGAAGAATAAATTCTGCCATCTTGTTTTTATGTTTTAAGAGTGTCTTGGTACTTCTTGCCCCTTTATGTTTCCATGTAAATTTAAAATTAACTTAAGTTCTACAAGGAAAATGTATTGGGACTTTTTATTCAGTTTGCATTTAATCTGTAAGTCAGTTTTAATGGAAACAACTTTATAACACTGAATTTTCTAACCCATGAACATATTATAGCTCTTCATTTATTTTGGTCCTCTTTAAAGTTTTCCAATGAAGTTTATAAATTCTCTTGTATGTCTTATATAACATTAATATTAAGAAAAGTAAATAACAGTTCAAGACAACAGTAACAGAGAAATCAGTTAATTGTTAAATGACCAATACAAGCAATAAATTGCTTTATGATTTCAGTAGAACAGATATGCCCTACTATTTTGTAGTAGATGACACTAGAAAAGATTTTGGGTTGAATGTTAAATAGTATTATCTAGTTCCTTCATAGGTGTTGCATACATGTCTGGGAATTAATTGTCCTATTTTTGGTTGGTTAATAGGTTAAAAAGAAATCTTTGTATTGATTGTTTTACTGATTATTTGCAGTTACTATTTTACTGATTCATTTTTCTCTATGTTGGTGAATCTTTTGACTGAAATGACTAGTCTTAAGCATATATTGGCCTTTTATACAGTTTTGAGGTTCTCATAGCAAGTATATCGGGATGGTTTGCCATTCCCTCCTCCAGTCGATCATGTTTTGTTAGAATACTCTGCTGTGACCCATCTATCTTGGGTGACCCTGCATGGCATGGCTCATAGCTTCATTGAGTTCATAGCAGGCCCCTTTGCTATGACAAGACAGTGATCCATGAAGGGGATTCTCAGATATGTGGATCTTCACATCCTCACAACTTGATGAGGATGGAGGAGGAGGGTGAAAGGGCCGACTTAAGACTAAATATTAAAAAAACTAAGATCATGGCATCCGGCCTCATTACTGCATGGCAAATAGGAAGGGAAAAGGTGAAAGTAGTGACAGATTTCCTTTTTTGGGCTCCAAAATCACTATGGATGGTAACTGCAGCCATGAAATCAGAAAACAATTGCTTCTTGCAGGAAAGTAATGACAAACCTAGACACTGTGTTGAAAAGCAGAGACATTACTCTGCTGACAAAGGTCCACATAGTCAAGGCGTCTTCCCAGTGGTCACATACAATTTGTGAGAGCTGGACTGTGAAGAAGGCAGAATGCCAAAGAACTGATGCCTTTGAACTGTGGTGCTGGAGAAGACTCCCAAAAGTCCCTTGGACAGCAAGGATCAAACCAGTCAATCTTAAGGGAGATCAACCCTGAATAGTCACTGAAAGGACTGATGCTGAAGCTGAAGCTCCAGTATTTTAGTCGTCTGATGCACAGAGACAACTCATTAGAAAAGCCTCTGATGCTGGGAAAGATTAAGGGCAGAAGGAGAAGAGGGCGTCAGAGGATAAGATGGCTGGACGGCATCATCGATGCAATGAACATGAACTTGGGCAAACTCTGGGAGACGGTGAGGGACAGGGAGGCCTGGTGTGCTACAGTCCATGGGATCAAAAGAGACATGACTGAGTGATTGAAACAACAAACAGGTATTTGGTATCATGTAAAAATGAAGAAGGAAATGGCAATATTCTTGCCTGGGAAATCCTATGGACAAAGGAGCCTGGTGGGCTACAGTCCATCGTGTCGCAAAAAGTCTGACACAACTGAGCGATTAATAGTTTCACTTTCGAAAATATCTTCAAGGAGAGGTCTATATTGTCATTTCCAACTTAACTATGTTATAAAAAGTCTTGAAACATAAATGTTTGGTGTGACTTTTAAATAAGGAAAGAGTGTATTAGTTGCTTCTTAGTAGTAAGTTTAGCCATTTCCACTTGGCCTATTCTCTGAAATACCAGAGACCTTCTTCAGTTTGTACTTACAGGCTTCAGGGGAGAATTGAGCCATATGCATTGTTTGACATTAAAGTGTAATTTATTTTTATTTTCTAAATGGAGATTGGCATGTTTAGAAGAATAAGGTGGCATTCTTAGTTCTTAATAAAAATAAATCTCTGTTGGTAGTGAGGGTTGCTGCATGGATAGGCCCCAACCTTGTCACTTCTGGGGAACAGCAATGAAACTGTTTGTTCCTGACAGCAGACAGCCCCACTGCAGAGCCCTGGTTTCATGTTACATTAAGTATTAGTGCTGTTCTTTCAGGAGCTATTATGCTGTGACATCAAAGATTTTCTGACAGGGCAGTGGTAGGTTAGCACTGAAGTTGTCTGCTGAAATTTTAAAGAATGAAATTAAATATATATGATCAGACTTTAATATAGGAGATAGAGACAGAATTAGAATGGTTTAAAGAAAGTTGGAGAAATGATGAATCTATATGCTGGCCTCTTTGTCTCTGCTTGTTTAAGCCAAATTGTATTAACTTTTATTCCTATAGAAAGTACAAATGGCCATTTTGTTAATGCTAGGACAGTTGATCATTTTCAAAAAGACTTTATAAATAAGAAAATGTAAGCTTTTTTGAAATAAAAATGGTTAGGTTGACCTGTAAAATATTTGATATAAGTGGACATGTGGACAGTAATTGCAGTGGCTTGATTTGCTTCTTGCTGAACCACTAATTAAAAGACTCAAACTACATATTGTATTAAAGTTACAGGAGTACAATTACATGGTAAGTAAAGATATAAAAGCCTTGTAACTAAAAGGCTTACGATTTCATAGCAGTTGTATAAATAGAGGTAACTTAAAATTAATCTGATTATAATGTTGTCATTTTAAATGCCTAACTTTTGTTAAATGTTGGGAAGTATTATTAGTAATTTTTGTCTGTATAGGCTATTTAAGAGAAGCATTGCTATAACTATAACATTACTATGATATTTTCATGAAATAATCTTGGTAATATGAAGTGTCACTTTGATAAGCACAATTCAGTGTCTAGACATTTTAGACAATATAACAGTTTTTTTAAGATTATGCAAATAAATCATATGTTAAAGTGAATATGTTCACAGTGTTGTAGTTTTACTTCTGTTAAAGTAGTAGTTAATAGAACATTTTTTTCAATTATATTCAGATTCAATCCGCTATACATAAAATAGGTAAGCAGCAAGGATATACTGTGTAACACAAGAAACTATTTTCAGTATCTTGTAATAACCTATAATGAGAAATAAACTGAAAAAAAAAAACTAAATCACTTTGTTATACTTCTGAAACTAACACAAAAGTGTAAACCAACTATATACTTCGATAAAAACACCATGATATACTTGTTTTAAATAATATAATACTAATAGTGTCAGTTGAGAAGTAATTGGGACAAAAAGAAATTTCTTCATAGGTACTTGTGTATTTGATCGTGTTTCAAGATAATTTCCATTCAGTTGAAAGTATTCTGTCATGAAGAAAGTTATTTAAAAAACTGAATTTAAAGATCTGTGCCCTGACATGTATCTCACAATTTAATTTATACGGTTTGAATTGCACCAGGGAATATTTCTGCATCCTTTAAAGGTCATTAAAAATGATTAAAATAAAATGGCCAAGGAGTTGTATTGTATTTTTCATACCATTTGTTGAAATTGAGATACTTGAATCTGTAGATCCAAAATGAATTTGATTATATAAAAATGTTTTCACCTTTTAAAAGTTCTTGTATTGCTATTATTTTTAGTTTAAAAAAATGCAGCATTAATAAATTAAAAGAAGCAACAGACCAAGCAGACCAAATATTAATCTTATATTTCAGAAATATTTGAGTAGACTAAATATTTTTCTTTTAAAAATATTATAATTTTAAATTATGATATTTGATAGGAAAAATGGGAGAATATTGGGATAGATACTTATTTAAAAGCAGTAATCCTATATAAATATTTATATTATCAGTGTTTTTTCAGTCCTTTAAGTTCTTCCAACTATAGGCATCCTAATTCAAAATGCTTTGAATTGCCATTCTACAAATAGAGTAGAGTTTAGCAATGTTGCCATTAGTTGGCTAAAGCAGCATAAGTTCCTTCTGAAAAATTTCTAGTATACTTAATAACTGAAGAACCAATAGACTTTAAATCTTTTTCATCTGGTGATGAAGGAAAGTATGAGTACTTTAATTAATTTGAACTGTTTTGAAAAACTTTTAAAGTCTGGTTTGTCACACTGTCTCTAGAACAATTGATCAGCACTAGTGTACCCAAGAGAGCTGATTATGGGTACAGTCAGCTCTTCACAAGAGGCTGCTGGATAAATGTTAAAAAATGGGTTGTTTATGTTTGAAAAGGCTACTGGAAAAAATATTTTTGAGAATTTGTTGGACAATATATTATGGGAGGTATAGATGCTTTTTAAAATAAAAGTAATCTTCCATTAAAAAGAGACCTAAGCAATCAGAAATCCCTACTAAATTCATCTGTATTGTTTGAGTTTAAATATGTGTTACATACTTCTTCAATCAACAAATAATTTGTTAGATGCTGACTATGTGCCAGGCCTTTGGGGATAGAAAATAATTAGTATACATCTCTGAACCCATAGAACTTAATTGTTGTTAGGGCAGTACAAGAGAATATGTAATCAATTGCTTAAATGTGTGGTTAGACTGTATCTTCAAAGATGAGAAAGAATAAAATTAGCTGCAAGAAATAGGGTTAAGCTTCAATAAGTAAACTTTCCAATTGAAGCTTAGAGGCCTTACTGGACTTAGATTGGCATTGCAGAAGGGTGAACATTTTAGCGTGGGTGAATTTGCCTTTGTCTTTGCTGTGTTTACAGATTTATATTATTTGGGTACTTTGAGCTTACATTAACTAAACTTATTAAAAGAAATACATTTAGAATTTTTTCCCTAGTGAAAATTCAGAAGCTTAGTTTCCTGCATAGAGTATTTTTTTTAACTAATGTAGTATCTTTGTTCTTCTTTTAATGAATAAGAGTAAAAATGACTTGTAAGTTACACCAGTAACCAGATCATGTAATTGAAGTGAATCTTCAAAATCTAGTTTTCAATTTTATTTGGTAAGTGAAAGATAAAGGAATATCTTTCAAAGGCTTAAAGTTAACAGAGAAGTTTTTTTGGTTTGTTTTTGTTTATTTTTTTGTGTTTTATTATATATTTTTAAAACTATCTTTGCTGCAAATATAGCACATTTCATATATGGTATTAAGTTTGTTTCTATTCTGCACATAAAAAGAATCTCATAATTATATTATGTAGTTCTTGGCTAATATTTACAGTTTTCTGGACTAAGGATTGTTATTACTATTCAATACCTAATTTATGTTTTATAGCATTATAAATATATATCTGGTAAATGCCAAGATACCCAAAAGTTCGCTATTCATCTTAAAGTTAAAACATTAAAAATTACTGAGGTGTGAATTAAGAGCTCAAAATTAGCTTCAGTTTTAGTTATTTTTATTTAATTAGCCATGATTTCTTTTTACTTAAAGCAGAAGAAAACACTGAAATGAACGGCTACTCTGAAAATAATTCAGTGTAAGAGAAACAAGATTGCTGTGCTCAGTCACTCAGCTGTGTCCGACTCTTTGCAACCCCATGGACTGAGCCCGCCAGACTCCTCTGTCTGTGGAATATTCCAGGCAAGAATATTGGAGTGGGTTGCCATTTCCTATTCCAGGGGATCATCCTTACCCAGGGATCAACCACATCTCTTGGGTCTCCTGCACTGGCAGGCAGATTCTTTACTGTTAGTGCTACTTATTTCAAGGAAATAGTCTCATTTATATCAGATGGTCCAGTACTGTATCCAAAAAACAAAATTTATCATATATATATATATGATATATATGTGTGTGTATATATATATATACATATGATATGTATATATATGTGTATATATCCCTGGAGAAGGGCAGGGCAACCCCCTCCAGTGTTCTTGCCTGGAGAATCCCATGGTTGGAGGAGCCTGGCAAGGGGTCATAAAGAGTTGGACACAACTGAGGCACATACATACATATATATATTTATTTTTTTTCTAATTTTTGGTGGGGGCATCACTTAAAAAGATGATTTATCATTATCATTTTTGATAATTTTATATTTTAAATAATTTTTAACACATGACTAGATGAGGATTTAAAAATAATTTTTTTGTTTGGTATTTGAATTTCTTTGCCTTTTACATGGGTACCAGTGTATAAAGTGAATTCTGACTATTTTACTAAAATGCTATTTTGTTTTGTTGAATTTTGAGGTATAGTCTTTCAATAAAGTACAAGATACATTTATTTAAAAATTGAAATGATTTTGATTAATTTTACTTTCAGATTTTTTGAGAATTTTGTAAGAGTCTTCAAAAACTACAGTCAGCTTGGCAAGTTAAAAAATGTCGGCAATCAAATATCTGGGTTTGAGGTTATTGGCCAAATAAACAAATCCCAATTCAAGATGCAGAATTCAATAATATTTTTCAACCAGTGTAGATGCTAACATGCAGATTATTAATTTGTTTCTTATTTCATTCACTTAAATTTATCAAGCATATATACTGTACCAGGCACAAAAGATATAAATAAAGGTGAAACATAAATGGTTACTGCCCTGGATAAACTCACATTTGGATGATAGGAGAGGGTAGACTGGAAATGAAAGAAAGTAGAGATAAAAAAATAAATTGGGAGAATGAAGGTAGGCAGTGTAAAAGGCATCAAAAATGTTTTCAGATTCTATAGTATGATGACTGTTTTAACAGAATAATGGGCAGAGGGCTGTGGTAGCACATAAGAGGAAATATTAATTTTAACTGAGTAAAGGATTTTCAGCTACTATTTTTATGGATACAATTTGAATGTTTTATTGTTCACCCCATTGTCTTAAGGTCAACTCAAACTGTTCTTGCATTTTAAAAATTATGGAAATAGAATTTGCAAAATTTATCCATTTTAAAGTGAACAGTTCAGTGACATTTAGTACATTTACAATGTTGTGCTATACCTATCTAGTTCCAAAACATTTTCACCACCCCAGGATGAAATCCTATGCCTATTTAAGCAGTTATTCTCCATTTCTCCCTCTCCTTAGCACCTGGTAGCTGCTAGTCTTCTTTCTATCTCTAAAGATTTACCTTTTCTTGATATTTCATTTAAAAGGAGTCATACAATATGTAACCTTTTGTGACTGTCTTTTTTTTCACTTAACATGTTTTCTAAGCTCATTTATGTTGTAATATGCATTAGTACTTTATGCCTCTTTATGACTGAATAATATTCCATTGTATACATACCACATTTTATTTATATTCACCCATTGATGAACATTTGGGTTGTGTCCACCTTTTGACTGTTTTGAATAGTGCTTCTATTAATATGTGTGTACAGGTCTGAGTATCTGTTTTTAGTTCTTATGGCTGCATACCTATGAATGGAATTTCTGGGTCATATGGTAATTTCATATTTAAGTTTTTTGAGGAACTGCCATACTATTTTCTAAAATAGTCTCACTATTTTCTATTTCCAGCAACAAAGTATGAAGCTTCCAATTTTTTTACATCCTTGTCAACAGTTGTTAATTTACATTAAAAATGACAGCTGTCCTAATGAGTGTGTCAGATACTATTTGGATGCCTATTTCTTAGAGTCAGAATTAGTGATCTGAGGAAACCATAGGGAAGCAGTGGGTTTAGTCAAACTCCCAGTTAACTGAATCTATTTCTTCTTCCTAAGCAGGAATTACCCTAAACTTCCCAGAGGTACAATTAGGCCAATCAAACCTCATTACTTAGTATTGTTCATGCCCCACAATCTGTTATTGTCAGAGTAGGATCCTAACTCCCCTAGTACAGATGAAGTTAAGTATTTTGGAGGATGGTGACAATGTTTTTGGATCCTCACAGGGATTACTTTCAGATGAGCCTCTTTTAAGGTAGTTTTACTCATACTTAGAAGACTCTCGAAGACTTCTGATATAGCTCCTTAGGTAGCTATTAGTAAGCTAAAGAACTGGTGCCTTAAATCAAAGGTACTAAACTTCCCGATCTTCCCAGAAATGGATGTCTCCAAAATAGAAATTTAAAACACAAGAAAATAGAAGCAAATATTCTGTTAGCTTTTAGAGGAATGACATTATTATGTAGCTTTTAGAAAACTCTATACTTGCAAGAGAATGAGAGTGAAAAAGGCAAATAACATGTTATTATACTTATTAAAATAATTTTGGCCTTGTAGATCTCTCAAATGGTGTGAGGGACCCACATAGGTTCATGACCATATTTTGAGAACTGCTGCCCTAAATTACAGTCTATCCAAGGACCTCAAATATTAATGCTGACAATATAAATTTTTAAGTATTTTTAAAATTAAATATGTATTGTCCTAATCAGGCATTGATCTAAGTGCTGGGGATATACCAATGTAGGAGATGGACAAAGTCCCTTTCCTCATGAGTTTTGAATTCTAGTCAGTTGATCTGGCAACTGAATGAAGTCATGAGTTTTCTATTTGCCTAAGCTAAATCCTTACATTCATATCTCAGGATTTGTCAGGGCGTGTGTGTGGCTGTTTATTTACAGCAGGTGAGGTAGTACAGCTGCACTTGTTGACAGGAGTTCAGATTAGTAGACAGATCATGGTGCCCCAAGTGAATGCATAGCAGTACTCAGTTGCAGCCCAGACAGCATGATTTTTTATTGCACTGTTTTTAAGACACCTGTGTCTTTTCCCTTCCTCACTTTCTCCCTCCCTTCCTCTCCGGTTCCCTGTTTCCCCTCCTCTTTGTCTCCCTCTCTCCCTTATTCTCCTCTTTATTTCTTCCTTCCTTCCTTCCCTTCCTCCCTCTCTTCTTCCTTCTTTCTTTCCACTTTTAGGTTGTGAGTAGACCATTTCCTCAGATCACCTCTCTTACCATCCTCTTGCTCTGGCAAAATTATAGCTTCATTCTTTTACATATATATATATATATATAAAATCAAGAATATATATAATATGTAGAATAAAGAATATGTGTGTTATATATAGAATAAAGATACACGTATAATAAACGTAGAATATATAGAGAATACATACATATGGGTAATACCAAGCACCTGCTATGTTTCAGGCACAATGCTAGGTACTACCAGTAACACTGGCAGCTGAATTTGAATCCCTCTGGTTTTAGAGCAAGTTGGAATATTTTATAGTGTAATGGCTTAAAGAGTCACTCGAAGGCATGCACTGTCAAGCTTGCATAACCCTAACTATTCTGGTTTCCAGTTTTAATGGGTTTTAACAGTTCCTTTGTGTGAATTCACCACAACACTCAAGAATGGATTGGCTTTGAAAATATAAAATATAAAATAATATAAGTGGACTTCCTTTGTGTTTTTGAGCTCTTAAGGGTAGTCTTATATTAGGCATCAAAATATGCTAATTATAGCTGTAGTCTGAAACTTTTTTCTTGACCAAAAAAGGCAAAATAAATTAAACCCCAAATTCAAACTTTTGCTTTAATTAAAATAAGCTTTATAGGCATGTGTGTTAATGGTGCACTAGTAGCCTGGGAAAATTAGGAATTCAAAAATAAATATTGCCAGCATTCCTTAGACTTCTAAGTAATAGCAACAAGTATGGTGAAAGTTACAGTTTAGGAAAGATGAAGAGTATAATAAGATTAGTAAGGGATGAAAAGCACAGCAAGTAAACTGAGAGGTAGGGATAAAATGATTTTATTTATTTATAAGATAGAAAGCTTTTAAATAAATAAAATTTTTGTGTTTTGATTTTGCTACTTTAAAGATCTGTATCTCACTTGCTACAATCACAAATTCCAACTGTGAATAATGGCAACTATTGAATGGGTATAAGTGGTGTATTGACTGCTCTTTTCAGTCTGTAACACACCTTCCTTGTTGGCACCAAAGAGCAATGAATGAAGCATTTTATTAAAAGTGAGACTTGTGGTTCTAATCAAAGGTCACTGGTTGGCTCTCACTTTTCAGTTTCAGATTTGTCTGTTTGATCAGGGGGCAGCAACGAAATTATTGTGACAAAGACTTTGTACTAGGCTGTATCTGTCTGTTGAAACTTGAAAGTCTTTGGAACCGTGATGCTGACAGCATGTGAACACTGCAGGAATGTGCAAGCTGTGTAAGGTCTTAAAGAAACTTTTAAGTATCATCTTCCTTTTGTGTTGTTTGAAAGAATTTCAGATACTATTAAGGTACTAGTGAAAAGGTGTTTTATTGATTAAAGAAGATTTTTTTTTCTAGCAAATATGCATTAAGACAGTCTTCCCATTACTTTTTCTGCTCAGTCCCTGCCTTTTACAGCAAGTTCATTAACATGTAGATATGCAGTGATTGAAGTCAGACCGCTTTTTACAGTGGAGTTGTCTTGATATAATGAGCTCCTCTTTAATGTTCAAAAATTGTTGTTACTTTCTAAAAGGAGTTGTTTGTGAATTTCATTAAATTTAATCTCCTCTTCAAACAATTTCAGCATTGTTCAGTTTACTACAATTAAAATGCTTTCTGATGCTAAAAATCACTTTTTACAGATGTATCACAAATGTAAGCACTCTGAGAGGGGCTTTGTTTTTTACTTTGAAAGAAAAGCTGCTATTTAGCTGAGAATTTTCATTTTTTAAATTGGAGCTCCATATGGAAAATCAGAAGTGGGTACACTTACTGTGTTGCTAAACAGGCTAGTTTGCTCCAGAGGGTTAGGTTTCACAACTAGTTCATTCAATCCCTGGACTAAAGCATTGGTCTAATCATAGTTGAAAAACAAGGGCCGTAACCTTGCCTTCTCAGTTTATTACGGTGTAACCCCTTCATCTTTAGAATGCCGAAGTCTTGAGAAAGAACAGATATAGTGAAGTTAGGTTTCTGCTTTGGACAGTTTCTAGCATATCAGAAACCAGACTAAATTCTCAATTGCAAACCAGCAATTGTAGTTCACGGTGAATAGTTTCATTCTTTGTAAATTATCCTTTCTACTTGGACAAGCACAATTTCCCTCTAGTCTGTAGGACTATGATATGGAATGAGAGCAATCCATGGCATTTCTTGAAGACTGACACAGAAAGAGGTAGAATGCCTTTCTAGAGAATATTTAAGAAGTGGAAGATTTAAAAATTCCCAGGCAGTGACAAGGAAAATTTTTTCAGGTGAATCCCAGGAAGGTTGGCTTGTGAAGGCAAGAGGTTGGAGAGTTGAGGATAAATTATTTGATTTCTTAACATTTTGGCCAGCCAGCAGCATTTATAGAGCTATATGAGCCCTTCTATGAACATTGCTCAGGAAGATGTTTTTCCAGGATGGTTTTTCTTGCTTTAGTTTTTAGAGGTCATTAGCATAATGCTGAAACTTCTAGTGAAGTCAGGAATATACTCAGAGATTCTTAATAGTTGGCATTGCATCAAAAAATATTTTAGATGATTGGCTAATTCTTGAGATTATGTTTTGACTTCTTAAGGACATAGCCAGCATCTAAACCTTAACAGGGGTCTTTAGTAGACTGAGATAATCACATCACTAAGTGAGACTTTATGTCATTGTGATGTAGCTATATAATAAAAGGGCTTAATCATATATCTTTATCCAAAAGATAATAAGACACTATCATCTGAAAAAGGCACAATTCTTATTTTGTATAAGGTATGAAATACTTCCATAGCCTTGTGGGTGCTAATAATAATATTACTGATATATATCACTGATATATAATGATATTATCACAATAATAATAATAATATCAATATTATCATTTATAATTATAAATGACAGTGCTAATATTATAATTTGCAATTATAAAGGTAGCATTTTCAGATGAGAAATAAGGACTATTTTCCAGTATATAAAGAGAAATTTGATAAAAGATGAAATTTTATGAAAACTATAATTATATTTACAGTTGTCTTCAGTGTATTTAACAAGACTAACTGGAAACACTACATCCTGAAGATTCTGAAGCTTGGAAGATATTTAATTGACATTGTAAAAGGAAAGTTATGTGTGGCAATCATGTTAGTGGTATATAAGAATAGTGAAAAGTTGGAGAATAAAGTCAGAAATTCCTGGTCTTAGAAGCACTCATAGCTGAAGCCTATGAATTTGTTTACCTATAGAATAAAATTTGTAAGCATTCATATATTTTATGAATTAACTTCCAGTGCTTTTTATTGTATGCAAAAGGCAATGAAACAAAGTGCAAGAACAATAATGTTTAAATATTAGCAGCAATTTGAATGACAGTAAGTTTATGATTAGGATAAAATGTTATTTGCTGAAAGCAAAGCCATATTACAGGGCTCAATAGTGGACACTTTAATCTGAAATGTTAAATATATTAATCAACAGAAAATGTTAGAGATGCTTGTCCTAGATTACTAATGAATGTTTTTATGGTCATTTTTGCACGTGATTCTGTGGTTGTATTTGAGCCAAACCTTTAAAGAGGATGGCATAGTTACTCTTTGTTTTTAATATTTGGACCAAGAGATGTAGTAAAAGTACTCTTTTTTATGGGAGGCAATTTGAAAAATATGATGTACTCTGGGAAAAAATGAGTCACAGCGGCCTTGGAGGTAGTTTTAGAATATCTAGCTACTTGGTATATTTTTCAGCTGTAGTTCCATTTATTTCAGTAAGGTTTAACCAATGGCTGGAGAGTGTTGTTGATTTGAGTATGGGCAATTTCAGTGCTTTTGACTTTTTTCCTAATTTTTATACTATGACTATGATGAATCTCTGATAATTATGACTGAATAATATTCTCAGCCATTCTGGCTATTTGAACCTATTACTAAATAATCTGTTTTCAGTGATGATTATATATCCATTTAACGACCTTTTGTTAGATGCTTGAGGTATAAGATACTGTGGAATATAATTAACAGCGATAATATTCCTTTGTGTATATTCTCATTTTGAAGCAAACATAATAAATTTGATTCATTTTTATTTTACATAAAAGTATAAATGTAAAAACATGGAAGTACTATGTCAGTTTTTTCTGATTAAGATATCATGATCAGAATCTTGAGAAGGAGACATATATATTAAAAAGCCCATCTGGATATAGAATTAGTGAAACACATTATTGAATTATTGGTAAATATAAATTTATTTGTAATTTTACTTAGCTAGTCAGGAGCACACGGTGGAAGGTACTTTGTTTATTAATATGTTCATTATATCTCCACTTTTAAAAGTGATTTAACTTTCAGATATGAGAAATTCTGGCAAAATTTTTATGTTTAAGATTCTATATGTAATAATAATAACATTATATTTTATTTAAGAAAAACATCTAACTTCTTAAATTATCCATCCTACCTGAGCAAAAATAATTTAAGAAAAGAAATAATTATAGTTATCTTGGTTGATGATCAGCTAATTAGTAGTAATTGAAATTCAATAAATGCACACACTGGAAGATTTAATGAGTTTTCATAGCATTGTCATTTTTTAATGTGTAAATTAAAAATTATTTTCTTTTGAAGATTGTTGAATTTTGAAAATGTTATTGGTAACATGGATTGTTTGTTTGTTTATTTATATATTTATTTTAGTTGTGGAATATTGCAAATTATCCTGCTAGCTAGTATGTGGTTAAGATTGAGATGTTTTCCATTTTTAGATATTTCCATGTGAAACATTCAGAGAAGTAATCCTGCACATCTTTTAAGCAGTCAGTGACCTTATCTTTTGCCAAAATCAAATGACATTCAATACTGATACTATGGAGAGAGGAATCAAAATAGACACCTAATTATAATTACTTTCCCCCATCATTATATCACTACGTGCAGAACAACTGATTTTTTAAGAGATCACACAACTGCTGAATTTGGCAGGTACAAAAGGTTTTTTTCTTTGCTTTTCTCACCCTCCCCCTTCCTGCATTCATCACATGTAGGTTTATTGGAACAGTTCAGACTGACCTGTTTCTTGAAAGATTTAGTTTGAATTTTAATAGTTTATAGGAAGTAGAAGTGTAAAGGAAAGTTAATATGTTTATGACTGCTTCATATTTTCAGAAATCCTTAACATTTACAGCACAGTTCAGTTGTTAATAAGGATAGTTTTGGTTAATCCTGTGAAAATGACCTTAAAGCCTTAGACCATATACTATATGCAGTTAGCTTCCAGAGTTACTGCTTTTGGAACAAAATCCAACTGTGAGTAATATAAAGGCAGGGACTAAAACTTCTTAACTTTTCTAACCTAGTACATAGCACTGTTGTTGCTGTGTACGTGGTTGTTATTTGGTTGCTAAGTCATGTCTGACTCTTTGAGACCCCATGGATTGCAGCATGCCAGGCTCCTCTCTCTTCCATTATCTCCCACAGTTTTCTCAAATTTATGTCCATTGAGTCAGTGATGCTATCTAACCATCTTATCCTTGCCTGCTCCCTTCTCCTTTTGCCTTCAGTCTTTCCCAGAATCAGAGTCTTTTCCAGTGAGTCAGCTCTTCACATCAGGTGACCAAAGTACTGGAGCTTCAGCTTCAGCATTAGTTCTTCCAATGAATATTCAGGGCTGATTTCCTTTAGGATTGACTGTTTTGAACTCCTTGCAGTCCAGAGGACTCTCAACTGTCTTCTCCAGCACCACAATTCAAAAGCATGAATTCTTCAGTTATCAGCCTTCTTTATGGTCTCTCACATCCATACACGACTACTGTAAAAACCATAGCTTTGACTACACGGACCTTTGTCAGCAAAAAGATAGTCCCTGCTTTTTAATACTGTGTCTGATAGATATTCAGTAATTCCTGAAAGAGCAAAGGAAGATAGGATATGAAGGAAGAAGGAGGAGAAAAAAGCCCTAGATTGACTGGACAAAGTGATAAATCCCATGTTATCCTGGTGTGTGTGTGTGTGTGTGTGTGTGTGTGTGTGTGTGTTTGGTTGATGCATTGCTCTCCCAGACTGAAAACTAACAGGGGTATGACATTTACACTGAGCACTGCTATGCTAAGTCGCTTTAGTCGTGTCCGACTCTGTGCAACCCCACAGACAGAAGCCCACCAGGCTCCCCTGTCACTGGGATTCTCCAGGCAAGAACACTGGAGTGGGTTGACATTTCCTTCTCCAGTGCATGAAAGTGAAAATGAAAGTGAAGTTGCTCAGTTGTGTCCAACTCTTAGCAACCCCATGGACAGCAGCCTACCAAGCTCCTCCGTCCATAGGGTTTTGCAGGCAAGAGTACTGGAGTGGGTTGCCACAATGAGCATTAACATGGTATAATTTTGAGAAACCTGTCATTGCAGGGGTTGAGTACTTTTATTTGCTGTTAGTTCACAGTGGCTCAATTCTTTTTCTTCCTGTTGGATAGTATTGGGACTAATATAAGTAGGGTTGCATATGAGATTTCACAGGAAACTTTGATGATGACTGTTATTATACTTATTGTCTCTAATCTTAACCTACAGAGACAAAACTACCCTGTGACCAATTCTGTTTTGAATTGGTCACTCAGCCTTGTTTACCACACTGAGACAGTTCAAATACTCTGTAACATATGTATTATATTTAAGAGTCAAAGATATCTGCTCATTAGTCCATTGACAGAGAGTGGTTTGATACTTATTTTTTAGATAAGATCCTTGATGAAATGGTGTTAGAATTTAGGACAAGTAAAGGACCTGAATAATAGAGTCCATCCTTCTGTTGTAAGTCAGCAGTGAAACTTGACTATCTTGTCTTTATCAATTTGCCATTTTATTTGCTATTAATTTTATCCTGACTCTGTTCTGAGTTAGAGGCACCAGTCTACATCAGATGATCCTAGGATTAATGCCTCTTGGTCTCCAGTGGGAGATGTGGATTCTGCATTGTAACCATTTACACACTTATGTTTTAAAATGTCATTAAGTGTCTTCCTTTTACAGATAGATTAGTTAATATATGGAAAGTTGTTAAGTTAAAGAAAATATTTCTGAAGATGATAAACTTCTAGGTTCAAAGTACAGGCTTTTGAGTCCCAGGCAAATCAGGGTGGCTGGCCACTCTAGTAGGCTAACTGGCTTATATCTTCTGGTCTGAAGAGGCAGAGCATCAACATTCATTTGAGTCCCTTCAGTGATCACAGGCAGGAGTGTCTCCCAAGGGCTGAAATCCTCAGGAAGAACAGGAGCTGTTGCTTGGAGTTTACCAGGACATGGTGGTATCTCCCCACCACTTGTCTCCCTTGTTTCTCCCACTCCATGCACTCTATCCCTCTAACTGGAGTCTCCACAAAATCAAACCCTGAGCCTTTGGAGTGGGAGCACTGACTCTAAGACCCTAGACTAGCAGAGAACTAACCTTAGGAAGTATCAAATAGTGAAAATTCACACAAAGGAAGCCACTTGATATAAGATCCGGCATCATCCAACCACCAGTAGTACCCTGTGCAGGATGCCTCATCTAAACAACAAACAAAACAAAAATACAAACCCAGTCATCAACAGACAGGATTACTACCCCACTCATCCTTGACCATCAGAGGAAAAACAAACAAAAACTCAGCACCAATTTCATCCTATATGAAGCTTACACAAACCACTGGACCAACCTTAGAAGGGCAGAAACCAAAAAGAAGAAAGAATTCAACCTTGAAGTCTGGGAAAAGGAGACCTCAAACACAATAAGTTAAAAAAAAAAGAATAATTAAAAAGTAGAGAAATACTACACAAATGAAGGAACAAACTAGAAACACCAAATCCAAATATGAAAAAGAAATAGGCAAACTGTCTGAAAAAGAATTCAGAATAATAATAGTAAAGATGATCAAAAACCTTAAAAAACAAAATGGAGAAAATGCAAGAATAAATTAACAAAGACCTAGAAGAATTAAAGAATAAACAGAGAAAACAACACAATTACTGAAATTAAAAATACTCTAGAAGGAATCAATAACAGAATATCTGAAGCAGAATTAATCAGTGAGCTGGAAGATAAAGTGGGGGAAATAACTTCTGAAGGGCAAAACAAAGTAAAAAGAATGAAAAGAACTGAGGATAGTCTCAGATATCTCTGCTGCTGCTGCTAAATTGCTTCAGTCATGTCCAACTCTGTGTGACCCCAGAAACGGCTGCCCACCAGGCTCCCCCATCCCTGGGATTCTCCAGGCAAGAACACTGGAGTGGGTTGCCATTTCCTTCTCGAATGCATGAAAGTGAAGTCGCTCAGTCGTGTCCAACTCCTAGTGACCCCATGGACTGCAGCTTATCAGGCTCCTCCATCCATGGGATTTTCCAGGCAAGAGTACTGGAGTGGTTGCCATTGCCTTCTCCCAGAGATCTCTGGGACAGTATCAAATGCACCAACATTCAAATTATAGGGGTCCCAGAAGAAGAAGAGAGAAAAGAAAGGGTATGAGAAAAATTTTGAAGCGTTTATAGTTGAAAATTTTCTCATCATGGAAAAGGAAAGAGTCATTCAAGTCTGAGAGGCACAAAGAGTCCTTTACAGGATAAACCCAAGGAGAAACAAGCCAAGACACATACTAATCAAACTAACAAAGACTAAACACAAAGAAAGAATATTAAAGGCAGCAAAGGAGAAACAACAAGTAACATACAAGGGAAACCCCATATGCTTAACATGATCTTTCAGCAGAAGCTCTGCAGGCCAGAAGGGAATTTGCTAAGTCACGTCAGTCATATCTGACTCTGTGCGACCCCATAGATGGCAGTTCCCTCGTCCCTGGGATTCTCCAGGCAAGAAGACTGGAGTAGGTTGCCATTTCCTTCTCCAATGCATGAAAGTGAAAAGTGAAAATGAAGTTGCTCAGTCATGTCTAACTCAGTGACCCCATGGACTGCAGCCTACCAGGCTCCTCCATCCACGGGATTTTCCAGGCAAGAGTACTTGAGTGGGTTGCCATTGCCTTCTCCACTAGAAGAGAATGGCAGGATATATTTAAAGTACCGAAAAGAAAAAATCTACAACCAAGATTACTGTACCTGGGAAGGATCTCATTCAGAATTGATGGAGAAATAAAAAGCTTTTCAGACAAGCAAAAGTTAAGAGAATTCACTACCAAAAAACTAGCTTTATAAAAAATGTCAAATGGACGTATATAGTCAAGAAATACAAGAGAAGAAAAAGATCTACAAAACCAACTCCAAACAATTAAGTTTAAAATGGCAATAGGAACATATATATCAATAATTACTTTAAATGTAAATGGATTAAATGCTCCAAGTGAAAGACACAGACTGGCTGAATGGATACAAAAACAAGACTCATATATATGCTGTCTACAAGAAACCCACTTCAGACCTCAAGACACATATAGACTGAAAGTGAGAGGATGGAAAAATATATTCCATGCAAATGGGAAGCAAAAGAAAGCTGGAGTAGCAATCTTCATATCAGACAAAATAGACCTTAAAGACGATTACAAGAGATAAGGAAGGACACTACATAATTATCAAGGGATCAATACAAGAGGAAGACACAACAATTGTAAATATCTATTCACTCAACATAGGAGTGCCTCAATACATAAGACAAACACAGACATAAAAGGAGAATTTGACAGTAACACAAAAATAGTAGGAGACTTTAACACCCCACTGACACCAAGGGATAGATCATCCAAACAAAAAATTAATAAGGAATCACAAGTCTTAAATTATAATCAATGAGATGGATCTCATTGATATCTTCAGGACATTACATCCAACTTGCAGAAGAATACACCTTCTTCTCAAGTGCATATAGACCATTCTCCAGGATAGACCACATCTTGGGTCACAAATCAAACCTCAATAAATGTAAGAAAATTGAAATCATATCTGGCATCTTCTCCAACCACAATGCTATGAGATGAGATATCAATTACATGAAAAAAACTATAAGAAACACACACATATGGAGATTAAACAACACATTTGAAAATAACCAACAGGTTACTGAAAAAATTAAAAGGGAAATCAACAAATTTCTAGAAACAACTAACAATGAAAACATGACATCTCAAAACCTATGGGATGCAGCAAAAGCAGTTCTAAGAGGGAAGTTTATAGCAATACAACCTACCTCAAGAAACAAGAAAAACATTGAACAGATAACCTAACTTTACATCTAAAACAATTGGAAAAAGAGGAACCAGAAAACCCCAAAAGTTAGTAGAAGGAAAGAAATCATGAAGATCTGAGCAGAAATAAATAAAAAGAAATGAAGAAATAGTAGTAAAGATTAATAAAACTAAAAGCTGGTTCTTTGAGAAGATAAACAAAATTGACAAACCTTTAGCCAGACTCATCAAGGAAAAAGAGAAGAATAAAATCAACAAAATTAGAAATGAAAAAGGAGAGGTTACAACAGACAATGCAGAAACATAAAAGATTATAAGAGACTTTTATGAACAAATATATGGCAACAAAATGGATAACCTGGAAGAAATAGATTCTTAGAAAAGTTCAATTTTCCAAGACTGAACCAGGAAGAAATAGAAATCATGAACAGCTCAATAACAAGCACTGAAATTGAAGCTGTGATCAAAAATCTCCCAAAAACAAAAGCCCAGGACTGGATGGCTTTATAGGAGAATTCTATCAAGCATTTAGAGAAGCGCTAATGCCTATCCTTTTAAAACTCTTTCAAAAAATTGCAGAGGAAGGAACACTTCGAAACTCATTTACGAGGCCACCATCACCTTGATACCAAAACCAGACAAAGACAACACAAAAAAAGAAAACTACAGGCCAATATCACTGATGAACATAGATGCAAAAATCCTCAACAAAATTTTAGCAAACAGAATTCAGCAACACATCAAAAAGCTCATATACTATGATCAAATTGGGTTTATTCCAGGAATGCAAGGATTCTTCAATATATGAAAATCAATCAGTATGATTATATATTAACAAATGAAAGATAAAAACCATATGATCATCTCAATAGATGCAGAAAAAGCCTTTAACAAAATTCAGCATCCATTTATGATTAAAACTCGTCAAAAAATAGGCATAGAAGGACTCTACCTCAACATAGTAGAGGCCATATATGATAAGCCTACAGCAAACATTATTCTCAATGGTGAAAACTGAAAGCATTCCTAATAAGATCAGTAAGAAGACAAGGGTGTCCACTTTCACCACTATTATTCAATCACTGTTTGTAGATGACATGATACTGTACATAGAAAACCCTAAAGATAGTATCAGAAAATTACTAGAGCTAATCAGTGAATTTAGCAAAGTTGCAGGATACAAAATCAATACACAGAAATCACTTGCATTACTCTATACCAACAATGAAAAGTCAGAAAAAGGAAATTAAGGAATCAATCCCATTCACCACTGCAACAAAAAGAATGAAATATCTAGGAATAAATTTACCTAAGGGGACAATAGAACTATACACAGAAAATTATAAGACACTAATGAAAGAAATCAAAGATGACATAAACAGATAGGGAGATATTCCATGTTCCTGGATAGGAAGAATCAATATTGTGAAAATGACTATACTACCAAATGCAATCTACAGATTCAGTGCAATCCCTTTCAAATTACCAATGGCAGTTTTCACAGAATTAGAACAAAAAATTTCACATTTCATTTGGAAACACAAAAGACCTTGAATAGCCAACGCAATCCTGAGAAAGAAGAATGGAGCTGGAAGAATTAACCTTCCTGACTTCAGATTATACTACAAAGCTACAGTAATCAAGACAGTATGGTACTGGCACAAAAACAGAAATATAGACCAATGGAACAAGATAGAAAGCCCAGAAATAAACCCATGCACCTATAGATAACTTATTTTTGACAAAGGAGGCAAGAATATACAATGGGGTAAAGACAGCCTCTTCAATAAATGGTGCTGGGAAAACTGGACAGCTACATGTAAAAGGAAGAGATCAGACCACTTCCTAACACCATGCACAAAGATAAACTCAAAATGGATTAACAACCTAAATGTAAGATCAGAAACTATAAAACTCTTAGAGGAATACATAGGCAGAACACCCGATGATAAATCAAAGCAAGATCCTCTATGACCCACCTCCTAAAGTAATGGAAATAAAAACAAAAGTAAACAAGTGGGACCTGATTAAACTTAAAAGTTTTTGCACAGCAAAGGAAAGAAAAGACAGCCTTCAGAGTGGGTGAAAATAATAGCAAATGAAACTGATAAAAGATTAATTTCCAAAGTATTCAAGCAGCTCATACAACTCAATGCCAGAAAAGCAAACAACCCAATCAGTTCAGTTCAGTCACTCAGTTGTGTCCAGCTCTTTGTGAGCCCATGAACTACAGCACGCCAGGCTTCCCTGTCCATCACCAACTCCCAGAGTTCCCCTAAACCCATGTCCATTGAGTTGGTGCTGCCATCCAGCCATCTCATCCTCTGTCGTCCCCTTCTCCTCCTGCCCTCAATCTTTCCCAGCATCAGGGTCTTTTCCAATGAGTCAGCTCTTCACAACAGGTGGCCAAAATATTGGAGTTTCAGCTTCAGCATCAGTCCTTCCAGTGAACACCCAGGACTGATCTCCTTTAGGATGGAGTGGTTGGATCTCCTTGCAGTCCAAGGGGCTCTCAAGAATCTTCTCCAACACTGCACTTCAAAAGCATCAATTCTTCGGTGCTCAGCTTTCTTTATAGTCCAACTCTCACATCCATACATGACCACTGGAAAAACCATAGCCTTGACTAGATGGACTTTTGTTGGCAAAATAATGTCTCTGCTTTTTAATATGCTGTCTAGGTTGGTCATAACTTTTCTTCCAAGGAGCAAGTGTCTTTTAATTTCATGGCTGCAGTCACCATCTGCAGTGATTTTGGAGCCCCAAAAAGAAAGTCTGACATTGTTTCCACTGTTTCTCCATCGATTTCCCATGAAGTGATAGGACCAGATGCCATGATCTTCATTTTCTGAATGTTGAGCTTTAAGCCAACTTTTTACTCTCCTCTTTCACTTTCATCAAGAGGCTCTTTAGTTCTTCTTTACTTTCTATCATAAGGGGTGGTGTCATCTGCATATCTGAGGTTATTGATATTTCTCCCAGCAATCTTGATTCCAGCTTGTGCAGTAAATGGGAAAAAGACCTAAACAGACATTTCTCCAAAGAAGACATATAGATGGCTAACAAACACATGAAAAAATGCTCAACATCACTCATTATTAGAGAAATGCAAATCAAAGTTACAATGCGATATTAACTCACACCAGTCAAAATAGCCATCATCGAAAAGTCTACAAACAATAAATGCTGGAGAGGATGTGGAGTAAAAGGAGTGCTCTTGCACTGTTGGTGGGAATGTAAACTGATACAGCCACTACCGAAGATGATATAGAGATTCCTTAAAAAACTAGGAATAAAACTGCCATATGACTGAGCAATCCCACTTCTAAGCATATACCCTGAGGAAACCAAAATTGAAAAAGACACATGTATCCCATTGTTCATTGCAGCACTATTTACAATAGCTAGAACATGGAAACAACATAGATGCCCATCGACAGATGAATGGATAAAGAAGTAGTGGTACATATACACAATAGAATATTACTCATCCATAAAAAGGAACACATTTGAGTCAATTCTGATGAGATGGATGAACCTAGAACATATTATATAAAATGAAGGGACTCAGAAAGAGAAAGGTAAATATCATATTCTAACACATATGTATGGAATCTAGAAAAATGGTACTGAAGGATTTATTTACAGGGCAACAGTGGAGAAACAGATGTAGAGAATAGACTTATGGACATGGGGAAAAGGGAGGAGAGGGTGAGATGTATGGAGAGAGTAACATGGAAACTTACATTACCATGTGTAAAATAGATAGCCAACAGGAATTTGCTATATGGCTCAGGAAACTCAAACAGGGGCTCTATATCAATCTAGAGTGGTGGGATGGGGCAGGAGATGGGAGAGAGGTTCATAAAGGAGGGGATATATGTATGCCTATGGCTGATTCATGTTGAGGTTTGACAGAAAACAACAAAATTCTGTAAAGCAATTGTCTTTCAATGAAAAAAATAAATCAATAAAAAATAAAGTACAGATTTTAATCCTTTTGTTTACATTGCTATTAAATAATTGTCATTTTATTATGAAATATAACAATTATTGTGTAAAATGATCCCCATTCATATAGTTTTACTTCTCAAGTAATTTTATATCAAACATTTTTATTTTCTTCTAAATAGTAAAAGTGAAAGTCATGGACTTTTCATAGTTGGACTCAGTCATGTCCAACTGTTTGTGACCCCATGGACTATACAGTCCTTGGAATTTTCTAGGCCAGAATATTGCAGTAGGTAGCCTTTCCCTTCTTCAGGGGATCTTCCCAGTCCAGGGATCAAACTCAGGTCTCCCTCATTGCAGGCAGATTCTTTACCAGCTGAGCGACAAGGGAAGCCCAAGAATACTGCAGTAGGTAGCCTATCCCTTCTCCAGAGGATCTTCCTGACCCAGGAATTGAACTGAGATATCCTGCATTGCAGGTGGATTCTTTACCAAGAGAGCTCTAGGTATTACACAATGACATACTAATTTCCAGTTTTCTAATTGTGTCATAGTCCTATGATGTTTGGGCTTTCCTGGTGTCTCAGTGGTAAAGAATCTGTCTGCCAATGCAGGAGACTCAGATTTGATCCCTGGGTTGGGAAGATCCCCTGGAGAAGGAAATGGCTACCCAACTCCAGTATTCTTGCCTGGGAAGTCCAATGGATACAGGGGCATGGTGGGCTATAGTCCATGGAGTCACAAAGAGTTAGACATGGCTTAGCAACTAAACAAAACAACTTATGATTTTACAAAATCACTTTTACTTAGGTGTGTCAGTCCAGAGTAGGCTATAATTGTTTATAGCACAGGGGATCTCATTCTGAAATCTTAGGTTTTAATTTATAACTTTTAGGAATACTATATAAAGCTTCTTTTTTTTTTTTTAGAAAAACCAAAAACCTTTGGTTTTCAGAGAGACCTGAACCTCACTCTTCTGTAAGAACTCCTCAAACTGGGCTGCATAAAACACATGTTTCCTCATAAAATGCATGGATAGCAACATCGTGTTACTAAATGTTTAGAAAAATTACTTTTGTTCATGGAAGGCATTAGTCATTGTTGGATGTATAAATGTTTGACTCAATCTTATTGATTTGACTAGACTAGTAAATTCCCAAGTATGAATAGATAAAACCAGACTTCTACACTATCTCATAGAGTGAGATTTATTTTGATTGCATTCCTTTTTGGGAGAGAGAGCAGTAAATAAGCTGATCTTTGTAAATTATATAAATTTCACTTTTGGTCTGGAGAGTTTTCATCCCACAGTTAAGTTTTTACAGTGAACTTTTTAAAATGTCAGTTATGATCATGTATTTCCTGTTTTTATTTTAGCTCAATGGATTTTATGATTAAAGAGATTTTTAAGAGCATATAAATATCTTTTTACTTATAATTTGTTGAAAAGTACTAATTTATTTTGGGACCATGTATTATATATTAAAGTTTTCAGTAATGGAGAAAGTTTTAGGTGTCACTGCAATGATTTTTCTCTGCATATAATATTCAAGTGTCAGTGAAATATGCAAAATTGCAAAAATAAAAGTTATAGCTCATAGGTATGTAAGAAAAATGTACACTATACATGATTAAAATGGTCTAGAATATTTATAGAAAACACTTTGAATTGTTAACTGTGAAATGCATAAAACATACTCTATTTGATCAGTTTTGGTTTTGAATAAATTTCTCATATTAAAATTATTTTTGTGATATTGCTTTAGTTTAACCCCATATTTATAATTATGGCATATATGGCAAATAGGAGACTGTTACTTGGTATGAGTCTATTTTAAAGTGGGTTACTTAAAGAAAAAAAGTAGATTACTTGTAGATGACACATAAGTTGGGTCTTAGTTTTTTTTCAGTTTGAACATCTTTGCTTTTCATTTAGCATGCTTAGACCATTTACATTTAATGTAATTATCTATATGGTTGGGTTTCATTTACTTTAAAAAATATTCTATTTATAGAGTATTTAAAAAATTATTCAAGAAAGAGTCCATTTTATCTCCACTGTTATCTAATTAGCTGTAATTTTTTTCTATTAATGATTGTTCTAAGGATTACTATATATATCTTTTTTTGTTGTTTGAAAGCTTGACTTGTTACTTTTAGTTGCATCTGTGTCACAGAAAAAGATGTTATTACTATACCTCAGGCATATTGTTGGGGTTGGGTAGGAAAGACTTCTGGGCTGCAAGATGTGTGAAGATCTTAATTATATCTTCTCTCAAGCCTGTCTTATAAGCAGTCCATAAAGATACCACTGAGATCACAGTAATAGAAACTAACATTCTGGAGATCCCATTTAAAATTTTGTGTCATTACTTTTTCTTATAATACTAAAACTACTGATAAAATACAAGCAGCATGAAAATTTGGCCCCAAAGTGCCACCAAAAGAACTCTGGCAGTGGGGAGTTGTGGTCGGTGAGCTAGATTCTGTGGGCAGCACTACATTCCCTCTGGCCGGGGATTAGGACACCTTCTCCCCTACACTTTCTGCAAGTGAGGAGGGCATCAGGGCTTACAGTGCAGACCTGGCCTAGGGTGCACAGTCATTCCGCAGGTACGCTTCTCATGGAGGCCATTATTTCCAGCGGTGCCAAAAATATGTACCTTTCTAGGAGGGCACAGGTCAGGAACTTTGTACCACCTCTGGTGAAGTGACTCATCCCTGGCCATGAAAGCCCAGGGACCCAGGGACGGAGGGACTGCAGGAGTTCTGGTATGGGCCCATCCTTGATCTTCCTGGCCGGAAAAGGCTATCCAGAGCATCCTTGCTCCCTGCCTACACTGCCAGTTTGTGCTGGACCCTGCCCTTCCTCATTCCTCTCCTTCCACTGCAACTCCAGAGGTGAAAAGACTCAGACTTTCCACTTCATCTATATGTCTTTAATTTGTTACAGTCTTTGTTGTTTAGTTGCCAGCCGTGTCCGACTCTTTGTGACCCCATAGACTGCAGCAGGCCAGGCTTCCCTCTCCTTCACTGTCTTCTGGAGTTTGCTTAAACTCACGTCCATTGAGTTGGTGATGCCATCCAACTATCTCATCCTCTTCTGCCCCCTTCTCCTCAGGCCCTCAGTCTTTCCCAGCATTAGGGTCTTTTTCAGTGAGTCTACTTTTCGCATCAGGTGACCAAAGTACTGGAGCTTCAGCTTTAGCATCAGTCCTTCCGATGAATACTCAGAGTTGATTTCCTTTATGATTGACTGGCTTGATCTCCTTGTAGTCCAAGGGACTCTCAAGAGTCTTCTCCAGCACCACGATTCAAAAAAGGAGGGGACATATGTATACCTATGGCTGATTAATATTGATGTTTGGCAGAAACCAACACAATTCTGTGAAGTGCTTATCTTTCATTGAAAAATAAATTTAAAATTTAAAAAAATAATTAAAAATAAAAGCATCAGTTCTTTGGCACTCAGCTGTCTTTATGGTCCAACTCTCACATCTGTACATGACTCCTGGGAAAAACCATAGCTTTGAGTGATGTCTCTGCTTTGTAATGCATTATATAAGTTTGTCATAGCTTTCCTTCCAAGGAGCAAGTATCTTTTAATTTCATGGCTGTATTCACCATCTGCAGTGATTTTGGAGTCCAAGTAAATAAAATCTGTCATCGTCTCCACTTTTCCTGCATCTGTTTGCCATGAAGTGATAGGACCAGATACAATGATCTTAGTTTTTGAATGTTGAGTTTTAAGCCAGCTTTTTCACTCTCCTCTTTCACCTTTATCAAGAGGCTCTTTAGTTCCTCTTTGCTTTCTAAGGGTGATGTCATCTGCATATCTGAGATTATTGATATTTCTCCCACAGTCTTGATTCCAGCTTGCACTTCATCCAGCCTGGCATTTCATGTGAAATTAAATAAGCAGGATGAAAGTATATAGCCTTGACATACTCTTTTCCCAATTTTGTAACAGTCCTTTGTTCCATGTAAGGTTCAAACTGTTGCTTTTTAATTTGCATACAGATTCCTCAGGAGACAAGTAAAGTGGTCTGGTATTCCCATCTCTTTAAGAATATTCCACAGTTTGTTGTGATCCATACTGTCTACTTTAAATGATATTATTTTATGTGATGCATATAGTAAGAACCATATGTGACAGCAGCAGCTAACTTCTATTTCTTCCCTCTTGTCCTTTGTGAAAATTATTTTGCCATACATTTTACTTTTACATATGTCAAAACCCCCACCATATGCTGTTAAGTTATTTTTGCTTTAGGCTGTCAGTTTTTTTAATTTCAGATTTATTGAGATATAATTTACATATACTAAAATTCACCTTTTAAACATGTACAGTTCTGTGAATTTTTATAAACATATACATATGTAACTACCTCCAAACTTAAGATATATAATATTTTCATCATCTCCAAATTTCTTCCATGCCCCCTTTTAGTCAATCCCTTGCTACCTTCCACCCTGACAATCACTTTATCAGATTTCTGTCTTTACAAACTTACCACTTCTACCCTGTAATATAAGTGGAATAACACAATACATGGCCTTTCCTGTCTGACTTCTTTCATCTAGCATAATGTAAATGAGATTTATCTGTGTGGTTTCAGGTAGGAATAATTTGTTTCTTTCTGTTGCTGAGTTGGGTTCCATTGCATGGTATGCTACAGTTTGTTTTTTCATCACTAGATGATCAACATTTTGTTGTTTCTAGGTTTATGGTGATTATAAGTAAAGCTGCTGTAACTAATTGCAAAGAAGTTTTTGTGTGGGCATGTTTTCATCTCTTTGGGATAAATACCTAAGAATGGGATTACTATGTTGGATTAGGATTATAATTGATGTTTAACTTTGTAAGAAGCTGCCAAAGATTTTCCCAAAATGGCCACAGTTTTTCTGTATTTCCATCAATAATTTATGGGTTTCATTGTTCTATAACCTTACCAGCACTCAGAATTGTCAGTTTAAATGTTTTTCTTAGTAATTCTAGTAGGTTCATTGAGTTTTAAATGTGTATTTCCCAAATTGTTTTGAGAATTTTTTCATGTGCTTGTCATCTATATCTCTTTGGAACAATATTTTAAAATATGCTTTGCTTATTTATAATTAAATTGAAAAAATTTTTTTATATATTCTAGACACAAGTCCTTAATCTGATATATGTTAAAGTACAGATATTTCTCCCAGGTGAGGTTTGTCTTTTCATTTTCCATCGATGTCTTTAAAAAGCAGTTTTAAATTACGATGAAACCCAGTATGTCAGTTTTTTTCTTGTATGGTATATGATTTTACAAGATTTTTACTTCATTGATGTTTAGAAAGATTTTTCTCATAGATTTTCTTCTAAAAGTTTTATAGTTTTCTTTATATATTTAGATCCATATTAAGGTCATTCAACTTTATTTTTAATGTATGATATGATAGTATGATATGATATGAGCTAAATTTGAGGTTTCCTTTTTGCAGTTGTTCACAGCTATCTTTTCTTAAAAATTAAAAAAGTTTTTTTTTACAGTGTTGTGTTTGTTTCTGCCATACATCAATGTGAATCAGCCATAATTATATATATATATATCCCCTCCTTCTTGAGCCTCTCTCCCTTCCCCCATTCCAGCCCTCTAGGTCATCACCGGGCTTCCTGTATTATACAGTAACTTCTCACCAACCATCCATTTTACACACAATAGTGTATATTGATTCTACTTTCTCCATTCATCCCACTCTCTCTCTCCCCCACTGTTCACAGCTATCTTTTGAAGAAACTACAAATTGTGAAATGTTTTATTAAAGTAATCCATATAGTTACAGTTTCTTGCATTATTCATTTCTTTTGTAAATACAGATTGCTATCTGGTATTTTGTTTCTTCTATCTGAGGAACTTCTTTTAATGTTTCTTGTAGTGCAGATCTGTGTTGCTCCTTACCTCTCACCTTTTTTTTTTTTTCTGCCTGAAAGAGTCTTTTTTAACCTTCATGTTATAAAGATATTTTTCTTAGGATTCTATGTTGGTGGCTTCCTACCCACCCCCATTTAAAAAGGTGTTACTTCATGGCCTTTGAGCTTGCATAGCTTCTAATGAAGAGTCTGCTATAACTTCCACCCCACATCTCTGTTTATTACGTTATCCCTTCCATGGCTTTTAGGATGCTCTCTTTATCACTGTTTTGCAGTAATTTTTTTGATGTATCATTTGTCTTTTAAATGTGGTTTCTTTATGTTTCTTCTGCTTGTGCTTTGTTAAACATCTTGGCTCTATGAGTTTGTAGTATTTTTTCAAAATTTTAAACCTTCGGCTGAATTTCTTACTCTTTCACCTCTCTTTTGAGATGACCCTTACATATATGCTAGACTACTGATGCTTTTTTGTTTTTTAAATTCTCCTTTTCTCTGGGTGTTTCAACTTTAAAATCATTTATTTCTATTGCCATGTTTTCAACTATTAATCCAATTCAGTGTTTTTCATTTCAGATATTTTCCCTCTCTAGATGTTATGCATCTTTATAATACATTCTATTTTTCTTCTGAACAGGTTCATGTTTTTCTCTATATTTTTGAACATAAGGAGCACATTTTAATAGCTATTTTAACATCCTTATCTCCTAAGTTCATCATCTCTGTCATTACTGGATCTGTTTCTATTTATTGATTTTTTTATCTGGCTATGGGTCATATTTTCCTATTTCTTCACAAGCTTGTAATTTTTTAAAGTTATTGTAGTAATATTTATAAAATGTAAATTAACAATTTCAGGTGTATAATTCAGTGGCATCATGTTGACCATCCATCAACTAGAACCGCTATCTAGTTCCTGAACATTTTCATCACTCCAAAAGTAAAACTGTACCTTTTAAACAGTCACTATTTATCTCTCCTTCCAGCCACTGGCAATCACTAATCCTTCTGTCTCTATGAATTTTCATATTCTAAATACTTCATATAAATAGCATCATACAATGTGACCTTTGTATCTGGCTTCTTTTGTTAAGCATATTTTCTATGTTTATCCATGTTGTAGCACATATCAATACTTCATCTATTTTAATGGCTGAATGGAGATGCAGGTTTGATCCCTGGGTGGGGAAGATCCCCTGGAGGAGGAAATAGCAATCCACTTCAGTGGGTTCTTGCCTGGGAAATCCTATGGACAGAGGAGCCTAGCGGGCTACAGTCCATGGGGTTGCAAAGAGTCAGACATGACTGAAGCAATTGAGCATGGATATTCTATTATATGTGTGTGTGTGTGTGTGTGTTAGTTACTCAGTTATGTCCAGTTCTTTGTGACCTCATGGACTTAGCCCACCAGGCTCGTTTCTCTGTCCATAGAATTCTCCAGGCAAGAATCCTGGAGTGAGTAGCCATTTCCTTCTCTAGGGGGATCTTCCCGACCCAGGGATTGAACCCAGGTCTCCTGCATTGCAGGTAGATTCTTCACTGTCTGAGCCACCAAGGAAGCCCATTCTATTGTGTGTCTATACCTTAATTTATTTACTTACTTATCAGTTGATGGATATTTGGGTTGTTTCTACCTTTTGGCTACTCTGAAATAGTACTGCTGTGAGCATTTATGTATAAGTTTTTTTTTTTTTTTTAAACATCTGTTCTTAGTTTTTTTGAGACTGTACCTGGGAGTGGAATTATTGGGTTGTATGCTAATTCTATGTTTATTGTAACAGGAACTGCAGTGGTTTTTTTTTTCCCCCCACAATGGCTGAACCATTTTGCATTCCATCAGCAGTGTTGAGGGTTCCATTTTCTCTGCATCCTTATTAACACTTGTTATTGTCTGCTTACTCATTGTGGTCATTGTGGTTTTGACTTGTATTTTTCTAATGAGTAATGATGTTGGGCATCTTTTCATATGCCTATTAGCCATTTGTATATTTCTTTCAGAAATATCTGTTCAAATCTTTTCATCATGTTAAAATTGTCTTTTCTTTGTTCAGTTGTAAAAATATAATAATTGATTTGTCTTTTATTTTTGAGTTGTGAAAAATTTTTTTAAATATATTGTGCTCAGTCACTAAGTCATGTTTGAATCTTTGCAACCCCATGGACTATAGCCTGCCAGGCTTCTTTGGCTATAGGGTTTTCCAGGCAGGAATACTGGCATGAGTGCTAAGTTGCTTCAGTTGTGTCCAACTCTATGTGACCCTATGGACTGTAGCCTGCCAGGCTCCTCTCCAGGCAAGAATACTGGAGTGGGATTGCCATGCCCTTCTTCAGGGGATCTTCCTGACCCAGGGATTGAATCTGCGTCTCTTACATCTCCTGCATTGGCAAGCTTTTTCTTTACCACTAGCACCACTTGGGAAGCCTGTATTGTGGGTATTAGATCTCAATTAGACATGAAAGTAAAAGTCGCTTAGTCTTGTCTGACTCTTTGTGACCCCATGAACAATACAGTCTAAGGAATTCTTCTGGCCAGAATACTAGAGCAGGTAACCTTTTCCTTCTCCAGGGGATCCTCCCAACCCAGGGATCGAACCCAGGTCTCCCACATTTCAGGCAGATTCTTTACCAGCTGAACCACAAGGGAAGCCCCAGTTAGACATATTTTCTGAGAAAAATTTGGATAGTCAAGGTTACGGTTTTTCCAGTAGTTAGGTACACATGCAAGAGTTGGACCATAAAGAAGGCTAGGCACTAAAGATTTGAAGCTGTTGAATTGTGCTGAAGAAGACTCTTGAGACTCCCTTGGATTGCAAGGAGATCAAACCAGTCAATCCTAATGGTCTTAAGTGAAAGTGAAGTTGCTCAGTCGTGTCCGACTCTTTGTGACCCTGTGGACTGTAGCCCACCAGGGTCTTCCGTCCATGGGATTCTCCAGGCAAGAATACTGGAGTGGGTTGCCATTTCCTTCTCGGGGGGGATCTTCCCAACCCAGGGATCGAACCCAGGTCTCCTGCATTGCAGGCAGATGTTTTTAACCTCTGAACTACTAGGGAAGCCCCTGACCATTCATTAGAAGGACTGATCTGAATCTCCAATACTTTGATCACCTGATGTGAAGTCTACTCAATAGAAAAAACCCTGATTCTGAGAAAGATTGAGGGCAGAAGGAGAAGGAGGTAACAGAGGATGAGATGGTTGGATGGCATCACCAACTCAATGGACATGAGTTTCAGAAAACTCCAGGAGATAGTGAGGACAGAGAAGCCCGAAGTGCTGCAGTCCCTGGGGTTGCAAATAATTGGACATGACTTAGCAACTGAATAAAAAGCAAGACATATTATTTGTAAATGTTTTTCTCCATCTTTGGGTTTTTACTTTCTTTATGATGTTCTGTGATACACAAGTTTAAATTTTGATGAAGTCCAATGTATATATTCTTTCTTTCATTACTTGTATCAGTAGTTGATATATACTTTTGGTACATATCTAAAAAAACGCTGCCTAATCCAAAGTTAAAAATATCTGTGTTACGTCACTTCAGTCGTGTACATCTCTTTGCAATCCTACGGACTGTAGCCCACCAGGCTCCTCTGTCCATGGGATTCTCAGAGAGGCAAGAATACCGGAGTGAGTTGCCATGCCCTCCTTCAGGGGATCTCACCAGCCCAGTGATTGAACCCCTGCCTCTTATGTCTCCTGCATTGGTGGGTAGGTTCTTTACTGCTAGTGTCACTTGGGAAGTCCCATAAATATTTACCCTTATGTTTTCTTTTAAGCATTTTATAATTTTAGTTCTTTAGTTTTTAGCTTTAGTTCTTTGTTTCGTTCTTAATTTTCTTTTTGTATATGGTTGTGAGCAAGGCATTTTACATGTGAATATCCTGGTTTTCCTTCTCCCTTCTCCAGTGGACCACATTCTGTCAGACCTCTGCACCGTGACCCGCCTGTCTTGGGTTGCCCTGCGGGCATGGCTTGGTTTCATTGAGTTAGACAAGGCTGTGGTCTGAGTGTGATTAGATTGACTGGTTTTCTGTGAGTATGGTTTCAGTGTATCTGCCCTCTGATGCCAAGAAAATGCACTGGTCATAGCAAACACCCTCTTCCAACAACACAAGAGAAGACTCTACACATGGACAGAACCAGATGGTCAACACCAAAATCAGATTGATTATATTCTTTACAGCCAAAGATGGAGAAGCTCTATACAGTCAAGTAAAACAAGACCAGGAGCTGACTGTGGCTCAGATCATGAACTCCCTTATTACCAAATTCAGACTTAAATTGAAGAAAGTAGGGAAAACTGCTAGACCATTCAGATATGACCTAAATCAAACCCCTTATGATTATACAGTGGAAGTGAGAAATAGATTTAAGGGTCTAGATCTGATAGATAGAGTGCCTGATGAACTATGGACTGAGGTTCATGACATTGTATAGGGAGACAGGGATCAAGACCATCCCCATGGAAAAGAAATGCAAAAAAGCAAAATGGCTGTCTGGGGAGGCCTTACAAATAGCTGTGAAAAGAAGAGAGGCAAAAAGCAAAGGAGAAAAGGAAAGATATAAGCATCTGAATGCAGAGTTCCAAAGAATAGCAAGGAGAAATAAGAAAGCCTTCCTCAGTGATCAATGCAAAGAAATAGAGGACAACAACAGAATGGGAAAGACTAGAGATCTCTTCAAGAAAATTAGAGATACCAAGGGAACATTTCATGCAAAGATGGGCTCGATAAAGGGCAGAAATGGTATGGACCTAACAGAAGCAGAGGATATTAAGAAGAGGTGGCAAGAGTACACAGAAGAACTGAAAAAAAAAGATCTTCATGACCCGGATAATCATGATGGTGTGATCACTCATCTAGAGCCAGACATCCTGGAATGTGAAGTCAAGTGGGCGTTAGAAAGCATCACTACGAAAAAGCTAGTGGAGGTGATGGAATTCCAGTTGAGCTCTTTCAAATCCTGAAAGATGATGCTGTGAAAGTGCTGCATTCAATATGCCAGCAAATTTGGAAAACTCAGCAGTTTCCACAGGACTGGAAAAGGTCAGTTTTCATTCCAATCCCAAAGAAAGGCAATGCCAAAGAATGCTCAAACTACTGCACAGTTGTACTCATCTCAATGCTAGTAAAGTAATGCTCAAAATTCTCCAAGCCAGGCTTCAGCAATAAGTGAACCATGAACTTCCTGATGTTCAAGCTGGATCTAGAAAAGGCAGAGGGACCAGAGATCAAATTGCCAACATCCGCTGGATTATGGAAAAAGCAAGAGAGTTCCAGAAAAAAACATCTATTTCTGCTTTATTGACTATGCCAAAGCCTTTGACTGTGTGGATCACAATAAACTGTGGAAAATTCTGAAAGAGATGGGAATATCAGACCACCTGACCTGCCTCTTGAGAAATCTGTATGCAGGTCAGCAAGCAATAGTTAGGGCTGGACATAGAACAATAGACTGCTTCCAGATAGGAAAAGGAGTGCATCAAAGCTGTATATTGTCACCCTGCTTATGTAACTTGTATGCAGAGTACATCATGAGAAACGCTGGGCTGGAAGAAGCACAAGCTGGAATCAAGATTGCCAGGAGAAATATCAATCACCTCAGATATGCAGATGACACCACCCTTATGGCAGAAAGTGAAGAGGAGCTAAAGGGTCTCTTGTTGAAGGTGAAAGAGGAGAGTGAAAAAGTTGGCTTAAAGCTCAACATTCAGAAAACGAAGATCATGGCACCCAGCCCCATCACTTCATGGGAAATAGATGGGGAAACAGTGGAAACAGTGTCAGACTTTATTTTTGGGGGCTCTAAAAATCACTGCAGATGGTGACTGCAGCCATGAAATTAAATGATGCTTACTCCTTGGAAGGAAAGTTATGACCAACCTAGATAGCATATTCAAAAGCAGAGACATTACTTTGCCGACTAAGGTCTGTCTAGTCAAGGCTATGGTTTTTTCATTAATCATGTATGGATGTGAGAGTTGGACTGAAGAAAGCTGAGCGTTGAAGAATTGATGCTTTTGAACTGTGGTGTTGGAGAAGACTCTGGAGAGTCCCTTGGACTGCAAGGAGATCCAACCAGTCCATTCTGAAGGAGATCAGCCCTGGGATTTCTTTGGAAGGAATGATGCTAAAACTGAAACTCCAGTACTTGGCCACCTCATGCGAAGTGTTGACTCACTGGAAAAGACTTTGATGCTGGGAGGGATTGGGGGCAGGAGGAGAAGGGGATGACAGAGGATGAGATGTCTGGATGGCATCACTGACTCGATGGATGTGAATCTGAGTGAACTCCGGGAGTTGGTGATGGACAGGGAGGCCTGGCGTGCTGTGATTCATGGGGTCGCAAAGAGTCGGACACGACTGAGCGACTGAACTGACTGATCCTGGTTTCCAGCACCATTTGTTGAAGAGACTCTCCGTTTTCCAAGAATCTTTGTATTCTTGTTAAAGATCAGTTGACCATAGATGCATAGGTTCATATCTAGGCTCTCACTGTCTGTTAACATTTATCTTTATGCCAGCACCACACTGTTTTAATTACTGTAACTTTGTAGTGAATTTTGTACTACTGTAACTTTGTAGTTAATTTGATTATGGTAACTTTGGGAAGTGTGAGTTCATCTTAGTTCTTTTTCAAGATTGTTTTGGATATTAAGGGTCCCTTGTAATTTGGATCTGCTTTCCCATTTCTGCAGAAATGGCCATTGTATTTTGATAACGATTGTATTGAATCTGTAGATCCAATTGGGAAGTATTGCCATGTAATAATATTGTCTTACAATCTGTGAACATGGAATGTCTTTTTATTTATTTAGATTTTCATTAATCTCTTTCACTAACATTTTGTGTGGCTTTTAATGTTTGATTGAATGATTAACATGAAGAATTTTATGATATTGAATGTTAGATTTTGCTTTATTCCTTTAAATAATATTTTGATGTGTCTGGCACATACAGTTACTTGGAATTAGTCAAATGAGGCTTACTTTTAAGGTTTTTGAGTGAAGCAGCATGTTTTTGGCCAACTACTTGATGAGACTTTTTTAATGACTTTTTTCAGTGTCTATGTATTGCAAGGTCTTTCCTTTGTAGCTGATGGAAATACAAACTATTGTCGGCCCTGTGTGGGCTTCATACATTTTCAGCCTATTGTTTCACAGTAGTTACTTTTGCAGGGTAGGGTAATTTGTTCTAACCATATGCAAATCTCATTTCAGTCAAAGACTGAAGAAGACCCCTCTGCATATCCCTGAATCTGTTTCTCTGTGTAGCATCTTCTTTTTATTTATTTATTTTTGGAGGTATAAAAACCATTTTTATAACATACATGCATAGACATACATACAGGTATACACAGAAATCTCATAGTTTTCATTTTAAAAGCTTATGAATCAGGTACAATACAAAACTCATTAGTTTATAAATAACAGTTGAAATAAGTAAGACCACTTGCCCAGATGGAAGTCTTTCATTATGTGTGGAGAAGACTTTAAGATCTGTATTTGCCCTTGACAAAGAATTTTAAGAAGGCTATTTGAACAAGAGAGTCCTTTTAACAGTTTGTATATAAAAACACCTTTCTCCTTATAAATCTTTGCAAAACTGGACATGCAGTTCAAGGCAGTTAAAATCCACAGATTCTTTTTCAACAACCTCAAAATCTCCCCTATTTGACTCAAAAGGATTCTAACCTCTCTGGGAACTCTTATTTAGATCACCTCCAGCTCCCAAGATTGGAAGAAAAAGAAAAGGAGAAAGGTGTTTTTATATAAAATGAAGAAGAGAACACCTTAATTCTAGTGTAGGCTTTCTCTTTAATAAATTTATCTTAAAAGTTGAATCCATCCTTAATGCTAGTTAATTGTTAGTGAAAATTTTTTATTTTTATTGTGCCATTTTCTAAATAAATTCTAGCTTAATGACACAGTTAATGTCCACAGTGTTATGAATTTTTGTTTTTAAACCTTAAAAACATAGTATTCTAATGGTGAATGGCATGTGAGGTAAATGGAAAGGGAGATATGATCTTGAACTCTCTTGCTTCAATTTCTTTGTCTCTAAAGTAAAATAAAATAGTTGTTTTGATACATGTAATATGATATATATAATGTGATATATGTAATACAGTTTTAGGAGAGTACCAGTCTGATACTAAGTGCTATATGGGTGTAAACCATTGTTAGCTGAATCATAATAATTATTTTTATTATCATATGAGGTGATATGGAAGGAATTATATCATGAAATTTAAACCTACAGAAACATTTATATTATAATTTAGGATCAGTTTATGCCTAGATATATTAATTTTGAATATCTTTGGCATAAAGAGTTGAAGACAGCCCAAACTAGGAGTTTGGTCTAGTATAGAGCTTAACAAAGAATTCTGTTTTATGAAACTTCTGTATGTTAGCTAGCAGACTTTTTCCTCTTTGATCTGTGATGTTATTACTAAAACCATCAGTACTGAGAACTGAAAGGAAATTAAGGTGAGATTTTTATGATTGGAAATGAAAAGATATAGCATAGCCATTCACATTTTAAATAAAGGCTCAGAGTTTCTTTAATTTGAAAAAGGATATGATAGACTTTGGGCAAAAATATATGCTGGTATATATTGGTCTTCACAGTAAATATATTCTAGAAAGTTCATGTTCATTCAACTTTGGCTCATTAATTTTAGTTCCTAGTATTGAGGGAATGTGCTACTAAAAAGAACATGCTTATGGCAAAACCACTACAATATTGTAAAGTAATCGGCCTCCAATTAAAATAAATAAATTTATATTAAAAAATAAAAAAGAAGATGCTTTTGAAAGAAAGTGTTCTGTAATAATTGACATTTCTTGATTGATTAGTAAGTGCTCAATTAACATTTCTACCAAATTAATTTTTAAAGCATTTTCCTATAGCAGCAAGTATATGTGTGTAGATTGCTCTTGATTTGGAAATAAAATACTGTACCTTTTCAGAAGTGGAATTACTAGACTATTGGCAATATAAATATAGTATTAGCCATCATTTACCAGTCAGGTCCTTGATACTAAAAAATACTCCACTGAGTTCATCACAGTCTTTAAAATAATACGTTTGCTGAACAAACTTTTGAATTCTAAAGGTACAGAGCATTGAGGTTACTTTAAAAATTAGTGTTTTTGTTCATGTTATGTTCAGATTAGGTAATATTTCTGTTTAAGCTCAACAGAATTTAAGTGGAGTTGCATATCTGATTCTGAAGACTTCTTGATTTGCTGTTTCTGGAGCTATTAAAATTCTTAGTCACACTGTTGATTAAAGTGCTCAAGAATTTTTTCCTTGCTAAATTCTGTAGGATAGGTTTGTTCTTGGAGATTTTTAAAAATTCAACCATTTAACTTAACATTTCAAACTTTACTTGTGAAGTTATGATTTATACCATTATTTTTATCACTAATACACAAAATAAGCTTGCTACTATAGCTAGCAGCAGATTTGGGCCTAGTGTGTGAAGTTATTGCACATGAATGGAGAGAGATGTTATTTCATTGTTATGTTTTTATTACTAGCTTCTGTTTTTATTAAGGATAATGAAAATGTTGTGTCTGGGCCTGTGAACAAAACGAATGTGACCTTTGATGTGACCCACCTGTTGTGCTTTGACAATTGATAACAGTCCCCTCCTGTGAGGGTGATCTGGAGAATAATGGTATGCCAGCATGATGGAAAATAACATTTGCAAATTTAACTTGCAGATATTGAAATATGCTTGGATCAGGTCCTAGATTAAAGTAATGAAAACAACTTATCTAACTAAGTATTCTGAGAAAAGAAGATATTAACAGATGTCTGATTCACAGTGCCTTTTTCAGGGTGAGATGTTCCTTGGTTATAGACTTGTCCATCAGTTTCCTTAAAATAAATGGCCTTTTAAATCAAAATTTGGCAATTTTTACAACTGGAAGGATGAGATAATGCTTGGATTGTAGCATTCCCAATGTTGTCACATTTATAATTAAATTTTTTATATAATTATAAAATTTAATTATAATTATATACTTATAATTATTTATAAATGTATAAATACATTATATACATTTATGTACATGTATATAGCTTATATACATTTATAATTAAAATCACATTTAAAATTAAAGTTTGTATTTAGCATTTAATACTAGTTTTAAAAAATATCACATGCTTTTTTTTAAAAAAAGAAATAAGCAATTTGCTTTTTGATTTTTTTAGCATGGGTATATATGATAGTTTTTTTCTTAGACCATGTCTGGCCTGAATTTACCTGGAGAGTGAGTAATCTACTGCTAAAGAACTGTATTAATTTTGCAGATAAATTTAAGGACACCATCATCTGGTAGATATTTTCACTAGATTGCAAAATGTTCTTTTTATATTCATTCTAGGGAAGATCCTAGTGATGATGTATTTAGTGTCTGAAACCTAATGCACTAAGGCTGTGCAATGTACAGGCCAAGTACCATCATTATGGAAATCACTATATTATAACAACATTGACATATCTTGGCTTCTGACTTAGGTTAAATATAATCCCTAACTAGTCAATACTCATCTTAAGTCTTCTGCAGACACCACTCTCTTTTTGCAGCTGCATAGACATTAGTACTATGGCTATAGGTTTTGTTCAAAAGGGTTCTAATGGTAGAGTCTTTGTAGAAGGAGGAAAAGAGGGTAGTGTTAAGGCTTTAGTTGAAGGTGTGATAGATAATACTTTACTAGTTTCATGTCTGGCTCTTGGAATTGTTCCTGTCAATACCGGTGGAGTCCTTCTTCCCCTTGAGGTGATAGGGAGTGAGGGTCAGGGTCAGGAGGCAGTTTGCTCTTCCGTTTAGTTCAGTTGCTCAGTTGTGTTTGACACATTGCAACCTCATGGACTGCCAGGCTTCCCTGTCCATCACCAACTCCCAGGATTTGCTCAAACTCATGTGCATCAAGTTGGTGATACGATTCAACCGTCTCATCCTCTGTCGTCCCACATCCTCCTGCCATTGATCTTTCTCAGCATCAGGGTCTCTTCTGTGGAGTCAGTTCTTTGCATCAGGTGGCCAAAGTATTGGAGCTTTAGCTTCAGCATTAGTCCTTCAATGAATATTCAGGACTGACTTCCTTTATAAGGGACTGGTTTGACCCCCTTTCAGTCCAAGGGATTCTCAAGAGTCTTTGCTAACACCACAGTTTAAAAACATCAGTTCTTCATGCTCTGCTTTCTTTATAGTCCAACTCTCACATTCATACATGACTACTGGAATAGCCGTAGCCTTGACTAGATGGACCTTTGTTGACAAAGTAATGTCTCCACTTTTTAATATGCTGTATAGAATAAGGTAAGGTAAGGTGAAGTCACTCAGTCGTGTCCGACTCTTTGCAACCCCATGAACTGTAACCTACAAAGCTTCTCTGTCCATGGGATTCTCCAGGCAAGACTACTGGAGTGGATTGCCATTTCCTTCTCCAGGATATCTTCCTGACCCAGGGATTAAGGTTGGTCATAACTTTCCTTCCAAGGAGTAAGTGTCTTTTAATTTCATGGCTGCAGTCACCATCTGTAGTGATTTTGGAGCCCAAGAAAATAAGCTCTCTCACTGTTTCTACTGTTTCCGCATCTATTTGCCATGAAGTGATGGGACCAGATGCCACGATCTTCATTTTTGAATGTGAGGTTTTAAGCCAACTTTTTCACTCTCCTCTTTCACTTTCATCGAGAGGCTCTTCAACTGTTCTTTGCTTTCTGCCATAGGGTGGTGTCATCTGTGTATCTTAAGTTATTGATATTTCTCCCACCAATCTTGATTCCAGCTTGTGTTTCATCCAGCCTGGCATTTCATATGACGTACTCGGCATATAAGTTAAGTAAGCATGGTGACACTATACAGCCTTGACGTACTCCTTTCCCAATTTGGAACCAGTCTGTTGTTCCACGTAAGATTCTAAATGTTGCTTCTTGACCTGCATACAGATTCCTCAGGAGACAGGTAAGGTAGTCTGGTATTCCCATCTCTTTAAGAATTTTCCAGAGTTTGTTGTGATCCACACATTCAAAGGCTTTAGTGTAGTTAATATAGCAGAAATAAATGTTTTTCTGGAATGCTCCTGCTTTTTCTATGATCCAGTGGCTGTTGGCAATTTGATCTCTGGTTCCTCTGCCTTTTCTAAAACCAGTTTGAACATCTGGAAGTTCACAGTTTGTGTACTGTTGAAGCCTAGCTTGGGGAATTTTGAGCATTACTTTGCTAGCATGTGAGATGAGTGCAATTGTGCGGTAGTTTGAGTGTTGTTTGACATTGCCTTTCTTTGGGATTGGAATGAAAGCTGACCTTTTCCAGTCCTGGGACCACTGTTGAGTTTTCCAAATTTGTTGGGATACTGAATGTAGCACTTTCACAGCATTATCTTTTAGGATTTGAAATAGCTCAGCTGGAATTCCATCACCTCCACTAGCTTTGTTCGTAGTGATGCTTACTAAGGCCCACTTCACTTCACACTCCAAGATGTCAGGTTCTTGGTGAGTGATCACACTATCGTGATTATCTGGATCATTAAGATCTTTTTGTATAGTTCTTCTGTGTATTCTTGACACTTCTTCCTAATATTTTCTGCTTCTGTTAGGTCTATACCATTTCTGTCCTTTATTGTGCCCATCTTTGCATGAAATATTCCCTTCGTATCTCTGATTTTCTTGAAGAGATCTCTACTCTTTCCCATTCTATGGTTTTCCTCTATTTCTTTGCATTGATCACTTAGGAAGACTTCTTTATCTCTCCTTGATATTCTTTGGAACTCTGTATTCAGATGGATATGTCTTTCCTTTTCTCCTTTGCCTTTTGCTTCTCTTCTTTTCTCAGCTATTTGTAAGGTCTCCTCAGACAACCATTTTGCCTTTTGTATTTCTTTTTTTGGGGATGGTTTTCATCCTCTTCTCCTGTACAGTGTCATGAACCTCCATCCATAGTTCTTTAGGCACTCTATCAGATCTAATCCCTTGAATCTATTTGTCTCTTCTACTGTATAATTGTAAGTGATTTAAGTCATACCTGATTGGTCTAGTGGTTTTCCCTGCTTTCTTCAATTAAGTCTGAATTTTGCAATGGGTTGTTCATGATCTGAACTACAGTCAGATCCCACTCTTGTTTTTGCTGACTGTATAGAGTTTCTCCATCTTTGGCTGCAAAGAATATAGTCAATATGATTTCGGTATTGACCATCTGGTGATGTCCATGTGTAGCGTCTTCTCTTGTGTTGTTGGAAGAGGGTGTTTGCTATGACCAGTGTGTTCTCTTGGCAAAACTCTGTTAGCTTTCTCCCTGCTTCATTTTGTATTCCAAGCCTTACTTGCCTGTTACGGTATCTCTTGACTTCCTAGTTTGGCATTCCAGTCTGCTATGATGAAAAAGGCATAATTTTTTGATGTTAATTCTAGAAGGTCTTGTAGGTCTTCATTGAACCATTTAGCTTCAGCTTCTTTGGCCTTTCTGGTTGAGACATAGGCTTAGATTACTGTGATATTGAATGGTTTGCCTTGAAAATGAACAAAGATCATTCTGTCGTTTTTGTGATTGCACCCAAGTACTATATTTCGGATTCTTTTGTTGACTATGAGGGCTACTCCATTTCTTCTAAGGGATTCTTGCCCACAGTAGTAGATATAATGGTCATCTGAATTACATTCACCCATTCCAGCCCATTTGAGTTCACTGATTCCTAAAATGTCAATATTCACTCTTGCTATCTCCTGTTTGACCACTTCCAATTCACCTTGATTCATAAGACCTAACATTTCAGGTTCTTTTGCAATATTGTTTACAGAATCGGACTTGACTTCCATTACCAGTTACATCCATAACTGGGTGTTGTTTTTGGTTTGGCTGCATATCTTCATTCTTTCTGGAGTTATTTCTTCACTCTTCTCCAGTATCATATTGGGCACCTACTGACCTGGGGCGTTCATCTTTCAGTGTCATATCTTTTTGCCTTTTATACTCTTCATGGGAATCTCAAAGCAAGAATGCTGAAGTGGTTTACATTCCCTTTCTCAGCAGACCATGTTTTATCAGAACTCTCCACCATGACCCATCTGTCTTGGGTAGCCCTACCTGGCATAGTTCATAGTTTGCTCTTGGAACCCCCTTTTAGGACTCAATGTAATTCGTTTTATATACAAACTTATTTATTTTAGGTCCCAAGACTCTTGATTTTTAAATTTTCCATGCTGTTATGTGCAGGTCAAAGAATTTTCCTGATTACTTTGTTATGAGGACCTGTGTATATGATCTATACATTAAAAGGTAGTAAGACTTATCTTCCTCCTGTGTTGTTTTATTAGTTGTATCCAAAATAGTGTTAAAAATATTTTACGATGGGCCTTCCCCATTGGTCCAGTTGTTAAGACTCTGTGTTCCCAAGGCAGGGGGTGTGAGTTCCATCCCTGGTGGTGGAACTAAGAGCCACATGCTGCATGGTCCAAAAAAAAAAATTGTTTTTTTTTTTTTTAAGAAAAGAATTGATGATTTCTCAGAAATAGAATGTGGAAAAAAGGAGAAAATAAGTTGTGATGGACAAGTCAAAGCTTAAAATGGCTAGTTATTGATCCTGAACTGATTTATATTAAAATTCCTAATTTATATTAACCTAAACCTTTATGTGCTTTTGATCTGTGGACTGGTAGTTTATGTTAATTAAAGTGAACAAGAGACGAATACATGCTCAGACCATGTAGTGTTATTGGTTTTCAAAAACTGACCATGATTCAAAATTATCTTTGTTTGGGAACTGTAGTTTTCAATTTTTGTGTGATTTTTTTCTTTATATATTGTAGTATATCAATAAAACCATTTGAAGGAAAGATATGTTTAAGTTTAAAGATGACATTTGAACAAATTTGTTGTCACTGAATGATCTATTATGATGATGATAGATGGGAAGTTCCATTTTACATGTCTTGCTGAAACATGCTCCCTAATATGTCAAAAAAAAGTTAGAGATATAATATTATACTGAGGATAAAATTTAATGTTTTTAATGAAGGTACTTTTCACTTTAAACATATTTATTTTAAGATGAAAATGTAGCAGCCGTTTTCTATTGCTAGAAAGGAGTTAATGAAAAGAAAAACACCAATACAGTATACTGACACATATATATGGAATTTAGAAGACAGTAAGGATGACCCTATATGTGAGACAACAAAGAGACACAGAGGTATAGAGTGGACTTTTGGACTCTGAGGGAGAGGGAAAGGGTGGGATGGTTTGGGAGAATGGCAATGAAACATGTATATTTTCCTGTAAGAAACGAAGCGCCAATCTATGTTCAATGTAGGATGCAGGATGCATGGGGCTGATGCACAGGATGATTCAAGCAGAGGATGTGGGGTGGGAGGTGGGAGGGGGCTTCGGCATTGGGAGATTGTGTTCACCTATGGCTGATTCGTGTCAATGTATGGCAAAACAAATACAGTATTGTAAAATTAAAAAAAAAAAGAAAGGAGTTAATGAGCAACTTTCAAGTGTGTTTTTGCCTTTGACTTAATCAGAATTCAAATCTCAGACTATGGCTTTTCATATCTCAAGATACAGGAGTTTTCTGGTCCTAATTCTCTTCATTGCACTTTCTGTTAGTCTTCCACATTACCTAATTTTTAGGAATACACAATTTTTATTTATCATAGTCACATAACTATGTCACATCTTATCCAGTATCATGGACTAAATTATGCCTAGAATATCAATATTAAAAATATATTCATTTAGTCTTAAATATTATGTTTCTATTGCAAGGCACTGATATTATATACTTTACATTTATGTTGAACTTTTAATTATTTTTTGCTGAATAAATATAATTAGTATGCAAAGTATTACATTTTAAACATATACTATATGTAATTTTGTATCTAAGTATTTTTGATGACATAGGGCATCAATATTAAATGAAAATTTAATTCATTGATTTGATTTCTTTGAAGATACTTCTTTTAGAAGTTCATATTTTACTTATTTTATGTTGAGCAGAATGAAATGTTTTCCTCTTGCACTTATTGCATCCTTATTTCAGCAATAGGGAAAGCATTCAAAATTTAATTTAAAATGAAATATTTCTCCATAGAATAAACAAAGTCTCACCTGCAAAGGGTGATTATTTTGTAAATTTTAAAAGACCTTTGTAGTTTACAACTGATAGCTCTAGGTGCCCAGTCCTTAAAAATATTCACACATCATGTTTCAAAAGATATTTTAGGATAGTTTTGAACCCTGCTAATGTCTCATGGAGACTAGAAGTTGATATTGAGAATGAATTTCATTTGGACTCAGATTATTCAGATATATTATGTTTAGATTTGTTTTTATGAAGTAACTTCATTAAATTACTCTGGAATATATGTTGTTAATTAAAAAAATTTGAATCAAGATATACTGGACATGTTCTAAGGAGACTCTAGGAACTCCAAGTTTCCTTTTATTATTAAGTAGAATACTAGTTAATAATATATTACTAGATTACTACTAGATAATAAGTGTATATTAGACTCCAGGATTGAATGATTTTTACAGAACCAAGTAAACTTTTATGGTTTTGGAGAATTTAGAGCCCAGTTGCAGATGAGGTTAAGGTTATGAGATTATGAGTCAGTTAGTTAACTTTGGTTTATTTTCTGATCATACTATGTATTAAAACAAAAACAAAGAATAGAGATAATAGACCCATTCCTGAATAGAGTAGTGTTAACAGAGGGTCCGTTGGAGATTATTTCTAAGACTAATCACTTTTCTAAAAAAAAAAAAAAAAAGATTTGAAGAGAAACTGTACAGGGAAATCTCTTGTTTTCTTGGAATAAAAGCCTATTCAGGCTTTTTCAGGTAGTAAAATGCCAATGAAGAATGAATAATGTACAAAGATATCAAAGACTGGTTAAGTTCAGTTCAGTCGCTCAGTCTCTGTCATCCCCTTCTCATCCTGCTCTCAATCTTTCCCAGCATCAGGGTCTTTTCCAATGAGTCAACTTTTCGCATGAGGTGGCCAAAGTATTGGAGTTTCAGCTTCAACATCAGTCCTTCCAATGAACACCCAGGACTGATCTCCTTTAGGATGGACTGGTTGGATCTCCTTGCAGTCCAAGGGACTCTCAAGAGACTTCTCAAACACCACATTTCAAAAGCATCAATTCTTTGGTGCTCAGCTTTCTTTATAGTCCAACTCTCACATCCATACACGTCTACTGGAAAAACCATAGCCTGACTAGATGGACCTTTGTTGGCAAAGTAATGTCTCTGCTCTTCAATATGCTGTCTAGGTTGGTCATAACTTTCCTTCCAAGGAGAAAGTGTCTTTTAATTTCACAGCTGCAATCACCATCTGCAATGACTTTGGAGCCCAGAAAAATAAAAAGTCAGCCACTGTTGCCACTGTTTCCACTGTTTTCCCATCTATTTCCCATGAAGTAATGGGGCTGGATGCCATGATCTTCGTTTTCTGAATGTTGAGCTTTAAGCCAACTTTTTCACTCTCTCTTTCACTTTCATCAAGAGGCTCTTTAGTTCTTCACTTTCTGCCATAAGGGTGGTGTCATCTGCATATCTGAGGTTATTGATATTTCTCCCGACAATCTTGATTCTAGCTTGTGCTTCCTCCAGCCCAGCATTTCTCACGCTGTACTCTGCATTAAGTTAAATAAGCAGGGTGACAATATACAGCCTTGATATACTCCTTTTCCCTATTTGGAATCAGTCTGTTGTTCCATGTCCAGTTCTAACTGTTGCTTCCTGACATGTAGGTGTCTCAAGAGGCAGGTCAGGTGGTCTGATATTCCCCATCTCTTTCAGAATTTTCCACAGTTTATTGTGATCCACACAGTCAAAGGCTTTGGCATAGTCAATAAAGCAGAAATAGATGTTTTTCTGGAACTCTCTTGCTTTTTCCATGATCCAGTGGATGTGTCAGTTCAGTTCAGTCACTCAGTTGTATTCGACTTTTGCAACCCCATGGACTGCAGCACGCCAGGTTTCCCTGTCCATCACCAACTATAGGGGCTTCCATATAGCTCAGATGGTAAAGAATCTGCTTGCAATGCAGGAGATTCGGGTTTGTCCCCTGTGTCAGGAAATCCTCTGGAGAAGGGAATGGCAACCCGCTTCCAGTATTCTTGCCTGGAGAATCCCATGGAAAAAGGAGTCTGTCGGGCTATAGTCCACAGGTTCACTAAGAGTTGGACACATCTGAGTAACACTACTATGCTTATCAACAGATGGTGGCATAGTTTTACTTTATGGCTATTTACTGAAAGACAATAATGGGATGGGCAGTACACAGTGAATTGGGGCAGTCTTAGATACTTTTTTTAAAAAAATTAATTTATTTATTTTTATTAAAAAAATTTATTTATTTTAGTTGGAGGCTAATTACTTTACAATATTATAGTGGTTTTTGCCATACATTGATATGAATCAGTCATGGGTTTACATGTGTTCCCCATCCTGAACACCCGTCCCACCTCCCTCTCTATTCCATCCCTCTGGGTCATCTCAGTGCACCAGCCCTGAGCACTCTGTCTCATGCATCAAACCTGGACTGGTGATTGTTTCATATATGATAATATACATGTTTCAGTACTATTCTCTCAGATCATCCCACCCTTGCCTTCTCCCACAGAGTCCAAAAGACTTCTATACATCTGTGTTTCTTTTGCTGTCTTGCATATAGGGTTATTGTTACCATCTTTCTAAATTCCATATATATGTGTTAGTATACTGTATTGGTGTTTTTCTTTCTGGCTTACTTCATTCTGTATAATAGGCTCCAGTTTCATCCACCTCATTAGAACTGACTCAAATGTATTCTTTTTAATGGCCGAGTAATATTCCATTGTGTATATGTACCATAGCTTTCTTATCCATTCGTCTGCTGATGGACATCTAGGTTGCTTCCATGTTCTGGCTATTATAAACAGTGCTTCAGTGAACGTCGGGGTACATGTGTCTCTTTCAGTTCTGGTTTCCTTGGTGTATATGCCCAGCAGTGGAATTGCTGGGTCATATGGCAGTTCTATTTCCAGTTTTTAAGGAATCTCCACACTGTTCTCCATAGTGGCTGTACTAGTTTGCATTTCCACTAACAGTGTAAGAGGGTTCCCATTTCTCCACACTCTCTCCAGCATTTATTGTTTGTAAATTTTTGGATAGCAGCCATTCTGACTGGTGTGAGATGGTACCTCATTGTGGTTTTAATTTGCATTTCTCTGATAGTGAGTGATGTTGAGCATCTTTTCATGTGTTTGTTAGCCATCTGTATGTCTTCTTTGGAGAACTGTCTGTTTAGTTCTTTGGCCCATTTTTTGATTGGGTCATTTATTTTTTTCTGGAATTGAGCTTCAGGAGTTGCTTGTATATTTTTGAGATTAATTCTTTGTCAGTTGCTTCATTTGCTTTTATTTTCTCCCATCCTGAAGGCTGTCTTTTCACTTTGCTTATAGTTTCCTTTGTCTTGCAAAAACTTTTAAGTTTAATTGGGTCCCATTTGTTTATTTTTGCTTTTATTTACATTACTCTGGGGGTGGGTCATAGAGGATCCTGCTGTGATTTATGTTGGAGAGTGTTTCACTTATGTTCTCCTTTAGGAGTTTTATAGTTTCTGGTTTTATGTTTAGATCTTTAATCCATTTTCAGTTTATTTTTGTGTATGCTGTTAAAAGTGTTCTAGTTCCATTCTTTTGCAAGTCGTTGACTAGTTTTCCCAGCACCACTTGTTAAAGAGATTGTCTTTTCTCCATTGTATATTCTTGCCTCCTTTGTCAAAGATAAGGTGTCCATAGTTGCATGGGTTTATCTCTGGGCTTTCTATTTTGTTCCATTGATCTATATTTCTGTCTTTGTGCCAGTACCATACTGTCTTGATGACTGTGGCTTTGTAGTAGAGCCTGCAGTCAGGCAGGTTGATTCCTCCAGTTCCATTCTGCTTTCTCAAGATTGCTTTGGCTATTTGAGGTTTTTGTATTTTTATACAAATCTTGAAATTATTTGTTCTAGTTCTGTGGAAAATACCATTGGTAGCTTGATAGGGATTGCATTGAATCTATAGATTGCTTTGGGTAGTATACTCATTTTCACTATATTGATTCTTCCAGTCCTTGAGCATGGTATATTTCTCCATCTATTTGTGTCCTCTTTGATTTCTTTCATCAGTGTTTTATAGTTTTCTATATAAAGGTCTTTTGTTTTTTAGGTAGATATATTCCTAAGTATTTTATTCTTTTCATTGCAATGGTGAATGGAATTGTTTCCTTAATTTCTCTTTCTGATTTCTCATTGTTAGTGTATAGGAATGCAAGAGATTTCTGTGTGTTAATTGCAAGGGTGTCCATCTCACCACTACTATTCAACCTAGTTTTGGAAGTTTTGGCCACAGCAATCAGAGCATAAAAAGAAATAAAAGGAATCCAGATTGGAAAAGAAGTAAAACTCACTGTTTGCAGATGACATGATCCTCTTCAGTAAAAACCCTAAAAACTCTACCAGAAAATTACTAGAGCTAATCAGTGAATATAATAAAGTTGCAGGATATAAAATCAACACACAGAAATCTCTTGCATTCCTATACTCTTAGATACTTTAAAGTTGACATTTACAATCTGAAAAATCTCTATTATTCTTTGTATTTTACCTATATCTTTCTTTAGTTTCTGGCACTAGATATTTGGCATGGCTTACAGTGAAACACCTTACGTTATGCCATCTGTGTTGTGATCTGGTCATCTCTGCTTCCTTTTCCTCACCTCAGGCAGTGTTTTGGATTAGATTATAGACAAGATGATGTGTCTGCATGTTTCTTCTTTATTTCAGCTCAGCTTCATCTGTAGTTTTCCTCAGTGTGAAACTGAAATCAGGTCTTCACTGGAATAATCTCTACTAGTTCTTTTGTTTCACATGCCTTTAAATCTTCAGTTCAGTTCAGTTCAGTTCAGTTACTCAGTCATGTGCAACTCTTTGCAACCCCATGGACTGCAGCATGCCAGGATTCCCTATCCATCACCAACTCCCAGAACTTGTTCAAACTCATGTGCATCGAGTCAGTGATGCCATCCAACCCATCTTATCCTCTGTGGTCCCCTTCTCTTCCTGCCTTCAATCTTTCCCAGCATCAGGGTCTTTTCTAATGAATCCGTTCTTCACATCAGGTGGCCAAAGTATTAGAGTTCAGCTTCAGCATCAGTCCTTTCAATGAATATTCAGGACTGATTTCCTTTAGGATTGACTGGTTTGATCTTATAGTACAAGGGACTCTTAAGAGTCTTCTCAAACACCACAGTTCAAAAACATCAGTTCTTCAGCACTCAGCTTTCTTTATATAGTCCAACTCTCACATCCATCCATGACTACTGGAAAAACTATAGCTTTTACTAGACAGACCTTTGTCAGCAAAGTAATGTCTTTGCTTTAATATGCTGTCTAGATTGGTCATAACTTTTCTTCCAAGGAGCAAGCGTCTTTAATTTCATGGCTTCAGTCACTATCTGCAGTGATTTTGGAGCCCCCAAAATAAAGTCTTGTTGCTGTTCCATCATTTCCCCATCTATTTACCATGAACTGATTGGACTGGATGCCATGATCTTAGTTTTTGGATGTTGAGTTTTAAGCCAACTTTTTCACTCTTCTTATTCACTTTCATCAAGAGGCTCTTTAGTTCTTCTTTGCTTTCTGCCATAAGGGTGGTATCATCTGTGTATCTGAAGTTATTTATATTTCTTCTGGCAATCTTGATTCCAGCTTGTGCTTCATCCAGCCTGGCATTTTCCATGATGTACTCTGCATATAAGTTAGTTAAGCAGGGTGACAATATACAAGCTTGATGTACTCCTTTCCCAGTTTGGAACCAGTCTGTTCTCCCATGTAAGATTCTAACTGTTGCTTCTTGACCTGCATACAGATTTCTCAAGAGGCAGGTCAGGTTGTCTGGTATTCCCATCTCTTTAAGAGTTTTCCAGAGTTTGTTGTGATCCACACAGTCAAAGGCTTTGGTGTAGTCAATAAAGCAGAAGTAGATGTTTTTCTGGAACTCTTGATTTTTCTATGATCCAGTGGCTGTTGGCAATTTGACCTCTAGTTCCTTTGTCTTTTCTAAATCCAGGTTGAACATCTGAAAGTTCACGATTCATGTGCTGTTAAAGCCTAGCTTGGAGAATTTTGAGCATTACTCTGCTAGCATGTGAGATGAGTGCAATTGTGTGATAGTTTGAACAATCTTTGGCATTGTCTTTCTTTGGGATTGGAATGAAACCTGACCTTTTCCAGTCCTGGGACCACTGCTGAGTTTTCAAAATTTGCTGGCATATTAAGATCACAGCCTTGTCTAACTCAGTGAAACTATAAGCCATGCCATGTAGGGCCACCCAAGATGGATGGTTCATGGTGGAGAGTTCTGACAAAATGTGGTCCACTGGAGAAGGGATGGCAAACCACTTCAGTATCTCAATCTTATCACTTTAATCAAAGGATTATTTGATAGCCTTAAAGACTGTGACACATTGTTTTAGATAAATTTATTTCTACTTGAGGTCTGAGGAGGTGGGTATCAGCTCACAGTGTTCTCTTGTATTCCTGTTTGGATTTTAATATATTTGGCATATGTTCTTCCTTTAGTGATTTGAACTTGTATATATTCCATTGCTTCAGTGAAGATTTTCTCACCTCCTGTTTTTAACTTTTTTGGTTGTTTCCAAAGGAGAAGAGTTAAGAAAAATTGCTTTTACTGCTTCATCTTTGACCAGAATTCTGAGTTGCCTCTTTAAAAGATATTAATAAATATATCCTCTACTCCTTTTAAGTCAGTTAAACATTTCCTAACATTTATTATCTGGTATGTGTTAAGACTTGATTAATGAGTTATAAAACTATTAATCTCTCATACTCTTAAAAATCCTCTATGTTTTCAGTATTATCTCAGAAATCCAAGGTTTAGAGAAATTAAGTAAATTGTCCCAAGTGATGCAATAGAAGATCCAGGATTAAAATTCATGTCTGTTAGACTCCAAAACTGTATTTTTTTCCTGCTATGCCACATCGAGCTCTTGTCTGAAAATGAAAGTCACTCAGTCATGTCTGACTCTTTGCGACCCCATGGACTATATAGTCCAGGGAATTCTCCAGGCACAATACTGGAGTTGCTGTTGCCTTCTCCAGGGGATCTTTCCAATCCAGGGATCGAACCCAAGTCTCCTGCATTGCAGGCGGATTCTTTATTAGCTGAGCCACTGGAAACTCAAGAATACTGGGGTGAGTAGCCTATCCCTTCTCTAGTGGATCTTCCTGACCTGGGAATCGAACCGGGGTCTCCTCATTGCAGGTGAATTCTTTACTAACTGAGCTATCAGGGAAGCCCAGCTCTTGTCTATATAACCACAAATTTTGAATAAGAGATTTTATGTGTGTTTCATCATTAGATTTTTTTCACTGCTACCTTTTGCCTAATTTGAATTTGATAAATGAATCTATATATATCATCTACCCATACATATTATTAATAAGTTCATAGATTTACCTTGATGAAATATCTGAGTATGCATAGATACACACTATATTAGTAAACATATTCTCTCATTTGGGTTATCTGTCAGAGTAACCAATGGAACTTTAGGTTTAAGTACCGCCGACTAGAATAATCCACTAGTGTCTGAGCACAAAGAAAATAATATTTTTGAGATAGATTATTCATGCACCAATTCATCCTATTCTAATTTAATCTATCATGTGACTTATTTGACCTTCTGAATTTTAAACAAATATTTAAACCACCTTAGGTAAACATACCTTACCATTGTACTGGAAGATTATGAATGATGAGCAATATAGCAACATGAAGGAAAAAGTATGTGTGGGTTGAAGAAGAGAAAAATTAGGCCCAGGTTGTACAGACAACTGTTTTCTTTTCACATCTGGGCAATGATCTGCTTGTCTTGTTTTTAAAAAATTTCCTCATTGTGTTATAGAGTAACAGAGTCTTCAGATATACACAAAATAGCAAAGCGTACTGTCAGAGGCTTACTTATTAATACTAGCAATGGTGGTACTGCTTAGAGATGGCTTGCCTTTTATCCAGTAGCATGTCTGGCTATCTGTTGTGGAGGCTGCTGTAAGATTCTCCAGCTTTATTGTAAGTACTAATTTACTTTGGCACCTGTGCAACTTTATCTACTACTTACCTGATGGTTAGAAAGTTTTCTGTTGGTAATTTAAATTCTTGAATTTAAAATATCAACAATAACAACTAGAACTTACATTACTATCATTGGGTATTAATATTTCAAATAGAATTACAGCTGTGGTAGAAATTGTCAGGTAGAACAGATCATGATCTGTAGCCCCAAAGATATGACTCAGATGAAAAATGACTCCTTAAGTATGTTGAGAGCGATTGATTCAGGTGCATCAGGGATGGCAAATTTTGTTGTTGTTGATTTAAAATCGCTTGTGCTACCTGAAAGCTAGTGACCACTAGTCTCAAAAGAGGTACTGTAGTAAGTACATGGTAATAGGCAACTATGAAAAAACTGGGTGTGCATATTTTAAGGGAAAGGGAAAGTGCTTTTCTTATGGCCTGTGAAATCAAGAGTCTAAAATTTTTTCCCCTGAGGCAAGCTATTTTTATTAGTGCTCTTGTCTAGAGAACTGCTATCAATTTCTTTTTTCAGTTCCTTGGGTTCTCATTCACATACCTTCTCTTTGTTGTGCTTATTCTCGTGTATCTCTCCATAGTCTATTTCCGCAGATGTTTCTTTCGTACTACTTTTACATCATCCTATTTCACTTAGAAAAGTTAGTCATCAGAATCTTTAAAACTAATACTGGTTTTACACAACTACAAATCCCATCCCGTTGACTTAATGCTTATAACTTGATAAAGAAAACAGGGTGTGAGTGTGGGGTGAGTGTAAGAGTGGAGTGAGTGTAAGAGTATGTGCCTTGGAATTGTATATTCCTGTACCAGGACCATAGCCATCCATTCACACATCCTCAGAATACTTCTGGACAGTTTACATTACTTCTTTGAGTCACAGTTTTTGAGATGATGGAAATAATGCTTTTCTTACTAGGTTGGTATAAGATATAAGTGAGATAACTTGAGTAAAGAACAGTTAGTACAACGACTAAATCATAATAAATGTGGCACATGTGTGCCTGCTAAGTCGTTTTAGTTGTTTCCGACTCTTTGTGACCCAATGGACTGAAGCCCTCCAGACTCCTTTGTCCATAGGATTCTTCAGGCAAGAATACTGGAGTGGATTGCCATTTCCTTCTCCAGGGGATCTTCCCGACCCAGGGACTGAACTCCGGGTCTTATGTCTCCTGCCTTGGCAGGTGAGTTCTTACCCTTAGTGCCACCTGGGAAGCCCGTGGCATATGGTACTGTTGATCAAAATTATTTATTCCTTCACTTCTTGTGAAGTGCTTCCCTGGTCCCTCAGCTGGTAAAGAATCTACCTGCAATGCAGGAGATCCTGGTTTGATTTCCAGGTTGGGAAGATCTGCTGGAGAAGGGATAGGCTACCCACTCCAGTATTCTTGGGTTTCCCTGGTGGCTCAGTTGGTAAACAATTAGCCAGCAGTGTGGGAGACGTGAGTTTAATCCCTATGTTGGGAAGATTCCCCAAAGAAGGCAACGGCTACCCATTCCAGTATTCTGGCCTGGAGACAGTGGAGCAGATTTGAATCTGACTCAGCCTAGAGCATAGACACAGAAGCTGACTACCTTCTACCAAAGTGTAATATGACCTGAAAAATAAAGCTTTTTTGTTATTAAATCACTATGGGCTTGAGGTTGTTGTGCAGTATACAGCCATCTGTTGGTATCTGTGGAGGGTTGGTTCCAGGTCCTATCACAGATACCAAAATCTATGGATATTCACGTCCCTTATAAAAATGGCATAGTGTGTATATAATCAATGCTCATACTCACATATACTTTAATTTCTGGAATGCTTATAATGCCTCAGTTCAGTTTAGTTCAGTTGCTCAATTGTGTCTGACTCTTCGAGACCCCATGAATCGCAGCACGCCTGTCCATCACCATCTCCCAGAGTTCACTCAAACTCATGTCCATCCAGTCGGTGATGCCATCCAGCCATCTCATCCTCTGTTGTCCCCTTCTCTTCCTGTCCCCAGTCCTTCCCAACATCAGAGTCTCTTCCAATGAGTCAACTCTTCGCACGAGGTGGCCAAAGTATTGGAGTTTCAGCTTTAGCATCATTCCTTCCAAAGAAATCCCAGGGCTGATCTCCTTCAGAATGGACTGGTTGGATCTCCTTGCAGTCCAAGGGACTCTCAAGAGTCTTCTCCAACACCACAGTTCAAAAGCATCAATTCTTCGGCGCTCAGCCTTCTTCACAGTCCAACTCTCACATCCATACGTGACCACTGGAAAAACCATAGCCTTGACTAGACGGACCTTTCTTGGCAAAGTAATGTCTCTGCTTTTGAATATGCTATCTAGGTTAGTTATAACTTTTCTTCCAAGGAGAAAGCGTCTTTTAATTTCATGGCTGCAGTCACCACCTGCAGTGATTTTGGAGCCCCCAAAATAAAGTCTGACACTGTTTCCCCATCTATTTCCCATGAAGTGATGGGACAAGATGCCATGATCTTTGTTTAATGCAATATAAATGGTATGTAGATAGGTGCAGGCAGGTGGAAAATTCAAGTTTTCTTTTTGGAACTTTCTGCAATTTAAAAAGAAATGTAATTCTTTGTTAGTTAAATCCACTGATGCAGAACCCACAGATACAAAGGACCAACTGTCATATCATTTGTTACCAATTTCTGTATTTTTCAGCTTTGCTGTAGTTACAAAGAATTCCAAAGTCACAGTTGCTTACAATAACGAACATTGGTTTTTCCGTCATGGTCTTCAGATTGGCTGTGGCTGTTCTTGTCTCTGTTTGGCCACATGTCATTTCAATTTGTGATCCAGGTTGAAGGAACAGCCTCTATCTGGGACATGCTGTTTACATTGCAGAGGCCAGGAGTACAAAAGGCTGAAGAAAACTATGTAGGTGCAAATAAAGCTTCCATAAGGATACAGCATAGGTCACACCTTCTCTTATTGTGATGGCCGAGCCACTTGTCCAAGCCTGACAATGGGGCAGGGAAATACACTCCATCTGCTGGGAGGCACTGGAAGTCGTATGTCAGAAAGTGGAAATAGATAGGTGGGAACATGATATAACCATCCCCAGTAGGGTTTCCAGATGTTGGATTTCATCTGTCTTCACTGTTTCTCTTTTCATCCCAGGATTGCTGAACAGGTATAAAATGTAATACATATGGGAGAAGTAATAGATTTATTTAACCCAGCGTGGAACTGTTGGAGCAAATTTCAGCTGAAGGTACAATGGCAATAAAAAAGAATATCGAAAACAGTTAAGTATCAGGAAGTGTGTTGGATCGATGCAGATTGAATATGATTCCCAGAAAGCATTGGGGATCTTAGAAATGTAATTTTATGATGCTATTGTGTTTCCAGGATTCTAAAATGAAATGGCTATAGTAGTGACCCTTTCTTTCTGACTAATTGCCTAGGTTGATTTTTTTACTCGCTTCGGTGCTCTAGCAATTTTTATCAGCCTCTTTAAAGTAACTGAGATGCCAGTCAGGATACTTGCAATGAACAGGTTATATCTGTATTTTAGTTGTTGCCCCTAAATGAAAAGTCCCTTTGGCCACTGGAGCTTCTTCTTTGGATTGGCATCCACTGTACTTGGGAATGAAATCTCATTAAAAAGTGTTTTTATCTATTGTATAACCTGCCGGAGTTTTCTTTCCCTACATTTATGCATGTCTGTGGGGGTCAGAGTGTCCTAGAAGGTGTCTGGGGTAAATTTGAACTTAATGCTATATTTAAATTCATTCCATGACCTTAATTTCTCTTCTGTGTTCTATGTCTCTATTTCCTTGTCACTTAGTATCTGAGTCTTATTTTAAGGAACTGGACATAGGAGAAGATGCATTAACATTCAAATCAGTTCAGTTCAGTCACTCAGTTGTGTCCAACTCTTTGCCACCCCATGGAATGCAGCATGCCAGGCTTCCCTGTCTGTTTATCACCAACTCCCGGAACTAACTCAAACTCATGTCCATTGAGTCGATGATGCCACCCAACCATCTCATCCTCTGTCATCCCCTTGTCCTCTCACATTCACTCTTTCCCAGCATCAGGGTCTTTTCCAATGGGTCAGTTCTTCTCATCAGATGGCCAAAGTATTGGAGTTTCAGCTTCAGCATCAGTCCTTCCAATGAATATTCAGGACTGATTTTCTTTAGGGTGGACTGGTTTGATCTCCTTGCAGTCCAAGGGACTCTCAAGAGTCTTTTCCAACACCACAAGTCAAAAGCATCAATTCTTCCGTGCTCAGTTTTCTTCACGGTCCAGCTCTCCACATCCATACATGACTGCTGGAAAAGCATAGGGTAGGTAAGGTCTGCTAGAGAAAGGATAGGCTGTCCACTCCAGTATTCTTGGGCTTCCCTTGTGGCTCAGCTGGTAAAGAATCTGCCTGTAATATGAGAGACCTGGGTTCAAGCCCTGGGTTAGGAGGATCCCCTGGAGACCCTTGAAAAGCTACCCACTTCATATTCTGGCCTGGAAAATTCCATGGACTGTATGGTCCATGGGGTTACAAAAAAGTCGAACATTCAGATAAATTAGTACATTTAAAATTTAGTATCATATCATGAAATTTGGAAGAGAGGTTTTCTTTAAGAAGTATAGCCTATTGAATAGAATGTGGAAGACATGATTAATTATAAGTTAGATGTTTTCACCCAACTCAGTGAAAATGAAAGCTTTTTTATGTGATTTCTCTTCTTTCATCCTCATTTTCTCAAAATTCAGCAAACAGAGGAGATCAATAGTCTTCCCTTCCTTTTCTTACTAGAATATGTACTAGTAGATCTGAAAACACTTTTCCTTCAGAAGAAAGGTACAGGAATTCCCTGGCAGTCCAGTGGTTAGTACTCCATGCTTCCACTTCAGGTGCATTGGTTTGGTCACTGGTCAGATTCTGCAAATCAAGTGGTGTGCACCCCCTTCAAAAAAAAAAAAAAATAATAAAAGGAGAAAGATGCAACAAGAATTTCATTAGTGATTTAAGTGTAAAGGGGAGGTCTGCTTAGATGTGAATAATTTTTGCCTTCAATGATGAATTTACTTTCCTGTTCAGCTTTTGAAAGATAATGGCTTATGTTCATTAATTGAATTCAAGAAGTAGAGAGAGGTTTTTTAAAAGACAGATATACTTCTTTTGCCATGGAACAGGATTGAAAAAGTTACTATTGTTATTTTTGAAATAAAGGACATGAGTATAGCTTTTACAATTTTTTTTAAACAGTTGCCAATGATTGAAAAAGACAATATGTTATGATCTGAAACACAGCATAACAAACATTTCCCTCTATTTATCATAAGAATGGGTTTCTATTCTTTCCTTAGCTATAATTTTTCAGGGTGAAGTTTGTGTTTGCATAATGCTTCCATATTTAAATTCAAAAACATATTACAAAGCTCCTGATATACAGAGCACTCTTGTAGGCTGTGCATGTAAAATTAAAATGAAAGAGACAAGTCTTCTCCCCTTGATGAACTTATAGCCTAGTGAAAGAGACAACAGATAATGCATAAATTATTGCAATATATGTGTCCAAACAAAATATACACTCCATACTATCCACATGCTGAGGAATGAGAGATTAACTCCAACTCCAACTCCAGTTGGAAAACAACTCTCAGGAGGACTTTGGGAAGGAAGTAGCATTTGTATTCAACTGGTAGAGGTGGAGAGGAGTGGAATTCCAGTTGCTTTGAGGAAAGAACATGATCAAAGGGCTGAAGGTGGGAAATGCAATTCAGTTTGGGAAAGCAGGAAACAGTCCTTTTGACTGAAGTTTTGCCTGTGTTCAAGGTGAGGAAGCTGTGAAGGAAACTGGCCAGATTTATGAATCCCTTGAATCAAATAGCAAAGATTTTGGTCTTTATGCTTGAAGGGTAAATTAGACCCAAGTAGATTTTGAGCATAGTAGTGATATGATCATATCTTTATTTAAGGGAGATAACTGAAAAGATTATGGATGGAGTGAGCAATGAATGAACAGAAGAGATTAGAATTAGACATCTCAATTAGGGTGTTCAGAAATTCAGATGAGAGACAAAAAGGGTTTAGTTGAGGGCAGTTAGAGGGGGTAGGAAGGAATTAAAAAATTAGAGGATCATTTTGGAGATGGTATAAATAATGATAAATATCTCATTTGAAAATAAAATAATTTAATGACAGGGTAGTTTCTGTACTCAAGATGCATTTTGTAGATATTATTCAGATGATCTGACAACCAACTTGTTATTTGGGAATAATTTTAGCAGGCTATTTTAAATTAATTCAGTCACAGAAATTATTTTCTTCAGTCTTCTGTGATGCCTGGGTATCTGATGTGGCCATCAGTTTAAGTTCTAGTACTGCAGGTGTAATCTATCTAGGTGTAAAATCTACAGGGTTTATTGAAACTGCTTTGCTAGCATGTCTGGCTCTTCCTAAAGCTCATGTAAGAATGAAAGTAAAAGTATTTTGAGTGGTTATAACAAGATCTTGATTGAAGAATTTTATATTTTTGAAGAATTTTCACTTTCATCATATCCATTCTTTCAACAACCTTGACATAATAAATATTACATATACACATTTTATTTTTAATTTCTATTTTTAAAATTATGGATGTATGATAACACATTTACAGGAGACTTGGAAAATACAGAACAAGGTTACATATAGTTTCACTAAATATTATAACTTTTTAAAGTAGATAAATTAAGATTCTTAGTTGGAGTTTCAATATCAAACTCTCAAAAATTAATAGAGTGAATATACAGAGAAGTAGAAGGATGTAGTAGACCTGAAAAGCACTGTGAACCAATTCAACATAATTAAGATTTATACAATTTTCACACAACAGTATGATACAAATTCTGTTCAAGTTCCCATAGACTGTAAACGGAGAGACACTGGAACATATCCAGGTACATAGAACAAGGTGCAAACATTTCATGGTCTAATAGTACTGAAATCATACAGCCTGTTCTCTTATCACTATGGAATTATGTTAGAAATCAGTATCAAAGATATATGAAAATAACCCATATATTTTCAAGTGCAGTATGACATTTACTGAGAGAGATTTTCTATTTAGCCATCAAAAGCCTCAATAAAGTTAGACTGAAAAAGAGAAAAACACAGAGGGTGATTTCAGAGAAGAAAGCATTTAAATGAGGAATTAGTATCAAAATGAGAAATTAAAGGTATTTAAAACAAAATCCCATGTGTTTCAAAATTAAATATCCACTTTTAAATGATGGGTTTATTGAAGCTATAGCAAGGAAAATTAGAAAATATTTTTAATAGAGTAAAAGTAAAAAGAAAATTTATCAGAATTTGTTGCATGCAGCTGAAGCTGCTCAATGCAGTTGAACACAATGTGGAATATTGAATAACGAATGAAAACAGAGTAGATACTAGCATAAAATTTTTGATATTTGAACAAAATCTGTACTTTTTAGTTAATAATACTGTATCACTTGTTAATTTTCTGTTGTTTTCTCTTTTCTTTTCTTTCTTTTTTAACAACATAGTATTTGTATTCTCAGAATTGGGTTAGAAGTTTCAAGCATCATTCAATTTTTAAAAAAATCATTGAGATAATAAATTTTCTAGACTTTTAACAGTAATACTAGGTGCCAAAATACATGAAACTGTATCAAAGTTTTGAGTGAATATAAATTAGAACTCTGGCATTCTATTCATACTAAGTCAAACAAATGGAATCAAAATGTCAAACTTTTTAGCTAGGCAAAAATTCATACGCTTTTAAAAATATAATATATATTATATATACTATATAGATATGTATTAAAAGCTTTTCTACTATGCTTGATAAAGGCTTGAGAAAGAACAACAACAACAAAAGAGACAGAAAAATTGGAAAATGTAAACTAAATGAAATGAGAACAGTGAATATGAAATAAAAAAGTGAAACAAACTAGATGAAAATAAAAGGTTTAAAACATCTTTAGAAACAACATAGCTACTCATTAGAAAACATCTGGAGATCTGAAGAAAAATAGCAATATCTGGGCATTTGTATTTTTCAAAAATTTAAAGATAATACTGTCATGCATCTGGATTTTGAAAAGTGATTACAAGTTTTTCTATTAAATAGTAGCGTTACTGATATAGAATTCTATTATTTTCTGTTGATCAATCATGATGCAATGGTATTAGTGAGTAATAGTTACGTTATCACAATAGTAACAAATGTTTATCAGTTTTCACAATCAGTAATCAGATAAAAATAAAAGATAATTACAATTGCAAGCCATGGTGGAAACATGACTAATGTAGCAATATAAAATAATTAGGTACAATTTGGGGTGTTAAGTAGAGTGATGCTTAAGTAAGTGGAAATGCATACCTCCATATGTTCTCATCAGCCCAGCCAGTGTGTCTTTTGGTTGGTGCATTTAATTCACTCACAGTTAAGATGATTGTCGATATTCATGATCCTATTACCAATTGGGTTTATTTGTTGTAGGTCTTTTCCTTCTCTTGTGTTTCCTGACTAGAAAAATCCTTTTAGTGTTTGTTGTAAAGCTGGTTTGGTGGTGCTGAATTCTCTTAAATTTTGTTTCTCTGTAAAGCTTTTGATTTCTTCATCAAATCTGAGCAAGAGTCTTGTTGAATAGAGTGTTCTTGGCTGCAGGTTCTTCTTAGGCTGTCTTCTTTTTTCTTTCCCACTCCCTTTTTTCTGTATTCTATTCTGTGTCAGTGATTTCCAATGTTCTGTCCTCCAAGTCACTTGTCTGTTCTTTTACATAAGTTATTCTGCTATTGATTCCTTCTAGTGTATTATTCATCTCTGTTTGTTCTTTAGTTATTCTAGGTCTTTGGTAAACATTTCTTACATCTTCTCAACCTTTGCCTCGGTTCTTTTCCCAAGATCCTGAGTCAACTTTACTATCATTATTCTGAATTATTTTTCTGGAAGGTTGCCTATCTCCACTTCATTTGGTTGTTTTTCTGGGGTTTTGTCTTGTCCCTTCATCTGGGACAAAGCTTTCTCTTTTACATCGTGGTTAACTTTTTGTGGTGTAGTTTTGGTTCTAGCTGCTGCTGTGGTTTGTGGTTCTTCTTGCTTCTTCTGTCTGCTCTTACATGTTATACATTTTAAAAGCTTGGGAAAACTGAGAAACAATAAGATTAAATGACATTTCTAAAACTACACAGAGTTAGTATGGAGAAGGCAATGGCACCCCACTCCAGTACTCTTGGCTGGAAAAACCCATGGACGGAGGAGCCTGGTGGGCTGCCGTCTATGGGGTCACACAGAGTCGGACACGACTGAAGCGACTTAGCAGCAGCAGCAGCAGCAGCAGCAGCAGTATAGAGAAAGGAAGAGTGCTTGACTTTGGACTATTAGCCACTATTGTGTAGCAATGTTACTCTTCTCTTGCTAGTTTCCCTTCTGTGTGACCCAGTGTTAGTAAAATAACTATGCATAGACATCCCAGTCAACTCTTCCATTCCCTCCAGTTCAGTTAAACACAAGAGGGTACCAATAATGTATTTTTGTCTTTTTATCAAAAAATTGATAAAGCATTTTTATCAACATTTTGCAATCTTTCATTTAGATAAAACTTTGCTTTTACTTTAAAAATCTTTGTGTGCTGATTAGGAATGTGAAACTCTCTATCAGGTTTGAGTCTCATCCTTCTTTATTTGAGGAATGAAGATCATTCCTAGACAGTGTATTAAAAACAGAGACATCACTCTGCTAACAAAGGTCCATATAGTCAAAGTTATGGTTTTCCAGTATTCATTTACATATGTGAGAGTTGGATCATAAAGAAGGCTGAGTGACGAAGAATTGATGTTTTTGAACTGTGGTGCTGGAGAAGAGTCTTGAGAATCCCTTGGATAGCAAGGGGATCAAACCAGTCAATCCTGAAGGAAATCAACCCTGAATATTCATTGGAAGGACTGATGCTGAAGTTGAAGCTCCAATAATTTGGCCACCCAATGTGAAGAGTCAACTCACTGGAAAAAAACTGATGCTGGGAATGATTGAAGACAAGAGGAGAAGGGGATGACAGAGGATGAAATGATTGGATGGCATCACTGACTCAATGGATATGAGTTTGAGCAAACTCAAGGAGATAGTGAAGTACAGGGAAGCCTGATGTGCTGTAGTCCATGGTGTCTCAAACAGTTGGATGTAATTTAGTGACTGAACAACAACAACCAAAAACTTAGTAGCTTTTTGAAAAAATAATACAGGTTAATTGGAAGTAAAAAGCACTACTTCAATTTCATTCTTAAATAATCACAATTGCTAATGATACGTGTATGCCTTTGGGGCATTGCATAACTTTTTCAAACACTGAAAGCAGATTGTGTATTGCAGTTTTCATTTCCTGTTCCACATTGATTTTAGGTTTGTTGCCTTTTATAACTACCTCTAAAAACCAGCTTTGCAAAGATATGATGTCATAGAAATGAATGTAGTATGATGTAATGTTGAAACTGCGAACTACTTTTATTCTTTATTTTAAAATTATTTGGCCACAGTGCATGCACAGCTTGTGGGATCTTAGTTCCCTATGCAAGGATGGAACTTGGGCCATGGCAGTAAAAGCATTGAGTCCTAACCACTGGATCACCAGGGAATTCCTGTGAACTACTTTTAATTGGTCATTGTAGTTTACTGAGTGATCAACAGATGTTGTGTAGAGCTATACTTCTCTTAAATAGTTAAAATATCTTAGTATTTCAATGGATTCTCTATGGCGCGTTGGGGTACCTTGGTGCATAGTGTAGGAACCATTGCTTTTGGTGCTTTTCTCTTGCTTACCACGACAACATGTTTTTCTTGTATATATCAAAGTATCTGCAAGTTGGTAGGTACTTATTATATTTTGGTTGGTTTCCATTGACCTTAGGCAAGCAGTTGTTTCACAGGAGCTGGGATAAAAAGGACATACATACAATCTGTAGTTCTGGTATGACAGATTTTAATGTGCAGTACTTTGCTGAGTTATGTTTTGTCATGCTTCTTGCTTTCCTCTTAAATGAATTTTGACAATTGTAAGGCACTCATAAGGGCTTGTCAGAGGCATAGTTGAAAACCCTAATCTCCCATTTGTTTTTAATGTGAGGAACTCATCTTAGACATCTGTTCTAAGAAAAACAATTAGAGAGAAATTATGATGCAGTGGTCTTATCCCGAATGTTATTTTGCAACTTGGCTAGCTCCTGTGCTTTTAAATTTTAGTAGCATAATAGCCTTATTTCAAGGTAAACACTGGGAGGCAAGTGTAGCTTCAAATTTCTTATTAGTTGACTGAGTCACTTTGTTCTGATTCACCACTGCAGACAACCAAACTGGGAATAAGTATTTAGTTGGAGGATGCAGGGGGTAACATCTGCTTTGCCAGCACTGAATATACTGTGTGTAGAATTCATGTACTGCAATCAAAGAGACAGGTAAAGCCTGGGCATATAAAGACCTTCTTTCAAGAAAGTTTTGATACATTACAGTTCTGTTTTGACTTGGCCAGATTATTTATTTATTTTGCTTTAAAAAAAAATTGGTTTAATCCTCCCTAGAGTGTTAAGTTGGAGAAGGCAATGGCACCCCACTCCAGTACTCTTGCCTGGAAAATCCCATGGATGGAGGAGCCTGGTAGGCTGCAGTCCATGGGGTCGCTAAGAGTTGGACACGACTGAGTGACTTCACTTTCACTTTTCATTTTCATGCATTGAAGAAGGAAATGGCAACCCATTCCAGTGTTCTTGCCTGGAGAATCCCAGGGATGGGGGAGCCTGGTGGGCTGCTGTCTATGGGGTCGCACAGAGTTGGACACGACTGCAGCGACTTAGCAGCAGCAGCAGAGTGTTAAGTGCTAGCTCAATGTTTTACTAATTATGCAGAAGGAACCCCAGATGGTTTCTGAGGGTAACACTGTATGAGGGGGAACACTGGTGACTAAAACTGGAAAACTTTGTAGGTCCATGGTCATTATCATCCATAGCAACATGTTCTTTTGTGACAGAAGAAAAGACAAGTGAAATTTTAGGCAAAAAATACTATTAGTTCCAGGAAAGAATCTAGGTTGTTTGTAAACTGCCATGCAATAAGGAGGCACCATTTAGAATGACCCCACTGTTGTCATTATAATCATCAAAGAAATATATTTGTATGTATTTCCTTGGAAACTTAAATTTTTCCTCTTACTTTCCTTTTCCCTAATAATCATCTCAAATCGCTAATTTATATTTCTTTTTCAACAGAATAAGAATCTTAACAGATAAAAAAATTTTTCTGGGTTTTGTTATATTTGCCTTCAGTTAGCCTGCAAGAAGAATTTCTGTCCCTCCCTCTTGATCAGTTTACCTACACTGAAAAATGGAGAAATAAAATTAATTGCTATATCAGAAATGTCTCTGTAATAGACCTCAAGTTTAAGACAATAGTGATACTAGTCTCCAAGATGTGATTCATATAACAATAATTAGCAATGTATAAATTCTTACTGAAAGAAAGAGCCAGAGTGTTAATAATCATAATTTTCGATAAGAAGATGAGCTCTTACTAAAGTGAACTGTGATTAGTTAAACCTGGACGTTTAACTAAATTGTCCTTTGTTTTTACACTATGGCATAATGAAAAAAAAATTATTGAAGACTTGATACTAAGATAGTGCATAAATTTACAAAAGGAAAGAGAAAATGCTGATTTATTGTTGAGATTTACAATCTAAAGAAATGCATATTAAAACAATTTAAGAGTTGCCCTGTTAAAATGGCTGCGATCAGGTGCTTAATCAATATATGTTGAAGGAGAAAATACAGTTGTACATTGGATTAAGATAAATAAGGCCACTTATTCCAACTAGTCCAGAGTAATAGATTTTTGATTTGAAGAAACAAGTAAATAATTAACTAACTGTAGGGTTAAGTTTGAATTTAGGAGCTTGTAGTCTTCAAAGTTTGTGAGCAAATGGGTCAGAACCATGCTGTAATCTACTAATTTGAGGATTAACAGCTTCTAAATTTTGAAAGTGGCAACCTTTTCCTTTCTCAGGTGCTGTTCATTCCTGTTTGATCTTATGTGACAAGAGATTGGTAAATGTTTCATATCTTCCATGACTGTACACAAAATGAGAACTGTAGATAATTGAATTAGCTTAAAAGACAGACATGAGGTTAACTCAAATGAAGATGACACTCATAAAAACCACTTTAAAGTTAAGTTTGAAATATTGAAGTGAAACGTCCTGTTTAAGTGATCTAGGGTGTTGCCATGAATTATCTTTAGAGAAAAAGGGGTCAAACTGAAATGAATGATCTGCTTGAATCAGCCATTTTACTGCAATCATTTTACTTTAGCACAAATAGTTAAGTCAGCTGGAAGAAAGAACTATTTTTTCCTCAAGTAAGCCCAGTTAAAATAAAATAAAATTAAAAATATTTAAAATTACAGAAAGAGGGAGTATATGTTTAGTGGGCCTGTCCGGGCATAATAATGACTTGTTCTCCTGTCATTTATATGATCTTGTTCTATAGTGTTTACTCTGGTATTCACTAGTATAGGACTAAAGAGTCCCTCAACCTTGCTTTGCTTAACACTATTTTGTAGTATCTTTGAAAAACAGTGTGTCATCTTAAAGGCACTTCCATATATTGAGCTCATCATACCAGGATGATTAATTCTGAAATTTCATTCAGTTGTACTGACTCCAGGGAATATAAATGACATTTGTAGCTAATATACTTACTGTGCATAAGACAGTATACTTTACAAATAAAGCCTTACCAAGTAATCTTTATATTTTATTATTCATAAGATTAGATACTATATGCAGGTATTATGAGTACTTATGTGAAACTCAGTTCCAAATATGTTTACTTAAGTAGGTCTTATGTATATATGGTGCAAGTTTATAAAGGTACAGAAGGTATAGAGTAAAAAGTTGATCTATTTATTTCCTGCAAGTCCCTCAGTTTCCCTCCCTGAAAGCCATGTCTATAACCAGTTTCTTATGTATCCATCTAGCTATATATCTTTGCTTTTGTAACACAAATGGTATTATATGTATTTGTCTATATCTTGCCTTTTTCATTTCCATAATATGTATATTGAGGACATACTTATCAGGGCATATAGCGCTTTCTCATTCCTTTTAACTGTCTACATACTATTTTAATGTATTAGTATACTATAACTTATTTAAACCCTTGTCTTAAATGGACTTTTTGGTTGGTTCTAAACTTTTGGTATTATCATTAACAATATTGTATTGAATATCCCTTATGTTTATGTACAAATACACCTGCAGGAAAAATTTCTAGAAATGGAATTGTGGGTGAATAGTTATATGCAATTTAAAGCTTAAATTGATGTTATCAAGTTGCCTTTTGTAAATGTTGTGCCCATTTGTACCCCCTAACAATAACGTTTGAATGCCTGTTTCTCCACATGGCAAACCATACAGATGAAAACATCTCATGGTTTTAATTTGCATTTTTATCATATTAAATTAAATTGATTGTTTTATGTTTAATATCAGGCATTTAAGAAAAATCTGTTTTTAACCTTTGTATTATGGAATATATAAACTAAGATCATGGCATCTGGTCCTATCACTTCATGGCAAATAGATGGGGAAACAGTGGAAACAGTGACAGACTTTATTTTGGAGGGCTCCAAAATCACTACAGATGGTGACTACAGCCGTGAAATTAAAAGATGCTTACTCCTTGGAAGAAGAGTTATGACCAACCTAGACAGCATAGTAAAAACCAGAGACATTACTTTGCAAACAAATTTCCATCTAAGCAAAGCTATGGTTTTTCCAGTAGTCATGTATGGATGTGAGAGTTGGATCATAAGAAAGCTGAGCACAAAAGAATTGATGCTTTTGATCTGTGTTGTTGAAGAAGATTCTTGAGAGTCCCTTAGACTGGAAGGAGATCTAACCAGCCCATCCTAAAGGAAATTAGTCCTGAATATTCACTGGAAGGACTGATGCTGAAGCTGAAACTCTAAAACTCTGGCCACCTGATGTGAAGAACTGACTCATTTGAAAAGACCCTGAATTTGGGAAAGATTGAAGGCAGAAGGAGAAGGGGATGACAGAGGATGAGATGATAGGATGGTGTCACTGACTTGATGGACATGAATTGGAACAAGCTCTGGGAGTTGGTGATAGACAGGAAAGCCTGGTATGCTGCAGTCCATGGAGTCACAGAGTTGGACTGAGTGACTGAACTGAAGATCTATCTTTATTATTTTGTATATCAGTAATTTGCTCATTTTCATCACTCTGTAGTATTCCACTATATGACTGTATCACAGTTTACCCATTCTATTATTGATAGACATTTCTAGTTCCAGGCCAATATGAATAATTATGCAATAAGCATTCTTGTACACTTGGTTTAATCTCTTTGGGGTAAATACATAAAAGTGGAATTGCTAGATCATAGGATGTGATATTTTTATCTATAGTAGATAATGCCAACTATTTTACAATTTATACTTCCATCACCAATATATGAGAGTTGCTGTTGTCATATACCTTTTCTCATTATTGAGATTATCGGTCTTTGTAATTTTAGCTTTTTTGTGGGTGTGATGTAATCTTTCATTATGATTTTAATTTGCATTTCTCTAAATATTAATGAAGTTAAGCACATTTTTGTGTGTTTATCAGATGTGTGGAAATCCTCTTTTGTAAAGTTCCTTTTTCATTTTTTTCTGGCCTGTGTTTCTATTCAATTGCTTGTCTTTTTCTTACAGATTTGGAGGAATTCTTAATATATTTTGGATTCAAATCATTTTATAAGTTTTCTTAGTTTCAGTTCAGTTCAGTTCAGTTGCTCAGTCGTGTCCGACTCTTTTCGACCCCATGAATCACAGCACGCCAGGCCTCCGTGTCCATCACCAACTCCTGGAGTTCACTCAGATTCATGTCCATCGAGTCAGTGATGCCATCCAGCTATTTCATCCTCAGTCATCCCCGTCTCCTCCTGCCCCCAATCCCTCCCAGCATCAAAGTCTTTTCCAATAAGTCAACTCTTCACATGAGGTGGCCAAAGTACTGGAGTTTCAGCTTTAGCATCATTCTTTCCAAATAAATCCCAGGACTGATCTCCCTCAGAATGGACTGGTTGGATCTCCTTGCAGTCCAAGGGACTCTCAAGAGTCTTCTCCAACACCACAGTTCAAAAGCATCAATTCTTTGGCGCTCAGCCTTCTTCACAGTCCAACTCTCACATCCATACATGACTACTGGAAAAACCATAGCCTTGACTAGACAGACCTTAGTCAGCAAAGTAATGTCTCTGCTTTTGAATATGCTATCTAGGTTGGTCATAACTTTCCTTCCAAGTTAATTTCATGGCTGCAGTCACCATCTGCAGTGATTTTGGAGCCCCCAAAAATAAAGTCTGACAGTTTCCACTGTTTCCCCAAATGTTTGCCATGAAATGATGGGACCGTATGCCATGATCTTTGTTGAGCTTTAAGCCAACTTTTTCACTCTCCTCTTCCACTTTTATCAAGAGGCTTTTGAGTTCCTCTTCACTTTCTGCCATAAGGATGGTGTCATCTGCGTATCTGAGGTGACTGATATTTCTCCCGGCAATCTTGATTCCAGCTTGTGTTTCTTCCAGTCCAGCATTTCTCATGATGTACTCTGCATGTAAGTTAAATGAGCAGGGTGACAATATACAGCCTTGATGTACTCCTTTTCCTATTTGGAACCAGTCTGTTGTTCCATGTCCAGTTATGTTGAGCTAAATGTATTTTCAAAGCTGTCAGAGAAAGACCTGAATTAGAAGCTGGCAGGATGTTTAGTGAGCACTTAAGATGAAATACTTGCCAGAACTAGTTAAGCCTAAGCTCACATGGAACTATTACAGGGCTGGCTAAAATCACCCAGACTTCCTAGGTGGTGCAGTGGTAAAGAATCTGTTTGCCAATGTAGGAGACCCAAGAGACATGGGTTTTAGCACTGGATCAGGAAGATCCCCTGAAGTAGGAAATGGCAACCTACTCCCGTATTCTTGGCTGAAAATTGCATGGACAGAAGAACCTGGCAGGCTACAGTCCATGGGGTCACAGAGTCAGACATGACTGAGCACATATACACAAACACTAAAATCAGAAGTGGGCCAAGGAACTCTTAAGTAGGGGCACCCAAGTTTTCAATGTCTTAAAAATCTTACCTTGAATTCATGAGGGTACGCTTAAAAATTTTTGAATAGTATGTTTCGTTTGAGAAAGTGATGAAAGGTATAGATAATTTCCCCAGGAAAATACACATGCTTATATACAACTTTGAGGTGTTCATGGAACCTTTGAAATCTTTCCATGGAACCTCTAGAGGTTTATTGATCTCAGGTTAAAAATTTCTGGTTATTGCTTTACTTTTTAAATTTGGATCTATAGACCATCAGGAACTAATAGTATAATGTGAGGGAGGGAGTCAAGTTTTATTTTATTTTTCCACATGGATATTTAATTGACCCAGGATTATTTATCAAAACAAGTAAACAATATCAACCCCATCCTTTCTCCACTGCTCAGTAGTGCCAGCTTATAACTTTGTTGTAAATCAAGAACCCAAACCTGCTTAATTTCTTCATTTTCTTCTTCAGGGCTCTTGAATCTGTGTTTTCCCCCTGACAGGGCCAATTATTTTCTGTCCTATTACTAGTATTTTAAATAGTAAGTTTTGGTATCTGGTAGACCAAATCTATCCTTTGTGTTCTTCAAGATTTTCTTAGCTTTTCTTGGATTTCATGAAATTTCAATTCATTTTCATTGAATTTATAGATTAACTTGTGGAGATAGACTTCATTAAAATTTTGAACTTCCAATCCATGAACACACATTACAAACTTGACAAACTCACTTATTAATTATTTTTCTGTAGATTCTTTTGAATTTTCTATCTGTATAATCATATCACCTTCAATTTGATTTCTTATTTTTCAATTCTTATGTCTTGTGTATTTCCTTTTCTTGCCTTTTTGTACTGTTGTGATGGTGGGTGCTCTTACTGTATTCTCTATCTGAAAGAGAAAACTTTCAACATTTTACCATTAAGTATGAAAGAGTGATATTTGCTTTAAAATAATGTTTATTGTACAGTTATTGTAATCATTTGGTTCACCCTTCTAAATATATAGATTTTGTCAAATTTACTGATTGTATTAAACATTTTTATTTTTCCTGTTTTTAAAGTTCACTTATGTCAAGAGAGGTCTTTAAGTCTTCACTCTGATTATGAATTTGTCTATTTTGCTTTATATTTATGCCAAATTTAGCTAAATATTGTAAGAGTATACCATTGTGCATGCTAAGTTGCTTCAGTTGTGTCTGACTCATTAGGCCCCCTGGACTATAGTCCAGTGGGCTTCTCCATTCATGAGATTCTCGTGACAAGAATACTGGAGTGGGTTGCCATGCCCCCTCCAGGGGATCTTCCTGACCTAGGGATCAAACTTGCATCTCTTATGTCTCCTGCATTGCCAGGTAGGTTCTTTACCACTAGTGCCACCTGGGAAGCTCAACTGTACCATTCAGTTCATACAAATTTAGAATCATTATATCTTAACAAAATATGCTTGATATGCTAAATTAATGAATTGACTTTTTTATTGTTAACTATGTTCTTTATCTCTAGTAATGCACTTTGCCTATAAGTCATTCTTGTTTATATTATTAAAATTTTCTTTCTTTAAAAAAATTATTTATTATTTTTAAAATTTTCTTTTGGTTTGTGTTTATATGTTTTATTTAAATATCCAATTATTCTTTTTTGTGATTTGGAAATATCTCTGATAAGCTGCATATAATGAGGTTTTAAAAATTTAATCTCTGAATATCCTGTGCATCAGAACTCTAGCATGCCCTATCCTCCAACTGCTTTAGTTTTCTCTATATCATTTACCACCATTTAAAATACTGCTTGTACTACTTATTTTTAAATTATTGCCTCTCCATTTAACTATAAGCTGAGTGAAGCAGGGACTTTTATCCATTTTATTTATTTATATATCCGTATCACTAGGTGAATAGACATTCAAAAATTTTTACAAAATAATGACTCTCAATGAGTTGAACTCTGAGTGCTCTTTTGGAGATTTCCAAATACTAATGTATAAAGAAGTTTTATAAACACAAAATTTGTTTAACCAAGAATTTTCTAAGCCTTTTTGTTTAGTTTTAATTGAAATATAGTTGATTTTGAACTTCCTGGTGGCTCAGTGATAAAGAATCTTTTTGCCAAGCAGGATATGTAGTTTTGATCCCTGGGTTGGGAAGATCCCCTGGAGAAGGAAATGGCAACCCATCCACTCCAGTATTCTTGCCTGGGAAATCTCAGGAATAGAGGAGCCTGGCAGGCTACAGTCCATGGGGTCACAGAAGAATCAGACATGACCTGGCAACAAAATAATAACAATGTTTGACTTACAGTGTGTTAATTTATGATTAATTAATAATTTTTAACCTAAACTTTTGTGATCCCTAGAACTTTATTGAGGTGTAACTTCTACTAATATCTCAGGAAATGAGTGTTTCATAGAGCACACTATGAAACCACTGATTTAGAAGATTTTTATATTAGAAGGAGTTTTCTTAGGAGCTTGAAGTTTAGAGAGCCATTAAAAAAATATCTACTTGGGAAGTCCACTAAATTAATGTTCAACAGATTATGTCCAGGTGGCCAAATTAGACTCACTACCTCTTTTTATAATAAAATTTTATAAGGATATATTTATGCCCCTTTATTTATTTTTTATGTAATTTCTATGGCTGCTTTTGCTTTATTATGGCAGAATTGAGTGGATGCGAGAGATCATATGGCCCTTAAAGCTTAAATTATTTACTGTCTGGTCTTTTATAGAAAAGGCTTGCTGACCCTGGTTAATAAATGCCAAAGAAATTGTTGAGCACTTACTACTTTGTGAGCCCAACATGTTTGCTACATATCTTATGTAGATCATCCATTTAGTTATTGTAATAATCTTTTGAGGTAGGTAATATGATTATTATTATTTTAAAGATGAAGAAATTAAATAGAGAACTTAAACAATTGCCAGTGGTTACACATCTAAGTTACAGTGCTGAGATTTGAATTGAGATCTGCTTAGTTTTCATTCTTCTCAATATAGTAGACTGCTTCTGGTTCCTCTTGTTCTAGTGGAGTGTGAAATAACGGAATAAACAATAAGCAAGTCTGAAAAAAATTCATACTGTGCAATGTAATTGTGACTCTGGAAGGTTAGCTATGTAAGAACAGCTGATTTTCTTTTATTTTGAGGTTCTGTGTGCTTACATTTACTTAAGCCTAGGGATGGTAAATATTATATTCTTTTAAAAGTTTACATTTGCAGAATAAGGTTTAAATAAGTAACTTCCCAGATACACATTTTGTGTTTTCATACACGTTTACTATTTTAAGTAGATTCTTATACTTAAATATTTATTTTTCAATTTAAAGAACATCCTTCTTTCACTCTGATTAGTCTTTCATAGAGCTTATCCTAATAGAAAGGAGAGTATAAGTGAATATTTTAAGTGCAGCCATGACCATAATAGTAATAATTGCTGCCATTTATTGAGTATAATAAGTGCCAGGAGACTGTACTAATTGATTTGCACTTATTTAATCTTAGCAATAAATCTGTGAGACAGTATAATATTATTATGTGCATTTTATAGATGAGGAAACTGAAGTTACTTATCAAGAAAAAAGTAGTTTTTCTTATTGCATATTTCACAGAAATATTGCTGATTCAAAGGAAGTTAAGGAATTCTATTGGCTAAATTAAAACTTCATTATACAATAGAGTGAATGTGTGCCATGTGAGTATTTCCCCTGCTATTAACTAGGATTCTAAGTGAAAGGTTTAATTAACACATATTATACCTTGTACTGGGCTATATTCTAATTAAACTTTCCCCTATTTTTAGATGTAATATACATTAATAGAATTCATATTACTAATTAGAGTAATATTACTCTAATTACTAGAGTAATATTATTACTCTAGTAATAGTAATTAGTAGTAGTATTCATATTACTAAATATGTAGTATTATTATTCATATTACTAAAGCGTCTGCCTCCAATGCGGGAGACCTGGGTTTGATCCCTGGGTCAGGAAGATCCCCTGGAGAAGGAAATGGCAATCCACTCCAGTATTCTTGCCTGGAGAATCCCATGAACAGAGAAGCCTAGTAGGTTACAGTCCATGGGGTCGCAAAGAGTCTCACACGACTGAGCGACGTTCACTTTCACTTTCAGTCCCATACTCAATTGGCAACCTTTGTTAACCTCTTAGTAGTTCCTCACAGATTCCTTAACTTAAGCATCGTCTTTATTTTTTTTTCGAAGTGTCTGTGTGTGAAGTCACTCAGTCATGTCCGACTCTGTGCAACCCTGTGGACTGTGGCCCACCAGGCTCCTCTGTCCATGGTAGATATAATTTTTATCCCTTTTTTGGGGGCCTCACATTATGACATAAGCATTTTCCTGTGCTATTATCCAGAGTTCTAAATAAAATTTTTTTTTTCGTTTATTTATTTATTTTTTTTTAAATTACAATACTGTATTTGTTTTGCCATACATTGACATGAATCAGCCACAGGTGAACACAATCTCCCAATGCCGAAGCCCCCTCCCACCTCCCACCCCACATCATCTACCTGAATCATCCTGTGCACCAGCCCCATGCATCCTGCATCCTGCATTGAACATAGACTGGTGCTTCGTTTCTTACAAGAAAGTATACATGTTTCAATGCCATTCTCCCAAACCATCCCACCCTTTCCCTCTCCCTCAGAGTCCAAAAGTCTGTTCTATACCTCTGTGTCTCTTTTGTTGTCTCACATATAAGGTCATCATTACTATCTTCTAAATTCCATATATATGTGTCAGTATACTGTATTGGTGTTTTTCTTTCTGGCTTACTTCACTCTGTATAATCGGTTCCAATTTCATCCATCTCATTAGAACTGAGTCAAATTTATTCTTTTTAAGGGCTGAGTAGTACTCCATTGTGTATATGTACCACAGCTTGCTTATCCATTCATCTGCTGATGGACATCTAGGTTGCTTCCATGTCCTGGCTATTACACTCTCCGACATAAATCACAGCAGGATCCTCTATGATCCAACTCCCAGTATACTGGAAATAAAAGCAAAAATAAACAAATGGGATCTAATTAAAATTAAAAGCTTCTGCACAACAAAGGAAACTATAAGCAAGGTGAAAAGACAGCCTTCTGAATGGGAGAAAACAATAGCAAATGAAACAACTGACAAACAGCTAATCTCAAAGATATACAAGCAACTTATGCAGCTCAACTCTAGAAAAATAAACGAACCAATCAAAAAATGGGCCAAAGAACTAAATAGGCATTTCTCCAAAGAAGACATACGGATGGCTAACAAACACATGAAAAGATGCTCAACATCACTCATTGTCAGAGAAATGCAAATCAAGACCACAATGAAGTACCATTTCACACCAGTCAGAATGGCTGCGATCCAAAAGTCTACAAGCAATAAATGCTGGAGAGGATGTGGAGAAAAGGGAACCCTCTTACACTGCTGGCGGGAATGCAAACTAGTACAGCCATTATGGAAAACAGTGTGGAGATTCCTTAAAAAATTGCAAATAGAACTGCCTTATGACCGAGCAATCCCACTGCTGGGCATACACATCGAGGAAACCAGAGTTCTAAATAAAATTTTTAATAACCACATAATCTTATGCCTAGTGAGTGGATGATATTTTACTTAGACTATCTCTTATTTTTTAGATACAGATTACTTCAAATTATTATTATTATTACCATTTCATCTCTTTTATTCTTTTGCATTTTAAATCACAAAAATGTTCATGTTTATGTCCAGAACTCAAATATGGAAATATTTAAAGTGAAAAGTCAACATCTTTGTTCCACTGAAGACTTTTCTGGGTGTCCCTTTAGAATTTTTCTGTGCCTATGTAAGCACGTTTATATCTATCCTTATTTTACATAAATAGGATCTATCACTCACCTCTTTGATTTTACTCTTTTGAATAATGCTGGAATAAATATATTTGCATAAAAATTATTTTTGTGTTTATGACTGATTCCTTAAGATCAATTTTTAGAAGTAGAGCTGGGTCAAAGTGCTGAACATTTTGAAGGAAGGCTGTTACTAAATTTTCCAATTTAAAACACTGCTATTTTAGGAAGAGTATGCTGATATCACCAAATAATAGATCATGATATTGTTATGGATATAACATATTTAGTTACATTGTTTGTGAATGTAAAATATTTATATTCCCCCCTCTGAATTTTTAAAAATATAATTTAATTAAAAATTTAATTGCAGTATAGTTGCTTTATGTTGCTGTGTCAGTTTCTGCTGTACAGAAAAGTGAATAAGCCATATATATACATATATCCTCTGCTTTTTGGATTTCCCTCCATTTAGGTCACCACAAAGCACCGAGGAGAGTCCCCTGTGCTACACAGTAGGTTCTCTTTAGTTATCTGTTTTATACATAGCAGTGTATATATGTCAGTCTCAATCTCCCAATTCATCCCACCCCCTTCCCCCTTGATAGCCATACATTTTTCTCTATGTCTGTCTCTCTTTCTTGTTTGAAAATAAGATCATCTTTGTCATTTTTCTAGATTCCACATACATGTGTTCACATATAGTATTTGTTTTTCTCTTTCTAATTTACTTTATATGACAGTCTCTAAGTCCATCCACATCTGTACCCCATTTCATCCCTTTTTGTGACTGAGTAATATTCCATTGTATATAAGTACCACATCATCTTTATCCATTCCTCTGTTGATGGGCATTTAGGTTGCTTCCATGTCCTGGGTATTGTAAATGGTGCTATAGTGAACATTGGAGTGCATGTATCTTTTTGAATTATGGTTTACTCTGGGAAAATACCCAGTAGTGGAATTGCTGGGTCATATGGTAGTTCTAGTTTTAGTTTATTAAGGAACCATCATACTGTTCTCCATAGTGGTTTAATCAATTTACATTCCCACCAGCTCTGTCAGAAGGTTCCCTTTTCTTTACACTCTTTCCAGCATTTATTGTTTGTAGATTTGTTGATGATGGCCATTCTGACTGGTGCGAGGTGATACCTCACTGTAGTTTTGACTTGCATTTGTCTTAAAATTAGTGGTGTTGAGCATCTTTTCATGTGTTTGTTGGCCATCTGTATGTCTTCTTTGGAGAAATGTCTATTTCTAGGTCTTCTGTCAATTTTTAAATTTTTTATATTGAGCTGCATGAGCTATTTGTATATTTTTGAGATTAATCCTTTGTCAGTTGCTTTGTCTGCAGATATTTTCTCCCATTCTGAGGGCTGTCTTTTCATCTTGCTTATGATTTCCTTTGCTGTGCAAAAGCTTTTAAGTTTAATTAGGCCCTGTTTATTTATTTTTGTTTTTATTTTCATTACTCTAGGAGGTGGATCAAAAAGATCTTGCTGAGATATATGTCAAAGAGTGTTCTGCTTATGTTTTCCTCTAAGAGTTTTATAGTGTCTGGCCTTACATTTAGGTCTAAATCCATTTTGAGTTTGTTTTTGTGTATGATGGTAGGAAATGTTTTAATTTCACCCTTTTAAATGCAGCTGTTCAGTTTTCCCAGCACTACTTATTGAAGAGACTGTATTTTCTCATTGTATATTCTTGTTTGGATGGATTTATTACTAGGTTTTTTTGTTGCAATGGTAAAAGGAATTGTTTCCTTAATTTCTCTTTCTGACCTTTTGTTGCTAGTATATAGGAATGCAAGAGATTTATTGTGTTTCCTTATTAATTTTCTGTCTGGTTTATCTATCCATTGGTATAAGTGGAGTATTAAAGTCCTCCACTATTATTGTGTTACTGTCAATTTCCCCTTTTATGGCTATTGTTGTTGTTTGGGTACTAAGTCGTGTCCAACTCTTTGTGAACCCATGAACTGTAGCATGCCAGGCTTCCCTGTCCTTCACCATCTCCCTGAGTTTGCTCAAACTCATATCAGTGATGCCATCCAACCATCTCATCCTCTGTCACCTTCCTCTCCTCCTGCCCTCAGTCTTTCTCAACATCAGGGTCTTTTCCAATGAGTCAGCTCTTCACATCAGGTAGCCAAAGTATTGGAGCTTCAGCTTCAGCATCAGTCTGTCCAATGAATATTCAGGGTTTCCTTTAGGATTGACTGGTTTGATCTCCTTGCTGCCCAATGGACTCTCAAGTCTTCCCCAGCACCACAATTCAAAACATCAATTCTTCAGAGCTTAGCCTTCTTTATGGTCCAGCTCTCACATCCATACATGACTACTGGAAAAAACGTAACTTTGAGTATAAAGAACGTTTTTGGCAAAGTGATCTCTCTGCTTTTTAATACTCTGTCTAGTTTTTTTCATAGCTTTTCCTCCGTGGAGCAAGCATCTTAATTTTGTGGCTGTAGTCACCATCCACAGTGATTTTGGAGCCCAATAAAATGAAATCTGCCACTGTTTTCACTTTTTCCTATCTATTTGCCATGAAGTGATGGGACCAGATGCCATGATCTTAGTTTTTGAATGCTGAGTTTTAAGCCAGCTTTTTCATTTGACTCTCCTCTTTCACCTTCATCAAGAGACTTTATTTCCTCTTCTCTTTCTATTTTAGAGTGATATCATCTGCATATCTGAGGTTGCTGATATTTCTCCCAGCAATCCTGATACCAGCTTGTGTTTCATCTAGCCCAGGATTTCGCATATGTACTCTGCGTATAAGTTAAATAAGCAGGGTGACGATACACAGCCTTGACATACTCCTTTGCCAATTTTAAACCAGTCTGTTGTTCCATGTCTAGTTCTCACTGTTGATTCTTGACCTGCATACAGGTTTTCAGGAGGCAGATAAAGTGGGCTGGTATTCCCATCTCTTTCAAAATTTTCCAGAGTTTTTGTTATCCACACAGTCAAACACTTTCGTGTAGTTAATGAAGCAGATTTTCTGGGGGATTCCCTCACTTTTTCTATGATCCAGCAGATGTTGGCAATTTGATCTCTTGTTCCTCTGACTTTTCTAAATCCAGCTTCTACATCTGGAAGTTTTTGGTTCACATACTGTTGAAGCTTAGCTTGAAGGATTTTGAGCATTGTTTTGCTAGCATGTGAAATGAGCACAACTGTGTGGTAGTTTGAGCATTCTTTGGCATTGCCTTTCTTTGGGATTGGAATGAAAACTGACCTTTTCCAGTCCTGTGGCCACCGCTGAATTTTCCAAATTTGCTGACATATTGAATATAGCACCTTTGCAGCATCATCTTTTAGGATTTGAAATAGCTCAGCTGGAATTCCATCACCTCAACTAGCTTTGTTTGTATTAGTGCTTCCTAAGGCCCACGTGACAATCATACTCCAGGATGCCTGGCTCTAGGTGAGTGACAATACCATCATTTTTATCTGGGTCATTAGGACCTTTTCTGTACAGTTTTTTTCTGTGTATTCTTGACACCTCTTCTGAATCTCTTCTGCATCTGTTAGGTTCTTGCTGTTTCTGTCCTTTATTGTGCCCATCTTTGCATGAAATGTTCCCTTGGTATCTCTAATTTTCTTGAAGAGATCTCTAGTCTTTCCCATTCTATTGTTTTCTTTTACTTCTTTGCATCATTCATTTAGGAATAATACTGTGTTCAGTTCAGTTCAGTTCAGTTCAGTTACTCAGTTGTGTCTGACTCTTTGTGACCCCATGAATCGCTGCACCCCAGGCCTCCCTGTCCGTCACCAACTCCCCGGAGTTCACTCAAACTCACGTCCATCGAGTCGGTGATGCCATCCAGCCATCTCATCTTCTGTCATCCCCTTCTCCTCCTACCCCCAATCCCTCCCAACATCAGAGTCTTTTCCAGTGAGTCAACTCTTCGCACGAAGTGGCCAAAGCACTGGAGTTTCAGCTTTAGCATCATTCCTTCCAAAGAAATCCCAGGGCTGATCTCCTTCAGAATGGACTGGTTGGATCTCCTTGCAGTCCAAGGGACTCTCAAGAGTCTTCTCCAACACCACAGTTCAAAAGCATCAGTTCTTCTGTGCTCAGCCTTCTTCACAGTCCAACTCTCACATCCATACATGACCAGTGGAAAAACCATAGCCTTGATTAGACGGACCTTTGTTGGCAAAGTAATGTCTCTGCCTTTTAATATGCTATCTAGGTTGGTCATAACTTTCCTTCCAAGGAGTAAGCGTCTTTTAATTTCATGGCTGCAGTCACCATCTGCAGTGATTTTGGAGCCCCAAAATGAAGTTTGACACTGTTTCCACTGTTTCCCCATCTATTTCCCATGAAGTGATGGGATCAGATGCCATGATCTTCATTTTCTGAATGTTGAGCCTTAAGCCAACTTTTTTCACTCTCCTCTTTCACTTTCATCAAGAGGCTTTTTAGTTCCTCTTCACTTTCTGCCATAAGGGTGGTGACATCTGCATATCTGAGGTGATTGCTATTTCTCCCGGCAATCTTGATTCCAGAGTGTGTTTCTTCCAGTCCAGCATTTCTCATGATGTACTCTGCATATAAATTAAATAAGCAGGGTGACAATATACAGCCTTGACGTACTCCTTTTCCTATTTGGAGCCAGTCTGTTGTCCCATGTCCAGTTCTAACTGTTGCTTCCTGACCTGCATACAGATTTCTCAAGAGGCAGGTTAGGAGGTCTGGTATTCCCATCTCTTTCAGAATTTTCCACAGTTTACTGTGATCCACACAGTGTTAGTAAGAATATTTTCCCAGGGCCTCCTCTGTTAGTGTCTTGCTTGCACAATGAGCTACAGCCAACCCCCACCTCCCCAGGATGCCTTCTGGGGTTACTTCTAGAAGGTACTTCTGGAGGAACTTCTAGTCTAGGTCTCTGGACCTTCTGTAGGTACTGGTGGACCAACTCAGACTCTGACCTCTCTGAGCTCCCACATGTACTTGCCCTCAAAGTCCACAGCTGCTAAAGTTTCCCCTGTTTAATTTGTTGGAATACTTGTTGTCTATTCAGATATTCTGCAGACACAGGATTTACCAAGCTGATTACGGGGACTTAATCCACTGCGTGTGTAGATGCCTGGAGAGATTTCTTTTCTTTTCTTTTAAATTTATTTATTTATTTATTTATTTTTAATTACAATACTGTATTTGTTTTGCCATACATTGACATGAATCAGCCACAGGTGAACACAATCTCCCAATGCCAAAGCCCCCTCCCACCTCCCACCCCACATCATCTCCCTGAATCATCCTGTACACCAGCCCCATGCATCCTGCATCCTGCATTGAACATAGACTGGCGCTTCGTTTCTTACAAGAAAGTATACATATATCAATGCCATTCTCCCAAACCATCCCACCCTTTCCTTCTCCCTCAGAGTCCAAAAGTCCGTTCTACACCTCTGTGTCTCTTTTGTTGTCTCACATATAAGGTCATCATTACTATCTTCTAAATTCCATATATATGTGTCAGTATACTGTATTGGTGTTTTTCTTTCTGGCTTACTTCACTCTGTATAATCGGTTCCAATTTCATCCATCTCATTAGAACTGAGTCAAATTTATTCTTTTTAAGGGCTGAGTAGTACTCCATTGTGTATATGTACCACAGCTTGCTTATCCATTCATCTGCTGATGGACATCTAGGTTGCTTCCATGTCCTGGCTATTACACTCTCCGACATAAATCACAGCAGGATCCTCTATGATCCAACTCCCAGTATACTGGAAATAAAAGCAAAAATAAACAAATGGGATCTAATTAAAATTAAAAGCTTCTGCACAACAAAGGAAACTATAAGCAAGGTGAAAAGACAGCCTTCTGAATGGGAGAAAACAATAGCAAATGAAACAACTGACAAACAACTAATCTCAAAGATATACAAGCAACTTATGCAGCTCAACTCTAGAAAAATAAACAGTCCAATAAAAAAAAACGGGCCAAAGAATTAAATAGGCATTTCTCCAAAGAAGACATACGGATGGCTAACAAACACATGAAAAGATGCTCAACATCACTCATTATCAGAGAAATGCAAATCAAGACCACAATGAAGTACCATTTCACACCAGTCAGAATGGCTGCGATCCAAAAGTCTACAAGCAACAATGCTGGAGAGGATGTGGAGAAAAGGGAACCCTCATACACTGCTGGTGGGAATGCAAACTAGTACAGCCATTATGGAAAACAGTGTGGAGATTCCTTAAAAAATTGCAAATAGAACTGCCTTATGACCCAGCAATCCCACTGCTGGGCATACACACCGAGGAAACCAGAATTGAAAGAGACACATGTACCCCAATGTTCATTGCAGCACTGTTTATAATAGCCGGGAGAGATTTCTTTTCTCTTCCTCAGTCGCACCATCCCTGGGGCTCATCTTTGGTTTTGGCCCCACCCCTGGGGCAGAGCTTGGCAGGCAGTTGCAGTAGACTGGGCATGCTCTCTCTGGTGGGAGTCCTTCCATCTGCCTGCAGATGCAGGGAATGGGGCGGCCCCACCTCCTGTTTGCCACTTAACAATGGTTCCTTGTTTCCTAGGCAGACCTTGCTTCCTCCAGGGGCATTCTAGGCCACAGAACTCTTCACTCCCATCCTCTCAGTTGTATCCATGTGGCCAGTAGCGGTTCTCTCCCTGGATCCACTCTTAACCCCATGCTGCACTCAAGCCCCACTAGCATTGGTGTGGTCACATCGCAGGCAGGGCTGATTCCTGAGGAGGCTTTGGGGAGGTGGCTCTCAGAACCCTGGAGGCTATGCAGGAGAAGGAGATCTTGGCTTGAGGAGTGGGTGAACCTTCTCAGATGGCTGCCTTTCCCGGGCCTGTGAAGGCTGAAGCTGGTGGCTAGAGGTGGCCTCATCCCTTGTGCAACACTCAACAATGACGCCTTGCTTCTACCGTGTCCCAGGCTTTTTTTCAGACACTTTGCTGGTTGCGGACTTAACTCTTGTTACTTCAGGTTGTCTTTTCACAGGCAACAGCTGTCCTTTCCTTGGATGTGTGCTGCAAACCACACTTTCCAGCACCCAGCCCTCCTCCACAACAGGAGACACACAACTCAGGCTGGGGTGTGCAGGGCTATGCCACAGACCATACATTCAGTTTACTTTGTCCTGTTTAGTTTGTACAATTTACTTACTTTGTCCTGTTTTCCACAGACTGTCTGCTGCATTCTCCTTCAATCCCCTGAAGGTCCCTTTCTGTCCCAGCTGATTTCCCCACTGTGAGGGGAGTGATTTTTCTGAATGTGGGAACTTTTCCTCACTTTTATCTTCTTGCCAGAATTGCTGGTTCCTTTTGTGATTTCTCTTTTCATTTTTTCTTTCTTTTTCTGACCCAAATGTGAGGTGATTTTTCTTGTCCTTTTAGGTATCTCAAAGTGAAAGTGAAAGTGAAGTTGCTCAGTCGGTTCAACTCTTAGCGACCCCATGGACTATAGCCTACCAGGCTACTCCGTCCATGGGATTCCTGAGGCAAGAGTACTGGAGTGGGTTGCTGTTGCCTCCTCCTAATCCTCAGCAGGTGTTCTGTGAAACTGTTCCACTTATAGATATATTCTTCATGTACTTGTGAGGAGAGATTAATTTGCATCTTCTTATTCTACCATCTTGACTCCTCCCACCACATACACTGAATTTTTTAAAATCAGGGTGTATCTAGTCATTTTCCCTCTAAAGTAGATTTAAACCTACCATTTTAGATTTGCATTATTGTTATTCCTACTGTTATTATTTAAGATTATAATTTTTAGCATCATTTTTAGGATTATAGTTTAGTATTTAGAAAGTTGTGTTTGTATCTTAAGTCTTTATCTAAATTTTAATTTATTTAAAAATAAAAATTCTTTTTTTCTGATTATACAAAAAAGGATGTTAATGCATGTAAAAATCAGATAATAGGGAAATAAATAGAGAAAAGAAAATTTAAATGATAATCTCAGCACTTAATAATCTTTTGCTTAATATTCTTTCTTTTTCTATTTATGCATATATATAAGTATAGATATAGATGTGAACATTCATAATTAACATTTTTCTATATATGATTTTTATGCTCATTTACATACATATCCATGTAGTAGTTTATGTGTCTTTTTAAAACAATTGAAAAAAAAATACAGATGCTTCGTTCATCTTTTTCCCCACAATAACAATATGTGGTGAGTATCTTTTTTTTGATAAATACAGATTTTTATAATGAATGCATTGTACTCGATTTTGTGGTTGTACTCCACTTATTTGAATATTGATTAATCATTGGTTGTCTCCAGCTACTTCCTATTATAAACAGCACTTCATGAGTATTTTTGCACATATGCTCTTTACCCACTTTTCCAATAATTTCTTTAAGATAAAATAAGAGTACAATTTTTGTATCAAGAGATAATGTACATTTAAATTTTGGGTGTATTGGAACGAATATTTTTACTTTTTTTATATACTTTTCCATATTGTTTAAATTTTCTCTATAAGTGATATAGAAATTGCATCATTGTCAAACTGCCCTCAGAAAGGTTGTGCTATTCACTAGTAAAGGAGAGTGTCCCAGTTCCTCATGCTCATGAATATATTACATATGAGCAATATTTTAAAGCTTTATTATCTTATTTTGAGATATACATCACTGTACTATTTAGCATTTTAAAAATTGTGATATTGAATAATATTTTAGCTTATTTTATTTTTTAGTTTTCTCATTTGTAAATATTCCATTTATTTTTGTGGGCTCTTTTTCTATTTTTTTCCTTATTGATTTGATGTTCTGCTTTGTAATACTATACCAAAATATGCTTTTCTTTTTCCTGATTTTTGATTTGTTAATGGTCTTTTTTTTGACACAAAAGTTTCAAATTTTCAATGTAGTCAGTTTTACTAATCTTTTCCTCATTTTAATGTCATGCTCAAAATGATCTTTCTTATTTAAAGATTATACAAATAGTCACTTAAATTTTCTTGAAGATTAACTGTGTTTTTAGTTTTTACATTAAAAAAATCCATCTGGAATTTAGTGTAAAGTGGGGGTGGAGATTCAATATTATTTTTTCTAAATGTTTACTCATTCACAGCATCATTTGTTGAATAGTTTATCCTTTCTCCACTGATTTGAAGTGTCACTTAGATCAAAGACTGAATTTTTCTATAAATTGTCATTTATCTCTAGATTTTTGTTGTTTATTGATCTGTCTATTATTCCTGTGCCAATAATATACTGCCTGAACTTTTGTACTTTACATTGCACATTTAAACCTGAAATTTATTTGAATTATTTTATTATTGGAAAGGAATTAAACTTTTATATTTAATTTTTGTTTTTTTAAATTCTTTATTTATTTATTTATTTATTATTTTTTTAAAATGACAATACTGTATTTGTTTTACCATACATTGACATGAATCAGCCACAGGTGAACACAATCTCCCAATGCCAAAGCCCCCTCCCACCTCCCACCCCACATCATCTACCTGAATCATCCTGTGCACCAGCCCCATGCATCCTGCATCCTGCATTGAACATAGACTGGCGCTTCGTTTCTTACAAGATAGTATACATGTTTCAATGCCATTCTCCCAAACCATCCCACCCTTTCCCTCTCCCTCAGAGTCCAAAAGTCCGTTATATTTAATTTTTGAAACCATCTCAAATTTAATTATTTAATATAAACATAATATCATTGTCCTTAGAATATTTCTCTTTTAAGTTTTAGAAGCTTCCTAATTGTGTGTGATATATATGCTAAGTATTTTCACCTTTTAGGTGAATGGCTCCTCTGCCTGATAAAATTATTCTGGGAAGCTACTCTGGGGTAGAATGCAAGAAAGAGGCTCTGAATTATAGGCTTATGTATGGACTTGGCATAGTGCCTGTCCCAGAGAAATATGGTGGCTGAAGGACAGGGATAGGATCAATGTACAGAAATGATGGGATTTAGAATCTTATAAAAGAAGCTCTTTTAGCATCAGAACCAATAGATTTTGAAAGGGCTAGGATCTGAAATATTAATGAATGCTACTTAAATGAAACATGGAAAATACACTAGCTTTGGAACCAGAGAGTGTGAATTTGAGTGCCAACCTTGTCACTTACCACCTTCTTAAATATTTAATCCCTTTCAGTTTCAGGTTTTTTTCTTTTTAAAATAAGGATAGTATATTTATTTATGTATCTTTGATATAGTTCATGCATGCATGTACACATGTATGTACACACACATATACAGACACACACAATTAGATTGCATCAATCTAATTGTGAATCGAAAAAAAAAGAAGCGGAATTAGGGAAATTCCAAGACAAAAAGTATACAGAGATTGGTGGTTGATTGGGACTGAGGGAAATGGGAAGGTATTGGCTCCAGAGAAATCCATTTCACACCAGGTTTGTAACCCCTTTCCATTTTTCAAAGTGTATATTGTCAAATGAATTAAATGTGAGACAACATAGTGAAACTGACATGGTGTGAGAGAAGTGAATGCTAACTATCCCATTTCACAGATGAAATAATAGGAGACATTTATGTTCTTCATAGAATAGACATGAGCCCAGGTAATTGGGAACTGTGGCTTAAAATGAAAGTTGTCACCAGCTTGTCATATAGTCCTAAGTGAGTTATGTGCCTGTAAACTTGGATGCATCTCATCCTGCTATTCCTATTTTTCACTTAGCAAGTAGGGCAGTCTGAGAGATGCCAGGCCAGATCTTGTCTGGACTTCCCAGTGAGATCTTTAAATTTTTATGAAAGACATTCAGTAAAGAATAAGCAGGATCTCTCTACATGATTCTCTTCATGTAGAGAGAATCTGTGTTTCTGAGAGTGAGCAAAAGAATTATGTCTGAAAAGGACTAAATCCATAGTTGTGACTGAGCTCCCTGTAGACATGCAACATGTAGTTATTGAGTGTGATGATGAGGTAGCATTGCCAAGGTCATGTACTCTTAAGACATTCTTCTTTAAAAAGTAAGTGGTTATATTATCCACTTGGGCACATTTCTATGGAATCCAGAGAAAAAAAGCAAAAACGGAAATACATATAGAAGACATACATACCATCTAGGAAGCATTTTCTCGTCTCTCTTACAAAAACCTTGAGAGGTAAATGTCACCCTCCCCATTTTCTATACATATTCTTTATTTCAGAAAATTCATTTACATAGTTTTATAGTTTGTTTTCTTCATCTAATGTATTTCACACAAAGCTGTAATTATTTGTCTCTTTTACAAGGTTGTGAACTCTGTGAAGTCACCAGGTCTGTGTCATTCATTTTTGTTTTTCCAGTGCTTAACACAGGGCTAGCATAGAGCAAACATTCAGTAAATGATGAGTAACTATGACTTACTTTATGAATTAGGACTCTTAAATCGTCCATGGTCACCAAATCTTTATTTTTCTCCTCTTCTTTTAGCATGTCCCTTCTTTTAATGTCTATCCCAAATTGAGAAAAGCTTAAAAAATATAAAGTGCAGGATATATGTTATGTAGCAAGTTCAGACTATGCTGGCTCTGTATTCACATAAATGGTTCTGGTCCGAATACAGTTGATAATGCAGCTGTTATTTTTATAATCTCATCCTAAGTACATATTTGCACAACAGGCGGTGTCAATTCATCTAAGTAACTCGGTGTTATTTGCCTGATACTTTAAATTACAGAGCTCCATTACTGAAGTCATCATTTGTGGTTAGGAGGGAGTGGTACGGAGAGTGGTAACAAGAAGTTTCTTAAAATGAGTATCAAAATGGACTAGATGTCTTTAAACTTGTCTTGATTTAACTACCTAGACAAGTATAAAGAACAGTCCTGTCTCTTTTGTCTATCAATTTGCCCTACAGAAAACAGAAGACTTATTAAGAAAATTTATGGTCTTAAAAATTGGTAGTTATTTACAAACTTTTGTTAAATGATTGCTTTAAAAATGTTTTACCACTTTATTTTGTGAGTAGTTTTCAGGGAGGGAAAACTCAGCAGGAATGGAATCCTGTCCTCATTTCAGATATGATAATACAACTGCAAAAGATTATTATAAATATAATATATATCTCACAATGAATCTGAACTGTCAATTGCTGGAGATGTGGTATTGTGCTTTATTGTTATGTCCCCTAAATTTTAGTTCATGCTATGCAATCTGTGGGCTCCGAAAATGTTACTTGAATTGCTGGAGAATCATATGCATCATTCTTAAAAACAAAAAACAAAAACTAAGAAAATTAAGATTTAATTTTTAAGTTAAATTCTAGTTCCTAATTAATCCATACACTTAAGAAAATATTTTATTAAAAAATAAAATCCATGTCCTGGCTATTATAAACAATGCTGCAATGAACATTAGGGTACATGTGTCTCTTTCAGTTCTGGTTTCCTCGGTGTGTATGCCCAGCAGTGGGATTGCTGGGTCATAAGGCAGTTCTGTTTGCAATTTTTAAGGAATCTCCACACTGTTTTCCATAATGGCTGTACTAGTTTGCATTCCCACCAACAGTATAAGAGGGTTCCCTTTTCTCCACATCCTCTCCAGCATTTATTGCTTGTAGACTTTTGGATCACAGCCATTCTGACTGGTGTGAAATAGTACCTCACTGTGGTCTTGATTTGCATTTCTCTGATAATGAGTGATGTTGAGCATCTTTTCATGTGTTTGTTAGCCATCCGTATGTCTTCTTTGGAGAAATGCCTATTTAGTTCTTTGGCCCATTTTTTGACTGGATCATTTATTTTTCTAGAGTTGAGCTGCATAAGTTGCTTGTATATTTTTGAGATTAGCTGTTTGTCAGTTGCTTCATTTGCTATTGTTTTCTCCCATTCAGAAGGCTGTCTTTTCACCTTACTTATAGTTTCCTTTGTTGTGCAGAAGCTTTTAATTTTAATTAGATCCCATTTGTTTATTTTTGCTTTTATTTCCAGTATATTGGGAAGTGGATCATAGAGGATCTTGCTGTGATTTACGTCGGAGAGTGTTTGCCTATGTTCTGCTCTAGAAGTTTTATAGTTTCTGGTCTTATGTTTAGATCTTTAATCCATTTTGAGTTTATTTTTGTGTGTGGTGTTAGAAAGTGATCTAGTTTCATTCTTTTACAAGTGGTTGACCAGTTTTCCCAGCACCACTTGTTAAAGAGATTGTCTTTACTCCATTGTATATTCTTGCCTCCTTTGTCGAAGATAAAGTGTCCACAGGTGTGTGGATTTATCTCTGGGCTTTCTATTTTGTTCCATTGATCTATATTTCTGTCTTTGTGCCAGTACCATACTGTCTTAATGACTGTGGCTTTGTAGTAGAGCCTGAAGTCAGGCAAGTTAATTCTTCCAGTTCCATTCTTCTTTCTCAAGATTGCTTTTGCTATTCGAGGTTTTTTGTACTTCCATACAAATCTTGAAATTATTTGTTCTAGTTCTGTGAAAAATACTGCTAGTAGCTTGATAGGGATTGCATTGAATCTGTAGATTGCTTTGGGTAGTATACTCATTTTCACTATATTGACTCTTCCGATCCATGAACATGGTATATTTCTCCATTTATTAGTGTCCTCTTTGATTTCTTTCATCAATGTTTTATAGTTTTCAATATACAAGTCTTTAGTTTTTTAGGTAGGTATATTCCTAAGTATTTTATTCTTTTCGTTGCAATGGTGAATGGAATTGTTTCCTTGACTTCTTTTTCTACTTTCTCATTGTTAGTGTATAGGAATGCAAGGGATTGCTGAGTGTTGATTTCATATCCTGCAACTTTACTATATTCATTGATTAGCTCTAGTAGTTTTCTAATGGAGTCTTTAGGATTTTATAATAGCCAGGACATGGAAACAACCTAGATATCCATCAGCAGATGAATGGATAAGAAAGCTGTGGTACATATACACAATGGAGTATTACTCAGCCCTTAAAAAGAATAAATTAGAATCAGTTCTAATGAGATGGATGAAACTGGAGCCGATTATACAGAGTGAAGTAAGCCAGAAAGAAAAATACCAATACAGTATACTGACACATATATATGGAATTTAGAAAGATAGTAATGATGACCCAGTATGTGAGACAACAAAAAAGACACAGAGGTATAGAATGGACTTTTGGCCTCTGAGGGAGAGGGAAAGGGTGGGATGATTTGGCAGAATGGTATTGAAACATGTATATTATCATGTAAGACACGAAGCACCAGTCTATGTTCGATACAGGATACAGGATGCTTGGGGCTGGTGCATGGGAATGATCCAGAGAGATGATATGGGGTGGGAGGTGGGAAGGGGCTTCAGGATTGGGAGCTCATGTACACCTGTGGCTGATTCATGTCAGTGTATGGCAAAACCAATACAGTATTGTAACGTAGAATAAAGTAAAAATAAAATAAAAAAAGAAAACTATATTTTGAGCTAAAAATAAAATAAAATAAAATCCAAAAGCATTGAAAATATTTTTTATAAGATAAAACATTTTATTGAATTATAATTTTTTTTTTGCACAAAAGTTTTTGTGAGCTTATCCTCATTTAATACAGTTGCCATTTAGCACAACAGTTACTAATTTCAGTGTTGATAGGAATCACCTGGGGGCTATGTTTTACAATAGATCCCTGGGCCATACTTTCAGAAGTACAGAGTCAATAGATATGGGTGGGGCCTCTTAAAAACATTTTTTGTTTTAATAAAGAACCTGGTCCTTCTGAAATAGGGCATCTGAGGATTCTGTTTTGATAATCACTTTTTTTCTGCCATCCTGTTCATACAAGACCTTCTCCAACTTTTGTTATGAAGCTGATATCATGTATGTCTAAAATCAGTCAGGTTGCAAGAAAAAAAAAGGGGGTATTAAAAAACACATTAATAGGTGTTATTTCCAAGACGTATATGTTGCTAAGAAAGCAGGTGAAGGAAGGAAGAGATAAAAGAACAAGTTTATTGAGTGAAAAGTTACAAAACATACATATATTACAAATTTCTTTTTTAATCTATTGCTAAGTTTTGTTTGATTCTGGTAAAGTGGACAAGCTGCCTTATGTTGTGTCAATGAAGTATGCATTTTTTTTTTTGTAATCAATATTTCAAGATGTCAGAGTTGGGGGAATTAAGTCACATAGTAATCTTATAAATAGGTTTCGGAAGTTTGTGATCTATATTTTGGGTTCAGAGCAATAAGCTGCCTTTGTACGGTGGAAGACATGCTGTCTTCTCAATAATTTGATTTGTTTTTCATGTAGATACCTTCTTATACTGACCATTCTTTTTTTATGTAAAGGGATTTTTCCATATGTTTTTATTTTTCGTGAAGTTTAAGAAACTAAAAAAACTTGTATGCATAAAAAGCACATATATACTTATAATATAGGATGGCAATTGCCTGCCTCACCTTTCTTCTTGCTCCCCACCTCCCCAGTCATACCAACCATAAAGCAGATGTGTTTAACTTTTGGTATTTTTCCTGGTATTCATCACTACATTTCTTATATACTGACCATTCTATTCTTAGATAGAGCTTCTTGAATTATTTCAGGAAGATCACTAAAGTGTTGGCAGTTTTGAAAACATGTCTGCTGCTGCTGCTGCTGCTAAATCACTTCAGTCATGTCCGACTCTGTGCGACCCCATAAACGGCAGCCCACCAGGCTCCCCAGTCCCTGGGATTCTCCAGGCAAGAACATTGGAGTGGGTTGTCACTTCCTTCTCCAATGTAGGAAAGTGAAAAGTGAAAGTGACATGGACTGCAGCCTACCAGGCTCCTCCATCCATGGGATTTGCCAGGCAAGAGTACTGGAGTGGGTTGCCATGGCCTTCTCCGGAAAACGTGTCAGATTTAGTCAATTCTATCTCTGCTTTACTCTTCTGCTACAAATGCTAGAAGAAGTGAACTTGCAGATCTAGAAAATGCAATACTGATTCCTCCTCTTCTAACCTAGAAATAACCTTGATCCTGACCATCTATAATGTGTTAAAGTAGGCTTCAGAAATGTTAAAGTGTAGAGTATACTTCCCAGCGGGTGTGGATAAAATGTAAAATTGTAGAACATTGAAGTGATAGTGACCTTAGAGTTGAACTGGTACAGCAATTCTTGAATACCATCAGCAGCCAGGTGGGCTTTAACAGTCATCTCTAGAGATTTCAAAAGCTGGAAACTCTCAGGCCACTCAAGGAGATTATTTTTAGTAGGTTTTGGGGTGGGGCCTAGAAATTAAAATGTTATAAAAGCTTTCTAGTGTGATTATATCATCTTTTAAGTTTTGATACAACTTTACACTTAGTGTAAGAATTTTTTCTAGAGAATCTCTGGCAGAATCATCCAGCCTTAACTTTGACAAACTCCAGGAACAGACATCTAGTTTGTGAGGCAACTTATATTGCTTTTAAAGATTTGTGTGGACTGAGCTAAAATTCGCCACGTTGTAATTCTCACCCACTAGCATTATTTTTTTCTTTAGGAAAGAATAAAGAAACTACTTTCAATCATATGATACTCCCTGTGCTAGGTACTACCTTTCCTTTGTTGGTTTAAAAATATTAAACTAAATAATTTCCTTAGTTGCAGAAAGGATTATCAGAGTAGATAAGCAGTTGTTAAAATGTGGCCCTGGACATATGAGGGTCCCTGAGACTCTTTTCAAGGAGTCTAAAAAGTCAAAACTGTTTTCACTCTAATTTGTTGCTCTTTTGTTGCTAAGTTGTGTCCAACTCTTTTGAGACCCCACAGACTGTAACCCACCTGTCTCCTCTGTCCATGGGATTTTCCAGGCAAGAATACCCAAGTGGGTTGCCATTTTCTCCTCTAGGGATCTTCCCGAACCTGGGTCGCCTGCATTGCAGGAAGATTCTTTGCTCCTGAGCCACTATCATCATAATACTAAGAGGCTATTTGCTTTTTGTTGTTGTTGTTTACTGTGTTGACATTTACACTGAGGACGCAAAGCAGTTTGGGCAGGACTGCTGGTGCCTTACTTAGCACAGATGAAGGCAGTGGCACCAAGTGATGTCAGTGGCCACTGCGTTTTTAAAATAATCACCACTGACAGAAAAAAAAATCTAGCTTTGCTTAAAAATGTTGCAGATGAAGCAGTACAAACTATCAATTTTATTAATTCTTGACCCTTAAGTATATTTTTAATACTCTGCAATGAAATGGGAAGTATAAATAAAGCACATATGCTACCTACTCTAGTACTATAGTTACACTGAGAAAAGCATCATGTGTATGATGGAGTTTCAACCTGAACTAACTGCTTTTTTCATAGAACATCATTTTTACTTGAAAGAATGATTAACAGACACACAATGGTTATTCAAATTTTGGATGACGTTGTTTAATTGCTAAGCTGTGTCCAACTCTTTTGTGACCCCATGGACTGTAGCCCACCAGGCTCTTCTGTCCATGGGATTTCCCAGCCAAGAGTACTGGCTAGGGTTGCCATTTTTTTCTCCAGGGGTCTTTCCAATCCAAGGGTCGAACCTGTGTCTCCTGCATTGTCGGGTGGATCCTTTACCACTGAGCCACCAGAAAAGCCCCAAACTTGGATATCTGGCAGATATATTCTCAGAAATGAGCAAAGCGAGCCTGCCATTTTAGGGAAAGCAACTGGTACTATTTGTTGTCAATAATAAAATTTGAGGTTTCAAGAGAAAATTAGTTGGAAAACTTGTGGCCACCACCTGATGATACTGATGGCTTTCCAATACTTAAAAACCTTTCTGATAAGATTGGTGGTGATGGTGACAAATGTGATTCTCAAAAACATCGAATAATGAAATACATCAATGTTTTGAAGATCTGCACAATTCAAATGAACCAATATTTTCCAAATAAACCAACTTGTGATGTTGCAAAATCATGCATGGGTAAGACATTCATTTAAAGACCAGTAGTTTTTAAAGTAACTGACTATAAAAAGTTCATTGATATTCAGGTTTCAGATTCTATATTGCAATTAACCTTAGAGAAACTATTACTTGTCAAATTTTGATATAGTATTAAAGAAGAATAGCTACAATTATCTCAAAAGGCTATTAAAACACTCTGCCTCTTTCCACTCAGTATCTATGTGAAGATGGATATTTTTCACATACTTCTGTCAGGCCAACATATCACAACAGATTGAATGCAGAAGCACTGATGAAAATCCAGCTCTTTTACTGAACCAGACATTTGAGATATTAAAAAGTGAAAAACAATGCCTGTCTTCTAAATTTTTTGTTATGTAAAATAATCTTGTATTTTAAAGTTATGTTATTTATGTTACTGTGTAATAAGTTCATCACTAAATTATTTTTACTTATTTATTTTATTTAAAATGGAGTAATAGCTATTTAATTTTTTCTTAGCTTTAGTTTTAGATATAATAACTATTGATAAATATAACCGTAGCTCTTTGGGACTCTGAACAATTTTTAGAAATATAAAGGAGTCCTAAGACCAAAGAGTTTGAGAATCACTGAATTAGATGATCGCTAAAGTTCATTCCAGCTAGCAATCTTTATAACATGCAGCCATTTAAATGTAATACATTTCCTGTACGATTTCTCAGCCATTCCATTCTGACTGCTTGTCAACATCCCATCTAAATTGTGGCCCTTAGCACTGAAATCATATTGAAGATGTAGACTGAGCAGCATAGAATGTATAAACAGGCCACTGGCAGTTATTCAGTGGCCTATTTGTGTCTGACTCTTTGCGACCCCATGGACTGGAGCATGCCCGGCCTCTCTTTCCCTCACTATCTCCTGACGTTTGCCCAAGTTCTTGTCCATTGCACTGGTGACGCCATCCAGCCGTCAATCTTTGATGCCTTCTTGTCCGTCTACCTTTAGTCCCTCAGCATCAGGGACTTTTCCAATTAGTCAGCTGTTTGAATCAGATGACCAAAATACTGGAATTTCAGCTTCAGCATCAGTCCTTCCAATGAGTATTCAGGGTTGATTTCTCTTAAGATTGATTTGATCTCCTTTCTGTCCAAGGGACTCTCAGAAGTCTTCTCTAGTACCACAGTTTGAAGTCATCCATTCTTTGGCACTTGCCTTCTTTTCTATCCAGCTCTCACAACTGTACGTGACCACTGGGAAGACCATCGCCTTGACTATACTGACCTCTGTCAGCAAAGTAATGTCTCTGATTTTCAACACACTGTCTAGGTTTGTCATAGCTTTCCTGCCAGGAAGCAAATGTCTTCTGATTTCATATCTACAGTCACCATCTGCAGTGATTTTAGAGCCCAAGAGGAGGAAATCAGTCACTCAGTTCAGTTCAGTTCCTGAGTCGTGTCTGATTCTTTGCAACCCCATGGACTGTAGCATGCCAGACTTCCCTGTCCATCACCAACTCCCAGAGCTTGTTCAAACTCATGTCCATTGATTCAGTGATCTGATCCAAGCACCTCATCCTCCGTTGTCCCCTTCTCCTTCTGCCTTCAATCTTTCCCAGCATCAGGGTCTTTTCCAGTGAGTCAGTTCACATCAAGTGGCCAAAGAATGGGAGCTTCAGCTTCAGCATCAATCCTTCTAATGAATATTCAGGACTGATTTCCTTTAGGATGGGCTGGGTAGATCTCCTTGCAGTCCAAGGGACACTCAAGAGTCTTCTCCAACACCACAGTTCAAATGCATTAATTCTTTGGTGCTGAGGTTTCTTTACGGTCCAACTCTCACATCCATACATAACTACTGGAAAAACCATAGCTTTGACTAGATGGACCTTTGTTGGCAAAGTAATGTCTCTGCTTTTAATATGCTGTCTAGGTTTGTCATAGCTTTTCTTCCAAGGAGCAAGTGTCTTTTAATTTCATGGCTGCAGTCACCATCTGCAGTGATTTTGGAACCCAAGTAAATAAAATCTATCACTGGTTATATTGTTTTCCTATCTATTTGCCATGAAGTGATGGGACCAGACGCCATTATCTTAGTTTTTTGTATGTGTAGTTTTAAGGCAACTTTTTCACTCTCCTCTTTTACTTTCATCAAGAGGCTCTTTAGTTCCTCTTCACTTTCTGCCATAAGGGTGGTGTCATCTGCATATCTGAGGTTATTGATAGTTCTCCTGCCAATCTTGATTCCAGCTTGTGCTCTATCCATCTTGCATTTTGTATGATGTACTCTGCAAATAAGTTAAATAAGCAGGGTGACAATATACAGCCTTGACGTACTCCTTTCCCAATTTGGAACCAGTTCATTGTTCCAGGTCCGGTTCTAACTGTTGCTTCTTGACTTGCATTCATATTGCTCAGGATGCAGGTAAGGCAGTCTGGTATTCCCATCTCTTTAAGAATTTTCCAGAGCTTGTTGTGCTCTACACAGTCAAAGGCTTTGGTGAAGTCAATAAAGCAGAAATAGATGTTTTTCTGGAACTCACTTGCTTTTTCTATGATCCAACAGATTTTGGCACTTTTATCTCTGTTTCCTCTGCCTTTTCTAAATCCAGCTGAACATCTGGAAGTTCACGGTTCATGTACTCTTGAAGCCTAGCTTGGAGAATTTTGAGCAATATTTTGCCAGCGTTTGAGATGAGTGCAAATTCGCAGTAGTTTGAACATTCTTTTGCATTGCCTTTCTTAGGGACTGGAATGAAAATTGACCGTTTCCAGTCCAGTGGCCACTACTGAGCTTCCAAATTTGCTGGCATACTGAGTGCAGCACTTTCACAGCATCATCTTTTAGGATTTGAAATAATTCAGCTGAAATTCCATCACCTCCACTTGCTTTGTTCATAGTGATGCTTCCTAAGACCAACTTAACTTTGCATTCCAGAATGTCTGGCTCTAGGTGAGTGATCACACCCTCATCTAGGTAATTAAGATATTTTTGTATAGTTCTGTGTATTCTTGTCACCCTTTCTTACTATCTTCTGCTTCTGTTAGGTTCATACCATTTCTGTCCTTTATTGTGCTCATCTTTGCATTAAGTGTTTCCTTGGTATCTCTCATTTTCTTGAAGAAATCTGTAGTTTTCCCCATTCTATTATTTTCCTCTATTTCTTTGCATTAATCACTAAGGCTTATCTTATCTCTCCTTGCTATGCTTTGGAACTCTGCATTTGATGGGTATATCTTTCCTTTTCTCTTTTGTCTTTAGCTTCTCTTTTTTTCTCAGCTATTTGTAAGGCCTTCTCACAGAACCACTTTGCCTTTTGCATTTCTTTTTCTTGGGGATGGTCTTGATTCTTCAGGCACTCTGTCTATCAGATTTAATCCTTTGAATCTGTTTGTCACTTCCACTGTATAATCGTAAGGGATTTGATTTAGGTGAGTCCCTTGGACTGCAAGGAGATTCAACCAGTCCATTCTGAAGGAGATCAGCCCTGGGATTTCTTTGGAAGGAATGATGCTAAAGCTGAAACTCCAGTACTTTGGCCACCTCATGTGTAAAGCTGACTCATTGGAAAAGACTCTGATGCTGGGAAGGATTGGGGGCAGGAGGAGAAGGGGATGACAGAGGATGAGATGGCTGGATGGCATCACGGACTCGATGAATGTGAGTCTGAGTGAACTCCGGGAGATGGTGATGGACAGGGAGGCCTGGCGTGCTGTGATTCATGGGGTCACAAAGAGTCGGACATGACTGAGCGACTGAACTGAACTGAACTGAACTGAATGGTCTAGTGGTTTTCCCTACTTTCTTCAATTTAAGTCTGAATTTTGCAATACGGAGTTCTTGGTCTGAGTCACAATCAGCTCCCGGTCTTGTTTTTGCTGACTGTATAGAGCTTCTCCATCTTTGGCTGCAAAGAATATAATGAGAGTGACTTCGGTATTGACCATCTGGTGATGTCCCTGTGTAGACTTTTCTTTTGTGTTGTTGGAAGAGAGTGTTTGCTATGACCAGTGCATTCTCTTGGAACACTGTTAGCCTTTGTCCTGCTTCATTTTGTACTCCAAGGCCAAACTTGCCTGGTACTCCAGGTATCTCTTGACTTCCAACTTTTGCATTCAATTCCCGTATGATGAGAAGGACATTTTTTTTGGATATTAGTTCTAGAAGGTCTTGTAGGTCATCATAGAACCATTCAACTTCAACTTCTTCAGCATTACTGGTTGGGGCATAGACTTGGATTATTGTGATATTGAACGATTTTCTTGGAAATGAACAGAGATCATTCTGGGTTTTTTTTTTTTTTGAGATTGCACCCAGGTACTGCATATCAGACTCTTGTGGACTATGAGGGCTACTCCATTTCTTCCAAGCCATTCTTGCTTGTGTTAGTAGATAGAATGATGATCTGAATTAAATTTGCCCATCCTGGTTCATTTTAATTTACTCATTCCTGAAATGTCAGTGTTCACTCTTGCCATCTCCTGTTTGACCACTTCAAATTTACTATTATTCATGGACCTAACAGTCCAGGTTCCTATGCAATATTGTTCTTTACACCATTGGACTTTACTTCTATCACCAGTTACATCCACAACTGGGTGTTGTTCTTGGTTTGGTTCTGTCTCTTCTTTCTTTCTGGAGTTATTTCTCTACTCTTCTCTAGTGGCAGATGGGCATCTATGGACCTGGGGACTTCATCTTTCTGTGTCATGTCTTTTAGCCTTTTCATACTGTTCATGGTGTTCTCAAGGCAAGAATACTGAATGTTTTGCCATTCCCTTCTCCAGTGAACCACGTTTTGTCAGAATTGTTGAGCATTACCTGTCTGTCTCGGATGGCCCTACACAGGATGGGTCATCGTTTCACTTAGTTAGACATGGCTGTGATCCATGTGATCAGTTTGGTTAGTTGTCTGTGATTGTGGTTTTCATCCTGTCTGCTCTTGATGGATAAGGATAAGGGGCTTATGGAATCTCTCACTACTTCCACCTTTTCTTCCTCTATTTGCCACGAAGTAGTGGGGCTGGATGCCATCATCTTAGTGTTTTTTTTTTTAAATTTAGTTTTAAGCCACCTGTTTCACTCTCCTCCTTCACCCTCATGAAGAGATTATTTAGTTCCTCTTCACTTTCCACCACCAGAGTGGTATCATCCACATATCTGAGGTTGTTGATGTTTCTCCTGCCTATCTTGATTCCAGCTTATAATTCATGATGTGCTCAGTGTGTAGATTAAATGAACACAGTGACAGCAGACAGCCCTGTTGTACTCCTTTCTCATTCTTGAACCTATCAGTTATTCCATATGGGTTCTAACTGTTGCTTCTTCACCCACATACTGGTTTCTCAGGAGACAGGTAAGATGGTCTGGTATTCCCTCTAATAGATTTCCACAGTTTATTATGATCCACACAGTCAAAGGCTTTGGTGTAGTAAGTGAAACAAAGATAGATGTTTTTCTGGAATTCCCTAGCTTTCTCTATGATCCAGTGAAAATCGGCAACTTGATCTCTGGTTCCTCTTCCTTTTGTAAACCCAGCTTGGACATCTGGAAGTTCTTACTTCACATAATGCTGAAGCCTAGATTTTAAGCATGACTTTACTAGTAAGAGAAGTGAGTTAAATTGTCTGATGATTAGCACATTATTTAGTACTATCTTTCTTGGGAACTGGGATGAGGATTTATCTTTTCCAGTCCTGTGGCCACTACTGGGTCTTCCAGATTTGCTGACATATTGAATGCAACACTTTGATGGCATCATCCTTTAAGGTTTGGATAGTTCTACTGGAATTCCATCATGTCCACTAGCTTTATTAACATCAATGTTTCCTAAGGCCCACTTGACTTGGCTCTCCAGAATGTCTGGCCCTGGGTGGCTGACCACACCATTGTAGTAATCTGATTCATTTTGATCTTTTTTGTAGAGTTCTTCCATGTATTCTTTCCATCTCTTCTTGATCTCTTCAGCATCTACTAGGTCTCAACCATTTATGTCCTTTATTGCGCCCATCTTTCAGTAAAATATTCCCTTGATATCTCCAATTTTCCTGAAGAGATCTCTAGTCTTTCCCATTCTGTTCTCTTCTAGTTTTATACTCTGTTCTTTGAAGAAGGCCTTCTTGTCCCTCCTTGCTATTCTTTGGAAATATGCATTTAGTTGGATATACCTTTACCTTTCTTCCTTGCTTGTCACTTCTCTTCTTTCTTTAGCTGTTTGTAAATCCTCCTCAGATAGCCACTTTACCTTCTTGCTTTTCTTTTTTGGGGGATGGTTTTGTTCACTGCCCTTTGTACAATATTATGGCCCTCCACTCACAGTTCTTCAGGCACACTGTTTACAAGTTCTAATCTCTTGAATCTATTCATTTCCTGTGAGGTTTCTTCACCATTCTCTTCTGAATGCTTGTCAACTTCCCATCTAAATTGTGGCCCTTAGTACTGGAATCATACTGAAAATGTAGACTGAGCAGCATAGAAAACATAAATAGGCAAGTAGCAATATGCTTCAGTAATGACTATCTTTGGAGCTTTTTTAAGAATAGGGGGAATTCCTAATTCATTGAGGAAATAAGTTCTTGTTCTAGGAAAGCAGAGAGTTAGGTATGCTAGGTTGCGTAAGTTGTCTTCCTTGATACATCAGAAATACTCCAACTTTTGCTTTAAGTGAGTTAAACCTCATTTCCCCCTTCACTATTGTGAAGAGATATTCTTAATTGTTAGCCATTGCATTTTTACAAAATTTTGCATTAGCTTTGTGTTAGTTCCTTTGCAAGATGAATTTCACATTTGATTTTTCATATTTCATAGTTAGTTTAAATTCTACATAATTATAATTATTAACAGGAAAAGGAAAGAAGTGATGGAGTTCAAGAAACACGGCTTCAGCATAGTGATGCTGTATAGAACAAAGGATATTATTAAGAAGGGTTTTGCATTTTTAAAAATTGATGCAGCTTGGGAGAGAGCAATTTTAATGCAAAATTCACATCTCCAAGAGAACCCATTTGAATTTGCCTACAGGGTATTTTGTAATGTCTCTCTAATTTTTATTTTGTTGCATAAAAGACCAGGCATTGGTATTTTTCCAAAAGTTAGTTGAGAAAATAAATGCTTTAAAGGTAGTGGTTTTAATTCATTGGCTTATGTATAATGTTATGTAAACATCATGAAATCAATGGATCAATCTTTGACAAGAGTTTTAAACATGCAATGCTGTAATTTAATACAAAGGTAGGCAAAATTTTGTTACAGGCATTTTGGAAACCATTTTGGTACTTTAAAAAATGCCTTAGATTATTGACTCTCAGAGTTGGAAGATCATTTAATCCAACCACTCACTTGAATCTTCTTGCTTAAAAAAAAAAAAAAGGGATGGGGATTAAACGGAGAAATGGGTGTGGTTTAGAGACAGCTTTAAGCAGTATTTTAAAATTTAGCTTGAAAGCTTTTAAAGTCTAATTATGCAGGGAGGTGGCAGTGTTTTTATTTGCTGTTTACCTTTGATCTATAACCTATTTTTGATAGAGAAGGGACATGCTTTGCAAAAATGTTTATGATTTCTTCATTTGATGTCAAGATACTTGTTTGAAGTTGCCTTGTAATTCAGAGATTTTTCTTTGTGTAGCTAATACTAATGCCTTGCTTTTGCTACTAGATTAATAGCAAGTTAGTCTGGATTTGGTGATTACTTTTGAATGTATAAATGATATAGTGAATTTTAGAAATAGCTTTATTGTTCTGGGACAAATTAGACATGTTAAGGATTAAAAAAAATCTAAATAACATCAGCTCATAAGAATGAAAAAGTGAAAATATCCTAGATCTCACTTAGTGTTAACCTTTTTGTTAAACAGTATTTTACTTTGTGTGCATGTGTACATATATACATACACATTTAATGTATTACACATGTTACATTTTTTTATTCAACAATATTTTGTGACCATCTTTTTGTGTCAATACAGATTTATATAATAATTTTTAATGAGTACAGAGTATTGTTATGCGTACCATAATTTATTTATGCAGTAATAGGTTATTTCCAGTTTTGAGTTGTTAGAAAATGGTGTAATGAACATGCATATTACATGTATGTCTTTTAACATTTTTGTGATTAGTTCCATGGGATAATTTTTGGAAGTAGCCTTGCAAACTCAGAGGCTACTGATGTTAAAATTATTAACAGTTTCTATCAACTTACCATTCAGTAAAGTTGTACTCAATTTATAATACATAAAAGTGATTTTTTCCCATCCTCACAAATGCTAATTTTTCCCAGTTTATAAGGTATTTTGCCAATACTGTAGGTGAAAATATTTTATTTATAATTAGTTGATTATTAGGGAGACTGTACATATTTCTGTTATTAAACATTACATTTCTTCAGTTGTTGATTTCCTCTTTATATTCTTTGTACATTTTTATATTGAAGTGTTTGCAGCCATGTACTTTTTACTTAGTAAATTAGGATTGTGAAAAAGATTTGATAGCCAGATCATATGGAGAATGTGAGCTTCATGGTCAGATATAGTTGTCTGTTGTCCAGGTTGACTTATTATTTGAAAAATCTTCTAGGACAAAGGCCATGATTAAAAAAATATGTTCAGTTCCGTTCAGTTCTGTTCAGTTGCTCAGTCGTGTCCAACTCTTTGTGAACCCATGGACTGCAGCATGCCAGGCTTCCCTGTCCATCACCAATTCCCAGAGCTTACTCAAACTCATGTCCATCCAGTTGGTGATGCCATCCAACCATCTCATCCTCTGTTGTCCCTTTCTCCTCCTGCCTTCAATCTTTCCCAGCATCAGGGTCTTTTCACCTGAGTCAGTTCTTTATATCAGATAGCCAAAGTATTGGAGCTTCAGCTTGAGCATCAGTCTTTCCAATGAATGTTCAAGACTGATTTCCTTAGGATGAACTGGTTGGATCTCCTTGCAGTCCAAGGGATTCTCAAGAGTCTTCTCCAACACCACACACAGTTCTAAAACATCAATTCTTTGGCATTCAGCTTTCTTTGTGGTCCAACTCTCACATCCATACATGACTACTGGAAAAACCATAGCTCTGACTAGACGGACCTTTGTTGGCAAAATAATGTCTCTGCCTTTTAATTTACTGTCTAGGTTGGTCATAACTTTTCTTCCAAGGAGTAAGCATGTTTTAATTTCATTACTGCAGTCACCATCTGTAGTGATTTTGGAGCCCCCAAAGTAAAGTCTGTCACTGTTTCCATTGTTTCCCTATCTATTTGCCATGAAGTGATAGGACCGGATGCCATGGTCTTAGTTTTCTGAATGTTGAGTTTTAAGGCAACTTTTTTCACTCTCCTCTTTCACTTTCATCAAGAGGCTTGTTATTTCTTTTTCGCTTTCTGCCATAAGGGTGGTGTCTTCTGCACATCTGAGGCTATTGATATTTCTCCTGGCAGTCTTGATTCCAGCTTGTGTTTCATCCAGCCCAGGTTTTCTCATGTTGCAAATAAGTTATATAAGCATGGTGACAATATACAGCCTTGACATACTCCTTTACCGATTTGGAACCAGTCTGTTGTTTCATGTTCAGTTCTAACTGTTGCTTCTTGACCTGCATACAGATTTCTCAGGAGGGAGGTTAGGTGGTTTGGTGTTCCCATCTCTTAAAGTATTTTCCACAGTTTGTTGTGATCTATGCAGTCAAAGGCTTTGGCATAGTCAATAAAACAGAAGTAGATTTTTTTTTCTGGAACTCTCTTGCTTTTTTGATATCTGGAGAGTGTTGGCAATTTGATCTCTGGTTCCTCTGCCTTTTCTAAAGCCAGCTTGAACATCTGGAAGTTCATGGTTCATTTACTGTTAAAGCCTGGCTTGGAGAATTTTGAGCATTACTTTGCTAGTATGAGAGATGAGCAAAATTGTGCAGTAATTTGAACATTCTTTGGCATTGCCTTTCTTTGGGATTGGAATGAAGACTGACCTTTTTCCAGTCCTGTGGCCACTGCAGAGTTTTCCAAATTTGCTGGCATATTAAGGACAGCACTTTCATAGCATCATCTTTTATGATTTGGAATGGCTCAATAGGAATTCCATCACCTCCTCTAGCTTTGTTCATTGTGATGCTTCCTGAGGCCCACCTGATTTCGCATTCCAGGATGTCTGACTCTAGGTGAGTGATCACAGCATCATGGTTATCTGGGTCATGAAGATCTTTTTTGTATAGTTGTTTTGTGTGTTCTTGCCACTTCTTCTTAATCGCTCCTGCTTCTGTTAGGTCCATACCATTTCTGTCCTTAATTGTGCCCATCTTTGCAGGAGATGTTCCCTTTGTATCTCTAATTTCTTGAAGAGATCTGTAGTCTTTCCCATTCTATTAGTTTCTTCTATTTCTTTGCAGTATATTTATTTGTAAATTGAGATGTAATTGACATATAGCATTGTATTAGTTTTAGTTAACATTGTAATTTTATTTACAAAATTTGTGTTTGTATTGTCCAGTGCAATGTTTATCCACGATCAATATTTCCTGAATGCATGAATGAACTAGTAAAGGAATGGAATAATCCATGGTGATTGGGTGTTCTGAAGATTCATTTTACTAAAAGATTGTGATTTTCCAGAACAGATGGTATTTCCATCTCTATCTTCTTACTTTTTGCTGTTCCTCAAGACCAAAGTGGCCACTGGAAAAAAACTCTGGAAATGTTTTTTCAGCTTAAGCTAGTCTATTAATAGTTCTTAAATAAGTAGCTTACTTCAAATTGTGTACTAATTCTTGTGAGTTAATTCTTAATCCTTTGCTCATCATAAAATGTTGCTTATTTCTAAATTCTCTACAGAAGGAAGTATACTTTAAAGTCTATTTTTAAATTTTATTGAAGTATAGTTAATTTTCTTTCTTTCTTTTTTTTTGTTAATTTTCAACGTTCTGTTAGTTTCAGTTGCACCGCAGAATGATTCGGTTATGTATATACGTTTATTCATTCTTCCTTAGAGTCTTTTCTCATATATGTTGTCACAGGATATAGAGTAGAATTTCCTGCACTATACAGTATGTCCTTGTTGGTTATCTATTTTACACACAGTAGTGTGTGTTTAATCCAAGCTCCTGAGTTGTCCCTTCCCCCTAGGAATCCCCTTCGGAAACCCTGTTTGTTCTCAAATCTGTAAGTCTGTTTCTGTTTTGTAAATAAATTCATTTTATATTTTTAAAAATTAGATTTCACATATGAATGATCTCATATGGTATTTGTCTTTCTCTGACTTACTTCACTTAGGATATTTTTTTATAAATGAACTTGGCGATTTTGGAAGTTTATACTTTTTAACTTGTTTGATACAAAATTCATCCATGGTATAAATCAGTTGATAATGAAATTCAGAGTTGCTTTTAAAATATGTAGCAAGACTAGATTGATATGACAAATGAGATTAATTTATTTCATATTGACTTATGTCAAAGTGTTGTTGTTTATTCACTAAGTTGTATCCAACTCTTTTTGTGACCCCATGGACTGTGGCCTGCCTGGCTCCTCTGTCCATGAAATTTCCCAGGCAAGAATTCTGGAGTGGTTTGCCATTTCCTTCTCCAAGGGACCTTCCCAACCCCAGGGATTCAACCTACATCTGCACTGGCAGGCAGATTCTTTACCACTGAGCTCCCAGGGAAGTCCATTTTAAAATGTTATTTATCCTAAATCTCTGCAATCTGACTTACTCTAAATTTATAATATTTTCAGAGTTAGCAATCTTAACTACTAAAGAGTCCAGTGATTCAAAAAGCGAGACATGTCAGTCACAATATGTTATGGATGCATTTTATTTTGAGAAACACTGGGCTGGATGGAGCACAAGCTGGAATCAAGATTGCTGGGAGAAATATCAGTAACCTCAGATATACAGATGACACTACTCTTATGGCAGAAAGTGAAGAACTAAAGAGCCAAGTGATGAAAGTGAAAGAGGAGAGTGAAAAAGTTGGCTTAAAGCTCAACATTCAGAAAACTAAGATCATGGCATCCAGTCCCATCATTTCATGGCAAATATATGGGGAAACTGGAAACAATGTCAGACTTTATTTTGGGGGCTCCAAAATCACTGCAGATGGTGACTGCAGCCATGAAATTAAAAGATGCTTACTCCTTGGAAGGAAAGTTATGACCAACCTAGATAGCATATTCAAAAGCAGAGACATTATTTTGTCAATAAAGGTCTGCCTAGTCAAGGCTATGGTTTTTCCAGTAGTCATGTATGGATGTGAGAGTTGGACTATAAGGAAAGCTGAGCGCCAAAGAATTGATGCTTTTGAACTGTGGTATTGGAGAAGACTCTTGAGAGTCCCTTGGACTGCAAGGAGATCCAATCAGTCCATCCTAAAGGAAATCAGTCCTGGGTGTTCTTTGGAAGGACTGATGTTAAAACTGAAGCTCCAATATTTTGGCCACCTGATGTGAAGAGCTGACTCATTTGAAGAGACCCTGATGCTGGGAAAGATTGAAGGCAGGAGGAAAAGGGGACAACAGGGGATGAGATGGTTAGATGGCATCACCAACTCAATGGACACGAGTTTGGGTAAACTCCGGGAGTTGGTAATGGACGGGGGAGGCCTGGTGTGCTGTGGTTCATGGGGTTGCAAAAAGTCGGACAATACAGAGCGACTGAACTGATACTGAACTGATTTATGTTGTCCTTCATTGTTTCAATGCAAATGAAAAAAATAGGTTGTATTGTATAATTTGCATAATTCCAATTTATGCTTTTTAGGATAGTTGCTAGAAACACATGTGAGATCATTTTAAAAATATGTGAATGCTTAAGAACCCTTTTGGGCTCTTCCATAGTTTAGGCTTTTAGATATATAGCACTGTGCTGGAGATTTATTTTTGGATAACTTAATAGTTATAATTTATAATTCAGGGTTGGATAAAATATGAGAATAACTTGTATCAGAACCAGCATTCTTTGGTGGCTTTGACTAGTACACAGAGTGTGTCCACATAGGGTTGTCCCTATGTGGGTTTAGGTGGTGTCCCACCTAAGACTGTTCTCCTGAATCCTGAAACATCAGAAAGCCATGAGGAGGGAAAGGGTGTAATACCAAAAATAATTGACAGGGCTACCTTCCTCTGGGCAGACTGTCCTGTACTTCTTGTGTCCATAGAAATAATGAGTTGTTGGAAACTGGTGAAACTGGATTGGGGAAGCCTGAGTCATCACTTCCTAACAGAGGAGGAGGTCTGGTGAGGAAACCTAATGGATGTCTTACTCATGGATATTAAAGCTAACTAAATGCCCAGGACTTTATTACTTATCAATCCTGACTGGAAAATTGAATAAATTATATGGGACGCTTAGGCAAAACCATGTTATAGGAGCTGGGGAAGGGCTGAATTGTATATTTATTTCATATCTCAACTTAATTCTGGATCCCAGTACCTAATCTATCATGACTGAGGGTGGGAGGAGAATGGGGCAACTGGACATGAGTTTGAGCAAACTCAGGGAGACAGTGAAGGACAGGGAAGCCTAGCATGCTGCAGTCCATGGGATCGCAAAGCGTCAGACATGACTGAGTGACTGAAGAACAACAGCAGCAACAACAACAATCTATTATGGCCATTTGTTCTATAAATGCAATGTTGGAAGCAGTAGTTCCTAGAAATGATGTTGAATGAGATCCATTTTTTTTCTTTACCTTTTTTCTAAATGAATTTTATTTAAATCTAGTTAGCTAGATTTAAATCTAGGTTAACTAACCTAGACGTTTACTGGCTGAATTTAAAAATGTGGATTGAATCAAACCAATTCCCAGAGTCTAAGAAAGTTTCTGACCTAAATTAGGAACCCAAGTTCCATTATTATTTTCAGTTGAACACTACTCATAGCCATCCTCACATTTTGGAAAGAATACAGTGTTTGCAACAAAGTTTCTTTGTTTTCATGGAACCAAAAATGTGCTGTATTTAGACCAAACAATAAAAATAAACTACCAAACTACCTTCTAATGCATGGGGGTTCTGGAGAGAGGAAACCATAGATATTTAGAGGCATAAAGTGAGTCATTGTGCTAGTTAAAACTTTTTACAAGGCTAGCTCTGTGTGTTTGAGTTGCATCTGTTACCTCTTCAGCCAGAACTAAAGTGTGTGCAAGGAAAAGAATTTTGCATTGAATTGTGGCTCATACAGAATGCTTTGTATATAGCCTAAGCATCTAAATGGATTCCACATCTTAGGTAGAACTAAAATTGCATCTTTTCTTATTTATTCTACTACAAGTTATGTTCTGTTGGGCATATCCAAGTTATCCTCTGTGAAGCTAATTCATTTTCACTTGCAGACCTAAATTAATCATGTTTTTCAAATGTAACTTGTAAGCCTTTTTTGCCTTAAATTTTTTCTTGCTTTTGTTTTTACTTATTCATATTTTTAAACACCTACTTTATTACTGACAATATTTTAAAAGCCGTAATGGAGATGTTGTATTCTTCAGTGATGAACAATGAAATAATTGTTTCTTTTGGTATTATCTTGGAAAAAATTGTTAGAGTAGACAACTGCCCGAGTTAAAAATAATATAATTTGTAGCCAGAATGTAGTCTTTAATAAAGCATGTAAATACAATTTACTAATCCTTTTTCATTTCGTTTTCTTTCTAAACTTTCAGGTCACTTTCATGAATTCAAAAGCAATTTACCAGTGATTTCTGGGTGCTGGGGCTGATTTTTTTTGTGCGTATTTGTAAGTATTGGTTCATTTATTATTCTTATTACTCTTCTGTTTGTGTAATGAAACAGTTACAGTGTTTTTAAAATATTATTAGTTTCTTTAAAAGTGTTTTCTTAAAAGGAGTATAGAAGAATATCAGTTGGAAAAAAACAAAGTATCCTCAATTTTTGTGATTTTCAGTGAAATAACACAATGGCAGGGCCAATTAAAATAGACTGAAAGAATAAGCATCTTACTATTTGAAGATGGGGCTAAATTGTAGGAATGGATTAACTTAAAGAGGCTAGTCTATATACACATGAATAATTTACCCTGATAACTTCTGGTTGTCTGGACTTGAAAAGTGCTATGAGCCTGTGCTCATTGAAAAGATGTGAGATGATACAGAATTCAAAGAGCTGTCAGTGCATGAGGAGATTATGTACTAAGGAACCAAAGACTCATTTAGTGAATATATAATGTATATCAGAATCGAAGTATTCCTCCTACCTTCTTCACCATCGTCAAAACACTATTATATTTTAAATTGTATTTTGAAGAACAAAGATACTTTTTCTCAGGAAAGAAGGTCAATTTCAAGAAAAAAAATTAAATGAACTTTGGTCAATGAAAATAGTTTATATTGTTATATATTTATTAATATAAATGTAGTTTAGAGTATGTGGCAGATATTAAAAATGTCCATATGTAAGATCATATTTAAGTAATTTGAGTTTAAGATGTGTTTGTTTGTGTGTGTGTGTGTGTGTGTGTGTGCGCTCAGTTGCTTCAGTCATGTATGACTTTTTGCTACCCCGTGGACTGTAGCCCACCAGGTTCCTCTGTTCATGGGATCTTATAGGCAAGCATACTGGAGTGGATTGTCATTTTCTCCTCCAGGGATTTATACGTGTACATTATAGCAAACCGTTGGTATCTGAGGTGTTTTTTACATTTGAAAACAACAAAGACAGAGGAAGCTTCTCTGTACCCCTATAAAGGAGCTTTAGGCAGTACACTTCCAGGAAAGTACTTGGAAAAAAGTAATACAAATTAGAGTTTAAGTGATTCAGTATTTAAGGTGGAGAGCAGTGAAAATTCCTTTGAAATCATTTTTACCTTTCTTCCAGTAGCAGCATTGATTTGGGGCAGGTATTTTGAACCATCTTAAAAACGAGGTGTGAATATTTAATATAGTTTAATAACTTTTGTATATTTTTAATGCTTTAAGAATAAATAAGATGCTGTTCTTATGAGACTATAAATTCACATTTTATTATTTGTAGACTTAATTCTCATGTAAAACACAAAATATTAAACTCTATGGTTCATTTGGATTAAATATAAGCTTTCAATTTCTGCAAGGTATCATAGTGAGGATTAGGAGGCAAAGAAAATGGAGAAATGTAAAATATCTTCGAAGGGCTCTTGAGAAAAGGATGATTCCAAGGAGCTGAGCTTATCCTATTAGAAATCTGAGTGGAGGGAAATAATTTTGAACTTTGTCAAAATAAATTTGACAAATCCTGTCATGTTGCTTTATGCTTTCTTTTACCTCCTTTCTCCCTTTTCTCATATCATCCAGTCATTTCTTGTAGTAAGTTTTTAGGATGATCAGTTATTTAAAGCTGCCAACATAAGATAACTACCAGGATTTCAACCAAGATGGCCTTAATTAAAACAGAGTTTACATTTCTCATCACCTCAAGGCTGTATTTCCTGACTTTTCTGCTTCTCCTCTCCTACAATCCCCCAACCAGATATACATAGACTAGCTTTGAACAAAGGTGATCCAATTAGTTGAGACTTTTTTCTTGTGACCTAACAAAGAGAGAGGGCTTTCCTGGTGGCTCAGTGGTAAAGAATTCACCTGCCAACGCAGGAGAATTGGGTTTGATCCCTGGGTTGGGAAGATCGCCTGGATAAGGAAATGGCAACCCACTCCAGTATTTCTTGCCTGGAAAGTCCTATGGACAGAGAAGTCTGGTGGGCTACAGTTCACAGATTGCAAAAGAGATGAAAAGACTTAGTGACTAGATAACAGCAAAGGAGAGAGGCTAAAAATAGAAAGGGCACTGTGGGTATAGTTTTCATGTGGTTATTTCTGGAGTTCAACTTAAAAAAAGAACACTCAGAAGACTTCTAGTCAGATTAATCTGATTTTGTCTAATAACTTTAGTAAAAGTCATAGTAATCACATATGCCTAAAGTAATTGTTTTCCAGACTTGAGAATTTCTATACAATAATTCAGGCTATGGAGTTTGTCGTTTCTTTGGTCAGTGGTCTCAAGCTTTGTTATGGGCCATCTCCCTTCCGACTGTGGAACCTTCTTATTAAAGAAATGTAGCAGGATACCATGACTAAGATAAGTCAAATAAAATTAACATGGCATCCAGAATGCTTGCATTTCCTTTTAATTATTGCAGAAACTGTCTACCACTTACACTGAATGTTGAGGCAGCTAAACATTTATTTAGTTTACTCTAAAAACAAGCAAATGGGATCAGTGACTGGCTTCTTTTAGGAACTTTAATTTCCACATTTTGGAACTGCTTATTTGCTACATGATCTAAGGCAGAAAGTTATACCTCATGGCCATGGGAAGGTTTCCTAGTAAGGTGTGCAGAAGCTGGTCTGTGAGATAAGAAAGGTGGGATATTGTTTTGCACATCCATAATGAATAGACCACACAAAAAGGTGTGTGAGAACCGATTAGAATCTTACCCATGTATATCTACTACCTAGGTTAGAGTAAGAAAACACTGTGAAGGAAAACTGTTAACTTTTCAGAAACTGAAAGCATTTTAGTCTAGTTTTTTTTTTTTTTTTTAATAAAGCCACTTTTTCCTTTCCCCAAAGTAGGCAGTGTATAAGAAGACCTTGTTTTGCATGTTAATGATTGGTGAAAAACATCAACAACAAAACAGAGATAGACCTGTTTTTTCAGTTTCCCAACTCTTTAGAAATTTGCTAGCAAATTCCCTTTTATAAAATTTGTCTCTGTTTGTGGTTTCTAATAGCAAGATCCAAAATTATTTTATTGTCTAGTATAAAAAATGATTATTTCTTAGCCCCATGCTTCAGTTAATAATAATAATATCTTAATTTGGTATAACATTTGTTTTTGCAGACATTTAATTGGCTAAATTTCATAAAACTCTGAAGTGAGTAGGAATTATCCTTATTTTTGCAAAGTAGTAGGACTCAAACTGAGGGATTTAGTATAAATTTAGTGCTTTTTCCATAACACCAATCTATCCTCTTTCAGAGAATATTGTAGGTCTCTTTCTCTTGTTGTTTGATCACTACCTCAGTCTCTACTTGGTTTCTGTACAAATATTTTTGAAAAGTTTAAGCAGAGTAAGTCAGGGAGGAGATTGTGGAGAGCCTTCTACCGCTTTATTTCCTCATGTTCCTGGATCGTTTACTCCTCCCTGGCATTTTCCTATCCCCTTATTTCCAAACTCCACATGCTATGTTTCAGCTGAAATTTTTTGAATTGCATAGATTTTTAGGAAACAAACAAAAAGAATCATGAAATCATCTCTTTGTGGTATTTTAAAATGGAGAGAAATTTGTTTCAAACTGAGCATAGCCCAGACCAAAGCTCCTTCAGTGAGAACATCTGTGATTTTAAGGACAAGTAGGTCTAAGTGCATTATCTTTAAAAATATTATTCCAGGCTAATCTTGACATAGAGCAGGTAAATAAAAAAGATGAGCTGTGAAAATCCACAAATAGGGCTTGAATGCCATTTTCCATGACAACGGGAGCTGCCCCATGAAAGCATTAATGCCAGGAATGTAAGGAATTTAAAATTGTGCCTTCTCAGTTTTACAGTTGTGTGCTCATGTTAATTAGAGATATACTGACATTTGGAGTATCTACATTAATACATACAGCTACTATACATTTGTGAACTGTGGCCAGAAATCTACTTTAATTGAAAGCAGTTTGCTAATTTGACTGTGTATATCCAGTACATTTTAAGCTTTTAAATTTTATATACTGGTGCCCTTAGACACTTGTTCTTTTATTCTCTCCACTTTCTGTTTCTAATTTATACCTGAAAGGACAGCCTGGTCTATTTTTAATTTCCTAGTGGTGTTTCTGAGCAATATTGATGGAATTTTGTGAAAAAAAGGTTTTTAAATATTGTCCTTATATTTGCTGTACTTTGAATCTCTTTTCACTCTCTGACTTTCCAAATTGTTGGTTTTTCTTGCAAACTTTTAAGATGGCCTGCCACTGAAATAAGGTAGGATTTAGGTTTATGGAATTTGCTTCACTGGCTATATTTAAGTACTAAAGAACTGCTCTTCATGGTCATACTGTGGTTTTAGCCAGAAAAGCCCAGTTTTAGAGATGCTGATGAGATCAACAGTGAAGAGGCATTCTGATTTTTCTAGTATAGCTGAGTTTCATCTTTCCTCTCGATGTCAAGCCATGTATCTTAATTTTTGATTTGCAAACATGTTCACAGTAGCTTGATGACTTCTTGAATCATCTTTAGCCCTAGAGTTTTAGTTTGTCTATCTTAAAGGAAAACTTTGCATCTATTTTTTTGAAAGTTTGTGTTTCTTAACAACCTGCCTGTCAGGATTTTTAACCTAATTGTTTTGTCCTTTTTGTCTAATGAAACTCCCACACTTACTTTTGGACGAATCCCTGTGTACTTATTACACAAGACCATTTAGAAAGAAACTTCCTTTTTGTAGCACCAGAATAAACTGCTCTAAAAATTTGTGATACTCTGGACTTATTTCATTAAACCATTTTACTGGCACCATTAAACTACTAAGACCTGGGACCATTAAAACTTACTCAGTACTATTATTATTATTATTATTATTATTATGGCCTATTTTACCCTTTATTAATTTTTTTCACTGTACTAAGTTCCTCTGCTCTTTATTTTTTCATGTTACTTACTACATATTGTGCCATCACAGCACATTTGGTAATTTCGAGTTAATTGCTCAATTATCAGTGATAGTCATGAAGCACTTGAAACATGTGCAGTGGAGGATTTTAAAAATTTCAGAATAAGTTGGTGTGTCATAATCTTAAATGTGAAACATGCCAATATCTGCAGTCATAAAAATACACTGCCTGAGCTAGGCATTTCAGGGAAGGCAAAAACCTACTCTTAAAATCAGGGCTTTTGTCTGGCACTGAAGTGTTTCATCTTTGCTAATTTCAAACAACGTATCTAAATTTGATCTTGGTTTCCTTTCCAACTCTAAAAACTTGGTTGTGATAATAAGGGAAAAGGGAAGTAAAATTGTATTGATTCTGTTTGAATGTTTTATTGGAACCTCACAATCATGATATTTGCTGTAAAGTAGAATTTGGGGTGAAGTGGATCCATACTGGATGTCAATCAAGGAAGCTGACTTACTAAAGAAGCAGAGTGGTCTCTTTATAATGTTTCCGCACTCGTTAAGGCAATCCTCTAATCAGAGGACAGTGTTTCAATGAAGATAATATGTCGATGATTTATTTACATTGAAAGACCTCATGAGAACAATGACACTTCAGGGACTTTTTCTGTATCTTACACAGTAATATTCTCAGATGCCTTGAAGATAATTTTACATTATGGCAAAATAATTATTGTAACTCTTTTAGCAACTAGGCAAACTATCATTAAATTTTGCATTAGTATTCAGTTTAGGGTTTTCTCTAAACTAATATAGTGCCAACAGCTCTTTTTAGATGCTATTATGGTTCTTTCACATTTTTATAGAACTGTAGTAAAGCTGAATTTACTGGCTACATTTGAAGGTGGAGTAGAGCTGCACAAGAGTCAACATTAAAGTGATTCAGTGCCCATTGGAGAAAAATTCTTCTTAACTTGAGATTGGAAACAATGTGGGGCTTGAGGGCAGTTTGCTAAGAACAGCTAATAAATTTGAATATTCCCCCAAAAGCTGCTTTCTGAACTTGTTTATAACCAAGAAGATAGGCTTTATCATCTTCCAGTATTCTTGCATACACTTTGTTAATATTTAAAGGAATTAAGTATATATATGGAGAAGGGGAAATAAAGCCATAATTTGAACTGAGTGGTGGTCTCAAATACAGGGACGCAAGGGAGTGTCCATAAATGTACTAATTATGTACAGATTTGAACTAGCTATTATTCTGTAATACAGTAATCTTTAAGATGGGAAATATTGCCATGTTTATATTTTAGGAAAAAATAAAACCGCTGATTTACTCAAGCATTTAGAAATATTTTAGCAACTACTCAGTTTGTAAAGATTGAATAATCAACAAAATCTAGTGCATTTTGTTGTACGTTTGTCTCTCTATATAACTTACAGCATGTAGTTTTATCTGAAATACATATTTTATGTTATCATGGCGTATGGGTATAAATGCTTGTCATTTCACCAAATTTTTGCTAGTGCCAAAGATTAAAATGTGAGTGAAATATTTCCAGTAAAGATAAAAACATTTTCTGAATTCTCTTTGTCCCTTCCTTCATCTCTCTTTTCCTTTTGCCCTGTTCTCTGCCTCTCTCTCTTCATATTTCTTACTGGAGTTTTTCAAAGATGCAAGGCAATTATTATGTAAAAGGTTAATTTCCTAAGCATTATCTCCCATCAATGACTGGCAAAAAGACTTATCCTTAATGTTTAATCAGTCAAAAAGTCTATCCACATGATAAAATTCTTGTTTGTATTATTATTTGCTTAGCAAGTACTTTCAAGAGGAAAAAAGATGATCACTAAGGATTTAAAAATTGATTTGTTATGGAGAGTTTATGTGGGTGGAGTTTTCTTTGAATATAGACTTACTGGAGTTAGTTCTTTTCTTTCTTTTCAGCTCACACAGTTTTATATAAGCTCAAGTGAATTAATTCATTAATAAAAGCAGATTTTCTATTTTTATTTTACCTTTGGGCTCTTTTATACCTTTGGAAAGCACACATACAACAAAATGGTATGTTGGACACTTTATTATTTTTACCTTTTTGACCCACCTATAGTAGATAATTAAGCATTAGCATCAGTGGACTCCAAGTCTGTACCCCTATAACTGCCTACATTAGGCAGACTGTAGATTAATTTTTTCTTAAAGCTATGGCAGCTGGTAACAAGCCTGTGCTGCTGCTGCTGCTAAGTCACTTCAGTTGGGTCCGACTCTGTGTGACCCCATAGACGGCAGCCCACCAGGCTCCCCCATCCCTGGGATTCTCCAGGCAAGAACACTGGAGTGGGCTGCCATTTCCTTCTCCAATGCATGAAAGTGAAAAGTGAAAGTGAAGTCGCTCAGTCGTGTCCGACACTTCGCGACTCCATGGACGGCAGCCCACCAGGCTCCTCCGTCCATGGGATTTTCCAGGCAAGAGTACTGGAGTGGGCTGCCATTGCCTTCTCCAACAAGCCTATGACTTGGTTTCAATTATTACCCCTTGTGTTCTGAGTTTCACTGACCCTAGTATAGAAGAAATACAGATGTTGCTCTCTTGTGAATGTAATTTTTCTTCCAATTATTACATATATATGGCATCATCAATTAGAATGGGTTAAGGTGAGATTGTTGCACATAATTTGATACCTGATATAGAAAGTACCAAGTGCACACTCATTGAATGGTTGACAACTTTAGGAGATTCTGGGCTTGGTCCCTCGTAGTGGCAGTGTGTGGAAGCCGCTGTTGATTTTGTGACTAGTTACAGAGAATTTTTTCTTGGACTTGCAGTCACAGAATAGATAGCTGTGAGGCAGTATCTGGGGGAAGGCTGAGAAAGTAAAGCATGGAAAATGTGGGTATAAACTAGAGAGCTGAGTTTCCAAAAACTTTGAGGGTCTGGACCTTTTGAGGAGAAGATATGGTTGAACAAATGGAAGAAAATACTCTTCCCTCCAATTTTACTGCAGTAATTGAGAAGAAGAGAAAAAAGGAGAGAAATTAGTGAAATAGGAAATTACTGAAATAGGAGATTTTTATAAAATCATAAAATGGATATGAGGACTGATTTTTCAAGATGTGGAAATATTTGCTTGGATCTGACAATAGTAATTTAAAGGGGTTCTGTAGTCCATCCCCCCCCCGCCCCCCGCCCCCGGTAATTATTTCAGTTTTATTGATTTCAGTTCAGGTGCGTTCTGAGCACAACAGTAGGAATTTTAGGAAATATCTACCTCCCTGGGGCAGGGGGTGGGGGAGGGGCATCGCAGAAACAATGAGAACAGTTTTGCTTTATCTGGGTGAAAATTACTATGGGTATATATGAAAATAATCATTTATGTATCACACTTTTTATTTTACATGGGAGACCTTTAGAAAGGTCTCATGGTAACCATGACCAAGTAGCATCCCTATATCTTCTAGGACAAAGAATCACATGAAGTAGGTTTCAATTATGGTATATATGATGCTTTTAGTTTTGGACGTTGGCAAACTCTTTGAAATCACACTTCTATACAGTGACTTTTAGTGTGATGCATCTTCCTTTCTCCTTCTATGTCCCTTTCCTCTTTTCCTTTCTTTCCCTCCATCCTTTCTATCCTTTCTTTCAATTAGAGATAGTTTCTTTTCAATTAGTATGTATGCTGCTTGCCCAGCTGTAAAATAATACATAACATGTGTTCCTTAAGCTGTATGCAAGATCACCTTTTTGATTAAGGACTAAAGAATCCTCAGTGGGTTTCTTATATGAACTAAGAGCACTCTCATTTATTTTATACAATTAAAGAAACTGAGGAACTGTTGGAATTCATTTTACAATTGTGAAGTGATGATCATTTGAAATAAAGTATCTTTATTGACTCAGCAGTTTACTAAACCTGGAGTGAAATTTTTCAGATTTTAAGGCATGTTGAGTATTTGCTCACTAAGAACAAGATAAAGGAATATCACGGTCTAAAAGGAGAACTTTTACATTTTCAGAAAGTCTTCCTGCAGTGAGATATTCTGTGCAACCGTGTACTTACAACCTGAAGGGAAGTCCTTAGTTGTGTTTTTCTGGCAAGTCTTCCACATAAGATGCATTCGTCTCTGTTCTTGATGTGGGTTGTTTCTTGAGAATAGTTTGATTTAAGGTTCAGTTCAGTTCAGTTCGGTTCAGTCACTCAGTTGTGTCTGACTCTTTGTGACCCCATGAATTGCAGCACGCCAGGCCTCCCGGTCCATCACCAACTCTCGGAGTTCACTCAGACTCACATCCATCAAGTCAGTGATGCCATCCAGCCATCTCATCCTCTGTCGTCCCCTTCTCCTCCTGCCCTCAATCCCTCCCAGCATCAGAGTCTTTTCCAATGAGTCAACTCTTTGCATGAGGTGGCCAAGGTACTGATGTAAGGTTGCTGCTGCTACTTGCTGCTAAGTTGCTTCAGTCGTATCCAACTCTGCGACCCCATAGATTGCAGCCCACCAGGCTCTCCCATCCCTGGGATTCTCTAAGCAAGAACACTGTAGTGGGTTGCCATTTCCTTCTCCAAAGCATGAAAGTGAAAAGTGAAAGTGAAGTGGCTTAGTCGTGTCCAACTCTTCGTGACCACATGGACTGGAGCCTACCAGGCTCCCTGTCCATGGGATTTTTCCAGGCAAGAGTACTGGAGTGGGTTGCCATTGCCTTCTCCAGATTTAAGGTTAGAGGGGGTTAATTATCACATGCAACCAAAAGGAAACATTAATAAATTATCTTAAGGATACTAAACAGGAGATGAAATCCAGATATTCTTGGAAGAAAGTTGTGGATTGACCAAAGTTATGATTATAGAGAGAACTGATAGAATAACAAACTGTGCATTAGTTTGTAGTGTCCAGAGTGAACAGACTGACACTGTCCCCTAGCAGCACCCACCAGTGCACTAACATTTCTCAGTTTCTCTGTCACCAGAGGAAGGGGAAGGAATCAAGTGTCTATATTTGGCAGAGCTTCCCTGGTGGCTCAGAGGTTAAAGCGTCTGCCTGCAATGCGGGAGATCTGGGTTTGATCCCTGGGTCGGGAAGATCCCCTGGAGAAGAAAATGGCACCCACTCCAGTATTCTTGCCTGGAGAATCCCATGGACAGAGGAGCCTGGTAGGCTATAGCCCACGCGGTCCCAAAGAGTTGGGCAAGACCGAGCGACGTCACTTTCATTTTCTTTCACTAAGTTAAAAACAGCTGTGTGTTGTCGAACACCTGTGTTTTCTAGGCATTGGGCAAGGCATTCTACCTGTTATCTTTAATCCTTTTAACAGATCCCTCAAACTGCTGGTGGTTTTCTCTAAATTCTGGTTTATTTTTTACCTTCATAGTAGTTATCTTGTTTTTGTATGTTTATTTAATGTTTATAGTTTTCTTCACTAAACTATGAGCCCTGTCAGGGTAGATACCATGACTATTTTGTTCAAACCTGTACACCCAGTTTCTAGCACAATGTGTGACACATACGAAGTTCCTAGTAGATATTTGTTGAATAAATAAACAAATGAGCGGCAAAAACAAAAGATAAGGGAAAGATGGAAGGAATGAAAGGAAGAAAAGGGCAGAGCTGGGATTCAGACACAGTTGGTTTGATTTCAGATCACATCTCTTCCCAACCATGAAAATATCAGCATGGTTTCACTTCATCTGGAATATTATTCTTGATTATATCCTTAACTGATAAAATTTTCCTAAGTTCTTAGAGCACTGCAAACTTGTTTACATCTTATTCTGAGACCTCTTACATCTTACCCTGAGAATGAATGCCATGAAAAAGGCTGTCCCATCTTTTTATCATGCTGTTGGAATAGTGCAACCATTCTATGCTAACAATTCTCTCCAGAAATATAGGTTTCATATTCTAGATTTTTGGGTTTCTGTTCCTCCTACACAAAGAGAATGCACTTCTTTCTTTCTCTTCTGAGACTGATCCTTAATTTCGATCCTTGTGCTAGAGTGATTGTTGCATGCCTTGCTGAGTTTTTGCTTGAGGAGATGTGTGTCACTCTAATTAAAGATAGCTTGTGGGAGGAGTCAGGCCAACCCTAGGAGCTCCTATCCTGGCAGGTGCCAGGCACTGGGGCTTGGTTTGGTCATTCAGCAGTGACCTCTTTCTACTTAGTTCAGTTTTATTGCTTGAATTTTTCCTTTACAAATATCATTGTCAATAAGTTTTTTTGTCGTTGTTGTTTAAACATTGGTATTTGCACGACACTATCAACTATTTCATTTCCTTTTATTCCTAGTGTCATCTTTTAAAAAGCCTTATTATGTTCTTCCATCTGTTTTCCAGGATGGGAGGAAATGTAAGAATGTAGAGAGTAAATGCAAGAGGAGAAGGCAATGGCACCTCACTCCAGTACTCTTGCCTGGAAAATCCCATGGACGGAGGAGCCTGGTAGGCTGCAGTCCATGGGGTCGCTAAGAGTCGGAAACGACTGAGTGACTTCACTTTCATTTTTCACTTTCATGCGCTGGAGAAGGAAATGGCAGCCCACTCCAGTGTTCTTGTCTGGAGAATTCCAGGGACGGGGGGAGCCTGGTGGGCTGCCGTCTCTGGGGTCGCACAAAGTCAGACACGACTGAAGCGACTTAGCAACAGCAGCAGTAGCAGCAAATGCAAGATTCACCTAATCTTTTTCCACCTAGTGAGAAAGCTGTCATTGTAGTTAGGCTTTCAGCGATGCTATGTAGCCTTGAAAGTATACATTGTTAAGGCTGTATAGATGTGGTTGGTTCCAACAGGAATTCTGTATCTCCCAGGTATTTTGAATGGTATTTAAATCTTGATGTCAACTTAAAGAGCCCGATATAAATTCCCAAGGAGAGTATAAGAAACAGATCTCTGTGATGTGAAGCTTCCTGGAAGCTCTGACCATCTGAGAATCTATCATTTGAAGCAGTCTGGCCTACTTACTAGTTAGTATCTTAGTAAAGAGTAAGTCTTTACTAAGAGTCTTCACATTGGATGGTATAACAGTGGTCAATGTGATGTCCATGTTGCCCTCTGAAAACTCTTTAAAGGAGATTACACCAGTCAATCCTAAAAGAAATCAACCCTGAATATTCACTGGAAGGACTGATGCTGAAGCTGAAGCTCCAGTCCTTTGGATACCTGATGCGAAGAGCTGACTCTTTGGAAAAGACCCTGTTGCTGGGAAAGACTAAGGGCAGGAAGAGAAGGGGGCAACAGAGGATGAGATGGTTGGATAAAATCATGGACTCAATGGACATGAGTTTGAGAAAACTCCAGGAGACAGTGAAGTACAGGAAGCCTGGTGTGTTGCAGTTCATGGGGCTGCAAAGAGACACGACTGAGCAATTGAACAGCAGCAAATCTCTTTTGCAGTTTGGTAAATCCTTTTCTTGGTAGCAAATGTTTTCTTCCAAGGAGAGTGTTTAGCTTCTGTTGGAAATTAATTCAACTCCATAAATATAGACTGACTACTGAGTGTATTCAAAACAGAACATAGATGCTGCATTGGAAACAAACGCAAATATATGGAGTTTCTGCTATCAAGAACCTTAGAATCTAGACATAATTATTGAACTTTCTTATTCTTTTTGTGTCCCTATGTCTAAATCAGTGTGTGGCTTAAAGGAGGAATTAATAAATGTTAAGTAAGTTGCACTGATTATTGCAGACAGAGGAGATATGTTATTCTCTATGCCTTAATAAAAAAAAAATTGTCCTCTAGGGAGTTCGAAAGAATTAAAGATAATCCGTTTAAGAAGAAGGACCTTAACTTAGGAAGCAGACTTTCCGATATTCTTTGAACATTGAATTGAATTTTATCAGTGGAAGAGGGGATGAAGAGACAGGTGCATCTTGTTACTGAGACAACTGGCACAAACATGGGTAGGGGATAGATGGAAGGAAACAGGGAAGTATGGGATAGGGGATAATGAGAAATCCAGTTTGACTGAGGTATAGGGTATGCATAAGCTAGAAAATTTAGTGTGATTATATCATTGTGGCACATAATTGTAAGCTAAGGCATTTGGTAGATTTGAGAGAGCTATCAATCCAAATAGCAAGTGGTATGGCAAGAGCTTTGCTTTTGAGAAGTTAGTTCAGCCAACAGTTTGTAGAGTTGATTAAGGGAGGAAAAAAGACTTTAAATAGGGAAACATCTTGTAAGATAGTTTAGGCAGGAGGTAAGAGGTTTAAACAAGAGTAGGTTTTGAGAACAGAATGTTAGAAACAGAAAGAAGAGACTTTGTTAATGTGGTGTTGACATTAATGTAGTGTTAACAGAAAGAAGAGACTGTATAATATGGTGTGCTAACCACATTATATCTGATGCTGGATTATATCTGATGGGGAGCATGAGGAAAAGAAAGGAGTCAAAACTACTCATTGCTTTCCCCTGTTCCCTGTTCTCAGCGCTGACTTTTTGAAAAGGCAGAGGGAAAATATCATGCTAATGATTTCATGTCAATGCTCAAATCCCTTGCATTTCATTGGTTAGATCCCCACTGAAAATTGAGGATACTTTTTCTTCCCATGGAGGCCTGGAAGGAAGATGTGTTTTTAAATGAATGAGAATATACTTAAAGATAAAATCACTTGATAATTGAAAGGCATAGCCTAAACACAGAAGATGTTAATACTAGGGACTCAAGTGTACAGGCAGGGCCTTGTTGATTTCAGGGACCTAAAGTAAAACTTGGCTACCACGAGTGAGAAGAGTGAAGATAACTGCGAATTATGCCATTCCTATCAGGTGGCTTTCACATAGAGATTAAAAATGACATCTGTGAGGAATAAAACAGGTGTGCACAGAGTCTGGTTACTTTTAAAACTCTCTCAGATAAAATGATGACTACAACTCCCTTGTTATATTGCTACATTCTGTCCTCCACAGACGGTATAGTCAAAGGAAATATTATGCGTTGGGTATAGGTCCTTTCTACTTGTCTCTCTCAAGGGAAAAGGAAATAGTGCAGGAAAATACATTCATGACTAAGAAAAGACAATGAAATAAGATTTTTAAACTTTTTCAAGAAAATGGAATAAAGTCAAGCTGATTTTCAAAAGGATTCTTATCATTCTCATTGCCGTATCATTCAGACTAACACTAACATGCATTAATTCCTTTATTCATTCACTCAATAAGAATATATATTCAGGATTCTTTTGGATATAAGGTGGAATTTAAAATGGTGAATGAAGAGTTAGTCATCAGGAATTTGTACTCTATTATGGGAAGAGATGAAATATACATATATGTATAAAAGGAAAAAAAGTAACTGTTACAAAACCTAGTGATTTCGCTCTAGGAAATGTTTTGCCCAGTGTTTCTCCTGGGAGACCTGCAGGAGTTGTTCTTCTCCATTCAAATGTATTCAGTTGTATGTACTGTATGCACCTTAGCCTGCTGACACACCGAGCCTCTTGCCAGTTCGTCATCAAAGGGCTCTCTTTCATAACCTGTGTATGACTTAAGTTTCTGTCTCACTTGTACCTATCAAGCTGTTCATTTTATGTATTGCCTAATAGATTTCAGTGAAATGCTTTTTGAATGAATTACAGACATGCTCTCTTATATTCTATCAATTGAGATATTTTAGGTTAAAAATCTTAAAAATTTATGCATCCTATGGGAAAGTTAAAGTCTGTTGCTTTTCCACATCTTAAGCTTTTATATGTTTTTTAAAACTCCAAAACAACTTTTGAGTGCCTTCTGTGTAACCAGAACTGTAGTAGATACTACGTATTAGTTTAAAAATATACCATGTGGAATTCCTGCCACCCCTGGATACTGCTGCGTACTAGCTGTGATCTTAGGCAAATCATGTAACCTCTTGGAACCTTAGCATGCTCATCTGTAAAGTGAGAATATTACCTACTGCATGTTGTTGTTTTTTAAAACAGCTTTGAAAGTGAAGTTGCTCAGTCATGTTCGACTTGAGATATAATTGGCATATAATAAACTTCATATATTTAGAGTAGAATTTGATGTTTTGATATATGTATACATCAGTCAAGCCATTTCCGCAGTCAAGATAATTTACATATATATAATCCTAATGGTTTCTTAATGCCCCTTCAGAGTCCCTTACTCTACCCTTCCTTGATCTGTTTTCAGCCTCATCCCTAGGTAATCACTGGTCTGTTGCCATTATAGATTTCATTAAAATTTTTGTTTTATGTAATTGGAATCATACGTTATATACAATTTTTGGTCTAGTTTCTTTCATTCAGCATGATTATTTTGAGATTCACTCATGTTCATGTCAATAACTTATTTTTAAAATTGAGGATTAGTATTTCATTGTAAGTAGATACCACAATTTGATTATCCATTTAGGTTCTTTCTAGTTTTTGGCTGTTACAAATGAAGCTTCTTTGAACATTTGTCTTTAGGTGGACATGTTTTTTCATTTCTTTTGTATAAATACCTAGGAATGGAATAATTAGGTTACATAGGTGCATGTTTAACTTTATAAGAACTGCTGATTTTTCCAAAGTGGTTTACCATTTTACATTCCTACTAACAATTTGTAAGAGTTCCAGCTGTCCCACATTCTTAACACTTTGTATGTTTAGTCTTCAGTTTTAGCTATTCAAGTGGTCTGTAGTGGGTGATTCACTGTGATTTTAATTTTTATTTCCCTAATGACGGATGATGTTGAGCTTTCTTCATGTGCCTTTTTGTCATCCATGTATCTACTTTGTTGAAGTGTCTTTTAAATCTTTTCCTGTTCTTTTCTCTTTTTAAATTGGGGTTGTCTTTTTTTATTGAGTTGTAATAGCTTTTTCATTTTTGAAAAAATATGTTATTTGTCAGATAATGTTTTGTGTATATTTTTACTGGTCTGTGGCTTGCCTCTTAAGTGTCTTTTGAAGAGCCAGTGTTTTAAATTTTGATAAAGTCCAATTATTGCTTCTCTTTTGTATTTCATACTTTCTGTGTCACCTTTGGGAAATTTTTGAAAACCCGAAGTTGCCAAGATTTTTTTCTAAGCATTTCATTAGAAGTTTTATAGTTTTAGATTTTAATTTAAGTCTATGATTTGTTTTATTTTTATAATAGGCTGAGATGCGGTTTCAAGTTTATATTATTGCTTATGGCTATCCAAGTTTTCTAGTGCTATTGTCTGAAGAGGTTTTCTTTTTCCCCATTAAATTGCTATGGCAGTTTTGTTGAAAATATGTTGACCATATATGTAGAGGTTTATTTCTGGAATCTCTACTCTGTCCCATTGATTTACTTGTCTATTTTTTATGCTATTATCCTGATTACTTGATTACTGTAGCTTCATAGAATGAGATGGGAAGTGTTAGCTTCTATTCAGTTTTCTGGAAGAGTCTGTATACAATAGGTGTTATTACTTTTTAATATGTGAAAGACTTCACTAATGAAACCATCTGGGCTTGGAGTTTTCTTTCTGGGAAGGTTTTTAACTACAAATTCAATTTTTAAAAATAGGTATAGGGTTATTTAGGTTATCTGTCTCATCTAAAGTATGCACTTTATGAATATATGGTGATGTTACCTCTCATTTATGACAGGAGAATGTAACTATAACAGCAAACATAATATTGCTTTCCTGTGTTCTGTTTTGTTGATTTCTGTTTCTGGTCTTATTATTTTATTTTTTTCTTCATACTTTAGGTTTCAGTTGCTCTTATTTTTCTAGTTTCTTAAGGTAAGAGCTGAGATCACTGATTTGTGACTCCTTTTTTCAATACGGGTTTTAGTGCTATAAAATTTATTTCTAAGTAATGCTTTAGCTGTGTTTCATAAATTTTAAAATGTGGTATTTACATTTTTATTCAATTCAAAAGACTTTCTAGTTTCCCTTTTGATTTCTTCTTTGATTTCTGTGTCATTTAGAAGTGTTATTTTCTAATATTTTTATATTTTCCAGCTGTCTTTCTGTTGCTGAATTCCTAGTTTTTTGTTGGTTGGCAAATTCTATTAATGTAAACTGGATAAAGCTGGTTGAAAGTGTTGCCCCAGTCTTCAAAACCCTTACTGATTTTTTTGGTTATGTGTTCTATCATTCATGCAGGGAGAGAGATTCTGAGAACTCTGATGAAATTTCTTCCTGACATCTTACTAGTTTTTCTTCCTTGTATTTTGAAGCTCTATTAGAGCTTCAAAATGTATTAGATACATTTTTAGAGTCATTATGGCCTCCTAATGAGTTTACCCCATTATCATTGTATAAGAATCCCTTTATCCATAGTAATATTCTTTGCTTTGAAATATGCTTTGTCTTATAGCCACGGCAGCTTTCTTTTTATTAGTGGTACCATGGGATGTATTTTCCATCCTTCTACTTTTATAGTATTGTGTCTTCATTTTAAAAATGGATTTTGTATAGCCTGCATGCAGTTGTGTCTTGCTTTTTATCCAGTATGACAATCTCTCCCTTTTAATCTCTCCCTTATTAATTCCATGTTTTAATTGTATTTTAGTAGTTGCTTCAGTATTTATAAAATACAATTAAAACATGGAATTAATAAGCCAATAAGGGATTTTAAATGAAATTTAACATTTTAAATAAATTTTTATAGCAATCCTATACAACTTATCACAGTCTTACCTCAAGTAATATCTCACAGGACACAAAGGATGAGAATCTTATAATAACATACTTTCTTTTTTCCTTCCCAGCCTCTGTGCAACTGTTACACTTGATCTTAGTCAAAAGGCTAAGAAAAGTTCTCTCTGTGCAATCATTGTCTTACATATTACTCCTACATATGTTATAAATCTAAAGATAGTTATTTTTTTTAATTAAGTTTATTTATTTTTTTAATTACAATACTGTATTTGTTTTGCCATACATTGACACGAATCAGCCATAGGTGATTTTTTTGTTTTGAATAGTCAATATTTTAAAGATATTAAAAAATAAAGTCTTTTGTATTTACCCAGATGTTTACCTTGTTGTGTTCTTTTTTCTCTTTGTGTAGATTCAGATTTCTGTTAGTCAGTTACCTTCTCCTTGAAAGACCTCTTTAATATTTCTTGTAGGATATGTCTGCTGCTGAGACGGTGATTTTTCATCACCTTTTATATTCATGAAAAGTCTTTATTTTGCTAACTATAGACTATTAGATTAACTTTTTGTGGTTCAATAATTTAAAAATATTGATCCATTGTCTTTTAGCTTATATTGTTTTCAGAAAGCTGTCTGCTGTAATTTTTATTATGTTTCTTTGTGGATGGTGTATCATTTCCTCTGGTTGCTTGTAAGATTTTCTCTTTATCATTGACTGTAAGCCACATTATTGCTATGTGCCTTAGTGTAGTTTCCTTAATGTTTGGTGAGCTTGGATTTTTGAGATTCTTGTATCTGTAGGTTTATTTTTTTGTCACATCTGAAAAAATTTCAGCCATTATTACTTCAGAACTCTTTATTCACTCCTATTCTTTGTGGAATCCAATTATATATGTTTTAGGAGGCTTGAAGTTGTTCTTCAGTTCACTGATTCTGTTCACAATTTTTTTTTCACCTCCAATTCAGTTTCATTTTAGATTGTTTCTGTATATAAGTCTTGAAGTTCACTTTGTCTTTGTCCTTCAGTGTTGAATCTGCTTTTAATTCTTCTCCCATGAGTTTTCATCCCAGACATTGTATTTCTTTTATATCTAGTAGTTACAGTTGAGTCTTTATTATATATTCAAGATCTCTACTTAGTATGTTTAGTATTTGCTTTAGCTTCATAGGCAAATAAGATGCAATTAATAACTATTTTAATATCTGTATACTAATTCTATCATCTGTGTCATTTCTGGATAAATTTCAATTGATTGCTTTTTCTCTTCATAATGAGTGGTATTTTCCAGCTTCTTTTTATACTGATGATATTTTATTGGATGCCAGAAATTGTGTAAATTTTACCTTGTGAAGTCCTGAATCTTTCAGTATTTCTATAAATATTTTTAGATTTTTTTCTGGTATGTAGTTAATATACTTGGAAACAGTTTGATCCTTTCAGTACTTGCTTATAATCACTGTCAGTTGGAACCAGTGTCTTCTTTAGGGCTAAGTTTCTACACTGCTGAGGCAATACTCTTCTGAGTATTCTATCCAGTGTCCTGGCATTATGAAGTTTTACACTTCGATAATGGGAAATTGAATTATTCCTGGATTTGTGTGAGTTCTGGGGATTGATTATATATTTTTCTAACCTTGGCTGGTTTTCTCACACATGTGTGCTTATCAGTAATTGTGAGGGATTCTCTTCCAGACTTCTGAAGTCTGTGTGCAGGTCTCTCTCCTCTATTACTTTGCCTTATCAACTATATCCACCTTGGCCTCGCTAGACTCCCATCTTCATTTTCTTAGACCATTAGGCTCTGCCTCTATATTCTGCAGTTAGTAATTTCTTTCTTGAAGCAGTAAGCTTGGACAACTGTAGGGAAGACCTCATTTGTTTTTCCTTTCTCAGGAATCACTGTTCTTCATTGCTTGATGTCTAGTTTCTGAAAACTGTTGTCTATGAATTTCATCCAGTTTTTTTTTTCTAGTTGTTTAACCCAGAAGAATAAATCTAGTCCCTTTTAGTCCATCTTTGTCAGGGACAGAAGTCTCCACATATGTGGATAAATATATGATATATATTAAGCATTCAGTATATTGAGTGCTTCACACATAAAAAGTACTAATTGATCATTACTATTGTCATTTCTCCACCCGCATCCTGTTCAATAATGAAACTTAACTTTATATACCACCTATATGAAGCCTTCTAGATGAATGTTATTCTTTATTCTTTGTACTCATATCACTTTAAATGTACTTTCATTATGACATGGATTATAAATTTTGGTTTACTTGTTTGTAGTTTGTCATAGATTATAAGTTCTTAGACAAATGAGGTCTATCTTATTTACCTATTCTTAAGTTTCCAGCATATAGTAAATGCTTATATTTTGTTGCATAAATGAATAATCGAGAATATCTTACGTCTTTTAGGAAATATTTAAGAGTAGAATTCTTGATTAGGAAGGAAAGAGAAGGAAGGTTGATTAGAAAGGTTTAGTGGTATGAGAATGTTTGAGCAGAATGAAAGTGGAGAGTTCCAGAGAGCAGCATGAAAGCAGAAGGTGGTTGGTTGATAATATGTGACAATGATAATGATAATAACACTAGTAAATACTTCTACTACTAAAGTTATTATGAAGGTGAGAAAGGCTAGAGAAGTACAGAATGGAGAATAAGAGAGTTTTATTATAGTGTGTCAATGAAACCATTTTGTGAAACCTTAAGCACCTTGCTGAATATAGACGATAACATTGGTAGCATTACATAAATGTGTACTGTGTGAATAAGTATAACTTGATTTGTTATAATAGAGGCTTTTAAACAAAGTGCTGAGAGAACACTATACTTTTGTAATAAGTGAACCTTGGAAGGAAGTGGTAGGAATAGATTAACTGAGAAGAAAAAGAAATCTTAGATAGTAGAGAACAGCATAAATACAAAAACTACTATAGGCAATAAATAACCATAATAGAAGGAACAAATGGACCTTGGAGCTGGGTTCACTAGGGCTTCGCTCCTATCTCTGCCACTTGGTGTAATTCTGGAAAATTGCTTAGCTTATCTGAGACTCAGTTCCTTCATCTGTAAAATGGGTGTGGTTGTTGGGAAGATTATATGATGCATAGAATAAATTTATTTTATGTCTGGCAGATAGTGGGTCCAATAACTATTAGTTTCTTCTTTTTAGACTTTCTATATCTTCTGATGAGGAAAGAGAAATGCTTCAAGAAGGACTTTGTGACCCCTCATCACTTTGTATAAGAGCCCAGGTATAATATATAATTTATGAGTATAACTAATGTTCCCATTTATTTCCTATTTCCATGGCAAATGAGGATTGAATTGTATTTTTGTGGTCTAGTCTTAAGACCTTAGGTAACTTTAACACTTAGTTTCTTTGCATCTTCTAGTTTTAACTTATGTTTATAACTATTAGAATTATTGGCTAACTTTACATACAAATGAAACAATTTTACAACCACAGTTCAATATTTTTCAGAAATCTTTCTATTATAGGGAATATATCTACAGAGTGAAAGATTGGAAAGATGAGTATCAGAAATTCTAAAGTTTTCCAAGTCTGGAAACCACTTGTATTCTTTTCAGTTATTTGTTTTAAGAGTAAAATCAGTTTGATGTCAATTTCCCATCATGGGAATCATATAATATAAGGTACTGAGTAAAGTTTAGAAACTTTTGACTTTTAAATAATAATCATACTTTAAATCTCCAGTTGGTTTATAAAAGACCATTATTAATGTGCACTTACAAAAATTTTTGGATACATGAATTTTAAAAGGAGTTTTAGAATAACTAAAACAGAGTAACCTTTTTTTTTTTTCCACTGAAGGAAAAATTCTGGACTCTATCAGTTAGCCAACTCCATGCTTGGTTAAGAGAGCTAAAGAATTTGCTGTCAGTAGAATAAAAATTGATAAGCTGTAGTAGTCTTGGAGTCAATTTTCAGCACTGTTTTTGGCTGTTGAATACTTACATTGACATATACTACTCATAGGTATAGTGTATAATGCTGCTAATCCTTCCAAATGAAGAACCACCTTTAATCATCTACCTGGTTTCTCAACTTCTGGGTTCTGAGTTGGCAAGGATCTGGCATGTGGTGGCACCTGACTTCATCTGCTGTTTTCGCTATAGACTAGTTCTTTGCATTTATGAGTCTTAGTATGGCATTGATGACAGTTTGCATGGTTTTAGTTTAAGACATGTTGCCTCCAGGATACTTGTAAGCATGTTGAGAGGCTGAGTTTTGATGAATGTCACAAAACTCCTCAACAGGGCATGAACTGAGACCAAGGACCCAACAATATTAATAATTCAGCATTTGACAGTATTGTGGATATTAATGCATTTGTAGTTCATCTTGACAAACCTGGTCCCATTCACATGTGAAAATGAGTTTAGTCATCTAATTTTAGTTTCTGCTGAGTATTTTTATACTTTTTTTCAAACTGGACGAAATGAAGAAAATAATCACTTTGTAGAGATGCAAGGTTCATAGCTATGAACACGTAACTATGTGTTGAAAAATAAAAGAAATAAAAGAAAATCTTGATTTAATGAAATAATGGTTAGGAATTCTTATAGTGCATTAAGGCTGATTTGTGATATTTTAAATTGCCCATTTATTTAGAATTTGAATGTAAAGTACCTATTTTGGTATTTCAGCTAAACATATAACTCCTAACTTTAAATAACCAGTAAATTTATGTAATCTATGTTGGTAAACTGTATAAAGCATTTATAATAAAACTTGAAAGTGAAAGTGAAGCCGCTCAGTCGTGTCCGACTCTTTGCAACCCCATGGACTGTAGCCCACCAGGTTCCTCTGTCCATGGGATTTCCAAGGCAAGAATACTAAATAAAGCTTAAAACATGCTAATAATAAGTACATATAATAGCTAAACATATTCAGTATTTTACAAATTGCTTTCATGGGTAAATAAATGTATCTTCTTGTATTAAAATGCCATAGTAATGACACAATTCTATTTAATTATTAGTAACTCTAGGACACACGTCATAATTTGTGGGTCCTAGAAATAATATGGCAGTGACTGGAGTGGAAAGATCTTGCTCCTTAAAATTCGGTGACTTGTTGAGCTGTTTGAATAATCTATGTCCTTCTGGCACGTATCCACATACATTTTATGATCACAAAAGAATTATTTTAGATCTCTAAACTAGCATCTTTTAGGCTAATATTACCACTTTGTTGTAAAATTTATTCTTTTAAAGGGTATAAATGAAGAATTTAAATTTTTATGTGAAGAAAAAGGATATTATTTCCCCTTGAAGTATTTGGGTCTATATTTCTACCTAGAAATTCTTACTGTTATATTCAAGTTGAGCTGCAAAGAGGAAAACTTATAAATTTAAAAAAAAGACTTTGTGGTGATAAAATGTGATTTATATTACTTGGTGAAAGACATCAACTTAACACTAGAAGGAAATAAATCTAATGGACACTATTTTATTTTGATTGCTTATATGCTTTTAATAAATTTCAAAATAGACTTAGTTTCAATATTATATTCTAATTTGCATATATCTTCAAATGGGTAATTATGTCCACATGATAAATATGTGGGGTTAATAATGATAATTTGCTACCTGTGTCATGAAGCAGCTCCTTTTGATCCTTACATAAAAAATTCCATAGTTTTCTTGGTACATCTTTAGAGTATGAAAAATCCAAGTTAAAAGGAAAAAGAAATAACACTATAAAAATGTCATCTTGCCAAGAAGTGAATTATATATAAGGTCTGAAAATAAGTAGAAACGAATTAGAGGTGCATTTTAGATAGCAGACTGGATCCATTCAAATAATTTGCAGGAACGGTTTCATTATGCTACAGTTGTAATAAATGATATTGTGCTACAAGCTTAAAATAAAAATGGAATACGTTTTAAACCAAAATCTAGTTTGGTAACTTTGGTTCAGTTTCTTGCCACTTCTATATCCCTTGCAAAGGAGAATGCACTATATCTTTGTGAACAACTTGAATTGCTCTTGCACTGGAAAATCATAAAGTCCAACTTGGCTCTTGGCACAGATTAGGTAAAGCTGATTTTAAAAGAGAAAAATCGGATACTCAGCAAACCCTAGTGGACTCTTCCCTGGTAGCTCAGCTGGTAAAGAATTTGCCTATAATGCAGGAGACTCTGGTTCGATTCCTGGGTCGGAAAGATCCCCTGGAGCAGATCATGGCAACCCACTCCAGTATACTTGCTTGGAGAATCCCCGTGGACAGAGGAGTCTCACAGGCTATGGGGTCACAAAGAGTCGGACATGACTGAGTGACTAAGCAGCAGCAAAACCTAGCAGATATTTTGACACAATCTTGGAGCTGATAAGAGTCGTCAGAAATTTAAATATTACCTTTCCTACCACAGAAACTTCACTAATAAATGACTTTGAATATTTTATGAATGACTAAGCATTCTTTTTGTTTTTTACTAATAAGTTCTCTGGAAAGCTACGACTTTCTTGGGATGGTTTTACTTTTGGAGAGAAGAGTGTTGAAGAGAAGGTACTGATGATGTGTCACATAATTTTACAACTTTCATAACTGCTTTTAACTACAAAACTATCTCTGATTAAAATAACAATTGAGCTTGTAATTTTATCTGAACAGCTGCTGCTACAGGGGGTCATTACCTTGGAGAGCTCGAAAATAATCGTACTCCTGGTACATGAGTTATGTAGTCTTGTGTTTTACAGCAAAGCACAAAGTTTAAAGCCTATAGAAGAATGTTATTTGAAAGCTGTCAAACCATGTTAAAAAGACTGCATCGTCAAAAGGCCCTGGTGGCCACGATTCTGCATGTAGCCTTGTCTTACTCATTATAAAATGCATGTTTATAAAGTTCCACAGAGCATCCAATTCCCAATTCACTTATATCAGCAAGACTTAACTTGCTCATTAATCTAAATTCTTTTGCAACTTTAATCTACATGTTTAATTAATCATAAAATGAGGCGGTAAGTAATTTCAGCAATGTGTGGCTTGTTATCAGATGCATTTAATCACTCTTCTGTGAGCTCATTTGGAAACACCTGAAGATGTCGAGTGCAGTTTGAATAAGCATAAATTATTCTTTGTCAGTGTACTTCACTCAACTAATAAGACATTAATTTAAAAGGCACTGTTTGTCATTTTTAGATCTTTACCAATATTTTTAGCTTAGCAATATAACTCTAATTGTATATATGATTCACAACTAGTGCCCGACATAGGAAAGGGTAAGAGTTTAATTCATTTTTCTTATTTACATGTAATTATGTCATGTAATCTTAGTTTTTAATGAGGATTAACCATCTTGTAAGTATTCATATGCTTTTGGAATAAGGTACTAATGAATTATAGTTGGAAAAATTATTTGTTGGTACAAAGACTTGTGATTCCTTATTTCTTGTCTAGGTTAGGTCTGAAAAGGTTTGGGACAGGGCTTTGATTTGAGGACGTAGATAGTGCATAGAGATTATATGATGCAGATGTTAACTTTAAATAATTCAAGTAAAATAGCCATATTCAGCCATCCCACATAATAACATATGTAATTCTTATATAGTATCAGGTAGCCTAAAATAATGACAGTCCCATTTTCCATCCTACTCTCCTAACAGTATTGCCTAGTTGATGACAGCATTTTTTTTAAAGACAAGAAACAAGAACAACAATACAAGCAAAAACTCACTCAAAGCTTCAGAGCAAAAGAAAATTCATGATGGCTGAATGAGTTATATATCTTGATGTCAGGACTATAGGAATAAGAATTTCATTTTATAGGATGTCATCACCTGTCCTGTTTATGCCATGAGAGCAGTGACAAATGGTAAGAATAATTATCTCAGTGGAAAGAAATTTATTTACCTGCCGTGGAGCATCCCTTTTCATCTTACTCATGAACTTATCTCACTCATATGCTATCTATGCATTGTCAGCAGTGAGCCAGAGGGGATGATTCCTGAAAACGGAATATTGGTTTGAGCTGAAATATAGCCATATTCTCCATTTTTATTTGATGCGCACACCTCCTGGGTTTCTTCCCTTTCTTCAGGGATCTTTTACACTGAGCTAGCAGTTATTTATATGTCCATTTCTTGCCTTATGCCTCATGTAAAAATTCTTCTCTCTGTTTTCTTTTCTAAGGGAAAGCAAAGTCCCAGGAATTGTCATTTGTATAATTCAAAGCATATAGGCCATAGCAGCACATTGTAATGGATGGCGCTTACCCTTATTTCACTTAAAGCACTATAAATTGTTTTCTTTAAGCCACTGATGAAAGTGTTATACCTTCTTTAGAGTCATTCTTGATGAGCAGCATTTCATTTGAACTTAACTTTCTTGATAAGAAAGTTTCCTCATTCCTATAAAACTTTAGTGGATAAACATATACAGTCTAATACGAAGGCTTGCCATCAGTTCTTCTTGATAAGAAACCTCAAACTTCCCTAGCTTCTCTTCCCCTGGAACAACTTGTGATACTTTTTATCCAGACAGATTTGTTTTCTAACTTACTATTTTGGTGCAAAGAAAGAACACAGTGTTCTCCTCTCTCATCCCAACTGATGTGTGAGAGGCAGGCCCTATTGTCCTATGAAGTTCCTTCACACAAAAACAATGATTTATTTTATCAAATGCTTATGTATTAGTTGTAGCTATTTGCCTATATTATGTACTTCAAGAGGAAAATGATAAACTCAGTTCCATATGGCTCTTATAGCCTCAAATATTTGAATATGTGCTTAGATAAATACACACAGTGTTACACACAACACACATAAACTGACACTTCTGCCCAGACACAAACAAACAAGGACATACCCCTTAAACATGCTTCTTTAGTGGAGACCTCACAGTTGGTTCAGTTCAGTTCAGTTCAGTCGCTCAGTAGTGTCCGACTCTTTGCGACCCCATGAACTACAGCACACCAGGCCTCCCTGTCCATCACCAATTCCCAGAGCCTACCCAGACTCATGTCCATTGAGTCAGTGATGCCATCCAACCATCTCATCCTCTGTCGTCCCCTTCTCCTCTTGCCTTCAGTCTTTCCCAGCATCAGGGTCTTTTCAAATGATTCAACTCTTCACATCAGGTGGCCAAAGTATTGGAGTTTGAGCTTCAACATCAGTCCTTCCAATGAACACCCAGGACTGATCTCCTTTAGGATGGACTGGTTGGATCTCCTTGCAGTCCAAGGGACTCTCAAGAGTCTTCTCCAACACCACAGTTCAAGGCATCAATTCTTGGGCCCTCAGCTTTCTTTATAGTCCAACTCTCACAGTTATTTAGAATGCACAATACCCAGAATGAGGAACTATTCCAATGGGTGCAACTGAATGAGTGGACCTTCCATCTCTAGCAGAACTGACAGAGATGGTTAGCAGGGCTCTGATTTTAATGTACAACTTCTGTGGCTGGAGGAATTACTGGTAAAGTGATTACTGATGGTAGAGAGGGATGGGTGAAGAATGAGTCAGGACCATGTGCAATGTGGTGTCTACTAGCAACGTCCTCAGGGGGAAGGTTTAGAAGTCCTGAGTCATCAGCTGCTGTGGGACTTAAGGCTCAGCAGATGAATGAGAATGTCACAGTGCAGTTGGTTACAGGCGTACTCCTGACTTCATTCTACAAGTCTCAGTATTTTTGTTGTTCAGTTGCTAAGTCATATCCAACTCTTTCGTGATGCTATAGTCTTTGTCTATAGGATAACCCAGACAAAAATACTGGACTGGGTTGCCATTTACATTTCCCAGGGGATCTTCCCAACCTAGAGACTGATCCCACGTCTCCTGCTTTGGCAGGTGGATTCTTTACTGCTGAGCCACTGGGAAGCCCCTCAATATCTTATTTGTGTTAAATATAAGAGAGCAATGATGTATTCAGTTATGCTTTGTGCTAACTCAGGACAAAGCCTAAATATTGCGCCTTCTCCTCGAACCAAGGTTCTTAAATGAAATTCTGTTCTATTTACCAAAGAGTTCATGTGTTATTTTTTATAAGCACATAATTTATGCCCACCCATCTTTCCTTTGAATCCAGGCTGTCTATAAACATTGTTTGCCTTTTTATAGCAAGCTTGTTTTTTCTTAATCATTTGAAGTTGGCTTTTATTAGAAGACCATTAGGCGTCATATCAGTGCAGTACATTCGGTGGCTTTATAAGAAGTTCTGATGCTAGATGTTCAAAGGTCTGCTCATATGGCGTCTTTATGGACCCACACAGCCTTGCTCATATATGAAAATAAGGTACTGAGTTACATAGATGGTTGAATGTGCATTTAGGTATTTCTTTCAAATTTTTATAGGAATGGGTTGACTTGAAGTTGTGCTAACTTTCCCAGTGCCCTCAGCTTAGAAACTGTGTACTTTTTTAGAAAGCATCTGAATCACTTATATTCAGGAGAACATAATAATATATACAGTATAAGAAACTGTATGTATTTTCCCCATCACTCACAGTTCACAGGATTGGCATGATTATAGCTCTTATTGTCATCATATTAACAATGTATTAATAGCCACTAATAATCACAATAACCACTAATAATCATTTTTAATGTACACTTCCAAGTATTGTATTTGAAAATCCCAGACTTCATATGTAGTAAATGAGGAAGTAAAGCCTATGACCTTCTTTAGAAAGGCTAATAGTCAGTTACTTGTTTTAAAGTTTTTTTAAAATCTATATTCCAAAAAGCTTCTTTGAAGTATACACAGGGATGTATTTGTAGGCAATTTCCAACTAACTAATGGGGGAAGTTCAGCAAGTTTGCTGTTTGGAATTTGGAATGGATATTTTTATAGAGAACATGTTATAGATGGTGATTTGATTACCTGGGCAACTTACTGAAATCCATTTAGCCTTATGTGGTGGTGGTTTAGTCGCTAAGTTGTGTCCAACTCTTGTGACCCAATGGACTGTAGCCTGTCAGGCACCTCTGTCCATTGGATTCTTCAGGCAAGAATACTGGAGTGGGTTGCCACTGCACTTCTGTAATTTAACCTTATAATATGACTGAATTATACTATTGAGAGTATGATAGTAGCTAACTGCTGCCTGTTGTGTTGTTTTGGTATGAAATCTCATTTTAAAATCTGGCTTTAATAACATTCTTTTGACCAATTTCTGATGGGGGATTTGACATTTCCTACTTCTACTACCAGTGCATACAGTGAAAATGAAAGACTCCTTGAAATGGAGTTTGGGAGGACTTCCTGCTGTCCTTAGCTATGGAAAGTAACTGGGTATCCTGGCTGAAGTAAGAGGGAATGGAAGATTGTGATGGCCCCGGCATGGAGATGGACAGTATTGCTGTTTAGTCGCTAAGTCCTGTTTGGCTCTTTTGTGATCCCACGGACTGTAGCCTGCCAGGCTCTTCTATCCCTGGGATTTCCCAGGCAAGAATACTGGAGTGGATTGCCTTTTCCTTCTCCAGAGATGGAACCTACACCTCCTGCGTTGGCATGTGGGTTTTTTTTTTTTTTTTTTTACCACTGAGCCACCTGGGAAGCCTATGGAGATATATATAACAAATAAAGGGCATCCTGTTGAAGGTTAATATGTTTTGAGAATGAAGAAGGAGCACTTTTTGATTTTACACCGATGAGCCAAAAGGGTAGAGATCAATACTTCTTCTCCTTCACCATGCTTTATAGTATAGTCCAAGTATTTTCGTTATATTTCTTCTACTTTCTTCTCAAACCCACTTCCATAATTTCAGCCTTTGTTTTTTAAATGGTCACACTGGTAATATTAGTTCACTTTCTATTATGAGAACAGTTTTGGAATGTATTATTGATTAGGTTTATATAAGATGAAGTGATATATGCATATAGGAAGGAGCTGAGATTGACTCAAACTAAGTGCAGGTAGCTCTCCTTCTCTAAGGATTCTGGGTATGCAGATTCAACCAACCACAGATCAGAAATATTGGGAAAAAGAAATCCCAGAAGTTTCAAAAAGCAAAACCTGAATTTGCTGTACAGTGTCAACTGTTTATGTAACATTATTGTTTAACTACATTATGTCTTTTTGTGAGTATCTCAAGAAAGTCATATGAAGGTGCAACTGGGTAATGGAAAGTTTATTTGGTCACATGTAAAACATCATCTTGAACCTCAGCAGTTGAATTATATCCCTTTTACTTCAAATTTGGCAAATTATATGTATTTTTTGATTGCCAAGGGGAAAGTATGAAAAAAGGAGAGTAGTGGGGAGAAAATGAGAGAAGTGGTATTTTAAAAGGCTCTAAAGATTTAAGTTGTCAGAAGAAACAGTTTGATGAATTATGGGGAAAATAGAATTTAGTTTCCCAAAGAACTACAGGGCTCAAAGTGTAGGGGGAGGGCCTTGGCAATACAAACCATGTATTTTTCTTAACCTGGGGAGTTTGGAAAAAAAAAGAGACACATTTAGCAAAGTGAAAACTCAGATGACTTCATGCCTACCAAGTGAAAAAAAAATCTAATCCTTTATCATCTAAGCACATAGTTGGGTAACTCACAAACAGAACTACCCAGTGTATAGGTTGCAATGGCAAGAAGCCAACAGTGAAATCAAACTCATAAGCACCCTATAGAAAACCCCTCAAATTACTGCTGTGCTGTTGCCAGCTGTACTGCCAGAGAACAAGAGCTGTACAGATTTCTATGGAATGATTAGGTTACTTAACACAGCTTGATTGGCTCTGTTCCTGCCCCTGTTCTCTTTGGCTGACAGCTGACCATCATACTGGTTTGGTTTGAAATAAGACTGAAGTGAACACAACCACTTATATGCACCTTCCTCTTGAATGCTTCTCTCCCTGCCCACCACCCCAAACCCACACACACCCTATATATCTTGCAAAAGAAGAGATCAATATAACCGTTTCTTTAAGTGAAGCATACTGAGTGGCATTTTGCTGTCTGGTTACTCCACCAATCCATCAGATTTTAGAAGAGACATTTTCTTGCTCTTTCATTTCTAAGTGTCTGAATTTATTGAATATGAAAAAATATCTTAAAAGTCAGAGTGAAAGTTTCTCAGTCATGTGCGACTCTTTGAGACTCCATGGACTATACAGCCCAGGGAATTCTCCAGGCCAGAATACTGGAGTGGGTAGCCTTTCCCTTCTCCAGGGAATTTCCCCAACCCAGGGATCGAACCCAAGTCTCCCACATTGCCTGCAGATTCTTTACCAGATGAACTACAAGGAAAACCCCAAAATATCTTAAATCCTTTAATTTTATTAACTTTTCTTCATTTTACTTTACTGCTTGCTTCATGATCCTAGCACTAGGATGGTTATTCAGAAGCCATCTATCTAATCTTACCCTTTTGCTCTTGGATAATCTCTGATAGGTAGGTACTTCTGTCTATAGTATTTCAAAGAAGATATCACAGGATATCTAGAAGGGCACTAGATGTCTTCAGTTGCTATACTACATGAATTAGAGAAATCTTTGAGTGAGCAAGGTGGTTTATTTAGCTCTTTTCCTGTTATACAAAAGCTCACTGATTCACATGTTCTAGTTTCCATTAAGTTAGGAGGCTTTCAGACTTTTTAAAATGTGATTCAGAGTAAGAAGTGAATTTCAAATCTGACCCAGGATACAATCAAAATTTTACATGAACAATACTTAAGTAAAACATCTTTTATTTTCTCTTTTCTTTCCCCTTTTACCTTTTCTTCTGTTGCTTCCTCTCTCCTCTGTTCCCTTCTCTCCTTTTTAATTAAAAAAATGCTGATTGGTACTCAGAAAATTAACTCTATCACTCATTCAACCTAGTCTGAAAAATATTACACTTAAAGAAACATGTTTTAAAACAGATTTGATCTGCATGTTCTTTGGTTTACAGGCTTTTTTTTTTTTAATTGGAGTACAGTTGATGTATAGATTTACCATTGTTTTTAAAGAACAGAGTCTCCTATTCAGGATACTAATTCCATTGGCTGTTTATCATTAGAAAGATAAAATTTGTACTCCACTAGTACCCCACTCCAGTACTCTGGCCTGGAGAATCCCATGGATGGAGGAGCCTGGTGGGCTGCAGTCCATGGGGTCACTAAGAGTCGGACACAACTGAGCAACTTCACTTTCACTTTTCACTTTCATGTATTGGAGAAGGAAATGGCAACCCACTCCAGCGTTCTTGCCTGGAGAATCCCAGGGACAGGGGAGCCTGGAGGGCTGCCGTCTATGGGGTCGCACGGAGTTGGACACGACTGAAGTGACTTAGCAGCAGCAGCAGTGGCATATATGGACTTCCCGGGTGGCTCAGATGGTAAAGATTCCACCTGCAGTGTGGGAGACCTGAGTTTAATCCCTGGGTTGGGAAGATCCCTTGCAGGAGGGCATGGCAACCCACTCCAGTATTCTTGCCTGGAGAGGACAAGAGGAGCCTGGAAGGCTACAGTCCATGGGGTCTCAAAGAGGCAGACATGACTAAGTAACTAAGTACAGTGGTATATATAACCTGTTAATAACACTGTGCACTAAATGCTTAATTATGCCAGATGTTGTATTAATGCTTTATACATACGTGCCATGAGAATTTTATTATTTAATCCTCATCATTAACCTGTAAGGTAGAAACTATTATTATACCCATTTTTATAGTTAATAAAATTGAGGCTTAGAGAGATATCAGGTGGTGCTAGTGGTAAAGAATCCATCTGCCAGTGCAGGAGACATAAGAGACATGGGTTCAATCCCTGAGTCGAGAAAATCGTCTGGAGGAGGGCATGGCAACCCACTCCAAGATGCTTGCCTAGAGAATCCCACGGACAGAGAAGCCTGGCAGGCTATAGTCCTTGGGTCGCACAGTCCAACAGGACTGAAGCGACTTAGTATCCACACGAGGAATATCAGCTTTACTGAGCAACACAGTAAATGATAGAGGTTGATTTCAAATTTGATATTGTTTGGCTCCATGACCGTGCTTTTCCCCTCAACTCTAATATCTTCTTAATTATAGCTCTGAAAAAAAGTTAAGTACTTTTGTGAAGAGTATGTATATCCTAAAGAAAGGCAGACTTATGATGATTGCTATGTATTTTTAATAATGTAAGTCAAAGCTTCTTGATAAAGTAATTTTCATTCTGTAAAGAAAAGGACAGAAGAAAGAAAAAAGAAATAAAGCCTGTCTCTCCAGAGCTATGAATATAAAAACTTGCCACTGTATTTAAATCTTGTTGTTTAGTTGCTGAGTCGTGTCCAACTTTTTGCGACCCCATGGACTGCAGCCCGCCAGGCTCCCCTTTCTATGGGATTTCCCAGGCAAGAATATTGGAGTAGGTTGCCATTTCCTTCTCCATATTTAAATCTTATATAATTAAATCTTGTCGAAGTCTTCTTTTTAAGGAAAAAAATAAATAGATATACCTGGAATTACATCTTATTCTACAGTTCAGTCATGTCCGACTCTTTGCAACCCATGGACTGCAACACGCCAGGCCTCCCTGTCCATCACCAACTCCCAGAACTTACTCAAACTCATGTCTTTCCAGTCAGTGATGCCATCCAATCATCTCATCCTCTGTCATCCCCTTCTCCTCCTGCCTTCAATCTTTCCCAGCATCAGGATCTTTTCAAATCAGTCAGTTCTTTACATCCTGTAGCCCAAACTATTGGCGTTTCAGCTTCAGCATCAGTCCTTCCAGTGAATATTCAGGACTGATTTCCTTTAGGATGAGCTGGTTGGATCTCCTTGCAGTCTAAGGGACTCTCAAGAGTCTTCTCCAACAACAGTTCAAAAGCATCAGTTCTTTGGCACTCAGCTTTCTTTATAGTCCAACTCTCACCCATATATGACTACTGAAAAAACCATAGCTTTGACTAGACGGACCTTTGTTGGCAAAGTAATGTCTCTGCTTTTTGATATGCTGTCTAGGTTGGTCATAACTTTTCTTCCAAGGAGCAAGCGTCTTTTAAATTCATGGCTGTAATCACCATCTGCAGTGATTTTGGAGCCCAAAGAAATAAAGTCTGTCACTGTTTCCACTGTTTTCCCATTTATTTGCCATGAAGTGATGAGACCAGATGCCATGATCCTAGTTTTCTGAATGTTGAGTTTTAAGCCAACTTTTTCACTCTCCTCTTTCACTTTCACCAAGAGGCTTATGCTACAGGCCAGGATAGTGTAGCAAGTCTTCTCAAACATGAGTGAAGAGTGGAATTTTCCTTTCATTTTCTATAATAACTATGTTTGTCAAAGAGAAAAACAGAGGAAAAAATGACCATCATGCCAGTTTTGAAGAAAAACTTGTTATATGTGTAATACATTGGAAAAATTGTTTGGGATCACTTTCACTATGCAGAAATGTGGCCACTGAAATTCTTCAGCAAGGTGTGAGGCTATCAGCTCCATGAAACAAATTAAGTCAAAAATATGAGTATTTGTGAAGGTAATTGACTTACCTCATTTTTTCCAATCACTCTCTGTGAAAAGAAAAATATTTTTAGAAAGAAAATAATGAGTACAGTTGATCTTTATGACCTTTCCCCTCTGTCCCAATTCCTGCCACAATTCCTAAGTTTAATACTAGACAGTTTCTTTCATCCCTTCATCTCTTTTTTCTCTTCTCTGCTATCTCCCTTCTCTCCTGTGATTTTCTTCTTTTCCCCTTCTCTCTCTCTCCTGCTCCTCTTCTCTCTACTGTCTTATCTCCTCTGCCACTTCTTTCATTTTGCATTCTTATATGCAATCGTTATAATCACCTTCATTCTCTTAGATTCTTGAATCTCCTAGGTAAGGTGCAAATGGAACTTGTTTCTGTTTATTAAAATGATAATCTGGAAAAATAACATCCTTTCTACCTACTTGCATCTCTCTCTCTCTCATAAACCAAACACATGCTTTCAGAAGAACTCTATTGTCTTACTTTTGGAAAATGTTGAAATTTTGCTTCCTATTTTGTATCTTCTTGGGAGTAAGATATATCTTTAGTCATGATATGACTTAAAGAGAAAATCAAAGATTCCATACTAAAAATTGGCATTGACCCAGATACTTCTGCTACACTCACTAAAAATGAACCTTAGTAGACACTTTTATACAAGGAGATGGACTTGTTCAATATGTAATTGCTATGTGATACTATCCCAGAGGAGAATTTGAAAATAGGCAGGTGTGCTAGATCTAAGCCTCACTGAACTCAAGGTCAGGATTCTAAGACTCACCTCAAACAATTGGTGCTTTGGAGAGCTGGATATCTTGACAGCATGTTCTGTTCAGTAGCTAAGTTGTGTCTGACTCTTTGTGACCCCATGCAATGCAGCATGCCAGACTTCCCTGTCCTTGCCAGATCTTAATTCTTCCTTGCAAGAAGATCAAACCAGTCAATCCTAAAGGAAATCAACCTTGAATATTCATTAGAAGAATTACTGAAACTAATACGTTGGCCACTTGATATGAAGAGCCGACTCACTAGAAAAGACCCTGATGCTGGGAAAGATTGAAGGCAAAAGGAGAAGAGGGTGACAGGATAAAATGGTTAGATAGCATTCTCAACAAGGTCAGAATCCTGACTAACTCAAGGTCAGGATTCTAAGGGTACTCAGATAAAGTGGAGTAAGATGAACTTGGTTTTAAAGATACTACAATAACAACATCTTTCAGCCCAGAGAAAGTTAAGAAGGAGTACTTTCATTGATGGTGGAGTGTAATAAGAACATGATTGGTAATAGGTACATGATTGAGATATGCTGATAAAACTCTAAAATACTTCTGTGAGTAAACAGATTTGGTTTACAAATGAGGATGTAAAAACCCTCACTGACACCGGCTGCAAACATTTTGGACAAAGTCACAAATATACAAATCATGGGGCAATTTTGAGTGTGTTGGTAGAGTGAGATGTAGAACAAGTAATAAAGTATATGTGTGTGTGTGTATTCAGATTTTAGGAGAGGCCAAGGAAGGCCTGGCATACTTCAGTTCATGGAGTCTCAAAGAGTTGGACATGACTTAGCAATTCAACAACAAAGAAAGTAATAATTCATTATTGGTTGGGTCAGAATTTGCAGAGTTGGTGGATTGTATATTACAGTTTCCTGATTTATTGACTTTAAAGCAATAGATATAATGTTACTCTTGTATTGTTTTATTTATTCATTTAAATTTGAATCTTTAGGTAGAATCCAAGCTTGTATAACTTTAGCTATGGAGTCTATTCTTGATTGAGGATTCTTCTGGATCTTAGGATCATGTAAATTCTGTCATTTAAAGCTATGACAAACAGCATATTAAAAGCAAAGTCATCACTTTGCCAGCAAAGGTCCATGTAGTCAAAGCTACGGTTTTTCCAGTAGTCACGTACGGATGTGAGAGTTGGACCATAAAGAAGGCTGAGTGCCAAAGAATTGATGCTTTTGAATTGTGGTACTGGAGAAGACTCTTAGATTGCAAGAAGATCAAACCAGTCAATCCTAAAGGAAATCAACCCTGTGTATTCACTGGAAAAGCTGTTATTGAAACTCTAACACTTTGGCCATTTGATGCAAAGAGCGGACTCAGTGGAAAAGACCCTGATGTTGGGAAAGATTGAAGGCAAAAGGAGAAGAGGGTGACAGAAGATAAGATGGTTAGATAGCATTCCCAACTCAGTGGATATGAATTTGAACAAATACTGGGAGATAGTGAAGGACAGGGAAGCCTGGCATGCTGTAGTGCGTGGAGTTGCAGAGTTGGACACGACTTAGTGACTAAACACAACGACATACTGTCAAGATATAACCCTCCCAATGCACCAATGGTTCCAGTAGCTTTTGAATTAACTAAAATAAATGGATTTTTATGATTGGGCCAATGTAGTACATATGAATTTGTTAACTTTGTTTTATTCTATGCTTTGGGCTTTGAATCTAACTTTGATCAGCCTCTTTGGTTGGAAGGAGTAATTGGCAGAGAGAAAGTGGACATTTTATTAACAATCTATATTTTTTACTTAAGGAGATTTCATCCCCACTATATTACTCTTAATTTCTCTGTTTGTTCATTCAGTTATTTCTAACAAAGATAGATACTTCTTTTTTTAACTATCCTTAATCTCTTATTAAATAGTTCCATTAAATATCTGCAGAGTGGAAGCCAATTTTGCACACAACACCAGCATGGTTCCATGACAACAATCTGCCTTAGGGTGTGTTCTCTGGATCATGTGTGTTTTAGAGGAAGAGGGATGAAAGAGAAGTAACAATTATTGAGTACTTACATATATTATCTCATTTAATTCTTACAACAACTCTGAGGTGTCAATTACATTTAGACAAATTATTTGGAATCAGTAAACAAGCCCACTGTAAAAGCAAAATTACCAGATCTTATTTAAAGGACAACACTGTAAGAAAAATGCCAACTTATTCTTGTCATTAGAATGGGCTGAAATGAGAAATAAGTGAGGTACAAAGATAGAAGTGAGAAAAGTGAATGATGAGACAACTGTTACCATTTACCTCACTGCCACAGTGAATTATTGGAAATAATGCATCTAAAAGAGGAAATGGCTTTGTAATTAGTGTGACTTTAGAATAGGCTATCTCAGAAAGGAAGGTTCATTCTGCTCAAGTGAGGCAACACGTCTTGTTCCTATTTACTTTCATGTGTATTGTCTAGATAAGGGAGTCTTGGTAGAACCACAGGCATAAACTGTTTTTTAACATGTTCATTTAATTGACTTCTGGCCAAGGCAGCTTTTGATGAAAAGGGTCTTTGATGACAAATGATATCCTAAAATGAAATATTTTTTAGTTTTTACTTCTTGCTGTCTCACTTCAAGTTTATTAGATAATTAACAATCTTTAAATACTAAAAAGTACTGAAAAATAGGTCAGGTTAAATGTTAAAAAGCATAGAGAGGCTATCTTTTTTAACTTAAAAACTCTTGGAAACTTCATCAAGCTTATAACAGACAATAAATATTATTGAAATGAAATGTGGAAATAAATATGTGCATGTTCATTTATTCATTCTTTTTTAATCAACAGACATTTACTGAGGGCTTAATATGTCCCAGATAGATATGTTTGAGATTTAAATGTGAATAGCACTAAAGCCCAGCTGTTAAGTAGTTTGAAAATCTAGTAGAGAGACAGGTAAAGAGAGAAATTATAATAACATATTAGACTTAAAATTTAGATATAAATGAAATAAGATACACAAAAATTTGAAATTTGCCAGGGAGAGTTGGGGGAAGGCTTCATTAAACGGGCTATCATTTGAGCTGCTTCTTAAAGGCATAAAAGGGAGTTACTTAGAAGGGATGTGGAAATAGGAAGAATATTCTCAGTTGAGGGTATAGCATTTGTAAAAACACCTAGACATGAAAGGGCCTGATATGTTTTAATAATTGTAAAAATTTAATGTCATTGCCACATGTGGAACAAAGCGGGTGGGAAAAGGATTAGGGTGAAAATATTGTTGGGTGGTACAATTGATTATTTCCCTATATAACTTGGAAAATATTTTATTTCAACTAATTAATTTCAGTAAGATGGGCATTTTTCTAGGAAATTACTCATTTCATTAGAATCTCCATGATATTACCTTTTAGTACCTTTTTATATAGCAAATGAGATATTAAGCTATTAAAATGATGAAGTTGTGCAGAGTGTGATGTGATATGAAAGGAATTTGGAATGATGGAGTGAAAAAAATTACTAGTCATCTTTCCTTAAAATGGTCATTTTTTTAGTTGCTTTTTGAACTTACCCATATTTTATCAGTCAGTTAATTTGCTACACAACTTGTAGGTCAGTCAAATGATTCTAAATTGTAAGAAGTAAAAACACTGAGTGCTAACATGAATGCACTTTATTTATGATTAATAGTTTTTATTTCTATTTTTAAGAGAAAAAGAATATGTAAAGCATGTGAATACACATCATCTCTCTAGTTTTAGGAAAACATAAGCTGGGTGTATCTTTGGTTTCCTCATTTCTGTGAGCTACTTATGATACACACTTTCAAGACTTTATTGTAGATGCGAGTTTCATTTTTACATAAGGAGAAGGTCAGGCTTTACAATGTTTATCATTAAAAAATTTTTTTTCTTTGAGAGAAACATCTTAGAGCTTCCAGGCTCCGATTTAGAGAAATTACAGTTCTTTTAACTTTAAATTGCTTCAATAGGTCACTGCCAGATTATAGAGAGCATGATGTGCTTTACAAGTTGAAAAGTTTTCTACCAAGTAATAGCAGCAGTGAAAATTGTCAGAGAAACAACTAATTAATCTCTGCTCCTTTACAGCTGTTTAATGCAATGCATAACTAAAAGTCCTGTTAAATTAATTAATGATTTCAATTATGAACTTTTCCTCAAAATGTTATGATTCGTATCAGGCTGATAATGCAGTGACCTGGGAGTGTGAAATCTGTGTTATGAAGAGAGTCGCCAGTTAATTGATTCACAAATTATTTAAAGTTTGTTGCACCCAAGGGAGTGCTCAGTTTCATGACAGTCATTTCTTAAAGTGTACAAACTCCTTTTTCACCTTAAGAATGTCGTCAGTTATTAAACATGATAAAATGCCAACAGTTTTCTGGGCCTATGAGTAATCTTAATATTTATGATTTAGAATCTGTAAGTGAATATGTGGAAATTAAGTCTGTGTTGGAAGGAGAAAAGTTAGCTAAATTATCAATGATTCTCATGCCAACTTTTTTCCATTGCTTTTGAGTTAGTAATTTTAAGTAGTTTTCTAAATATCACCTCGTATCTTTTTTTTTTTTTTCTTCTGTGTGGGTGTATTTGCTGTACATGGAGCATTATGTTGAAAGACAATATAGTTAGCATTTTAAAGAAATTTTGAATTGGTAAATAACACAGTACAAATAGTTTTGATGATTGGTGTCTGAAGCATTTGGATTTTTGGTAAGTCTAAAATTCCAGCCTTAAATGTTAGAGAAGATGCTGACTTCTCAAAGAATGTAAGTTTCTATAGGACACCTGGAGTCTTTTTATGGTATATAGGAAAAAATTAAGAGAGTCTTATGTACTTGCTTCTAGTCTGGTTATTTTACCCATAGCTTAAATAACAAATAAAAATATACATATGTACAATAAAAATATAAGAATCAATATCATTAATATTTTATAATATACTTATTAAAGTTTTATTAGAGTTTCTATACTGGGTTTAGGCTGATTTCAAGTGGAAGATACAAGCTTAGTGAGAATCTTTTCCTGACTGCCCATGGCTAGTGAAGGTGAAAAGGAGAGGTGATACTAGAGGAGAGACTCTTAAGCAGGAGGGGGAGGTAGCTGAGAAGGCTCTGGCCATGCATAGTGGCTGTTTTATTAGTAGGCTCTATAACCCTTCCTGTTCCATACTCATATCCAGGCTTAATAGTTAAAAGTCTAGTGCTTTTAGGGTGTTTGAACAAGTCCTTAGCAGTTTCACTCCAATTTGATAGGCAGTGTAAGAAAGACATTTAAAATTTAATATAAAAACAAAATTTTCTTTAGAGAAATATGTCTCTCAGCTCTGAATTGGTAGATTGATTTACAGTATGGCGCAGGAAGCTGTATTTTGGACAAACATTATGTTGGTAAATTGTTTTACTTTTCTCATTTTTTTTTGACCCAAGAAAATTACCCAAAGGGAAGACAAATAGAGAAACAGTATTATTAAAAATAAGTTTATCTTTGTTAAACTTGCTGCAGGGCAAAAAGAAATGGACTTGAAAGGGAAGTAAATTTATACTAATTTTTGCATTGTAGGAAATGTACTATTTCAGACATTGACTGACTGCTTCTGTTTTCTAAAATTAAGGAGCCTATAATCTCAGCACCATTAACAAGTGCTGTCATTCAGATACACAGTGTCTGGCTGATTTAAATAAAATGAAATGAAGATAGTTGTTTCTGGTCCCTTGGCTTCACTCATTGCCATAAACATATGCTCTGCGTCCCGCTTCTTTCCATCTTATTTATGACTTTAATTTGTTGTGTGGGCTGCGCTAGAAATTAAATTTAATATAATTCTCCAAGGGACCCTGTCATATAATAACATGGTAATTTCTGTGTATCCTTTTGAAAAATGAGGAAATTAATTCTTCCTGACATGTTCTAATTATTCCAGTGTGAACGGCAAATCCGTTTTTCCTAGCCCCTGAAGTGTTATAGGCAAATGGCTGGTGTTCAAAGCTGAGGTGCTAATGCTGACCAGCAGTGCGTTTAATTTGAAACATGAGCAGACACCTTTCAACACACCTTTGTAATATTGGAGTACTTTACAGAAATTAATTCACTACTTATTTGGCAGCTTAGCCTTGGGGTTATGTTTTTTATTCATCAATACTATAGTCATGTTAGCATAATGTTTCCTGTTTCCTTCCGTGCTCAGTGTCTGTGTGCAGAACTTGAAGTGTGCAATGGATAGTTCGACTGTATGAATGCAAAAGAATCCACATACTTCAGAAATACCAGTTTGTGTTTACACTTTATAGAGAAGTATAGTAAATCTTGAATATTAATTATAGTCTATGGTTAGCAGCTTTAACTGAAATTGCACAGAGTAGGAATTATTGGGACGATCTTGCTGTGAAAAGACTACTATACACTCTGTTGCCCTGCTGTAAATTTTAGTTGTGAAAATTCAATTTATAATATAGGGAATGAGACCATGAAAAGTCAGTTTGTGAATAAAATTTATGGAATAGTAGTCTCAAGTTCTGAACTCTGCCTGGAAGGAAGTAGCTATATTTGGGGAGATGAAGGATTAAAGCCATTTTGGGGGCACCATTGGCCATGCAAGGTGTGTGACTTATTCATTTTCGATCATTTGGACTTATTCATAGAGGTTCTCTGTAGTATTTTTTAGAGGAATAACAAAAAGAGCTTTTTGATACTTGGTCCTTTATCTGTAATCTTTATTATAAAACTAGCTATTATATACATTTCTCTAATCAGGTTCAATCATTTGTGTAAGCCTTAATACAGTACCTTTGTTTTAGTGAGCAGTTGATAAATACCATCTTATATTGGACATTTATTGTTACAAGAAAAATGAATGCATGAGATTCTGCTTAAAATAGAAGATGGAAATACAATTAAACATAAATAAAAGAAGTAGAATTGTGTTTGGAGTGGCTATAATCAAGACTCTGTTTATCTGTTTCTGTATCTCTTTATTTAGTTTAGTTCAGTTAGTCGCTCAGTCGTGTCTGACTCTGCGACCCCATGAATTGCAGCATGCCAGGCCTCCCTGTCCATCACCAACTTCCAGAGTTCACTCAAACTCATGTCCATTGAGTCGGTGATGCCCTCCAGCCATCTCATCCTCTGTCGTCCCCTTTTCCTCCTGCCCTCAATCCCTCCCAGCATCAGAGTCTTTTCCAATGAGTCAACTCTTAGCATGAGGTGGCCAAAGTATTGGAGTTTCAGCTTTAGCATTATTCTTTCCTAAGAACACCCGGGACTGATCTCCCTTAGAATGGACTGGTTGGATCTCCTTGCAGTCCAAGGGACTCTCTTTATTACGTTCTCTTTAAATTTTAACCTAAGTAGGAGAAGTTGGAATGGTAGTAAATAATTATTATGATAAACAGAACTAAATATCCATATATTTTTGCTGACCGTTCAGCTGCTATAAAGAATCTTATTCTTTATGTCAATTTACATCAATCTAACCTAGTTAAATTTATTTAGTTAGATTTAGTTATCTAAATTACTGTCTGATTTAGATTGTGGACAGTAAGGAACATACTTAGGATTTCTCTGTTTTAGCTTTTCCTTATATTGACCTGATGGAAAAAGTGGGCTTCTTTTGGCCAGACACTGAGGAGAAAAGACTTGGTTGTTCTAGCCTAGATCCTAGACTACATAAGTTGCTAAAAGTGGCCCCAATTTCTGCCTTTATCATCCTGTGGTATTCTCCCCCATGTCTCTGGGTCTTCACATGGCTCTCTACTTGTAAGGAAATCAGTAATATCTGATTAGAAGCCCACTCTACTCCAGACTGGACTTCATCTTCATTTAATTAATTTTTATCTGTAACTGTGTTCAACTAAAATTGCGTTCTGAGATACTGAGGTTTAGGACTTCCTGTCTTTTGGGGGAGCCACAATTCAACCCAATAGTAGCTATTTATGGATTGTTGTATTTTAGTTGCTAAGTCATATCCGGCTCTTATGTGACCCCCATGGCCTATAGCCCACCAAGCTCCTCTGTCCATAGGATTTCCCAGGCAAGAATACTGGAGTGGGTTCCATTTCCTTCTCCAGGAGATCTCCAGGGATGGAACCTGCACTCCTGCGTTGGCAGGCAGATTCTTTACCACTGAGCAACTGGATTACTCTATCTTTTAAACTTGATATATCTCTGAGGTATTTTTAAAACACATTTTTCTCCTACTATAGTATGATTTGTTCACTAATTTTGCAAATGAAGCATTGATAACTTGGAGTCTTTGGTATATCAAATTAACATTTGTCATTCCATGTTTAGTTGAAACCTGACACCGATTTTGCTCATATTATTGCCCCATGCGAGCAATGTGTTCCATATGCTATTATTATGTTAATTCAGAAAGTATTTGTTGAATACCTTCAGTAGCCTAGAACCATGATAAGTATGGTCAGGCACAGCTTCCCAAATAGTGTACTGTACAGCAGAGTTTGTGCTTTGGGTTACAAATGTTTCAAGGTTTTTATCCCTTATTCCTGACACCTTTCAAGGGTGTCAGCAGAGTTTGAGATGGCTGGAGCCATGGGCCAAGGACCTCTAGCTTTGTCACCCTTCAGAGTTTCCTCCAGTATATCATACATATATTAATATTTTATCTGTGTGCTATGGAGTATAAAAGATGAGGAGTACTTATGGGTTTACAGAGAAGTATACATTTTTCCTGTGTCAAGGAGATTATAATCTGACTGGAAATTAAGGTCAGTATGTGAGTTAGACTGGAAGCCAGTGTATGATAAATGCCAAAAATGGGATCAAAGGAAACTTTAGGGATAGATTGAATTTGATATGGGCTATGAAAAGATTCTGATGCTAGGAAGGATTGGGGGCAGGAGGAGAAGGGGATGACAGAGGATGAGATGGCTGGATGGCATCACCAACTCAATGGATGTGAGTCTGGGTGAACTCCAAGTTGGTGATGGACAGGAGGCCTGGCGTGCTGCAATTTGTGGGGTCACAAAGAGTCGGACATGACTGAGTGACTGAACTGACTGACTGATGAAGTCTTGGTAAGTTTTTTATAAGTGATAAAGAAACATTTTAGGTGAGAAGTCAGGTATGATGAGAGTTATGGACATGCAGAAATACAAGAGTGGAGTAGGGTATTGTTTTTAAGAGAAGAGATAGTGCTAATGGTAAAGAATCTGCCTGTCAGTACCAGAGATGCAAGAGGCATGGGTTTGATCTTTGGATCGGGAAGATCCCCTGGAGTAGGAAATGGCAACCTACTCCAGTATTCTTGCCTGGAGAATTCCATGGGAATTTCCCAGACTCATTCTATGAGGCCACCGTCACCCTGATGCACTGATACACCCAGAAAAAGATGCCACAAAAATGAAAATAACAGGCCAAATTCACTGATAAACATAGATGCAAAAATCCTCAACAAAATTCTACCAAAGAAAATCCAACAACACATTAAAAAGATCATATATCATGACAAGTGGGCTTTGTCTCAGAGATGCAAAGATTCATCGGTATATGGAAATCAATCAGTGTGATATGCCATATTAACAAATTGAAAGATAAAAACCATATGATCATGTCAGATGCAGAGAAAGATTTGACAAAATTCAACACCCATTTATGATAAAAACTCTCCAGAAAGTAGGCATAGAAGGAACATACCTCAGCATAATAAAGGCCATATCCAACAAACCCACAGCAAACAATATTCTCAGTGGTGAAAAATTGAAAGCATTTCCTCTAAAATCAGAACAAGACAAGGCTGCCCACTCTCACCATTATTATTCAACATAGTTTTGCAAGTCCTAGCCACAGCAACCAGAAAAAAGAAAAGGAATCCAGGTTGGAAAAGATGAAGTAAAATTCTCACTATTTGCAGATGACATGATACTATACATAGAAAACCCTAAGGATGCCACCAGATTACTAGAGCTAATCAATTAATATAGTAAAGTCACAAGATATAAAATTAATACATAGAAATCACTGCCATTCTTATACACTAACAATGAAAAATCAGAAAGAGAAATTGAAGAAACAATTCCATTCACCATGCAAAAAAGAATAAAGTACCTAGGAGTAAATCTATCTAAAGAGACAAAAAATTTGTATGCAGAAAGCTATAAAACATTGATAAAAGAAATCAAAGGTGACACAAGCATATGGAGAGATATATCATGTTCTTTGATTGGAAGAATCAATATTGTGAAAATGGCTATACTCCCCAAAGCAATCTATAAATTCAGTGCAATCCCTGTCAAACTACCAAAGGTATTTTTCACAGAACTAGAACAAATAATTTTTCAATTTGTATGAAAACACAAAAGACACCGAATATCCAAAGCAATCTTGAGAAAGAAGAATGGAATTGGAGGAATCAACCTTCCTGACTTCAGACTATACTACAAAGTTAGAATCATCAAGACAATGTGGTACTGGTACAAAAATAGAAATACAGACCAATGAACAAGGTAGAAAGCCCAGAGATAAATCTATGACCCTATAGACATCTTTGACAAAGGAGGCAAGACTATACAGTGGAGAAAAGACAATCTCTTCAGTAAGTGGTGCTGGGAAAACTGGACAAATATTTGTAAGAGAATTAAATTAGAGTACTTCCTGACACCATACACAAAAATAAACTCAAAATGGATTAAAGACCTAAACATAAGAATAGAAACTATAAAACTCTTAGAGGAAAGCATAGGTAGATCACTCTTTGACATAAATCATGGTAAAATTCTCTCTGATCCATCCCCTAAAGTAATGGAAATAAAAACAAAAATAAACAAATGGGATGTAATTAAACTTAAAAACTTTTGCACAGGGAAGGAAACTATAAACAAGATGAAAAGACAGCCCTTGGAATGGGAGAAAATAGTAGCAAATGAAACAACTGACAAAGGATTAATCTCTAAAATATACAAACAACTCATGAAGCTCAATACCAGAAAAACAAACAACCCAGTCAAAAAGTGGGCAGAAGACCTAAACAGACATTTCTCCAAAAAAGACATACAGATGGCTAATAAACACATGAAAAGATGTTCAATATCACTTATTATTAGAGAGATAGAAATCAAAACTACAATGAGATAACATTTTACACTAATCAGAATGGCCATCATCAAAAATATATGAACAATAAATACTGGAGAGGTTATGGAGATAAGAGAACTCTTTTGCACTGTTGGTGAGAATATAAACTGATATAGCCATTGTGGAGAACAGTATGATGATTTCTTAAAAACTAGGAATAAAACTACCATGTGACCCAGCAATCCCACTACTGGGCATATACCCTGAGGAAACCATAATTGAAAAAGACACGTGCACCCCAAGGTTCATTACAGCACTGTTTACAACAGCTAGGACATGGAAGCAACCTAGATGTCCATCAACAGATGAATGGATAAAGAAGTTGTAATGCATATATACAATGGAGTATTACTCAGCTATAAAAAGAACGTTTGAGTCAGTTCTAATGAGGTGGATGAACCTAGAGCCTATTATAGAGAGTAACGTAAGTCAGATAGAAAAACAAAGATTGTATATTAATACATATAGATGGACTTGGACTGTTAGGGAGATCAAACCAGTCAATCCTAAAGGAAATCAATCCTGAATATTAACTGGAAAGACTGATGCTAAAGCTGAAGCTCCAATATTTTGACCATCTGATGAGAAGAACTGACTCATTGGAAAAGACCCTGATGCTGGAAAAGATTGAAGACAGGAGGAGAAGGGGACCACAGAGGATGAAATGATTGGATAGTATCATCCACCCAATGGACATGAGTTTGAGCAAGCTCTGTGAGTTGGTGATGGACAGGGAAGCCTGGCATGCTGTAGTCCATGAGGTCACAAAGAATCAGACACAACTGAGCGACTGAACTGAACTGAACACATATATACAGAATTTAGAAAGATGGTACTGATGAACCTACTTACATGGCAGCAAAGGAGACACAGACATAAAGAACAGACTGTGGATACAATGGTGAAAGGAGAGAGTGGGATGAATTCAGAGAGCAGCATTGAAATATATACATTCAGTTCAGTTCAGTCGCTCAGTCGTGTCCGACTCTCTGAGACCCCATGAATCGCAGCACGCCAGGCCTCCCTGTTCATCACCAACTCCCAGAGTTCACCCAGACTCACGTCCATCGAGTCCGTGATGCCATCCAGCCATCTCATCCTCGGTCGTCCCCTTCTCCTGCCCTCAATCCCTCCCAGCATCAGCGTCTTTTCCAATGAGTCAACTCTTCGCATGAGGTGGCCAAAGTACTGGAGTTTCAGCTTTAGCATCATTCCTTCCAAAGAAATCCCAGGGCTGATCTCCTTCTGAATGGACTGGTTGGATCTCCTTGCAGTCCAAGATTACCATATGTAAAATTAGAAAGCCGAAGGCAATGGCAACCCACTCCAATGTTCTTGCCTGGAGAATCCCAGGGACGGGAGATCCTGGTGGGCTGCCATCTCTGGGGTCACATAGAGTTGGACATGACTGAAGCGACTTAGCAGCAGCAGCAGCAGCAGCAGCAGCAGGAGCAGGAATTTGCTGTCTGACACACGGAGCTCAAATCCAATGCTCTGTGACAACCTAGATGCGTGGGATGGGGTGGGAGGAGGTTCATGAGGGAGGAGATATATGGATACCTATGGCTGATTCATGTTGATGTATGGCAGAAACCAACACCATATTGTAAAGTAATTATCCTCCAATTAAAAATAAATTAAAAAAAAGCAAATTTCATGGACAGAGGAGAATGGCAGGCTGTAGTCCTTGGGACCACAAAGAGTTGGACATGCCTGAGCAAACACACACACACGTTTTATACCGGAAAGTTATGAAAGTCTTAGAGAGATGATGTGGGATCACTTACTGAAAATGACTTAAGGACTGGGATTTTCTTATATCTTTGGTCACCCGTAATGTCTAGGGAAGTGCTTGCATGTATTAAGTATACAATATAATTTTGATTGGCTGATTAAAGCCTTAAAACTAGGGAATAGTAAAATCAAAATAGAAGGACAAAAATAGTGTATTTGAATTTAGATCTAATATTATAAGTGGTTATTTTAATGATCCAGAGGTTGGTTATTAACTATTGTTTTTCTAGTTATTTTAAATATTTTATAATTCTCTTTCTTATTGTGTCCCTTTGGCTTGTTTAGTAATAACAGAAGCTGAAAATCAGTAGGTCTTGAACTAGTGTGACGACTGAATTATTTTATTGAGGTAGGAGGGAAGAGAACAATGACAAATGTTTTAGAAGATTTTTTTTTCTGATGGGGGGATGGGATGGACTCACTGACAAGTAAAAGGCTAACAAAAATGCTGATTATCTCACCTTTTCAACACCAAATTTCTTCATCTTTAAAATGAAGGTGTTGGAAAAGATTTTCTGTTTGGGTTCTTCTAGCTCTAAAATTCAGAGAAGGTGATGGCACCCCACTCCAGTACTCTTGCCTGGAAAATCCCGTGGACGGAGGAGCCTGGTGGGCTGTAGTCCATGGGGTCTCGAAGAGTCGGACATGACTGTGTGACTTCACTTTCACTTTTCACTTTCATGCATTGGAGAAGGAAATGGCAACCCATTCCAGTGTTCTTGCCTGAAGAATCCCATGGATGGGGAAGCCTGGGGGGCTGCCGTCTCTGGGGTCGCACAGAGTCGGACACGACTGAAGTGACTTAGCAGCCGCAGCTCTAAAATTCTGTGCTTCTACAACTAATAGACTGTATTATTATGTAGCTCATATTTTTAAACAAAAACTTGCATATAGATTTAATGCTTTGACTGTTAGCATACAAGTTGGTGTATTATGTGTATATTATAAAAGAAGACAATTTAAAGATAATTTGAAATTTGCAAACTCTATGAAAGCAAGCAATTAAAGTGTAAAATGTTTTTTCTAAGTTTAACCTGTCAGTTTTTAAAACCATAACCCTATTCAGAAGAAATTAAATTTGACTGCATTTAAAATCATGTGATTTTAACAGAAATATTTATGCAAATTATTTGTATTACTGCACGATTATTGGCATTCATATGTCTTTGAAAAAGTGTGAATTGTTCAGTTGTGCCTGATTCTTTGTGACCTCATAGACTATAGCCCCCAGGGTCTTCCTTCATGGGACTTTCCAGGCAAGAATACTGGAGTGGATAGCCATTTCTATCTCTGGGGATCTTCTCAGCCCAGGGACTGAACCTGGGTCTCTGGCATTGCAAGCAGACTCTTCACTGTCTGAGCCACCAGGGAAGCCCCAAGTCCATATGTCTTTATTTTTTATTAGTTGTTTTTTTTCCTATCACAATAGAACACTGAAGAATATTTATAATTTCATTAGCTGTGCAAATGAATTCTTAATTAATAACTTTGTTTCAACTATGATGAATATTATTATTTATCTTACATATCGGAAGGTGAAGCTGTATTATAGTTATAGACTTATTACAAGTGGTTAAAAATGTAAGTTAGACTGTTATGGTCTAATGTTTAATACAATTTCTATGTAACCTGAACACTAAAAAGCACCCAGTAAAGGTGTAAATATAACTTTAAATATTTGTGACTACCACTTTTTCTGTGACTAATTTTTGTACATTAAACTACAGTACTTCTCTTTCAAGTATTTTTAATGTTTAATTTATATAGACTATATATAGATATAGTCTGGCACCTCAGGCAAATATTCGATGTGGTGTTCTATTAATCCACTCACTCACAAAACACTTCTTGAATACCTGCTTTTGAAGCAAGTTTTCTGCTAAAGGCTAGGAATACATATCTAAATAAGAAAGAGTTCTTTATGTCAAAAAGCTTCATAGGTTAGAGTGGGAGATGAGACAGTTACATAAATAATCATAGTGCAATGTAATAAACAATGATGAAGTTTCATATTAAGTGCTATGAGCAAGCAGTAGAAGAAATTAATTTAAAAAAAGAAATGTAAAAGAAATTTTTTATCAAAAAAATGACTTATGGTCAGGTATTGATAGAAAAATAGAAGTTCAGAGAAAGTAAGTGCCATAATGGCTGAATCTTTGTCTTGCTCACTATTCTCTCTCTTGTGCCTAGAACAATGCTAAACAAAAACTGAACATTTTAATAATTATTTTTAAATGTTTAATCAATCTAGGGGGTTTAGATTTAAAAAGGACATTCCCAGAAGTAGGAAGGTCATGACACATGTGAAGACTTATTATTTAGTTTATTATGGCTGCAATGAGGGACTATAAAGGGGGTGTGCTAAAATCCAGTGACTAATAGCATGCATTGTATTTGGAGTCAAACAGTACAGAATTTGATGTTGGCTACATCATATGTGACTTTTATGAACATGGGTAAAATGCTAAGCCTCAGTTTACCACTTTAAAATATAAATAATGCTATTTGTTTATAATGTTACCACACGAATTGCCTGGCAATAGTGCCTGGCAATGGAAATCATCAAATAAGTTATTAAATTTTGAGGAGGAAGTGGTAGGTCCTTAGACTGGAAGGACATATATGGTGAAAATCTTGATTTTGTGTCATATTAAGGAGTTTGAACTATTCTGTAGGTAATTGGGACTTATTAAATTTTAGTTCACAGTGAACATTAGCCATAGCATCTATTCAAGGCACTTTTATGGTGAGGACATTTAATAACTTATAAACTTTATCCTTTTCAAAATATTCTATTACTGTTACACAAGTTCAACATTTTTCATGCTGATCATATTGCTCAATTATTTGATGTTCACTCCAAATAGGGAATAGGCAGCATAAATTTATTAACTTGGTTAAGCAAAATGAGTTTTCTTAGATCTTCTGAGGTTAGGAGATGGGTTAAATAGCACATAGCAAGAAACCAAAAATTAAAAGACAAGAATAAAAGAAACTGGATAGATGTTATTTATAGAACTAATATAGCAATGGCCCAAAATTTAACTAGAAGTGGGAAGTGGAGGATCCATTGATTGATAGTTGAAAGTTCATTTCATTTTTGTAAGTCATGTTCCAAGTCAGGCTGACCTAATAAAGTCTTTTAATATATCATAAGTTCTAGAGTTCATCCCTATATCAAAACCTTCTTTCATGATATCTTACATGTCATATATTCACAGTTCTATTTATTGTTCAATATTGTAACAGTGGATACAATCAGTGTTCACACTTTAAAAAAAATGTCTTGAAGATCGAAGGGCTTATTTTTCTTCAGTAGGGCAAACAGAATGGAACAGCAATGAGTGGATTTCTTTTGTTAATGAAAAAAACTATTTGCTATTGTTAACATTTTCAGGGCAAAAATATCATCTCTCATTTCAAATGAAATGAGTACTGCTAGTCTGAAAATTTTGATTTGTCTAGCTTTGATAGATCAACCTGGTTCAATAGAGAGGGAATGATTATTTTTAAAGGGCTTGACATGTCAATTTTGAATCCTGAAGCTGAAATCATGTAATCTTAAAAACCTTGTTATATTAGAGGATGGCTGGCCATATGGCATGCCCTCACATTTTACTGTTGAATAAATGGTTTTAATATTTGAATTATTTCAGATACTTAATATTTGAATTATGGATGTAAAATGAAATGTGCTTGGGTCTAGAATTCATGAGAGAAGAGTAGTTTCTTAAGGATTGGTAGAAAATAACTACTACCGAGAGTTTTTTTTCCTTGATCAGTCTTTCTCCACATATGACTTGAGCACCATTAACTGAATTAACTGGATAAATAACTGGATTAACAATGCAAATTTTTGATCCCCCCACCCCCAACTGTTGAATCTCTAGAAGACCAGGGATTTTCATTTAACAAGCTCTAGATAATATTCTAATCACTGCCTATACTGACAACCACTGCCCTAGAAAAATAACTTGATAAAAAGCTGAGATTTTAAAATAAGATAAGACAAGTGTAAAACTGGATTTCTGATTATATCACCGAGTACATCTAAGATAACTCTGATATTAAAAACTGAACTTTTCAATTTGTTTTAAATTGAAAATCTCTTCAGAGTAACAGCATATAAACAGCTAATTTGTAATATTATTTCTGTTTGATTTATAAGTTGTTTTTGAATCCTTTAACTTAGAGAAAATTCCATAAACCTTCTTTTGATATAATTAACTTGGCATATGGTTTTGAGTTAATAACTGGAGTTCTGAACTCTTAAAGAACTTTAAAAATACCGCAGTTGTCTTTTCATTGTTCCTAATTTACTGGGTGGGGCCTGAATAGTTATCATAAATGGTGTGGTGCTAATCAAATATTGTTTCATCTTTACCAATCAACTGAGGTTAACTCAATTTGTGACCTCTTTGGAGTGGAGGGATGGAAAGTGAAAGAGATGACAAGAAGCTCATGTCAACTCAAGAAATGAGTGCCAGTTGAATACAGAGAAGGTATTATTAATAAGATTTGGTAATAATTTTGCTAAGGGAACTTTTGGGGAAAATCCCTAAGTAGCACTGTTTCCTTGTTTCTAAATATAATATGGTTTTATTTTGTCTCCATGTTTTATGATCTCACATCATATTTCTTATAGAGAGCTTAATGGTAACTAGAATATAAGAAAGGTTTGATGATGTCTAACTGGGTAGAACCATTAGTATTTTTAATAATAAAAATATGAGAATCCTTTATATAATTCAGCAGACCGTAAGAAATTGAGAGCTGTCTATGATGAATACTTTACATGAAATTTGATCCCTAGTTGGTCAAGTAAAACACTAGAAATTTAAGTAATTTTAAGTCACCAATAATAATTAACATTAATGTTTCATAGTGAAAAACGTGCTTTCTTTCTTTTATAATCTCTTGTTCCATTTTGATTTTCATTTTTTCTTCATCTAATTTATAAGTTTGAATATTCATACTTTTTTAAAACTTTTATCTTATTTTCTTAACTATAGGTTACAGCAAAACTCCCATACTCACTTCAGCAGCACATATACTAGATTAAAGTTCCTAAAGAACATTGGGATTTTGTCTAATTATTATGAGATAACCTGAACTTTTATTTACAAAATTTTCCAGCTATATAAATTGCCTATTTTAGAAATTCATCTGGTTTGTTTTATGGCAATAATCATCTTAGATATAATATCTATCATGTGCCAGTTACTTTTGGAGAATATAAAGATATAACAGTGAATAAAACAAAATCCCTGCTCTTATTAAGTTTATACTCTAGTGATATTGGTGGGGAATATACTAAAAAATAATAGTGAGCAAATAAAATACAATACATCAAAAGATAATAAATTCTATGTGTATGTAAGTGTTCATTCATTCAGTCCCGTTCAATTCTTTGTGACCCCATGGATTGTAGCCTGCCAGGCTCCTCTGTCCATGTCCATGTCCATGGGATTTTCCAGACAAGAATATTGGATTGGGTTACCATATGGTGGTACCTTATAAAACTAAAAATAAAGCTACCATATGACACTGCAGTCTCACTTCTGGGCATGATATAATTTAAAAGGATACATGCAGTTTCACTGCAGCACTGTTTACAGTAGTCAAGACATGGAAGCAACCTAAGTGTCCACTGACAGATGAATGGATAAAAGACGTTCCTGTTGGAAAGTGGTTATCTTGTTCTCCTCACAGGTGAATGGATAAAGATATGGCATATGTATATGTATATATATGTGTGTGTATATATATATACACACACACACACACATATATATGGAATATGGCTGAAATGTTTTTTACTCAGCCATTTAAAAAAAAGAAATAATGCTATTTCAGCAACTTGGATGAACCTAGAAATTATAAGGAAAGTAGGCCAGATAGAGAAAGACAAATACTATATGATATCACTTATACGTGGAATCTAAAATACTGATACAAATAAACTTGTTTACAAAATAGAAATAGGCTCACAGACATAGACAACAAACTTAAAGTTACCAAAGGGAAAGATAGGGAGAAGAATAAATTAGGAGTTTGGGATTAATACATAGTACTACTTAAAGCTCAACATTCAGCTGGTCCCATCACTTCATGGCAAATAGATGGGGAAACAGTGGAAACAGTGCCAGACTTTATTTTGGGGGGCTCCAAAATCACTGCAGTTGGTGATTGCAGCCATGAAATTAAAAGACGCTTACTCCTTGGAAGGAAAGTTATGACCAACCTAGATAGCATATTGAAAAGCAGAGATATTACCCTGCCAACAAAGGTCCGTCTAGTCAAGGCTATGGTTTTTCCAGTGGTCATGTATGGAGCGTTGGACCGTGAGAGTTGGACATGTGAGAGCTGAACTGTGAAGAAAGCTGAGCACTGAAGAATTGATGCTTTTGAACTGTGGTGTTGGAGAAGACTCTTGAGAGTCCCTTGGACTTCAAGGAGATCCAACCAGTCCATCCTAAAGGAGATCAGTCCTAGGTATTCTTTGGAAGGACTGATGCTGAAGCTGAAACTCCAATACTTTGGCCACCTCATGCGAAGAGTTGACTCATTGGAAAAGACTTTGATGCTAGGAAGGATTGGGGACGGGAGGAGAAGGGGACGACAAAGGATGTGATGGCTGGATGGTATCACTGACTCGATGGACGTGAGTTTGAGTGAATGTCGAGAGATGGTGATGGACAGGGAGGCCTGGCGTGCTGTGATTCATGGGATCGCAAAGAGTCGGACATGACTGAGCAACTGAACTGAACTGAACTGAACTGAACTATAAAATAGATAATCAACCAAAGGCCTATTGTGCAGCACAGGGAACTATACTCAGTATCTTCTAATAACCTATAATTGAAGAGAATGTTAAAAAAGAACATATATATTTTTATATATGCATAACTGAATCACTTTGCTATATACCTGAAACTAATACAACATTGCAAATCAACTGTATTTCAATAAAAATAAATAAAAGGGCTGGATTTGGAGGGAATGAAGTAAATATTTTATTCAAAGGAAAGAACTTATGCAAAGGTCAGGTGGTTGGAGGGTGTATGTTGTGTTCCAGAAACAAGAAGATTGCCTCTGAGGCTAGAGCTCAGAGAGCTAACATTTATATGCAAATTATTTTATTTTTCAGAATAGTCTTAATTAGTTTTTATTGTTTCCGTTTTTCAGTTGAGGAAATTGGAGATTAAAGAAATGCAGTGACTTGCCCATGGTCAGATTTCTAAGAAATTGTTTGTTACAGCCATTCTCCCTATTCCCACTACCGCTATCATCAGAATATAGATTCAGTGAGAGTAGAAACTTTATTTTGTTTGAAGCTGTATTCTCAGCAACTAGAACAGTGCTTGTCATTTGGTATGTGCGAGTGTGTTCAGTTGAGTTCAGCTCTTTGCAACTTCATGGGCTGTAGTCTGCCAGGGTCCTCTGGACGTGGAATTTTCCTGGCAAGAATACTGGAGAGGGGTGCCACTTCCTTCTCCCGGGGGATCTTCCTGACCTGGGGATTGAACCCGTGTCTCTCATGTCTCCTGCATGTCTCCTGCATAAGCAGATGGATTCGTTACCACTGGGCCACCTGGGAAGTCATGACACTTGGTAGGTGTTCGGTAAATACTTGCTGAATGAATGAATGAGAGAATGAATTCAAATAAAAGTGTATCTAACTCCAAAGTCCATGTTCTTGACCATATCCTGTATACTCAGATGCAAGTTAGAGCTGTCACATTGTTTCTTAGAGAAAGTTTTGATAAGAGACCTAAGCCTTTGGCCAGGGCAATTCAGGGGGAATTGAGGGACGAATAATAATTTTTAAAAAGCATTATGGAAGCAGAAATAGAAGGGATAGATCAAGTAGTTAAAAACAAATTTGCTATAAACAAATAGGTAAGAGAGGAGAAAAAGAAGTCTCTGACTGTAAAACTGGGTGCTTAACTTCCACACTAGCTTTCACTACAACCTGAGCCTGGAACTTTTCTAGATTTGTATATTGCCTCAACTTAGCCAGTCTATTTCCTGGGAAACAGAGTACAGTCAATATGCCCTACATAATTTCTCTCTTTGGTCTCCTTTAATTCTTTCATTCACCAGCCTCCCTCTCCCAAACATTTTTCTTGTCAGGTGCTCTCAGATAATTTGTCCCTAATGCAAAATTACCTTTGGGACACAGAGCATCTGTTGTCTTAATTCTGAGTTGGTAGTTCAAGTGTGTAACTTTTACACTTGTCTATCCATAGTTATTTTTCAAAACTTTGTATATGTCACTCCTAGGAATTTAGACCTTAATCTCTCTGTTTCTTCACCTCACACTGGCTCAGGTTCTTTTACCTTATCAAGCTGTTTATCTTTTCCCTCTGTTGCAGAGGAAGAGATGTTCCATCTCTTTTCATAAGGTAACATCTCCTCCTCCTTTCCTTCCTACCTCCGCCAGAACATTGCTTTGTTTACTATCCCCATTCTTTCTCTCCCTATCTGTTCTTTTTCATGGAGTTGGTGACTTAGGTTCTAAAACCTATTTTGTCAGTTTCTGGCTTTAGAAACTTGAGCAAGTTATTTAACTTCTTTGAGTCAATTTCTTGTATTAAAACACCATTTGTCCTGCTAACCTTACAAGTTTGTAGTGAGTCTGTTACAATAATGAATGTGAAAATACTTTATAAGCTAGAAAATATCCAAATAAAAATGTTATTATTCCAGCCTTTGTGCACAAATAATTCAGATCTCTTCTTAAAGTAGTTTTCCTCAACTTTGATAACCCTTGAAATATTCTTATTTCCTTTTCTCTTTTAGTCAAATCTCTTGAAAGAACAGTTTTTATTTGCTGACTCTTATCTCCTTACTGAATTCACTGGAATCTGGCTTCTGTTTGATTCTGGCTAACTCTATTGAATCCACTGCCTTCAAGATTACTAGAGATTGCTCAATTGCATATCCTTTTTCTCAACTCTCATTCTTTTTACTTTCTGTAGCACTTTATACTAAAAATGGCTTAGCAGAGTACTTAATGTGTAGTAGATATTTAACAACCTTTTGATAAATGTATTCTTTTTAATTTTCGGGGAAGAATCCACTTTTTCCTCTCATAAACCAAATATTTGCACTTGCAAAGATAGTCTGTTTTTGTTGTTTTCACTCTCTACTCCCTCGTGAAAGTCTAATCTAAGGCCTTTCAGTCTTACAGAAAGATGAATCTCATCTTTTCTAGCTTTGTTCTGAGCTTTAGTTCTGTTTAACTCTGTATCTTTACTTGGACCTCTCATTGCTACTTTAAATTCACCAATTTTACCGTTTCCTTCTCCTATATCTCTCCTTCAGGCTTTTGTATTTTTGACATTGATACCAGCATTTAGTCATCCAGACTTGAAACTTTATTAAATGTGTTAACTCTTTTTCTTTATGGAACACTATCATAGTCATTCATTTGTTCATCAGATGTTTAGTCAGTGTTTGCTACATGTAAAACACCTCCCTAGATACTGGGATACACTAGTGAGACAAAAAGACAAAAATAACTGCTTGCAAGTTTCTTACTTCTAGTTGTTTGCTTTCATTTATTCATTTACTCAATAAATATTTTTTGAGAGTGATGGAATGCCATTTTATATAGAATTGTCACAGAAGACTTCTCTGATGTGGAAACACTTACCAGAAACCTAAATAAGGTGAGGGAGGAAGCCATGTACATTATTAGGGGAAGAACTTTCAGGCAGAGGATAAAATGTGCAAAAGACATTTAAGTGAAAGTACTTGACTATTCAAAGGAAAGTTGCTACCATTAGTGTGCTTAGATCCAAGTGAGTGAGTAATAAGGGAAGTAGGAGGTAGTGTTAGACAGACTATTGGTAGCCAAATCAAGTAGTGTCCTCTAGACCATGGTGAAGGTTCTGTCTTTTATCTAAGTTAAATGGGAAGCCATTAGAGGCTTTAAGAGAGAAGCAAGATGATTTCCAATTTTAAAAGAATCACTCTGCTATGAGAAGAATAGGCTAGAAAAACAGGAAGCAGAGATACTAGCTAGGAGACTAGTACAAAGTTGTTCAGATGAGAGATGATAATGGCTTGGATAATGGCTTGGATTATGCAGCAGCAGAAAATGATACATGAATCAAGCAGAAAATGAGTAAGTCAGAAAAAAAAAAAGAGCCTTTTCTGGGTAGATGTAGCCTTCCCTGGTAGCATGATTTGACTAGTTGCTGGAACCTTTCCTCCTCGATGCCTTTTCCTTAGATAGTTAAACCCTACACCAGGGTGTGTGCATGCATGCTATGTCGCTTTAGTCATGTCTCTTTGCTACCTTATGGACTGCAGCCCACCAGGCTCCTCTGTTTATGGGATTCTCCAGGCAAGAGTACTGCAGTGGGTTGCCATGCCCTTCTCCGGGAGATCTTCCCAATCCAGGAGTCGAACCCGAGTCTCTTATGTCTCCTGCACTGGCAGGTGTGTTCTTTACCACTAGTGCCACCTGGGAAGTCCCAAGCGAAAGTGTTTGTCACTCAGTATCATCCGGCTCTTTGTGACTCCATGCTCTGTGGTCCACCAGTCTCCACTGTCCATGGAATTCTCCAGGCAAGAATACTGGAGTTGTTAGCCATTCCCTTCTCCAGGGGATCTTCCTGACCCAGGGATCAAACCCGAGTCTCCTGTATTGCAGGCAGATTTTTCACCATCCAAGCCACTAGGGAGGAATTCATGCCAGGGTATATGTAGTATTAGTTGTCATTTCCTGATTGTTTTAATGTACCTGGGTTTGTTTTAATGGCTGAAAAGTTCAAGAAAAGTGACAAAATACTTGATATTTTTCATATGTGCCTGTTTCAATAACTCAGCAATATCTTGAAATGACCTGGCGTGGAGGATGAGGCAAGTCTAGGGACTGTTGGCAACTCCTCCATGGCAGCAACATGAAAGTAGTTTAGTCAGTTTCAGTAAAAGTTTGAAATCTACTGTATTAGAGGCACGTGCAGAAGCTCTGTTAATTGCTAGCTTATTTTCCATATGGTTCTGTTTTAATGAAGCATATTTGATGCAGATGGTTGGAAAGTAAGCTGGATAATGTCTAAACTGGTCCTAACTAATTCCTACAGTGCTTTCACTCCAATAACTTAACAGTGCCTTTGAAAAGTTTCTTATTCACGTTTTTCTCTTTTTTAGTTGAAATGTGACTTAAGATAACTGAAAACTGCTTTTTTTTTTTTTAAGTTGACCTCTGAAAAGAATAATAATAGTCATTTCCCCTCTGATTACAGGTCAAAACCACACTCCAGCTTGGTTTCTTTAGTATTACGGGGTGCTCCTCATCATTGTTATGACTTTCTAAGATATTTAATTGAGGAAGTGGGTATTATGAAGGATCATATATGGGAAATGAAGTGAATTTTCCAAATGCTGAAGTTAGCTTTGTTAACATGACAATAAGTTGACCTCTTCAGGGATATGAAATTGAACAGCCTACAATATTAATAATTATTTCTTTTTTAAATTTTTATTTATTTTTAATTGGAGGATAATTCCCTTACAGTGTTGTGTTGCTTTCTGCCATACATCAGTATGAATCAACCATAGGTATCCATATGTTCCCTCCCTCTTGAACCTCCCTCCTATCTCCCACCTCATCCCACCCATCTAAGTTGTCACAGAGCATTGGTTTGAGCTTCCTGAGTCATACAGCAAATACCCGCTGGCTATCTGTTTTACATATGGTAATATATATGTTTCAATGCTACTCTCTCAATTCTTCCCACCCTCTCTTTGCACCCTCTCTGTGTGCACAAGTCTGTTCTCTATGTCTGCATCTCTATTGCTGCTCTACAAAGAAGTTCTTCAATAACTATCTCTTGTTTGTACATTCTCTATATCTTGTGTAATTAAATTAGACTTGCTAGATTATATATTAGTAAGTTAGAAGTGAAATCAAGGATAAATTGTCCGGTGATACTGCAAAATTCTTTCTGTATGCTTTTTTTCTTTCTACGAGACTAAATATCAACATATAGTCATTGTGTTTTTCCTAAATCTTTATGGAGAGTTCAGATATGCTATCTTAAAAGTGAAATGCTAAATTCCTCGAAGTATTTTATTTTGGTGTAGTTGTTGCTGAGTATGTACATTTGTCTTCATATTTGCTCAAGGATATAGATAATGTCCTTGTTAGACTTATGGTTGAGTTCTGCAAAGCAAAAAGGGAGACATGGTTCAATGGATGTGTGTCCATTTTCTGTTTTTTTTTCTCACATTGTCACTAAAATATTCTCTTTGTTATCTGAATAGGATATCTGCTGACTAGCCTGACCCTCTTTACCTGATTGTGTGAAAAGTCTTGGTTAAATCTGTTAGGCCTTGGAGGCTCAGGAATCTGCTAAGTGCTTTTGAGCTTGAAAGACACACTGTCCTTGGTCTGTTTTGTCTCTCTCTTTTATAGACACCTTTGATAAATAACTGTGATATAGGTATGGGATAAGCCAAACAATGCAGTCTTCTGAACAGTAATTGACCCAAAGGACTCTTAATAAGCAATGGACTTTTTCTCATGTTCTGGAGAAGTTAAAAAATGCAATACAATAATTAATTTTTCACCCAACATAGATACCTTAATACAGGGAGTCCTATCACTGAAGAGAAAAAAAAAAACCCACAAAAACTAGTTTTTAGGAATCTTCTAGAATCACAGTCTTGCTTTTATTTGCCTCCTTCCCCAGTTGTCTTTCACTAGAGGAGGTTAACACTACACTAGACAGCATTCTGCCAAGATGTACTTGTATATATTTGGGAAGCTGTTTTGAACATACCCTTTTGCCACAGAAACAATTCATCTTTAGATGTCAACTTCAGTGTTGAAATTTTATGATAATGGAAAGAAATACACATTTTTCACTTATTTGAGAGTTCCCTTTGGAAAATGCAGCTTGTTGCTGTTGTCTCAAGTTGAAAGGGTTTATGAAGTGTTTCTCAAATACTCATGGAAAGCAAATGCAGGCCTGAATCAGACTAGAAGGAAAAAAAGCCTTCCTTTAAAAATCTAAATAATTATAGCACATCAATCTTAGTCACTATTTTGACCTTTTCCTCAATTTATGTTCACCTTGGGATGAAAGAATTAATTTCTTCTTTTTCCTTCCCTTCCTTCCTTCCATCCAAAATTCTTTTGTCTTCCCTTTTTTTTAAGCCAACAACAACGTGGTTTAACTTTTCACCAGAGCAAGAGCCTAAAATGTCAGAGTAAGAAGAGAACAACTGCCTTTGTGACAACTGTCAATTTTTCAAGAAAGAATGCTATTTCCCAAGTTATGTTTAAAGACAGAATTAGAGAATTTCACTCGAGTCTGATTCACCTTGAGAAATCTTAGAAAAATATTAGAAATCCATTGCGTTATTTTTTTTCTGTAATGTAAGAATGCATCTCACATCCAAACAGAATATCTCTTGGGAATACGCTCTGCCTTTGAACTATGTGAAAACCACTTACAAAATTTGGGGGAATCCTCTGTTGAATTAGGGCAGCTAAGATCACTATTACTATGGTACTGATAGTAAGTATGGGAAGGGCATCTGAAAATGGGATTTAAAATGCCAGGTTACTTTAAACAGCATTTTAATAACAAGAAAAATTCAGCTATTGTTTTTTATCATCATTATGTGGGTACTTGGGAAGGCTTTTTATTTTTATTTGCTTTTCAGAGGAACGATACTCTTATTCTAGAGATAAAACAAGATACTTAGTTGGGCTTTGAGTTAGTTAGGCTTTAGGCTTTAATTGAGGCTTGACAACTTTCTATTTTTAAAATTTCTCACTATGGTTTTCAGGTCTAATTCTTGAACTGTCTCTTTTGGTCTTGACTTTGTTTTCAGAGAAATAGCAGAGATAAGCTTTTCATTTAATTGTAATAAAATACTGCCCTAAAGAAGAATGAAATATGATTTTTTTTACTGGTTTATATAGAAAAGCATATAACTGTAATAATATTTTAACTATAGTTTGTATAGACCATACTCATTTAAACTCTATGCAAATCTTTGTTACTTCAGGGCAAATAAGCTACAAAACCATAATGTGTGGTGTAGTAAGCACACACCATAAATTTGATAATCGTACTTGTGAATTCATCATATTTTATATAGGAAATTGCCATAGCTTATGAATAGTAATGTGCAAATGACGTGAAAAAAATGTCACATTCTTGAATGTTTAGTGATTTTAATGCTACTGTATTATTTCATTCTGTGCCAAGTTGTGTTGATTCAAAAGTGAAGATATTAAAGTAGCAGAAATTTTACGTTGGCTTTAATGTGTGGAGTTTCTATAATTCCCTAAGTATCTGGAATGTTAATATAAATACATCTTTTGTGGGGCAGCAGGAAACATGCTGCCCAGACTACACATGTTACCCAGTGAGGCTGCCTCTGCGGTTCAGAGAAATACAAGTGGGAGGCTGCCTTCAGTGAAAGTGAAAAAAAGGCATTTGTTTAGCTGCATGGCAACACAAATATTTCACTTAGTGAGGACTGACAATGCGTCTCATTATGTAAGTGGGTACCAGCTTGTAAAAATTTCTGTTTAATTTTCCATATTAGTTAAAGGTGCTTGTGCTTAACTCTCTGAAGCCTGGCATCCAAGTCCCCTTCTTCCTTAACCTACAATGTACACTTTTTGTCTACCATTGCTTTCTTTAATCCTAAAATAATAGATGAGAGAGAGAGCCAAAGATATCTGGCCCATTGAATGCTATAAGGAATATATGAGGAAGCCTGCCAGATTCAAGCCAGCTTCAGGGTAGACATTTGTCACTTCTTTTCATTTCTCTTATTCCTGATGCACTTTTCTTAACACTAATTGTTACATTCTTCCTTGCCGGTAGAAGCATTCGATGGTATTTGTTTTGAGTTACTTTGTGGTGCCAGGTTCTCAAGATCATAATTCTTGATCTTAAATTCTCCAGTCTTCTCTTATAGTGCATTTGGATCGCAGGCTATTTTTGCTTTTTTGTTGTGTTGGAAAGCAGAGGAAAATAAATTAATGATAACTACTACATCACTTGTTTAGAATCATTTTATGGATTTTGATTTGAAGCAGGTAGAGAAATACTTTCTACTTACGTAGTATTTGAGATCAAATCTCTTTGTTCTTTGACATGATCCCTATCTTCTGGGCATCAATTTTAATAGCTTTACTGGGATGTGATAGTGAAAGCGGGTGGATATATTTAGATGTCGTTGACAGTACCATAAAATGAAAGATTCTCAGCATTCATAAGCATAGATGGATATACAAGGACCGACTGGATGAATATCCCAGGAAATGCACATTTTCTTTCGTATTTTCATCATGCGTTTTAAAGCTCTGACATCAGGAGTTTCAGTTTGTTTGGATAACATTTCAAAATGATTTACCCATTGAGTGAAAGCTTGTTACAGAATAAACTTAAGAGAAATAATTTATAATGGGCAAAGTACTTAAAAATTATAAAACCAAGAGAGTTAAAAATGGAGATCACTTTGAATTAAAAATTGGAAGCATTCAAATTGTGGGCAATTTCTTTGTACTAGTATCTGCATAAGTTTAGGGCATTGTACTTTGTGGGTATACTAATATCTATCTTATCAAAGTGGTTGGGGCATTTAGCTTTCTAAAAATAAGAATATATTGAAGTATGAAAATTAGAAGTGTATTCTAAAATAAAATTTTTTTCCCCTCCAAATTAAGTTGTTGGAAATTTGTAGTAAAGTATTTTTCTCCTCCTGCTTCCCTCTACTGTATTCTGGTTCTTATCCTATTCCATCTTTCTTTATTTTTAGTGTAGACTGTAGTCCTCTTGGAGAAGAGAATCCTTTTAAATCCTCCAAACTGTGGCATCATCTGTTAGGCAGAAGCCTAGACTGGCTGGGGACTGTAAATGCCTGCTAAGGATCTTCCTGACCTCTTTACCACTTACTAACCCCACAGTAGTTGTGTATTTTTGCTGAATTAAGTCACATTCTAGCCCGGTGTATGGTCTTTCAGATAGGAAATGCTAGATGCCACTGGTTGATGGGATGGGCCAGGAGTGTGGATGGGCTCATAGGCATTGCAGTTACGATCTGGATGGAATCCAAAGTAAATATTTTGCCATTAGCTTTCTCATCAATTTGATAATCGTTGTTGGCCTCAAGGGCCCAATATGTAGATTTTTTTGAAAGCATATTTGAAATTTTCAGTTCTGCATCTTATTGTGTAGCTCCTTCTCATCAAAAGCAGCTCACTTTCTCTCTTCAAGCAGAACAATACTTCAGCTTTCCCAGAAAGTCTTGCTTTATTTAGAGTAGGTGAACTGGTCCAGTATCAACAGCACAAATATGGGTCATCAGATTCACATAAGCAGTTCTGACACTTCATTTGATGGTTCAGAGTGAGAGGTAGAAGACCTTGTTTTTATTGCATGTTTGTCTCTGTGTCTGCCACTCTACCCATCCAGTTGCTAGCTCAGATTTAGAGTATTTGGTTAGTGGCTCTATGGGACCCCACTGCTCTGCCACAAATTCTATAGCCCCTATAGCCTTCTGGTTTCTTGTCACTTACAGTACTTGGCGGATAAATAGTAAGCATCCAGTAAATATTTGAGGGATGAGTAATTGAGTAGATGAGTGAGAAAGTAGAGATTTTGACAAGAGAAGACGGTGTAAATTTCTTGAAACAAGTAATTGGGAATGATTTAGTGTTGTGGACACTTGAAGCTCAAATTCTGGGTTTAACTGGTAACATGTTGAAATGAGGAGACCCTATTTTTAAAAGTTTTGGACATGGTTTTACTTCTCTAGCTGATACAAGTTAGCCATCAATTGTTTCCAAGGATTGCCAGGTGACATCCAGGTTTCCAAATTTGATATTTTGGAAGGCAGTGAGATCTTTTAAAATGTCATCCTTGGAAAACTGACTAGGTTTCTGAATAAATAATTTTATAGTACTGGAGAAATTAGAAGATATCTTGGAAAAATCCTGTAACTATATGAAGTTTTATACTTCCTTTGCTAAGGAATAATGCTAGAAGCATGAGGCTGACCATAAGGAAAAGTTGGCACGTTGGTCTACAGAAAGCTTGGTAGGAGGCTCTCTTTTTTCTGGGCACGCATTTTCTTTCTATTAAGTCTTATTATAAATTCCAGTCTGCGCTTATTTCTAAATGTGAAGGTGGGTTTTTCAAACTGACTACATTATACGTGACAGTGTCTCCAGCTCTCCTTTAACCAACTGTTGTTCTAGCAACTTATGGAGAAAACTTTGTGATCATGTTCACTGCAGGGAGAGGTAGGCTAGTGGAATGAGTTTGTGTTCTTTAAATAGCAACATATTGGGAAAAAAATCTCTTGGGAAGTCATATGTGCTGAATTTAATGCTTTATGTTTAAAATCAAGGTACTATCCCCAAATTCCATTAGCCTTTCTCAAGGCTTTACTCTTTTAACCCAGCAACTTATATTGTCAGGAGACATTATTTTTTCCTAGGTTCTTTTTACTGTTATTTTGCTCAATGCCATACCAGTTATACTGACATAATCTTGAGGTTTGCTGATGTCCTTTATGATTGATCGCTTATTCTGCCTGTGTTATTTTTGTGTTAAACACACACACACAAAAGATAACATTTGCATAAATCATATATATTTTATTTGCTGGCCACAAGGTAACAAAGGCCTAATTATTTTTTATGGTGAAGAGATAAAGATTTTACCTGAACAGTTAGGAAGTTAATGTATAAGTCTAGCCTCTCAGACATTAAAAGGTACTTTCTATTAGGTGTGGGAGGCTCACTTCATATATTATTCCTCATCTGCTGAAATGTAAGTAATAAAAAATTGAGCATGCATCATGGGTATCTTGGCATATAATGCCTGACACAGATAGTATATAAAGAGTCTCATTCTTTTACATTGTGAACATGACAACTGCCAAAGTATTCTAGCATGCATTACTTATAACTTTCAAAATCTTTTAATTTTAGTAATGCAATGTATTAAAAGGTGTAGGATAGTAAAAATAGCTTGTATTAATAGGATATATTCATCTAAATTTTTTTGGATGCCTTTGAACTAATTGGTATAGAAACAGTGTGTATTTTTCTGGTATATTTCATATCCTTCCTCTGTGTAAAACACTTCTAACAAACATATATACTTGTAGGATTTCTTTCCATGTTTTAAAGCCCACTCTTATAGTCTTCTCTGATTTCACTTCATTTGTACTCCCATGGTATTTTGCATTTATCTTTTTGTACTTTTTTAATAATTTGTCTTTTTAGTAATTTCTGTGGATATTCCTTAGTTTCTAATCAAAAGTGGTTTTGGTGGGGCGGGGCAGGGATATCAAGTCAAATTCATCTTAAATAACTGACATGACTGCATAGTACCTACTATTCACTAAGCACTCATTATATACTTATTGAGTTAATTAAAAATTGAAAAAAATCCACACTCTCAATCCTTTTAATAAATTACCTAATATGTGTTGCTTTTCTTAAATTTAGCTTCTCTTATATATGTTGATTGCTTATACTGTTTCTATGCTATCCTGGGAGTTAGAGAAGTAATTTCTTGAATTAGCAAACGAGTTGAATAAAACATTAAAAAATGTGAAGTTAGTTATTTATTGTGGGGCCCTGAGCAAAATCTGGTGCATGTAATGTTGGGGCAGGAAAAGCACTGACATGCCACCCTCACCATTATTGCTCATGTTTCTTCTGTTCACCTTTGGAGTGGGGACTGTGCTTGTTGTTGTTGTTGTTGTTTTCATATCATCTCCAGCACAATAATTTGCTCATAGTCAGTGATCTGAACATGTGCATAAAATGAATATTGCCTTTGAAGCTTCAGCTACCCTTTTCCCTTTCATTCTCTCCCAACTTTATGTACATTTATTTATACTTTCCTTCCATTTTCTCATGTAAAAATCCTTCTTTCACGAAAGTATTTGATGATAACATTCAAGATACAAACGGACAATAATAGTTTCAGATCAGTTGCTCAGTTGTGTCCGACTCTTGGCGACCCCCATGAATCACAGCATGCCAGGCCTCCATATCCATCACCAACTCCCAGATTTTACCCAGACTCATGTCCATCAAGTCAGTGATGCCATCCAGCCATCTCATCCTCTGTCATTCCCTTCTCCTCCTGCCCCCAATCCCTCCCAGCATCAGAGTCTTTTCCAATGAGTCAACTATTCTCATGAGGTGGCCAAAGTACTGGAGTTTCAGCTTCAGCATCAGTCCTTCCAATGAACACCCAGGACTGATCTCCTTTAGGATGGACTGGTTTGATCTCCTTGTAGTCCAAAGGACTCCGAAGAGTCTTCTCCAACACCACAGTTCAAAAGCATCAATTCTTGGTGCTCAGCTTTCTTCACAGTCCAACTCTCACATCCATACATGACCACTGGAAAAACCATAGCCTTGACTAGATGGACCTTTGTTGGCAAAGTAATGTCTCTGTTTTTCAACATGCTATCTAGGTTGATCATAACTTTCCTTTCAAGGAGTAAGCATCTTTTAATTTCAAAGCAGCAATCACCATCTGCAGTGATTTTGGAGCCCCCAAAATAAAGTCTGACACTGTTTCCACTGTTTCCCCATCTATTTCCCATGAAGTGATGGGACCAGATGCCATGATCTTCGTTTTCTGAATGTTGAGCTTTAAGCCAACTTTCTCATTCTCCTCTTTCACTTTCATCAAGAGGCTTTTTAGTTCTTCACTTTCTGCAATAAGGGTGGTGTCATCTGCATATCTGATATTATTGTTATTTCTCCCAGCAATCTTAATTCCAACTTGTGCTTCTTCCAGCCCAGCGTTTCTCATGATGTACTCCGCACTTAAGTTAAATAAGCGAGGTGACAATATAAAGCCTTGACGTACTCTTTTTCCTATGTGGAACCAATCTGTTGTTTCATGTCCAATTCTAACTGTTGCTTCCTGACCTGCATATAGATTTCTCAAGAGGCAGGTCAGGTGGTCTGATATTCCCATCTCTTTCACAGTTTATAGTGATCCACACAGTCAAAGGCTTTGGCATAGTCAATAAAGCAGAAAAAGATGTTTTTCTGGAACTCTCTTGCTTTTTTGATGATCCAGCAGATGTTGGCAATTTGATCTCTGGTTCCTCTGCCTTTTCTAGATCCAGCTTGAACATCAGAAAGTTCACGGTTCACGTATTGCTGAAGCCTGGCTTGGAGAATTTTGAGCATTACTTTACTAGCATGTGAGATGAGTGCATTTGTGCGGTAGTTTGAGCATTCTTTGGCATTGCTTTTCTTTGGGATTGGAATGAAAACTGACCTTTTCCAGTCCTGGGGCCACTGCTGAGTTTTCCAAATTTGCTGGCATATTGAGTGCAGCACTTTCACAGCATCATCTTTCAGGATTTGAAATAGCTCAACTGAAATTCCATCACCAGCACTAGCTTTGTTCATAGTGGTGCTTTCTAAGGCCCACTTGACTTCACATTCCAGAATGTCTGGCTCTAGGTGAGTGATCACACCATTGTGATTATCTGGGTCATGAAGATCTTTTTGTACAGCTCTGTGTATTCTTGCCACCTCTTCTTAATATCTTCTGCTTCTGTTAGGTCCATACCATTTCTGTCCTTTATCGAGCCCATCTTGGCATGAAATGTTCCCTTGGTATCTCTCATTTTCTTGAAGAAATCTCTAGTCTTTCCCATTCTGTTGTTTTTCTCTATTTGTCTGCATTGATTGCTGAGGAAGGCTTTCTTATCTCTCCTTGCTATTCTTTGGAACTCTGCATTCAGATGCTTATATCTTTCCTTTTCTCCTTTGCTTTTCACTTCTCTTCTTTTCACAGCTATTTGTAAGGCCTCCTCAGACAGCCATTTTGCTTTTTTTGCATTTCTTTTCCGTGGGGATGGTCTTAATTCCTGTCTCCTCTACAATGTCACGTACCTCCGTCCATAGTTCATCAGGCACTCTATCTATCAGATCTAGTCTCTTAAATCTATTTCTCAATTCCACTGTATAATCATAAGGGATTTGACTTAGGTCATACCTTAGGTCTAGTGGTTTTCCCTACTTTCTTCAATTTAAGTCTGAATTTGGCAATAAGGAGTTCATGATCTGAGCCACAGTCAGCTCCTGGTCTTGTTTTTGCTGACTGTATAGAGCTTCTCCATCTTTGGCCACAAAGAAAATAATCAGTCTGATTTTGGTGTTGACCATCTAGTAATGTCTATGTGTAGAGTCTTCTCTTGTGTTGTTGGAAGAGGGTGTTTGCTATGACCAGTGTGTTTTCTTGGCAAAAACTCTATCAGCCTTTGCCCTGCTTTTTTCTGCATTCCAAGGCCAAATTTGCCTGTTACTCCAGGTGTTTCTTGACTTCCTACTTTTGCATCCCAGTCCCCCATAATGAAAAGGACATCTTTTTTGGGTGTTAGTTCTAAAAGGTCTCGTAGGTCTTCTTAGAACCTTTAAACTTCACTTTTTCAGTGTTATTTGTTGGGACATAGGTTTGGATTACTGTGATATTGAATGGTTTGCCTTGGAAATGAACAGAGATCATTCTGTTGTTTTTGAGATTGCATCCAAGTACTGCATTTCGGACTCTTGTTGACCATGATGGTTACTCCATTTCTTCTAAGGGATTCCTGCCCACAGTAGTAGATATAATAGTCATCTGAGTTAAATTCACCCATTCCAGTCCATTTTAGTTCACTGATTCCTTGATTGTCGACGTTCACTTTTGCCATCTCTTGTTTGAACACTTCCAATTTGCCTTGATTCATGGACCTAACATTCCAGGTTCCTATGCAATATTGCTCTTTATTTTTAATATATTATTCTTTTGTGGCATATGCATTTAAAAATGTAGACATATTTTCAAATAAAAATTAAGATGAATGAGTTAAGTTATATGGGAGCTACATTCAAAATAAAGTTGTTTGTTTGCTTGACCTCATAAAGAAATATGTTTATACCTGGGCTCCTAAGCAGTGTTTGTAGTTCTCAGGGACCCATGAATGAAATTTCTAGAAACAGTAGCTAAAGATAGCCCTCTATAAATCTTTGCAAGTGTTCTAAGAATTTAAACCTAACAATGTTAAGGGTTGAAAGCATACTTTGGGATAGCTCCCTCTGAAGTAAGGGAATGAAACTAAAATTATCAAAAGAAAAATTCTTTTGTCCTCATTTGTCTTAAGAATGGTTAGTGTCATAATTTTTGTTCATCTTTGGGACTGCTAAAAGCAGTTCAAAGAAGTCTTTGCAACTACTGTTTCCATGAAGAGCTTGCAGTTGTTCTTTTCCCCCTGAAGTTACCTCACTGTAATAATTATTGGAAAAAGAAACTTGTAACTAACAGATCATTTATTATATTCCCTGTCTAGCATTTTCCCTGGAAAAAGCACCCTTATTTTCTTTTGGGGAACAACTTTCTTTCATTTTTAGTAAATGTGATTGAGGTAAAGCTATTTACCTTCCCAAGTCAAGGGAGTGGGCATTTCATATTCATGGCCACACGATTTGTTCAGAAATAAGCATGTTTTCCAAGCCACACCAATGGGACTTAATCTGGGATCTTCCTGATATTACTGGAAAAGACCATAGTCATTTTACTGTGATTGTTAACCTGGAATTTCTGGTAGCCTTCTTTGCCCTTGAAGCAGGAGAACCTGGCTGAGAGAAGAAGAGAGACCAACTCCTAATTACATCACTTTAGCACTGGATCCAGCTGTGCCAGAAGCCAAGACTCCCAGTTACGTTGAGTCAATAAAACTATTTTTTGATATAACTACTTGAGTTGGTTTTTTATCACTTAAAACTACAAGTGTTTTAACATGCAATCAGAATTGCACAACTGATGCACAGCTCATAAGGTGGATGTATACATGGGATTTGGTGAACTATTTTCATACACACTGACTCATCTCATATGTGTAATTTATTTATTCCATGAGTTTGAATGAGTATGGGGGATATGACGAAAGTCATTACAGTTTAAGTAAGAATAGTTTCTACTATAGTAATTTTAGTATAGCCAAAAAGAAAGTGCAAGTGAAGTGATATAGCTTGATAAGTTCCAGATTTTAAGTTTATATTGTTTTGAAAATAGAACAAGTTTATGAATTTTCTATAGGTTAAAAAAGCAATTTCCTTTTTCTAAATAAAAATAGTTGAAATTTTTATTAACTTGTTTATTGCAGTTAGATTCAAAACTTGGGCAGGAAATGGAGACAGTACTTTATTTACCTATGCTTTGAAGAAATATCCTCTGTTTGTTACATTTTCATATGTTAATCTTATTCATTGATATATAATTCTACTTAAGATAAACTTTAGTGGATCTACTTCAAGTTAGAGATCTTCTCATGATTTTGGAAATTACAAAACAGAAATGGATATTACAGTACAAATGATACTGTTTACTTAGAAAAAAATAATCTGAATTTGAAAGAAAATTTACTCTCCAAGTATAGTTATACAAATTCTACTTTACTTTAGTAAACTGCATGTAAATGGGTAGTGTTTTAAATTTATATTTAATACATAGCGTTTTAGGAGATTTCCATTTTATTTGTCTTTCACATTGTTTGAAATATCTGTGTAAAGAGTAGGTTGATATTTGACTATCTCTCTTAAAAACATGCTGGACCATTTTACAATATGACATTATTGCTTAGAAAAATTAAAAAAGAAACATTAAAATAAGATTCTTGGTCTTCTTTCTTTCCTTTCTGCCATTTAAAGATTCATAATTGCAATCAATTTGGTCTTTTTACTTGGCAAACCTTAAGTGCCAAGGTCAAAGTTGGCACTGATTTCTCTCTAATTCTTATAGATTGCACATGTGTTCCTCAGATTAAAAGGCCTCAGATCTTAAGTCTCTTGGGTATTGATATTCTCATTAGGAAATTATCATGTTCAGAAGTTAAGGTTCTAACTAGTTCACAAGAGTAAGGTCTTCATTAGAACTATTTTGAGAACAAGTCAATGTTGTGAAAGTCTTAATCTTTAAGAGTTCTTGCAGACAATAGCACATTTGGTATGGCATGCACAGTTAGTTGCATGAGTGGATCTGAGGTAGTGGATTTTGACATTTTATTATCTATCATTCTGAAGGATTTCTCTTTTCTGCTAATGACCTTCAACTTTGCAACCCACATCAAATAAAATTTAAAATAAATAAAATTTCTGGGAAAAGCCTGTTTCTAATATCCATTTCTTTATTCTTGCTATAACCTTTCTATGTGGTGATCTCGCTCTCTCTTCTTTCACTCACTGTCTATTTACTTCCCCTACCCAAACCTGCTCACAGGATAGTATACTGTAATGGTCACATGTGAGTGAGTGAGTGAAGTTGCTCAGCTGTGTCCGACTCTTTGCAACCCCACAGAGGGCAGCCTACCAGGCTCTGCAATCCATGAGATTTTCCAGGCGAGAATAGTGGAGTGGGCTGCCATTTCCTTCTCCAGGGGATCTTCCCAACCCAGGGATTGAACCTGGGTCTCCTGCATTGCACACAGTCGCTTTACTGTCTGAGCCACTAGGGAAGCCAATACGCCTTCATTATTATTATTATTTGGTTAAATTTAAAAAATCACATTTATATTAAAACAATAGAAAAAATATGGTTTCACATTGTTGTTCAGTTGCTCAATAGAATTTTTCTTCTTTAATCTGTGAACATGTGTTCTTGGCAGATTTTCTGAACCTTCTAGGATTATTAGGATTAAAACATGTTTATTCTTGATGGATTTTCATTTATACTATAAAAGTAGTTATTATTTAATAGATTTTTGCATTTGTGTTCATAAATGAGATATTTTTAATTTTCCTTTTATAATGTCTTCATTTTGGAATCAAGGATATTCTGACTTTATAAAATGAGTTGGAAGTCATATACATCTTAGTGTGAAAAGAACTCATAATATTACCTCTACTAGAGACATTTTAGTTTAAACTCTAAGTAGAAGAAAAATTATTTTATCCTTAAAATATTTTGAAACATCAACCTAAGATAGCTGCTTTTTGGTGGAGAGGGTTGTGAATTTGTGGGGAAATTTGGGGATAGAGAAAATGTTGATGAAGCATGGAAGTTGCCTGTATAGTCTGTGTCATAGTAGTGTAATTACTTTGGTGTTTATCTCTGAATATTTTTGGCAGACCTGTGGGGTGATCAGTGGGATCAGAGGAGAGCAGGTTGATGACATTGATTAGGGAATTTATTATCAGAGAATGCTTAACTGAACACTGAAAAATTCTCCCAAACCAAAGGTGGAGCTGAGCATGACTGAGATTTAAATACATTCCAATTAGTCTATTTATGTCCTTAGTGCCCTTTAATAGGCAAAGTGATAGAGCTTCTCTTTCAGGCCCCACAATTACCCCCATTGGTTGCATTAAGCCATTTATGACATCTTTCTTCCTCCAAGTTTCTCCTTGGAGTTAATTTTAGTTAGATTTTTATCTCTGTACAAATGTCTGAGAAGTTAGGTGTGGCTCCACATATAATTCAATCTATGTTTCATCTCATTTTAGCCTATGAAAACAGTTCAACACAAATGTTAAAAACTCCCAAGTTTGGGCTTTCTGAATATCTGGTATGACTACTGATGCAGTTTCTTACAAAAGAGGTGCTTACTTTCTTCTGTCCTTATTTATTCTTCTAAATGTATCACAATTTAATTAAACAGAGAGCTTTTGAGCACTTACTGTATACCAGGTACTAGATATTCAAAGATTACGTTCTTAAGAAGTTCGAGCTTTCCTTTTTCATCCTTGTTTTCTAGGGCCCTTTCCTTTTCTGATATTGAGTTGCTTTTGTTTTTTTCTTTTGCCTTTCTGTCAAAACAAAGAGACTTTAAAAGGAACTTTTGAGTTAAACTCAAGCTGCTTCTATTGAGAAGAATTAGTACAGCTCTCTGAACTTGGGCCTATTGTTTATTTAGAACCCAGTGTTAATGAGGGCACAATGCTTGTCTTGATTCTTATATGGACCCTATTAGCTTTGCTCTGTTCCATGGCCTTGGATCACTGCTATAATGATTAATACTTGCTGAAGACCAGGTGAGAAGATTTGGTTGATCAAAATATTAGAAAACCAGTGCAAACTGCATTCTTGCCAGGTATCATCCTTGTTTATAAAAGACAAATGATAATTGAGGGCATCACTTTTAAACAAAATTATTACTGAAATGAGTTGTATAGGAATGTGGAAAAACAAAAGGGCTTAAAAGGCATTTTATTATGCTATTTTTTTCCCCCTGTTCTTCATTAATTGCGTAAATCTTAGGCTAGTTTTCTCCGTGTCATTTAGTTTCCTTTTTAATATCTTTGGATCCAAGATTGAGCTCTGCTGGCCTTTCTTTCTTGTTCTTTGGGTGTTAGCGCCAGCATCGGCAGCACTCATTGTCAGTGCTGGCTTGAATGAAGGAGTGGCTGAAGGCTCCTTTTGGAGACCCATTTCACTGGTTACTTTAATTGCTCACAGCGATAATTGTTGAGTGATGCTATATAGGATAGTATCTCCTTTGCCACAGAGTTTAGGAATTTTGCCCAGCAATCACTCCTTCTCCTAATGGATGAGTGCTTCTGCGTGGAAAGACTGGTAACTGGCTCTAGGTATCTCCCTAGAATTCTGTGTAAGGCCCCTGCCATATTAACTATGGGAAATTTATGGAGCCACCATGAATACTTCATTGATTTGTTTGCTTCATAAGGCCAGAAATAGAGAATTTGTAGAATTTAAAATTAGTTTCTTAATTATCTTATCCTAGGACACACTCTGTCATATAGCCCTGTGAGAGCAAAGATTTTCTTTGCTTTCCTTTTTCACAGTCAGAGAAATTAGAAAAATAATAGGGATATGAGTGCTAAAGGGTCTGGCTTCAGGAAATGTTTATTTTTAAAGCACTGCTATTGTATCTATGTCTGCTGTGCTGAAGGACTGTGATATACTTTATGCTGATATTCTGTGAAGTGGAACATTTATGCTTTCTGACATGTAGTGAAGAAAATTCTGGATACAGCATCCACTATATATTTCCTCAGACTTAGCTGCTTCTTTGGATGGAAAGGAGGCTTCTGAGATAGAGGTTTGTAGTTTTGAAACTTTTTATCAAAGAATAACAGTCACAACAAGTTGGTAAGCAGAAATAAATGGTGAAGGTCATATTTTAGAATTAACTTTGTAATTTTTAAGTTGGAAATCAATGGATATAACTGAGGTGAGGTTGTTAATTATTTTCTTTTAAAATATTTTTGTCACTTATTGAAATAAAAATATCAGTTTTGAGTAGCCATCTAGATTAAATTAGTTAAAAGGAGCAGAGCAGAAACTTCTACTTAAGAATTTTGGGAATCATCAAAATGACCTGGACTTCTTTGCTAAGATAGATTGTCTTAAAGGCCCCAATTCTTCTTAATCCTTCTTTATATCTGTGACCTTTGCCATGAGACTCTAGAGTGCCCTTTCTACTCTGGATAGGGCATTCTGTCTCACCTCTTGCTTCTGGGATCCATCGCTTAGCTTTCCTTGGTCAATGGCATGTTAGTAAATGTGATGCAACTAGAAGTTTGCAAAAGCACTTGTGCATTTCTGTTTACACTCTTGTCCTTGTCTGTCCACAAGAGAGGAGAAAGCCTGGGCCCATATGCTAAAGGATGAGATATAGAGTGGAGTCACAATACCCTAGTTGTCCTATCAAAGGCCATTCTAGGCCAGCCAAAAGCCAGCCAACTGTAAGACATGTTGGTGAGCTCAGTTAAAGCCAGAAGAAATACTCACCTAGTCTTCAAACACATGAACTAAACAATGCTTTTTAAGCCACTGAGTTTCGGGGTGGTTTGAACCTGCAACATTCTTGTGGCTATAGAGAAGTGAAACAACCTCAGGTGATTTTAGAGACTCTACTGAGCAGATGTCACAGATGATCCTAAGATTTTTCTTGTTCCAAAAACAATATATGTTTCACATTGATTTCAAGAAATTAGTAGATCCAGCCACTCAGTGATACTTGGGTAAGACTTAGTTTAAGGTGGAATATGTTTTCTTGGCAGGTTGATTTTTGGAACTCTGGAAATAACCCCTCTTCCAAGAATGTTTTGTTGTTTAGTCACTAAGTCGTGTCTGACTCTTTGTGACCCCATGAACTGTCACCTGCCAGTCTCCTCTGTCCATGGGATTTCCCAGACAAGAATACTGGAATGGATTGCCATTTCCTTCTCCAGGGGATCATTCCAACCCAGTAATCAAATCTACATCTCCTGCTTGGCAGGTGAATTTTTTTTTTTTTTTTTTTTTTACCACTGAGCCACCTGGGAGGCCCCACCTAATGTATATATTCAGCTAATTTTTGTTAGACTTACAGGGGCACAGAATCATTCATTCCATTAAGAAAGACAAGGCAGAAAAATGAAAGCAGTATAAGTAATTGAGTTAAATTCATATGATAAGAAACACAAATGCCAATATATTCTTTTTCCAGAGCAGATTTTGACTAGAGGGAAGGGTGGTGGTGGGTGGAGTAAGTAAAACAGGAGAAGTATGAGGCTGTGAAAAGGAAAACTGGATTTACTTTGGATCATTTAGAGACAATGTAGTATAAAAGTAAATGTGATTGAAGACTGAGCTTTGAAACCTTAACTCCCATTTTTGTACTCTGTAAGTGCAATATATTAGAGTGAGGGAAAGATCTGAGGAAAAGAGCAAAGAGATAGTGTTGTTAGGGGCATGGTAGTTTAATTCTTTGTGCTTTGAAATCAAAAGACTGTTGTCTTTTATATTTTCAGGCTCTTTATATAGTATTGCTATTTCATTCACCTTCTTTTGTGGTAGAAATAAGTCTGCTTTTTAGTGAATATATAAAAAGTAGCTGACAGAATCAGAGGCACCTGGACCAAGGCAAGGCATTACTGAACATATCTTAACAGTTATGGCCCTGCATTCATCTGGACCTGTACTCAGAGAAGGGGTGCTGCTGCATGGGGGATCTGTACTTGGTTAATTCATCATATTACTTGGAAAGGTCCTATTATTTTGCACAACAGTGTGGTCACCTGGCGGTAGGTCATTAGCATTTTAGTCTTCTTTTCTGCACAACAATGTACAACATGCTAATTAGAGGATTCTGAAAGCTAAGTAACCTGTTTTAAAATCAGACATTTTAATTTGCAGCTTTAATGGCTGTTTTTATAATAACTGGCTTTATTGGGGGTAAAAGCACTTCTCCTGTTCCACTAGCAAGGCAGAGTATAACAGAAGCTGACAAAATTAAAAACCTCATAATGCGACCTTTGCCTGGGATAAAAGGCTGTTTCATAACAATTTCCTTTTGTTCTTTGTTTAAGCCATTACTCTAAAAGGAGCCTCCGATTAATCTAAGTAAATGCATCATTACAGTACTAATCCATGTCCTTCTGTCAGTGTCTGTTTTAATTAAATAAGAAATGCTAGCAGAAAGATATCACGCACAAAGCTGTGATTGGAGAAAGCAGCACTGGTTGATCAGGGAAAGATTAAAAAGGGCTTTACTGTTTTGTCCATTTGCATAGCTCCAGATGCCACAGTGTTTCAGGTTGAAAGAAAACTTACAAAAGAGTTTAACACATTTCACTCTTATAGATTTAAAATAATGGGATTTACCAATGAAATTCTAATCATCCAATTTATCACATGTTAGACATTCCAAAGCAAGGAGCAGAACAGCTTGGGGTGTGTCTTTTAAACCTTTATGCAATGTTGTATTGTATCTGTGAAAACATACCTGCCCAATTTGCATGTGTTTCTTCTTATTTTGGGTGACATTGATGGTGAAATCTGATTGTGGATATATACAATGTGATTTCCCCCTCTTTTATAGTATCTTGCAACTTCTAACCTATGCCTTTTTAAAAATAAAATGGTTTTCTGTTGATAATATGTTAGGAATTTGGGTACTTAATTGGCTGTTAACAAAGAAAAGTAAGTTTAATAAACACTCACAAAATGCATGTATCTAGTTATTATTGCTACACTGAAATGCAGAAACTCTCCTTAGCAGCAGAGTTGCAGAATTCCCGTGGTGAGGGCTTTCTTCATATACGGGCCATTATTTGATGTAATGAAAAGAGAAAGTGTGCAACAGTGAGATTGTTAATTAATTTAGCCTAACAAGATGAAGATAAATGAAGCAAAGAACAGATTGAATGAAGCAAGAGGTCTTATTTACAATTTAATACATTTTTATATAATGCAGATCTCATCTGTTAAAAAACAAACAGACCCCATCTCAGATCCCTACTCACAAAAAAGTATACTCCCTCCCACCACAATTCAACCCTAAAATCCTGACCTGACTTTATAGAAAACATGTACTGTGACTCCGATTTCGAAGACACTTTTACAGTGTGTAAACAGTGCTTTTCTACTGCTATGAATTTTACACTAGTTAACCTTTAACTTCAGTATTTTATTTTTCTTGTTATAGAACTGGGATGACCATAAGAATAATTATCCAGAAACCTTTGGATTTTTTTCTCCATGTTATCTATCCTGAGACACCTTGGCATGGTTATTTAATAATCATTTTATTTTAATCCTCTTTTTACCAAAGGAAAGAAGCCCAAAAGTGAGGGGGAAAAGGAGCTCTGAGCCTTTTTACGTGTGCTTGAATCTGTAGTGATTGTGCCGAATTCCTAAATTAGCATTATTTTTAAGTCTTTCTTCAGAGATTAATGAGCTTTACTCAGTATTTGACCTTTTATCATTCTTGCTTTCTGCTCAGAAGTACTTCCTTCCTTCCTACAGTAGCTAGAAAAGACCGTCTCTTATCTTATGTTACTGTAGGCAGTGGTAACAGGGCTCTCCACAAATGGTGTTATTATGGTCACTATGTTTTTATCTCAGGGGTCACGAACAAATCCATGCAACTGCTTCTAAGGATTTCAATAAATAGGACTTTTTATCCAGACAATCGCCTTTTATGTTACTTTTAAACAAAACTACTAGTCCATCAAGAGTTTCAAAAGAAAACAATTCTACAGAGTGCCGGTATGGCCGCACAGACCAATCATCATGGCACCCATTCTCCAGTCCTTTATTTTTCAAGTCCACAACAATAGGTTGTTGATTCAATGGACAAGACCAGAACAATTAAGTTCTCTGTTTAGCAGCAGTGCAGCATTTTAATGCCCTTCTCTAATAATGGTCTCATTATTGTTATTCTAAGACTGGGCCTCAGGAGGAGGAATATTTGCTGGAGGTACGTCATTATTTTGCAAATTTCGATTAGCTCATCATGTTGTCTGTAGTGTGAAAATCGTAGCTAATTAGGGCAGCCAGTTAGACTACCAGCTTTTGAGCTTATGAGTTAAAAGGTAGCATACTTGATAGGCCAGTGATGTGAAAAAGGTGGTAAAAGGAGGATTAGAGCAGTTGCCTTAGTAACTCCAACTTCCATCTGTGAGGGAACAATGGACTTGTGTTTCTCCCCCCACCTTGGTGTAAAAATTGGTTTTGTTTTGAAAGGACAGGGTTCTTTTTATGACAATCTGGAATTCAGCCCGACTGAGTATAGTTTTAGTTGTTAGGAGAGACCATTGGGGATAGGAGAGATGAAAGGTCATGGTGAGCTTCAAGGACATGAAAGGTTGTTGTCTCATGTAACAATGGTAGATTGTTTTTTTTTTTCCCCTAATATTTCTAGCCAGCCCCTAAGTCAGGTGATGGAACAAATACCTACAGTTTAGTCAGGTGAAACAGGAAAGGGAGGGGGAAGGAGAGGAGAAAAATGGGGTAAGAAAGAGTTCGTACTTTGTTTTTAAAAAAGGAGGAGGGTTAACTTCAATTTGCTTTTATTAAACGAAGTGATATTTCTCTGTCACTATCTCTGAGATTCCAGTGTGCTTTGGATGATTTGCCTCTGTGGGCCATCACATCTCTGGGAAGCTCTCCAATGTGTTAGAAAATGTGATTTAAGCTTTCTTCCTGAACTCCCTGGAGGACTAGTGATGCGATACTTAACAATAAATTTAGTTGTTGTAGCTTTCCCACATTATTGGTGTTCTTAAAGGTTTTCCTTCAAAATGCACACTGAATAAAATGAATGATAAATATGAAAGAATTTGTTTCACCACTCTACAGGGTTTTATCATAAATTCTATGACTTTCATCACAGAAAGTTTACAGGAAACAGTTTAGATGTTGCTGCAATAGCAGCACAATTTTTTCTCTCTGTTCCCAAGAAAATGCCACAATTTTAAGAGCTATTGGAGGTTTTGTATTAAGAGGAGGTGATAAGGATTGAATATGGTGCTATTGCTTTAAAAGCCTGAAAACCAAATCACTCTCTCTGGATTTAAAATGCCTTTATTATAGCAAAATAAGTGCCTTCTGTTTCTCTTTCATATCAGTATTAAAACATTTGATATGTGTGCTTATGTGGAAACTCCTGTTTGTATATATGTGTGCATGTGTATGTTTGTGTGTGTGTGTGTTTAGAATCAGAAAGAGTATAGGAATACTAAGTTTTTAAGCAGAAAGATCATCTTTTGATGATCAAAGGATCCTTCATATTTCTCCCTCTCTATTGTCCCCAAACAACCCTTGTGTAATTGAAGCTGGACTTGGTCCAGGGGCTAGGGAGATTTTCAGATTCTTTGAACCCCAGGTCTTTTTTTTTTTTTTTTTACTTTTTCTAGCCAGCTATCCTTATTGCTGTAGCTTTTCTTTTTCTGAGAAGTTGTATTCATTTAATTTATTGTAAATACTTCATAGACTTGAAATAATAGCATCATGAAATTGTGGCATTTAAGGGCTTTTGAGATCATCTAGTTCAATTCTTGTATTTGCAAAATAAGAAAAGTGAGAGCAGAATGCTGAAATGACTTGCCCAAGGTAACTCAACTAGTTGAGGTAGACAAATAGATGCCATTTGCTGTACTATTTAAATATAAAAACTTGAAATCAAAGGAAGAATGGAGAAACATTATAGGAACATACTGAACTTTGCTTGTCTTTTAGTGGTTGAGGGAAATTGAAATAAGGTTAACATCAGGGGATGATGGTGGTGAGGTTACAATTCAGATCAGATTTTTCTTTTGTAACTTTTAAAGCTCCATTGTAAATAAATGAAATTTTTTTTCCTGACAACCACCACTCCACCCCCAAAGAAAACCCCAGTATAACTGGGGAGAGATGTACCCTAAAGCTTTAGCATAGCATTCAAAAACTGTAAACTTTCTTGATCTAAGCACTGTGTGAAATACATTCATACATATTATTATAATTTAGAATTTAAACACTTTTTCTTTCCAGAGTGGCAAATTAGTTAACTGTTCTGTTTTTTAGTTTTTGCAGCTATAGAAAGGAACCTGATGTTAGTCAACTGTATTAGATGTTGTGAGACGTTAAGTCAGTAAATGATTGAAAAATGCAGTATATATTTGAAATTATATGAGTGAAAATTTGTGCTTTTTCTGAACACATATCCTGAGGCAAATATAAGCCATAATATTTAGGTTAGTGTGTATGTTGTATTTTATTTTGGAACAGATTAGAATATATTCAGGAAAGTTGGACTATAAAACATAAAGGATAAAATAAAATAACCTGTTATTTCATCTTTTTATTTCATAATTGAAAATATACTCCCTAGTAACATTTTGGTATATTTCATTTCAGTCTTTTATCTACATGTGTATGAGATGAAAGGACATATGTAGCTTGTTTACTGCCCTCTCTTTGATGCCAAGAACAGTATGTGGCTCAGAGTAGGTATTTGAAAAATAGTTGTTGGGGAAGTTAAAAAAAAGAGCAAAATAGCATCATATTGTATATACATTTTTGTAATTAAAAAATACTTTTATTGGATTTTGCCATGTCTTCAAAAATGTGATTTTTTCATGACCATATCATATACCATGGTTGTACTACAGTTTGTTTTACCATTAAACTATTTATTTCCAACTTTTCACTATTATAATGTGAAAGTTAGTTTATAAGGATGTCTTTCATTTATTATTAAAGTGGTAAAAATTTTAAATTGATACAAATCCTTTAGGATCATAGAGCTCCACCAAACCCCATCACTTCTTTCAAGTCTTAGTTTAGATGTTATCTTCTCTTTTCAGGTCAACCTTGACCACCCTGGATTAAAATTGTAGCCCTCCAAACATTTCTTAGCTCCCTAAGCATGTCTGTTGTTTTAAATAGCCTTTATCAACTTTTAACATACTATATAATTTGTATGTCTGTTGAATTTGCCATTTCCCCTTATATTTCCTAGAATGTAAGCTCTAGGCAAATGGAGAAGGCAATGGCACCCCCACTCCAGTACTCTTGCCTGGAAAATCCCATGGACCGAGGAGCCTGGTGGGCTGCAGTCCATGGGGTTGCTAAGAGTCAAACATGACTGAGCAACTTCACTTTCACTTTTCACTTGCATGCACTGGAGAAGGAAATGGCAACCCAGTCCAGTGTTCTTGCCTGGAGAATCCCAGGGACGGGGAGCCTGGTGAGCTGCCGTCTATGGGGTCACACAGAGTCGGACAGGACTGAAGTGACTTAGCAGCAGCAACAAGCTCTAGGCAGTGGGGAATTTTTTTGCTATTTCTGTCAGTTATATTCCCCAGTGTCTTGAACAGTATCCAGGACATAGTTGATTCTCAACAATATTTGTTGAACACATTTATTGAAACGTAAAAAGATGGAAACATCTATTTTTAAGTAAAGAATCAATCTCTGTTTTTTTCACATGAGCAACTCTCATCAACTAATCTATGCACTACCGGCCAAGGAATTCTGTTTTCTCCATGTTCAATTGTACACATTTTCCAGTTACATTAAATCATAGCACTTGACTGAATCTTGGGTAGGCTGTACTGGATACAGTCTAAATGTCTTGCAACAAATGTCTCCAACTCTTGCCACTTAAAGTCACTCTGAATTCCAGCTTTAGGGAGATAGTTCTGGATGAGAAATATCACCAGTGTCACTCCAAATGATCCTTTTCCTTGTCTAGAAGTCCTTTCGGTAAGACTTCTAAGGTTTGAGTCTGATCTGAGTAAACTCTGGTTAACCTGATTACTTTTATTTTGGGATGATTTTACCTTATTCTGCTTCTGATATTGGTCCTTTTCTTGAAATTTCTTAGGGAAGACATTTTGCAAACTCCTGTTTACTTCTCTTGGTCTATACGGTTTATGTGTGCTGTGTGTCCTGAGACCCCATAGACTGTAGCCTCCCGGCTCCTCTGTCCATGGGATTCTCCAGGCAAGAATACTGGAGTGGCTTGCACTGCCTTCCTCCAGGGGATCTTCCTCACCCAGGGATTGAACCAGGTCTCCTGCACTGCAGTCATACTCTTTACCAACTGAGCTACAAGAGAAGGTGTTTTTATTTAAAAATAGTGTAAAACAAAACAAAAATCATCATTAATATCCTTTGTGGGAAAGTGTTAATTATAATCTTTATATACTAGCAATTTATATTGCTATAATAATAATCCCTTACCTTTAGTGTTTATAGTTTTAAAGCTCTTTAGTAAATATGGTCTCAATTATCAAAATAATCTTAGATGCACAGGGCATGTTTATTATACCCATTTAGGGACCATTGCACAGAAAAGTTTGGATACTTAACCTAAAACATAAATTTAGAAAGTGATAGAGAGACCACTAGAATCCAAGTTTTCTGAGTTCTACTAGTCCAGTACTGTTTCTCTTTTAGTCATTTTACCTTCTCTCCAGGTTAAATAATCATCATTTTATTAATGTTTCTTAATAGATCCCATGAAAATAAAAACAAATTATTAGAATTACACTTTTTTCCACTTTATTTTACCTTGTTTACCAATCCGATTCTCAAGGACTTTTCTTTAGTTTTCTATGTTTCTTCTTTTTCCGTAGTCATTATATTTTCCATTATTCTGACTATTAACATGGGCTTTTGTAGCAATTGTAAAGCCACTGACTTCCATGTGTGTCTTTTTCCCTTTTAGCGAGTTGTTCATTTCACATCTCTAGATAAGACTAAGTGTGTTCTGTTGATCATAATAGGTATCAAGCAAACTCATAGGGGTCCATTGAGATGCAAACAACCTTGGGAGAAAGTTAGTATAGTAGACAGTGCATTAGGTAAAAGACTGGACAATGAACACTATCAAGTGGAGTTCAGGTATGTACAAGAGAGGTACGAAACACAAGATTAAAGTGTTTCATGAAACAGACAAAGCAAGACAAATCTGAGGCAATTGGTATGAGATGTAGGCAGCTAAGCTATAGACATCAAGTGGAGTTAAAGGACAGATTCCAGTTTCTGAGTAGTCTGCAAGTAGAGGGTTACCAAGTTCACAGCAGGGTCATGGTCTTAGATGGACTAGTGCACTCAGGTATAGCAAAACAAGTAGAATCTAGTATTGGAATGAAAGCAAAAAATTAGTTGAACTAGCAGCATGTGATTAATTTCATTTTGAATTGCAAGAGATTGGGTTGGAGTCACTTTCAAATGAGGTCAGAAATGGTCCTAGAGCAGTGGCTCTCAAATTTTTAATATATGTAAGAATCACCTGGGGTGCTTTGGATTTCTGAAGCAGGGTCCAGGTGTATGTAACATTAACAAGAGCTCCAGATTTTTTTCTGTTGCAAGTATCTACTGATCACATTTGTAGAAAATTGCATAAAGCTTGAGATGGTACTTACAATAGGTTAAGGGACCCAGTAATCACAAATCTTGAGAGACGAAGCATTTAGATGTTGAAAGTCAAACCTTTCTACTAAGAGAAAAATGTATCTGTTTTTCTCAGAGCTGATTTGTATTTGTCTACATGTAAGAAGGCAGAAAACTTGGGCTGATATGTACTCTACTGATACGTATGTATTGTAAGCCTGTTATGTTTTTCTCCTTATGTATATTGTGTTTGTTACTTGTTTATGACCTGAGTGCTTTTGTAATATCCAACATAAAGATATGTACCCTTTAGTGTAAAAAAGTAAGGCTGCCTGTTCTTTTGTACCTAATCTAAACTGTCTCTCATTTTTACTTTCAATTTGTTATCTGCATAATTGAATTTCCTCTTTTCTTTCCTGAGTCATAAATTGATTAGCATGAGTTGGGCAGACTGCTGTAATGCTAAGGGTTAACCAGAAGAGAATTACAAATGAACTATCTAGAAAGTTGATTATTAATCCAGCTAGAGAAGAAATATCCTTTTACTTAGCAAGAATGAGTATCTGAAGAGCTGATAATATTGTTCGGGCAGTGAGGTGGAATGGCAGAGCTTGGTAAGTGAAACAAAACTTAGGATTAATCTTTTATATCAGTTTTTAAAAATTACTAGAATGTTGATATATTTAAATAGTTCAATATAATATGAATTTATAAGCTGCTGGAACAAATCTAAAAACTTCCAAATGTGTTTGTTAATGAGATCCCCACATAGACTCTCGGTATAAGTTAGCTGAAAAGTGCTTACATAAGTAGATAAATATATTTAATTTTGAATATTTATAAAAGTATGTGATTAGATTTGTGATTAAGAACACGGAAGTGTGCATGGAGGAATGATTGCTGTAACAATATAAGTCCACACCTCATACTGAAGAATATTGAGTGACAACTGTTGTTGTTTTCTCACAAGATCAAGTTCTGGATTCTTAGATATGAAAATGAAAATATAATTTAAAATATAATATTTGCATAAAGATTCAGTGAGATATTTTTCAGACTTATAGGTGACAAAAATTGTCATAAGTTCTCTTATTTTCTGGGTCCTACTACTCATTTCACCCTGATGTTTAATTTAAGGACCTTTCGAAAGACAGCTTTTATTGTATTTGTGAATTGGAAGGGAAGAGAAATGAGAGGATCTGTGCTATTTGTACAAAGAAAATTAAGTGAAAAGATATGATTTTAATAATGTTCTTCCTTCAAAGACTGCTCCTCCTGTTGTAGAAGAAATTTTGATGTCAACATTCAATTCTTTAAGATTGAATTTTCTCATAAATTACTTGATATTACAAAAATGAACCTTTTAAACATAGTATGGACCATACCGAATATTATTGCCGCTTTGTGCAGTATTAAATCATTCCAATGTAGTACTGTACTTAGAAGTTCGTAAACTTATTAAAATTGTGCACCAGCAAACGAAGAATTTTAACCTTTCCTTTAAACGTATTTTTAGTGGCAGTAAAAGGCCTTGACATTTCATTATTTAACGTTCACATAAGCACAGAAAAAATGTTTTTTAAAAGCTGTAAGTATTGAAAGTATGTGTTATATATGTACGTGTGTTTGTGAATACATCAAGTGTATATGCATTCAAAATACCAGAGCACCATTTGGACATATACACTCAGCTTTTTTTTTTTTAATGTTCTAATGTTGTGATTCATATTTAAAACTGGGAATATTAACTATAGTAAGTGAAATAATAAGGACAATAGTTAAAATTTATTGCGCTCTTGTACACTAAATGCTGTGTTAAATGTCTTATTTAATCTGCATATTATTTCTGTGGTTGTTGGAAGTCTACAAGGATTGTAGTGTATGCTACAACAAAGAGTAAGGTAATTGAAGAGCCTTTTACATCTTATGCTAAACGTCTAGAAAATAAAGGCTGACAAAACAAATTGTATAACAGAAAGTGAAGTCGCTCAGTTGTGTCTGACTCTTTGTGACCCTATGGACTGTAGCCTACCAGGCTCCTCCGTCCGTGGGACTCTCCAGGCAAGAGTACTGGAGTGGGTTGCCATTTACTTCTCCAGGAGATCTTCCCAACCCAGGGATCGAACCCAGGTCTCCCGCATTGCAGGCAGACGCTTTACCATCTGAGCTACCAGGAAGACTCTTGTATAAGAGAGGAGATCCTTAAATTCTGTGTGCTTGTCTTTCTCAATATTGAGAAGATTTAATATGAGTCTGGGAAAGAAAAATAGAAGATTAGTCAATGATTCTTAGCTATCATTCTTTAAACAACATTTTATTATGAAAATTTTAGTTGTTCAAAAATGTATGTTAAAATACTGTATATTTATAAGAAATGAAACATTACTAATATAGTCCAAATCTTCTGTGAATTCTTTCCCAATTTTTGTCTTCTTCTCTTTATGCTAGAGGTAACCATTTTTTGAATTTGGTATTTGTCATTCTCATGCTTATTTATACTTAAATTTCATATTTACCATATATATGGAGGAAAAACTCCACTTAATCATTCTCTGAGATTTAGGATAGACCTTTTCTTGGCTTCCTGTTACACTTTAATTAAAACCAAAATCCTTAACACAATATGCAAAGCTCTGGCCCCATATAATGTGACCCTTGCATTACCAGCCTTAACTCTTGCCTTTTTCCTAATGACTCTGATTCAGCTGGTATCCTGATCTACACTCTCCAAGTTTTTTCCTGCTCTAAGATCTTCATGTTACACTATCTTCTCAACTGGAATATACTTCTCCCCACTATTCTTCAGAATAATTCCTACTCATTCTTCAGCTCTGTTTAAATGTCATTTCCTCAGAGAAACCTTCCCTCATCCTTCCAATTCAAATCTTGTTTGCCTGCAAAGATCTCACTGCAAACCCTTTAATAACAGCAGATATTGCAATTTTAAATTATACAGTTATTTGTGTGATTTTTGCTTAATGTTTGTCCTTCACTCTGGATTCAATTATTTTATTCTCTTGTTTCCCCTTATATTTATCAACGTGGTTTTGTACATTACAGGCATATCATAGGTATTTGTTGTTATCAAGGAGAGGAATGTAATGAATGAAGAAGAAGAAAGGGAGATTGAGAAAGAAAGCTAAATATAAATGGAGTCTGTGGGTTAGTTGATATATACTGTTAAGGTTAAATTATGCAACTTGAATCTAGTTTAAGATTAGGGCGAGAGATATGGTAGGGACGTTGTCTGTTTCTTAAATCTAGTTGCAGAACGTATCTCTTATCCACTGTTGCTTCTTGTTTTTCAGTGTGATCTTTGACTTTTGTGTTCTCATTTTTGGGATTCTGCATTCCTGAACTGAGCTTTCAAGTTGTAAATTTAGAGAGCAGCCCCAGCATTTATAATATTAGTATGGAGATGCTACAGTGGGCTCTAAAATTCTGGAAAAATTTCTGACACACAGATGAGGAAATACATATGGTACTTTTGCATAAGAAAGTGATGAGGCCACTTATAAGACTTTTCAGGTGCATGACTATAACTAAAATATTCATAGTAGTGACACTTGCTGTTATAATGGTAGGCAGTTTGATTTTTTAAGGGGATTATAGAAAAGATTATAAAAAGGAATAAAGAAAATGAAATCAGTCTGAAAGGAGGACTAAGGTTTTCAAAATATCAAAATATACTTATGTTGTACTCTGTAAATCTTTGCTGGCATTTGTAATTAAAATCCAAGGCCAAAAGATGGTGCTGAAATTTTTTTCTTTTGATTGTTGATATGGGAAAAGGAGACAAAAAAGGGGATAAAAAATAGAACTTAATTAAAATATCTTAGTGTTTAAAGGAGGGGATTTGTAGAGTGTCTCATTTGTGGTCATAGAAGGTGCCATTATTGATAATAATAGTGTACCTTACATTTTAATTTTTATTACTCCTTACACTTTTAAATGAACATTTTCATATATTATCTTATACATTTCTTCTATTAACCCCATGATATAATTAAAGTAAGGGTCTTATTATCTTCAGTTTATAATGAGGAGAACTAGGAACAAACAGAAATCAGAGAGAAGCCAAGACTAAGACTTAAAAGCAATTCTGAGGTTTAGGCAAGACTAATATTCACTCTACTTATACCCTTCCATAAAGGATTGGAGGATATAATTAGGTTCTTTTAGGGACCAAGATCGTTGGGGAGGATGTCCTCTATAGCAGTGGTCCCCAACATTTTTGGCACCAGGGACCAGTTTCTTGGAAGACAGTTTTCCACAGGCTGGGGGTGGAGATGGGGCATGGTTTCAGGATGTTTGAAGAGCATTTACATTTATTATGCACTTTCTTTTTGTTATTATTATATCAGCTCTACCTCAGATCATCAAGCATTAGATCCTGGAGGTTGGAGACCCCTGGTCTATAGGTTTCCTAGACTTAAATATTTTATTTTTTTCAAGTTGTAAAGTAGTTAACCATCTCCAGCAAATAGAACTGAGATGGTTAAATGCATATAGTTAATAGATACACTGCTAAGCCTTTCTAAGTTAAGGCTTACTGGGTGAAGTAATCCTTTCCTGATATCTTGTGATATCAGGAGCCCAGTCCTCTCGATATCTTGGGTTCCGAGAATAAGCAGACATGGAATTTATAAGAATGAAATGCCGTAACATTTGACATAAATAAATTGTAGCTTAATTAAAAACATGTGATGAAGCAGTGGGTAGAAGCCACTTGAATGGGAACCCGTCTTTTGAACTGAAGATGGACATATTTTGGCACTCGTTGAAAATATATATTTTTTAAAGAACAAGTGGAAGGCAATGTGTATATTGCATTTATGCATGTGTGCATGCAGGTGGAGGGGTATTTCTTTGAGAACAAAGAAATGCCAGCAGGTATTTGTAATGATTAGCCAAGAAAGCTGTTCGCTGCATTTAAAGTAAAAGCCAAACCTTGTATTTTTCAATTGGATAAAGAGCCTGGTTGCAGAGAAATTCAAATTCTCACTCTTTCTGGGCCAGCAGGCAGAAGCCTCCCTTAGGTTAAAGGAACCAGACATGTTCACTCTGAAGTACAGAAGTCTCAAGAGAATCTAGTATCTCTCCAAAGATGGATAAATTGCTGCTGTATGGGAATAGTGTGTACTGTGGAGAGCCAAACCCAAGTTATCAGGTGAAAGTCACAGGGAGCCAGAGTCACAGGAACAGCAGAAGAAATGCTTTTAACAGCTACAGTTGTCTAAAAATGGGATGAACTTCTTTGTTGATATAGTGAAGGAGGCCTTGCTACTGGGAGGAATTGGGAAGAAAGATTAAAGTGTTAGATTATAGCAAGTTGTTTCAGTATTGATGTTTCTAAGAAGATGTCCTCTATATGTTAACTGGCTAAGAAAAGGATGTGAGTCAACATAGCAAGGATGTATTCTTATGTGAAGCCAAGAATGAATGTCATGAAGGCCAGGTTTACTTTCTGGGTTGCTCAGCTCTGTTTACTCTAGTATGTCAGTTAAAAAAATTCACCAATTTTTATCTATAGACAGCCATTTGATTCCTAAAATTGCCCCAGCTAAGACCTTTAAACTTCACAGCTATTCTCAAACTGCAGAAGAACTGGCATAAGGGAATGAAATTGTATTATAGGGAGAAAAAGAGAAATCTGTTGGTTTCTCCACTGGGTCCAGATATAGAGAAGAAGAATTTATTAATGATATGATTTAGGGAGAACAAATTTTAAAAAAATCACTAAATTCACTAAATTACCTTTAAAGGCTCCTGAACTTTGGTACATTAATAAGATAAAGGATGACGTTTTTAAGCACCTTGGAGATTTTCTGTTAAGTTTCCCGTATTGAGCTAGTGCTTTCATTTGAACAATTAAACATATTTAAAAATTGAAAACTAATACACAAATATATTCTTGTTCTAGAGTACCTTGCATATAGTAGGAAATCATTAAATGTTACTTGAATGAATAATTCTTGAAAAAGTGAAGGAAATTTTCCTTAATGTTTCTTCCCACCTGGGATTCTATTTCTCTTTCCTAAACGTATTTACTGTTTTCAATCTGGTTTATATCTTTCCAGCCCTCTTTCTATATAATGATATACATATATACACAATTGTTTAGAAATGTGCAATTTTATTTTGTGTGAGGGTGACATTCTCCTCTTTTACAGATAATCGCTTTATACTTTACATATCCTTTTTTTTCATGAACATTCTGACTTAGACTTCTGTAAATTTATAAATTTTAACTTTATTTTCTTCTATGTAATATTTTATATTACATATATACCATTATTATATTGATAGACATCTAGGTTATTTACAATTTAAGTATTCTTAGTTGAAATGTTAGATATTTAAAACTTAGGAAATGGCAAAATATGACTCTATTTTTAAAACATACATAAAATGGGCATGGAAAGTTTCGACCTGATTGGGATTATGAGAATTAAGGACACTGAAGGGAAAAGATTAAATGTGTAAAGGCATGTGTTAGTTGTTTGTTAGTTGCTCAGTTGTGTCTGACTCTTTGCAACCCCATGGACTGTAGCCCACCAGACTCCTCTGTCCATGGGATTTCCCAGGCAAGAATACTGGAGTGGGTTGCCATTCCCTTCTCCAGGGGATTTTCCTTACTCAAGGATCAGACAGGTCTCCTAGGCATAGAGGAGTGAAAAAACTATATTATTTACTCATTCATTAATGAAACAGAAGAAGTCTTTATTATCAGAGGATAATTGGTAGAGAGAAAAGGCCACTAATTTCATCCATTTAAAATCGAGTGGGGAATAACAACTATAAACCCTGGACAAATCATGAAAAACAACTATTTGGAGACACTGGAGAACAATCCAAAGCAGGCTAAATCTTCAGAGGAGATGACATTTGGAAGAAGGGATATTTGGGTAAGTTTGTCATTTTCGGGGTTTCAGTATGAAGGTAGGCTCAGTTTATAAAACTCCAGTAGAAAAACTAGCAGTCTTTCTGGTCTGGGGGACTAGTAGAACAGACTTTGGAGCAACCACAACTACTGGGAAGTGAGGATGTAATCCTGGAAAGAAAGAGTCACAGAAAGTGACTCCTAAATTCTATGTATAAATTTTGCCCCAGCCTCTGACTGATCTGCAAGCCATACATGCTTAGAACAGGTGTTAAGAGCTCACATAAGGCTTAAAGAACTAAATAGATATTTAAGCTGCTGCCCATTGCAGGTGAGACAGAATGTGCAGTTTGAGTCTAAGCAAATAACCCTTTTTGCTAAACAAACCAAAAGTGATACTCTTTAGAGCACTATAAAAGAATCCAGAGTCTCCATGACATAATGGTCATGATATCTAAGGTGAAGGTGAAAGTCGCTCAGTCATGTCTGACTCTTTGCCACTCCATGGACTGTAGTCCATGGAGTACTGGAGTGAGTAGCCTTTTCCTTCTCCAGGGGATCTTCCCAACCCAGGGATGGAACCTAGGTTTCCTGCATTGCAGGTGGATTCTTTACCAGCTGAGCCACCAGGGAAGCCAGAATATTGGAGTGGGTAGCCTATCCCTTCTACAGTGGCTCTTCCCAACCCAGGGGATGGAACAAGGGTTTCCTGCCTTGCAGGCAGGTTCTTTACCAACTGAGCTATGAGGGAAGCCATGATATCTAAGAATAATCCCAAATTACTCAACAAAGAATGGGGAAAGTGTTAAATAATAGGGCATTTCAGCAGAGAGAGAGAAATTTCAAAAGATCCAGATGGGAACTTAAAACTGAAAAAAACTGAAAGATATGGCATCTGAAATGAGACTAACTTGATGGGCAAATCAGTAGAATAAAAATGACGGGAAAAAGCTAGTGAAATTGAAATAGATCAATAGAAATTACCTGATATAAAAAAACACAGAGGAAAAAAATTTAAAAATGAATATAGCACTAGGGATACATAAAACATTATTAAAAGTTCTAACATATATAAATCCTAGAAAAAAGGAGAGTAATATTAGGGTAGAAAAAAATACTTGAAGAAATAGTGGATCCAAATTTCCCAAATTTGGTGAAAGATATAAATTTACATATTTAAGAAGTTCAATGAACTTCAAGTCACATAAATGCAAAGAAAAACACACTAGACGTGTTGAAATAAACTGTGTAAAGCAAAGAAAAATGTAGAAGTAAAGTCTTTTTTTTTCTGGTAATGACAGAAAACAGAGAATATAACTTACCAACACTGAAAATGAAAGAGGAATTGTCAGAGAAGAATTTATAGAGATTAAACAGACAATAGGAGGTGTTATGAATATCTTATATAAAAAAATGTATAGGTGTACCTTGGAAATATTATAGATTTAGTTCCAGACCTCTGCAATAAAGATAATATCACAAAAGTCACACAATTTTTTTGGTTTTTCAGTGCATATGAAAGTTATGTTTATACTATATTGTAGACTATTAAGTGTGCAGTAGCATTAAAAATACTTTATTGCTAAAACATGCTAATCATCATCTGACAACCAAAGTTGCCTCAAAACATCATTTTGTAGAAACCACAATATTTACTAAATGTAATAAAGCAACATGCAATAAAAGAAGTATACTTTTACTACTTAGAAGAAATGAATAAATTGCTCAAAAAAAGAAAAAATCCCCAAAACCAGAACTTGCTAAAACTGACACAAGATGAGACAAAAAACCTAAATAGCACTTTGTTTATAAAAGACATTGCATTTTAAATTAAAAATAAAACTTTTTATTAAGAAAACTTTGGATCTAAAATGGTTTCACTGACGAATTCTGTCAAATATTTAAGAAATAGCATCAATCTTACCTAAACTCTTTCAAAATATAGAGGAAGGAGGAATAATTTCTACCTCTCAAGTCTGCTGCTGCTGCTGCTGCTGCTAAGTCGCTTCAGTCGTGTCTGACTCTGTGCGACCCCAGAGACGGCAGCCCACCAGGCTCCCCCATCCCTGGGATCTCCAGGCAAGAACACTGGAGTGGGTTGCCATTTCCTTCTCCAGTGCGTGAAAGTGAAAAGTCAAAGTGAAGTCGCTCAGTAGTGTCTGACCCTCAGCGACCCCATGGACTGCAGCCCACCAGGCTCCTCCATCCATGGGATTTGCCAGGCAAGAGTACTGGAGTGGGGTGCCATTGTCTTTTCCATCTCTCAAGTCTAGTATTACCATAATGCCAAACCTGAGAAAACATTACAAAAGGCAAATTTTAGACCTATATTCTTTATCATCATAGATGCAAAAATCCTTAACATCAGCAAGTTAAGTCCAACAATACAAAAAGAGTGAAAATAGAACTGCCATATGACCCAGCAATCCCACTGCTGGGCATACACACTGAGGAAACCAGAATTGAAAGAGACACGTGTACCCCAATGTTCATCGCAGAGCTATTTATAACAGCCAGGGAATGGAAGCAACCTAGATGTGCATCAGCAGACGAATGGATAAGAAAGCTGTGGTACATATATACAATGGAGTATTACTCAGCCATTAAAAAGAATAAATTTGAATCAGTTCTAGTGAGGTGGATGAAACTGGAGCCTATTATACAGAGTGAAGAAAGCCAGAAAGAAAAACACCAATACAGTATACTAATGCATATATATGGAATTTAGAAAGATGGTAATGATAACCCTATATGTGAGACAGCAAAAGAGACACAGATGTATAGAATAGTCTTTTGGACTCTGTGGGAAAGGGCTAGGGTGGGATGATTTGGGAGAACAGCATTGAAATATGTATATTATCATATGTGAAACAGATCACCAGTCCAGGTTCGATGCATGAGACAGAGTGCTCAGGACTGGTATACTGGCATGATCCAGAGGGATGGGATGGGGAAGGAGGTGGGAGGGGGTTCAGGATGGGGAACACATGTACACCCATGGCTGATTCATGTCAATATATGGCAAAAACCACTACAATATTGAAAAGTAATTGGCCTCCAATTAAAATAAATAAATTTATATTAATAAAAAAATACAAAAAGAGAATAATATATCATGATCAAATAGAGATTAGGCCAGGAATGCAAGGTTGATTTAGCATTTGAAGATCTCACCATATTAATGGAATAAGTGAAAAATATCATATAATCATTTTCATAGATATAAAAAAAATTTAACAACAATAATTAATTAAAAACTATCAGCAAACTAGGAATAAAAAATAATTTCCCTAATCTGAAAAGGACATCTGTGAAAAATTTATGACTAGCATCATGTTTAATGGTGAAATATTGAATGAATTTTTCCACAGTGGAGAACAAAATAATGTCTATGTTCTTTTATCCCATTTGACATTGTATTGGAGGCCCTAACCATTGTAAGGAGGCAAAAAGGAAACAGTATGTGAATACAAAAGGAAAAAGTAGAACTGTCTCTGCATCTTTGGCAAGGTTACGTGAACACAGGGTCTTTTATATGCTAATGGGTGGGGATAAAAATTTCATAGAAAACAATGGGGATATTATTTTGACCCAATCTTAAAAATTAAAACTAAAATTGAAAAATTACTTTATATAATTGGTAGCATTTCATTTGTATTTGTGCATTCTTAGAAGAATGAATTAACTGCATGATTTTTAAGAATAGTTTTTCAGGTCAAATATTATGATCACTTGACATGGTATCATTTTTGTAGAGAACGTTTTCTAAGGTCTTTGTTTAATCTTTTTATATTCAGATCATTCTCTTTTGAAAATATATCATGTTAACTCTCATTCTTGGCAGTTTTTGGTTCTTCAGTTTATCTTGGTGAACTGCAGATTCTTGATTTGTCAATAATTTAAGCTGGTCTTCAACACTATGTTTCTCACAAATTCTTGCTTTTTAAATAAGATTTGCAATTTCACTTTGAATTAATTTCACATTTTAATTTTGAATATTGTTACAATATTCCACAATGCAATTTCATGGCTACAATCACCATCCACAGTGATTTTGGAGCCCAAGAAAATAAAGTCTGTCACTGCAGCCATGAAACTAAAAGACACTTGTTCCTTGGAAGAAAAGCTATGACAAACCTAGACAGCATATTAAAAGCAGAGACATTTCTTTACTGACAGTGGTCCATCTAGGTTTTCCAGTAGTCATGCATGGATGATGAGAGTTGTACCATAAAGAAGACTTAGTCCCAAAGAATCGATGTTTTAAAAATCTGGTGCTGGAGAAGACTGTTGAGAGTCCCTTGGACAGCAAGGGTATCAAAACAGTCAATCCTAAAGGAAATCAACCCTGAATATTGATTGGAAGGACTGATGCTGCAGCTCCAATACTTTGGCTATTTGAAGCAAAGGGCCGACTTGTTGGAAAAGACACTGATGCTGGGAAAGATTGAGGCCAGGAGGAGAAGAGGGAAACGGAGGATGATATGGCTGGATGGCATCACCGGCTCAATGGACATGAATTTGAGTAAACTCCAGGAGACAGTGAAAGACAAGGAAGGCTGGTGAATTACAGTCCATGGGGTTGCAAAGAGTCAGACACAACTGAGTGACTAAATAACAACAATGTGATATCCTTCAATCAGGTTAGCTTGATTATCAATCTTGACTTAAAAATAACTATTTGACAATTTTTAAGTGTATTCTAATTCTTCGCTTGCATTTTAATCAGCTAAATCACTCTTTGGGAATGGGACCCAGGCATCAACATTATTTGAAGATTCCATGTCACTCCATTGTGCACATAATTTTGTAGCCACTGGACAGTGATTATCAAAGATACAAAGAAATTTATCTAACTCAGTGAGATATAGTTAATCAGTGAGAGATATTTGACTGAAGACTAATTTTATAAATGTTAATTTCCTTAGTGAATGTTTTTATATTTTGATCACTTTCACTTCCTATTTGATTTTGGAGACTGTGAATTTTGAGTAATAAGAGTATCTTCTATATTCAATGAATTCCAAGTATGTATGACCTAGGAATACAGCAGTGAAATAAAATGTATGGTGTCTCTTTTTTGAAGAGTTTACAATCTAAAAAGATGAAGACATTAAATAAATATTTAATTATAAAACGATAAATATTATGACATGAAAGGGAGATCTATCATGGGCTTAGAATCAAGTATGGTGACTCTGCATTAGTGATATTAAAGTTAAGGCCTAAAAGATGAGTAAGAGATAATTTGGTGAAGAGGAGATGTAAGAGGGAACAGAGTTTTTGAAAGGCCATAAATTGGGAAGAGGCTTGTAAGCTCTAGAAACAGAAATCAAGTAAAGATGACTAAGAACAATCAACAGACAAGAGAGAAGCTCTAAGTTGCTCTGTGTGTGTGTGTATGTGTGAAGATAAAACTAGAAAGATAGTTTGGAATCTGATATTAATAGGCTTGTATCTCTACCAAGTAATTTGGAGTTAATTCTGTAGGTTATGAGGAAATAATGAAGGGTTTTAAAGCAGGATATTGGATGTGATCAGATTTTATGTTTCAGCACGACAATTCAGGTAACAACAGTAAAGCAAGATTTCCCCATGTGGTGTCCTCAACTTAGAAAAGTAAGCTTTTCTTTGTTTTGTTTCTCCCCTGTATAGTGTGTGTGTGTGTGTGTGTGTGTGTGTGTGTGTGTGTGTGTGTGTGTGTGTGTTAGTCACTCAGTGATGTCCAACACTTTGCCACCCCATGGATTGTAGCCTGCCAGGTTCCTCTATCCATGGAATTCTCCAGGCAAGAATACTGGAGAGGGTATCCATTCCCTTCTCCTGGAGATCTTCGTATATTGCATTTCTGTTATTAAGGTAGAATGGATTTCTCCTCCAACTCTCATGACTACCTCATTCCCCAAACTAAATGTAAAACCACATGTAAGAGGAAAAAAAAATTCCACTAGCGTTCCTCAAGAACCATATGTATACCAATACAAGTAGAATTGTCCTATGAGTTTTTGAGCTTGCTAAAGACAGCTTTGAAATAAGTCCAGGAGCTTGAAAGCCATGCTCAAGGGATTGACCCCAGAGAGCATTATGGCTTCAGCAACCATAGATCATTGAAGTACTAAAGTGGTCTGACTGAGGCAGTTAATTTGATTGCGACAAACATTAAACTGTTCTTTTAGTTTGAATGAATATTAGCTAGTAGGTTAGGAAATGGGAGAGAAAAAATGAAAATGAAAATATTAATTAAATAATTTTTCCTTTGGCCTCAATTCAGTCACAGGTGATATAGCAGTTGCTTAGGATTTCCACACATTAATTAATTCAAAAGAGGAGAAACTGAACCAGAACCAGAAACCTATGTATTATACCCTTTTTTCCTTTAAGCACCATGAAAAATTCAGCATCTCTTGTGATAACAGGAGTTTGCATTTCTAAGACTTGGCTGCATCCAATTTAAAAATGTATTAAAATATGCTCCTAAACATATTAATAAAGAGTTTTTTAATTTACCTATCTGTTTATTGAAAGTAAATAGTGATGGAAGTAATTGATATTTATTTGTACATTTAAGTGGTAGAAAGAACACATGAAAGCTATGACACTACTGAGTGAAAACACACCTAAAGAGTGTTTTTGTTTGTTTCCCAAAGGTAAAATAACCTTAACCAATTTATGAAATGATTTAGACTTACCCTTCCCTCATATTACAAAATGTAAATGCCTCTGATGTAAATGGTGTCCATTTAGGCCATTGACAATTTGAGTCTAAGAAAAGAAACAGAATCGTCACAGCTCTATCAGCTAAGGAGCCAATTAGATCTGAAGATAGCAGGTTTTAGGTACAGGAAATTATGTACAGGAGGAATTGAATATTAATTGTAATTGGAAAGCACATAATCTAAATTCAGTTTTGATTATGCCACAGATTAACTCTGTGACTGGGTTTCATTTAGTCCATCTCAAATCTGTACTAGCACTGTACTGTTAGTGCTACTTGTAATAATAACCAATACTGAAAAAAATGGAAAGTTTTCAGTGTTCCAGTACTTTGTGCCTGTTTGGGCTTCTACCTTTCTTTCTTTTAAAATAAAGCTCTGGTTAGTGAAGAAGCAGGAAAATGGTTTATGTTTCTGGGAAGAAGCACTTTTCCTAATGAAAAAATCCTCTAAGATCTGCCGTATATATTGCTCTCTGGCATGTTTGAAAATTGTATATGGCATTCAGTAGGACAGTTCCAAAGAGAGACACACATTTCTAGATCAGAAAGAAAAAAAAATTGCCCTTGGTTCATTTCTGATATGTTAATTTTATTTTTATGCTGCCACCTTTTCTTTCTTTTTAGCCATGTAGTCAGTGATTGCTCAATAATAGCTAAATTGCCTAAAGCATTCTATTTTTTTTTTTTTTTTAAATTTTAGAAGGTAAAAATGTACATTTCACTTATGACTCGGCTTCTTGAAATTTCAGTATTTTATCAGTTTATTTTGCTGTTTCCCTAGAGTTGTTTTAACTTTTTTTAACCCTAAAAATAAGGGTGTGTCAGAATTGTTGCAAGCAAAGATAGAGGTAATCATATATGGTTCCTGTTATAAGCTTTGTGTTGATACTGACTGCTGTTTAAAATAAGACCTCTAAGATGAATCTACTTTTAGCATTTTTCTTTTTCAAGTGACTTTATTGTATTGAATGTAATCAATTTTTTTCATAATAGTTATATTTTTATACCTTTATTTTTCAAGGATTAATCTGGCTATTTGAATAAGAAACTCAATTGAGAATGTATTTCTTAAATTTCTAAAGACTGCCTTTTAGCTTTTATGATCTTCCTATACATTCTGATTTCCTCAATAATTTGTTCTTTAGAAAATATAAACAAAATCGAAGAATATGATATTTAAAATCATCCATAATTCCATTACCAGTGATAATCCCTATTAAAATTAGGAGGTAATATATACTATAATTAAGGTTATATCCTATCCACTTTTAAATTATAATTTTAAAATTTAATTATCTAGCATCTTGCCTTGGAGAAGGCAATGGCACCCTACTCCAGTACTCTTGCTTGGAAAATCCCATGGTCAGAGGAGCCTGGTGGTATGCAGTCCTTGGGGTCGATAAGAGTCGGACACGACTGAGCAACTTCACTTTCACTTTTCATTTTCCTGCATTGGAGAAGGAAATGGCAACCCACTCCAGTGTTCTTGCCTGGAGAATCCCAGGGACGGGGGAGCCTGGTGGGCTGCTGTCTATGGGGTTGCACAGAGTCAGACATGACTGAAGCGACTTGGCAGTAGAAGTAGCAGCATCTTGCCTTGATGACTCAGAGTCATCATGATGAACATTTGATTTCTGAACTGCTCCTTGAGTTGTCTACTAAGGCTAGTTATCTCTGTGCTGAGTGGGCCCCCAAATGGCTGTGCTTTTGAGTGACTGTGTCTGCATTTTGAATATTCTGTCTTTTGCCTTTGTTTCCAGACTATAAACTATCATTTCTTGATAATTAGTGTTTTTACCAACTAATAGTAATCCTCCTTCAATACTCCTGTGGACTGCAATGTCTAGTTGGCTCAGTGTTAAATAGATAAGAGAGGGAAAGCCAGCATTTTTATAAAGTTCCTGTATGTTGTACAGCTCTAATACAGGTGCTTTCACATAAATGATGCAATTTAATTTTCATGCTATGTTCTTGAATATTGGTAGTTCAATTTTCTTAGATAACAGAGAACCATTTACTGAGCATTTACTATATATGAGGCTAAGAACTGTGCTAAGAACTTTACATGTATTGTGTTAACTGGGTTTATTTCTGTAATACCCCAGTGAGGTGGACTGTTTTACAGATGGAAACACCTAGGTATTTCTTGTAACTTGCCCAAGATCATAATACTATTAAGTAGTAGAATCAGGATTTGAACTCAAGTGGGCCCCTCAAATTATTAAAAGCACTATAATTTTATCTGAAGTGAAAGTAAATAAATTCTGACCTCAGGAATTTTTCTTTAAGAAAAGTAAAGGAGCTTTACTATACTACTTTGACTTCTGTTTGGGGTTTGTTCCTTTCTAATTCCCTTCATTGCTCTATTATAAGGATGATGCTGAATAAAGGGATCTATGGAGAAATGTGGGTGTCTGAGGAACTCAATATTCAGGACAAATTAATCCTAAAAGAATAAGATTAAAAAAATTTATCAAAGAAGGAGTAATTCTTGTTAAATAAATCCACCTTTCATAATTCATAGAATCCTGAGTGTATTCCCGGCAAAATTTCCTATATCAAAAGGTACTGAGATATTCAAAGGAAAGCTATGACAAACCTAGACAGCATATTAAAAAGCAGAGACATTACTTTACCAACAAAGTTCCATCTAGTAAAAGGTATGGTTTTTCCAGTATTCATGTATGGGTGTGAGGGTTGGACCATAAGGAAGGCTGAAAGCCAAAGCCATGCTTTTGAACTGTGGTGATGGAGAAGACTCTTGACAGTCCCTTGGACTGCAAGGAGATCAAATTAGTGAATCCTAGAGGAAGTCAATCCTGAATATTCATTGGAAGGACTGATGCTGAAGCTGAAGCTCCAATACTTTGGCCACCTGATGTGAAGAGATGACTCATTGGAAAAACCCTGATGCTGGGCAAGACTGAAGGAAAAAGGAGAACCATGAAGCAGCAGATGAGATGGTTAGATAGCGTCACTGACTCTATGGACATAAGTTTGATCAAACTCCGGGAGATGGTGAAGGACAGGGAAGTCTAGAAAGCTGCAGTCCATGGGGTTGCAAAGAGTCAGACATGACGGCGTGACTGAATAGCAACAATATAGTAATTAACCAAAGTACCATTGATTGATCGTCCATAGCTATAGTTCTTGGGGAAACAGGTTTTCATCTCTATGTATATTTCTAAATATACATGAAATAAAAGAGTAATTTCAAGGAAAAAGCCTCATTAATTTCTTTCAGGGTAGTTCAGAGGGCTTCCTTGGTGGCTCAGATGGTAAAGAATCCACCTGCAGTGCAGGAGACCCAGGTTTTATCCCTGGGTCAGGAAGATCCCCTGGAGAAGGGAATGGCTACCAACTCCAATATTCTTGCCTGGAGAATTCCATGGACAGAGGAGCCTGACCGACTGTAGTCCATGGGGTCGCAAAAGCTCAGACATGACTAAATGACTAAGTGCATGTGATAGTTCAGAGGTTAAGTGGTGGTGAAGAACTTGGTCTTTAAAGTTTTCTGCCTAGATTCAAATCCTAACTTGACCATTACTAGCATAAAGTTGGATAAGTTAATTTCTATGTGTCTACTTTCTCATATGTAAAATGGGGATAGTGATAATAATATCTACAAATTAATACATACTCCCATATGAGTTGTTTTGTGGACTAAAGTTAATATATGTAAAATAACTGTTATAATCCTTACTGTACAATAAGTGTTACAAGTGTTACTGTTACTTTAATTTGAACTATTTCAAATCTCTGAGTTCTGTAAAAACTGCTAACAATTTTAAGTCTTTGCCTATCAAAACAATATATTTTTCACTTCACAAATAACCTAACCTGTCTTCCATTATTCCCTCTTCCTTTTCTTAAGACCTACCCTGAAGTTGACAGTGACCTCACAATGAACTCTGTAACTTCATTTTAGTTCATTTTTTCGAGCTAAGCATAGAGACATCCAAAGTTGCACTATTTTATTCAGAATGGACAAAAACTTCATGTGAGGTATCAAATATAGCATCTTTTTACCTTTAGATAATTTCCTCTTATGTTGTGAGATTTTTCTTCCCTTGTCATTTGAAAATATGATACATTAGGCAATTAGGTCAAAAGTGGAGTCCAACAACTGACTTGTATGTTGAATGTGCATTGGTATCCTATAATAGAGTGGACTCCTTGTTTATTTGCTAGTTTATTTTTGAAAGAAAGTTGTAAATGGCAATTTACTCTACCACTCCCCCCCCCATGGTGTACATGTGCAAGACAAAGATAAAAACTATGTTTCCTTCGTGGAAGGGTGTGGAGGTAGAGGATGATTTCAAATTAGAAATAATGACAGCAATAGAGGCTTCCGATGAAGATACAGTGGCCACCAAAGGACAAAGGAGAGAAGCTAATTTCTGAAGTTGAGGTATTTGATTAAACATTTAGGTGGTTCTTTATGTGTACAAGTGTCAAGTATATTGTTATTTATGAGCTGAAGAGAGGTGTATTTGACAGTGTTTGTTGGATAGTTTGATGATGGTTGGGAGAGAAACAATACTGAGATATTCAGAAAACCTATAATAAGTAAAAAATATTTTGATAGGTAAAGAATTTGGCTTTTGCAATGATTAACTGGGAGAATTGGCTTCTTATTAATGGTGGTTTACTATTTTGGATAATAACATTTACTTAGAGGAAAAACTACCAGATTTTGATTAGAATGTCTAATGGTTTTTATATTACTTTAATGAACTTCCTTTTGTAGAGACAGCTTACAACTTTGTCAGCCTCAGGTGACTTGGTGTTTATTTTTTTAAAGTCTGGTATTGTACTTGTGTGTGTGTGTGTGTGTGTTTATGTTTGTGTGTGTGTGTATATTTGTACTGGAGGAGGAAATAGGGAAAGAATGTGATATTTTAAGAAGATGAAAAGTCAGTGAAAGTTGATGTAAGGGAATAGAGGTTTGTAATGAAAAATAAAGAATTTCAAGCATCTTTTCTCCTTAACAGGAAAAATTAAAGTATATTATGCATAGTTCCATGAAGAATGTATATAAAGATCATATGCAAAATTATAAGAACAAGTCAAAACTTTCTAAGAAGTTAATGTGTATGATTTAATAAAATTGTAGCAGAGGTAAAGAGAAAATTTTTTTGAACATACGTTTAAATATAGTGTCCAACTGGGATAAACTTTCAACAGTATAGGCTGGGCCATTTATAGATTACAGCACTTTTAATTTTCTCAATGTTACAAAGTGTTGATTTTGATAAAGAATTTGTTGATGGTATATCAGCTTCTCCATGTGGAGGAGTGCTACTTTGTGATTAGTTAATCTTGGGGCTTATGGCCAAAATTCAGAAATTGTGTTCCCAGTTCTTCTGGCCTTCTCAAAATGGGAAAAAGCTAGTAAATTTTCCTAAGTCTTGATTCCTTGTGAAACAAATTCTTCATTATCAAGCATGTCTGTGATTTTCCTCTTTCTTCATCTTCTTTCTTTTTGGAAATTCTCTTTTTCTCTCATGTTGTTACTACCTCCATCTATAGTTAAGTAGATACTAATTTTAGAGATACTCCAGGTTTAAATTAGTTACATGAAAATTCTTTATATTTCTATCATTTTTACTATAATTTTAAAGCCAAGGAATCTAATTTTTCACTTCAAGTTTAAAACTGAGGAATCTAAAACTTGATGAGATTAGTTGATTTGCTCAAGATCACATATTTAGGACCTGGATCAGGATTTTTGGTAATGCTACACTGCCAAATAATTGGTCCCTATTCAGTTTTTCTTTGTTTTTTCCATCTCGATAACTAGTGTCAAGATATTTGTTTTAATCAAATGTTTAACCATGTAGAGTTATTTTAATTTACTGTATCTGTCTATTAATAGATGGACGTGTTTCAAGGAGATTTACCTCATTGCTTTGTAGGGCTCATTTGCAGCTTGAAATAGTACTTTTAAAGAGTTTCATCATTTTAAATAACATTTCTAATTGGATAGAATATACTAATACATCTATGATTTGCTTTTGGAGAAAAGTATCATATGTTTTTGTGTCTGTTGTGATAATAAGGCATATGTTATTTTTTGCTTTTCCATAAATTATAGACTTATTTAACAAGTAGAATGGATTTGGACAAAAGGGTAAAATATAGTCTTTTTCACTGCTTTTATTTTTTGTTATTACAAAACAAACTGTAGTTATTGAGGAGAATTTGGAAAATATAGAAAAGAAAATAAAAAAACTCTATGACATCTAGAGATACCTCAAAAATACTTATATTGGTTATATGCTTCAAGTTTTCCTACTTAGATGCATATATTTTTAAAAGAAAAATATCTTATTGAAGATGCTGTTTTGCAAGCTGCTTTTTAAAAGTTAACATATCATGATGATTTTCCCCATGTCCTTAAATATTCTTCTGCATAACTTTTCTTTTTAAAAATGAACTGTATTTGCTATACAAGTAACAGATATTGCATATAAGAAATTTAGGAAACACATATAAAAATAAAAAGAAGAAAAAAACTTCATTCTCAGTCCAGATATAATCATTATAATATCAAGGTTATAGACATCCAGTATTAAAACTTTATTTCTCCCTCTCTAGTGTTTATATCTATATCTCCTTTTTATGCAAAAATGGAATTCTGTGGTAACAAATGCTCTATATTCCACTTTTTTATTTAACAGTATTTCATATCATTTAAGTTTTCCTGTGATACCACTATTACTTTACATCATTATTTTTAATGGTTGCATACTATTCCATTTGTGGGCCTCTCATAGTTTAACTGATCATCTATAGTTAAAGTATTTAAAATTTTTCTACTATTATTAACGACATTGCAATAAAGTCTTTTGTAGCTCAATGTTCGCACACATCTCTGATGATTTCTTTAGTTTAAATTTTTAGAAATGACTTGTTGGCTAGTCACTTTTTAAAGATGTCTGATGCATATTGCCAAAATGCCCTCCAGAAAAGTTGAACTGGTTTATTTTTATCATCAGTGCATGAGAATACTCACCTTGCCACATCCTTGCTTACACACACTACTGTCATTATTTTCAACCATTGCCAATATGACAGGTAGAAAATGGCAGATTATTTTTAGTATGATTATGTTTCTTTGATTAGTTGTGAAATGAAATATTTCTTCATTTGTTTATTGCTAATTTGCATTTCTTTTTTTTTTGATAAATTTCTTATATCCTTGAGAAGTAGTTTCAATTTTGGAGTCAGACTGTTGGCGACAGAATTTGAATCTTGGCTCTACTGCTGCTAAGTTGCTTCAGTCGTGTCTGACTCTGTGCGACCCCATAGACGGCAGCCTACCAGGCTCCTCCGTCCTTGGGATTCTCCAGGCAAGAATGCTGGAGTGGGGTGCCATTTCCTTCTCCCATGCATGAAAGTGAAAAGTGAAAGTGAAGTCACTCAGTCGTGTCTGACTCTTCTCGACTCCATGGACTGCAGCCCACCAGGCTCCTCCATCCATGGGAGTGTCCAGGCAAGAGTACTGGAGTGGGTTGTTCTACTACCACTACTTACTAACTCTGTGAAGTGAAGTCGCTCAGTTGTGTTCGACTCTTTGCGACCCAATGGACTGTAGCCCACCAGGCTCCTTGGTCCATGGGATTTTCCAGGCATGAATACTGGAGTGGATTGCCATTTCTTTCTCCAGGGGATCTTCCCGACCCAGGGATCGAACCCAGGTCTCACGAACTGTAGGCAGATGCTTTACTGTCTGAGCTACCAGGGAAGTCATGAGTATTTATTTAATCTCTTGGTACTTCAGTTTCCTTATCTGTAAAATTTTCTTATGTTTCATAGACTTGTTGAAAGGGTCAAATGAATGAACATATATGAAATATTTAAAATAGTCCAGCACAAAGTAATGCACATGACTATAATGAGCAGTTCTTACTAATTTGTAAGAAGCTTTTATATGCTAAAAATTAATCCTTTATCATATATGATGCAGATTTTTTCCCAACCTTGTCATTTTGTCTTTCACTTAAAGTGTTTAGAAAATCTATTCTCTCTCATTAAATCTAAACTTTAATTTTTTTTCCTTTTGTTTTCTGCCTTTGGTGTGACTTTTAGGAATGTCTTTTCCACCCAACATTATATAATATTTGCATATATTTTATTATATTGGTAACATTATCATGATTTTTTTACATTTAATTTTTAATCCATCTGAAATTTATTTTGTTGGGTGATATACTATTAGGATATAAAGAATCAATTTTCTCAATAGTATTAGTCAAATAATCCATCTTTTAAACACTACAATTATCATGGGCTAAATTCTTAGAGATATTTGAGTTCGTTTTTAACTTCTTTTATTAATAATCGATCTGATCATCTACTTGGCATACTTTTAACTAGTGACATTTTATATTTTTTAATTGAATTATGTTTTTCAAATTATTTTGGTTATTGCAAGCATTTGTTTTTTCAGATGAACTTTAGAATAATTTTATCATTTTCCCCTGCCTACCAAAAAAACTCTCTGATTTTTATAGAAGTATAGTAAACTTATAAAAAAGGATCATATGATTTTTAAACTGATATGTTATATTTTACTTTAAGGATACATTTTAAATTAAATCCACTGTGCTTATTACACAATAGGCAGACAGCAGAAGTTGTTGAATAAATGTTAAATATGTTAATAGTAACTGCTGAAAATTTAGGTGGTTTTGATTTTTCTCTGTCATAAATAATACTTCAATGAACAAACATATAAATCTTTGAACACCACCATGATTGCTCCTGTGGAATAAATTCCTAGACATCTAAAATACAGTTCAAAGAGTATTTTTAATGATTTTGATATACTGCCAAATAATTTTCTAGAAAGGATACACTGTTTCATACTCCCATCAACAGTTTGAAATCATACTGTCGTGATCAGCTCTGTGTTTGTATCCCCATTGTAAGATGAAATACCAATTTCTAATAAGATTAAAATTAATATTTCATGGTAAAAGAAACATTTTTACTTTTTAAGTGGTTGTTTATATTTTCTGAATATAAAGGAGAAGCACATTAAACCTGCAGAATTTACAGTAAAATACATGTTTCCTCTGCTATAGGATAATAAACGAACCAATGTAGATATAAATCCACATCCTTGGGAAGAGTCACATATGCAAGGAACCAGATGATGATGATGATGATGATGATGATGATATGATGATGATACAGTAAATATTATTTTAAGATAATGTCTTTAAGTGACTTTTCCTGCTATTCTAAATTATATTTCTCCTTTTTTTGTACTGTGAAATCACTTCTCCCTCTCTTCTGATAAAAAGAAATTCAGCTTACTTAGTTTTTGTGTTTATCCAGTTTTAATTCTTTTAATAGTGACAGTATTCTCACCATTACCTTGCATGGACAATCTCACTCCTTCTATGACCAACTGGCTTTACGTAACAATTTTTGTTAGAGGAAAAAAAAATTTGTTTTTGTTTTGTCCTTGCATTCCTGGGAACTGAGATTTAAACAAGAAAGTAAACTAAGATTACAGTTTTGAATAGTTAGATGGAAAGAAACTTATAAACAAAGGGCTCTAAGTACTCTGGTTCTTTTAGTATTTTATTGATCTATTTATTTACTTTTCATTCTTCCTCTTTAAGCGAGTAAGGCTCAATCAGTTGTGATGGTATAGTTATTACTACTGTATTTTAAAAGTTGAAGTCCTCCTTGCTGGAGAACAAATACCAATAACTCTAATATCTCTGTAACCACAACTTTTTGTTTTTATAAAGTGTGTTTATCAATTGAGCTTCTAATTTTCTGAAGAGTAATAGCCCTTAATACTTTTTCTTTTCTCTTCTTTCTCTTTCCTACCTTCTCTGCGTCTCTCCCATCCACTCTGTCCCCTATATCTCCCCCTTCCCTTCCTTTCCTTTCTTTCTGTTAGAGTAAAGTTTAGTACTAAAGAGATTCAGCAGTCAGCTCTGGAGTCTGAAATGTTTCATCAGTAGTGCAATAGTGTTCACCAGTTGCCTGGGGAGATTTAAGTGGCCCTATGCTGTTGCCTGGAAAATCCCATGGACAGAGGAGCCTGGTAGGCTGCAGTCCATGAGGTCGCTAAGAGTCAGACACGACTGAACGACTTCACTTTCACTTTTCACTTTCATGCATTGGAAAAGGAAATGGTAACCTATTCCAGTATTCTTGCCTGGAGAATCCCAAGGATGGGGGAGCCTGGTGGGCTGCCGTCTCTAGGGTTGCACAGAGTCAGACACGACTGAAGCAACTTAGCAGCAGCAGCAGCATGCTTTGTCTATAGAAGGTAGTCAGGGACTTAATAATGATCACAAAGAATTCTTTTCTTATTTTCTTCACTTTAACCTCATAGAGATCATATGAAATTCTTACCTGTAGCAAGAGTGTATGATTTTAAAACCCAATTTCCTCAACTTTTCCCTTATTCCCAGAGCCTATCTTTTGAAATGAGGTTTTAGCCATTTAAAGGCAGAAGTGGGTGAAGGATTCCACTTACAGCTAACTCTAGCAAATATGCATGGATTATGTCTTGAGCATTAAGTACAATTTTCTAATCTTGGGATGGATTTCTCTTGACAGCCAGCATGTTTCCCTTTCTCTGTTTGAACTCTTGCTTCTACTCTCACCCCTTGCCCATTTGTGTGTGTGTGTGTGTGGGGGGGTTCTAGTTTAATATTGGCCTTTAATCAAGTCAGAAGGTATAGATCTAAGAGGTAAAAAAAAAAATCACATAATGTATGCCAGAACTAGACAAATGGCTTGAGATTAACCAAATTGTTTGCTGAATATCCTGCTTGTATTAGATCTGCAATTGTGTGCATTACTATAATCATATATCATTCATCAGAGAGGTATGCAACTGTAGAGTTTTAATGAGTTCTTTAGGACTAGAGCCATGTCCTTTGTCTTTTGTGTACAGTGCTCAGTACTTTGGAATTTGGATATCTATGTTCTAGTTCCAGTCTTCTCTGGTGCTTTAGAATTTGGAGAGCAGGATTCTAGCTTCAACTCTCTCTGCTACTAATTAGCAACTAGTTACTTGCTTGAGCAAATTGTTTAAGCTTTCTAGGCCTCACTTTCCTTTCAGTTGTAACAGTCTTTGAATCAATGATGCAAACTATCTAATCTCAGCTGGAGAGATTAGGTTTGATATATAAAAAATGTCATTACTCTCTTTCATAATGTATATACTGCTGTGTGAGTGAGTTAGGCTGAAAAAATAATTGATATGGACTAATAAAGTTTGAAAAAGGTTTAAGACGTATTAGTTAATATTAGTGAGCATTTGAGATTTTTTTGAATTGTAAATTGATGAAATTGTAGCTATTTTCTCATGTAATGCCTAATGGCAGTAGTCATTTTTTGATCAGATAACCCTCTAAGTTCTATTTAATAAGTTTCTAATAGGTATAATGTTAGTATTAAGCTTGACTCTTATACTTTCACTCTGATTTTTGACCTTAGCTGTTTTCTTTTCTTAAAACAATAATACAGTATGGCACAACCTCAATAATTACAGAAAAAGAGAAGGGATGAAAGTATAAAAAATGAGAGAGAAAGGAAGGAAGTGGGGGAAATGAACACAAAAGGAATAACAGTGAATTTGGTCATTACTTTCTAACTATTCTGTCCTTCAGCAGCAATTTTGTTACTATTTCTTGGATTTTGCAGTGGATAAAGCATCTCTTGTTTTTCAATTTTAATTATTTAAAATATTTGAGTGATATTATGGCACATGTTAAAGCAAACACTGGTACTTAAGTCTAGTACTGCTGCTGCTGCTAAGTCGCTTCAGTCATGCCCGACTCTTGTGCAACTCCGTAGACGGCAGCCCACCAGGCTCCCTTGTCCCTGGGATTCTCCAAGCAACTAGATAGGAGAAAGTGGTAGAAAGCAACCTAAATGTCCATTGACAGAGGAATGGATAAAGAACATGTAGTACATATATACAATGGGATACTACTCAGCCATAAGAAGAATAAAATAATGCCATTTGCAGCAACATGGATGGATTTAGAGATTATATCACATGATGTCACTCATATGTGGAATCAAATTTAAAAAATGATACAAGTGAACTTATATACAAAACAGAAACAGACTCATAGATTTCAAAAATAAACCTATAGATACCAAAGGGTAAATGTGGTGAAAGGGGTAAATTAGGAGCTTGGGATTAACGTACACATACTTACTATATATAAAAGAAAACTAACAAGAACCTGCTGTATATAGTACAGGGAACTCTACTCAATATTCTTTAATCTACATGTGTAAAGATTCTCAAAAAGAATGTACATAAAGGTTTAACCGATCACTTTGCTGTACACCTGACGAACAATATTGTGAATCAACTATAACATAATTTAAAAAAAAGGATAAAATGGTATTAATACTGCTATCATTTTTTCTCTTTTAAAATGCATTCCACATGTGATATTTGAAATACTGTTTGTATGGAAAAGCTAATTTTTAGAGTGAGTTTGAAATGCATTGTTATTATTTTAGCTGAACAAGCACTAACAAGGCAGAAGGGTTGGAAACATAGGCTACAGTCCTGTAAATTAGTGATAGCATACTGCAAAGTTCCTATATAATATGATTAGTGGATATTCTTATGAACTGAAAAAATTGGAGTTCCTGACAATGAAAATATTCTAAATAGGGTTTGCAGATTTTCTGATTTTGGGAGTAGACTTTTCTATAGGACTTTACTTGTTTTATAAGAGAGAGTTCCCAGATCTGTGGATATATAGTTCAGGATATTGTGAATGATGAAGAGGCGTTTTCTTAGTCTGTTGGGCTACTGTAATAAAATAACCATAGATAATTTATAAACAGGGCTTTCTCTATGGCTCAACAGGTAAAGAATCCCACCTGCAATGCAGGAGACACAGGAAACATGAGTTCAGCACCTAGGTTGGGAAGGTCCCCAGGAGAACCACTCTGTAGTCTTGCCTGAAGAATCCCATGGACAGAGGAGCCTGATTGGCTACAGTCCAATGGGTTGTAAAGTTTATAAACAATAGAAATTTGTTTATTACAGTTCTGTAATCTGACATCAGGGTACTGATTGTCAAGTGAGGGCTATTTTCTGGCTCACAGATTTATTGTTATATGGTGGAAGGAACTAGGGAGCTCTTTGGGATCTCTTTTAGTAGTGTTAGTCACTCAATTGTGTCTAACTCTTTGTGATCCCACGGACTGTAGCCCACCAGGCTTCTCTGTCCGTGGGATTCTCCAGGCAAGAATACTGGAGTAGATTGCCATTCCCTTCTCCGGAGGAGATCCCTGACTCAGGGATCAAACCCGGGTCTCCTGTGTTGCAGGCAGATTCTTTACCTTTTGAGCTACAGGGAAGACCTCTTATAAGATTTCTTTTATAAAAGCACTAATTCTATTCATGATGGCTCTATCCTCATGACCTAATCTCACTTCCCAGTGGCCCCATCTACTGATACTTTTACCTTTAGGGGTTATGATTTCAACACATGAATGCTGAGGGAGATACAATATTCAAACCATAGCAGGTAAAGGAAACTCAGAGAAAGATTTGGCTTTATGCTTTTGGTAAGTATGATGCAGTGTAATGTTGTGAGATGATATCTGCCTAGAAACAGTAGTAATTGTATTGAGTTTGCATAGTCTTCATTATTTATTAAATATACAAGGGCTTAGAGGCTGTATTAGTAATGATAAGTTAGCCTTTCTTTCTTTCTATGGTATTATTTAATAATTCTCAGGATATACAATATATATCTATATATATATGTCTTTTCAACATAGTTGTTATATACTTTCATTTCTTAAAGATTACAAAGTTCAGCACATATAAGCCATAAAACCACAAACTCTTGCAATAAAATTTGGGTAATACCTGGGTATGACAATTAAATTCTTGTGATACCACACCGTTTATTTGCAGGATTCATTGTTTCCAGAGCAGTAAGAGAAGATGTTATAAACAACAGGGACTATCTAATAGAATAGGTGTGCATGCGTGCTAAGTTCAGTTCAGTTGTATCTGACTTTGTGCAACCCTATGGAGTGTAGCCTGCCAGGCCCCTCTGTCCTTGGAATTTCCCAGGCAGGAATACCAGAGTGGGTTGCCATGCCCTCCTCCAGGGGATCTTCCCAATCCAGGGATTGAACTTGTGTCTCTTCCATCTCCTGCATTGGCAGATGTGTTCTTTACCACTGGCACCACCTGGAAGCCCTTAATTGATAGTGAGAGAATGGCTCAAAGAAGGAAGTTGGACCGAAGGGAAAAGAACAGAGTATGAAAGGAAGAGTATGTTAAAGGAGGAGACTTCAAACAGTGATACAGAAATGGAAGAAGAGCCCATTTGCTTGGATTGACTACTGACATGTTTCTGTTTTAGACAAATGTTGAGAATGTATTTCTCTACATTTTGTAAAAGTGCAGAATTGTGCATTGTGAACTGTCCATTGAGGTTGTCATTCTATCTCTGAAATATGAAAGCATGTTAGGGACTTAAAACTCATATAGTTTGTGTCACAACTATAGTTTAATAGTGAAATTATATTTCTTTTGTGCACTGGTGTTCATAGATATACTGTGAATAATTTTCTACACAGTGTCATTTTCTTCTCTCATTGTTCCTGAAAAATAAATTTACACACTATGATATTACATTTGTCACAAGAGTTAAAAAGTTGTTCTATCTTATGAGCATCACAAGTTCTGAACATAGTTCACTTTAACTAATGTGGAATTTTATAGCATCAGAAAAAATAATGAAGTGTTGTCAAAATAATGAGTAGGGTTTCATAGAAAATGAAAGAAAACTTATATATCAGAGCTTAAAGTTTTAATTAAGGATCTCTGCGTTCCAGTTATTCCAACCAGGTGTGTTCTACCATTGATGACAAAGTTACTCATCTATCCTGTCTTCATCCATTACTTCAAAGATGGTTAATGATTTCATTCTTCTATTGCCTTGCTTTTATTTTAAATTTTGTTCGGTTCTCCTTCTGTGAAAGATGTTCAGCTTCTTGTGACAAGAGGTTGACTGTGTACTTCTTTTGGAATCAATTATTATTGCCCTCACTCAGAGGGGCTTATCTTGGTGTGACCTTTTGAAGAAGTAGCCTTTCCAACGAAGTCTTACTCTGAGCTGTCAACTTGGGTCTTTGTTAGTGCTCTCTTCTCTCTGTGACTCATGTAGTCTTGATTGGTTGGTTCCTCAACTCAGCTTGCCATCTGTCTCTACTTTCCCTTTCTTTTTGCGTCTTTCTATGCTGTTAATTTCTCATTCTTTTTGAGATATAATTGATATATAGCACTGTATAATTTTAAGGTGTACAGCATAATGATTTGTCTTATGTTTAGTGTGAAACGATTACCACAATAAGTGTAGTTAACATATCATTATTTCTTCTAGAAAAATCTGTGTTTCTCTATAGTACAACTTTAAAGTCTTTAGAAAGCTCTAGTGTATTTTAATAACACACATAATGTGATAAGATGAGGAGTCAGAATGGTGAAATTTTCTTCTCTGTTGTTACTTATTTTGGTAATTTTGACTAACCTGGGTTTTGTAACCTATATTTTTATAGGTCTAATAATATATGTTTCATTAAGTAATCAATAAATCAGCCAATTATTTATTTAATTAATGTGTTAAATACTGTGCTAGACATAAAAGAAGCTTAAAATGATTCTTGCTTTCAGTGAGCCTGCAGTATAAACAAATTCAGGCAGTATATAATGTTGAATTTGAGAGCATTTACTTGTTTTTCAACAAGTATTAGGTGCCTTATATAATAATAATTATTAACATGTACTGAGTTATCTATGGGCCAGGCATATTGCTAACTGCTTTAAGTATATTATATAATTTAATCCATTACATAATTTCTATGAGCTAGGTTTTATTATTACTGCTGTTATTATTTTATAATGAAGAAAATAAGGCACAGAGATCAAGTAACTAGACTCGAGTCACAGAGTTAGTAGACACTGCAACAATAATAAAAGTCAGACAGACTGACTGCTAAACACTGTGCTACATATTATGTGAATATATGTGTTAGGATTATAAACACATTTTGAGATTTTGATAGAAAAGTATAAGTAATTAAGTAATTTTGGTATAGTCTTTACTGCAGTATTAGAATTTATTACAGTTTTACTCTTAAAAATATATAAATCTGTTTAATACAATATAAAACAGTTTAATACAGTAAACACTTTAAAAAAATATAAAATTATTTAACACAGTTTTGTTCTTCAGAATATAGTAAATATTGATCATGTATACATATATATGTCACACTGTATTTCTATGTGTGTTTTATATTTATTTATTCCTTGTTGCTTTGGGGTTCGGAATTTTATCTGACAAATGTTTATTGAGTACTTACTATGTGTCGTTGTTTGTTGTTATTCAGTTGCTAAGTCATGTCCAACTCTTTGCAACCTCATAGCAGCACGCCAGGCTTTCCTGTCCTTCACTATCTCCCAGAGTTTGCTTAGATTCATGTCCATTGAGTTGGTAATGCTATCTAACCATCGCGTCCCATGCCATCCCCTTCTTTTGCCTTCAGTCATTCCTAATATCAGAGTCTTTTCCAGTGAGTCAGCTCTTCCAATCAGGTGACCAAAATATTAGAGTTTCAGCTTTAGCAATAGTACTTCCAATGATATTCAGGGTTGATTTTCTTTAGTTTGATCTCCTTGTAGTCCAAGAAACTCTCGAGTCTTCTCCAGCATTACAGTTTGAAAGCATCAATTCTTTGGCGGTCAGCTTTCTTTATGGTCCAACTTTTACATCTGTTCATGACTACTGGAAAAATCATAGGCTTGACTATACAGACCCTTGTTGGCAAAGTGACATCTCTGATTTTAAATATGCTGTCTAGGTTTGTTCTAGCTTTCCTTCCAAGGAGCAAGCATCTTTTAGTTTCATGGCTGCACTGGCCATCTGCAGTGATTTTGGAACCCAAGAAAATAAAAGCTGTCACTATCTTCACTTTTTATCCCTTTATTTGCTATGAAGTGATGGGACTAGACACCATGACCTTAGTTTTTTGAATGTTGAGTTTCAGGACAGCTTTTTCCTATTCTCTTTCACCAAGAGGTTCTTTAGTTCCTCTTCACTGTTATGTACCAGGCACCATACCATATAGTCATTAAAGATATATCAATGAACTAAACAGAAATTCCTACCCCCAAAGAGCTTATATTATATTGGAAGGAGAAAGGCAATATGGAAAACAAGTTATTATATAGTAACTCTGAAGATAAATGCTATGGAGAAAAATAAAATAGGTAAGGTGAATAGGGAGCGCCAAGGGTGTAAATATGTCCACTTTTAAGTAGGATGGTCATGGAATTTTTCATTGAGATCTTTCCTCATAGATTTAAAATAACAGCAAAGGAACCATGCATATATCTAGAGAAGAGTGTTTCAGGCAGAGCGCATGACCAGAGTAGAGACTTTAATGTTAAAATGTGTTTGATGTTCACACAACTGGAAAGAGAGCAGAATGGCTGGAGATGAGTAAATGAAAGGAAAATAATAGAAGTCAGAGAAATAATAGGAACCAGATTATTAGGAACTTGTATGTCATTGTGAGGATTTTCGCTTTTATTCTGTGTGAGATGGGATGCCATTGGACCCTTTTGAGCAGAGGAGAATATGATATTCTTGTGTTTTGAAAGGATCATTTAGATTATTGCTGGGGGCAGAAGCAGAATAACCACTTAAAGGCAACTACAGTTATCCAGGTGAAAGTTACTGGTGGCTTAGAGTAGCAATGGAGGTGGTAAGAAGTGGTTATATTCTGAATATAGTTTTAATGAAGAACTAACAGGACTTTCTAGTAGACTGGATATGGAGGGTGAGAGAAAGAAAGGAATCAAGGATGACTCCAGAATTCTGGCCTGAGAAGGTATAAGGATATAGTTGCCATTAAGTCAAGTGGGAAAGGCTTTGAGAGGAACAAGTTTTAGGAAATATCAGAAACTCAGTTTTGGACATGTTAAATTTGAGATGTATGCTACCTATCCAAGGAGGTAGGGAGTAGGCAAGAAACAGGAGTGGATTGGAGATAAAAATTTATGATTCTATAAGCTTATACATAGCGACCCACTCCAGTACTCTTGTCTGGAAAATCCCATGGATGGAGGAGCCTGGTAGGCTACAGTCCATGGGGTCACTAAGAGTCAGACATGACTGAGCAACTTCACTTTCACTTTTCACTTTCATGCATTGGAGAAGGAAATGGCATCCCACTCCAGTGTTCTTGCCTGGAGAATCCCAGGGACTGGGGAGCCTGGTGGGCTGCCATCTATGGGGTTGCACAGAGTCGGACACGACTGAAGTGACTTAGCAGCAGCAGTAAGCTTATACAGATATGAGTATAGTACTTCTAGATCTCAGTCTGTTATTTGTTCTTTTGAAAGACTTGTTTCTCATTTTTTGGTTAAGATAATATGGAAAAAAATCTGTATTATGTTTAGTTCTTAGTGTAAATTCTGGTTCAAATGTAAATTTATTCCATTGTCAGTCTTCTGGTCTGCCTGTATAGTCAAGCATAGTCACATCTAGTCAGAGAACAAAACCATGATAAACAGTTTAAGTGATGGGACTTAATTGAGGATACTTGCTATACAGGTATTGGAAGGTTGAAAAACAAAAAGGAAAGTCAATAGTTCCTATATCTATATGTTTCCAGATATAACTGTAGGGAGCAGCTGCCAGTGATGCCAGCTTCCATTTGTGTGGAAAGAACGTGGCTTGTTTGAGTTTAGTAACTTGGAAAAAAATTATGACTGGGTTAGATTTCTGGGGAGAGGGTGTGCTGTGTGACTTGCTCAGCCTACTGAGGGAAACATGACATGGCTTCTGCTCTAATCACTGAGAGGAGAGTTGTCAGCTGGTGTTGGTATCTTTGAGGGGGCTAGGCAGCTGGTATTGGGAGTGCTAAAAGAAGCTAAGCTGATGGGAATGTAAAATGGTGCAGCCATAAGCATATTTTGCTGCTGGAGGGATGCTCTCACAAGCTAGAAAAAGGAAGTTTCTTTTGTCCTCCTCCTACCTTCTAATTTCCCACTAGTCCCTCTCATTGGTTGAGCCTAATAGGAAGCCAGCTGGCAAGGAAGCATGGGAAATATAGTGCCTCAGAATCACAGAGCAAAGTATTGAAGGGTGACGTGAGAGTCAGAGACAGTAAGTAAATAATTGGCTCATGTATTGTGAATGTTAACATTTGAGTAAAAGTTTAAGACCTCATTCCATTCAGCAAAGTGGGACACTTTACATTGTACTTTGGCTATTTGTTGATAATAAGTAGAAAATAATATTTGGTGTTAAAGAGGATAATAACTGATTAAATTTTAAGAGTGACTTGGTTTTCAAAATGTTAAGCTACTTTCTGTCTCCAGGCAAGAAATTAATCAGTCCACTCATCCAGCGATAGGTACTATTTTTGCACTTAAAATATGTGAGTTTATACAACAAATAATTTTAATTCTCACAGAGTTTATATTACTGATGGGACAGACAGATAATGACAAGCATGATAAGTAAGTTATATAGTATATTAGAATTGTATGTCTATAGAAAAATAAATTTAGAGTAGGATAACCTACATTGATAATGCAAGGAAACAGTTTTATTAAATAGAATGATTAGAGTAGGAGTCATTGAAAACATGACATTTGAGCAAAGACTTGGAGAAGGTAAGAGTGTAAGCCATAGGAGAGGAAACTGTTATTTTCTATTTTTTTTAATGATAGTCTGCCTAGTGGATGTGATATTGTATTTCATTGTGGTTTTGATTTGCATTTGCCTAATGATGGATGAAAAGGCAAAAGATAAGACATTGAAAGATGAACTCCCCAGGTCAGTAGGTGCCCAATATGCTACTGGAGATCAGTAGAGAAATAACTCCAGAAAGAATGAAGGGACAGAGCCAAAGCAAAAACGACACATAGTTGTGGACGTGACTGGTGATAGAAGCAAGGCCCGATGCTGTAAAGCGCAATATTACATAGGAACCTGGAATGTTAGGTTCATGAATCAAGACAAATTAGAAGTGGTCAAACAGGAGATGGCAAGAGTGAACGTCAACATTCTAGGAATCAACGAACTAAAATAGACTGGAATGGGTGAATTTAACTCAGATGACCATTATATCTACACTGCAGGCAGGAATCCCTTAGAAGAAAATGAGTAGCCGTCGTAGTCAACAAAAGGTTCTGAAATGCAGTACTTAGATGGAATCTCAAAAATGACAGAATGATCTCTGTTTGTTTCCAAGGCAAACTATTCAATATCATGGTAATCCAAGTCTGTGCCCCGACCAGTAATGCTGAAGAAGCTGAAGCTGAACAGTTCTATGAAGGCCTACAAGACCTTTTAGAACTAAAACCCAAAAGAGATGTCCTTTTCATTATAGGGGACTGGAAAGCCGACGTAGGAAGTCAAGAAACACCTGGAGTCTAACAGGCAAATTTTGCTTTGGAGTACAGAATGAAGCAGGGCAAAGGCTTATAGAGTTTTGCCAAGAGAACATACTGGTCATAGCAAACACCCTCTTCCAACAACACAAGAGAAGACTCTACACATGGACATAGCTAGATGGCCAGCACCAAAATCAAATTGATTATACTCTTTGCAGCCAAAGATGGAGAAGCTCTATACAGTCAACAAAAACAAGACCAGGAGCTGAGTGTGGCTCAGATCATGAACTCCTTATTACTTAAGACTTAAATTGAAGAAAGTAGGGGAAACTGCTATACCATTCAGGTATGACACAAATCAAATCTCTTATGATTATACAGTGGAAGTGAGAAATAGATTTAAGGGCATAGATCTGATAGATAGAGTGCCTGATGAACTATGGACAGAGGTTTGTGACATTGTACAAGAGACAGGGATCAAGATCATCCCCATGGAAAAGAAATGCAAAAAAGCAAAATGGCTCTCTGGGGAAGGCTTACAAATAGTTGTGAAAAGAAGAGAAACGAAAAGCAAAGGAGAAAAGGAAATATATACTCATTTAAATGCAGAGTTCCAAAGAATAGCAAGTAGAGATAAAGCCTTTCTCAGTGATCAGTGCAAAGAAATAGAGGAAAATAATAGAATGGGAAAGACTAGAGATCTTTCCCAGAAAATGAGAGATACCAAGGAACATTTCATGCAAAGATGGGCTCAATAAAGGACAGAAATGGTATGGACCTAACAGAAGCAGAAGATATTAAGAAGAGATGGCAAGAATAGAAGAACTGTACAAAATGATCTTCATGACCCAAATAATCACGATGGTATGATCACCTACCTAGAGCCAGACATCCTGGAATGTGAAGTCAAGTGGGCCTTAGGAAGCATCATTACGAACAAAGCTAGTGCAGGTGATGGAATTCCAGTTGAGCTATTTCAAATTCTAAAAGATCATACTGTGAAAGTGCTGCACTCAATATGCCAGCAAATCTGGAAAACTCGGCAGTGGCCACAGGACTGGAAAAGGTCAGTTTTCAATCCAATCCCAAAGAAAGGCAATGCCAAAGAATGTTCAAACTACCACACAATTGCACTCATCTCACATGCTAGTTAAGTAATGCTCAAAATTCTCCAAGCCAGGCTTCAGCAATATGTGAACTATGAACTTCCAGATGTTCAAGCTGGTTTTAGAAAAGGCAGAAGAACCAGAGATCAAATTGCTAACATTCACTGGATTATTGAAAAAGCCAGAGGGTTCCCGAAAAACATCTATTTCTGCTTTATTGACTATGCCAAAGCCTTTGGCTGTGTGGAACACAGTAAACTGAAAAATTCTGAAAGAGATGGGAATACCAGACCACCTGACCTACCTCTTGAGAAACCTGTATGCAGGTCAGGAAATAACAGAACTGGGCATGGAACAAGAGATTGGTTCCAAACAGGAAAAGGAGTACGTCGAGGCTGTATATTGTCACCTTGCTTATTTGACTTATATGCAGAGTACATCATGAGAAATGCTGAGCTGGAAGAAGCACAAGCTGGAATCAAAATTGCCAGGAAAAATATCAATAACCTCAGATTCGCAGATAACACCACCCTTATGGCAGAAAGTGAAGAGGAACTAAAGAGCCTCTTGATGAAAGTGACAGAGGAGAGTGAAAAAGTTGACTTAAAGCTTAACGTTCAAAAACTAAGATCATGGTATCCGGTCTGATCACTTGGTGGCAAATGGATGGGGAAACAGTGGAAACAGTGGCTGACTTTTTTTTGGGTGGAGGGGGGTCCTCCAAAATCACTGCAGATGGTGACTGCAGCCATGAAATTAAAAGACACTTGTTCCTTGGAAGAAAAGCTATGACCAACCTAGACAGCATATTAAAGACCAGAGACATTACTTTGCCAGCGATGGTCCATCTAGTCAAAGCTATGGTTTTTCCAGTAGTCCTGTATGGATGTGAGAGTTGGACCATAAAGAAAGCTGAGTGCCAAAGAATTGATGCTTTTGAAATGTGGTGTTGGAGAAGACTCTTGAGGGTCCCTTGGACTGCAAGGAGATCCAATCAGTCCATCCTAAAAGAGATCAGTCCTGGGTGTTCATTGGAAGGACTAATGTTGAAGCTGAAACTCCAGTACTTCGGCCAACTGATGCAAAGAGCTGACTCATTTGAAAAGACACTGATGCTGGGAAAGATTGAGGGCAGGAAGAGAAGGGTACGACAGAGGAAGAAATAGTTGTATGGCATCACTGACTCAATGGACATGAGTTTGAGTAACCTCCAGGAGTTGGTGATGGACAGGGAGGCCTGGCGTGCTTCAGTCCATGGGGTTGCAAATAATTTGACATGACTGAGCAACTGAACTGAACTGACTGAATGACAGATCATGTTGAACATCTTTGCTATATTTATTGTCCATTTGTAGATCTTTGGAGAGCTGCCCGTTTGAATCTTTTGCTCATTTTTGAATTGTGCTTGAAATTGTTGCTGTTGAATTGTAGCAGTTCTTTATGGGTTCTGGATATTAGTAACATCAGATATATGATTTGAACACTTTTCTTTTTCTGTGTATTGTTTCACTCTTCTGATAGTGTCCTTTGATGCACATAAGGCATTTAAATTGATGAAGTCCAGTTTATCTACTTTTCTTTTGCTGCCTGTGCTTTTGTATCATATCCAAGAAATTATTGCAATGCAATGTCATGAAGACTTCCCTAAGTCGTCTAAGGGTTTTGATAATTTAGCTTTTAAGTTCAGGTCTTTGATCCATTTTGGTTTAATTTTGGTATATAGTATAAGGTAAGGGTTTAACTCTATTGTTTTGTGTAGGTATTCAGTTTTCTTAGCACCATTTGTTGAAAAGATATTATTTGTTTTTTATCTGAACTTTTAATAAATTTTGATATTGGGTAAAAAGAGATTAGAAATGATTGTTCTTTTACTTGTCTAGTGTTTTTACATTCTTTTTTCTCTGTCTCTGTTGCCTGCTATCATTTCAAAACATAATACAAATGCTAGTTAACTGAATAATTATTTCATAATGAATATATAGTTAAAAGAATACTATATTCGGTGTAATGTTTTCTAGGAAAGTTACTTTTGAAACATACTTTTATAATATTTGCTGCTCCCCAGGAAGTTTCATAGGCTTTATGTTTGTGTATATATGTTATCTAGCACTAGACAACAATTTTTCTATACACTGTTATCAGTGTTTAGTCCATTGGAAATATGGGCATTATAACTTTTCCATCCATACTTTTTTGCCTATTAGCTCCTAGTATTTTTAATCATCCATTTTCATTTTGTGATGTGTCTAAGCTGAGGGTAGGATTGCAAGTTGTATTTCATGGTGATTTGTAATTGCTTGGGATAATTATCTGAGATTAATCTCATACTTCACTGGGACGTGTTCTTTCTTTTTCTCTTGCCTTGTACCGTGGTTACACATTATTGACTGTGATGAGAGCTAGTTCTTTTCTTTAAGCCCCAAGGAAGAAAATGTGGTTGCTTTCTATGTCATAACTGTGTGAATGGCTTGGACTCTCGTGGCATCATTAGAGCTCTCAGTGGAGAGCATGCCGTCTCTGTTAGTCTATCATGAATCTGGTATGCTATGAGAGAAGGTACATTTGGAACATTGTTCTCTGCACTGCTCTTATTTCCTGAATATAGTTCTTATGTTGGGCCCAATGGAAAATGCAAGGTATATTTATCCTGATGGTAACAATTCCAAAAAAGACAATACAATGTACTTCAAATAAGGAACTTTACTACTGTTTCAAACACAAAACTAAAATAAGATTACACATAGATGCAAAAGTTGCTTCATCAAAATCCATCTGATACCTTAAATCTAGTCTGAGGAGTTAGATTGCAGACCCAGATTTACCTTCTCTACTTACTACACTTGAATAAATTTCACTTGGATGAGCTAGTTACTCTAGCAAACTTCTAATTTCTGCACCAAACTTTATAGGACTTGCTGTTTATTTAATTTTTGCTGACCCAGTAGGGTCAAGTCAATTTCATGAAAGCTTGGTATGTATGTTGATGATTTTACACTCTTACACCTGTCCTACGATTTTTGTACTTGGGTTACAAATTTGGGGTTTGATGCACTCTGTTAGGCATGGTAAAGAAATGAAAGAACTAGATAGAAATTTATAAATTGTGACACTGATATGTATAAGAAATTCTTCTATGTTAAACAGTGATTCATCTTGAGTACTCTAGATACCTAGTACACTGTGTACATCTCAGTGCAGAAAGGAATTATGATATGCCAGGCTTATCGGTTTTTTTACTCTCTGTGGCAGTCACTGACCAGTGAAAGCATGGGATTTGGACATCTATCTAAATCTTTGCTTTGCAATTTACCTGTAGTATCCTTAAGCCTTTCTCATCAGTTTTTCATCAATAAATCAGAGATCATATTACTAGAATTGTCATACAGTTTGGAAGGATTAATGAGGTATTATTTGCATCTCTTTTTCTAGTTAAAATAGTTTTCTGTAGTATGAAAAGTATTTCTCTATGTGATTTGATTTAATTGTATGTAGATAATTTTATAATGCACTCCTTTTCAGGATGTTAGGTTGCAAGAATAATCAGAGTCCTTTCTAACCAGTCCCTAGCAGCTGATTAAACACTGTATAGAGAACTGGGAAATATGAAAGATGGCAAATGAAATCCTGGCAGAAAGAATAGTCTAATCCCAAAGGACATTTTCAACAATAGTCTGGGCCCTATGCCTAGTACTTAGAGGGGCCTATGGAACAAAACTCCTGCCCCTCACTGTACCATTCCCAGAATCTTATTTGTTAATGCTTGGCTTTATTAATAAAGTCATGACCACTTGTTCAGCACTGCATATGGTTAGTTGTGATTTCCAGCTGCCCGTTGGGCTAAAGTGTAAACAGTGAGTAGATTGTTATGTTCTATTAAGCTTTAAGCTGTGATCTCATGTCTGTACCACATATGTCTGCAGCCAGAAATATATCCTTTTCCTGATCTCATGGAAGAGAAGCGGCACTGTATCTGAAAAGAATCTGAATTCATTAGTCTAAGGGCTTTTAACTTTTCTTCTTACTGAAACCAAAGAACAAAATAAAAGCATAGAGCCGTGAACATCATCAGTAGGATGTCAACATGACACCAAACAGCATAATATATTGTCAAGACGAACGTTTAATCTGGTGACTGAAATTTCTATACATTTGGCATTTTCACAGAAGACAGAATGCAGGCAATAATCCAACAATCCAGTCAACAAAGAGAGCCTTAGTACAGTGGATTTGAAATAAGCACAACAGTTTGTCTGAATGACTGAGAAAATGCCCATTGATAGAACTGGCTCCTAAATTCTGGCCCAATTGCTAATATGCTAGGTTAATTAGCATCTAAAATTTTGCTTTAATATGTTGATCAGGGATACTGTTGTTATTGTTGTTGGTGATGATTTTTTCTTTTTCTTTTCTTTAGTTTTTCTTTTAAAATCAGCTTCAGCTACTTGACATTACAGATGTTTCAGCTGTTCCCGCAGTGTGAATGCTAGATAAAAACCTGAAGTTCTAAGCTCTCTGGAAAAGGAACTTTATAATGACACCATTTTATACGATACAAACAAGATGCTTTTAGATGTATATTTGTAAATATTTGTTACTTATTCTTCAGAGTAGTAATAGCCCCCATTTTCAGATGAGGAGGCTGTTTGTTTAAATAACTTTTCAAGGTCACAGAGCCTGGATTCATACACAGGGCCAACTCTGTCCTTGTGATCTTCCAACTATGTCGCATTGCTTTTTCCTCTTTATAAACTGATTTTATAAGATCGCTTCTGGCCTCTAAAATATGCAGTATTTCTGAGTAATAATACTAGTAATTAATTGTAGTTCCTTTTATTTGCATGGTGCTTTATTCTTTTAAATTGATTATGGCCATTTGCTCATATATTCTACCTGACTACCCTTTTGGGATAATCAGGGTAAATATTATTATCCTTGTTTTACAGATAAATCAAATAACCTGAAAGAGGATAAAAATTTTGCCTAATTTTATTCTTTAAATTTATTTTTATTGGAGTATAGTTATATTACAATGTTGTATTAGTTTCTACAGTACCTACTGGAGTCTTTTAGCTCAGGGTATTGGTTTAGAAGCTGCTGAAAATTCTCTGGCTTGCCTGGAGTAGAGAAATTTCAGGGAGGAGGAAAAATTAGGTTTGAAAACAAAATTTTCTTAATAGTTAATTCATTGAGTAATGTAGTATGCCAGTAGCTGTACGGTAGGTGTATTTTCTGAGTATTGGTAGAAATACAAAAACATTTAATAATTCTTCTTTCCTTCAAGGAACCTAGGACAGACAGTGTTATGATAGAAATGAACACTGGGCTTGATTATCAAAAGAATTGGATTTTGTTGCTAGATCTCCCTTGACTGTCTGTGGTTTTGGGCATGTTTCTGCCCTTCCCATTTAGTTCCCTCATCTGGGAAGTAAGGAGAAATAACTAGATAACTTTTAAAGGTACTTTCATCCCTAAACTCTTTCAACTCTTATCTCTTGACCCCATTACAGAAAAATTGTGCTGAATTGTCTGGTACTAGTAAATTTAGAGGTAAGCAAAGATACAGAGACTCTTACTTCTGGGGAGCTGACTTTAATAACTGAATAATCCTTAAAAATGGCAACCCACTCCAGTGTTCTTGCCTGGAGAATCCCAGGGATGGGGGAGCCTGGTGGGCTGCCATCTATGGGGTCGCACAGAGTTGGACACAACTGAAGCGACTTACCAGCAGCAGCAGCAGCAGCAGCAGCAGTCCTTAAAACCCTAAGCAGTTACATCAAAATTATGAGGCACATCTAGAATAGTTCTAGGTCAGGACAGAGTTCTTAGCTCTACCACTCACCATTTGTGTAACAGTAGGCAATTTATTTTACCATCCTGAATTTTAGTTTCCATATCTTTACTATAGCAATTACCTCCTTTCTTTGAAAAAGCTTTTACTGACCATTAAGTGTTATGTAGATGCTGAGGCTATAAGGTGAACTTTTTCCTTTAGGTGTTCAAAGTGTCTCTTTGCTAGGGGGTTTGCAATTGAAGCCTTTTCTCTAGTAATGGAACCATAGAATCTTAGAGGTGGAAGAAATCTTGAGGTAGTTCAATTTGGATTTAGAGTGTGAGCTTATGAGGGCAGAAACTTTATTTTGTTCACTGCTTTATCCCAAGAATCTACAACTATGTCAAACATATGCATATGCATACTGAATGAATTAATAAAAGAAGAGAAAAATAATATTTGACTTACATAGAGCCTTCTTTACCTGGAACCACGTTGCTTACATGTTAGACTGGCAACATGCCAAGGCTTATAGGCATCTCTGTGACAGAAAGGGTAAACAGGGATAGCCTCTGTGGGCATAATCATACTGACTGCTTCTTCAGTGAAATGTCTGACTTGTCATCCCTTGCATAGGAATGTTGAAAGAGTTTCATGTGTTAGTTCTGAGAAAGGGCGGATTTGTTTGTTGATCTCTGTTCCTCAGGAAATTGTAGAGTTCTGAAGAAGCAGTTTCCTTTACTTTGTGGCATAGAGTCCTTCAGCCATAACAAACTCTAGATAGAATTTACCTGCTTTTTAAATTTTTCTTCCATTTTCAGACCCTAGTTCCCTGTACCCCCACATCCTCCCCACAATACATATGGCATACCACACAGTGCTTCTACATAATCAACCTTTATTTAACTTTCTCTGGGGGAATTATGCTGTGCTCTATGGAGAAACTGCTTTATTTTCAGTGTTCTAGATTTTCTCTGGGCTTCCTTTGGCATTTCCCTGAATGGAGTCATGAGGCTTGTTTTTCGTGGGTGGGGAGGAGTCTGTGTTGCAGAGACTGTTATACTGTCCAGACCCAGGAAGGGAGAAGTGGAGTTAGGGAACACTGATATGGAGAGCAACCAAGAGGGCTTTTTTTCATTACTTATTATTTCACTTTCAAGAAGAAGATGTGGTTTCCTCAAAAGAGCAGAGAAATGAGACTTGTAATTATCATGCTTCAATCATTATCTGTTTAGTAATCACTGTTACTTTCCTCCCCACTCTGTAACACAAGAGGCTCTTTTTGTTTTTTTTTTAAGAGAAAACCACATGCTATATGGAAAGGACCTTTGTTTTAGACGACCTGGTCTTTAGTCCTGGCTTCTTCACTTCCTAGCCAAAAAAATCTAAAAAACTCTAAAAAGTTATCATCTCTGAGCACTATTCGCAGAGGCTAATTTTATAGAGATGATAACATGATAATACTATCTGTTTGCACCAGGTTATCATATGAATTAAAATAGATAATGTATAGGAAAAGGCTTCATAAATTATATATTATGAGTTATATACAAACCTACATCCCTTGCCTCCACTTTCCATCATCTCTCAATTATCAAGAATCTCTTGTCGCCTTTTAATCTTGTATTTTTCTCCCTGACTTTCAACAGCCTCATCAAATTGGAAAGATTTGGAAATAAACATTCTCTTTTCCCGTTTTTCCTTGGAATCTTCATAAGGCCATTTCTCTGGCACCCTAAACAGCTGTTGTGTGTGTCAGTCCAAAAGTGGTTGCATTTCACTGATTCAAGAGTATATGATTCTGGTTGTAGAGTTGTGGAGTTTTTGGTAATAATGGTTGCTTGCTCTGAGATATGCTACATAATTTGGTATATTAATGAGAGGAAGTCAGGATGATGCTTTATAAGTGACAGAGACTGTGAGAAAATGGCACAACTCTTTTTTTTTCCTAAAGAGAAATGCTTCTCAAAATTTTTTTTTTCCTTCTCATTTTTTCCTGGGAGCTTTGTATCTTCTGCTCAGTTTTTTTTCTCCCTTACTTTATCAAAGCTCTTCTTCCCATATTTCCACTAGTCCGTAGTGCAGAAGTAATATGTGTTTTATAATTTTTTTAAAGTGTTAAGAGTTGTTTAATCTTAGAACAACATCTTTTGAGTGAAGGAGGAGGGCATGGCAACTCACTCCAGTATTCTTGCCCAGAAAATCCCATAGACAGAGGGGCATGGTGGGCCCCATGTCTATGGGGTCTCAAAGAGTCGGACACAACTGAAGCACACAGTGTTTTTAAAGTAGTCAAGGGAATGCTGGCTCTGGATTGACTCTGCATGTATTTGGATACTGACTCAGCTACTACTTATTAGCTGTGTGGCCTTTTGATAAGTCACTTAAATTTTTTGTTCCTTATTTTCTTCTGTAAAATGGGTGTAACGGTAGTACCTACATCATTGGCAGTTATAAGGACTGAATTTATATATGTGTTTTTATATGTAGTGGCGGTTTAGTTGCTAGGTCATATCTGACTCTTTGCAACTCCAGAGACTGTAATCACCAGGCTCCTCTGTCCATGGAATTCTCTAGGCAAGAATACTGGAGTGGGCAGCCATTCCCTTCTCTAGGGCATCTTTCCAACACAGGGATTGAAACTGCATCTCCTGCATTGCTCCTTACCATCTGGCCTTACCTGGTGGCTCAGTGGTGAAGAATCTATCTTTCTATCTATCTATATATATTTCTTGTTTCTTTTCAGTCTCAGTCGTGTCCAGCTCCTTGCGACCTCATGGACTGGAGCATGCCAGGCTTCCATGTCCTTCACTAACTCCTGGAGTTCACTTAAACTCATGTCCGATGAGTTGGTGATGTCATTCAACCATCTCATCCTCTGCTGCCCCCTTCTTCTGCCCTCAATCTTTCCCAGGATCAAAGTATTTTCCAGTGAGTCAGCTCTTTGCATCAGGTGGCCAAATTATTAAAGCTTCAGCTTCAGCACCAGTCCTTCCAATGAATGTTCAGGGTTGGTCTTCTTTAGGAATGACTGGTTTGATCTCCTTGCTGTCCAAGGGACTGTCAGGAGTCTTTTCCAGCAGCACACATATGTTTATATAACATATATATCATTTATATATAAATATGTAGTCAAGTAGACATGGGTTCAGTCCCTGCATTGGGAAGATCCCCTAGAGAAGTGAAAGGCTACCCACTCCAGTATTCTTGCCTGGAGAATCCCATGGACAGAGGAGCCTGGTGGGCAACAGGTCCATGGGGTTTCAAAGAGTCAGACATGACTGAAGCCATGTAGCACATAAGAACACACACACACATGCACATATATTTAACTGTTATTTTTATTATTACCAAAAACTTACTGCTATTAATGTATATTTGAGACAATCAATACATTCAGTTCAGTTCAGTCGCTCAGTCGTGTCCGACTCTTTGTGACCCCATGAATCACAGCATGCCAGGCCTCCCTGTCCATCACCAACTCTCGGAGTTCACTCAGACTCACATCCATCGAGTCAGTGATGCCATCCAGCCATCTCATCCTCGGTCGTCCCTTCTCCTCCTGCCCCCAATCTCTCCCAGCATCAAAGTTTTTCCAGTGAGTCAACTCTTTGCATGAGGTGGCCAAAGTACTGGAGCTTCAGCTTTAGCATCGTTCCTTCCAACATTATGAAGCCCTAATATGTGCTTAGGATTCTGCTGGTTATCTTGGGAATTCAAATTGTATGTCACGATTCTTGTCTCCCTCTAGTGACTTGGTTGAGGGTAATGTAAGGCATATTTGGATAGTACAAGTTGCCTGAAGATTTGCTGCAGGGCTCTTATATGGCTTGACTGGGGACACAGAACATAAATAGAACAGGGAGCTGACAAATACAAATGTATTGATCAAGGTAAATGACTATTGCAGAAATAATTATGGTAGGAATGCAATAGTGGGCTGATGTATGAATGGGAGAGCTGGACTGTGAAGAAGGCTGAGTGCCGAAGAATTGATGCTTTTGAACTGTGGTGTTAGAGAAGACTCTTGAGAGTTTCTTGGACTGCAAGGAGATCCAACCAGTCTATTCTGAAGGAGATCAGCCCTGAGATTTCTTTGGAAGGAATGGTGCTAAAGCTGAAACTCCAGTACTTTGGCCACCTCTTGAGAAGAGTTGACTCATTGGAAAAATTGGGGACAGGAGGAGAAGGGGATGACAGAGGATGAGATAGCTGGATGGCATCACTGACTCCATGGATGTGAGTCTGAGTGAACTCCGGGAGTTGGTGATGGACAGGGAGGCCTGGTGTGCTGCGATTCATGGGGTCACAAAGAGTCGGACACGACTGAGCAACTGAACTGAACTGAACTGAACTGATGCTCTTAAAAGGCTTTTGGAGGAGGTAAGATATTAGCTGAGCATAGAGTGTAGAATATGGAAATGTGGAGATGAGAAAGGGTCTCAGTTTTGGGAGGAGTAGGGAATGGGAAGAGGAACATTAAAATGTACCAGATTAAAAAGCAGAAACGTTACTTTGCCATCAAAGGTGAATCTAGTCAAAGCTACGTTTTTCCATGTACGGATGTGAGAGTTGGACTATAAAGAAAGCTGAGTGCCAAAGAATTGATGCTTTTGAACTGTGGTGTTGGAGAAGACTCTTGAGAGTTCCTTGGACTGCAAGGAGGTCCAACCAGTCTATCCTAAAGGATATCAGTCCTGAATATTCATTGGAAGGACTGATGTTGAAGCTGAAAATAAAATACTTTGGCCACCTGATGCGAAGAACTGACTCATTTGAAAAGACCCTGATGCTGGGTAAGATTGAAGGCAGGAGGAAAAGGGGATGACAGAGGATGAGATGATTGATGGCATCACTGGCTGAATTAAATGGACATGAGTTTGAGAAATCTCCGGGAGTTGGTGATGGACAGGGAAGCCTGGAATGCTGCAGGCCATGGAGTTGCAGAGTCGGACACGACTGAGCAACTGAACTGAAGACAGACCAGGGTTAAAGCTCTGGTGCTGCCTCTTACTGTCTTTGTGACCTTAGTTAACTAACTTAATCTTCCAGAGTCTCAGTTTTCTATGCTGTAAAATGGGGGTAATGTTAGTTTTTAAAGTTTTGTTGTTCTGTTGCTAAGTCATGTCCGACTCTTTGTTAATGTGAGTCTTAGAGCTAACTCATGTAAAGCAGCTAGCATAGTTCTTGGCTCATAGTATTCAGTAAATGATATGACTGGGAATAGAGTGTAAAAATTAAAAGCCTGGGTTTTAAAGTCAGGCAGGACAGGTTTGAATATTCTCTACCATTTACTAGCATTATAACCAAAACCCAGTTATTCTAAGCTTCACTTACCTCATTTGAAAAGGGGGATACATTAGTAGCTTTATTGTTGAATTGTTTGAAATTTAGTGAGGTATTGAGAAGCATAAGTAACCAACAGAGCACATAGTATGTACTCAATATACATTAGCCATTATGTTATTTTTATTGGTATACTATCTCTCTTCTTCTTTCCAGGTATTCCTTTTGTGATTATTCATATTCTTTCATCCTTTCCTCCTGCCCCCCTGCCCCCATCTCTTCATTTACTTCCTTTCAACAACATTTATCAGTAGCGGTTATAGAGACTGAAAACAGAGACTTAAAGGAATGTGGAGGTAGAAAGTAACTGGTTAGCACCAGTCAGTACCACATGTCCAGCAGAGCACCAAGGACAAGATAAGAAGAGAGAAACTAAGCACACATAAATACAGGTGACAGGAGCATAAACATATATACAGTCTTCTGGATGACTACTTCTTGAGGCCACTAGGAATTTTTTTCTTAAGGGAAATTCAGATCACATAACTCCCTTGATTAAATTCCTTCAATAATTTGCTATTTCCCTGAGAATAAAATCCAAACTACTTTGAATTGCATTTAAAATCCTTTCCAATCTGTTGTCAGCCCATCCTGCCAGATTCTTTCCCTGTTACTTCCCACTACACATCCCATATTCTAGCCACTTTAAAGTTCTTCCCCTTCTTTGAATATAGCCATAAGCTTTTGTAGCTTCTTGGCTTTGTACGTCCTGGGATAATGGACATCCCTCTTATTTCCATTAGACAAACTTCTAATCATCTGTCAGGACACAGTTAAATGGGACTTCTTTAATGCCTTGGATCCACCCAAAATGAACTGCATATTTGTTCCTTCCTTTGGGTTTCCACAATACTATTTATAGCTCTCTAGCAACTGGTTGCTTATCATAGCACCTTGAAGTAATTTATATTCCATGCTGTCTAGACTGTTAACTATTAGATGGTACTCTCTTTTTATATGCCTCTGTATATATGCCTCAAGTCAGTACTTGACAAGAGCAGGTGGTATACATTTGAAGTCTATGAACAGGGTAGTAGGCTCATGAATGGCAACTTTTCTGGTTCACTAGCCAATTTTGGGGATTTCTTGTATTAATAAGATTGCCTCAGAGTCATAGACTCATAGCATTTCAGTGTTGGGGATATACCTCATTTTATAGATAAAGAATTGAGGCCAGAGAGAGTAGATTTTCTTCCTTTGTCCTTCAGGTCAAACTGTGAATTCCCTTCAATACAGAGTGGCAGAATATTACTTGAAATTTGTTTTAAAAATCATGTTAGTTTCCTTCCCTTGTATGGCCTGTCTTCT